>CM057453.1:86907500-89307500 GCA_016271365.2 Neoceratodus forsteri
CCACTAGGTTCTATTGAATTTCCTGTAAGGTGTCTTTTTTTCTGGTCACTGTGGCTACCTCTTGGCTAAACCAGCTGGGTGCCTTGGCCCTCAATTTGTTCCATTTTTACCTGACACACTCATTTGTGGCAACTGCTATCCCTCTTTTGATGATGGACCACTTCTGATCCACTCCATTCCTTCACTGAAGCTAGCCTGGTGACACATTAGCAAATCCCCCATCTTTCTGAACTCCACCCTTTTAAAGTTTTTAAGTTTTTTTGTTTTTTCTGTTTGCCTTTTCCCTTCCTATGTTCATCTGAACCACACCATATGGTGGTCACTCCCTCCCAAGGAATCCTCAACCTGGATGTCCTGAACATGGCACCAATTTGACAGTATCAAATCAAGGATTGCTCCCACACTAGTGGTACCTTGACAACTCAGGAATCTGCCCTGCACCACATCCAGGACCACTGGACTCCTGACACAGGTTATGGCCAGGATTGTCCAATCTACCTTGGGCAGGTTAAAGTCCCCTACAATTACCACCTCATCTTTTCAGTAGCTGCCCTGATTAAGGACCTTAGATCCCTATCCTTTCCTTCCATCATGGTCACAGAGTCTGTAAACCACAAAGAGCCTTACCTCCTTTGCTTTGGTGGATTGCAACTGCACTCAAAGCACCTCTGCCTTCCCCTTCTCCCTCATACAGGTTGTTACCTCTCTTACATATTCTACTACCCCCCTTTGCAAACTCCCCTGTCTCTACTGTATAACTTATACCCAGGAATCAAGAGGTCCTAGTCATGGTTTGGTGTAGACCAAATTTCTGTGACAGCAGCAATGTCCACCCTTTTCTCTGACAACATCATCTGCAGGTGATCGTTCTTGCTATCAAGGTTTTGTGCATTTAGAACATCACCTCCATGATGACTCTGTGCCTCCCCCGGCATGGTTATTCTCCTTCATGCCCTCATTCCCTCTGCTGCCTCCTCCTACCACCATCTGCACCCCATTTTCTCCCTATCTCTTATTTATTTCCCTCTGTGTTCTTCAGTGTCCTGCAACAACCTCACACAGCCTGAATATCCTCCTCTGCTCTCTACTAGTTACTGCCCCTTCTCTGCCTCATACCTCACTCCCAATTGAGTCTGCTTGGTTTCTGAAGGAGGTCTGATGGCCCCCTCCTTCTGGAGACTCTGGGCACAAAAACCCAGTCTTCCCACTCTAAGAGTAAATGAAGTCTCCAGCTACTGTATGTACTCTCCCAGGCTGTTCCTAAGCATTGTGTAGCCCTCCCTCTGCTGAGGTGCAGTCTATATGTTGCATATAGGTTTTTGTCACCCCAGGTCCCCTCCCAGTCTCCTATGCAACCATTCTAGTGGCATCACTAGTCACTCATACCTAACAGAATGCCTGTCCAATGCTACAAGGTACAGACTACATAGGTATTAGCTATAATGATGCAACTTCTTTCCCTGTTATTTTGTAAGCAGTTTAATTTCCTGTTATACATTGTGACAGGGCTCCATTTGACATGCTGTCTGTACCTGCTATAAGCTATGCAACTTCTCTTTTTCTGACGAGGAACCTTTGTAAAAGAGATATTCAGCTCAAAGGTGTATTCTGATTAAATTAAATAAATAACTGCACACATACATACATATATAAATCAATAAATAAAAATTATTATGTCTAAAATGAAATGAGAATGGTCATTATAGGAAAAGTAGCCCTCTTCATCTTCTATCCCCATGTTCCTAATACAGTTTACTTTATGCCTGGTACTCTTTGCATTACAACCGTTCCCATGTATGTTTATTTACTGTACAGTACATCTGAGAAATAGTTTGAGATACACATGTAAAATTGGGTGTGTATATTTCTGCCTGGAATGTGTTATTCTTGATAAGGAGAATTATTTTGCCTTGCTTCTTCAACTTCTCTTGAGTGACTGCATGATAATGAACAGTTGTGAATTGGCTAGTGTGCAAAGTAAATTGATTTGAGATTTGAAATGTGTGGTTTCATCAGGAGATGAGACTTTCAAGAGTCCACTGGGTAACAAGCGTGCTTTGTTTTTCAAGGAAAATTTTAACATTTTCAGCACATTTTATTTTTTTAAATACAAAAAAATAAATTGGCTATTTTCCAGGAAATCAGCAATGACAGTGGCACTGCCATGCATTGATGTGTTACTTTTGGGGTATGACAACTAGATAATTAAATGAATTGTGCTTAATAATTGCCAAGACTTGACAAAATGTCAATGGAAAATGAAGCAATCTGAATGTCTACCTTCAAACAAAGGTACATTTTGTTATACTTCCTGTATCCAACATCACTAGTCCTACTGTATCTCACTATGCTTCATTTACCCCCCCCCGATGCTTACTAACTCTGGTTCATTTCTTCTCCTTCCAAGGGGGGGCAAGGTGCAGCCCTTGCAACCGTAGTGGATTCCTTCAGAGGTAGCGGATGTTCTCCTCTGGTTCATCTTATGTGGGAAGAGTTTGGACAGTAGGTTCAGCAGATCCTGAGAGGTGTCAGCATCATTCTGCCCCCTCTGGGATTTTTACTTCATTATGTCCATCTCACAGGATGCTGGCAACAAGCGTGTCATGTGTGCATGCTCAAACAGATGCATAGCTGTGCATGACATATGCTGGCATCCTCCCTCCCATGGGTTACTCCAACTGCACTGCCACCTGTGGTCACACTGCTGGCAGCAGTGCTCCAGATAATGTTCTAAAGAGTATTTCCTAAAATTAGGTGAGAAAAATAGGTTGGGACACACCTTATCTGGAGATCTGATTGGCAGTATCACAGTGAGATTTGCTCTTATATTTTCCCAGAAAAGGAGAGTGCCACCTGGGATGCTTGACTCTCCTCCATCTGGCCAGCCCCAGTATCTCAGACTTGCTTCCAATCCTGGGTCACTAGCATTGTGAGTAGTAGTGTTACCACTGCACTAATGAGCTGACCAAGATCCAGCTTCCCATTATGCATCACAGCATAGTTAGGATCTTCGTGCCTCATCACTATCAGACTATTAATGCACCAGCTCCCCTAACAAATTTACCTTAACCAACATGGTCACTACATTTTCTTTAGGCAGACTCCCCCCCCCCACACACACAAAATGATCGCAACAATTACTCATTCCTTCCAGGGTCTGAAGGCAGGTCAATGAACCATCCTGCCCTCCCCAGAGCCAATGCTGAATTACAGAAGTGCAGGGTCTGAAGGCAGGTCAATGAAGCTTCCTGCCCTCCCCAGAACCAACGCTGAATTACAGAAGTGCAGGGTCTGAAGGCAGGTCAGTGAACTTTCCTGCCCTCCCCAGAGCCAATGCTGAATTACAGAAGTGCAGGTACGATTTCCCAAGCAAGTCACTTGGCCAGATCTTGAACTTGGCGTGATTCCTGTGCAGACTGCTTCCAGCTCCCTGTGTGTGCTGCTGCTGCTTGAGCATTTTTTTTTCATTTGGCTGTGATTTTAGTTGCTCTTTTAAGTTCAGAATTTTTTTCACTTAGCCCTAGCTTAGCAATTTGTATAATGTTTTTTTTTACATTGTTTAGCTGGTCTAAATTTAATTGCTGGCTCCATACAATATTGTTACCTGCTAGCTGAAATTTTTTATTAACTTATTTCTACTCAAACCCCTCCAATCCCATGGCTCCTCTCTGTCTGCATGTCTCTCTCTCTCTCTCTCTCTCTCTCTCTCTCTCTCTCGCTCTCTCTTGCTCCTGCACTCAGTCTTCTTTACTTCCATCCCCCACCTTGCATTTCAGACCAGCTCCCTGCTTTCCCTTATAAAATACTTCCCAAGTTTAAAATCCCCTCGCATTCCTTCCAGGGTCTGAAGGCAGGTCAATGAACCTTCCTGCCCTCCACAGAGCTGACGCTGAATTACAGACGTGCAGGTATGATTTCCCAAGCAAGTCACTCTGCCAGATCTTGAACTTGGCGTGATTCCTGTGCAGCCTGCTCCCAGCTCCCTGTGTGTGCGCTGCTACTGCTTGAGCATTTTTTCACCCACCCCCTCCTCCCACCTTAATTAAATACTGTAAAACCCCACCTCTGGTCTTTCCTAACTGGCCTCAGAAGTGTGGAGGCATGGCTGCACACCAGAAAGCTTAAAGATCCCACCTCCTGCATTTCAAGCCATCCCCTTCTCCCGGAAGGCATGTCTAGCCTGCTGTGAGTGTACTCTTGACCCCAAACTTAAATTAATTTCTACATTCTTTTAAATTCTCCTGCAGACACCCACCCTGATTTTCCAACCTAATAAACCATCCTACCAGAAGATGTATTGGTCTTCCAATATGGGGCTGGAGAACTTTTCCTCCAACCATGGCACCCCTTGCCTTAAGTCACGATGGACCAGTAACCCACCTGCCTTTCTCCTAAATAGGGGCATACTCCTGGCCCTTCTTTACAAACTATCCCTCCATGGGGTGGACATTTGCATAGGGCATGGACACTTTTACCCTATGAGGCAAAATCTCCACAACCCCAAGTCTTGTGGTCATTACTACTGGACCTCTCCCACAACAAAGAATGATTTTCTCATAGCACATGAGTTGGTAAAGAGGGGAACCTACTACATGTTGCTCCATGAAGCATGCAGGAGGCTCTGCAACCTCTCAAAACCCCCAGTCAGGCAAGTGTTGGTACAACTACTTGCTGTTCTACTGCTCCATGCAGGTGATGTTCAGCCAAACCCGGGGCCCCCATTAGCCAATACCCTTGTCTCCACCCCCAGAATCTTCACTGGGCATCATCAAAAGGCTAAAGGATAGCTCACATGAACATCTGCAGCCTTAGACCTAAACTTCATGAGTTCCAAGCCTGACTAGACCTCTATAAGCCAGATATCCTTGTTACCTCAGAAACCTGGCTTAAGGCCCCCATCCTAGACCATGAGATCATGATCCTAGGGTACAAAACCTTCAGACAAGACAGGGCAAAAAAGAGAGGGGGAGGGGTTATAATCTATATGAAAGAGACTCTAAATGTGGCACTACTGAAGCCCAACCTTGGGAGTTGCCAGGAAGGGGAGTCTATTTTCATCAGTCTAACCCTCGGTCAAGCTAAACATCTCACCATCGGATGTGTCTATAACCCCCCTACGACTGCCCAACTTGCTCTTGAGAGCATCACCAAATTGGTTAACAGTGAATTAACCAATGAACACCTAATTATGGGAGACTTCAACCTGAACTGGGCCTCTGACCCCAACAAAGTCCTCAAGGCAATGATCCATGACGCAAACCTGGAGGAGGTTATCTCTCTACCCACCAGGCTCAACTATAAAACTGGGAACTGCATTACTCTTGACTGGGCTCTGGTATCCAGTCCCCTCAACATACTGAATGCAGGCATTTTGGCAGACACTATCAGTGATCACTCCCCAATTTTCTGTATTTGGAAGAACAGTAAACCAAAGATTCCTCCCAGGATACTCACGGTACGTGATTTCTCCAATTTCACATCTGCAAAGTTTAATGACTACCTAAGTAACCTGGAATGGAGCTCACTTAGGCTCCTCACGACCTTGGACAAGGCCCTGGCCTGCTTCCAAGACTCACTACTCAAAGAGGTCTCATTCTTTGCCCCCCTTAAAAAACTTAGAACAAACGGAGGCTGCTACAAATGGATCTCCCCCTCAGTGAAATCTCAGATGAAAAGCAGGGACAAGCCCTTGAAGAAGTTCTGGCTCTCCCTTCTCCCTGCAGATCTGGTTACTTACAAAACCCTAAGAAATAAATGTAAGCTAGCCATCAAACTTGCGAAAAAGGATTATGTATCTCACCTCCAATGGTCCAATCTGGGGAACCCCAAGCTTTTCTGGTCACACATCAATGAACTGCTTAAGGGAAATTCCAAGGAGGCACTAGGTCCAATATAGGTACAAGGACAGCGTGTGAGCAACTGCCACCAAATAGCCTCAGCAATACATAGATACATAGACAGTGTCGGCAGATAAGGGCCTATGGCCCACCCAGTCTGCCCATTTGAGCTTGTAAGTTCAGTTTGTTTTCCTAGAAGTCTGTTGCCCCTTACCCCTGACCTCCAGAATTCCTTTATGGCTATCCCATGCATTCTTAAATCCTGTGATTGTTTCAGCCCCCACCACTTCCTCTGGCAGGGTGTTCCACTTGTCCACCACCCATTCTGTGAAGAAATTCTTTCTCATGTTTCCTCTGAATCGTCCTCCCTCCAACTTCATCCCATGCCCTCTAGTCCTGGAACATTTTTTCACTTAAAAATAGTGTTTTCCTGCACCCTGTTCCTCCTTGTAAGATACTTGTATGCCTCTCTCTCTATCCCCTCTCTCCCTCCTCTCCTCCAGGGAATACATGTTCAGTTCCTTCAACCTGTCTTCATAGGACTTGTGATGCAATCCATGCACCATCTTTGTTGCCCTCCTCTGAACCTTCTCTACGCTGTCTATGTCCTTACGTAGGCATGGTCTCCAGAACTGTACACTGTACTCCAGGTGGGGCCTCACTGGTGTCTTGTATAGCGGAATTATGACCTCCCTTTCCTGCTGGTGATGCCCCTGCCTATACATCCCAGCATCCTATTTGCTTTACCTGCTGCCTTGTCACACTGTTTCCCTACCTTGAGGTAATCAGAGATGATAACCCCAAGATCCCTTTCCTGCTTGGTGCATGCTATATCCTCACCCCCCAACTGATATATTGTGCCAGGGTTTTTGTGCCCATATGCATTATCTTGCACTTCTTTGCATTGAATATCAACTGCCAAACCCCTGACCATTCTTCAAGTTTCTGCAGGTCGCTTCTCATTCTGTCTACACCTCTGTGTGTCTACTCTGTTACAGAGCTTTGTGTCATCAGCGAACAGTGAAATTCTGCCTTCTAGGTCCCGCGTAATGTCACTGATGAAGATGTTGAATAGGACCGGTCCCAGCACTGATCCCTGTGGTACCCCACTGGTCACTCTTCCCTCTGTGGAGTGACAGCCATTTACCACCACCCTCTGTGTCCTGTCACCCAGCCAGTTACTTACCCACCACACTACTGTCCTGCCCACACCCATATTCCCCAGTTTGTGTAATAGTCTCCTATGTGGCACAGTGTCAAAGGCCTTGCTGAAGTCCAGATAGGCCATGTCCACTGCCCTCCCCAATCCACCTCCCTAGTCACCCAGTCAAAAAATTCAACAAGGTTGGTCTGACATGACCTTCCCCTGGTGAAACCATGCTGTCAACCACCACTTCACCAACCTTGATGATTACAAGTTAGGGCTGCCCCCATCTATGCCTTTACAGATCTCTGATGTACCCCCCAGTCTGAAAAGACCCCAGTTTCACCTAAGATTAGTCAAGGTGAGTGAGGTCCTAAAGCTACTTAAAGCCCTCAAAAACAAAGGCTCTGGAGGTCCTGATGGAATTAGGCAAAGGCTGCTCAAAGAAGGTGCCCAGTCCCTTGCCAAACTTCTGACCTGGATCATCAGCAGGTCTCTACTTGAAGGTTATGTTCCACACCAGTGGAAGGTGGCCAATGTGGTGTCCATTCACAAGGGTGGCTTGCATGAACAAATTGACAATTATAGGCCCATCTCCCTGCTATGTGCCCTTGCTAAACTGCAAGAAAGGCTAGTGTGCAGGCAACTGAGAGACTACATTGAGCTCCACCAACTCCTAGCCCCCTCACAGCATGGCTTTCGGGCAAACCATGGGACAGATACGGCACTCATCAATCTCACAGTGGATGTATTCAGGGCATTGGATGTAGGCATGTCAACGGGTACAATCTTTATAGCTCTGTCCTAGGCGTTTGACCTTGTGGACCACAACCTTCTTCTAACTAATCTTCATGACATATGTCTTGATGCCCAGGCCCTAAACTGGTTCAAGAGCTACCTATCAGGCTGGTTCCAGAGGGTCATTTCAAAGGGAGAGCTATCTGACCCTCTTCCCTCAGGGATCAGTTCTTGGCCCCCTCCTGTTCTCTCTCTTCACAAATGACCTCAACCATCACTGTGGGGATAGCTCAGTTGGTCAATATGCTGATGATACAGTCATATACCGGTCCATGTCTACCCTCCAGGACCTGGACCCTTTCCTCCAAGGGGACCTAAATACACTTGAGGCCTGGCTTTCATCTAACAGAATGGTCCTTAATACAGCAAAACCAAAAGCCTTGCTGTTTGGCCCTAGATCCCTCAGCTGGTACAGGACCAATTCCTTACAACTAACTTCCCTTGCTGGAACACGCATAGACATTGTAGACAACATAAAATACCTCTGGCTAACTATCGACCAAGGTCCCACCTTTAAGTCCCACATAGACCAGGTAACTAGGTCTATCGATGGCAAATTTGGCACCTTGTACCGGCTATAAAACCAACTTATCCCAAAGGCAAGGTGAGCAATTTCCTCCAGTGTCCTCCTTCCAACATTAATTTATGCTGCCCCTGTAATTCAGGGTATGTCAAAGCATGAGGTCAACAGGCTTCAGGTCCTGTACAACAAGGTGGCGAGGTTTGCAACACTGAGTCACCCAAGAAGCCACCCCTGCGTCTCGCTGGCCAACTCCAATGGCCTTCCTTTGAGGCTCATCTTTAGTAGACCCTCCTCTGCCTTGCTTACAAACTGCAGCACCCGGCTGCCCCACCTAGCCTTACAAGAATAATCATTCCTAGGTCTACCCCTCATATACTCAGGACCACCGGTCAGTCCCTACTAGCAATCCCCAGAGTCAAGACAAACATGGGAGGCAAATCCTTTACTCACACTGCCCCTAAGCTGTGGAACACTCTCCCACCTTTAGTACAGGAAGCTCCATTGCTGTTAAACTTTTGCACAAGGCTCAAGTGCTACCTGCTTGGGACAAGCTCATGCCATTGTCAGGGTATTGGATAGTCACCTCCGGTCCCACATCCTATACAAATCCCTCTTCTTTTCTCATCCAAAATGACTCCAGAAGCATGCCTCAACTCCCTCAATTGTTGCACTTATGTTCAATATATTGAAATATTGCCTTTATTGTAACCTTGAATTTCATGTCTACTTTCTCTGCACCCTGTACTACCTGACTGTATTGTACTGTTTCTATCTCCTGGGTCACCCCTGAAAAAGGGACCTTCGGGGCTCAGTGGGCCTACCCAGTCATCAAAATTCAATAAGTAAATAAATAAATCCAGCAAGCTTTTAAAATTTTTAAAATGCATTGAAGCACCACACAACTAGTAAAAACCCTGTCTAATGTGTATTATTATCATAAATTACACATATTGCTTTCTCCATCACCCAGCTACTGAATTGTCCTCAGTGTACTGTATAGCTTAACAAACAATCTGATAAGAATTAATCCCTCCTCCACCACCCAGCTGCTGAACTCCATTTGTCCTTCTCATTTTCATACTTAAATTAGAAGCAAATAACTAGCATTCTTGTAGCAGTCTCAAACACTATCATGGCTGCAAACACTAAGCACTAACTAAGCTGCACTCCCCTCCTGGGCTGTCAGCGACAGTTTTATACAAGTGCCTGCTGTACTTTTTAGTGATCATATTTCATATTTAACTGATACAGAAACAATCAAATACACACACATAAAAAGAAAATGCATCATTATAACAACAATAAGGGAAAAAAACACCTATAGTAATTAAAAAATCATGTGTTCCACAAAATAGTATGCATACTGCAGGAAATGTCCATCAGGTTGGTGTGAAAGAGCCAAAATATGTAAACAGCACATATGAGAAGAAGTATGTCCTGCAGTATGTCCAGCAAATATAGTTATAAAACATAGCTTATAAAGCAGGTGTTCATAATATTTACTTTGCAGTCATTAAGCAACTCTAAGTTAAAATATATACTAGACTGTCTTATTTCTGCTGATCTTTTTTGTCTTATTTCTGCTGATCTTTTCCCTCTTGTTGAAGTGCTAATTCCCTGGTAGAACCCAGGGACTAGAGAACAATAAATGTAATTTCCCTGAACTAGAGCAGAGGAAGGTATGAACCAGGGAACCACAGTCCTGTCAACCTAATACCTATTGTGGAGAAGCTGCTAGAGACCATAATAAGGGAGAGAATGGTAACTAGAGGCAAAGATTCTGCTGAACAAAAGGCAGAATGGGATCATGGGGGAAAGGGTGTGCCAGACAAGCCTGATCAATTTCTTTGTTTTGGTGATAAAGGCAGTGAACATGGTATAGGTGAACATACTGTATCCTGAACTCATTAAGCTCAGTAAGACCTTTAACTCTGTCAAACATGGATGGTTAGAGATGGGCGAAGTGGCCACAATTCGCTCGCGAAGTGATTCACGGAGTAAAGGCGAATTCGCTGAGTACTTTGTGTTATAATGGGCAATGCAAAGTACATTGAAAACAATGACTTTGTGTTACTCCGCCTTCCCAAACCACTACTCCACCAATTCTTAAGGTGAAGGACATTGAAAACAATGTACTTTGCCTCACTTTGCCTTGTTTTTAAGCTCCAAAGGTGAATTTTGCAGTGATTCATGGGATTTCAGGTCACACGGGCTCTAGATTGTTCTGCACAGCCTCAGTTTCGGGTAGTGTGCGAAGGAAGCTGTAGGAGACAATCTGCTCTGAGAGCTCTCTGTGATTCAAACCTTCTAAAAGCTGTTAAAAAGACTTTTTGAGTCATTTTTTTTGCTGAAAGTTTAGTTCATCGATTACAGGAAACCCTCCTCTTCTCATATCATCGAGCGTTTATTGTTTGTGTGTGGATTTTGAATGTTAATGTGCAACATTCTGTATGTGTACTGAGAGACAGTGAAGTGTGCTTTGGGGGAGGGGCGTATCTGTGGTGTAGGTAGATTAACTTGGAGAAAAAGACAGTGCTTTCTGTTTTGGTGATATTTTTCTTGTATAACTGTGTTAGTGTACACACAGTAATATTTTCAATAATTCTTGCCATTTTTTTTGCTGATTGTTGTGGTGCAGCAGTGCATAATTTTAGTTTGTTTAAAATATGTGGTTATATTACTGAAGTTTTCAATTTGCTATGCATTACTTGAGTGTACGTGTGAGTGTGTGTGTGATGCGTGCCATTAAATCAGACACCTTTTATTTTGTTACAGAGTAATCGCAGCAGTGTGAACCTGCTATCCACCGCACCTGCATAAATTTTTTATACTGCTTTGTGGTAACTTTACTGGTAGTGGATTGTTACTGCCGAGCACTGTTTAAGTGTTGTTGTGCCTTTTTGTATGCATCCCTTGAGTGTGCAGCACAATCTTAATCTGTTTGTGCATTTGCATGGCACCATTAATTCTGGGACACTGCATTTCTTGTTATGCTCTCATTTCACTTCACCAGCACTGGGGAATTTTCTGGACACAAGACAGTAGCATTTTGGGGATGCACATTAATTCTGGTGATTCTGTGTGTGACCTGACCACTGCACGAATCACTGAGTGCACAGTTAATTCTAAGAGACTTTGCATTTCTTGTTACACTCTCATTTCACTTCATAAGCACTGGGGAGTTTTCTGGACACAAAACAGTAGCACTTTGGGGATGCACATTAATTCTGTTGACTGTGTGGGTGGGATGCTGCTAATATTGTTGTCACTCCACCTTACTTTGCATTTAAGGTGGAATGACAATGTGAATTAATAACAACAAGGCGAAGTGAGCCTTTCCTATGGGGCACTCCGCATAGCGAAGTGCCAACCCAAAGAGGCCACTTCACTTTCACTTTGCCGTCGGATTTTAAATTTGCTGCATCTCTATAGATGGTTGGTAACAAAGATGCATGATGTTGGGGTGGGGGTACATAGCCAATAGGTGTTCAGAAAATTAGAACAGTGGTAGAACCTAGAGGGTAATAGTAACTAGGGTGTTCTTGGGGGTCAGAAGTGTCACTAGTGGCATGGAACAGGGGTCACTCTTGGGACTGATCTTCAACATCTTTATCTGTGACATGGGGTAAAAGTACAGGGAAGATATGCTTCTACACAATAACATCACTGTATTGATTTGTTGGATTGTTCTTTGAATACCTCTTTCAGAAACAAAGATATACTGCTACACTAAAAACCTACTAAAACCTTTTTTAAATATATTTATTTTATTTTGTATAACATCGAGCCATTGTATAATTGCAATAAGACACTCCAAGGGTGTTATTCAGAATATCGATCATCCTGGTGGTGAGCACTCAGCTTTGCCTCGTGCTTCAACCTTCCCCAGGAGTGACATTATTACACAATAACACACACCTTGTCATGCCTTATTGCTTAAATGATCCTTGGCAGTAGAGTCAACAGCAGCAGGTACATTGAATTTCACACCATAGAATGCCCCCTGAGAGATTTCATAAAAGTCATTAGTGAAGTACAGTCTTGTATGATAGCTGGAAGTTCATTCCATAACTGTGGGGCAATGAATATCAACTATTTTTAACTGGATACAGATGAGGTTCATGGGACAGTCAGTAGCAGTTGGAATGAAGTACGGAGGTGCCTTTTCAATAGTTTCCATTCCATGATGTTTTCAAGGTTTGGAAAAAGAAGTTCAACAACTTGTTGAAAATAAAAAGCAAGGGATAGCTGAGACTTCCTTCCCAGGATGGCCAGTTTAGCAGTGAGACTACTGAACAATAATGCTCCCTACTACTGACTCCAGCCACAAAACAACATATTTAATGATACAACACATTATGTTTGGACAGCTCTGTTTGCCTCAGAGAGGGGAGAAGAGGGCTGGTGATCCAAATAGGAGGACAGAGACTATGACACAGTTAACAATTTACATGTAAAGGAAGGGATAAAAGCAACTGAACAAAAGAATAAACAGGGAGGAGAGGAGGCACTGTGGGTCACCTTGGAGACTGGAAAGGGCACCACAATCCGCACAGGGGTTGTGTACAGACCCCCATGTCAGGGGGAAGGAATGGACAAGGATATGATGGAAGGCATTCTTAGAATGGCAGAGAAAGTGGAGATACTGTTGATGGGAGACCTGAATATGCCAGATGTTAACTGGAGCACATTTGCTGCAGCCACATCCAAGAGCAGGGCCATTCTTGATGCCCTACAGGTGGCAGGTATTAGACAGCTAGTTTCGGAACCCACTCGTGAGGGAGCAATCTTAGACCTCATACTCTCAAACGGGGGCAGTGAGAGGATCTCAGATCTAGAAGTGGGTTGCCATCTGGGGACAAGTGACCATCAAACAGTGTGGTTCACGTTAAACTCAGCTACAGAGTCAAGCCATCAAAAGTGAGGGTACTGGACTTAGGAGGCTGACTTTGGCAAGATGGAGAGTGCCTCAGAAAACACTAGCAAACAGGCTAGAAGGAGGTGTGGAGCAACAATGAGGAATTATCAAAACTGCCATCACAGAGGCAACAAGCCTTTGTGTGAAGCAAATAAACAAATCAAATGAAAGAAAAGCCACTATGGTTCTCAGAGAGGTGGCTGTGAAAGTCAGGAAGAAAAAGATAGCATTCCGGAAGTATAAGGAAACACAGAAGGAGCAGGACAGAGAGCTGTACCAGTTAAGGCAGAAAGAAGCAGAGAGGAAGTCAGAATAGCAAAGGCCCAAACTGAGGAAAAGATAGCCAACTCAGTTAAGAAGGGGATAAAACCTTTATAGGTACATCAGCGAGCGTGAGAAAGACAAAGGGAGGGATAGTGAGGCTGAATAGAATGAATGGTGGGTGGGCAGAGGGACAGTGAAAAGCAGGAATACTGAACGAATATTTCTGCTCAGTATTCACAAGAGGAGGGGAAGTGCCTAATCCAATTAACAGAAGCACTTTGATAGGGGGTCGATCCCAGTCCTTTCACAGAAGAAAGGGTTCTGCAAGAACTCCTAAAACTGAAGGTGGACAAAGCAATGGGTCCTGATGGATTCCACCTGAATTCTAAAAGAATTAAGGAAGGAAACTAGTGAAACCACTGGCTACTCTTTTTAATAAATCATGGGAGAATGGTGTGGTACCTGAGGACTGGAGGAAGGTGGATGGATCTCTCTTCACAAAAATGGGACCAAGACAGAGGCAGGAAACTACAGACCTGTCAGTGTGACCTCTGTGGTAGGGAAAGTGATGGAGTCACTTCTGAAGAAGAATAGTTAAGTACCTAGAGGTCAGTGGAGCACAGGATCCAAGGCAGCATGGGTTCACACAGCGGAAGGTCATGTCAGACGAATCTAATAGATTTCTTTGACTGGGTGACCAAAGTAGTAGACCAGGGAGGGCTGTGACATGGCCTACCTAGACTTTAGCAAGGCATTTGACACAGTCCCACACAAAAGATTATTAGTCAAATAAACCAGCCTGGAAGTGGGTCCCAGGGTGGTAGCCTGGGTAAAACATTGGCTGGACAACAGGACACAGAAGGTAATTGTCAATGGAATCCACTCTGAAGAAAGGGCGGTTACTAGTGGGGTACCGCAAGGTTCAGTATTGGGTCCAGTCCTTTTTAATGTCTTCATCAGTGACATTGCAGAGGGACTGGAAGGAAAAGTATGCCTTTTTGCAGATGACACAAAGATCTGCAACAGGGTTGATATACAAGGAGGCGTGGAAAGGATGAAAAGGGACTTGGCAAGGTTGGAGGAATGGCTCGGACGATGGCAGCTAGGATTCAATGCAAAAAGTGCAAAATAATGCACCTAGGAAACAAGAACCCAGGGAAGAATACACAATGGGTGGGGAGGTAGTAACAACAACAAAACAGGAAAGGACCTGGGGGTAATCATATCAGATGACCTTAAGGTTAGCAATGTGAGAAGGCAGTAGGAGGGCAGGGGTATACTGGGATGTATAGGGAGAGGCATCAGCAGCAGAAAACAGGAAGTTGTTATCCCTCTGTACAGACAGTTGGTGAGACCCCATCTGGAATACTGTGTCCAGTTCTGAGACCCCATCTCTGCAAGGACATAGACAGGATAGAGGCAGTCCAGAGGAGGGCAACTAAATGGTGCAGGGTCTGCAAGAGAAGCCGTATGAGGACAGACTAAAGGAGCTTAATATGTATACCCTTGAGGAAAGAAGGAGAGGGGACATGATAGAAACTTCAAGTACCTCAAGGAAATCAACAAAGTCCAAGAGGGTAGCATCTTTCAGAAAAAGAGACTTGCAAGAACAAGGGACACAATTTAAAGATAGAAGGAGGGCGTTCAGGGCAATGTGAGGAAGTATTATTTCAGAGAGGGTAGTGGATGCATGGAACAGCCTTCCTGAGGAAGTTGTGGGGTCTAAAACTGTGGGAGAATTCAAGAATGCATGGGACAGACATAAGGCAATTCTTGTGGGGGGCAGGAAGATATAGGCTGTTGGTTAACTAGGATCTGCGGCCTATCCTGTAGGTAGGGAAATGGGCAGACTAGATGGGCCTAGCGGTCCTTATCTGCCGTCAATGTCTATGTTTCTATGTTTCTATGTTACAAAAGAACCTCATTGGTGGTATAACCCTTAGTTAGTAAAGCAATCACAGCTTCTGATTTCTAAGCTTAGTCAGGCAATCTGGTCAAGTAAAGCACCTAGGTATTTTAGAGCATCCCTACCCTCAATTGGAACTCCAGGGGCCAGATATTCAAAGGTTTGCCTGGGCGCAAAGCCTAGTTTGCAGGAGCAAACCCGGCTTTGCATCAAAGTTCCATATTCAAAAGCCTGGTTAGCACAGGCAACCGGGGATTGTGCCTGGGCAATATTCAGAGGAGGGTGCAGTGTAAATGAAGGGGCAAGGACCTGAATTTTGGTGCAGTCCACTATTCTGAGTATTTGTACTATGCAAGGCCATTTTGCATGGTCCCCATGTGAAGTGCACATACAACCAACCTACAACATGACTTATTCCCATGCAGCCTTAGCAGTTGGTGGAGGAAGTGCATCAGCCCCCCTGACCCCCAACACAGTAGTCACTAGTGTCCGGTGGTCCCCCTGCTGATCAACTGCCCAATGTAAAAACTAAACATTCCCTGGTGCTAGTGGTCCCCCCTCCCCCCACCGATCACTGGCTCAGTGTAAGATATAAACTTTCCCTTGTGGTAGTGATCCACCCCCCACAACTGTGGGGCCAATGTTACATATAAACTTTCCCTGATACTAGTGTTCCCCCCTCCACTGATCACCATCCTGATGTAACCTATAAACTTTCCCTGAATCTAGTGATCCCCCTTCACTGATTGCTGGCCAAATGTTAGACATAAATAATTCCCTGGTGTCTAGTGGTTCTGGCTGCCCCCATCCCAGTCCTCTGCGTAATTAAATAACACCATTCCTCGGTGTCTAGCAGACCCCCCTCCTTATCCCCAATCCCCTGTGTAATTAAATATCACCATTCCCTGGTGTCTAGAGGACCCCCTCTGTAATCCCAGTCCCCTGTGTCATTAAAAACTATTATTCTCTGGTGTCTAGTGGACCCCCCATCCCCCCACCCGGGCAGGTAGGGCCCCATCACCCCACTCCCTGCCATCCCTACCTCGTGTTGGAAACTGGCACAGCCCTCAATTCTCTGTCACGTCTGGCCGCCGATTGAGCAGTCAAGTGAGCATGTACTGTACAATCAGCTGTTACAATACACATTTGTTGACAGCTCAGTTGGTGGCCAGCCACGATGGAGAGCAGAGGGTTGTGCTAGTCATTGGTTTGGGGTCAGGATGGAGTGAGTGGGGTGATGGGGCACTATCTGCCAGGGTGGGGGGGGGGTTGGGGATCCACTAGGCACCAGGGAATGATGATATTTAATGACACAGGGGATCATGGATAGGAAGGGGGGTCCACTAGACATCAGGGAATGGTGTTATTTAATGACATAGGGGATCAAGGATAGGGAATGGGGTCTACTAGACACCAGGGAATGATGTTCTTTAATTACAAAGGAGATTGGGATGAGGGGTGGGATCACTGGACACCAGAGAATGATTTATGTCTCTCTGCCCAGCGATTGGTGAGGGAAACCACAAGCACCAGGGAAAGTTTATATGTTACATCAGGCTGGTGATTGGTGGAGGGGTTGGTGGCCGCTAACACCAGGGAAGGTTTATATGTTACATCAGGCTGGTGATTGGTTAGGGGACTACCAGCATAAGGGAAAGTTTATATGTTACATCAAGCTGGTGATCGGTGGGAGGGGGGCCACTAGCGTGGGGACCACTAGCACCAGGGCTAGCTCTCTGGGACGGGGCAACTGGGGGGTGGGGTCACAGTAAATTGCAGGGCTATCCATGCAATTGAGACCATAATAGGCATGCAAATGGCCCCTTAGTGCCTTGCATGCCCAAGGAGCTCATTTGTATGGACCATTTGAATACTGGAAATTTATCATATGCACAAGCCATTGTGGTACTCTATTTCAAGAGCCATGTCTTCTCAGTGCTGACATGGCCCTAAATTCAGTGGAATAGTGCCAGTGCGCCACTCCACTGAATATAGATCTTTGGGCTCCCAGGTAAGTGCAAGGCACAGTGCAAATTTTTGCACTGTGCTTCGTGCCTATTTGAATATCAAGCCCCAGAAATGGTACTTCTTTTCAGTAAGTCACTCCTGTCAGGACCCAATTTCCTAGTTCCCTCCAAATAACACTGACATGGTCTTTTTGGAGTTAAGAATTTATTAGTCATATACCAGGACTTGAGTGACTGGAATTCAAGCTTAAGATATGACTCAATTTTGTCTAAGTTGAGGATGACACCTGTAAAGTACTGCATCATCAATGCAGAGTATCATTTCAGCTCCTCCATAGAAATCAGGCATCTTGCTGATTAATTAGGAGAACAGCATATGGCCAGGATAGATCCCTGGGGTACTCCATCTGTGATAGCATGCATTGTGGATAATCTCCTCCCCATTTCATCAGCTGATTGCAACCAGTAAAGTAGTTTTTGAACCTTGTATATGAAAGATGGTCAAGGCCAAGCCTCCTTAACTTTGACAGTAGGCGCTTGCAATTTACCAGGTTAAATGTCCTGGTTATGTGTATAAAAATGGCACATGTAGCTTGTCCAGCATCCATAGCATTGAATATGTCAGAGGTGAAGCAAACAAGGGCAGTATCAATGCCTTGTCCTTTTCAAAATCCATGAAGGACATATGTTAGTAGGGTGTATGCCTCAATATAATTCTGCAACTGGTTGTAGGTCAACTTTTCTTGTACTTTTGCCAGGGTGCATAGTAGGAATATTGGCCAATAATTTTCAGAGTGTTCTTTGGGACCACCTTTGTGCATGGAAACCACATGTGTGACTTTCCATTTATCAGAAATCATGCCCTGCACCAAGGGGCAGGTAGGTTAAAGAGTGATACCAGACGAACGACAAGGACAGAGGCAGCTAGCTCAAGCAGGCAAAGTTTTAGGTTGTCATAACCAGCAGAGTTATCCTCCTTTATATGTTTAAGCTGATCAAACACCTCTTGTCTGTTGCATAGCCCATACTGCCCAGGCTGCATGTACTGATGGCCCATACTGCACAGGTGTCCTCATCAGTACAATTTCAATGAACCTAAGTGAACTGATCCATGGGAAAACCTTTGGAAGTGTGGCGGGGTTGGCAGATATTGACTTTTACATAGATATTACAGTCTGTCTATGTAAAGAAAAAACAGATCCATACACATCTTCTTTGTCATCATTTTTATTACTAAGAACAAGGTAATTAATTTCCTTGTTACTCTGGAAAAAGTGAATTTCAAGTTATCATTTAAGCAATAAGACATGACAGGGTGTGCACTGTGGTCAGACAATGGCACACCTCTGGAGTATTGTGAGGCACGAGGCACCACCGAGTTCCTTCAAGCACCTGATAAATGCCAGTATCCCACCACAAAGTGAACCCTGGAATGTCTTATTGTGATTATAAAATGTGTTAAAGATTTTTTTTTTGGGGGGGGGTCTGAAAAAATACACAAAAATAAAATAATGTTAAGCATTTAATCATTTTTTTAAACATTCATCCACTCCAACAAAATAGCCCCAGCACATTCTAGCATTTGGCATGCCATCTCAGTTTCAAATATAATGGATGGCTAAATACACATTTTTAAATTAGATCTTAATAACACTATTTTCCCATCAGCACCCAGTTTACCTGTTTACTCACATTTCCTCCTTCTCCTTTATATTATTTCCTCCCTTTTTACCATCTTATTTCTTTTCTATCTTTCCATCACTCAATAGATAGATTATTTGCTATGGGTGGCATACAAGAATTCAGATCTCTGCTCAGTTCTACTGGTAGAATCTTCAGCCCCCTCACTCAGAACAGAAGGCCTCAGGTGGAACAATGGCTTCCATTGTATCTGTAGCTGGTTAAAAAGCAGAGATTTCCCTGGTAAGCAGGTAAGGATAGGAGGGGATTTCTCATGGTCAGCAAAGAAACATCAGAAATTAAAACTGTAAGTACTGTGGTACTTCATTTTGAAATTTATGTATGTGAGTGTAAGAAGAGGATTATGATGGCAAATATATATTTTTTTTAATTTAACTCAGTTTTATTTGTAGGGCCCATTTAAAGGTTTTAAGTGAATAAATGTGACAGCCACATTTATGATGGCAGTCAGGGGTATGTGTTTAGTATTGATTTTATTGTGAAAATGCTGTTGGATCTTTATCCAGTGCTGCTTTGCTGAGAAAACAGTGCAGGCAAAGATGGCCATCAGCCAATCAGTTTTCATGATTTTTCAAATCCATTTTATAATACTGGTTTCTTGGAATTAAACAAATGTGTCTAGTTCAATCTCACTCCCCTGCCACACTATTCAAATAGTGTATATGAAACATCTACATAGGTTAGTCATATGGAAAAAAAGGATTTGCCTCTCAGTTGAGGAACACTACATTTTCACATATAGATTAGAGGCTGGAAAAATTATAGCTAAATGTTGTTCCTTTTCCCATATCTCTTTTGTGTAGTAAATATTTTCCATAAAGGCAGAATAAGTTGCAGTCTAGAACAAATGATGAAAAATCAGTAGCAGGATCTCATATCAAGGAAAAACTGACATGGCCTCCAACCCCTCTTTGTGAGGAATATTGATATAAAGGGAGGAGACTACTAGTGTTACTAACCAGTCACCTTTCTCAGTTCTGAAGTATTCAAAACACCCAGGATATGTCCAGTATCCATTACATAGAGGATAATGAATACCTTCCTATCGGTAACAAGCATGTTGGATTATCGAGAGGTTACCATGGTGACTATATGAACCTCGAGAGGTTTGGTTGCCACTGGCAACCTCAAGATGATCCAATAAGCTTGTTACCAACAGGGAAGGTATTCAATGTCTTTTATATTGTATGATGCCCCACCAGCAGTAAAACATACATTAGTAAGCACACAGAGACAAAATAATGTGGCAGTAAAATGTTTTTTTTTTTACTTACAGTACCACCAATGAACAGCAAGCAGTACACAAGGAGTCATGGATTTAAAAAAAGTTGATTACTGACAAAACAGCTACTAAATTTAAAATTGAAACAACTTGTGGCAGTTAAAATAAATAAATAATGTCCATAATTTCAATTAAGTCCATCAGGAAGAGCAACTGTCTGTTTAGAACGCTCACAATCTTTATCCTGCATGCGTTGAGAAAAAAAAAGGTTAAACCAAAGGTTAAAGGGTAGAGCTCAGCATATTCATGACAAAATGGACGGAATTACCTTAGTCAGAGTCTGAATCTTCTGGATTTCTTCTTTTCCTTGTATCTGACAGGTAGTTATAAATATTCACTCTGAAACCCTGTTGGAAGATGTAGTTCTCACCAAACAAGTTGAAATTGGGTATTTCAGGCAAGAGGTTTGGCAGGATTACTTTATGGAACATTACAGAATGGCATGTCATGCAGATCACAGTTTGTTTTTTTAATGTTCTTTGGTTCTGTGCAAGAATAAATGTTTCTCGACTGGCCAACATTTTTGAGAGCACAGCAGCTGCCATAATACACATGTTTGCTGTCAGTAATTAGTATGACCGCAAAGGTAACAGACTAGTGGGCAACTGACAGCTTCTGTTTCAGCACGGATGAATGCAAAGCAAAGCATGAGGAGCAGTTCTATGTTGTTATGCTGCAGTAGCTATGTAGCTACTGCAGCATAACAATGAAAATTGTGTGCCTGACGCAGTATAACAACGCTGGGAGAATGATGGATTTCTATGTATAATAACATTCCATCATACACTATAAAGGTATAACGAGTATTAACTAGATTCCCAGGCAGAAATTCACACAAATAGCCAAGGTTTCAGTAAGGGTGCTTACTCCTAAACAGGGAGTCTTCTTGGGGGTCCAAAAAGTTATTTTTAAGAATTTTGTCAAGACATGCTATAGAAGACAACCCTCCTCATGTTACATACTGTAAAACAGTCCATGAATCCTTTTGGTAAACATTTTGATCCAGTACATATCCTAGAAATGTATGAGTCCTCTTTTTAAACTCTATTGTAGGATCACTGAATAGATCCTGACAATATTTTCAATTGATCATTGTCTGTATACTTCCCCTTTACAGTGTATTTTATTGTGTTCATTATAACAATGGATCTTTCCTCATCAGCTTTGTCACTGATATATCCATACTAAGAGAATGTAGAACTTTCTTTCCTATTCTTCACAGTTTATGATATGTCTCGGGGGGCTGATTCTGCGAAAGTTGTGCCACAACATCATTCATGTATTTTCAAAAATGCCTGTAATAAGGAAAGCCCAATGGTGTGGTAGGTTGAGGCACTGGACACCAGACCACCTGCCATGCCTGTGACCCAGGTTTGGGAGTGGACCTGGGTAACTTGGGGGCTGGCAGGGAGAGGACAAGATTAAGTGTCTGAAGACAGTTCTCCTCCCTCAGGATCCTGGGTTTCACCACTTTACTACCATCTAGTGGAGGCCAGAATGCTGTGATGGTGGTAAGAGTTGAGTGGGGAGGGCACCGGAACACATGGTATGTCTGCACACCTAGCACATGAGTGTGTATATGTGTCATTGCATCCATGACATGCTGGGGACATGTGGAGGAAAAATAACCCCAACTTCCTCCAAGACCACCTAGGTGGTTGACCTGTAAGTCCAAAAGATAGGTGGTGACAGAACTAGGGGATGTAGCTGGACCGGGGAAAAATAAAGGTGGCAAAAATGTATACTGAAAAAAATGTCTGTAATATTGGTGTATGTTGGGGCCAAAAACAGCATTTTCTCTTAAATATGTTATCTGGGCCACCAGTGGTAGGTAGCACAGTGTGTAATGCATCATGTCCCCATGACAGCAACCCATGTTCTGAACTAGATTTGGGAACTGGGTCAGGTGGCTGGGAGAGCTTGGGTAGCACTGACACATGCCAGCACTCATAGCCAGGGAGGGACAGACCCAAGTTCTGCTACTGAAGCAACTTCTGTGATAGACCAGGGAGCTTCTAGTCAATTGTAAGCTCCCACTCAACCCCAGAAAAAAATCAAATGATTTGATAATATGTAAATGGAATTCTTTTATTTTCCTTGTGCTCATAAATTTTCTTTTAAACGTCTTTGTTATGTTTCAGAACTCCTTGTTCCTTCATCAGACATTGAGCTTTCCAACTTTATTTGTTAATTCATAAATCCATAAATGCAATCTTTTGTTGTTTGTATTGCCACTGTAAAAACATAATAATAAAAATATTTTTGTTGAGACTTGTGTCTGTGTATTTAATTCCTTAAAATTATTATTAAATATGTACTCCAAAGTAAATATACAGGGGGAGCAAATCTGTATAAATACCAACAAATCTTTAAACTTCTCTGCAATGGGAAGGGGGTTCATTTGCAGCTGTTTTGGACCACCCTGTAAAGTACAAAATGTACAAATAAAGTTTGCATTCAATTTCACTTAATTCAAAGTGTAAAAACTTAAATATGTGGACCAAACTTTTACCTGAATGGTTAAGATACTCCCACTCAAACTGTCACTATTCAGAAACAGTGCCACATTTAGTTCTTTCAAAACTGTTGTGAAAATAATAGAGACAAGTGCTTAGACCTCTTATTCTTATTTATAAATAATCACTTTTTCAGAGTCAAAATTAAAGCTGAAACTTATTCCCTGTTCTGAAGGATTGTACCTTGCTTCACCACTTCAAATTGTGGTTCATTGGGTGTAAAAGGTTCCAAAACTAGCTTGCATATTGCCTGCCACTTGTTTAAGCACTGCCATTGCCGAGAGATGCCAAACCAATGTGAGAGGCTTCTCCTTCATCCTGCTATTTAATGATGGGGCGGGGCAAAAGGGAGCACATGCACTAGGTGTGATTACATCACACTGATGTCTTCCTGGGATCAGAATAGAAATCTCTCATTGTGAGAGGTCCCCCTCATAATCTCACAGTGTAAGGAACAAACTGCAGTGAATAATAGACATATGGCTTCACTGTGCCTGTTTATATTTAAACTTGAAAAATAAGTTTCAGACGCTGCTGTGTAAATTTAATAAGCATGCAATAAACAGTAGAATTAATGGTTTCACTGTGCCAGTATGCCTTCTGATTTGAAAAATCCTATTATGATCTCAATAAATATATTTTAGACACTGCTATGTAGCAAAAGGGTGGGAGAAGCCCAAAAGCACAATTTATAAATTGATTATCATATGAAGCTATATTTCACACAGGGATAGTGGGAGTTGGGGCAGAACAGGAGCTTACCAGATCTTCATAGGCATCACTGCATGTGTATGAGGCCTGACAATGCACCACTCAACATGAGCAGGAGGTGGTGGAGGGACTAGGGGAATGAATCAAATACACTCTGTGCCTCTTGAACCACCTGTTTGGTGGTCATCTGAACTCCCAGGCCCTGGTATGTGTGGATCCTTTCTGTTCTGATGATGGGGGGAGTGGCTGCTGGGGCTGGGAGGTTGATGGCCAGGCTCAAAGCTAAGCAGAATAGACAGTCTGGAGAGTGAACAGCTCTGTAGAAACAAAACCTTGAGAATGCATATGATTTCAAATGTTAAACATTGGTGAGTTTCTTGTTCCTGGTTGCTGCAATGTTTGGCTGCACTGTTCACCATCTATTAAGCACTTTAATAAAGTATTTGCATTCTAAATGGTCTTTGTACAATGTTGTTAGCCCAGCAGCATGAGTGTTCAGCTTCTCCTACTAGATTATAAAAACCTAAAAGCTTTTTCTACCC
Source organism: Neoceratodus forsteri (assembly GCA_016271365.2). Lineage (NCBI taxonomy): Eukaryota > Metazoa > Chordata > Ceratodontiformes > Ceratodontidae > Neoceratodus > Neoceratodus forsteri. The sequence continues at coordinate 86,931,610 of CM057453.1, forward strand.
TCACAACTGGGCTGCTTGCATTAGATTCCAACTGAGAAGGCATGTTATCCATCTATGTGTAGTTAGATTTAATTATGATGTCTCCTCTCTTAGCAAAAAAGAGTAATAAATTCAACCCTCCAGTAAAGCATTGTCAGTTAATGATAGTGTGAAAAAGGTTGACATGAGTAATGGGACCAAAGAAATGCCTTTATTCAAGATCCTAACATCTACCTGCTCCACCAAAACATCTCATGGGGAACTTCAGGTTACAGGTGCTGGTGCTGAAGGTTAGGGGTGGGTCTGAGAGGGCAGGCAGGTGAAGGAAAAACTGAACAGAAAGAAGGTAAAATGTTCTGTAGTAGAATGCTGTTTCTTCCTCTCCTCTGGCTAATTTAAATGAAATGCCACAGTACAGTATATTGTACTCTATTCCAAACCTAAAGCTACTGCTGCATTATGTAAGCTGCATAAACTTGAAATATGGCCCCCTTAATTTCCTTTAAAATGTTCAGTAAGTCACTTTTGATACAGGAACATTTTAGTACTATGTGGGGTTCAGCTTTACACTGAATTAGAACCAAAAGAGGTTCACCCCTCAATAGCATTTAAATGCCACCCTAAGTATTATAAAGGATAAAAATTGGGAGCAGTCAATGTTCAAAAGTTACAATATACAGTATATCCCCAGAAGTCATTGTTTTAAAGAGCAACTCTATTATAATTAAAAGCTTAAAAACACTAGAGTTACACTAATTATGTTTTAATTTTATTGTTTTCTAGTTATTTGTTGTTTTCTTTACTTTCTCCTTATGTTAGCATGCTAAATATTGTAGCTAATGCAGGAATTATTTCATTGAGTCTTTCAAAATGTATCTGGCTCTCCCCTGTTAACCACACAATTGCTGTCTGTGACATCACAGTTTGTTGTCATGGTAAGCACTATGATGTCATAAAACCAAGGCACTATGAGGTTAACAGGGGAGAGGCAGCTGTTTTCAAATGTTTTCAATACAGACTTTTTAGATGAACTACCAAGATATGCCATAAATCTTGGTAAAGAACATTGAAAATGAAAAAAAAATTATTCGGTAGTAATTTGTAAGAACTGAAACATCTTGTTTATGAAAGCACATGCTGAACTGAACAGCTGCTCTTTAAGATCAAGTTTGTTTTAACCAAATCTACTGTATGCCAGCAGCTTTCCTGTTAATCAAGCAAAATGCATTACATAGAAAATGCCCAGGTAAAAGCAAAACCTCAAATAGGGTTGATTATCTTAATGATTTCTGCTGTGTCTCTATAAAATATAACAACATTATGTTAATAGAAACATTTATGTAACAAGAAGCATTTTAGAAAAACACACATATTAAAAAATCAAAACCCTAACTTAGTTCTCTAATCTGATCCATTTTTTCCACCAATGTGGAAAGGGTTCAATACTCCTTAGAGAGCTAAACATATGAGAACCATATTAAAAGTTCATTATTATTTCTTCAGCTGCCAAGTCCTGTAAGAAAACCCCTCATCTGGCATCCATTTGTCATTAAGAACAAGTATGGGTCATGAGGAGAGAAGGCTTGTGTCTATGTCTATTTAATTAATGTTTCAATACATTTATTTTTATTTCTCATGAGTTCAGCAACAACAAAATGCTTATAAAAACTATAGTTGTAATAGAGAAAATCTGTCTCAACTGCTTTCTATACTGTATGCCTTGGCAAGATTAAAAGTGGCTGCATATGCATGCATGTGTGTGTGCGTGTGCGTGTGTGTGTGTGTGTGTGTGTGTGTGTATGTGTGTGGTATTATCTCAGTTTCATACCAAACATAATGACTTCATTCACTGTAAATAAGTGTTCCTAGCCATCACACTCATATGGCAGCAGAGTTCATGATTTGCAGACTAGAGTTTCTCCACACTGAGATTTGCACAGGGCTGGGCATCACACTGGTGGGGTTCTCAACCGCATGGGAGGAAGGCTGCTTGCTACCTGATCTTTTTGCATCTCATCAAGCTAACAACAAACTAGAAAAGGCATGGGCTGTGGAGGCCACTCATACTCCATGACCACAGTGACTGATAAAATGGATGAAAATGGGTGGGATGGAATTTGGCCCTGAAAGAAAAGCTGTGTAAGAGATCATACACAATAAGATGTGCAGTCAAAAGGGAATATATGCATGTCCAAACTGTTTGCTAGGCATGGGGCATAGCTGAATGGCTTTAAACTACTTGAGAACAATGTATACTGTATTTCCTTATGTCTCTACACCTGGAAGTGTATTATCAGGCTATAAATGAGTGTTACTTTTTGGTTGCACTAACAGTAACAAAGGCATTAATACCCACTATTAAAAAAAAAAAAAAAAAACATTTTGAGTAACTATCCCAAAGCCAAAGAGAAATATTTCTTCATCATGCTTAATTGACTCCAACCCCATTAAAATAAACACAGAACAGCATCTGAAACTCCTGATCCAGATATAAATTCTTTGAATAAAATTGTTGCTATTCCCTACCTCTACCATCAAATAACTGAATCCTCCCCCACTTGAGTGTTCTGTAAATTTCTGAAAACTAAATGGTGCAGATAAGTCCTCTCCCATCACCTAGCTATTGAACATCAGTTTCCATTCTCTTTACCTTGACTACATTAGAAAATTATATTATTTACACCATAACCATCTCTAAAGCCCTGCACTTCAAGTACCACTGAGCACTGACTGATCTAAACTGCAACCTGCTATTCATCAAAGTCCCACACGGATCTTGGGATGCCAGTGTCAGTTAAATATAAGCAGTACTTTTAGCCAGTAGTGTTTTAAGGTTGCTGTCTTTTAATTTGTTTTCCAAATCGTGTCAGTTTATTCGAAATGAGGATGAGATTAGCTAAAACAGAAAAGGGATAAACTTTTCATTTCAGAGCATTTCCCACATCTGTGGTACACTGGAAGCAAATGGGTGACAGATAGATCATTTTCTGATGAACTGCCTGTCTCATTATGAGGAAGCAGCTACTAGACAGCCGAATCTCTTCCCCTGATCAGAAAGACACAAGTATCATTACAATTGCAAACCTCATTGCCTTTTAATGAAGATGTATGGAGTGTTGCAGAGGAAAATGTGTCTTATAAATGACTTGTAACAACAGAAAGTCTTGCTCCTACTAATGCTGAACTAAATTCACAGTCTAGGTGAAAATCTAAAAAGTTTATGCCACCAATAACTCCAACAGCTAATGTTTTTCACTGAGCATGTGAGAGGGCCTTGAGCATTGTATTGTCTCAAAACATTAAACACATATTTTTGTAGTCTTACAGCTGAAGAAAAAAGATTTTGCAAAGACAATTGAATAATAGTACATTTTATTCCCCTCTCAGCCATGACCCAACACTGCTTTTCAAAAAGTATTTATAGTCCTGCATTTTGCCTCCTTTTGAATCAAATATGATTTCACAACAAACTCGATTATTTAATGGTTGAGCATCCAGTAAGGGCATTTACAGTGTATACTTCATGTTTTGGTTAAGATCCACAAAGGTTTGGTGCCCCCCCCCCCCATCACAGGCTGGTAGACCTATTATCTCCTGGGCTGGTTCACAGTTTAAGTCACTGTCTACAGTACCTATGTGGACATGCTTCTTAAACCCTTTGTCACAGATTTAAGCTCTTATGTGAGAGACACTTATAACATTCTAGAATCCTGCAGGATGTCAACATTGAGGAGTCTTACCTTTTGGGTGACCCTTGCTTTGGTATCTTTTTATATGGTTATACCCAATGACTAAGTTTTAACCACCCTAGTTCATTTTTTAATGGAGAGAGGGTCTGAGGTGAAACCTCCTTTGATTTCCAAAGAGAAGAGAGTGAGAAAGAGTGGTGACATGATTGAGACCTCAAAGTACCTCACAAGGGAGAACATGGTGGGAAGGGGGGGTCATTAAAAAAGCAAAGCACCAGGACCAGGGGGTATGTTACTCAGCTGGAGGAGATAACTCAAGAGAGATGTGAAGAAATACTTCTTTACTGAAAAGGTGGTAAGACACCTGTTTCAGGCTGCAAACAGAAGTGGTGTAGGATAAAACAGTAGAGGGTTTCAAGAATGTGTGGGAGAGACATAAGGGTATATTACAAAATTGGCAAGGAGGCATGATGGTTGCCAGAGATCAGATAAGATTTGAAGCAATAGATTGGGCAGGGAACATCTGGACAGACTTGATGGGCCAAGTGATCCTTTTCTGATGACAAACTCTATGTTTCTATGTTTCTTCTTCAAATTTCAAAAAGTGTTACTGAACACAACTGTTTCCCTTTTTATTTTGGATTACATGTACATCTGGACCACTGGAATGGCAATGGGGGCACTATTCACTGAAGACAATGTCAACTTATACCTTGGCTTTGAGAGGATAAAGTAATCTATGATTAGCTGGATAATCTTTTCTTTTCTTCTAAAGAATTATGGCAGAGGTACATTGACGATGTGTTCATGGTGTGGCAGAGGAACAGAAAATAGCTCGATGATTTTGTTCATCACATAGAATACAGTAATAGTAATTTAAAATTCCAAACAGGACAGGAAAGCTCTTTGGGGGAACTGCAACTGCAAGTGCAAAAACAGGAAAAAATTCTAGATGGGATAATAAAGCAGGAAGTGGTGGTGTTAGTGCATGCACAAAGGAATATACCCATTTCTCTATAATATCAAAGAATTACACAGCACACTGTTTCAAATAACAGCCAGGAATTTTGTGTTGTGTGTACTGTGTATGATATTGTTTTTTTAAAGGAGTTTTTCTTTTAAAGTGGATAAAGTAGCAGTATTCATTAGAGATGTTTTTTAAATACTGGATAATGAATTGATGTTTTCCAGACATCTTCACATTCTGGTTTATGACTATAGTGTCCGTTGATGTTTAAAATTCATTAATAATTAAATATTTTACCATTTCTTTTTAGTGACTCGTGTCAACAAAGATGGATGCCCGCCGGTGCTGAAGTACATGCCAAGTTTGCATGATGATATCAGTGTCATTAAATTAGCCTATATATGTTCCCGCTCTTGCTATTTTATTTGAGAAGGTAGAAATTTAACCCTTTGCAGGTACACTCAAGTGATACTGTAACACTTCTTAAAAGCACAGTCTCAGGTTTAATGTGATGCATAATCATCAGTTCACGAGTGCACTGACTTTATTGTGTTTGAAAACTGACAACTTGAAGTGCTAGTCAATTACTTCTGTTTGTCAAGATTTTGATAATCAGTCAGGGTACTGCAGTTATTCAATCATGATAAAAACTGATAAATTATCACCGTATCTCTAGAGAAATTTGTCATTTTTTTTTTTTTCCAAAGTTCAGTGAGATGTTTTAAAATACTATATTATAGTAAAATATTGGATTGGTGTTGACTTTGTCATATCTTATTTTATAGATGATTATGCAGATTTATAAGGTGCACATGAACAATCTTAGCCAGTATTACTTATTTTAGCAAAATCTGCATTTCTAATGCAAACTCTGTGGATTGTGTACTTTCATATTTTTATCATCATATAAAGGGTCCCATACATGATTCATGCTTCACTTCTGACTTAAACTATGAGTGTTTCTACATGTTTATTCCATACCTGACATTGGATGCCCACCCCCCCCACACACACTCATACACCATGACACGCACAGCAAACAGTATTCAGATTACATGGTGATCAGTTAGTTGCAGATATTCATTTTCTTAATTTAATTTAAGTGATTTTCTTATACTGAGAACATTTTCTCTGTCTTGAAATGTGTTGCTGACCTTGCATAGTCTTGACATTACATGAAGTATTGTCTTCTGTGCACAGACAAAAGTCCACTCTGTAACTGTACTTGCAGGTCTTGTATGCAGTCCATTAAATATTATCTGTATCTAGCTGTAATTGTCTGCATCAGACTACTAACTGCTTGAGCAAGCTTGACAGGTCAAGAACTTATGCTTTACTGATTAGAATTCCAGTCACAGAGACAACAATTCATTTTCTCAGACTAGTTATGTGGATTTAGCAGAGCTATGATTTTGAGTATAATGAAATTACTAAAATGTGTGTTATAGTGTGTGTGTGTGTGTGTGTGTGCGTGCGTGCATGCGTGCATGTGCTTGTGTGTGTGTGTGTGTGTGTGTGTGTGTGTGTGTGTGTGTGTGGAGGGTATGCAATGTCAGATAAAGAATAAATATGTAAAAACACTCCCAGTTTGAGTCAGAAGCAAAGCGGGAAACTGCGTGGGACCCTAGCATCATAAAGATGTGAAAATACTCAGTCCACACTCTTTGCATTATAAATGCATGTTTTGATACAATAAGTTATACTGACAAAGAGTTTTCCCTTACACTTCATGAAACCCCATAAGCAGCAATGAATGAACAAATGGAAAAGGCAAATAAATACATGCATGGTGTTGCAGTAAAAAAACATACAAACCAAAAAGAAACACAACTAAACACAACATTTCTGACAAACGTGCATGGGCCTATTCGCCAAACACCATCCCAGCTCACGTACAGTGCTCCCCCTTTATCTGTCCCCTTTATCCATCACCCTCACTAAATGGCAGTGTGTGCTCCTGCCCTGTTTTCCAGAAATGTTATTTTCTCACTAACTTGCCACCCTCTATTATCCATCACCCTCTTTTATCCATCACAATTTAGGAAGTATGGATGTTGGCAGATAAAAGAGGGAGCATTGTACATATTCATGCAAGTAGATGACACAACTCAATAAAATACACCCCACAAATGCTCCTTTCACTTGAAGAAATTACAAAGATAGAGGAACTGCTGTGAGTGTCCATGACTACAAAGCTCTGAAGAGATACAGATTGTGAATGCACATGCTTAAGATTGACAGTTACAGAATCCAACTGTGCTCGGTCAAGGGTGTTGTGAAAGAACTGAGCATGCCCCATCCATCAAAGTGTAATGGCGGACTGACTGAGGGTGTGTGCAAGGAGTAAGTACAAAACATCAAAAAAACATCGTAAGCTGAACAAAATGTAGTAAAACCTGGTGCTGTGTTTAAAATAAACATAACTTTAATTAGAAACATACTTGATCTGGATTTTCACTACTACCAGATACTGATGCTTTAACCTTATGGGGGCAAAAAAAAAAAACAATAAGGGTGTGCTCCAAGGATGAAAACAAAGAAATATAACCTTAGCTTCCGACTATATTGTCAAAGAATTAGAGTACACTGATCCCAATAGCAGGCAGGAAGATTGTGTCCTTTTTTTTTAAAGAGTTTATCCTTAATGAAAGTAGAAAATCTCATAAGGGGCAACAAAGCTCTCTGGGTGTACTGCGAGTGTGAACACTGGAGAACTAGAAAAGAATATGTTTATTCATAGACAAAACAAGCACTAGTATCTTCTGACCATTTCCAACAATAATCATTTATTGTATTTTATAATGCTTGGAATTATATTTTGAAAGCAGTAATGTCTGAAATGTTAATTGAAGAAATGTAAGTTGCATTTAAATGAAAGTTTAGAGTCTGATCAAAATATTTACAGTAGTTCCCAATGATGCAGTTCTCATGTGTTGCTACAGTACATGTCTATAGATGTCTTTTGTCAATATAACATGTTAAAAATAAGGCTAAAATTTATTGAAACATTTTGTTTTCTTATATCAAATATGGTTGCTGTCCTTCCGGGTCAGTATCTCGCATGCTCTGCCATGCACGTCAAAACCGCACAACACGAACAGCATGTTCTGTAAAAGCGAGAAGGTGCAAAACTTCAAAAGGGTGTATGCACAGCAGTGCACCCTCTCACTGTTCCCAGTCGGAGGATAAGACCTCTTCTGGAAGGAGGGGCCAGTGAGCAGCTGCCATGGCTCAATGGGATGAGCCACAGGCAGCAAGAGAAGCAGTGTGTCTGTGGACCGGGTTTCGATTCCTGGTCCCAGACACATAATGTTATTATTTTTTAATTTTGTACAATTTTAAATGTTACCCCAAGTTGGTTATTATTTAAGTTGAGAGGTTGAGTGCAAAACCCCGCAAGGCATGCAGCAATCAATTTGGCAATATACCGAGCTGTATTGGTGGCATGGTATAATGCTGCGCTGTAATGTCTTTTCCGAAATTATGACCCCGTGCTAGTTGCTGTAGCAATATCATATATTGACATCTCAACTTTGCTGACTCCAAGCTTTCATTAAAAAAATACCAATAAGTTTCCAGCCATAACAGTTCCAGAATTATTACATCTTAAGGAAATTGGCTGGGATTTTAAAAGCTCCTGATGCAGCACTTGCATCTATCTGTTTTTCTGAGGTGTGTTGCATCCAGAGAAATGTGTCAAGATGTATGCATCATATTTTCAAACAGTCTAATGAATTTGTGACATTGGTCACTGTTCACAGCAGAAAAAATAAATACATCAATCAATCACTAAAATGGTGTATAGGTCATTTTCAGAGGGCAAGTTCAAGCAATCGTGCTTGGGAGTTAGACCACCATTTAAGATGGTGTAACAGTCCAGGTATATTTTGTGCACCTGTGTCTAAAAAATGGATGTGATTTGTTGAGAATGCCACCCATTAGTTATTGAAAGGTTAATACTGGAACTGCTAGGGCTAGGAACTTACTTTTTTTTTGTTTTGTTAAATGAAAGCTTGTGTCCAGTCATAAATAATTAGCTCTGTCAATACTGTTTTTATGTGGTGTTACTATTCTTTTATTTTTTTGCCCGGTTCCCCCTATCCTCAGACCTGCTCCACCAACTGCCCCATGCCCATGCTTTCCCCCCTTGGAGGGGCCACTGGGGGGCTCCCCCTCCCAATGGACACTGTTGGCAAGCCCCGGCTTACCCCCTGGGTCGGGGCAACAGGAGTGGGCCCCCCGGCAGACAGAGGCAGTGGACAGTGGGTAGAGCAGGTCATCATGCCGGGGGCTGTTTTTTTTGCATGCTTGCTCCCTGGGTCAGGGACATGCAATGACATCCAGCATCGGCCCTGCCACCCTCCCACTGTGATGGCACTGGTTGTGGTGGTAATCCCAGCCTCTGCCAGGGGTCTGTAAAGCACGGGACACTTTTCCCCCCCCCCCGGAGAAGCAGAGCAGTCCCCAGGATGCTCAATCCTTCTCCCCCAGCAAGCACTCCAACTCCCAGTCTGTTCCTGAAACCAGGTTGTTGGCATCACAAGCGGAAATCCAACCACTTCACCAGCAGACAGGCATCAATGTGGTGATACTATCCTGTATTTATCAAGAATATTCAAACCTACTTTTTCAGTATATTGTCAATACATGTTTTTTTAGTTATGAAGAAGTGAAAAAACATAAAATACATGATATTGATACTATTATTTTTGTATTGATAGAGTATAGCAATACTATTTTTTTGTATTGATGCATAAAAGTATATCACAGGTTTAACAAAAAAATATTAAAAGCACTTAACTTTTTCAGAAATTTAGTATTGCTGTGCATTATTTAATTAGTAACTGTGTAGTTTTTGGATAATTTACATTCATCTTATCAGCATAATTACATTGTGAACATTTCAGTCATCCCTCTAGCAGTACCATTTTTCTTAACTTTTGTAGGCTTCACCTGTGAAAGCATCAGAAGATAATACTAGGAGTCATACTAGGAATTGTAGGTGCAGAAGCTGAGGAGGTGTAGAGCCCTGAATAGTTCCATAGGTTAAGTTGTGAGAATTAGTTTGAGAATAGCCCATAAAATATTCATCTAACCTTTCTTTAAATTTGTTTTTATTTTTACCAGTAACAACATTTTTGGGTAACTTATTCCAGGGTACTATTACTGTTTGTGTGAAAATAATTGATTGTGGTTCTGAATGGCATTCCCTGCAGCTGAAGGTGGTACCCTCTAGTAGTTATGCTATTTTGTTTCAATGCCAAGTTCACCTCTGTCATGAGGTATGGCTCTTGTAATGTATTATACTATAACAGAAGGTCACGTCTCAAACTTCTGTTATATAGTGGCGTAAGTTTAAGATACTGTAATCTGTCAGTGTGGGTGTGTTTTCTTAATCATGTAATACTTTTAATGGCTCTACATTGAACTGCTCTGATTTTGTTAATATATTTACTGGTATAGGGATTCCAGACCTGGCTGGCACAGTCTAGAGGAGGCCGATGGTATGCTTGGTAGATGCAGAGGAAAAAAAGCCTGATTGCCTACTTTGTGTGTGTGTTTTTTTTAATTGAGCATAATATCTTGTTAGCTTCTGAAATAACAGTGGTGCACTGTGTGTTAAACTTGAAAGAGTCTGAGATGATGATACCTAGGTCTTTTTCTTCTGTATCTATATCACACTACATTTGTTCAGATTAAATGTCATCCCCATCTGTAAACCTACAATATAATTTTATTTGAGTCCCTTTGCAAAATAGTTATTTGTTCCTGATTTCCACATAGGCCACTCAATTTTCTGTCATCAGGATACTTAATGGACCAGCTGAGTGCTTCAGAGTTTATTTCTGTGATGAATAATGAAAAGATGATTTGGCATAGTACAGAACCCTGTAGTGCACCACTAGTCACCCTATCCCCTGATGTTCATGCCCATTTATCAGTACTGCCTGTGTCCTGTTACGAAACCAGTTGGACCAAGTACAGCAATCTGTGGTACTCCACTAGTCACCCTAACCTGATGTGAATGATGCTCATTTATTGATACTGCTTGTGTCCTGATATGAAGCCAGCTTTTGAGCCAATTTGTAATGTACAAGTTGATATCTAAGTTCACCATTACATCAATTACTGCCCAGTGAGGTACTCTATCAAAAGCTTTATAGAACTTGATATATACATCTACTGGGATATTACAGTCAAGGGTGTTGCTTACCATCTCATAACAATCCCAAACAGAGTAACACAATACTAAGTTTGGAGCAAGTAAAATTTGATAATGCAAGCTGCAGCTCATGGGCAACCCAAATTCCACCTCTCTCAATGGCTGTGGCTGTGATTAGCTAACCAGCAGAGATACTGCTGTGCTGTGTACATGCATTTTTAAACAGAAAGATGCTTTTATTTTTTCATGGGTACATGTAGTCAAGTAGTTTTATTGCAGCCTACCCTGTTTATCCAAGATTTTCCCTCTCACAGTGGCACTGGCTGTTTTGTAAAATGTTAGGCAAAACTGTGTGCTGCCAATTATCTTCTCACTTACAGATTAGCAGAGCAGAACATGCAACATAAACATGCCTGCAACGAAAACTCAAATATTATAATTAACTGACTGGACTGCCTCTGTGTTCTGTTCACTTCACCTTTCTGGAGACTAACATTAAAATAAAAAAAGGTGCTTTTTTCATTTGCAGCCTGCATCCCAGATTAGATTCCTTATCCCTCAAATGCTTTGACTGACAGGGGCTGTTGAAACAAAAAAATGTGACTTGGAAATTTGCCAACTTTAGAGTAAAATTTACCAACTTTTCTCTGTCTTAAAGAGCCATGGTCAAACAAAATCACTTTTTTTAGAGCTACTCTTTAAGGAACATTTACGCAAGGGAATTGTGCATTGTACTCTGCACTGCTCATCCACTTATCTGTCCGCACCACTGCCACCACACATTTTCATAGTAGCAGTTTTCAGCTCTCTGCACTGGTGCTTCCTCTCTTCTGGCATGTTGGCAGTAGTTCCTTTTAGCCATGGGGGGGGGGGCATGTGATTGGAAACAGAGCACAATAACAAGTCAAACGTCTGAGGCACCGAGCAGAATGAGAATGAGAACAAATGTTGAAGGTTGGGATGGCAGAAGAGGGGGTCAAAAAATGAACTGGAAGGAGACTGAGGTTCAAAACCAAAGAAAGAGACTACTAGGAAGGTGGACAGCACAGCTCATTGCACTGTGTTGTGGTGCAATACAGATGCAGGCAGAGCAGTGTGTTTACATGTCATCAAAAAATGTCAGCATCAGTACCTGAGCCCACAAAAACACCAATCACTCTGTGTCCCATCGGAGCATATCACAGCCACCTGCAATGCTCCCAATTACATTTACACTGTCTAATCTGCAGTGATGCAGCTCATCTGCACCTCTTGCAATGGTGCAGATCAGACAGTGTAAATTGGCCATTTCTCTCTCTTTCTTTGTTTCTCACTTTGATATATAGAGAGAGGCAAATGAATGAATTAATGGGGGTCCTCAGGATATTAGGCTAAATGCTGCATTGCTTTTCCTAATTTTCAATCTACTACCTGCCTGAAGTGAATTAAAGGGAAACTACAGTCGAAATTTACAAAAAATATATGCTGTAGAGAATTTTTTTGATTTGTGTGTGTAGTCTTAGTGCATTGTTCTGTTTGTTTGCTATTGGGAGATTTTCTAAATTTGCCTACTAGTTTAATTGCTCCCAAGAATCTCCGTGCTTGAATATTTTACTTTCCTAGAATGCCTCCTGTCCCATGTGACAGTGATGTATCCAGGACCATTGATTCTGAGAGTAATAACTGCTGCAGCACCAATCTTCTGTTAGCAACCTGATATTCTGGTTTCCATTAAATGACTCTGTCTAATCCAAACTTTTTGTTATCTAGGTATGTGTCTAGGTCAAGCCAGTAGAAGTGAATGTTTTGTTTTTAAAGCTTTTTGTTTTATCAAATTATACACAAACATAAAAAAGCACACAAATCACTCAATGTCACAAACATTATAATTAGTTAAGACTCTAGCTGTTTCACTTACAGAGTAGCCCACTCAATTATCCCTCAGGTGTTTGCCATCTGTAAATGTAGCCTTCATTAGAGCTTCATGGACAAGGACAGTTGCTTGAAATAACAGCTCTAGCAGATCTTGTTGAGTTAATGATCTCAAAAGCATCACTGTCATAAATGGAATAGGAGGCATTGCAGTAAAAACAAGAGCAATAAAAAAATGTGAACACGGAGATGCCCGGGGGCCATAAAACTAGCAGGAAAATTTAGAAAAAACTCCTTACAGCAAACAAATGGAAAGACAATCTAGAACACCTACAAATAAAAACACTGCACATTATGGCCCAGATATTCAAAGCAGTTGCGCATGGAGCAACTGAGTTGCGCTGGAGCAAGTGCGGACTTGCGCCAAGGAGCAATATTCAGTGGAAGCCAGTGTGCAGCGCAAATCCCATTGTGCCAATGTGTAACTATAATGAATGCAGGCACAAGTGCAGGGGGCGTGCCCATGAATATCCAGCGCAGTGTGATATTCAACCGTTGAATCATGGCGCAAGTGTGGAGCAAAGCAGAGATGCACCGAGCAGACTTGTTGCTATAAATACAGGGCACAAGCACACAGAAAACACTTGCACCAGGCGAGAGGGAGTGAGAGAGTGAGAGAGAGAAAGAAAAGAGAAAGACAGACAGAGAGAGAGAGAGTGAGAGAAAGACAGACAGACAAACAAACAGACAGACCAAGGCAGACACAGAGGGAGAGGGGCAGAGGTAGCAGTCAAGAGGGAGTCAGTGGCAGAGAGAGAGTGTGACAGACAGGCAGACACACTGCCAGGTAGTGCACCAGAGTGGCACACAGCCCACAGCAGCCAACCACCCAGGGGGATAGAGGATAGCAAGGGCCATGGATAGTGCACCATTCATGATGGAGGCCATGATGAGGGGTGTGAGGGGGTAGCAGGAACAGTGACGTGGCTGTGGAAGGGCCCATCGGTGGTATGCCTGACACAGGTGGTACCGTGCCCGCATCATGTTTGAGCAGTACAGTGACATGGAGATCGTGGGCCAGTACCACCTGAACAGGGCCATTCTGAGGCAGCTCTGTGAGCTGTGCAGTGAGGAGATGCAGGCACCCACCAGACGGAGCCACACCATGTCCATGGAGATGAAGGTGACAGCCATCATGTGTCTATTCACCATGGGTACCTTCCAGAGGCTAACAGGGAACACTACAGGCATAATCCAGTCAGCCAAGGCCTGCCTCCTCACACAGTTCCTCAATGCTCTGCTGCCACGTGTGCTGGAATACATCCATTTACCCAGCACACAGGTGAAGCGTACAGCAACCATGCAGGACTTCCACAGGGTAACACGTATGCCTGGCATGACTGGGGTCATTGACTGCTCCCACATGGGCATCTGCATGCCACCTGGCCCCAAGGGTGTGGTGTACATCAATAGGAAGGGGAACCCAAGTGTCAACTGCAAGGTGGTGTGCGATGCCACAGGGCACATAGCCAATGTCTGCAACACATACTCCGGAAGTTCATCTGGCACAGCTCTGCACTGTGCTACAGGTTCAAGTGCTGGGATATCCCCACGGGCCACCCAGTGGGTGAGTATGGCATGGGCAAGGGGCGATGGGCAGAGCATACCATGGGATGGGGAAGGGCAGAGTGTACATGTTGGTGTGGGTGGCAGGGACAGGCAAGGGGAATAACCTAGCATAGCAGAGGGCTAACCATGTCATCATCCACACAGGGGACAGCACCTATCCACTGCAGCCCTGGCTGCTCACCCCCTACTGGTGCCCGTTGTCCCCAGCAGAGGAACGCTACAACGAGGCACATGCCAGCATGCACAACATCATCAAGCAAGTCTTTGGCATGCTGAAAGCATGGTTCTGTTGCCTAGACAGGCCAGGCGGTGCCCTACAGTGCAGCCCCTTGAAAGTCTGTGGCCTATTCCTGACCTGCTGCATACTGCACAACATGGCCATTGACTGTGGGATAGCTGTTGAGGCTGGTGAGGGTGACAGTAATGGGGATGATGAATGCAATGAGCTGGAGGGAGGTGGACAGCCACCCCCTGAGTGGAGGGATCCTCAGCTGACCCAGGAGGCAAGATGGCACAGGGACACCACGGCACGGGAGCACTTTGGTGCACACAGGTAGGTGATACTAAACACTAGGCCACACAAACAGGTACAGCACACATGCAGGGGTGTGCATGGCAATAGACATGCACACACTGAGGCAGGAAGCAGGGATAAGGGTGACAGGGGCACACGTCCACACACAACTACACACAGCACCCTGCATAGCCCCCCCCACACACACACACCCACACACACAGGCGTGGGTATGTGGCATGGATTAGATGCATTGCACTGGTGCACAGGTGCAACTGGTGCAGGACTGCTGTCATCATGTACAGGCCACACAGCCCAGTGGCTGAGCAAGCATGCACACAGACAGCATGTGGCATGACACACAGGCACCACACTTGTGGCAGGCACATACACACCGCCCATGCATGCACTGGGCAGCAGCTGCAGACTGCAGGTGGGGTGGGCAGCACATCAGGGCCACTGAATGGAACCATGGCCACCATGGCCATGGGGGTGGCCGAGCCTGGGCTGATCGGCAGCCACAGGCTGCGCATCAGCTATGGGGGGGTGCAACAGCCCCCCAGGGGTGGAACCATGGGACCATGACCATGTCCGCAGGGGGGTGTCAAGGTGCCCAAACTGCCGAGACCTGGGCGTGCCTGGGATGCTGACATCTGGGCCCGGCGTTGACTGCACAGTGGTCGTCCGACTTCAGGTATGTGAGGCGGATAGCACACTGTGGAGGGGGTCATCTGTGCCTAGCCACGGCCTGTGGCAGCCAGCAGCTCAAAGCCATCTGCGATCACGGCGGCAATGTGATCAAGGTAGGCAGTTGTGGCCTCCTGCATGTGCTGTATCCCTGCCAGGATCTGTGCAGTGCCCCTCTCCTGCTGCTTGGCTAACTGGCGCACCTCTGCGTGCAGAGCGCATGCCTGCGTGACGAGCAGTACCTGTTGCTGAAAGAAGTCCTGCAGCAAACAGGTGTGCTCAGCCAGAGGCTCGGCATCCTGGGGATACCGGGCCAGATGCCGACCTCCATGTGGTGACTGGCCATGCTACACAGCCCCCCTTTCTGGTGGACACTGCACAGTGGGGCCTGCAGGGGGATTAGGTATGGCAGGCGCACTGGTGGTGGACCCTGTATCCAGATGCCAGTGGTACCCGCAGCCTGCTGCTGCTGCCCATCTGGCCACTGCATGCCACCCAGTGCCTGCGCGGCAGCACCACCTCTACCGCAGGGCACAGCCTGGGCAGCACACACCGCTGCATCCACAGTGGTGGTAGGCAGCTGTTCTACTGCCGGCAGGGCACTGGGTGTGCTGCCTGTGTCAGTGGCCAGTGGGGTGTCTCCCACACATCAGTGGCCATGCTGCCCAGGATGAGCGTTACATCATCATTGGTGTAAGACCCAGCCCTGATCTGTGTCTCAGCACACAGGACCCCAAGGCTGGCATCCTGCAGGAACATATCCAGGGCCTCATCTGACCCCAGGTCCAGGACAGTCACCTGCACAGTGGTGGTGAGCTGCAGCCAGTCAGGCCCCCAGATGCCCATGGAGGTGGAAGGCTGGTCCTCTGGGGCCGGTCCAGTGGCCACAGCTGCTGCCATCCAGTGAGCCATCATCCGCACAGAGGTGTGCTGGTGCTGCAAGAGAAAGAGAAGAGAGTTAGTGATGCTTTGCCCACATGTCCCCCCCACTGCCACCGCCTGTGCCCTGCAGCATGGCATGCATGTGGGTGCTCACACATGCACATGACAGGCATTCCAGCTGCACGCATGCCAGCACAGCCGGGGCCTCACCCTCCAGGCCCCAAGCTGTGCGTGACTGACATACTTACCATGCAGTGATGGACTACAACCTGTCTGGAATCCACCACCAGGCACACCCTCCACCATGCTGCAGTGCATGGTGGCTGCCACCAACTCCTCCTGCACCGTGAGTGGTGGTGCAGCTGCAGGCCCCCCCTCCAGTGGCATTTCTGGAGGCACAGATGGCTGCCACCCTCTCCTTGATGTGCCTCTTGTCCATGCCTGCCTTCTTCCTGCACTCCTGTACTGAAGACAGGGGCTGTCCTGCTGGTTCATACATGCTGCCACCTCCATCCAGGCCCCAGTCCTGGCCTGTGGTGTGCCCATGGCACCACTCAACAGGGGCTCCCTGTCAAAGTAGGCCTCGAACAGGGCCTCTGTCTCCGCCTTAGTGAAATTGGGCCTGCACTTGCGAGCAGGCCCACACTCCTTACCCTCCTCACATTGAGACATGTCGCTTCCTGTGGACATGGACAGCACAGTGTGTCAGTGGCAGCAGCACCCTGTTCCATCCCCCTACTGTGCTGGCTGCACCCAGTGTGCTACAGCAGCATGCACAACTTACCTTGAAAGGATGCAATACCAGTCCATGGCCTGTGCTGATCCGTAGTGCTTTTATAGCGCATCGCATGCAAATGAGCTTTGGCACAACGGTAATGACATGCTAATTCACTCAGTGCGCCATGCATTGGCTGATGAACTCATTTGCATGTGGCGGCTGAATATCACGATTTTGCTCCATGCGCAATGAGTTTGCTCCGGAGCAAGTCATGGTGTAATGCTCATGCACGCATGTGCAGTGTGCAGGACCACAGTGCACATGCGCCAGATGGTTTGATGTCACCAATCACACACTGTGCACTGACTGAGCGATGGGGGCCATGGCGCATGGTGCTGCAGGCCTGCTATTGTGCACGTGCACACTGTGCAGTGGCCAAACCTGGACCCCTGCTGTGACCTCTGCCCTTGGGTGACCCCCGCACCTTTGACCCCACCTAGCCACTCCCATGCCATTCTTCTCCATGACTGCGTGATGAATTGACACAGTGCATGTCCCCTCGGCCTACACATCTGGTGCATGCTGTGGCCATATACGCTTCTCGCCGCCATTTTGCTCACTGGCTCACACTTGCAGCATGGCACAGCAGACAGCACCACAGGTGGTTAACTGGACGCAGGTTGAACTGGTCAACCTTGTCACCTGCGTCCAGCCCCATGCACCCCAACTATTTGGACAGGCACCACTGCAGCAGACCCTGGTAGCAGTGTGGCAGGGCAGTGCTGCCACACTGCTGCAGCACACAGGAGTGGCCAGGATGGGAGAACAGTGTCACCACTGCTATGGTGACCTGGCAAGGAGGGACCCAGAGCACTTCAGGAGGCTGGAGGTGCATGTGAGGCATGGGGCTGTGCCACAGCCAGGTGAGTAGGCCCATAATGCATGTGTGCCCTGGTGCTGTACTGGGGGGTTGGCTAAACTGCCTGGCATGCCCTGCAGGGTGGTGTACTGCCATTGTGTGCATCACTGGGTGGCATTGCCCTCTGCCACTTGTGTTGTGATGCTACTGTGTGGGACGTTTCGGGCAGGGGCTTACCCTGTGCACAGGAGTGGGGGTGGTGGGCAGCTGCTGTGGTTGGTTACATATATGTACCTGTCTCTGTTCCATTCCAAGGGCCTGAAAACAGGAGAAGGGCAGTGGCAGTGGTGGCAGGAAGGCAGGCCTCAGAGGGCAAGGGTGGCGGTGGAGGAGCGGCTCCGGTACCAGTGGGGCCACAGAGAGCAGGTAGGCACTGGCATAGTCCTTCACACCATATGTGGGGGGTGGTGGGGGCGTGGGTGTGGGCATGACCACCTGTGCTGTGTGCCATGACAGCTGTGTGTGTCACATGGTGCATGGTGCCCACCACTGTGGTGCATCCATTGGACACATGTACCAGCTGTTGGTGGGGTGGGTGTGCGCCCGGCTGCCACTGATGTTGCTATGGTGCTGCCAGAGCACTGTTCAATGTGACTTCCATAGCATGGTCAGGTGGCCACTGTGTGGCGGGGACAACCACAGTGCACTGTTGCAGTGTGCCGCGTTGCTGGCAGGCATTGGCCCACCCCCTGTCAGTGGCCTGTATGGGCCCTACAGGGAGGTGTGATCCCACTGCCCATTGCACGCTGTAGATGGGCATGGTTCCTTGGGACATTGCACTGATCACCTGTCCTGTCCCTTGTCCTAGGTGTCTACTGCTGGCTATTATGCCAACTCATCCTCATCACCTCGTCAACCATAGAGGTGGTGCTGCAGGTCTGCAGGATGCTGCTGGTGGACAGGAGGCAGCGAAGACTGCAAGGGGTGGCAGGCCATGGCCGCTGCTAGTCGGGCCCTGAATTCCCCTGTTTCCCCAGCTGTACCTCCCCCTCCAGTCCCCCTTCCCACTGTACAGTCCCTGTTCCCTATCCCCTTCCCTCACTTTTCTACCCTCCCCCACACCCTTTCTTTGTGCATAGTTGATTTTTAATATATATATATATATATATATCTTTGACATACCTGCCTGTGTCTGTGTCTGCTTTGCAGGTGGTGTGAGAGCCATGCTGCAGTGGCCCAGTGCCTGTCTGTGTGGTATGCACGTGTCGGGGTGTGTGTTGTGCTTCTGTGGATCACTGCTATGTGCTGAGGTGTGTCCCACTGTGGTGGTGTCCCTCCCCTCGGTCAGTTGCTGTGCCTTGGGGTGCCCATGGGGCAGCTGTCAGGGGGTGTGGTGGGTGTGTGTGAGTGGTTGCATGGTCCTGGGCATAGCCTGCTCTGGTCTGGGTGTGTGTGGGGGGTAGAGCCTGCAGTCTGTGGGGGGCCCCCTTGGTGGCCCTCCATTCAAAATTGGCACCTCCTGTTGCCTACTGTCTGTGCCACTGCTGTGTTCTGGGGTGGGGGTCTGTGTGCCTGTGTGCACCCTGCTGTGCCCAGCTGGTGGTGGCCTCCTGTTGCCTGTCACTGTGCTTCCCTGGGTCACCTCTCTGTGCCCTGCCCCCCTCTGTTGCTCAGTTGCTCTGCTCCCACGGTTGACCTGGGGCTTATCTGTCTGGACCATGGTGCACCTCTGGTTGAGCCATGGCACTTCCACGGTTGCACTATGGCACAACCACAGTTGTGCCATGGTGCATTTGTGCCACATTCAGCTGGGTTGCACTGGCACAGTCCGGCCAGTGCAACCTCTGAATATGTCTCCTGTTGCACCACGGCACATCAGCTTTGCACTGCACCAGATTTGCGCCGGCCTTTTGTGCATTTCTGAATATTTGGGCCTATATATATTTGTAAATTTTTACTTTAGTTCCCATTTACCTAATGAAGAGGTTCAGCCTCTCAGCTTGTTTTTTTTTTTTTATAGGGAATTGGTAAGTGACTCTGAAGTAGGCACCACAATCCACCTCTGAAAGTAACTGAAAGTTAAATTCAATCAGTGGACAGGTAAAGCTCCTACTGTGTATCTCAGGTTGCCTACAACACTCTGCCTGATTAGAGTAGGCAGTAATGCAAGAGCTGCCGAGCAGACTGCGTGGGTACAATATCTGCTCCAATCATACCTCTCAACCTCCTGCTTCAAAAATCAAGGACAAGGCTTGGAAAATTCAGGGACAAAGGACCAAAATCAGGGAAACATTTTCAAAATTAGTGATATCCACTCAGGAAGCCAGTAGAATAAGAGGCTTAGTGTAAAATGCAATTTCTAAATTAGAGCAAGTCTGTAACTTTAATGTTTGACATTAATTTGTGCTTATAGTCCCCACAGTTTAGTCAAGGAAACACAAATTTTAGGAGGGACAGAGTAAAATTTTGAGTTAAAATCAGGGACAGTTGACAGGTATGGCTCCAATTCAATTGCTCCCATTACCTTAAGAACAGCCAATCACTCTTGCAGCTATAGATAGCCTAAACCCAACCCTCATGCAGTTCATTGTCATTGTGACATGATTTACTTTTCATTCTTGGCTGAGTCAGGGTTAGCATGTATGCTGTCACAACTCCTTGGGTTGAAGCAAAGTTTGCCACTTGGCAGAAAAGTTTAACAGGTGTCTGGACTATCCTGAACAACAAACATTCGAGCATTTTAACATTTTGGTCAAACCAAACTTGCAGCCGTAATAAGGGGTTTCTCACAACACACAAAGTCAATCAATCAATCAATCAATCAAGTTTTTATTTAACCAGGCGGTCATCGTTGAGCAGAAGCTCATTTGCAAGATGGACCTAGGTGGAGCATGAACAATTGTATATACAGGTCAACACAGGTATTTACAAGGCAATACAGATAATACTCTTTACAGAGAGGAAGAAAAAGAAGTTCATATGTACATAGAATTATACAGATATTGTACAGATTACACAGTATTTACATACATAGAAGTGTCTATAGGAAGATAAAGCAGGTTATCTAAGGTTGCAGGAGGAAGTAACGGAAGAAAAAATAAAAATAAAAATATACACCAGGTAGAGGTGAAGATAGGGGGGAAGAGGGGGCGGGAAGTAGGGGGAGAAAGGCTAGGAGGGCACGGTGCACAGAAAGGAGTTGGTAAAGCTGGATGTAGAGAAGGTGGATGGAGAAAAGGAGTATGTGTGAGCCCAGGATTGAATGCTATAAAGTCTGGGGCATGGTAGGGATGTCACAACCCAGGGTAGTGAGCTCCTATCGAGGTTGGAGAAAGGAAGAATAAGGGGCTGGATGGACCTAGTGTTGATAGACAGGGGGATAAGAGAGAGAACAATTACGCTGGTGAGGAGCAAACTGGGGGGGGGGTCAGTACTTAAAATTGGGTCTAGGCGTGGCTATATACCAGTACTGGGTCTGAGTGGGTGAAGCAGTTACATACTTCTCTGATTGTACTGGAAATAAAGCATCTTGAATGCATTTATACCGATTAGAGTGCTTAATTTGAGGGTTTTTTGTAGATCGTTCCATAAGGTAGGTAGCACGAAGCTTATGGCTGCCCTGCCGAAGCGGGATTTTGCTTTGGGTACTTTAAGTGTAATAGCTGAGTAACTTCTTAACGCGTATTTCCCAATTATACTCAGGGGAAGACAGCAGGAGATATAATAAGGCAGCTTATTAGAGATGGCTCTATAGGTCCAGAGAGCAGCGTTTCTGTGGCGCCTGAACTTTAGTGATGTCCATCCCACTGCCGCATATAGGGTGCAGTGATGTGTGTCGAAGGGGAGTCCCGTTATAAACCTCAGTGCTCGATGGTAGAGTGTGTCCAGTTTAGCCATGTAAGAGTTGGGGCATTGGCTATAGAGGAAGTCAGCGTAATCAACCAATGATAGGAAAATGGATTGGACCAGTTGTTTCTTGGCATCTCTGGTGAGAAATTGGCTGATTCTAAAAAACAGTCCAAGCCTTTGCCGAAGTCGTTTTAGCAAGTCCTCGATATGTTCAATGAAGGAGAGTCTTTGGTCTATCCAAACTCCCAGATACTTGAATTTTGTAACAAATTCTAGTTTTTCACCTAGAACTGTGGTAATTTGGGGAACTGTCCCACTGGACACAGGGTTAGCTGTACGGATAAAAGGAGAGAGGACCATCGCTTTAGTTTTATTGGCATTAAGGAGTAGCTTTTTTGGAGGAGTTGGCTTTGCAAAAGGTTGAATTCTGACTGTAGGTCATTGCAGGTAGCTTCAGGTGTTGGCGACTCACGTAGAGAACTGTATCATCTGCAAACAGATGGATGTTGGCTTCTTTTATACAGTAGTCGATGTTATTAATGTAGATTGCAAAAAGTAAGGGCCCTAATATAGAACCTTGAGGTACCCCTCTTTGCAGAGTTTTAAGAGGACAGGTCTCTCCTTGACTTTAACTTGTTGAAAGGCGCCTGTAAGATAGTCAGTGAACCAACGAGAGGAGGGGTCCACACCTATGGTTTGAAGGGCGGAGAGGAGCAGACTATGGTCGACGGTGTCGAAAGCCTTGCTTAGATCAAGGAAAACAGCACAAATAAAGTTTTTGCTCTCAAGATTACGCTGCCAGTCATTAGCAACTTTGGCGAGGGCTGAGATAGTGCTATGTTTAGCTCTGAATCTGGACTGCATAGGATTTAGCAGTTTCCTAGACTCAAGGTGAGTCCTCAGCTGTGCATTTACAATTTTCTCTAGGAGCTTGGACAGGACCGGAAGGAGGGAAATTGGCCTGTAGTTATTGAGATCGCCACGGTCACCTGATTTGAACAGTGGTATGACATGTGCTGTCTTCCATATAGGTGGTAAGGTGCCCTGAGACAGGGATAAGTTAAAAGGTGGGTGGGGGTATCGCTTAGTACGTGGTAGGCAATTTTTAGGGAAGTAAGGGTCAAGGAGTCGGCCCCAGAACTTTTTCTAATATCCAACTGAAGCAAGAGGTCCTCTACCTCTTTCAGTGTGGCAGGTTGAAGTGAGAAGGCGGCGAAGCTATCAGAGTTTCAGGCAGTTGGCTGGCAGTCTGGGGAGCCAGTATGTTTGTAGGGGAGTTATCAAATGCCATGCCTGCAGTAGCAAAGTGGTTATTGAACGCGTCAAGTATATCCATCTTTTCGGTTATAGTCAAGTTGCCAGAAGTAATCTTGGTCGGGAGTGAATTTCCTGGGGAGTGGCCTAGCAGATCGCTGATTGTGTTCCAGAGCTTGATTGGGCTCTTTGTGGCAGAGTCGAGTTGGTTGAAGAAGGTGGTCTTCATTCTCTGATTGTTTTGGTACATAAATTTCGTGGTCTCTGAACTGGTTCCAATCTCTGCAGTGTTCAGTCTGCGTGCTTTTTCCAGAGCTTATCTCTTTCTAGAAGCAAGGACTTGATCTGAGGGTGAACCATTTACAGGTTTTGGTCCTAGTTCAACTTTAATAAAGGGAACATACTTATTAAGGGCCCTTGATAGAATGTTGTGGAAGATATTGTAGCTGACGAATTGCTTTGGCCAGGTAGAAATCTTGCCAACTGTATGCAAGTACTTAAGTTCGTTTAGGTAGGCATGTTCATTGAAGTTGCACCTGGATCTCTTCATAGAGAACTTGCTGATGGGTGCTGGGTTGTTGGTGGATCTTACTCCCGCAATAAAACAATGGTCGCTGGCGTCTGAGAAGAAGACATCAGCGTGGGAGAAGAGATGAGGTTTGCTCACCATTAGCACATCCAAAAGTGTACTTTTACTGGGGTTCTTCACGTCTGGGCATGTTGGTTCAGTAATAAGTTGTGTCAGCCCATGTTCATCACAGAAGGATGCAAGGGGGGCAGCTGTGTTAGAGACCCAGTCAAAGTTGAGGTCTCCCAAAACTATGGACATACAGATTTGTGACCACAGTTTTGTGTGGTGTAAGAAAATCACTTATCACTCAAAACTGCAGTTACAGCTGGAATGTGAAAACATTTAATCCTTTAGTAAAGTGAAAGAAAAAAACAGATGGCGCATGTGTGGCCTGCTACACTTGTCTCGTAACAGTCAGAAGCTGAACAAATTAAACTTTTTTCTCAAATTCACCAGATTAAAAGGACTTTTTTTCTCAAAAATGTAAGGTGCCAGGGCTCAGTCATGGAGCTTTTATATTACATTTGGTAGCGTCCAGCGGGTAGGAAATCTTATGACATAGCTCTTGTGGGCAGATCATTTGCTTAGCAGTGAAACATAAAGACATATCTCATTAAATGCTATAGTTAACAGACAGTTGCTACTATAGTACCATCTCAGATTTCTCAGTTTCTATACTGTTAAAATTGTCAATATCTTTGATAAAATCATATAGCAGAATCCAGATTATCTATTTTTGGTTCCATTGATGATTTTATTTTAACTAAAACATACTATACCCTGAAACTCCACATTTTTAAAAAGATTTCATCTCTCAAAAATGTAAGGTGCCAGTGTACACATCCATCCACCCTTCAAGCAATGGTTGTCCAACTGAGAACAGCAGTCTGACAAGATACTGTAGCTTTTTAAATAGATTGTATGCTTACCCTCTAGCTATATAAGGCATGCAGGACATTTTCTGCATCCTGATTGACTAAAAGGTTTCCAAAAATCAGGTCCTTACCAAATGACAACAAATAATTAAGACTCTTTATGGCAATCATAAAACTGTACACTCCCATCTATATGCCTCCCAGAAACTTTTCAAACACAATTGTGACAGCGAGTACCTCCCACCAAGTTTGTATGTTGCCCCTGGGTTCTTGTGCCCCAGTGCATGACTTTCACTTCTTTGCATTAAATCATAGCTGCCACCTTCTTGACCACGTTTCTAACTTTTCCAGGTCCTCCCTTATCCTTTTCACACACACCAGGTATGCGCACCCTGTTGCAGATTTTTGTGTCATCTGTGAACAGGCATACCTTCCCTCCCAGTCCTTCAGTGATGTCACTAATGTAGATATTGAAGAGGACCGGGCCCAGTACTGACCCTGTGGTACCCATCCCCTGCCCAGATTGTATCCCATTTATCACCACTCTTTGGTTCCTATCCCTAAGCCACTTCTCCACCCATGTTATGATTTTAGACCCCACACCCAGGTTGCTCAGCTTTCTTACCACAGTGTTGATGGTTTTGTTGAAATCCAGATAGGCCATGTCCGCCATCCCATCCTGGTCCACTACCCTGGTAACCTAGTCTAACGAAGAACTTAATCAAGTTGGTCTGGCTGGACCTCCTCCCTTGTGAACCCATGTTTTCTCTGGTCCTGAAATCTCCTGTTTTCAAGGTATTCTCTTATTCTTTCCTTTAGGAGTGATTCATTCACCTTGTCCACTACCAAGGTCAGGCTCCCTGACCTGTAATTCCCTGGCTTCTCCCTAATACCCCCACTGTGGAGCAGGACATCACCAGCCATCCTCCAGTCTCCCGGCACCTCTCCAGTTTCCAGAGACAGGTTGAACATGGCTGCCAGGGGCACAACCAACACCTCTCTGAGCTCCTGCAGCAGCCTGGGGTGCATTGCATTTGGGTCCATGTCCTTGTCCACTTTTAACTTGGACAATTCCCTTAGGACCCTGTCTGCTCTGAAGGGGCTAGTGTCTACTTCCTGATCCTTTATGCCCTTGTTTTGTGTTATAAGCCCATTTTCTACCCCTTCCTCTGTGAATATCAAACAAAAGTGTTTTTTCAACATGTCTGCTTTTTAGTAGTCCACCTCCACAAATTTCTCCATTAGTCTGACTATCCCTCCCCCAGCCTTCCTCCTTTCTCTAATGTATCTAAAAATGTTTTATCCCTCCTCTTAACTGTCTTGGCTATCCTTTCCTCTGATGCTGCTTTTGCCCTCCTTACTTCCTTCCCTGCTTTCTTTTACTTCTCCTCGTAATTTCTCCTATCCTCCTCCTTCTGTGTTATTTTTGTATGGTCTGAAGGCTATTTTCTTTGCCCTCACCCTTTCCGCTACCTCTCTAGTGAACCAAGCCTATTTAAGGGCTCATAATAAAAGCAGTGATTTTGACAAAAATATTACAATGCAGCCTCCAGGACATCTTGCAGGATATCATAGCACCCCCTACTGGAAGCAAGCAAGCAAAATTTTATTTTTATAACGCCCATCCCCGGAGGCTCTAAGCGCTGAACAATAACATACAAAATATAAAATCAACAACATATAATAAATATATGACAGAATTAAACTAATAAACTAAATAACTAACACAATAATAAATAGCCATCAAAATGAATACAAGTAAAAACACCTGTTTGAATAGGTGGGACTGCAATCCTCTCTTAAAACCTTCCAGTAAGGGGGCCTCTCTCAAGGACCTTGGGAGCAAGTTCCACAGTGTCAGGGCTGCTACTGAAAAAGCACACTTCCCATATGACTTCAGCTGAACCCAAGGAACCGCTAGAAGGCCCTCCTCGGAAGTACAGAGAGGATGGGAGGGTTAGTAAAGAGACATTAGATCTCACAGGTAGCTAGACCCCAGTTCATGTAGGGCTTTATAGGTCAGCAAGCCAACATTGAAGGAAATCTATCACTTCACCAGCAGCCAGTGCAAATCAGTTAGGACCAGTTTTATATGGCAGTACCTAGGAAGGCCCACCAGCAATCTGGACACTGCATTCTACATTAGCTGCAGGCAAAACAGGGCTCCTCCACTTAGTTCCAGGAACAATGTGTTGCAGTAGTCAAGCCTGGAGGTCACAAAGGCATGTCTTTGTGAGGGCAGGTTATCGAGTGGGATAAATGGTTTAATTCAGGTGACGTTCCTCAAATGATAAAACCCACTTTGAACAACGGCCAACACCTGAGCTTCCAGTGTCAATTCACTGTCAAGGCCACCACACTGTGGAATTCTCTACCTCATTGGGTATGGGAGCGCCTGACTGTGGAGACCTTTAAGTCAGCTTGCTTTTTCAGAGTATATCTATTGAATGCTGTTGCCTAGTTATTGCTTTTTAACTATTTATGAATTTTAACATGTGCTAGTACTGTACGAGCGCTTTGATATATGTGAATTATGCTTTTTATAAATAAAGTTTATTATTATTATCATTATTGTTAGTATTATTATTATTATTATTATTATTATTATTATTAAAGGATCACACCCAGATGTTTCATCTTAGCAGAAGTGGCCAGACAAGAAGCATCAAGTATAAGAGCGGTTGCCTCCTCTAGCTTTCTGCCATCCCTCCGATGTCCAGGCTCAGTCACCAATACTTCCGTCTTGTCTGGGTTATGTTTTAACCAGTTGGAGGACATTCAGTCCTGGACCTCAGTCAGGCAAGAATTAAATACAGAGACCATACTTTGTAGTCCTGGGGCAAAATACATATACAGTTGGGTATCATCTGCACAGCAGTGAAAACCTCATACTGTTCAGTCTAATGATATCTCCCAGAGACAGCACGTACACTGCAAACAGGACTGGTGAAAGGATCGAGCCCTGAAGAACTCCACAGGACAGGGGCTTCAGGCAAAAAGAGTAAATTCCCATCACCACCCTTAGTGTCTTGCCTGCGAGAAAGGACTCAAACCAGTTGACGACAGTGCTAGTGAGTCTCCAACATTATTTAAGTCTATTCAATAACATCTCATGAACTGTAGTGTCAAATGCCGTGGAGAAGTCAAAGAGAGCAAGTAGACATGTATTGGGCTGCTATGGCCAAATATCAACACCTTAATTTTAATAAAGACATTTTTGTTGCAATTGTTAAAATATAGTTTTACATTTTATACTGTATATTACCTTTTTAAGAGTTAAGCAGTGCCTGATTGATGAAGCCCATTTAGTCAATGCAAACCACTTCTCCTCCTACTGTGTTATGAAGCCATTACTTTTACCTCCTTGTATGACAAAGAAATGTTGAGTTACAAGTTTCTGTACAATAAGATAGGTTGTTTTGCCCTTGATACAAATAGATAGATGTACCCTTGCCTAAACTTTAGGGATAACAGATGGTTATTCCCTAATATCAAGCTTGACTATTTGCTAGGCAGCACCGTTTATAAAATTCTAGTTCCTAGCACCCTCTCTTGTTCATCTAATCTGTACAATTTCCTAGGCAGGCCTCAGTCACTCAGATCAGCCTCAGCTAATCTACTGTTAGTTCCCCAGTTCTGAACCTCGATGTGCCAGTATTCCTTTGATCATGTCACTCCCAAACTTGTGAATACCTTACAAGCCCACATGAGGGAGGCAGTCATCTCCATGGTCCTTTAAACAATTGTACAAACAGTGTCTTCTCGATGTTTGCAAATGTAATTGTTTTACTGGAGCTGAAATGTAATTGATGACTCTCTGATCCCTATCTGTACCACTGCCTTGTCTTGTGTGAATGGACTCTGTCTTAGTGGACTTCACCATGTTTCCAAAGTCTAAATAAATCAATTAATAGATAATTAAGTAAATAAATCTTAAGGTACCAGTTCTATAACTGCAACCAGGCTCTCCAAAGTCTTGGTTGTTTTGTGAAAAATAAACTGCCAGGTAAAGATGGCTCATGTCCTATAGTCACGCACCTCGCTATGTACCTGGGTGTGCACTCATGATATAAAAAAAATTAGCTTTCATCTCTTATTGTTTAGGTATACCATACACTTAACAAGCAATTTTTTAGACCCCTGATTGCTGCTGTAATGTCAGTTTTTAGACTATACAAATGTGCAATAGTGAGTAAACTGCTTTACTGATCAGTGCTTTTACCGCTTTCTTGCAAAATGTTGAATGCATAAACAAATACTGCAGTGCATGTGTACTGCTGTGTCAAAGGCTCCAAAGATGTTTTTATATTTGTTTTGAATCAGCAGACTTGTTAGATGCTAAAAACGTTTATCACATAGGTTTTTAGTATTAACATATTTCTGGCATATTACATTCATCGTCATTGGTATGTTGTTATTTCTCTATGATGTGAAAAAAGCTTTCATGACCAATTTTATAATTAATGACTCAAGTCATTAAAGACAGTATTCACTGGCAATTTTTAAAAATACCTCATCCCTTGAGGGTACTTTTTGACTTTACATACTGGATTCATACTACGGATGTATCAGAAGGGTGCACACATGCATTTCTAGTGATAAACAGTACAGCACCATACTAAAATGTTTAATTTATGATAGGATCATGAGATGCCTGCCAGCTAGACAGTGCCCTTGCCCCTGCTTCACCTCAACTATTTCTAGTTTATTTCTGTGAATTTGGTGAGACATCTTATAGAACTTCAACTACCTGGATTCTTAATACTGAAGGGAAGCTTCCAATTGTTAAATTCTTGGCCACTTCAACAAGCAACTCTCTCAAATGGAAGCCAAGATGAAGCTGGCCCTTCCTGCACACACACTGCCTCAGATGCTGGATAAAACTTCAAAGCACCCCAAGAACCAAGGTGCCATGTCGGGGAAGAACAATCAACCAGCCAGTGTGGTGGCACCTCTGTTGGAGGACAAATTCCTAATGGAGCTGACACCACTTAAGACTGCATTTTTAGAGTTCTCATCTGATTTAAAAACAATCAAGGCTGATCTGAAAGATACGAACAGAAAACTTACAGACATCTCGGCCTGTACTTCATCACTAGAAGCCTGGCAGTCCAGAGTAGACCCAGAACTCACATCACTGTGGCACAAAATCTCTAAAATGTAACTGAAACTAGAAGACTTGGAAGGCTGAAGTAGACAAAATAATCTTATACTTGTTGGCCTTCCTGAGGAAGCAGAGGGTTCATCACCAACCTTGTTTGCCCAGAAGTTACTTGCTAACATCACAGGGCCTCCTATGCACTCTCAGACATACATTGTGGAGAGGGCCCACAGGTCACTGAGGCCCAGACTACCTCCAGGCGCTCAGCTGAGGCCTTTCATTCTCCAGCTATTAAAGTATCTTGACAGGCAACACATATTATCCCAAATAAAAGAGCTCCAAGCCATTCAATGGGAGAGCTCAACACTTTGGATCACTCAGGCCATCCCAGCTGCGGTCCACCAGAAGAGAGCAGCTTACTACAGCTCGGTCACTAAACTAATTTCAGCAAGTATCAAGTTCTGAATGCTATATCCTGCTTGGTTGTTGGTCTCACATCAAGGAGAATGGAACACATTTGAAAGTGCTGAACAAGCGGCCAAGGACCGTCCTGCCCTTTATCCTGACTTCTTCAACCCAAGGTGGAGCAAAGCAGATCAGTATAGGAGAAAGAACTGGAACAATATTCTAATGATCGATCTTAAAAAAGAAAAGCTCTTCATGTAGTGCAGGACTCTACCTTGGTAAGCTACCATCGGTCCCATGGAGAGAACGTGGACCCCCTCCCGAACAAAGCAGAGAGACTGCAGTGATACTATATGTTTGTTTTTCCTTTTCTCAAACACTTAATTCCTTAGCCCAGATGGACTGTTGCAGCCTCCATCTATACACTTTTACTGTGCAACCATGCGCACCATCACATTCACATGGATGTGTGAGTTAGGCCCATCCTTGCGAAGGTGCGCATATCTGTTAAATTCCAAGTGGAGGCCATTTGGTTCCAGTTTTTATAGATAGATTCTTGGAAGATTCACTCAGTTTTTCAAGTTCTCATCTTTCGATAGAAGGAGTGACTGACATTTATAATCGTTGCAAAGCAGGTATTTACTTTAAAAGTTCCTTTTGCGTTATTAGATACGGGTCAGTAAAGCAACCTGTGGCAAGAACCATGCTCAATTCTTTGTTTTTCAAGCAATGAATCAACCTCAAAGGTACTATATGACTAAACAATATAGTCTTAGGTGGATTGCGATCTGACCGCATTTGATATCACTTGTCATGGCCAATATATAAATCAGGCATGCCTTGGTGTAATAGGGTGGGATAAACAGACACACAGACAAGAGGATACACTGCATAAAATAAACACAACTTGCATTTAACATTTTTTATTTTCTAAACAGGTCAAAACTATTTACAGAAATCAAAAGAAATTTGGTGTTAACAGCACACCTAAAATGGCAAAAAATCTCTAGTTTGCAGCTTCACTTTCTTTCTAGTGAAAATCAAAATACTGCTGGTGTGAAAACCTACACACCTCCTCTCTCACCTTCTACCAGCATACGTCTGGCCTATCTGACTACTGTGAAGTCTTTGGGCTTTTTATTCCCTCCACCTTCATGACATCAGAGACATGTGGCTCTAATTAGAGGAAATCTATAATTTGTGTCTTTCTACATACTCATATACTGATTTGTGGTAGCCAGCATAATATATATATATATAAAGACATTTTATATAACCAGGTACATCTCACATAATATAATTTTGAAGACCATATAAACCTTAATTAGGCAAAAAGGGGCAGGGTCTGTAATGTAAGCTCCTCCTCCTTCTATGACCTCATAGCCATATTCCCTATAAAGGTAGCCATTTCATGGGCTGCCAGCCCTATAGAAGACTCTTCCCACATTAGCTTCACTCAGGTACTCACATTTAATGCTTATAAATTCAAAAATATATTGTAATAAAATATGACAAAAATCAGAAACAGAATATAGAGTCCAAAGATAAATCCAGATAAGGGGTGTGCTCCCTATCTGTTTATTTGTAGGGTCTAGCTTCTCTTTCTGCCTTAGATTTTCTTTGAATGAGTTATAATTAAGAACAACCCTTAAGTCAGGCTACACAGTAACTCATGTACCATACATTTTATTATATATTTTGTTTATATGCTGCACAGATCTCTTTTCTGTGTTTTTGGCAGGCTTCCATATTTTTTTCTTCTACCCCGACGGCTGAAATTTCCACCGACAGCTGTTTTCAAGTAACCTAACTCTTCAGCTGTCATTTCTCCTTTTATTTACTTCATATTAGCTCTCTTTTTTCATTTCCTGTTTCAGGGCTTCCTTTTCTATGCCCCTTTAAATCTCTTTAAACAATCCTGTCCCTTCCCTTTCCAGTTTAAAGTGCTACAGCATTGGTACGCTTGTTAAAATCAATATCAGAGGGCACCAACATTCGCCAGCAACTATTCTCAGTTGCAGGCTCTACACCCCTTTAATTAGACTGCTTATACATTTTCCTGCTAAATCACAACAAGTGGTTGAGATAACTTTGTTTGGCTATTCCAATTCAGAAGGTTTTTCTTTCACAAATGTCCTTATGTTTTCTTCGCGATGGTGCAAGCATGCGATGGTGCGATCATGTGCACACATCGCCGCCTCTACCGATCGCTACTTCAAAGGACATTTTTGTATATACACAGCAGGGGGGTTCCAAACAAAAGCTGGATATTTCTTCTTTTATTAAATGGAAACATGAATTCCAAAGAACAAAGGACAGCAAAGAGTAAGAATTGTTTTGTCAGGTTGGCCACCCTGACAAAAGAAAAAAGAAAAAGATAGTAACAGAATAAGTACAAGTGTATAGGACAGAGTAAAAGG
Source organism: Neoceratodus forsteri (assembly GCA_016271365.2). Taxonomy (NCBI): domain Eukaryota; kingdom Metazoa; phylum Chordata; order Ceratodontiformes; family Ceratodontidae; genus Neoceratodus; species Neoceratodus forsteri. The sequence goes on from CM057453.1 coordinate 86,964,023, forward strand.
AATAACACGTGGCTGGTTTATTATACATTATCCTGAATTACTTAAGAAAGGGAAAACTATGTTATTTAACAGGGTACCTGTTACACTCCTCCCCACCCAATATGACAACAGATCTTGTTGTCAAAACCCTTCACCCTTGGAAGGGTTGGAACTTCTGCCCACCCTCATCAGAAGTTCTCCCCAGGGACCCTAATTAACAACAAAGAATGGGCATGAACATCATTCTTTATCATCATGCTTATCATTCTTTCCCTGAGGTTTAAAATCAACTCATATCCATACCACTAGCCTGAAATCTGGACAAAAAATCTGCATTTTTGTGCGTGGTACCTGACCTATGTTTTACAGAAAAACGATAGGGCTGTAGGGCCAAGTACCAGCGCATTATTCTGGTATTTTTGTATTTCATTTGATTCATCCATACTAATGGATTATGATCAGTTAGTACGGTAAATTCAGTTCCACATAGATAATACTTCAGGGCTTCTATAGCCCATTTCATAGCCAAACTTTTCTTCTCGACTGTAGAGTATTTTCTCTCCCTCTCATGTAATTTTCTACTTATGTAGATAACTGGATGTTCACCCTTGCAATCCTACTGGGTCAATACAGCTCCAATTCCCATATCTGATGCATCGGTGTGCACCTCAAAAGGGAGTGAAAAGTTTGGGCTAATGAGAACAAGAGCGGAGCACAATATCGCATTAATTTTAGTGAAGGCCTCTTCACAATCTGTACTCCAAGTAACTTTGTTAGGATGTCTGTTCTTTGTCAGCTCAGTTAAAGGAGTGGCAAGGGTAGAAAAATTGGGGACAAACTGCTGATAGTAGCCAGCTAAACCTAAAAAGAACGAAGATGATTTTTTGTTAATGGTCTTGGACTGTTGGCTACCGCCTCTACTTTACTTTGTTCAGGCTGTACCACTCCGTGACCCACAACAATCCCAAATATTTTGTTTCTGTGTTGGCTAATGTGCATTTCTTTGGGTTAATAATTAATCCTGTGTCAGTAATAGCCTGAAGGATTGCTTTCATATGTGTGTCCCAGTCCTGGCTAAAAATGACCACATCATCCAAATATACTGCGCTATATGATGTGTGAGAATGAAGGATGTGATCCATGTAATGCTGGAACATTGCAGGGGCCCTGTGTAACCCAAAAGGCATAGGTTTAAATTGAAAAAAATCCTATGGGTGTACAAATAGCAGTCGATTCTTGGGCTTTATTGACCAAAGGTATTTGCCAATAGCCTTTTGTGAGTTCTAGAGTGCTAATGTACTGTGCTGTTCCTATCTTGTCTAGCAGGTCGTCAATGCGAGGCATAGGGTAACCATCGAAAGAGGAAACATCATTTAACTTTCAAAAGTCCAGACATAAACATAATCCTCCCTCTTTCTTTGGAACCTCTACCATGGGTGAGGACCATGCTCTCCTAGAGGGAACAATAACCCCCATCTGTTCCATTTTCTGTATCTCTTGAATAACCTCTGTTCTCATTTTATCAGGTAACCTATAAGGTTTTTGATAAATAGGCTTGTCCTGGGTAAGAGAGATCTGATGCACCACCCCTTTTGCTCTCCCAAGTCTGTTGGTAAAAGTATGACAAAACTGTTGTAACACTTGATCAATATCAGTTTTTTGTCTACTGGTTAATTCAGGGTTGACCTGTACTGTCTTTTGCTCTCCCTGGAAAGATAACCTGTCATAGGCTATTTCTAGCTCGGTAGTTTGTTCTTCTGGTCTCCAAATGGAGGAGTGGGATTCTGATGGTGTATCGGTTGCCTGGAAAACACTGTCAGGGGTACGGGATCTAGTACCCAGCAGATGCAGAAGGGACAAGAGGAGATATCAGGTCATTTGACCAGATCCATGGCAGATAAAACTGGAGTGCTTCCTGGACCATGAATGGAGTTTGGAGTGAGGTCTAAGAGAAAACCAGAGAAGGAACCTGAGGAAGATCAGAAAGAGCATATCCAGGAGACCCAGAAGATGGAGGTAGCAGAGGACATGAGCGAATTGTTGCATTGGTTATGCATTCGGCAGCAAGAGATGGAACAACAACAAATAGAGGATTGATGCCAGAGAGAAGAGGATCGGAGACATCAGGATGACAAATGGGCTGATACCATGTGACTGCTGCAGGCCATGATTCTAAGACAACCTGACTGATCAGTACCCCGAGATATAAAGGGTACCTGTTACACATGGCTTGATATATACTTAAGTTATCTTCAAGGTGGCATGCAATATAAATCTCCTTCCTGCTTTTTTTCAAGTCCTCTTTGTCTTTCGATAGAAGGAAAGACTGACATTTATAGACGTTGCAAAGCAGGCATTTATTTTAATAGTTCTTTTTTGCATTATTAGATACTGGTCAGTAAAATGACTTGTGGCAGGAACCATGCTCAATTTTTGGTTTTTTAAGATATGAACCAACCTCAAAAGTTCTATATGACTAAACAATATAGTCCTAGGTGGATTGCGATCTGACCGCATTTGACTTCACTTGTTATGGCCAACATATAAATCGGGCATGCCATGACCTGACACATACCTAAGTTATCTTCAAGGTGGCATGCAACAGAAACCTCCTTCCTGCCTTAATGTTTGTCAGCTTCCTTTTTGGCCTCCCTCTGTAGTTTGAAGGAAGCAAAGGTTCAGACACAAGACAGAGAAAAAGTCTCACCAATATTAAATCTTAATAAGACAGTTCATTTGGCATCTGTATTACAAAACTAAATTGATGAACAGTAACCTTTTATTTGTTCCTGTCAGTTGTGACACATTTAATGCTTTATCTTAATCAGGTAGTTGAAGGCAGATAACTCATTAGTAATGGCAGAAATACTGTTCTGACATATCACAATTATCAAATTAGATAATTAAAGTAACTAGTTGGGAGGGTGGGAGGGAGGTGTGAGGGCCACTAGTAGGTGAGCAATCATGCATCAGTTTTTGGGTTTGGGACCTCAACTAGGACTAAGTCCCAAAGAGCTATATCACTATGAGGTTCCTATGGGGAGGGTGGGAATATTAAAACCTAAACCGTTTAAAGGCAATGTATCATTTGGGTTGGGGGGATGGTACAGGGAAGCTAGGAGATAATATAGGACTGGGTCGGGGGAGGGCTCTCCACTAGAGAGTAGGTGAGGAATTTTATCTGTTTTTTTTCTCTCTCTGTCTCTCTTGCTTTAAGCTTCACTATGCAAGGATTACACTTAAAACATTTCTAGTAATGAAACAAGAATATGGCTACTTATAACTTTTGCTCCTGGAACATCAAGGAAGGACAGTCACCCAATAAAAGGATGAAAGTATTGTTTCACCTACAAAAATTGCAAATGGATATTGCCTTCCTGCAGGAGAGCCACTTGCCACCCTCCCAGGTTCTTCAGTTTAGGAGGGCATGGGTGGGGCAGATATATGGCTCAGGAATAGATTCACAAAAAAGAAGGGTGGCCATCATAATTGCATGGTTACCATTCTGTTTACTTCAGGAAGCTGCAGATCCATTAGGCAGATATATTTTAATCTGTGTAATCCGGGATCACCTAGAAATAGTGATAGGTTCCATCTATGGCCCAAACAGCGCTGATCCATCTTTCTTCTCCGCCATAATGACAACACTTTCATCCTGGTCCTCACTGCCTATTATATTGGGGTGGGGATTGGAACCTGGTGTTGATTAACCAATTAGATAGAACAGGTTGTTCCAGGCAGGTCCCAACCCCAGGCTAGAAAGCATTAGAGGAATTTATGCACTTCCTAGGTCTTGTCGAACCTTGGAGAATTCTGAACCCATGGGGCAGAATATATTCCTTTTACTCTATACCACTCCACATATATTCAAGGATAGACTACTTTCTGATGGGGCAAAACATCTTCAAGGGATAGACTCTTGCTCCTATTTCCCAAAAGTCCTATCAGACCATCATCCTGTGATAGCTAGAATTAATCTGGTTCCCTCACTAGTTAGAAACAGGATTTGGAAATTTAATAATCAACTCATTAAATCTAAAGATTTTCAAGACCATCTTAAAACGTTTATAACATCCTTCATGGAAAATAATGCACCTTCTATGACTAAATTAGATATCTTATGGGGATCCCTAAAATGTGGGCTCAGTGGGTAAATTATTCATTGGGCTACTAAATGCAAAAAGCAGATAGGGGGTTCCATCTCTACAATACTACAGAATAACCAAGAAAAAGAGTCCAGCTTATCCCCTTCTTCTCCAATAGAGGACTGTGAACAACTAGAATCCTTGAGAGCTCAATATAATAGGTTAATTGGAGAAAAAGCAGAACATCTAATACTCCATTCCAAAATTACCTTCTTTGACCAAGGGGAATGAGCAGGGAAATTGCTAGCCTTGAGGCTCCGTTCACAGAAAATGGACAGAATAGTCCCCTCTGTCTTAACAGATGAGGGACAACTCTGCATTTCCCCTCAGGATATAGTTGAAACCTGTAAAAACTACTATCAGGCTTTGTATGCCCCACCCCAAGTCCCTTTCTCTGTCATGCAAATGGACTCATTTCTTCAGGAAGTCGACCTCCCACAGCTGTCCGACTCCCAAGTTGCTATATTAAAGGCCCCCCTTACCATCCACAAAATCTATGCAGCCATGGAGTCCTTATCCATGGACAAATCCCCTGGCCCAGATGGCTTTACATCTAATTTTTATAAAGAATTTAAAGACCAGCTTTCCCCTATACTATTAGACACTTTTAACTATATATGTAAAGCAGGGGAATCAGACCTTTCACTGACCACTGCAATAATTATTGTACTCCCTAAATGAGGCCAGGACCCCCTCAAAGTTGTAAACTATAGATCAATCTCACTTATTAGTGGTGACATCAAGATTTTAGCCAAAATCATGGTGAATAGGCTATACCTGGTCTGGAATTCCTTAATCAGCAGAGAACAAGTAGGGTTTGTTAGAGGTAGGCTCTTGGCGGATCACTTTAGGAAATTATCCTACATTTTCTCTGCTTCCAGGGACTCCTCAGTAGCTGCTGCTTGGTTTTCCTGGATGCAGAGAAAGCATTTGATAGGGTCTAATGGGATTATTTATTTTCTATTTTACCTAAATTTCGTATTCCCCATGTATTTATCTGCTAGGTAAAGGTACTTCACTCTTCAGCAACGACAAGAGTCTCCTGTAATGGCTCCCTATCTATCCTCATCATTTTCCCTGTACCAAGGAACAAAACAACGCTGCCCACTCTCCCCATACCTATTTATCTTGTTCCTAGAACCTCTTACTTGCAAGCTCAATTGCTCACCACATATCTCTGGAATAAAAAATGGCTAGAAGTAATACAAACTGACTGTTTATGTGGACGATATACTGATGTATATTTCATTCACTGCCACTTCACTTCCTGCTACCTTGCAATTAATTTCACAATTTAGCACGGTTTCCAACTATAAATTAAACCTACACAAAACTGAGGTGATGCCACTTAATAAATACACTAACAAAGCTGACCTGCAACATCTGGGCCTAGTCTGGGTAAAGGACAACTTGAAATATTTGGGGATAGTCCTCAGTACCTCTCCCCAGAAGTTCAGGCAGGATAACCTGGACTCAGTGGTGACCAGTATTAAGGCAGATATAAATAGATGGAAACTGCTACACTTGACATTATGGGGAAGGCTCAGTATTATTAAAATGAACATCTTACCCCATCTATTATATCCTCTCCAGATGTTTAACAGGTTCCTACCCCAGAGCTGGTTTGCCCAAATCTACAGAATGTTAACTAACTTCTTCTGGCAGGGTAAGAAGCTTAGAAGGGCGTTTACCAAGTTAATACACCATGAAAGGGATGGAGGACTACAACACCCCAATCTATACCTATATTACTGGCAATACACCTAGTGAGGTCTTTATACTGATATAAATATCCTCAAGAATCGACATCAAACTTATATACCCCTTTATGGGTGGAACTTGAAACCACTCTATGTTCCAACCATGGTATACATGTTGGAGCGTTACCCTTTCTCCTGAAAAATAAGTTGCCTACTCAGATACAGAACACCTCTTTAGGAGATTCCCTAATGTCTCAAACTCAGCTAAGCAAGCTGCTTAAAACAAACTCGAGGTTAGACATCTCCCAACCATTATTTGGGAACCCTAATTTTCAGATATCGGGCAAGATTCTCTCCAGAAATAAATTCTGGTCAAACATGAAAGTGAGCCAGGTGGAAGATTTAATACATCACCGACAACTAATCACATTTCAGGAAGCTAGTAACACCTACGGCTAGAGCACAGGTTCTATTTTCAAATATTTTCAAACTACTCATAAGCTACATGCTGTCCCAAGCAAAGGTCCGTGGGGATCATCTCTTCACAATGCAATTTACCTCTAGTTGAGCTCACTCCCCAAATCCCATTTGATCTCATATTCATATCACTATCTGCAGTCATTCTTTGACCCAGGGGATGCACCACGGTTCTACTGGTGGGACTGTGCTCTTCCCTCACTTCACCCTCAAGGAACTGGTCCCGGATATGGAAGCATTTATACAATACAATACATTGGGGCCGTTACTGGTTCATACAATTCCACATTAATCATGATCTCTATTACACCCTTTTTGATTGTACCAAATGGGCTGTTTACCATAGAGCCTTTGCACTAAATGTGGTAAAAGACCTGGTACATTATTACACATGCTATGGCCATGTGAGACTATCTCCCCTTTTTGGTCTCCCATTCAAAATAGATTAGACCCCTTGCTTGGCCTTTCCCAGAAATTTGATTCTGCAGTCTGTGCATTAGAGGAATACACAGCTAAACTTGCGGGTAACCAGCACCCGCATATGGCCTTGATATCAGCCTGTGTTAAAAAAGATAATACTTAGACTCTGGAAAGACCAGATTATCCCAAGTTATGCTGAGTGGTATAAGGAAATAATGTTTGCTTTACAGGCAGAGTGTACAATAGCTAGCATGTCTAACAATATGTTGAAGTACAATCGGGTCTGGGAACCTTTGTATACCCTTTTGGTAATACAATAAATTAGTAACAGATCAGTGTAACCTAATATATTTCCCTTAAGGGTATTAGGGTACCACTTCTTACACCTTTGGCTTATGCAATCAAGCTGGGTGTCTTCCATAACATCCTAGAAGGAGCATATACTTTTTTATTTTCTCCTTTCTCTCTCACTGACTTAGTCAGTTACCTCCGGTGGGAAAGGGGGAGGGGGTATGGGAAGGGGGAAGGGGTTGTGGGGGGGGTAATGTTAAGTATTTTACATTAATATTTGTAAAATGTTCAATGTGCAAACTGTGTAGTGGACTACATGTATATGTTTCATGCTTATTTGTAGAAACCTGTATGTCCGTTAATCACTTGACTTTCAATAAAGTATATTAAATTGAAAAGGAAAAAAATGTCTAATTTATTCATAACGGGTGTGGCCAGGTAATAGAGACTCTTAAAACCTTTAAAACCTCATGTCTTAGTTAAGCAGTAAATTACAATGAAATGAAAAAAAATTGGAATATTGATGTTTTTGCCAGAAATACATAATTACTAAAACAACAACATTATAATTTTTTTTCTGCTAACAAATACTGCTACTTTAAAGCAATGTTTATTTATTTTATTTATTTCATTTTTGTTGACCAGGTAAGTGCACTAGACAAGTCCTGCCTATTTTCAGGCAAGACCCGGGGGAGGGGGATACAGATGAATGGCAACTGATCTTGAACCAGATTAAGCTGTTGGTGGTATTTTTTTTAGTGAATTAGGGAAATTTGGCCAGGACACTGGGGAAATTCCCCTACTCTTTTAGATAAGTGCCATGGGATCTTTAACATCCACCTGAACTACCACCAATCCAGGAAGATGGGACCTCGATTTAACATCTCATCCGAAAGATGGCACCTCAGAAGTGCAGCACCCCTCTCATGCTGCACTACAGTGTCAGTACTGGGATATTAACCCAAGTGCCAGATGTGGGAACTGAACCAACAGCCCTCTGATCTCCCGGCCTCAGAGGAGAGTGTGCTGCCTACTGAGCCACTGACACTGCAATGTATCACTAATTACCGACCCATAGCAATTCTCTCTGTGCTTAGCAAAAATCTTGGAAAAATTAGTGCCAACCCAATCCATAGATTATCTTCAGAAGCATAATCTTCTCTCTTGCTCCCAGCATGGTTTCTGCAAAGGCCACAGCACTTCCACTGCCCTCCTAAAACTCACAAATGACATCTATGCTTCTATGGACTCAGGCTTCCTGTCAGGTGCGGTTTTCATCGATTTAACTAAAGCATTTGACCTGGATAACCATACCCTTCTCATTGCAAAACTACGTTCCCTGGTCTTCTCCACAGATGGCACAGGGTCATTATGTCGCACAGCAGAATGCTGAGCGGCCCAATCATGTTGGGCGCTGATTTCTGGTAGTTTTGTACTGTGTGGGGCTCACCACCCCCTATTATGGGGGGTCTGCCCCAGAACCCCTCCATTAAAGATTCTCAACTCTGGGGGGGTCCAACTCGGAGAGTGCACAGGTCTGGGCTCGCCACAATGTTGTATGCTATTATGGGTGCGACATTATGACCCTGTACATCCACAGATATAGTGGCCTGGTTTAATAGCTATCTGTCCAACAGTAAACAGGCTGTAGTTTTCAACTCAGCCACGTCTGACCTTTCATCTATACATGTTGGCATTCTCCAGGGCTCCATACTTGGCCCCTTGCTTTTCTCAATCTTCATTAACAACCTCCCACTGCTTGCACCAACCTGTTCATCTTTGCTCTATGTGGATGATTTTGATATTTACCAGAGTGCAAGAAATATCTCAGACACAAACCACTCTCTTGCCTCGGATCTCTTAAGTATTCAATCCTGGATAACAGAGAACACTCTTGTTCTCAATACAAGTAAGACACACTCCGTGCTCTTTGGCTCAGCTGCCAGACTTAAAGAGAACTGAAACTCCCTCACAATATTGTGTGCTGATGGTTCCCCACTGGTTAGCACTAGCTCCTTTAAATATCTGGGTATTCTTTTTGATGAATCTCTGGATTTTGATCTGCACATCACCACTACCTCTAAATCTGTCAATGCTAAGGAAGGAGGTGCCTACCGTACTAGTTATGCCCTCACCCCTTCGGCTAGGCTACCTGTGGAACAAGGCCTTCTGCTCCCAGCCCTAGCCTATTGTTCAGTCACCTACGTACATGCCACAAAGTCCTCCCTCCATAAATGAGGCACCACCTATAATACTATCTGCTGCTATGCCGCTGCATCTCCACAATACAAACACCATTGGCAGCTCTATGCTGACCTAAAATGGCCCTGCCCTTTTGACCATCAACTCCAGTCCTATGGCTCTCTAATTGACAGTAATGCCAAATTAGGCCTCCCCTAATCCCTGTCCTCTCTGCTTCACTCACAACCCCTCTCCTATGGGCTCCAATCTACTGACCAAGCCCCTCTCTACATCACCAGATGCAAAACCAATATAGGTGCACGTGCTTTCTCATACACTGCTCCAAAGTACTTGGAACGCCATACTTCAAACTATCCGTCAAGCTCCCACCCATGCTAGTTTCAAGAAACTTCACCATGATCATCTGCATGCTACTAGCCCCTGCACTTGCTTTCATCCACCTTAGACCATCCATCTCCCTGCCCTCCGGGCCCCTAGGCAACCACTCCTCTGACACCTTTCTCCATCTCTCTTAATAGCCTCCTTTAAATGCTTTTTCTCTCATCCCTTACCTTCTTCCTCTGCTTGCCACCACTCTCCCCTTCCCTCTCCTCCCTGTTTGTACTCTGCCAAAGCCAATGGCCACATAATGGCACTTATTGTATACTGTATATGCTTTTTCCTTTGCAATGCTTTGTTTTTCTCATGTTTCTGCATTTTGTTTCATTTAACTTTGTCCAAACTGTTTTGATTGCATCATGCTGAACTGTGTTTCTCCCAACCCTAAAGTTGATTGTATTTGATCCGCCTCCTCACTGTGTTACATATCTCATGTGCTGAATCACATGGTGTGCTCATGTATTTCAACTTGTATCCTCCCAGGTCATGTCTGAAAATAGGCATTCTTGTGCCTAGTGCACCCACACAGTTACCAAAAGCAAATAAATAAACAAACAAATAAATAAATAAATGTACTCATAGCTCAGATAATCATGATGCTAGCATGCATGTTTGCAGAATTCTTTGTTCAAGCAGTTTTCACAATCTTCTGCTCTTGTGACAGAGTTAATGTGCACTGTGAGCTGTGCTGCTTTTATTTTGTCACATTCCTTCAGATGTGTAATGTGTGCTGATATTATTCTGTTGTGTGTTTATCTGCACATTTTTTTCCCTTGGGGTACGCTGACTAACTGCATTAGCATTATTTATTATTTATTATGCTGTGTTTAGTATTTCTGTGTAAGGCATATGAACATATTATTAACTTTTTATGTAGATACGTTCGCAAAAGTAATTTTACATTGGCAATACATTGTTAATGATGTTTCCCTCTAGCTCAATGATATCACATCAAGATAGAAGAAATCTTTTCTAGCTGATTTTATGAGTGGTCAAATGTGTGGGTAAATGGAAACATAGGTACTTTAAGAAAGGAACGCTCCATTTTCTCTGCCATCTTAATGAAACTGTATCTTCAAAGTCAGACAATATAAACATTAGTTCTTAGTCGAGCAAGAGCTAAATCTGAATCCTGTCCAACCTGACTTAAGGGCATATTGGCTCCAATGCACGATTAGACACAGGGTATGCGCTACAGGTGTGTACACTGGCATTGGCCCACTGCACACTGGCATTGGCATGGACTGTGCAGCATGTACTAACCCTGTTTGTCCATCTGTGGCCCCACCACATAGGCACATAGGAGCAGGGTGGAAACAGGAGGTGAAGTATACAGTGCTTTGAGGATGCAGGCAGGCATCCAATCAGATGTCCATCCAACTGGCACAGTAGACCCCTACTCAACATGAAGCAGGGGAATATGGGTACTGGTGAATGTGCCACTAACCAGGGCCTGTGCACTATGGGCAGGTGCCGGCTAGGATCCACCAGCCCTTAGAGCATATCAAAAGGGCTGTGGCTGCATTAGAGGGGCAGCCACTTGTCCTGCTGGGCCACCCACTTCAGGATGGAGGGGCACAGAGTGGCTATAGCACAGTGCCTACAGTTGTAGCATATGCTTCCCTGCACCAGCGCTTCATGCCTTTTATTACTGGCGCAGAGAGTAGCACTGTGCTCCATTTACTCCACCTGTCTGTCAGCTCACACTGAGCTGTGGGTAGACAGGTGATCTGTTGCATCATGCACACTGTCAGGTCCAGTCAGACACCCACTGTGTGGCTCTGACACTTAGCTATGGCTATGTGCTGTGTTCCCATGGCACTTGGGCATAGTTCATAGAGCTGAATTTGTTTTAAATGCTGAGAACAAGTATGGAGTTCAATTACCCCAACATGTACTTTAAACATTTACTCTTAAATAATTTATAATATTAGCCAAACTTCTGTACAGAGGGTCTAACTGATCCAAAACACCAACAAAATGGAGATAGTTTTTCCTTGGACTCTTCTTTCCTTGGGTGTTCTCTACAGTTTTGGCCTCTTGACAAAGTGCTACAGTACATTGCCCATGTTAAAGCTGTGGTCAATGTTTCTTTTGATCTACTCCCTCTATCCCAGTAATAAAAGGAAAACCCAGTACCCAAGGCAAAGACATTTCACAGTAGTCAAGTATTACAAAAAGATTCACCATTTATAAGAAGTCCACAGTGTGACAAACGGCTATCCCCACAGTTGTTCAGTGTTCAAAACTTGCTGGCAATGAGTCCAATGACTTGTGACATCATGGTGATGCAAAGAACTAGTAACATTTCACTTGGTAATGTATAAGCTTCATCAGAGTTAGCATTCAAACTATTGCAAGCACTTTTATAGTGTACTGTAGCCATGGTGATGAAACACATAGAAATCTTTAATCAAAATCATGCCCAGAAGGAGTCCAGGGCAGGTACAAACTTAAAGCAAACACAATTGCTGTAATGGAGGTCCTGGGAAAGATGCTAGCATTGAAAGCAAACACGGAAAATGGGGACAAGCTATACTAATTCAAATATGAATAACTGCTGAGCAAGTGGAAAAGAATCATGGCAGGTGGTAACAAAATGTATTCCACTAAATATAAATGATCACCAAAATATATTTTGTTCCAGTATAAAACATGTATCAGTGTACCATCATCATACCCCTTGAAATTCATATAGCATACTAAAATCTTGAAAATGACACCACTTCGTCTAACTTCTCAGTACTCCCTTCCACTTGTTGGACACACCAGTTTCTGCCACTCTCCTCTATTTGACACCCCAGCTATGGTTCCAGTCTACCCATTGCTGGGGGGACAACTTTGTCACCATTATGGGAGGGAAATGCACAGTAACTTCTGGGACATAGCCAGTGGAAGCAGGAGTGCTGATATATTACATTGGTAGACAGTGCCCACAGTAGGCATAAAGAACCATGTTGAACCATGGAACCATGTCACATGCTGATATAGCATTCTATGCATTGGGTAACATAGAGCTAATGAGAATGATATTGTCTCATGGCCCACCATAATCTCTAGTATCATTCATTGCAGTGATGCCTACCACTGTAAGTGATATAAGAGGACCCTACCAGGGCTGAGTACCCCGTTTTCATCTATGCTCCCCTCCATCCTTCCCTCTCCCTCTCATGCTTTCTCTTGTCATGGTTTTTCATGGGGGGGGGGGCTGTGTGCACATTGGTGCATGGTCATTCACTCTTTCAGGTACTCTACCACCAGGCCACCACCTCCAGGACTGACTTCTCCAGGCATACACTGCATAACGCTGCCCTCGGAGGACAGCATCCATGCAGATGCTTCTTCAGGCTCCATGCCAACCTGCACACCTGACATACTGTACATAAATACATATTAGAAAATGGGCTATTTATTTTCTGGTCTCTGATTGACTGGTACCCATGCCAGGAAGGTACATTAACTTTCAGTATATGCCCAGGAGATAAAAACTACCAGCCTACCGTGCCCCGATGCCAAAGTTGTATCCTTGTACCAGCTTAGCTTTTAAAACACACCAGCCACCATTTTTTTCCCTTGCTTAGCAGGAGGTAAAGCGAGTCAGCCAGACAAAAAAAAATGTGTCTCTAGCACCGTCAAGATTCTGAAAACTGCCTTTTCCTGTTACTAACAATAATACTATAGGCCTAATGGCAGTTTTGTAAAGTGCCTTCTGTTCCACAGAGTTTAGCATGCCACTTAATTTTTTTTCCTTTTAAAAGAGTCCCTCCAGGCACCATGCCATAAATTTCAGACTGCCGCCCCACCCCAACCCAGCTGTGTTATGTTCTACTATCCCTGCCTAATAGCCATGGACAGATCACCCCTACAATAATTTTCACATTTTTTGCACAAAATCAAACTATCACTGTTTCTTTTCAGTGGCAGAGTTCATCAGTTGAGTTCCATGTTCCCTGTCCAATCGCATCTGAAATTGTGAAATTTATACTCCACTGCTGAGCCACTCGTCCCACAGTCTGGCAACAAAAAGAAAAAAAAAATCTTTTTAAATGGACTGTGCTCTCACGGTCTTTCCACAGTCCAGTATTAAGCTGCCATCACAATCATCGCACCTGTTCTTGACTGTGTTTGCCTTCTTCTGTCCACTGCTGACAAAACAACAAGAAACAAATAAAAAAAAAAAAACTAAAATAACAAGCATGCCAGCTTCAACAATTTTTTTTAAAAGAAAGCTACCTCTAGCCAACCCAGTGGTACTGAGGCTTGGGGAACTGGACGCCACACCTCGGCAATGCAGGTGACCCGGGTTTGGGAATGGACTCGGGTCATTCTGGATTCGGATGGGGGAGGTAAGGATTGAGCTTCCGGAGGACTGCTCTCCTTATCTTGGGGAGGGGGGTTTGTGCTGCGTGCATCAACACAACAAGAGGGGTTTGGCCTGCGCCCATGGTGCTTGGTTGCCTCCGTGGAGGTGGAGACAGCTGTTGTGCCCATTCTGCGAGCATGGGCTTTTGGAAAAAAAACAGAGGAAAATACAAAGACCCAGCAGGACCCTTGATGGCCCCAATGTGCCAGAGGATGTACCGCTCTGAGGGGGGCGGTCATAGCTCCTGCCAGGTCGGAGATAAATAATGTCATGATTAAAAAAAAAGAAGGCTACCTCTTCTCAGCTCCATCCCCTGATTTCCCTATTCAGATTTCATCTCTGCATCTCATTCGCATGGGGGTGGGGGGGGGAGATAATGGAGCAAACTGAGAAAATAGAAAAAAAAGGGATGAGGGACAGTACAGTTTCTTAACATGACAATGTGTGTGTGTGTGTGTGTGTGTGTGTGCATATCTGAGTGCGGGGAGAGGAACCTCTCACCAGGGAAGCAATTATATTCCATTGAAGGGACTATTTTACATAAAAAAAACAACTTTGCAATCATTTGAACATATAATTTTTTATTTTCTTCACTCTTTCTATTTCTTACACAAAAATGCAACATTTAGCCCACTTTCTAAGTGTAGTAATACCTAACAGTATGGGAAGTATTGGGCAATACTGGACCTTCCAGGGGCTATAATGCCCTCTGCCTGTGGCATCGGGCCTCATTATGGTCCTGGGTAGTCCAGTATTCCCCAATACCACCCACCCTGTCTGGTATTATTGCTTGCATAAAGAATAGATGAGATCAAAAAGGACTATGGACTGGGGGGGGCGTGGCTTAGCGGCTAACTGGATGGCAGCTTAAAATTTTGAGTTGCTGCGTGTGGACGTTTATATCCGTCGATCAGCACCGGGATAGATTATGGAAAGGCTGTAAGAACCGGGCAACGAGTATAAAGAGCTCCGGTGTGTGACAGGGGAAGAATTTTTTTTTTTTAAAGGAAATAATTGAAATAATCATTAAATCCCCTTCATCATTACCGCGGCCTGTAAAATGGCGGAGGCGCCGAGCGCCGAACTCAGAGTGCCGAACTCAGAGCTCAATCTCACATACTTTAATGGCATGTTTGAAAAGCTACTGCTTAGGATGGATGAGGTAACGGAGGCGTCTCATCACACCACTGAAGCAATCAAACAATTGACAGGGCGCATAACAACAGTTGAACAGAAAACGATGGTGCAAGAGTCCCAAATCGAAGAGATTAAAGGTATACAGAGAGATCAACAAGGGAAAATAAATATGCTTTTGGCTAAAGTGGATGATTTGGAAAACCGTAGCAGAAGGAACAATTTGCGGGCAATAGGGTTTCCGGAGGGTGTGGAAAATAAAGACACTGGTCGGTTCCTTCAGCAAGTCCTCCCTGAGATTCTCGGGCTACAGTCAGATTTTTGTTTGGAGATAGAAAGGGCCCACAGAGCCACTATCCCAGAACCAGGGAAAGGAGGTAAACCAAGGGCCATTTTATTTAAACTGCTATCGTTTAATACGCGGCAGGCTCTATTGCAACGGGCCAGGGAAGTGGGTCGCCTGAGCTGGCAAGGACACCCCATATCACTGTATCAGGATTTCTCGAAGGAACTATTATTTAAGAGAAGAGAATATACTCCCTTACGACATAGGATGCAAAAACTGGGGATTCAATACTCTCTAAGGTACCCCTCCACCATGCGGATAGTACATAATGGGGCCCCACTTCTCTTTGACACCCCGGCAGCCCTGGAGGATTTTTTGAACAGATGCCTAGGTGAACCGCCTAGTTTCAAGGCAGGCCCAGACCTTTTGGAAACAGAGGAGATGGTGACAGACTCGGAAACACAGTTTGAAGTAGCCGCTTGCCTCCCTCGTCGGAGTAGAAAGAGAACTGTAAGGGATAACCATAGGCGAAGAGACCATCCTCATTTCAGAACTAATCTGCATAATGAGACAGCAGATAGGGAGGAACAATGGAGTGAAAGTACGGCCCTGGTGCGCTATATGACCCGCAACCCTTTTGAAGTTCTGAGATCTCCTTCCCCCACCAAATGTGCATCCTGAAGAGGGATCCTCTGGAGTAAAAGAAGACTCCCAGGTCAGTGGTATTACGGAAAGTGCGCTGGGCGAGGAGGGCAATGGCGACGAAGAACTACAGAAGGATCAGCACTCACCAGGTGAAGCATCCGAAGCCCATGAAGGAGACTAAGCCTTGAAGCAGCAACATTGAAGCATCGGGCTCAGGACAGGAGCAGTAACTTCAGAGGCTGCTTAGATAAGTAGTATATCTGTTTAAGTATAGGGCAGTAAGTGGCTTCCAGGCAGAGCAACTGTTACCTGGGCTGGAGTGATATGTTTGCCTGTTTAAATCCAGGCCCATGAGATCACAAGACATTGAGACTTTTGACCCTTTTAGGGTATCGATCTCAGGGCTGGAAATGATTCTATGTGGGTGTTTACTCGAGGGTGGGATCTGTTAGAGGTAATGGTATAATGAGTGGTTCATGTGCTTTAGCAAGCTAATTTAGCGGGGGAAGGGAGGTATAGGGACCTGGGAAGCATTTAAACGTAGAACTGAGTAGTCGTTGCTATATAGCTGGGTTGGGAAGTAGATCCAGCGTATTACTAATAGAAGGGCCGATAGGATAAAATGATGCATTTAAGATTCTCTTTTGTTTTGGGGGCCTATCGATGTGATATATATTGAAATTTATTTTAATGATGCTGTGGGAAGGGATATAACACCACGGAGGGTGTAAATGGGATTTTCCTGTTTTAGATTATTTGGGCTTGGTTCTATAACAGTCAACTGACTGCAGGGCTGTAGAGGGTATCCCAGGAAGGCAAGTTGGATCCTGGTGGTGCGTCCAGGCACGCAGCTCCCCCCCCCCCGATTTCTTTTTTTGATGGCTATGGATTTCAATAAACAGAGTAGAATTGGGTCGGGCCATGCCCAGATGGCTACGATCCACGGAACTATTCTGCAGATCGGGCCTCTATTTGGGAGGCAAAAGATCCTATATGCAGGATGGCTCCAACAGAGCATGGAAGTGCAATGTGTAAATAGGTTTAGTGTGTGGTTGTTTGGTTCGGTAGTGTTTAGGAATTTAGGGTTTGTTTTTTTTTGATGTACCTTACAGTATAACCTGGGGGTCAAGGATGGGTAGGGGTATGTATAAAGCTATCGGGATCCTGGTTGCAGAAGAGAAAGGGGGTTTAATAGCACCACGAGATCTGGAATTCCAATTCGGGGCAGGGCTACGGGTACTGGTGTGTGGCAAAGTGGCAATCTTCCATCCTCACCGGTGGTTCTAACCTGGTGTTTTATATTTTATGGCTTGTTAAAGGTATGAATATGGCTGAACTGACTTGTATCACTTGGAATGTGAGGGGCATGAACACGCGGTGAGAGAAGAAGGTAATGTCATACTTGAAAAGATTAAAGCCCAAGTGATTTTCCTTCAGGAGACTAAACTGGATGGGAAGGGTCATGGATTACTGAAAAGGATTGGGTAGGTATAGAGATTCATGCTTCAGCTACTACAAAAAAGCGTGGAGTAGCTATCTTAGTACATAAACAACTGCACTGGGCTCTTACCACCTTTAGGGCGGACCAGCAGGGCAGATTGGTGATGGGTACGTTTCAGACTCCCACCGGGCCTATAGTACTGGGGAATATTTATGGGCCAAATGAGGACGATGCAGCCTTTTTCCACCAAACATCCCAGGTGCTTCTAGACATGAATAAAAATAATATGCCCATTATTGTTGGAGGTGATTTCAATTTAGTGCCAGACCCTATGATGGATAAAACTCCAAAAAAGATGACGCAGCACATGGGAGGGGTAGAAGAGCTCTGGTAAACTGGATGGGTGACCAGGGATTGACAGATATTTGGTGGACACTGAATCCAAGGGGGAAAGATTATTCATTTTATTCACCGGTACACAATTCATATAGCCGTATTGATTTCTTTTTAACATCCCACAGATTATGAGCAGTTAGGAGTCTAATATATTTCCCATTATAATTTCAGACCATGCCCCGGTGTATTTGTCTGTAACATGGGGCCCTGTTCCCTGTATCTACCTCTTGGAGGTTAGACCCTTGTTAGTAAAGGATGTAAAGTTCCTAGAATGGGCTAAGGAGGAGGCCCGGAGATTCTTTGTGGAAAATCCGAACAGGACACTACAGCTGGGGTTAGGTAGGAGGCTTTTAAAGCCACCATGAGAGGTAAGATTATCGCTTATGCAGGGGCAAGAAGGAGAGATAGGGAACAAAAATTAAAGTATTTGGAAGGACAGCTAAAAAAAGTACAGAGACAGCATAAGGAGCAAAAAGGGAAAGCAAGGCATGACTCTCTGCGAAGGAAGATAGTAGGCCTTGAAATGGAGATAAATTCTCTTTTATCAAGGAGAGCGGAATTATCAATATTGAGGTTGAAGCATAAATATTGGGAAGGGGGAGAGAAAGGGGGAAGGTATTAGCATATAGACTAAGGAAACAGCAAATGGATCGGTATATAGCTGGGCTGAGAGACGCTGCAGGACGGATGTGTACTAACAGTGGGGAGTTAAATGCAGTTATGGTAGAATATTATAAAGCTCTGTATTCTTCATCCAGACAAGGGGATTCCCAAGTAATTCAGGATTTTTTGCAAACAGTGGAACTCCCCTCAGTAACTTCACAGCAAGCCGAATTATTGGATGCCCGTTAACTATAGAAGAGATAAACAAGGCCTTATTTTCTCTCAAATCAGGGAAAGCCCGGGTGGGATGGTTATTCAGTGGAATTCTGGCAGGCGTTAGCAGATGTTATTACTCCTATACTTCAACAAGTATATGCTGAAATAGAGGTGCAAGGGATGCTTCCGCCCACGCTACGTGAGGCGGTCATAACTGTATTGCCCAAAAAAGGGAAAGATCCCACCTCCCCGGGTAGCTACAGGCCGATTTCACTTCTAAATGTGGATAACAAGATATTCACCAAAGCATTAGCACTAAGATTGGGGTCTTTGTTACCACAGTTAATACATCCTTCTCAAGTGGGGTTTGTCCCTGGTAGGTACAGTGCAGATCATCTTAGAACCCTAATCAACTTAGCCCATATTGCATCTCAACTACACACTCCAGCGGCTGCAATAGCTATAGATTTCGAAAAGGCTTTTGATTCCCTGGAATGGGATTATCTCTAGGAGGTACTGGGTAAGCTGTGAATAGGCCCTCGCTTAAAATCCTGGGTAAAAGCCTTGTATACTTCCCCAACGGCCAGATTGCTGACCAATTCCATTCTATCCCCACCTTTTCAGTTGGCCCATGGCACCAGGCAAGGGTGCCCTCTCTCCCCCCTTCTATTTGTGTTAGCTGTTGAGCCATTAGCGGTGTGTCTTCGGGGCAGTCAGTCTATAAAAGGGATAACGGCTGGAAACACAGAGTACACCACTCTGTTATATGCTGATGACCTTCTGGTCCTAGTGGCAGATACAGGTGAGGCGTTATCTTCTATACTTGCAACCCTGAGCCATTTTAAGGAAATTTCTGGACTTCGAATAAATGCTACTAAAACCGAAGTTCTTCCTCTTAACTCCAGGTGTCTCCCCTCGGTATTAGGGGACATGGGCTTGAAATGGGCTAAGGGAAATATCATGTATTTAGGTATTCATTTTTCTGCCGACCTCTCGAAATTATGGGAATATAATCTTCGCCCTCTATTGGTGGAAATGCAAGAGGATATGTCCAGATGGACCAAACTCCATTTAACCTTAGCGGGCAAAATAGCTGCAATTAAGATGATCTTGGCCCTCAAAATTTTTTATTTCCTGGCACATATCCCTCTTGATTTGCCACAGGGCTGGATTCAGAAGATAGATAAGGCAATAGGGAATTTTCTATGGGAAGGGAAAACTCCCAGGTACAGTAGGAATAAACTGGGTGCACACTGGAAGGTAGGGGGGTGGTGTCTGCCCTGGTTTACAGGGTATAAGTGGTCATTCCACCTAGCACAATCCATACACTGGTTAGGATTAGATTCCTCCCCTCAACCACAGTGGGTGGACATAGAGCAGGCTGTAAGTCGAAAAGTTCTTTGTCATTGCTTATCTACGATAAACCTCCAACAATTTTAAAAAAGCATCCCACAATAGGGGTGCTTTGCAATGTTGGGAGAAGGTAAGGAGGAAGTTGAAGGTTCATTTGGCACCTGTTAAATTAACTCTGTTATGGGGAAATGGGAATTTGTGTATAGATAAAAAAGCTGTGTACTGGAAAAGTTGGGCAGATAAGGGCATTACCAGATTGGAGGATATATTAGCCACGTCCGCCCTGGTAGTGGACACATTTGCCAACCTGCAGGTCAGATGGTCAATTCCAACTTCCGATTTTTGGAAGTATTTACAAACACGGAGTATGGCCCAGACATATCTGACCCAGGTGGCAAAAAGAGGTCATAAGTACACCTTCTTGGATAACCAAAAGGGTGGCCTAGTTTAATTTATAATGCTCTCGGAGTTAATACCCTGCCAAAGTGAAAAATCCAAACAAAAATGGGAAAAGGCTTTAAAACTGGAAATTACTGAGACACAATGGAAGGAATGCTGGAAGGGGCTCAGAAACATTTTATAGATGTGAAGTAAGTTAATACAAAATAAGATTTACACTCCTGGTACCACACACGGTAGTATTACAAAAGGAGGGGGGTGATAAAATCTAATCTATGTTGGAGATGCAACTCCTACCCCGGGGGACTTAGCTCACATTCTTTGGTCTTGCCCAATGATACAACCAGTGTGGGATAACATCTGTGCAGTAGGAACCAAAGTGTTAAAAAAAAGTATTCCATGGTCCCCCCTTTTGCTGTTACTGGGTATAAAATCAGAAGCCCCCCACTTAAAGAAATTGGAACACCGTTGGCTGGCCCTATGGGCCATGCAGGCGAAAAGGCTCCTTGTATGTAGATGGCGGACTACACTGATACCTAGTACCCAAGAACTCCTTGCCTCTATGGTCCACATTGCCACTATGGATAAGCTTTCCCACTTGATAGTTAACTCCCTTGTAACATACGAGGATTGTTGGACCCCCTTTATTAGATATGCTACCCCTAAGACTGGTGTGGGTTGAACTGTGCAACCAGGATCTCAAATAAGGCAATAAGACTGCGGAAATGAACTGAAACTTGGCTAACCAGGGTTGTATATATGGGTGGCAATAAAATGCCCCCTTACTCATACGTAGGGTATCTAACTTTATAGAATAGTGATTCTTTGTGTTTGTTTGCTCTTTAACTAGGGTGCCAGAAGTCTGGACAGCACCTGAGATATAAAATCCCTTTTATTTCTGTTCCCTGTTATGTGGTATAAATGAGGAGCATGGATGCCTTGCCTCTCCATTATCTCAAATAACAAATCGTATAAAGTGAGGTGAGTACAGGTCATGTAACATTGCTCTTTTTGCTCCTGTGTTGAGTTGTATATGTAACCAGCAACTCACTAGTTAATCCTGTCTAGTATAAGGGTTATCATTATTGTAAAGAAACTGAAATAATAAAAAAATTAACAGCAAAAAAAAAAAAAAAAAGGACTATGGACTGGATTTTCAAAGCATGGCGTGGGGATCGCGCCAAGCCCTGTGCCACTACACTTAGGTTCTGGTGGTGCTGCAAAACCCTTTGCTTCAGTTGCACCTGATTTTAGTAGATCAGGTGCAGTTATGACATTTTACATGCTTGAACCCTGTAAAAGGGGTACCTGGGATTGACGCAAACTAGACCAGAAAAAGTTGGTCTTACTTGCAGCAATTGGTGCACAAGTGAGAAAATCCTGATCGTTGGCTGGGAAAATGCAGCAAGCCCCATGTGACATATGTTCAGCACATCCAGGGCTTGTGGTATTCAGGGTATTCTGAAAATCCAGCCTTGGAGTCCATTGAATCTAGCCTGATATCCACATTAAATCATTGTGCAGTACCAGAGATCTCCCTGTCCCTGCCTCCTCATGTTCCTAATTACCCTTTGAAGATTTTCCATTATGTTCTGAAACCTGATACAGTTCCTGACTTGATCATATTACTTGGTAGACTGTTCCACCAATCAACAACCTGCTCTGAGAAAAAGTACTTTTTATTGTCCTTCTTGAATTTCTCCCTTCCTGCTGAAGGTTGGATCCCTTGATGGTTGCACTGTTTTTCAATTTTAATAATTCTGTAGAGTCAATCCTATCGTATTATATCCCTGCATGTATTAGTATGTTTCTGTCATACCCCCACTTTTCCTCCTGTCCTCTACAGAGTACATAATAAAACTGTCTAGTCACTACTTGTGGATCATACACTGATGTCCCCTGATCATTTTCTTAGCCCTCCACTGCATAGCCTCCAACCTCTCCCTGTCCTTCCATAAATGTGGATTTCAAAATTTATATATTATTCCAGCTGTGGTCTAACCAATGACCTTTACAGGGGTAATACTCCTAAGAGGTCCAAATACCAAACACTGCCTTACATGCATTAAGCAATTTTGTAACCCTGATTTCACTCCCTGTGCAAAAAAGGCAGTTTCAGTGAAGTGCCACTGATGTTATCACAACCAGAACTCACAGACGAGTCCTCCGTGTCAGCAACATTATAGGACCTACTGTATTTCTCCAAAGTTATAGAAACTGTAGCTGTAGTAATCATTTAAAAAAAACTGACACAGGGTTTCCTGCAGTGCTTGCATTTCCAGAATGTTCAAGTGCATGGTACTGTACTTTAGAACACATTAGGAGGTGGTTTCAGAATGCAGAGCTGAACCAAGGTATAGAATGCCAAAATGGTGCACAATTTAAATGTTGGGGGGGGGGCATGGATTCTCAGCATGTGGTAGCAATGTACAATCTCACAGTGTGGTAGGACACTCAGTCTTAGAATGCAACAGGGACACACATCGAGGAATTTAGCAGGGACTAGCAATTTTGGAATATATTAAGGATGTACACTGTTAGAATGTTACAGGACACACGGTTTTATTTTGAAACTGCTTGTTCATGCCAAATTCCAGAATTGTATGCACCCACTACATGTCAAAACTGTGCATCACATCCCCAACACAATCCAACATTGTGCATCTAAGCCACATTCCAAAATTGCACATCCACACCATGTTCCAAAGTTCTGTTTCAATAGCTAATTCTGAAATTGTCACCATCACATTCCAAAACTGTGACATTGCCACATTCCAAAATTGTGTGTCATTGTCACATTCTGAAACTGTGTCATTGCCACTTTCCAAAACTGTGCATCACCACCACATTCCAAAATTGTTTGTCACCGCCACATTCTGAAACTGAGCGTCACCACCACCACATTCTGAAACAGAGCATCACCACCACATTCCCAAAACTGAGCATCACCGCCACATTACAGATTTGTGAGTCACTGCCACATTCTGAAACTGCATCGCCACCACATTCTGAAGTTGTGTGGCACTGCCACATGTGGAAACTGTGCATCATCGCCACATTCTGAAGTTGTACGTCACTGCTACATTCCAAAATTGTGCATCTCCACCACATTCTGAAATTGTATGTCATCACCACATTCAGAAATTGTATGTCACCACCATATTCTGAAGTTGTGCGTCACTGCCACATTCCGAAATTGTGCATCACCACCACATTCAGAAAATGTGCATCACCACCACATTCTGAAATTGTGCATTACTGCTACATTTCCAAAATTGTGTGTCACTGCCACATTCTGAAATTAAGAGTCACCACCACATTCGGAAGTTTTGCATCACTGCCACATTCTCAAGTTGTGTGTCACTGCCACATTTGGAAGTTTCATGTCACTGCCACATTCCAAAATGGAGAGTCACTGCCACATTCTAAAATTGTGTGTCACCACCACATTCCAATGTTGTGTATCACTGCCACATTCCAAAGTTGTGAGTCACCTCCACATGCCAAAATGGAACGTCACTGACACATTCTGAAATTATGTGTCACCGCCACATTCTGAAACGGCATGTCTCCTTTACATTCTAAAACTGTAGCTGCCTGCTACATTTTGAAATTGTGTGTAGACTTCCACATTCCAATATTGCCTGTAATCATCACATTCTGAAAATGTGCATTCACACTGAATTCCAAAACTGCACATCCCACCACATTCTGAAAATGAGAGTCACTACCACATTCAAAAATTACATGTCCAAATTACATTCTAAAATTATGCATCCCTGCATCATTCTGAAATTGCATGTGACTACCACATTCTGAAACTGCATCACCACCACATTCTAAAATTCTGTGTCCACGCCACAGTCTGAAATTGAATTTTGCCACCACATTCTGAAATCAAGCATACCCACCAGTGTATCACTGCCACTAGTCAAATTAATGCATCCAAGACACATAACAAAATTACATATCCCTACCACCTTCTAAAACTATGTGTCTCGCGCATTTCAAAATTGTGTCTCTCTGCCAGATTCTAAAATGATATGATACCACCACATTATGAATTTTGGCTTCCCTGACACTTTTCAAAGTTGTTTGTCCCAGCTACTTTCTGAGATTGTGTCATTGCTGCATACTCCAGTTGCAGTCTGGTGACATTTCAGAATGTCATCCCTGCAGTATTGTTAAAATTCCACACATTTTTGATACTGTATTCCAACCCTTCCCCCCATCACTTTCTTAAGTACTGTAACTGGCATCTGCACATTATGAAAATGCATGCCCATACTCACCCAGTGTCAGCATTCCTTTTTAAGATGTGTACTACAAGTGCAATTTTATGTAATGTAGGAGGAAAAAAGTCTTACAGTATAAGGTAGTTTTCAGGAAGAACTAGGCTGTGAGTTCTGGTTGTGACATCATCAGTGGCCCTTTACTGAAATTGGCTTTTTTGAACAGGAAGTGAATTTAGGGTTACACACTGACTTGTAACTTTTAAACAAAGTAACTTAGAGATCTCATTTTTGGCATGATACTTATTGGGGATATGCTTATCAAAATTCTGAATGCATTGATATTAGAAATTTTGGCCAGAGTCCCTCTTTAATGCTCCTATTCAGTAATGGTACTCATGGCATTTCTTTCCTATCCTCATTTGTTGGCTATATCTCTACTTGTACCCGATTCTACTCCAGGGCCTGTCAGCCCTACTTCAGATGCTGGTATTTAAATGTTTAATTCATACTACTGATTGACTTAGCTGTTCAGGGACTCAGTGCTCAGATGTGGTTCTCTGTTTTTTCCATAGTGGAGGACTGCAGCATCATGGCAGGCATCAGGGCTCCTGGTAGTGGGAGCAGCTTCTATAAGTTGTGTATTATTTATGGCCAATGACATGTCCAGCTTCTGTTCCTGTTCTCTGTTGCCTTCATGGTACTATGTCATGAACCTATGTCTGAATCCTTATACTGCATCCTCCTACCTTACTGGCTTTGCAGCCTTCTCCCACCTAAAAGGCATTACAGCCTCCTCCTCTCCAACTGTTGGCCCCACGCTTCACCCAGCCTCACCATCCACTTACTCATAATATAAAATTCAATTCATTCCCTGTTTGACTTTCTAATGTACTTGGTTGGCATGCATTTCTTTGGTTGACAAAGACTATTTGACTTAACTAGACCCACGTGGGGGTTCATATTGCTCAGCCTGACCTACATACAGGTCTCTGCACATCAAGTTAATGCACCAGAAAAGGGATGGAGGACTACAAGACCCCAATCTATACCTATATTACTTGGCAATACACCTAGCAAGGTCTTTATACTGATACAAATGTCCTCAAGAATCAACATCAAACTTATATACCCCTTTATGGGTGGAAATTGACACCACTCTATGTTCCAACCATGGTATAGATGTTGGGGCGTTACCATTTCTCCTGAAAAAAAAGGTGCTTACTAGATACAGAACACCTCTTTAGGAGATTCCCTAATGTCTCAAACTCAGCTAAGCAAGCTGCTTAAAGCAAACCCAAGGCTAGACATCTCCAAACCATTTTTTGGGAACCCTAATTTCCATATATCGGGCAAGATTCTCTCCAGAGATAAATTCTGGCCAAACATGAAAGTGGGCAGGGTGGAAGATTTAATACATCACCAACAACTAATCACATTTCAGAAAGCTAGTAACACCTACAGCTAGAGCACAGGTTCTGTTTTCAAATATTTTCAAACTACTCATATGCTACAGGCTGTCCCGAGCAAAGGTCCATGGGGATCATCTCTTCACAATGCAATCTCCCCCTATTTGAACTCACTCCCCAAATCCCTTCTGATCTCATATTCATATCACTACCAGCAGTCATTCTTTGACCAAGGGGATGCACCACTGTTCTACTGGTGGGACTGTGCTCTCCCCCCACTTTGCCCTCAAGGAACTGGTCCTGGATATGGAAGCATATATACAATATGATACATTGGGACCGTTACTGGTTCATACAATTCCACATTAATCATGATCTCTATTATACCTCTTTTAGATTGTACCAAATGGGCTGTTTACCATAGAGCCTTTGCACTAAATGTGGTAAAGAACCTGGTACATTATTACACATGCTATGGTCAAGTGAGACTATCTCCCCTATTTGGTCTACCATTCAAAATAGATTAGACCCCTTGCTTGGCCTTTCCCAGAAATTTGATCCTGCAGTCTGTGCATTAGGGGAATACACAGATAAACTTGTGGGTAACCAGCACCCACATATGGCCTTGATATCAGCCTGTTTTAAAAAGATAATACTTAGACACTGGAAAGACCAGATTATCCCAAGATATGTTGAGTGGTATAAGGAAATAATGTTTGCTTTACATGCAGAGCGTACCATAGCTGGCATGTCTAACAATATGTCGAAGTACAATCGGGTCCGGGAACCTTTGTATACCCTTTTGGTAATACAATAAATTACTAACAGATCAGCGTAATCTCAGACATTTCCCTTAAGGGTAATAGGGTACCCCTTCTTACACCTTTGGCTTATGCAATCAAACTGGGTGTCTCCCATAACATCCTAGAAGGAGCATATCCTTTTTTCATTTCTTCTTTCTCTCTCACTGACTTAGTCAGTTACCTCCGGTGGGAAAGGGGAAGGGGGAATGGGAAGGGGGAGGTGGTGGGGGTAATGTTAAGTATTTTACATTAATATTTGTAAAATGTTCAATGTGCAGACTGTGTAGTGCACTACATGTATATGTTTCATGCTTATTTATAGAAACCTGTATGTCCGTTAATCACTTTACTTTCAATAAAGTATATTAAATTGAAAAAGAAAAAAAGTTTAATTTTTTCATAATGGGTGTGGCCAGGTAACGGGGACTCTTAAAACCTTTAAAACCTCATGTCTTAGTTAAGCAGTTAATTACAATGAAATAAAATAAAAAAATTGGAATATTGATGTTTTTTGCAAGAAATACCTAATTAGTAAAACAATTATATGATGATTTTTTTTCTGCTAACAAATACTGTTACTTTAAAGCAATGTATCACTAATTACTGACCCATAGAATTTCTCTCTATGCTTAGCAAAAATCTTGGAAAAATTAGTGCCAACCCAATCCATAGATTATCTTCAGAAGCATAATCTTCTCTTTAGCTCCCAGCAAGGTTTCCTCAAAGGCCACAGCACTTCCACTGCCCTCCTAAAACTCACAAACGACATCTATGCTTCTATGGACTCGGGCCTCCTGTCAGGTGCGGTTTTCGTCAATTTAACTAAAGCATTTGACCTGGTTGACCATACCCTTCTCCTTGCAAAACTACGTTCCCTGGTCTTCTCCACAGACGTCACAGGGTCATTATGTCGCATGGCAGAATGCTGAGCGGCCCAATCATGTTGCACAATTTCTTGTAGTTTTTGTTCTTTTGGGTGCTCCACCCCCACACCCCCCATTATGGGGGGCTGTGCCCCCCAGAACCCCCCCAATAAAGATTCTCAATGCCGGGGGGTCCAACTCGGAGAGTGCACAGGTCTGGGTTCATCATAATGTTGAATGCTATTATGGTGCGAAATTATGACCCTGTACATCCACAGATACAGTGGCGTGGATTAATAGCTATCTGTCCAACAGGAAACAGGCTGTAGTTTTCAACTCAGCCACATATGACCTTTTGTCTATACATGTTGGCAATCCCCAGGGCTCCATACTTGGCCTCTTGCTTTTCTCAATCTTCATTAACAACCTCCCAATGCTTGCACCAACCTGTTCATCTTTGTTCTATGTGGATGATCTCATTATTTACCAGAGTGCAAGAAATATCTCAGACATAAAACACTCTCTTGCCTCGGACCTCTTAAGTATTCAATCCTGGATAACAGAGAACAACCTTGTTCTCAATACAAGTGAGACACACTTCGTGCTCTTTGGCTCACCTGCCAGACTTAAAAAGTACTGAAACTCCCTCAAAATATCATGTGCTGATGCTTCCCCACTGGTTAGCACTAGCTCCTTTAAATATCTGGGTATTCTTCTTGATGAATCTCTGGATTTTGTTCTGCACATCACCACCACCTCTAAATCTGTCAATTGTAAGACAGGAAGTGCCTACTGTACTAGTTATGCCCTCACCCCCATCGTATAGGCTACCCGTGGCACAAGGCCTTCTGTTCCCAGTCCTGGCCTATCATTCAGTCACCTACCTACATGCCACAAAGTCCTCCCTCCGCAAATGAGACACCACCTATAATACTATCTGCCGCTATGCCTCTGCATCTCCACGATACAAACACCATTGGCAGCTCTATGCTGACCTAAAATGGCCCTGCCCTTCTGCCCATCAACTCCAGTCCCATGGCTGTCTAATTGATGATAATGCCAAATCAAGCCTCCCCTAATCCCTCTCCTCTCTGCTTCACTCACAACCCCTCTCCTATGGGCTCCAATCTACTGACCAAGCCCCTCTCTACATCCCCAGATGCAAAACCATTATGGGTGCACATTCTTTCTCATACACTGCTCCAAAGTACTGGAACTCCATATCTCAAACTATTCGTCAAGCTCCCACTCATGCTAGTTTCAAGAAACTTCACCATGATCATCTGCATGCTACTAGCCGCTGCATTTGCTTTTATCCACCATAGACCATCCTTCTCCCTGCCCTCTGCGCCCCTAGGCAACTACTCCTCTGACACCTTTCTCCCTCTCTCTCTTAATACCCTCCTTTAAATGCTTTTTCTCTTATCACTTACCTTCTTCCTCTGCTTGCCACCACTCTCCCCTTCCCTCTCCTCCCTGTTTGTACTCTGCCAAAGCCAATTGCCACATAATGGCACTTATTGTATACTGGATATGCTTTTTCTTTTGCAATGCTTTGTTTTCTCACATTTATGCATTTTGTTTCATTTATCTTTGTCCAAACTGTATTAATTGTATCATGCTGAACTGTGTTTCTCCCAACCCTAAAGTTGATTGTATTTGATCCCCCTCCTCACTGTGTTACATATCTCATGTGCTGCATCACATGGTGTGCTCATGTATTTCAACTTGTATCCTCCCAGGTCGTGCCTGAAAATAGGCATTCTTGTGCCTAGTGCACCCACACAGTTACCAAAAGCAAATAAATAAACAAACAAACAAATAAATAAATGTACTCATAGCTCCGCTAATCATGATGCTAGAATGCATGTTTGCAGAATTCTTTGTTCAAGCAGTTTTCACAGTCTTCTGCTCTTGTGACAGAGTTAATGTGCACTGTGTGCTGTGCTGCTTTTATTTTGTCACATTCCTTCAGATGTGTAATGTGTGCTGATATTATTCTGTTGTGTGTTTATCTGCACATTTTTTTCCCTTGGGGTACGCTGACTAACTGCATTAGCATTATTTATTATTTATTATGCTGTGTTTAGTATTTCTGTGTAAGGCATATGAACATATTATTAACTTTTTATGTAGATACGTTCGCAAAAGTAATTTTACATTGGCAATACACTGTTAATGATGTTTCCCTCTAGCTCAATGATATCACATCAAGATAGAAGAAATCTTTTCTAGCTGATTTTATGAGTGGTCAAATGTGTGGGTAAATGGAAACATTGGTACTTTAAGAAAGAAACGCTCCATTTTCTCTGCCATCTTAATGAAACTGTATCTTCAAAATCAGACAATATAAACATTAGTTCTTAGACGAGCAAGAGCTAAATCTGAATCCTGTCCAACCTGACTTAAGGGCATATTGGCCCCTATGCACAATTAGACACAGGGTATGCGCTACAGGTGTGTACACTGGCATTGGCCCACTGCACACTGGCATTGGCATGGACTGTGCAGCATGTACTAACCCTGTTTGTCCATCTGTGGCCCCACCACATAGGCACATAGGAGCAGGGTGGAAACAGGAGGTGAAGAATACGGTGGTCTGAGGATGCAGGCAGGCATCCAATCAGATGTCCATCCAACTGGCACAGTATACCCCTACTGAACATGAAGCAGGGGGAATATGGGTACTGGTGAATGTGCCACTAACCAGGGCCTGTGCACTATGGGCAGGTGCCAGCTAGGATCCCCCAGCCCATAGAGCATATCAGAAGGGCTGTTGCTGCATTAGAGGGGCAGCCACTTGTCCTGCTGGTCCACCCACTTCAGGATGGAGGGGCACAGAGTGGCTTTAGCACAGTGCCTACAGTTGTAGCCTATACTTCCCAGCACCATCACTTCATGCCTTTTATTACTGGCGCAGAGAGTAGCACTGTTCTCCATTTACTCCACCCGTCTGTCAGCTCACACTGAGCTGTGGGTAGACAGGGGACCTGTTGCATCATGCACACTGTCAGGTCCAGTCAGACACCCACTGTGTGGCTCTGACACTTAGCTATGGCTATGTGCTGTGTACCCAAAGCACTTGGGCATAGTTCATAGAGCTGAATTTGTTTTAAATGCTGAGAATAAGTATGGAGTTCAACTACCCCCAAATGTACTTTAAACATTTACACTTAAATAATTTATAATATTAGCCAAACTTCTGTATAGAGGGTCTAACTGATCCAAAACACCAACAAAATGGAGATAGTTTTTCCTTGGACTCTTCTTTCCTTGAAAGTTCTCTACATTTTTTGTCCTTTTGACAAAGAGCTAGAGTACATTGCCCATGTTAAAGCTGTGGTCAAAGCTTCTTTTGATCTACTCCCTCTACCCCAATAAAAAAAGGAAAACCCATTACCCAAGCAAAGATATTCGACAGTAGTCGAGTATTACAAAAAGATTCACCATTTATAAGAAGCCCACAGTGTGACAAACGGCTATCCCCACAGTAGTTCAGTGCTCAGAACTTGCTGGCAATGAGTCCAATGACTAGTGACATCATAGTGATGCAAAGAACACCCTAACATTTCACTTGGTAATGTATAAGCTTCATCAGAGTTAGCATTCAAACTATTACAAGCACTTTTATAGTGTACTGTAACCATGGTGATGAAACACATAGAAATCTTTAATCAAAATCATGCCCAGAAGGAGTCCAGGGCAGGTACAAACTTAAAGCAAACACAATTGCTGTAATGGAGGTCCTGGGAAAGATGCTAGCATTGAAAGCGAACACGGAAAATGGGGACACGCTATACTAATTCAAATATGAATAACTGCTGAGCAAGTGGATAAAGAATCATGGCAGGTGGTAACAAAATGTATTCCACTAAATATAAATGATCACTAAAATATATTTTGTTCCAGTATAAAACATGTATCAGTGTACCATCATCATACCCCTTGAAATTCATATAGCATACTAAAATCTTGAAAATGAGCCCACTTCGTCTAACTTCTCAGTACTCCCATCCACTTGTTGGACACACCAATTTCTGCCACTCTCCTCTATTTGACACCCCCACTATGGTTCCAGTCTACCCATTGCTGGGGGGACAACTTTGTCACCATTATGGGAGGGAAATGCACAGTAACTTCTGAGACATAGCCAGAGGAAGCAGGAGTGCTGATATATTACATTGGTAGACAGTGCCCACAGTAGGCATAAAGAACCATGTTGAACCATAGAACCATGTCACATGCCGATATAGCATTCTATGCATTGGGTAACATAGAGTTAATGAGAATGATATTATCTCATGGCCCAACATAACCTCCAGTATCATTCATTGTTGTGATGCCTACCACTGTAGGTGGTATAGGAGGACCATACCAGCACTGAGTGCCCCGTTTCCATCTATGCTCCCCTCCATCCTTCCCTCTCATGCTTTCTCTTGTCCTGGTTTTCATGGGGGCTGTGTGCACATTGGTGCATGGTCATTCACTCTTTCAGTACTCTACCACCAGGCCACCACCTCCAGGACTGACTTTTCCAGGCATACACTGCATAACTCTGCCCTGGGAGGACAACATCCTTGTGGGTGCTTCTTCCAGCTCCATGCCAACCTCCACACCTGACATACTATACATAAATACATATTAGAAAATGGGCTATTTATTTCCTGGGCTCTGATTGACTGGTACCCATGTCAGGGAGGTACATTAACTTTCAGTATATGCCCAGGAGATAAAACGTACCAGCCTACCATGCCCCGATGTCAAAGTTGCATCCTTGTGCCAGCTTAGCTGTTAAAACACACCAGCCACCATTTTTCCCCTTGCTTAGCAGGAGGAAAAGCAAGTCAGCCAGACAAAAGTTTGTGTCCCTAGCACCATCAACATTCCGAATACTGCCTTTTCCTGTTACTAACAATAATATTATAGGCCTAGTGGCAGTTTTGTAAAATGCCTTCTGTTCCACAGAGTTTAGCATGTCACTTCATTTTTTTTTCATTTAAACGAGTTTCTCCAGGCACCATGCCATACATTTCAGACTGCTGCCACCCCCCCCAACCCAGCTGTTTAATGTACTATCCCTGCCTAATTGCCATGGACAGATCACCCCTACAATAATTATCACATTTTTGCACAAAATAAAACTACCTCTATTTCTTTTCAGTTGCAGAGTGCATCAGTTGAGTTCCATGTTCCCTGTCCAATCACATCTGAAACTGTGCCATTTACACTCCACTGCTGAGCCACTCATTCCACAGTCTGACAACAGAAAGAAAAAAATATATTTTTAAATGGACTGTGCTGTCACAGTCTTTCCCCAGTCCAGTATTAAGCTGCCTTCACAATCGTCGCACCTGTTCTTGACTGTGTTTGCCTTCTTCTGTCCACTGCTGGCAAAGCAACTAGAAACCAATAAAAAAAAAAAAAACTGAAAACAAGCAAGCTTTACTTCAACAAATTTTTTTAAAAGAAAGCTATCTCTAGCCAGCCCAGTGGTGCTGAGGCTTGAGTCACTGGACGCCACACCTTGCGCCATGCCAACGACCCGGGTTTCGGAATGAACTTGGGGTATTCAGGGGTCAGATGGGGGAGGTAAGGATTGAGCTTCTGGAGGACTGCTCTCCTTCCCTGGGGAGTGGAGTTTGTGCTGCGTGCGTCAGCACAACAAGAGTAGTTTAACCCGTGCCCAGGGTGCTTGGCTGCCTGTATGGAGGTGGAGTCAGCTGCTGTGCCCTTTTTATGAGCGTGGGCTTGGGGGGGAAAAAAACAGAGGAAAATACTGGGACCCAGATGGACCCTTGATGGCCCCAATGTGCCGGAGGATGTATCACTCTTGGAGAGGTTCATAGCCCCTGCCAGGTTGGATGACAAATAATGTCATGATAAAAAAAAAAAAAGAAGGCTTCCTCTTCTCAGCTCCATCCCCTGATTTCCCTATTCAGATTTCATCTCTGCATCTCATTCGCATGGGGGGTGGGAGGAGGAGAAAATGGAGCAAACTCAGCAAATAGAAAAAAAGGAGTGAGGGACAGTATAGTTTCTTAACATGAATGTGTGTGTGTGTGTGTGTATCGGAGTGGGGGGAGAGGAACCTCTCACCAGGGAAGCAATTATATTCCAGTGGAGAGACTATTTTACAGAAATAAAACAACTTTGCAATCATTTGAACAAATAATTTTTTATTTTCTTCGCTCTTTCTATTTCTTACATAAAAATGCAACATTTAGCCCACTTTCCAAGTGTAAAAATACCCAATAGTATGGGCAGTATTGGGCAGTATTGGGCAATACTGGACCTTCCAAGGGCAATAATGCCCTCTGCCTGTGGCATCGGGCCTCATTATGGCCCTGGGTAGTCCAGTATTCCCCAGTACCACCCACCCTGTCTGGTATTATTGCTTGCATAAAGAATAGATGAAGTCAAAAAGGACTATGGACTGGATTTTCAAAGCATGGCGTGGAGATCGCGCCAAGCCCTCTGCCACTACACTTAGGTTCTGGTGGTGCCCTAAAACCCTTTGCTTCAGTTGCGCCTGATTTTAGAAGATCGGGTGCAGTTATGACATTTTACACATTTGAGCCCCGTAAAAGGGGTACCTGGGATTGACGCAAACTAGACCGGAAAAAGTTGGTCTTACTTGCAGCAATTGGTGCACAAGGGAGAAAATCCTGATCGCTGGCTGGGAGAATGCCGCAAGCCCCATGCGCCATATGTTCAGTACATCCAGGGCTTGTGCTATTCAGGGTATTCTGAAAATCCAGCCTAGGGAGTCCATTGAATCTAGCCTGATATCCACATTAAATCATTGTGCAGTACCAGAGATCTCCCTGTCCCTGCCTCCTCATGTCCCTAATTACCCTTTGAAGATTTTCCATTATGTTCTGAAACCTGATAAAGTTCCTGACTTGATCATATTACTTGGTAGACTGTTCCACCGATCAACAACCTGCTCTGAGAAAAAGTACTTTTTATTGTCCTTCTTGAATTTCCCCCTTCCTGCTGAAGGTTGGATCCCTTGATGGCTGCACTGTTTTTCAATTTTAATAATTCTGTAGAGTCCATCCTATCATATTATATCCCTGCATGTATTAGTATGTTTCTGTCATACCCCCACTTTTCCTCCTGTCCTCTACAGAGTACATATTAAAACTGTCTAGTCACTCCTTGTGGATCATACACTGATGTCCCCGGATCATTTTCTTAGCCCTCCACTGGATAGCTTCCAACTCTCCCTGTTCTTCTGTAAATGTGGATTTCAAAACTTATGTATTATTCCAGCTGTGGTCTAACCAATGACCTTTACAGGGGTAATACTCCTAAGAAGTCCAAATACCAAATGCTGCCTTACATGTATTGAGCAATTTTGTAACCCCTGATCTCTCTCCCTGTTCAAAAAAGGCAGTTTCAGGGAAGTGCCACTGATGATATCACAACCAGAACTCACAGACGAGTCCTCCGTGTCAACAACATTATAGGACCTTCTGTATTTCTCCAAAGTTATAGAAACTGTAGCTGTAGTAATCATTTAAAAAAACTGACACAGGCTTTCCTGCAGTGCTTGCATTTCCAAAATGTTCAAGTGAATGGTACTGTGCTTTAGAACACATTAGGAGGTGGTTTCAGAATGCAGAGCTGAACCAAGGTATAGAATGCCAAAACGGTGCACAATTTAAATGTTGGGGGGGGGGGGGCATGAATTCTTAGCATGTGGTAGCAATGCACAACTTCACAGTTTGGTAGGACACTCAGTCTTAGAATGCAACAGGGGCACACATTGAGGAATTTAGCAGGGACTAGCAATTTTGGAATATATTAAGGATGTACACTGTTGGAATGTTACAGGACACACCATTTTATTTTGAAACTGCTTGTTCTTGCCAAATTCCAGAACTGTATGCACCCACTACATGTCAGAACTGTGCATCACATCCCCACCACAATCCAACATTGTGCTTCTAAGCCACATTCCAAAACTGCACATCCACACCATGTTCCAATGTTCTGTTTCAATAGCTTATTCTGAAATTGTTGCCATCACATTCCAAAACTGTCATTGCCACATTCCAAAATTGTGTGTCATCGCCACATTCTGAAACTGTGTCACTGCCACATTCCCAAACTGCGCATCATCACTACATTCCAAAATTGTCTGTCACCACCACATTTTGAAACTGAGCATCACCACCTCATTCTGAAACTGAGCGTCACCACCCCATTCCCAAAACTAAGCATCACCACCACATTCCAAATTTGTGAGTCAATGCCATATTCTGAAACTGCATTGCAACCACATTCTGAAGTTGTGTGGTACTGCTACATGCAGAAACTGTGCATCATCGCTACATTCTGAAGTTGTACGTCACTGCTACATTCCAAAATTGTGCGGCTCCACCACATTCTGAAGTTGTGTGGCACCACCACATTCAGAAACTGTGTATCACCGCCACATTCTGAAATTGTGCATCAACAACATATTCTGAAACTGTGCGTCACCACCACATTCTGAAATTGTGCATCAACACCATATTCTGAAACTGTGCGTCACCACCACATTCTGAAATTGTGCATTACCTCTACATTTCCTAAATTGTGCATCTCTGCCACATTCTGAAATTGAGAGTCACCACCACATTCTGAAGTTTTGCATCACTGCCACATTCTAAAGTTGTTTGTCACTGCCACATTTGGATGTTTCATGCCACTGCCACATTCCAAAATGGAGAGTCACTGCCACATTCTGAA
Source organism: Neoceratodus forsteri (assembly GCA_016271365.2). Lineage (NCBI taxonomy): Eukaryota > Metazoa > Chordata > Ceratodontiformes > Ceratodontidae > Neoceratodus > Neoceratodus forsteri. The sequence goes on from CM057453.1 coordinate 87,000,497, forward strand.
ATTGCGAGTCACTGCCACATTCTGAAACTGCATTTCCACCACATTCTGAAGTTGTGTGGCACTGCCACATGCAGAAACTGTGCATCATCTCTACATTCTGAAGTTGTACGTCACTGCTACATTCAAAAATTGTGCTTCTCCACCACATTCTGAAGTTGTATGGCATCATCACATTCAGAAACTGTGCATCACCACCACATTCTGAAATTGTGCGTCAACGCCATATTCTGAAATTCTGTGTCACCACCACATTCTGAAGTTGTGTGGCACAACCACATTCAGAAACTGTGCATCACCACCACATCCTGAAATTGTGCATCAACGCCATATTCCTAAATTGTGCATCACCACCACATTCTGAAATTGTGCATTACCACATTTCCAAAACTGTGTGTCACTGCCACATTCTGAAATTGAGAGTCACCACCACATTCTGAAGTTTTGCATCACTGCCACATTTTAAAATTGTGTGTCACTGCCACATTTGGAAGTTTCATGCCACCGCCACATTCCAAAATGAAGAGTCACTGTCACATTCAGAAATTGTGTGTCACCACCACATTCCAATGTTGTGTATCACTGCCACATTCCAAAGTTGTGAGTCGCAGCCACATTCCAAAATGGAACGTCACTGACACATTCTGAAATTATGTGTCACCGCCACATTCTGAAACTGCATGTCTCCACTACATTCTAAAATTATAACTGCTTGCCACATTTTGAAATTGTGTGTAAACTTCCACATTCCAAAATTGCACATCCACACCATGTTTCAAAGTTCTGTTTCAATAGCTTATTCTGAAATTGTCACCATCACATTCCAAAACTGTCATTGCCACATTCCAAAATTGTGTGTCATCGCCACATTCTGAAACTGTGTCACTGCCACATTCACAAACTGTGCATCACCACTACATTCTAAAATTGTTTGTCACCACCACATTCTGAAACTGAGCGTCACCACCACATTCCCAAAACTGAGCATCACTGCACATTCCAAATTTGTGAGTCAATGCCATATTCTGAAACTGTATTTCCACCACATTCTGAAGTTGTGTGGCACTGCCACATGCAGAAATTGTGCATCATCGCTACATTCTGAAGTTGTACGTCACTGCTACATTCAAAAATTGTGCTTCTCCACCACATTCTGAAGTTGTATGGCATCATCACATTAAGAAACTGTGCATCGCCACCACATCCTGAAATTGTGCATCAACGCCATATTCCTAAATTGTGCATCACCACCACATTCTGAAATTGTGCATTACCACATTTCCAAAACTGTGTGTCACTGCCACATTCTGAAATTGAGAGTCACCACCACATTCTGAAGTTTTGCATCACTGCCACATTCTGAAGTTGTGTGTCACTGCCACATTTGGAAGTTTCATGCCACCACCACATTCCAAAATGGAGAGTCACTGCCACATTCAGAAATTGTGTGTCACCACCACATTCCAATGTTGTGTATCACTGCCACATTCCAAAGTTGTGAGTCGCAGCCACATTCCAAAATGGAACGTCACTGATACATTCTGAAATTATGTGTCACCGCCACATTCTGAAACTGCATGTCTCCTCTACATTCTAAAATTATAACTGCCTGCCACATTTTGAAATTGTGTGTAAACTTCCACATTCCAAAATTGCCTGTAATCATCACATTCTGAAAATGTGCATTCACACTGAATTCCAAAACTGCACATCCCACCACATTCTGAAAATGAGTGTCACTACCACATTCAAAAATTACATGTCCAAATAACATTCTAAAATTATGCATCCCTGCATCATTCTGAAATTGCATGTGACTACCACATTCTGAAACTGCATCACAGCCACATTCTAAGATTCTGTGTCCATGCCACACTCTGAAATTGAATTTTGCCACCACATTCTAAAATCAAGCATACTGACCATGTTTAGAAATTCTGCATCACCACCACTAGTCAAATTAATGCATCCAAGCCACATAAAATTACATATCCCTACCACCTTCTAAAACTATGTGTCTCTTGCATTTCAAAATTGTGTATCTCTGCCAGATTCTAAAACTATATGACACCACCACATTATGAATTTTGGCTTCCTTGACACTTTTCGAAATTGTTTGTCCCAGCTACTTTCTGAGATTGTGTTATTGCTGCATACTACAGTTGCAGTCTGGTGGCATTTCAAAATGTTATCCCTGCAGTATTATAAAAATCCCACACATTTTTGCCACTGTATTCCAGCCCCTCTCCCCATCACTTTCTCAAGTACTGTAACTTGCATCTGCACATTATGAAAATGCATGCCTACACTCACCCAGTGTCAGCATTCCTTTTTAAGATGTTTACTGCAACTGCAAATTTATGTAATGTGAGAGAAATAAGTCTTACAATATAAGGTAGTTTTCAGGAAGAACTAGGCTGTGAGTTCTGGTTGTGACATCATCAGTGGCTCTTCACTGAAACTGGCTTTTTTGAACAGGAAGTGAATTTAGGGTTACATACTGACTTGTAACTTTTAAACAAAGTAACTTAGAGGTCTCATTTTTGGCATGATACTTATTGGGGATATGCTTATCAAAATTCTGAGTGTATTGATATTAGAAATTTTGGCCAGAGTCTATCTCTAATGCTCATATTCAGTAATGGTACTCATGGCATTTCTTTCCTATCCTCACTTGTTGGCTTTATCTATACCTGCACCCAATTCTACTCCAGGGCCTGCCAGCCCTACTTCAGATGCTGGTATTTAAACATTTAATTCATACTACTGATTGACTTAGCTGTTCAATGTCTCAGTGCTCAGTTGTGGTTCTTTGTTTTTCCCACAGTGGGGGACTGCAGCATCACGGTGGGCATCAGGACCCCTGGTAGTGGGAGCAGCTTCTATAAGTTTTGTATCATTTATGGCTGCTGGCATGTCTAGCTCTGCTCCTGTTCTGTGTTGCCTTCACAGTACTGTGTCATCAACCTATGTCTGAGTCCTTACACTGCTTCCTCCTACCTTACTGGCTTTGCAGCCTCCTCCTACCTAACCGGCATTACAGCCTCCTCCTCTCCAACTGTTGGCCCCGGGCTTTGCCCTGCCTCACCATTCACTTACTCACAATATACAATTCAATTCATTCCCAATTTGGCTTTCTAATGTACTTGGTTGTCATTCATTTCTTTGGTTGACAAATACTATTTGCCTTAACTAGACCCATGTGGGGGTTCATATTGCTCAGCCTGACCAACATACATGTCTCTCCACATCAGTTCATCCAGTCAAGACACATGAGAGGGTCTACAGTGCTCAGTCTGACCTACTTACAGGTCTCTCCAGGTCTGCCGTCATCCATTACAACTCATGTGCGGGTCCCATGCTCATTTTGACACACTTTTCCATTTCTTGGAGACTTACCAACTGTATCCATTACTTCCAGAACTCAGGTCTAGCCCTGTGGCCGATGGTCTGTCTCTGCACCCCTGTAGTCCACATCTTGAGCATGTGAAGCTTGGGGCAGGGTCCTTCTCACCTGGCCCATAGTTGGGAATGTCCTCACTGAGGGTGGACCTTCAGTTATCAATCATATCAACAGCACCTCTCGATGTAGCATTTAAGACTTCAGGGATGAAGAGATGGGGCTCTCACAGGAAGGGCCCTTTTAGCTGCATGAGTGGGTTCGGAGGCACCCTATAAAGCTATTCACCCTACAGCCACCTCTGGTTCACTAAGTTTGTTCTTAGATTGGTAGGCCAGTTGAGCACCTCAGCAGCTGCTACTATACTCTCCTCCTCCCATCTTGGAGTGTGGCACTGAGAGCCCCAAAGTTGCAGAGTTTGCTTGCAGCCCTCCATGGCATTCCCATTATAGGGACAGAGCTAGAGTGTTCCTGAAATTGCAGTTTCCTTGGATTGGTCTACTTAATTGCAGTAGCAGAGCAGTCACTAAACAAAACTCTCCCAAAGCCTGGAGGGAAGATGACCTAGGGCTTGAATCCCTAGAGGTTTCTTCCTCAATGTTTTTTTTTCCTCCCCTCCATTCCAATGGTTATAATACTAGCTACATGTAGGTGTGGTCCCTAGGTCACTTAGGTTTCTGCTGTTGGATGGAGTCCAGTGGCAGACCTGTAATTGTCCACTTTCCCCTCTTGGCTGTTCTCTCTCCTTAGGAAGCAGGCCTCCACACCTTATAGTCAGACCTTTGAGTGGGTAACTATTCACCTGTCATTTTCTGCCTACTCTACTCAAACAATACAACTAATAGACTCATGCTACCAACTGAACCCATGTTACCAACTGATCTACAGATAGGTCTTTGACCCCGATAAGTGTTCATCACCTTGTATGCTTTGCTCATCACTCTTTCTTGGCTTCTTCCTAAGTTACCTTTAGCCAAGGAAATCACTCCCACAGCACCTCTTGGGGTGGAACCTTCCTGTAGTGCTCCATGCATTTGTAACCCTACAGGGTGGAAATCCCATGGAAAGAGAGGCGAACAGCCAAAGATTATCTATATTACACAAGGATGAAACCAGTTGCACAGTCATGTTGAATTGGAAGGCTAAAGCCTGTAGTTCAAGGGAGCAGTGCAACTGGCCATGCCACTGTTTGGCCCATTTAAGGGCCACTCTCTTCACTCCACACATGAGCGTTTTTTCTTTGCCCCTCCATCCACCCCTCCTCCTCCAGCTGCATGCCTCTTTTTCTCATGGGCTTCTTCCTAAGGTACCTTTAGCCAAAGGAATCACTCCCATGGCACCTGTAGGGGTGGTACCCTTCTCTAGAGGTCCTTGCCTTCGTACCCATACAGGGTGATATATCTCATGAATAGAGAGGTGAACAGTCAAAGATTATTTACGTTACACAAGCATAAAACCAGGTGCGCAGTCACATTGAACTAATTCTCTTCTCTTTATCCACTCTCCCACAAAGACTTGTGTTGTCTGCAAACTGACTCACTTTACCTTGTAACCCCTCTCTGATATTGCAAATAAACATGTTTAAAAGTATTTGCCCCCGAACCCTACATGAGACCCCCACTGACATCAGACAACTTTCCATTTAGGACTACTGTCTTAGTCATATCTGTAAAGCAGTTTCCAGTCCTCCTTGTTAGCATTTCTTCTAGTCATCAATTCCCTACCTTCTGTATTAGCCTTATATGCTACACCAAATCAAAGGTTTTGCTGAAGTCCAAGTATGAAATGTTGACTATTTGACCCCTGTCCACCATCTGTGCCACCAATTTAAAAAAAAAAATCTCACAGGTTTGTTTGACACAACATGTCCCTCAGAACCGCATGTTGCATCCTGTTGGTATGGATGGCTCCCCTATGAAGTTAAATGTCTGTTCTTTCAAAATTGACTCCATTTGCTGACTCAGTACTGACATTAGACAAACTGGCCTGAAATTACACTGCTTTTCAACATCTATACTCTTTTGCAGGGGGGCAACATCCTCTGCCATTCAGCCCCATGGCACTTTGCCTCTTACCAGGTTGAAAAGGTCTGGCAGGGGTGCTGCCAGGGTATGTCTCATCACAGTCAGCACTCTTGGTTATAGATCTTGTTTGCAATATGGCTTTTTGAACTCTTGACTCTGATATGGTTGCTGGGAATTGGTCCTGTATCTGACAATATGAATATAGAACTGAAGTAGTAATTTCTTTTTGTTAGTCCTGTTCTTGTAATTCCTGTTTTATTAAGACCTTTTCACTTTCCGTGAGTTGTCTACAATATGGTATTGGCACATACCATAACGAAAATCATCAGTAACAAAAGCCTGGCAGGTTTTTACCCATGGATGAACAGGCTAAAGAAAATTAAAACATGTGAAAATACATATGCATAAGTTTACATACTACATATTCCTAGGTTACTGCATAACAGAGTGCTAAATGCACATAAGACATCATACTGAGTGTATGTTTGCTAATCCTTAAGTTAGCTATGGTAATGGGTGTGATCCACTCAGCCTGTATGGAGAGGATCTAGGTGATTCCTTATGTAGAAGATTCCATACCCAGGCCAGGTGTGACTGCTCATTCCCCTCCACTACCCCATCATTCTCCCTCAAGGCTACCTTTGTCCAATCCTGATGTCCTAAGGGGGTGCCCTCAAGTGAGGCAGTATATAAGCTGGACCTCTTATACTGGGCCTCTATTTCCTGGGTGTGGGGTTGATTACTAGTGCCCTACATGTGATCAGTAGCTTACATGGGGTGATGATAGAAAACTTCCCCAGGTGGCTAGATAAGTGAGTATCCAAACTGAACTATGTGAAAGACCCTTTCATAGTTAACCAGCTTTCCAAATTCTTGCATCCACTCCTGTGTGTTTGGGTCCTGTCTGTCCCTCCAGTGTCAAAGGATTACTCTCTAGGCTGTGGTCAAAGCTCCTGTCAGCCATCTTTTTTCCCCAGCAGGCAACCCAGGTCCTGATATGGAGGGGCACATATTGGTTAAGCTTCACTAAGGTGGAAGACAGAAGTGTTTGATGTGTTACAATAGCATCTAAGGTGTTCTGGAATGAGCACCAGAAATAAGACAGAGAGGGACAGGACCACAAAACACATTCTGTCTGGCATTTCCAGCATTTATCAGTTGGTGACAATCCCCAGGCATGCAACTGTTGTGGGGTTCTGTGTCATCTATGTAACACCTTGGATTGCAGAAATCTATTCTGGGTGTCCTTTGTGGCAGTCCTTATGATTTTCCAGCATGAGTTTCAGGTCTGAGGGATAATGTCTATGCCTAGTTCCTCTGACCATCTTTCCTTAACACTGACCACCATGTCTGGAAGAAGCCCTAAAAGGTGCTTGTAAATGGCACTGTTGCTGGGGGCTTCCATCTTTTCTGGTCATAAAATTATGTCAAACCTATTATATAGTGAGTCCCAGACTTATGGGCCAAGGGAGCGCAGGACAGAGTGCCTGAGTTGGAGGTACCTCCAATGATGTTGCTTAGGCAAGTCAAAATACATCTGCAATTGTTGTAAACTCTGCATGGTTGTTAGAGTTTTATGTTTGAGATCACCGAAGTAAGTGAAGCCTTTCCTGACCCACTGTTTATCTGCAATAGGCTTACTGTCAATTTGTAAGGTTTTGGGTTCTCCCATAGGAGGAAGAATTTTGACCAGTTTGGGGTCCATTTGCTCAGTTTGAGAAAGTCTTGCCATCTTTTGAGGGTAAGCTCAATAGTGTGCGTGGGTAGAGGCCCATTCTTTAGGGGTTAGAGAACTGAGTTGCCAGCACTAGGGGTTTGGTTAATACTGAAGCTTTGCAGCCTGCCCGTTGTGGGGGCAGGGCATCCTTAGCCCAGAGAGCAGTCCTTGCCATCTGCAATATGGTGTGTGTCATAATACAATATTGAAAATCAGGGAGTTTAAGCCCCCCTTGCTGGAGGGGGCCCCTGAGCTTGACCCAACTTATACAGTTTGGGCCTGTCCCCCAGAAAAAGGATTTGACTTTGGATTGGAGTAGTCTGAGTAGTTTTGACTCTATGTGAAGAGGTAGATTATCCAACACATATTGAAGTTTTGGGGTGGCCATCATCTTAAAAGCATGAGCTCTTTTTCAGTGGGAGAGGTGTAACGACTCCCATCTCTTAACATCTTTCTCTATCTCTTCTAGCAGATGACTTAGATTGTCTTTCCATAACTGTGGGAGGTTCCAGTGAAAGGAGATCTCCAAGTATGAGAGGCCCTGGTTAATGTGTGTTAGTCCCCAGGGGTAATTTGGTAATGTTGTAATGGTAGGGTTTGAGGCTAAGAATTGGTATTTCACTATGTTTAGCTTGTATCCAGACAATGTGCTATAAGTTTTGATCAGGGTACCAAGTTTATCACAAAGGCAATACAGTGGTGTAACAATAGCAATACTGTGGTAAGCTGAAAAATCCACACTGGTACTACCCAGTGGAACTCTGATATCACAGTGGTTGGCAACATGTTGGTTTTCTTTGGTGCACTGGTAGTGCACTGGCACAATGGTAGCCCTGTGGCATTTTTTACCATTTTCTCCCATACAGACATACACACTAGCAATACAATGGTATCACATAAGTTTGATATTTTTGTCAGTTCCCCAAACACTTGCACAATGGTAGCACCATGGTAGTGCATTATTTTTACATTTCAGGATTTGGCATCTCTCACAGCAACCTTGGACTTATGTGGTAGCACAGTGGCATCAGTATGAATCTCATTATACTCTGTCCTGTAATGCATTGTTAGGAAAAATTACTCCTCCCCAACTCGAATACTAAATTTAGTATCAAAGCAGTCATTAATTTGTCTTTGGAGACTAATTTTAGTAATTTTTTTAATCATCATTAGTTATCATCAGAAGAATACTACCTCCAAGAATATTACATTCTAAGAAGTATTCAGCTGATTATTTGTTTAAGAGAAAATTGCTACAAAATGAAAATTAGAACTAGGTCTACAATGCTCTTCAAATGTACAATTTTTTGAATACACAGTGAATCATACCTGAAGACTACAATCAGCTGTCTCTCCCAGTTTACCTTATGAGAAACGAAAACAAATGTGTGACCCGAATTGTGCAGAAGTCTTCTTTTGTATTACTGTTTCAATATGCAGTACTATATTTCCATTGTTTTCCAGCAGAAAATATATTTTCAGAAAATCAAAACAGGATATTACCCTTCTCATGTCCCATTCTGCATATACAACTGAAACTTAGGCAATTATTTTGTGTGGAATCTAAACACTACCACACACAAGATATATTAAAATGCCATTAGTTTCCATTTATTTTTTATTAAATCTAGTCAAACCCATTAATTCTCACCATTACATCTTGTTGCAGTTTTACATGGCTTCAGTTTTTTGCCATTAGGTTGGTATTAGTTTTGAAAGTATTGCTTGATTACTGCAGTAAATTCTTAAGATATTCCATTAATAAAAAATGACTAGAACCCATTAAATATTTATTATTTTATTATTTCTATTAAATAGCATCAAAAGCCATTTTTAATGGCAGCATTTATAGCCATTAAATTATTATAAGGAGCATTTCCTACCATTAACAAATGCCACATTGCTGGCAAATACATTAACGACCATTAAACAACAACTATGTGCCAATAAACTTTATGGATGATCCATTACATGGGTGAGTAGAGATGGTCTACTTAGTGGGCTGCAGTAAAGAGGGCTACTATGTATTTTATTCATTGTGTGCAGCTGATATGTAGTTGGCATGGGGTGTGGATTCTTGTCATGTATGTTGCTGGCTGAAAGGTAGGAGGTAGGAATAGAGTGCTATGAAGAGATTGAAAAAAGACATGCCATTCAGCAGAATTATGCCCTTGACGTTCTCAGGCCCCATGCTATTGTCCACAATGATTTGCGCTAAAGAATTATCCAGGGGGAGTGGAACCCCAAAGGCTCCACCACCAAAAGGAGTAAGTTTTGGGGATATTCGGACACTCAAAAACATAAGCAAGCAATAAAACATTACAGGGCCGGCATTATGTTGAGATAACCACCTGCCCAGGGTGTAGTGAGGCACAATGCTGCAGATGAATCAATCAAAACTTTATTTTTACAAATCACTATTCACAAGTGATCACAGCACTTGTACAATGTTCATGAAATATAAGTTAAAATATCCATAAATAATTAAAACAAGTCAACAGCAATCATTGATACAAATTCAGAGAAAGCAAGGTTAAAAAGATAAGTTTTCAGTGTAGATTTGAAACTCTCCATAGTCAGGCACCCCCTTATCCAACAAGGCAGAGAATTCCACAGGCTAGGAGCCACAGATGCAAATGCCTAGGACACAGAAGTCTTCATATGCACCCTGGGAATCTCTAGCAATCCCTTATCGGTGGAACAGAGTTGGCACCGGGGGCGGTAAGGGCACAGAAGCTCTTGCAGGTAACACGGTCCCTGTCTGTGTGAGGCTTTATAGGTCAGCAAACCAGCCTTGAAGGTGATCTGCCTCTGTATAGGCAGCCATTGCAGGCCACGCAGCACAGGTGCAACATGGCAGGATCAAGGAAGCCCTGTCAGCAACCTGGCTGTAGCATTCTGCACAAATTGCAAGTGGCAGATATGAACCCTCAGAAGCTCTAGGTACAGGGAGTTGCAATAGTCAAGATGAGAGGTCACAAAGGCATGGAGCAATGTTGGAAGGTCATCAGGCAGAACCAGATGTTTAATCTGGGTGATTTTCCTCAGATGGTAAAACAAGGTCTTGACAACGGACGACAGCTGAGATCTAAGCATCAGTCCCTCATCAAAAATTACACCCAGATTTCTCACCTGATCAGAAGTGATCAGCTGGCTGCCACCAAGCCATTTCCCACAAGGCTGCCCAGCCAAAAACCCTTCCACCTGACAACCTGGGTCCACAACCAAAACCTCAGTCTTGCCCAGATTCACCTTTAACCAGTTGGTAGTCATCAAATCTTGGATCTCAGTGAGGCAGTTACTAATGACTGAGACAGCTCCTACATGCTCGGGTCCAAAGGACATGTATAGCTTAGTATCATCTGCATAACAGTGAAAACTCAGCCTATACCACCTCACAATACCTCCCAATGGCAGCATATATACAATGAAAAACATGGGTGACAAAATGGAGCCCTGCGGCACCCCACACAACAGGGAAAATGGGTCCGAAGAATAAATCCCTGACACCACTCTCTGAAACCTGCCAATGAGAAAAGAATGAAACCATCTGAGGACTGTACCAGACTGTCCATAGATCAGCTGCAAGTGCTCCATTAACACTCCATGGTCCACGGTGTCAAACGCTGCAGAGAGATCAGGGAGGATCAAGATGGAATGGGTCTTCTAATCTCTCAGTATCAGGAGATCATTGAGTGCCCAAACTAGGGCCATCTCGGTACTGTGCCTCTTCCAAAATCCAGACTTGTGAAGGTCATAGATGTTGTGGATGGTAAGGTGAACCTCCAGCTACAATGCAACTACCTTCTCAATAACTTTGCCCACAAAGGGCAGGTTAAAGACAGGTCTGTAGTTGGCAAGATTGGGTTGAGAGAAGGTTTCTTAAACAGAAATGTCACTACCACCTCCTTTAGGATGTCTGGAAACACACCTGTCTCCAACGAACACCAGACTATCTCTGTTAGGACTGGGCCAATGACCTCAACACATCCCACAATGAGGCGGGATGGGCCTGGGTCCAAACCACAGCAAGTTGGTCGCATACTCGTAATCCTCATGACATCTGTGACCCCCACCCAGTCAAAATTAGACCAGACAAAACAAGGAGCTGTAACCTCCCACCAACCACCACACCCATTGAATTGAGCTGCACCGATCTCAGACCTGATGTCAGCAACCTTATCTGTAAAGAACTGAACAAACTTGTTACACTTATCCTGTGACAGTGTTTTCTGAGACTGCAGACAGGTTGGATTGCTCAGTCTGTTGACAGTTCAGAAGTGCTGTGCTGGTCGATACTGAGCAGTGGCGATCTCCATGGATAGGAACTCTGCCTTTTAATGGGAGACAGCTGATTGATAGTCCTTATAATGGGCCATCAATCTAAGTCTGTCGGCATCAAGGCCTGATTTTCAGCAGCACCGCTCCATCCTTCATCGCACTCTCTTCAACTACTTCAAAGTCCCATTGAACCAGAGGGACCGAGGGTAAAGGGTGAGGGGGAGAACATAGACAGGAGCTATGGAATCCAGAGCCTCAGTCACAACCCTATTAAAAGCCTGTAACTGTTTGCCAGGATCCAGGCTTGCACTCAGAAAATCCAATAGATCCAGCACTGCTGCCAGGCCATCTGGGGGTCAAACCCCTTAAAGGGTGGTACTGGACCATCTCCTTGGGGCAGGCCTATAGGGGGAAGCCTAGAAATTGAACCTTATAGTGTGGTGGTCAAACCATCCAACTGGTCCCACCACCAAGTTGGAGGTCTCCATGCCCAACTGAAAGACCAGGTCTTGATGGAGGGTCTTACTGCCCCTGAAAGGATATCTATCTCAGCAAAATGCTCACCCAGCAGTGTCTTATTGTACTTATAAAATGGGTAATAAGTTGTTTTGTTTAAAAATGGAAAAGAATAAAAAAAAATTTTTAAAAGAAAATGCAAAAAGGTCTGATTTTTAAAATGAAATAGTTCCTGCACTGTCTGTCAGAAGGGGGAGCTGTGATTTTGTCTCTTGCTGTTACACAGTCTCCACTGCCTTCCCTGAGAACCGGAAAGGGTTGACACACTGTATATATAGTTTTATTGATTTCTCACCTTTTTTTTTAACTCATTCACACCACAAGAGCTCTTTGAGACTTCCACCACTTGTGCCCTATATACTCTTAGCACTGCATCCTGGGCCTTTCTAAGCAAAATCAAGCCACAATCAGCATGCCACAAACAAATGTGACTACCTCTTGAACCATAAATGCTACACACAAAGTACGAGTGGCAAAGTTGTTCAGTACAACATTACTTTTCCAATGGTGCTATGCAATCAATTGTAATCAATTTGGTTTTCATTTTATACTAGCTGAAATACCAAACAACTGTGTTTTTTTCAGTATTTTTCAAGATGCTCAGGTGCGACTTGCGATACAAATGTCAGCCATGCACACCATACCATAAACAAATGCAAATAACTCCTAAAGTATACATGGTAGACACAAAGTATCAGTGGCAACATTGTTCAGCACAAATTACCTTTCTAACGGTGTTATGCAATCAATTCTAAGCAATTTGGTTTGTTTAATATTTAGGTAAAAACTGCTGGCTTCCTCAGACATTTCCAGGCCTGAGTGAAAGTCAGCCGAGTATGTCTACAGGCATTATTGGCCTGAGTGGCTATGCTTTCAGATGCCACCTACAGGCATATCTAGGCCTCAATGAGTTAAACATCTTTTCCCCTCACTGCAACTTTCAGATGTTTTCTGCTGACAATTTCTGGTCCTCACTGCCTGCTCTGAAGACCAGGAGTGACTATATGCATGGTTTGACTTGTTATTTTATTATTAGTTTTAATGAGTTTGTCCCTTGTTGCAACTCTCAACCATTCCCCATCAGTTTTACCAGTCTTCACTGCCTGCACTGAGGATAGGAACTATGTATTTAAAGATCATGTGCAATGGTTTTTACATATTTTTTATAAAAGCTTGAAAAGCTGAAATTCAGGTCCCTGTGTCATGATTAGTGTTTCCTGAAAATGTCATGCTGTTTGTTTTTTTGGTTTTCTTTAAATCAGCATTTGTTAACTTGCTCTACAGTGGCTGAAAACAGTGGAGTTATTTCTGCCCTCTCAGTCAAACTTGGACTATGATGACATCATTTTGGAGTAGCTTGCTGTTTCAGATTCCCAATTAGAGCAGTAATTTATAGAGTTAATGGTTTGCTGAGCTCTCCCAAGTTTCTTACAAACCCAGTCTTTGGCTTGTGTTTAGATAGATCAGCTTAAAATATATCATTATCTTCTCATAAAAAGCTGATCATTTTAATTTCAATGCTGAATTGAAGTAGTGGAAATCTTTCTCTGTGAGAAATCAGCTTGTCTGTATCACAGCTCTTAGTTCTTTCTAAGCAAAACTCAGATTTTGTTTTCTAACTATATAACACAAGGCTATTAAATGAATATAAAATAAATCTAAATTTTGTTCATTCGCAGAAAGGTTGTCTTTGATATAGCCTTCATAAATACATTCATGTAAGAACATTTATTCATGTCAAATTGACAAACAGTATATGTGCTTGAAATACTGTAGCAGAGTGTGACAGGCACCTATCAGAACTCACAAATTTCAGTTCTTTGGTGGTTTCTGTGTGAAAATATATCATGTTAGGTATAACTAGAAACACTATGTAGCATTTTGATGCACCGTGTCTCTGCCCCACAGTTGAGGCAGCTGCAGTCTACTACCACCTGTTCCTGCACCCACAAGTCCCCCCACCTTCTGCTCAACATTTGAGGCTGCTGCATCCTACTGCCCACCGTCTTCTCCCACACAGTTAAGTATTGTGCACCCTGCTGCCTCCATTCTCTGCCTGAAGAATCAGGGCTGCTGTACCCTGCCACCCCCTGCCCAAACAGTTGAGGTTGCTGCACCCTGCTGCCCTCTCTCTCCCCCCCTACCCTCATAGTTAGGGAAGCTGCACCTGTTGCCCCTTGTTCCTGTCTCCACAGTCAAGGCTGCTGTGCTAAGCACTAGAGTGCCAGGTTCCCTGCCTCCACAGCTGGGGCTGCTTTACTATGCTGCCCCAGCCACCAGAGGGTGGTATTTTGCTACAGGTACACCCTGCTATTCACTTCCATTGCCACAAATCTGCAGAGCTGCTGCACCACCTGTACTCCATCTCACAGTCAGGGCTGCTGTACCATGATGCCCCCTGTGTTCTGCACCACAGTCGAGGCTTCTGCACCATGCTGTCCTCTATCGTCCATCACCAGACAGGGCTGCTGCACCCTGTTCCTTTCTACACAGTTGGGGTTGCTATGGCCTGCTGTGCTCTAGAGCCCAATGCCTTTGCAGTTTAGGCTGCTGCACCATGCTGCCACTTGCTGTACAATTCTGAGCATTTGCTGCACCCTGTTGCATGCCACCACAGTTGAGGCAGTTGCACCCTGCAGTCCTCCTAACACCAGAGTCAGATCCTTTGCTACACCCTGCTACACACATCCTTTGTCCCCAACAGATATGGCTGCTGTACCCTATCCCCCAGTTTGGGTTGCTGTATCCTGATGCCACCTATTTCTCCTGCCTGAACATTCAGGGCTGCTGCACCCTGCTGCCCTCTGTCCCCACCCACACAGTCAGGGTCACAGCACCCTGTTGCCCCCTGTTCCTATCTCTACAGTCAGGGCTGCTGTACTGTGCTACATCCTAGAGTCTCATGCTGCCTGCATCCACAGTTGGTGCTGCTGAGCCCTGCTACGCACTTTCATTTCCCCAATGGGCTGGGCTGCTGCACAATGTGCACCCTATGCTATTGTCAGGGCTGCTGTACCCTGATGCCCACCAGTGTCCTGCCCCACAGTCAAGTCTTCTGCACCATGCTGTGCTTTGTCCCCTGCCACCATTGTGCCCTGCTGCACCACAGAGCCCCTTGATTCCATAGGCAGGGGACAGGGTGCAGCAAATGCCCTTACTCTTGTGCCGCACCCTTCCTGAACAGTGGGGGGTTGCTGCATCCTGCTACCCTCTCTCTCTCTCTATCTCACATTCACAGTCAGGGACACTGCACATGTTGCCCCCTGCTCCTGCCTCAGCAGGGTGTAGCAAAGGATCTGACTCTGATGGCAGGGGGACAGTAGGGTGCAACTACTTCAACTGTGGATGCATGTCACAGGGTGCAGCAAATGACCTGAATCTTGTGGCAAGTGGCAGCATGGTGCAACAGTCCTAACTGCAGTGTAATGGGGCTCTAGGGCACAGTAGGCCACAGCAACCCCAATTGTGTAGAAAGGAACAGGGTGCAGCAGCCTGTCAGTGGTGACAGGGAATAGAGGACAGCATGATGCAGAAGACTCGACTGTGGGGCAGGACACATGGGGCATTAAGGTACAGCAGCCCTGGCTGTGAGATGGGGTACATGTAGTACAGCATCCCCGCCCATCTGGAGCAATGGAAGTGGGTAGCAGGATGCAGAAAAAGCCCCACCTCTGGTGCTAGGGCAGCATGGTACAATAGCCCCAGCTGTGGAGGCAGGGGACCTGGCACCCTAGGGCTTAGCATAGTACAGCAGCCCTGACTGTGAAGACATGAACAGGGCAACAGTGCAGCATCCCTAACTGTGAGGGTGGGTGGAAGGGCAGCAGGGTGCAGCAACCCCAATTGTTTAGGTGGGGGGGTGGCAGGGTGCAGTAATCCTGATTCTTTAGGCAGGGGATGGAGGAAGCAGGGTGCACAATCCCTGACTGTGTGGAAGAAGACAGTGGGCACCAGAGTGCATCAGTCTTGAATGTGGATCAGAAGGCAGGGGGCTTGTGGGGCAGGAGACAGGTGGCAGTAGACTGCAGCTGCCTCAACTGTGGGGCACACACACGGTGCATTGGGATGCCATATGGTGTTTCTAGTTATACATATACAGGATGTATTTTCACACAGAAACCACCAAAGAAATGAAATGTGTGAGTTCTAACAGTACATGTGCTTGAAATACTGTAGCAGAGTGTGACAAGCACCTGTTTGTTAATCTGACATGAAAAAAAGTTCTTACATGATTGCATTTATGAAGGCTATGTCAAAGACAAACTTTCTGTGAATGAACACAATTTAGATTTGTTTTATATTCATTAAACAGCCCTGTGTTATATAGTTAGAAAAAAATGAGGTTTGATTAGAAAGAACAGAGCTGTGATACAGACACACTGATTTCTCACAGAAAAAGATTTCCAGTACTTTAATTCCACATTGAAACTGAAATTATCAGCTTTTTTTTGAAACTGAAATGATCAGCTTTTTTAAAGGAAGAGAAATATGTATTTTAAGCTGATGTATCTAAATACAAACCAGAGATTGGATTTGTAAGAAACCTGGAGAGCTCAGCAAACCATAAACTCTACAAAGTGCTGCTCTGATTGGGAATCTGAAACAGCAAGCTACTCCAAAATGATGTCATCGCACTCTAAGCTTGACTGAGAGGACACAAATAACTCCACTCTTTTCAGCCACTGTAGATCAAGTTAACAAATGCTAATTTAAAGAAAACCACAAAACCAAACAGCATAAAATTTTCAGGAAACACCAATCATGACACAAGGACTTGAATTGCAACTTTTTAAGCTTTTATTAAAAATATGTAAAAACCTTGCACATGACCTTTAAGGGGAAACTCCAATAACCACGGTAATTGCAGCAGCTGTTGCAGAAGCGCCTGCATAGGGCTTTTTGCATAAAAGTATATTTTTTATTAATCTGCTGCCTGAGAAGTTTAATTACAAAGGTCAGTTCCAAGCATAATGGCTGCAGAGCCCCAGGAGGACATCTTGCACACCCTGGGTTGCTTCCACCATGAAGGTTGTGCTAATGAGGGATACCAACAAATAGCAGAGTTGGTAGCCCTCATTGGCATACCTTCATGGTCAAAGCCACCCGGGGTGTGTCAGATGTCCACCTGGGGCTCTGAAGCCATTATACACTGAGCGGATCTTTGTAATTAAACTTTCCAAGCAGCAGGTAAATACAAAATGTACTTTCATGCTAAAAACCCTAATCCATCATTTCTGCAGCAGCTGCTGCAATTATCATGGTTATTGGAGTTTCCTTTTAAAAAAAATAGTATTTCCTGGTCCTTGCTGCCTGTTCTGAAAACTAGGAGTGTGTATACATCATTTCAGCAGTGTCCTCAGTGTACTAGCTGGATGGGTGGCAGACTGGTGAGGAAGGATGGAGTGCAATTTAAAATAGGCCTAAAATTACTGATGTAAAATGGAAAAACAATGACAAATTTGCTGTATCAGAGTGAAGAATGAAGAAAGAAGATTACAAGGTGAACAGTGAAGCTTTAGGGGTGGGTGAATTTAAAAAGAAATGATATCCTTTTAAAACACAATGGTTCCAGTGTTCAAATAGGCACGCATGCATAGTGCAAAGACTCCCGCGGCACTTTTGCTCAAACTGGTGGCTGCAATATTCAGCTGGATAGCACATGTTGCTATCTGACTGAATAGTGGGTCATATTGTTGCAGGGGTAAGTCCAGTAGTGCTGCCAGCATAGACCTGTTCTGAATATAGCCAACAGGGAATAGCGTTGTCCAAAACAGGATGGCTCCAATGCCCCTGTGGGCAGTATTCAGCCACAACATGTAAATGATCCCATTGGTCATGAAAAGTGCTAGGGACATTTACAAGCCCATTATGGGTTGATTTGGATGGGACACAGCAGCACTTTAGTGCCATTGACACTGTTCTGGAAGCCCTGGTGGCTAGTGGTATCCCTCTGCTCACCTGTTCCCGTCTTCGTCAATGCTCTCCCGAGTCTAACCCTCCTCTCACCTTCTCAGCCAGCTGCCATCTAAGCTGTCAGTGGGTGTACACACAGTATAACACTTACTGGTGGCTCATATGGTGGCCAGCTGAGGAGGTGAATGAAGGGCTGTGCTGGTCACTGTATCGGGCTGCAATGATCTCCGGCCAATCTGGTGGGGGGGTGTTGGGAAGTGTTTTGTGAGCAGTCAGATCAGGTGGGGGGTTACTGGACCATCACTGATACCTTGTATGTGTCAGAACAGATGGGGGTATCACAAGCCACCAGCGAGCACTGATGGTGATGGGAATGGGTGACTGAGAACACAGTAGACCACCAGGGAACACTGCAAGTGATGGGAACGGGTGATCCTGGGGAACACACTAGACCACAAGAGAGCATTGACAGTGACAGGAATGGATGTCTGGGAGTGGGCAGCTGCAATGCAGCCACCCTGCCTTCATGGTGAAGATGCAGCATTAGTGCTCCATTTAGAGCTGGTTTTCAGTGGCGATACAGCAACACTTTGGGGGCTGTTAACCACTGCTGCAAACCTTTGAAAATGCAACTGCCCTAATATGTATGAGGGAACCCTCTCTTTTGCATAGGAGGTATTTTAGTGCCCGGGCACTGGTGGGCTAAGGGGGCCCTACACGGGCCTTTGAATATGGCCCCACGCCAAGTGCAAGCACAAACCCGGGTAGTGCTGATGCAAACCACATTAGTGCGGGTGTTACCTTTTGAATATGAGGCCAATATTCTAAATTGGCAGAGTGATATTTTTATGTTATGAGGCACTCTGGCATCGATACTTTTTCTTCAGTGGGCATTATGCAGAGATAAAAGCGCAGCTGCCAGCCTGTCACAGCCAATCAAAAGCAGGAACAAATAGGGAGGAGCGCTGAAGAAAGCTTCCCATACTGCTCCTGAAAGAGCTCACTGAAAATGAAATGCCTTAGTTTGAAAATCCTTGGTAAATAAATGATTAAAAAAGTGAGTTCCCTAATACAGCTGCCCTAAATTGATCCTTTGTCCTGACCTCCATTTAGTTTTCTGTAATAATTAGAACAACCAAATGATTTTTTCTTAATGCAGTATTAGCAACTGCTAAGCAATGTTTAATCACGAGCCTGGGTTCAAATTCCAGTGGGTCACATTATTTCTTTCTCACTTCAAGCTGTAATAATTAGTGCATCTTGTAAAACTGGCCTTTTTTAACTCATTTTTATTGTGGAAAAGAACATCACATACATTACATAGGTTATTCTCTACCAGAAAGAATGAAATAATTATACAAGTTATTATGTCAGACTTTTAATATGTTTCTTTCACTTTAAACATCTAGTCATACAGTAAGCAAAACTGCAACTTCTCAAATCCTCTGGGGCATCAAGAGATACATGTGTCTTAATTCCTCATGTGACTTCCTGAACCTTCTCTATATTTGATTTGGCAGTTGAACAGCTCATTGCTGGAAGTTTTTCTGCATGGATTAGCTTGGATTCAGATATTTCGCAGGCACAGTGCTATATTGAGAGAGAAGACTTTACAGTTTTTTATCTGAGAAAATCTAGGGTAACCAGCAGATTGATAAAAAAAAAAAATATTATTTACTGTAGATATTTAAGTGTTTGAATGTGTGTGGAGGAGGGGGATTTTTTTTTTTTTTTGCATTTCATATTGTATTTGATTAAAACATTTGCTTTTGTTAATCCATTGTATTGAATAGTAATACTGGGACCCTTATGCTAGTTTTTTTTTTGGTTTCTAAAGCTGCTGGCTGTAACAACAGCAACATATGAAAATATCTCCTTATATACAGTATTTGTGGAGGAATTTATATTTGCTGTATATCCCGTTTGTTCATAAACTGATTCGAGGTGTGGTGGGAAAGCTGTGCTTTTTTGCATTTGATATTGTATTTAATTAAAACTATAACATACATAAATCCATTACATTCAATGAAATAGTAATGCTGGGATCAGTGTACATGCCTGCTTTTGTTTTGTTGTTGTTGTTTGTATTCTTTTTCTGAAGACTGCTGATTATTAAAATCTCTCTTTTCTATATGGAAGAATTTTTTGAGTAATTTTCCTGTTTCTGAAAAGAATGCATCTTTTAACTGATTCTTTGAATCCATGTAGTTGTTTATTTTTAAAGGTGCTGTACTCAGTCTGAATTACGGAGTATGTTTTATACATTAGTATCTCACATTTTATTTACACTATGCTGAGAAATATGGGGTTTAGTTGAAGGGAGGGTGGTCTGGGGGAGGTTTTGCTCTGGAGGGAGGGTGGATCCAGTTTCTGGGAAGGGTGGTCATCTGGGTGTCCAGCTCCACGAAGAGAGCTCAGCTCGGGGAGGCTGTTCCATAGGCAGGAATGATGGTCCCAGGGGGTCCAGTTGTAGGGAGGATTGTCTGCTGGGGGAGGCTGGTCCAGGGCATGAAAGGGTGAGCCAGCTGCAGGAAGGGTGGTTGGTGGGAGGAGGGGGTTAGTGCGGGGATGGAAGGGAGGTCCATCTGCAGGGTTGGTGGTTGGCTAGGGGATGGAATTGGGCTTGTGGTGGGTTCAGATCTAGGTAGAGTGGTTGGCTGGGTGAGTGCTGGACCAGGGGCTGGGGCTTAGGGGAACAAATGCAGAGACTGTGGTCTGTTGGAGCAGAGGCTTGGGGGGGTGTTTCAGCTACATGGAGGTTGTTTGCCATGTGGGTGGAGGCTGGTCCAGATGCAGGGAGGGTGGTCAGCTGGAGAAGAGCCTGGTCTGGAGGCTGGGTGGTGCTCTATCTCCAGTAAGGTTGCTCATCATGGGAGAGGCTAGGGCTAGAAGGGTTGTCCAGCTGCATGGAGGATGGTCTAGTACCTGGAAGGGTGATCTAGCAGAGAGGAGAGTGGTTGGCTGTTGGGGGAGGAGGCTGATCCAGGCACTGGATGGTGAGGGTGGGACCAGAATTGTTAGGCTATATAATGGGTAAACCTTGACTTTTCAGGATGAACTGTTTCCTACTAATAGTCATGACAACTGTCAGTCAGTAGCTCATCCATTAGGGTCAATATTTTCCCTCTGTAGCCCTCAACTGATAAGGCTAGTACTGTTGGATCCATGCTGTGCCATATGCATGCTCCTCATCACAGGGTCATGTGCACCGCCACCACCTTGCTGTTCCACACACACTGCCACCACTGAGCTGTGCCACATGCACCAACATCACTGTGCAGTGCCATATGCTCATTGGCCCTGGGCTGGAGGCTGGGGAATGTGTGGCATCAGTTATTTTCATACGTCCACCCTTGAAGGCCCAAATATTGATACATGCTGTGTATGTTGGGTAGTATCCATCGGAAGCAGAATTAAGGCCTACTGTATTATGTTAAAATTATTGCATCAAAATGAAGGCCTACACTTTAAGGCTATGGCCTGGCTACTCCCCTGACCAGTTTATAATGACAGCCATTTCAACCCAGTTTTAAAGCTGGGAGGTCATGTGATATTCCCAAGGTCATATCCTGAGCCAGTGACCATGGTGGGATTTGAAATAGGGATCACAGGGTTCGTGTATGTAAAATCTATGTTCTCCCTGTAGCTCTTGTACCTCTCTGGAACTTTGTTCTACTCTTGATTTTATTTTTTCCTAATACTAATCCTTTTTTTCCTTTTGTTTCTACAGTTCTGAGAGGACACTGACACCAGTCTGACAGAGCACAGACTCCCTACATATCAGTTACATATTGCTTATGTTTAACTTTCCCTATTGGTCCCATTTTGTTCTTGAAGAGCTATAGATCCTTTGTAACCCCATGGCTATTCTCTTTTTTTTTTTTTACAGGTACGATTGGACTTCACTCCAAGACACCCATCCCAGGCTCCTCAGGACCCAGGTAAAAAGTCTCTTCTATATGCTAGGTAGACAAGCTGTAATGATGTATCCACAACTGTGCTTTGCCTGTCTCCTGCACCCTTTGCATTGCCTATGCACATGACCCACATATCATGTTAATGTACTTGCAGTGGAACATCAGGAATCAGAATGCTAGAACCAGCAGGAACGCAACAAGCTGAATACGGGTATATTTGGGTTCTCACATGGTATTTCTTAACCCTGTAAGAAGAAATGTTTTAAACTAAATCAGATCTGTCAGTTTAATGGTCTTTCTTTCACAGTCCCAACATAAATGTGTGGGGACAGCCCTGAGTAAGGTACTAAGGATGGTAAGTCTTTGCCTCATTCCCAGGTTTAGGTTATCTTCCAAGATTCAAAAGGTCTGACATTTCTCATTGATGAAGGCCAGCAGAAGCTGATTTTCCACCATGGGCAGAGGTAGCCCCTTGAGGTAAAACGTGGGTAGTAGACAAGCTTTGTCTGTGACCCTTTTGAAGAACAGGATGGCATGATGCCAGGAGGACTAGACACCCACTGGAAGAGGTACTGGGTGTTGCTGCTACAGGTGCACTGAGGGTGTTCAGCAGAGTAACACACTGATAGTGACCACTTGTTTATGCTGGAATGCTGCTTCCAAGAGGCTTTGCAGGGTATGGGTCAAGCCTGGACTGGTATCTGGGTCCAGGGCAGAAACACAAAACTTGTCCAGCAGGAAAGAGGGGGGCAGGGTAGGGAAGAGTAGAGCTGTTGCTGCCATACGGGGGCAGATTAGGTAGTATCAGGGAGAACAGACTCAGCCTAATATATGGCGGGCACATTGGAAAAAGCTGAGGGGCAGGTGTAGCAAGAGAGCGGCGGTATTGTGAGTGAGAGACAGGCTGCTGCTGTTTCTCTGACTGTGAGGAAAATAGAACAGGAAGTGCAAGTGGCTTTATCACAACAGTTGGGCAAGGAATGCACACAAATAGTATAATCATTATATTTAATATTATCCTGGTGTCTATGCACATGCTGTTGCTTTTCAAACAGGGTGCTCACCCCGTGGACCTGAGAGAGGAAGACAAGCAAGCAGGTGTCTCATGGACTTTGTCCAGGATTCACAACCCGCACATCAGCTTGTTATCTGCAGGACTACACAACTAGAAAGAGCATAAAAAAGCAGGAGTTGTGATTCAACCAGTCCATGTAATAGCTCACAACAATCATGCTACAGATAAGTAGCGCTTACAGTTTTTAGTGCCATCCTCAACATGGCGCTGTGCTTAGTGTGCTCACACCAGAAAACATTGAGGGGCATTGCCATTCTAGTCTTCTTTCTAGTTCTGTGTAATCTGCCATGTGGCAGGGTAGGTTACAATAATAGCTTTTAAAATTATGCTCTGATTTCACTGCTCACGCATGCTGTTTATTTACAGCCGAGCATGTGTGTGTGGTCAGTGGGTGTGACAGCATGCATGGGGGTACAGAATCATGAGGTGTGACAGTGGGCATGATGTTATGGAGTCAGTTGGTCTGGCAGCATGCGTGGTGGTATAGGTCAGTGAGTTTGACAGGATGTATGGGGGATGATGGGTGTGATACTGTATGTGGTCATTTGGTCTGACAGCTTGCATAGGGGACACATGGTCAGTAGAAGGATATGACAGCATTCATGATGGTATGGAATCATGAGGTGTGACAGCTTGCTTGGGGGTATGGGAGGCAGCATTCATGGGGGTATGGGATTGTGAGGTGTGACAGGGTACATGATGTTATAGGGTCCGTTGGTGTGACAACTTACTTGGGATTGGTGGATATGATTGTGTAGGGGGTGCATAGGGCCATGATCTCTAGTAATTCTTACCCCACCTGCAGCAAAACAGAGGATACCATGCTAAAGAAAGTCACTTCTCAGCTGAGCTGCTGTGTTAGTTCTGTTGCAGGAAGCTGTCACTGGAGCAACCCATGGTGGCAATGCAAAGATGGACTGAAACTGTCTGCAGTCCCATGAAGACCCTTTCCCCTACATCTAGGAACAGGTAGAATCTGGGCCTTTTTACTTTATTGTTTTCATTTTTGTAGGGAGAAGGGGTATGCCACAAGGTCACTTTATGCTTACCATGTGAACAAGGAAGGTTCCTGCACTGAGGCCGCACCATGTTGTGAGGCTAGGTGGACACTGTGTAGCATAGATAGGGCATGACTGTTGTACAGATAGCTTTGGTGGAATTTCCAGTGTACAGCTGGTGATTAGCTAGTGATGGATGGCACCTACATTAAAGATGTGTGGATGTCTAATCTTCTTAGATGTGCCTTAATAATTTTTTTGGATCACTCCACCGGCAGGTTTTTCCCCAACAGTGTGGTCAGTTTGATACCAGTGACCCACACAGGCCACTGTGATACCATGCCACATGACCATTGTGGTACCACCAGCATAAGGCATTGAATGAGATCATTATATTACCACTGCAAGTACACCCAGTGTGCTACCACTGACAAACAGGACCACGGTGGTCACAATGGCAGTGCAAAGGAATTGAAACAAATCTGTTGTGATACTAATTACAGTGGTCTCACGCTGATATTTGCTTTTGTGTTACCATTGCACGAGTGTTTGCCACTGTGCTATCACTGTGTGTCAATGGTATCACAGTGGACACAATGGTTTCACACAAGAATTGGAACAAAATCACTGTGATACCAACAAACAGCGGAATAACAATGGTGCACATTGTTACCACTGTGCTACCAGCAGAGGTGGTATTGCCAGTGAACTACCACTGTCTGAAAGGTATCACAAAGGTTACAATTGTATCACAATGGAATTGGAACAAATCCACTGTGATACCATTTATGAAACCCCCAATGGTACTACACTGGAAATCACAGTGGTATTACAATGGCATTTTTGTAAAGGTAATGAGGTTTTTTTTTATTTTTTATTTAGTTGTTTAACCAGGTATAGCACACTAAGCTGAAAGCTTTTTTACAGGAGCGACCTGGAAGCACAAGGAGGTTAAGTGACTTGCTCAGGGTCACACAGTATGCAAGTGGAAGCTGTGGGATTCAAACCCAGGTCTGGTCTGCTGGATGTCACCAAATTTGCAGCTCAGAGCCTTAGACCACTGCGCTATACTGCCTCCTTAATTTTGGATTTCCAAACCTTAGGTTTGGAATAGATTTGACTGGATCTATGAGTAGGAGCAGGATGTTATTTGCATAAGCCAGCAACGTGAGTTCTGCCCTCATTTCCACCCCTTTGATGTCAGTGTGACATCAGATAGCTTGTAGAAGGGGTTCCAGGGCCAGTATGAACAGGAGTGGAGATAGAGAGCAACCCTGTTGAGTGCCTCTGTGCAATTTAAATAGTGCAGGCACCCACCCATTGGTAATGACCTCAGCTGAGGCATCTGAGTATAGCACCCTTACCCAAGATCTGAAACTGGGACCAATGTTGAAGGCAGTGAGAGTGTCAAGGAGGTATTTCCATTCCATTCTATCAAACACCTTTGTGTCATCCAATGAGAGGAACGCATCCAGAGGGGAAGCCTTCTTCATTTTCCACAGGAGATTTACCAGCTGTCTGGTGTTATCTGTCCCCTTACATCCTGGGAAGAAGCATACCTTGTTCCTGTCCTATAGCTCAGCAATAGGTTTTTCAACCTGGTGGCCATTGCTTTTGACCACACCTTGCAATCTGCATTTATCAGTGAGATTGGCCTGTAGCTACTGTACATTTATGGGCTCTTTCCATGGCCTTGGTAGAAGAAAAATTTGTATAACTCTCATAGAGGCTGGGAGGGTTTCTATGGTGGTGGCTTCATCCAGAGCCTCAATTAGGGGAGGCAGAAGAATGTCTTGAAAGGCCCCAAGAAATTCCACCTGTAGTCCATCTCCTCCTTGAGCTTTCCCTGCATTGGTGGATTTTAGGGCCTGTTCTTCTTCTCCTTGCTCCATGGGTCTATCTAGCCACTCTAGTTTCTCCTGGCTTAGCTTTGGAAGCTCAGGTTTGTCCAGGAATTCATGTAAGGCAGCATTTGGTATTTGGACCTCTTAAAAGTATAGCAAACTATAAAAGGAGAGAAATTCTGTGTTAATCCCCTCTTTCGCTCCAGTAATTGTCCCATCCTTCTTTCTGACTGCTAGTATCCTGGATAGCTCCTGCCTTTTTTTAAGTTGGTAGGCCAGTAGGCGTCCCAGTTTTTCCCTGGATTCCCAAAAGTTCTGCTTCAAGGGAAAAGTGCATACTTAGCTTTTTGGTGCAGGTACATGTTTATTGTGTATCGGAGGCCCATGACTTCTGCACTTAGGCTTTTGGACGTCATTGGGAACTATACAGTTGCTTCTCCAGGGCCTCCAGTATCTTTATGCTATCTGCCAGGTTTTTCCTTCTGCTTTCCGCATGTAGGAAATATGGCTAATGCATCTCCCCATTATATAGGCTATAAGGGAGTTCTACCTAACAGCAGCAGAAGTGTCCCCGTGCTTATTGACAGTCAGAAATTCCCTGATCTCTTCCTTGAGCTTGTTACAGAATTGCATGTCATTAAGCTTAGTCATGTTGAACCTCCATCTGCCCCTAAAGGCATGAGTTGCTGTTGGGGATAGCCAGGTGAAAGACACCAGGTCATTTTCCGAAATCAGGATGGAGTCAATGCGCGTCTATTATTTATGGAGTCCAGGCTCCTGGGGTTATCCACGCATCCAGTCTTGAATGTGTTTGGTTTAGGGGGAAATAATAGGAGTAGTTCCTTCCGGTGGGGTTGACCAATTTCCATATATCCACCAAACTGAATTCTTCTGCCAGGGCATTAAGTGCTTCTGAGGCATGGGTTGGTGGTCCCTTTGTGGGTTTGCTCCTGCCCAGGAGATCATCCATTGTGCTGTTCATGTCCCCCCTCCTCACTATCAACTGTCCTCTGTGAGCTTCTTGGAGGGATTGGAAGATCTGGCATGGGGTCATAACCTCGAGCACAAAAGCAGAGCAGCAATGTACTGCACTGTCAATACAGTGGGTATATTGCTTGTGCTGAGCCATATGACCAAAACTAAATGTCAGCAAAATACAGTGCACATTCTTTATTTTTTGCAGGTGCTCCACTTCCACATCACCAATTAGAGGGGGCTGTGCCCATGAACTCCCCCAATTTAAATAATCAGCACCGAGGGGAGGGTTCAACACAGGGATGAGGAGAAACACTGGCAGGTGGGAAAACCATATCGCACAAACTGCAAAACGATGAACAAAAACTAAAATCTCCATTCATCTGGGACCGGGATTTGAGACCCATTCCACTGATGCACTGCTTCCCTTGCTGCCTGAAGCTCATCCCACTGTGCCATGGCAGCTGCTCAGCGGACCCTTCTCCCAGCAGAGGTCTTATCCTCTATGTGACTAGCTACCCAGGCAAGAGTGACAGGGTGAAAAATCACACTTACACCATTTCATCCTTTCGTGGTTTTGCACCCTGTCACTATATCCACATGTGCTGTCTGTAATGCATGGTTTTGACTATGCCATTTTGTATATGGCATATTGACCCAATACTGGGAGATCCTTATGTGAAAGGCGGAGTCTGGGTCATTTGGTCTGTACACATTACAATGGGAGGCATCCTGCCCCGTGAGTTCTCCCTGCACTATGACATATCTTCCTTCAGGGTCAGTATAAATTGTATTTGCTTGAAAGGGTACTTGTTTATGTATTAAGATCTCTACCCCCCTGCTTTTTGAGTTGAAAGTTGACCCATATACCTGGGAAACCCATCCTTGTTGAAGTTTTTGGGTCTTCCCTTGAGTCAGGTGGACTTCCTGTATGAAAGCGATCCTTGCTCCTTCTTTCTTGAGGTAGTCAAGGAGTTTTCTTCTCTTAGTTGGGGATTTGATTCCTTTCACATTCCACAACACCCATTTAACAACCATGTGAGCCATTTTGTGTAAGGTTATAGTCCGTAGGGTCAACTTTGAGCAGGTGGATTGCTACACCCTGCCATGAACAAGTGCTCAGGCCTTGAAAATCCTTAACGTATCCTTGTGGATAGTGAGACTGAAAGTTAAAGAATTTGTGCCAAAATGTGTGTGAAACAAACAGTATGATACAAAAAAGGAGTTTACATTGTATGTGCACATGTGAAAGTAAGTAAGGAAAAACTTAATGTATACATGTTCAGTAAATTAAAAAAAACGTATTTTTACATTTGCAGACCTACAGATCTAGTCACACTCCTAAGCTCTTGGAAAATATACACAGTATCAATCTATTACATTCCTTAAGTCAGTACCTATATAAGAAGTATTTTAGAATCATCTGTGCATCCATTTTTTTTATTATTTAAAAAAAAACATTTAATTACATTTGGGTTCCAAAAGAAACATGGTCTTTGGTTATCAATAAGTCAGCAAATTATTTCTATGTATGCACTAGAAACAAATTAGATAGAAACAGACAGGATAGAAGGGGGGAGGGAGAGAGGAGGAATTTCAAAGAAGAAATAGTACTTGGAAAAATGTCACAGTGTGATCACCCTTATGCAACTTCCATCCATAGAATGGGAGAAGGAACTTTCCTTTTGGCCTGGGATCTACAGACAAGCATTCTGCAATATTCCTGTACAAAAGAGAGAGAAAAGGAAAAACAAACAAGTTGTTATAGATGTAACATTGCTCGAAGCATTCTCCTTTTCTAAATTTTCTGTTTTTTTGTCTTTTAAAAAGAGTTTAAGATTTAATTGATTGTTCAGTCCCTCAGGTTTCACTGTCCCCAGTCTTTAAATCCACCTGCTTTCCCTTTTAAGCAGTTCACTGATTCTGTCACCCTCATACTTAAGAGGCTGTTGCCAGTCAATTCCCATAAATTTCATACATTTTGGGTCTGAACTGTGTTTCTGAAAGCAATGCAGACCAATATGAGTATCTATTTCCACACTGATAATGTTTCTGACATGTTCCTGTATCTTCTACTTTAAGGCTCTGGTGGTTCTTCCTATGTACATCTGTTCACACCCACACCATAAGAACATAAATTGCAAATGTGGCATCCCAATTTACAAAATCTCTCATCTCATGTTTGTGTCCTGTTGTGGGATGTACAAATTCAGAACCTGTTTTACAGTAACTGCAAATGTTGCATCTCTGGCATTTAAAATTCCCTATGGGTTTTGTGCCCAACCATGTGCTTTTAACAGGTTTGATTAGTCTGCTTTTAACCAACTTTTATTTTAAATGTTGCCCCCTTGAAAAAGTAATCCGTGTTTTTTCACTCACTGCACTACTCAAGTTTTTATCTGAGTGCAGGGTATGCCAGTTCCTGTAAACAATGTTGCCTATCTGACCAGATCAATTATTAAACTGAGTAATAATAAAAAAAAATGGATGTGCAGATGGTCTTAAAACACTTCCTATATAGGTACTGACTTAAGGAATGTAATAGACTGACACTGTGTATATTTTCCAAGAGCATATGAGAATGACTAAATCTGTAGATGTGCAAATGTAAAAATATTTTTTTCTATAATTTAATGAACATGTATAAATTAAGTTTTTCCTTACTTACTTTCACATGTGCAACATAGACGCATAGAAACATAGACTTTGATGGCAGATAAGGACCGCTTGGCCCATCTAGTCTGCCCATTTCCCTACCTACAGGATTGGCCGCAGATCCTAGTTAACCAACAGCCTATTTCTTCCTACCCCCACCCCACAAGAATTGCCTTATGTCTGTCCCATGCATTCTTGAATTCTCCCACAGTTTTAGGCCCCACAACCTCCTCAGGAAGGCTGTTCCATGCATCCACTACCCTCTCTGTGAAATACGACTTCCTCACATTGCCCCTGAACCGACCCCCCCGTCTTTAAATTGTGTCCCCTTGTTCATACATACAGTGTAAACTCCTTTTTTTTGTATCATGCTGTTTGTTTAACACACAGTTTGGCATGGATTCTGTAACTAATTAGTGTCACTTTTTGGTGATGTCATAAGCTTGTATATATTTGAGACTGTTGCTCTACCAAGCTATATCCTCTTGGAAGGCACTAACGCTGAAGCACAGGGGTTTCTGGCTGAAAATAAAGGTTATCACAGCATTTGTTTTTTTGAAATCAATCCTGTCTGGAGTGTTCTTATCTGCTTTGTTTGAGGACTTTGAGTCTTGCAGGCTCCTAAGGAGCACACCCCCCCTTGCCAGTATTGCGCTGCTTTATACTTGGTTTTGCTTTGGAACTTTGCTTCTACGAGTGGCTGCACATGGAAAGCTGATTCAAAGTTTACATTTCCAGAGGGTGAAATGGACGGAACTTGATAAAGAAGGAACTAACCAGATTCAGACCAGAAGGCTGTTTTCAAATTCCACCTAGACCAGAGCGTTGTGATTATTTCCCCCAAAAGAAATGACCAGAGAAACATGCGAGCAGGAGACATGGGGGAGAACGCCATACCAGAATGTGATTGGGAGCACATGGAAACTTGGGCAGCAAGAAGAAGCAAAGCTTTTGATACACTAAGGATCAGTGAAGACTCGGGATCATTTCCAGGTGATATCAAAACAATATTTACAAAACTAGAAAGAATACTCAAAAAGGAGCTTGATAACACTTACAACATTATTACACTTGAAAAATACCATAGCAAGAGGCAAGCACCGCAAGGGCTCAGGATTATTATTGTTCGCTCTTCAGGCTTTGAAACCTTCCCTTTCAGAGAAGAGTGTTTGGTAGCTGCACTTCTCTGTTCTAAAACATCTATTGAATTATTGGTAAAAGTAGATATTTGGAAACATGAAGAGTTAAGTGTAGAAACTGATGTAGCAAAAAAAGAAAGTACTTTCATTTAAAGATACAGCAGCATTTAAAGAATTGGATACATCTATGAAAGAGAGACTTATTAAGTATGAGAATGAACTAGTGATTAAAAATAAAAGAAACTAGTAAAAGACCAAGAAGATCTAACAATGACCTATTCCTGAACTGGAAAAGGAAAGGAAACTATAGAAATAGAAGCAGGATCGGATCGAGGGTATGCTTTGAGAAAAGGGACACTGGCAACAGAAATAGGAACCGTAGTCCTTTTTTAGATTGAGGACAGACCGCACCAGACACAGGAGAAAGAAATACAGGAGAACCAGGAGAGGCACATGAGGAGGCAAACAACACTCAGAACAAAAGAAAAACGAGGGGACAAGGGAGGTTGGGGCAAGAGATTCAAGTAGTTAACATATCTGGAAAAGAATTCTCTGAAACACAGATAAAGTTACTGGAATACAGCTTGTCCTTTGTCCCTACACCCTCTTTAAACCCATTTCAAATCCAAGTGGATCTCAACAAATTATTTCGGAAGCTAAAATTGAAGACTTTCTTCTCAAAGAAACCAGAGACTGAGAATACTTCTGACATTATGGGCTTCACGGAGACCTCCCTAGAACAGAATACCATGGACATTTTAGATGTCTCCTTGAACTTGGATAATGAAGCATTGAGCACAGATGAGGACGTTGATTACATTATCAATATGATCAAATGGGGCCCCACAAGGTCCTTGGGTTTGAGACCCATCAATGTGAGTACCTTGTGTGACATTAAGACTCAGAGAAAATTATTATTCTCTCCTGACTCTGACTTTATGTCAAATGTGTATAACTCAGCTATTTCATATTTGAAAATGTAGTTTTGAGAGAAGTAAATGAGATTATACAGAAAGTAGGGCAGCCTAAGAATATAACAGTAAAAGAAACAAAAACCTTAAAAGAACTGCAATCAGAAGAGGGAATAATAATATAATCTGCAGACAAGGGTGGGAACATTGTCATAGTGGATAAAGAACACTGTATACATATTTTGTAAAATTTGCTGAGTGACATATTGAATTATGAGAAATTAAAACAAAACCCCATGAGCCAGTACAGAGTAGAATGCAATCTTCTATTACAGGAAGTAGTGTCAAGAGGTGACATAATGGAAAAAGAAATTACATTTTTGTGTAGTGAAAATCCTATAGTGACTTGTTACTACATTTTACCCAAAATACAGAAGAATATGAGGGACCCCCGGAAGACCAATTATTTCTTCAATTAGGTCTATTACAGAGAAACTGTGCTGTTTTGTAGATGTCTTCTTGCAGTGAGAGGTAGGCACATTGAAATCATACATGAAAGACACCACACACATTATCAATAAACTAAAAGACGTACAGTGGACAGATAAAATGTTGTGGCTAACGACTGATGCGGAATCATTATACACACACATACAACATGAACAAAGAATAAATGCTTGTAGATACAACCTGGAAAAGGGGAATACAACAGAAGATATTTCTGTAGATTTCATTCTGTCAGCCATTCATTTTATCTTGACCCATAACCATTTTGAATTCTTGGGAGAAAGTTGAAGACAAGTCTATGGGACAGTTATGGGTGCCTGTATGGCACCTTCTTATGCAAACCTATTTCTTGGTAAATGGGAAGAACTTTCTGTATTTCAGGGCACAAACCCCTTCCTAGGCAAAAAAGCTTTTTGGACCCGTTTTATTGATGACATTCTGTGTGTGTGGGAGGGTGACATATCAGAGGCAAATTCATTTATAGAATGGGTAAATGAAAACAACATTAACATGAAATGTACCTACAAAACTGACCCTGACAGCACAGAATTGTTAGATCTCACTGCAAAAAGACCTAGTTCTCCAGAAAATGGTGTAACTACAAAAAGCTACAGGAAACCTAGGCCACCAACAACCTACTTAGGGCAGACAGTGCACACCCCAAGAATTTAAAGGAACCTATTCCTTATGGGCAGTTCTTGATTTGTGCAGGAACTGCACAGAAGATACAGATTTCTTGGTTCAAGCAGAGAAACTGAGAGACAGATTTGCTAGAAGAGGGTACAGGATGGGTTGTTAACACAGGCTATGAACAAAGCCTATGGTATGAGAAAAGAGGAAATATTGAAAGAGAAACCTAAAGATCCATCATCCAACACCAGTTGTGTTACCTTTTAGAGTTTAATAATTGGTCTTGTCAGATAGGCAACATTGTTTACAGGAACTGGCATGTTTTGCACTCAGATAAAAACCTGAGTATTGCAGTGGGTGAAAAAACATGCATTACTTTTTCAAGGGGACAGAATTTAAAAGAAAAGTTGGTTCAAAGCAGACTAACCAAACCTGTTAAAAGCACATGATTGGGCACAAAACCCAGAGGGAATTTTAAATGCCAGAGATACAACATGTATAGTTACTGTAAAACAGGTTCTGAATTTGTACATCCCACAACAGGACA
This sequence comes from Neoceratodus forsteri, assembly GCA_016271365.2. Lineage (NCBI taxonomy): Eukaryota > Metazoa > Chordata > Ceratodontiformes > Ceratodontidae > Neoceratodus > Neoceratodus forsteri. The sequence continues at coordinate 87,033,543 of CM057453.1, forward strand.
CAAATATGAGGTGAAAGATTTTGTAAATTGGGACACCACATTTGTAATTTATGTATCATGGTGTGGGTGTGAACAGATGTACATAGGAAGAACCAGCAGAGCCTTGAAGCAGATGCTACAGGAACATGTCAGAAACATAATCAGTGTGAAAATAGATACTCCCGTTGGTCTGCATTTCTTTCAGAAACACAGTTCAGACCCAAAATGTATGACATTTATGGGAATTGACTGGCAACAGCCTCTTAAGTATGAGGGTGACAGAATCAATGAACTGCTTAAAAGGGGAAGCAGGAGGATTTATAGACTGGGGGCAATGAAACCTGATGGGTTGAACAATCAATGGGATCCTAAAACCTTTTTCAAAAGACAAGAAAAAAAATAAGAACATTTAGAAAAGGAGAATGCTTTGAGCAATGCTACATCTATAGCATCTTATTTGTTTTTCTTTTCCCAACCCCCCATCGGCTCCTCGCCCCCCCCCAGCCATCTTCTGCCATGCTGGAAGCCAACCCCAGCATGGCAAACGTCCCACGCCATCTTTTTTTTCCAAACCTGTAAAACAAAACTGTCTCGCGCGCTCCCTAACCCCCTCCCACAACCCGCACCCACCCACTGTGCAACCTAACCTCCCTACACCCCTCACCTCACTCTCATCTCGGACTCTCTGGCGCTGACGATCTTCGGTGGACTGGAACACGCCTGCACTCTTCAAAGGCAATCGCGAACTGAGGAAATGCGGTAAGCTGTATAATGGGCTAGATGGGGGGTTCAACTTTATTGAGATCTCAATCATTTTTGAATTTGCATCAATTTTCAACATGAAGATTTTGGGACTCTTTCATGAATAACGTCACTATCATGGTGTTATTCGGGCCCCGAAGGGTGATTTTCAGGCACTGTGCAGTCACTGCACAAAATCACCCTTTGGCCTTGAATAATACCATGACAGTAACATCATTCATGAAGTGTAGTCCTGAAAACCCCATGTTGAAAATTTGGTGCAAAATTCCAAAAATGACTGTTTCACGAGCGCAGTACGCAGTTCCCACGCACGCTCATAAGTTTGCTAATTTTCAATATTTTCACCCAGATTTTCAACATTGCCATTTTATCACACTTTCTATGAGCTGTATAGCTGTCATTTTCACATCTCACCCAAACACTTCACTTCATGAAGCGCACAATGGCGAGTCGGTGTGCGTAAATCAATGTATGGAACTCATCAAGAAAACTCAGTGACACTGTTCATGAGCAGAGGTCTTAAAATGGCTATGTTGAAAATGTGGTGAAAAATTCCCAAAAATTACTGTTTTACGAGCGGTGTTGCGTCTTTCACGCACGATCAGATGTTTCAGGTGAATTGCAATATTTGCACTCAGATTTTCACATTGCTATTTTACCACACCTCCTCATGAGCAGTACAGCTGTCATTTGTCACATCCTGCCCAAAATGTGTTTCTGCCCATGTAGCGCACAATGGTGCAGTCGGTGTGCGAACTCATTGTATGGGACACATTAAGAAAATCACAGTGACACTGATAATGAGCAGGGGTCTTAAAATGGCTGTGCTGAAAATTTGGTGAAAAAATCCTAAATATGACTGTTTTATGAGTCTGCATTGCGCAGTTCCTATGCACACTCGTAAGTTTGTGAATTTTCAATATTTTCACTCCAGATTTTCAACCTTGCCATTTTACCACACCTCCTTATGAGCACTGCAGCTGTCATTTTTCACATCCTGCCCAAAACGTGTTTCAGCCTGTATGCGCTGAGGCACAGTCAGTAAAGTAACTCAGTGTATAGGACACTTTAAGAAAATCACAGTGTCACTGTTCATTAATAGAGGTTTTAAACTGCCAATGTTGACAATTTGGTGAAAAAATTCCTAACAATCACTGTTTTACCAGTGTGCATTGCACAGTTCCCACGCATGCTCCTAGGTTTGTGAATTTTCGATATTTCCACTCCAGATTTTCAATATTACCATTTTACCACACTTCCTTATGAGCAGTACAGCTGTCATTTTTTCACATCCTGCCCAAAACGTGTTTCTGCCTATGTAGCGCACAATGGGGGTAACAAAAAGGTCATGCTGACAATTTATTGTGCAAATACCAGCAATCGCACAGGGCATTAGGGTAAAGCACCATACATGCCAAACACCACTGCAAACACCTGCAAGCAAACTTTTGGCATTGACAAATGCTTGTTTTATTTTATTACATCTTCTCACCTCCCAGTCATTACATGTCTAGCATTCCCTGCTTAGAGTTGGGGTGAAAGGGAAACCGGGGAGTGTTCCACACTAACTAATTGCTCCCCTTTACTTGTGAGCCTGTCAGTGTGGAATGCCACATCCCATTCTCCTAGGGCCAGGAGGGTCATCCAGTGTGCAGCTTAGGATGTTTAGGAGACCTTGGTTAGCTCAAGTCCAACATTGCTTGTCTGTCATTTCCTGTCCTGCCCATTGACTGAAAAGGCAGTTGTACAATACGTCTCACCTTTTTGGCTTGCTGCTAATGGAATGCCCCAATCTCTGTCTGGGAAAATGAAGTCTTCCAAGAGTATTGTTCATCTTCCCTGACTAGCTGCCTTTTTGAGTTTTCTTTTGAGATTGTTGCCCTTGTCTGCCCCTAGTTTGTTGGCTTATTGATTACACTTATTCTGTCCCCCTGCAATCTGCTATGTGGGGCCTATAGTTACTCAGTGCACACCATGCACACACACACACACACACACACATACATATGCACACAACACACACACACACACACACACACACACGCACACATTGAAACATGTGAAACTTTTAGAACTTCTTTTATATACATACTACGACTCTCCTCCCTTGACACTTGTCTTGTTCTCACTAAATAGAGAAGAGCTAGGGACATTCAGGCCCCAGATATTGTTTGGATTAGCCAAATTTTAGTTATTGCTAATATTTATGGTAATGTGTTAAGAAAAAACATTATGAAACAAAAAAAAAGTCAACCTTGATTTAACTCTGACCTGCCTACCACTAAATTAATGGACCTTTGATAGCCAAGTGGCCCTGGCACTGCTACCTGCTGGCGGTTGGACCTCTGCATCCAGCCCACCACCCCCTGACCAAGGAAAGCAGCCACAAGCCCAAACCAGGCTCTCCACTTCAGCCGAGTGGCCCTGGCGCAGTTACTTGATGGTGACCAGACCTCTGCATCCAGCCCACCACCCCCGACCAAGGAAAGCAAGTACATTTGTTCAGCTCTTAGCTTGGAGCTTTCAGACTTCAATCCCCATAATTTGATTGGCTCCTGGGGACTGTGGCTGCTTCCCGATTGGATGCTGCAGATCCCCATTGAGAAAGAAAGCACCTAATGCACCTTTTTCAAAACACAGCTCGACCACTGCCTTGCTGTACAGCTCTCTGGGCAGTTTTTTTTTCTGCTGAATTTACTGCTCGTGGAAATATTTTGTTTCTCTCCTCTTGGAATTTTCTGCTGTTTAGCCTGCTGTATTAGCTAGGCCTGACTTCTATATAGCTTATGGCTTGTACTGCTGAATATTTTTACTGCTTAAACATTTTACCTTTAAACTATTGCACTGTCTGTGTAGGAATTGCCTAGCAGTGTAAAACAGAGTTGTAGCAAACTTTAACTGACTGCCTGACATCTATATAGCTTACTGTTTGCACTACTGAATTTTTTCTGCTAACTGCCCAATATTGTAGAATAGCTAGAACTGACTACGGCCTGCTGTTTTTTCTGCCACACTCTTTTCCCATCACAGTTCCTCTCATTCATCCTCAGACTGCCTTCTTTGTTTCCCTCTTTCTCTTGCTTTTTCCAATTTGTATTTCTTTATCTCTATTCCCCACAATGTTTCTCTGCCATCTACTGGACCCCTGATTCCCTCTCCTGACACCCCCCTAAACAAGCACATTCTGTAAATATTGCCTGGCATTTTGGGCCATCTTCTCTACCCATTCCAGACTACCCTAAGTCCTGTCCACCATATGCCTCCTTCCCAGCTCTCCCTGGTCTCCTTCAAGGGCCACCCCCCCAACCTCCTGAATCAGCCTTCTATTTTGCTAAATTCCAACCTGGCATCTTTGACCAGACCTCTCTGCAGGAACCTTTTCTCTCCCACTATTTGTACTTACTTCTGCCCTGAACACTAAATTGCCAAGGACCCTCCCAACAATTTACCTGACATTTGTCTTTGACTTTTTAACTAATGGCCCACCTTTTTTTCTGCTCTGTTTTAGCCACAAGCCCAAACCAGGCTCTCCACTTCAGCTGAGTGGCCCTGGCGCTGCTACCTGCTGGCAGCAGGACCTCTGCATGCATCCAGCCCACCACCCCCTGACCAAGGAAAGCAGGTACGTTTGGTCAGCTCCTAGCTTGGAGCTGTCAGGCTTCAATCCCCATAATTGGACTGACTCCTGGGGACCGTGGCTGCTTCCCAATTGGATGCTGCAGATCCCCATTGAAAAAGAGAGCACCAAAGGCACCTTTTTCAAAACACAGCTCGGCCACTGCCTTGCTGTCCAGCTCTCTGGACAGTTTTTTTGCCCACCCCCTCCTCCCTCCTTTACTAAGTAAACTTCCCAGTGATACCTGCCCCCTGAGACCTTACACTAGTCAATGACAGCAACTCCTTAAAGGGGCTCTCTTTTCTGTAACTTCTTATAGGGATGATCCTCTCTTGGGCTCAAATAACTTATCATCCTCAATGCATCCGGGATCAAGTGCATTGACACTGACTATGTCCTCTTCCTACTTCCTACACCAGCCCCACCTCACTTAGAACCATCACCCTCTAACCATAGTAACCCCCCTTATCTACAACACCTCTACCAGACCCCCCCTGATTCTCAACCATCCCCGGTACCTCCCTCACACTTTCACCCCTTCTATCTCTTACTCCCCACTCATACCATGGTCTCTTCTCCTCAATGCCTTTCTCACCCTTTGTACTCTACCCACTCCTTGCACCACAGCACCCAGCCCCGTGTCCAGTAGCAAGAGGAGATGCCACAATCACTATCACGCTTTTTTGTGCCTAATCACCCTCCTGTTGCTTCTATCAGGTAACATTCATCCAAACCCTGGCCCCATTCCCAACCTCATGAACAAGCCTTCCCAGACTCCAGGACTCCACATAGCTTCTATGAATATTTGCAGCCTCTTTAAGAAGGCTACTGCATTCCAGTGCTGGGTTACTCAGCACCAACCAGACATTGTTGCACTCGTTGAAACCTGGTTATCCAAATCCATCCCTGACTCCTTCGTCTCCCTCCCTGGATACACCCTTTTCAGGGAAGATCGGGTGGGTAAGTGTGGAGGTGGTTGTGCTGTCTGCATGCATGACTCCCTCCTTGGACATGCACTTCCACCACCCAAGCTTGATAACGGGGTGCAAGCCCTCATACTAAAAATCTCCCCCAACCCTGGTAAGGGCTCACTCTTTCTCACTGCTGCCTATACCCCCCCCCAGAAAGCAAGACCTCACCATTCAGGAGCTTCCTGACTACCTTTCTGGCCTACCACCCAAAATGGCCCAGATAATTGTTGGTGACCTGAATATCAATTGGCTGTCTGCCACGGCCTCCCAAACCAGAGATATCTTTGCCACCCTTGACATGTCTTAGCTTGTCACCACCCCAATTAGAGTCAACCCCTCTACTGGCTCCAGCACCCTCCTGGATATCACCATTACCAACCGCCCCCAGAGAGTGCTCCATATTAGTGTACTTCCCAACTCACTTAGTGACCACTCCCCGGTCATATTCTCTTGGTCCACTGCCAACAGCAAACCTGTACCACAAACCACCCAGTGATGTCACCTACTCCCAGGTGGCCCTTCAATGCCTTAAACTGTACCTCTCACAACTGGATTGGTCCCCAATCAGGCTTGCACCATCCATAGATGAGGCATTGTATTTTATCACTCGCACTTTTAACACTGCCTGTGACCTCTATGCCCTCTTCGCTAGAAATCGCACCAAAAAGCAAAGCATGCCTTGGGTTACCCCCTCCCTCCTTCACAAACTTAAAATGAGAGACAACCTATGGCATATTGCAATGGAATCTGGCAAGCCAGCTGATAGGCAAGCGTACAATGATGAGCACAATAAGTGTACTTGGGCCATTCGATAGGTCAAAGCCCAGTACTATCAATCCACTCTTGTCTCCTCCTGGGGGTCAGCTAGAAATTTTGGGACAATGTAATGGAGCTGAATGGGAAATCCTGCTTCCCACTCCCTCTCTCAACTCTCATTTAATGGAACTGTCTGCTCTGACCCCCTTGACATTGCAGACTGCCAAAACCACACTTTCTCAGACCTGAGTTCAGTCCTGCCCTGTAACTTCTTTGATCCCATTCCCAGTAGCACCCCTGCCCACTCACCAGAGACCTCCTTTCCACCTACATACCATCTCCCCATTGGAGGCTAGACCCCTTCTGCAAAAAGACGTTAGTAATAACAACCCCGGCACCGACCTATTGGACACTAGGCTACTTCGTCTGATGTTGGATGCTATCCTGGTCCCACTTACCAAGCTGCTCAACCACTCTCTGTGCCTGGGGCAGTTCCCCAGCACATGGAAAACTGCCATCATCACTCCCATCCTAAAGAGTGGTAATCAAGCGATCCCAGGTAACTATTGACCTATCTCCATCCTCCCCCCACTCTCTAAGACCCTTGAAAAAGTAGTTGCCAATCAGCTTGCTGAATACCTGGCCATGCACAATGTCCTGTGTCTTGAACAGCATGGCTTTCATGCAGGTCACAGCACCACAACCACGCTACTTGAATTCTCCAACATCCTGCACTCTGCTGTTGATGCCAGAAGTCCTGCCAGTGCTGTGTTCGTTGACCTCTCCAAGGTCTTTGACATGGTTTGCCATCCCCTACTGCTTGACTCCCTCAGATGCCTTGGTTTCTTTCCAGCCCCCTTGCATGGTTCACCAGCTACCTCTCTGTCGGAACTCAGTGTGTAAAAATCAATAGCACCCTATCTGACACACAACCTGTCTGCTCTGGGGTTCCCTAGGGCTCCATTTTAGGCCCTCTCCTCTTCAGTCTCTACCTCAAATCCCTCCCCTCGGCCTGCCCAAGTAAGATCCTCCTCTACACGGATGACGCTGTGCTCTTCACCTCTGACCCCAACCCATAACACACTCCAGGCCACCCTCCAACAAGCTTTGATAGAGCTGAGCATTGGTTCACATCACGAAGGCTAGTCTTGAACCTAAAAAGGACCAAAGCTATGCTCTTCTCACATTGCCAAAGCAAAGCCAGTGGTGCCCCTCTTGTGATACTGCCTAGCACACTAAACCCCATTGAGCAGGTTTCCTCCTACAAGTATCTGGGCATTACCTTTTATTCGGCACTCTCCTTCCATTCCCATATCAATGCCCTTTCTGCTGCCACCAATGTCAGAATTGGACTGTTATACTGCCATAGGGACCGCCTAGCACAAGAGGCCCTTAGATTGGCAATCACCTCCTCTGTCCTGTCGCTAATTGACTACGGGCTGGCTATCTATGCTGCAGCCGACAACACTGCACTTGCAGGAATCCAGATGTCTATAAACAATGCCTGCTGTCTAATGCTGGGAGCCCCTAGGCACACCCATATGTGCCTGCTGTACTCCACCACCAACTTGTTCAACCTTGAAGAAAGACTCTGCTTCCAAACCTGCCTTCTTGTAAAAAAGACCCTGCTAGGTCTCTCCCACCCCACGGGTTGCCACCTTCCTGCAGCATGCCTCCCCCTCGGTCTACACCTGCAGCACTGTAAAAACCTCCCTTATTGGCCCTGAGGTAAGGACCTCTATGGTCCAGAGATCCTTTTGCTATTAGGAACCCTCCTGGTTCAACATAACTGACTCCACTAAGCTTGGTCCTTTCAAGGTCTCCCTCAGAAGCCATCTGACAAGCACTCGCTGCTGCAACTGCACATAATCCCCCACCTGCCCCTTACCCTCACCCCTAGGCTAGGTCTGCCCTGTCTACTTTTGCTGTACATACCTGGGGTCTCAGGCAATATATGCTGACTAATGTAATAAAATATCTCTTGTTGCTACCTGAAGTGGTACTCGTGTACCTATATTATGACTACTGTGATCTACCTATTGCCAAGCTTGTACCACCAGTGAATGCCAGTAACACTGGCTGCTTTTTTAGTCTAAGCGTTATGTACTGTATTGTTTTGTTTGCTGTGATGTATTGCTCTCTTGATGAGGTTCTTTGACTCAAATGTCTGTAAACTGATGATCTAATAAATAAATAATAGGGACAGATGTCCCTATAAAGAGGATTCTACCATACTGGATATCCAAATCTTCTACTAAGATCATCACTAGCAGTTCATCCATTTTATTATCCAAGCTCCCTATATTTATATACAGTGCCTCCTATTTTCAAAAACATAACTCCACACTAATTCTTATTCTCACGTCTAGTCTTCCTAGCCATGCTAAATTTTGATTGTGTACTGTTGCCTTAATGTCCACTGCCTGTACTCCCTATTTTTTATCATGTGTGCATTGAAGGAGCCAGCTTGTCTCACTGTTTTATTTGTGGGTGTTCATGTGCCTCAACACTGCCCTCCCCATCGTGTTTCAAAAACATGCTACCTATCACATCCAGCATTTACCATAATCTCTGCCATCCTCCCCCAGCTATGATGAAGGCCATCCTTTTTAACAGCCAGCTATCTCTCAGAAGAATCACTAGTAACCCAAAAAGTGGGACTCCCTTCATAATACCAACCCTTAACCACATGTTAAACTTTATTTTGATATGCTTTCTACTGCTGTATTTGACACTTGAAGCACCTATATGAAAGAAACAATATCTGAAATTGACCTCAACTTACCACCTCATTCCCTAAAGCTGCCCTTCACCTTGTCTATGCTGTTGTTTACAAGGTCCTTGGCACCTGCTTTAGGTGCATTTCAACTTCTGGCTTCCCACCTCCCTCTGCTTTGATTAGTCTATCCAACTGGGGGGTTACATTTCCTGCAGTCATGCCTAGGAGACATAGAATGAATCTCCCCACCTGACCAGAAGGTGATATTTTTTTGTAACTACAAATTACCGAAGACCCTGCAGATGACACTGGAGGTGGGCTACAGCAATAGGAGATTCAATAGCCTGTAACACATGTTAAAGGTTCTATAAGATTTGATTAGATATTTGCCATTCCTGCTGTTCTCCCTGGACTAAGCAGAGTCCTTTGGCAGTGTACATGTCATAGTCCAAAGAGGACAGCAGGACCAGCAAGCAAAAGATCAGGGCTAATAAAAACTCTAAAATACACTGCAGGCTATTGAGCCTCCCACTGTTGCAGCCCTTTTCCGATGTCAGCTGCAGGGACTTCTTGAATTTGTAGTCACAGAAAATGTCAGCTTGCTACTAAACAGAAACAGTCTGATGCAATCTACTGTACTGTAGTAAACAGTAAGAAAACAATGTTTTTGCACACAAAGTGCTAATTGGGACCAGCCCCACACTTGTGTGTGAGTCTCTTAGTGCTGACTGTTTCCCTTGAATTGCAGGCCACCCTAGCTGGTTCCAATTAAGACTACAAAACTATATTTACTGATTTATTTCCACTACATAGACTTAAAGTTAAAATGCCTATTTGCCTATGTCAGATAGCTCCTATACTCTGCTAGTGGCCCCTCTGTTCAAAATTGTATCTTGCAGGAGTACCGTTTGAGTTCAGAAGGCAACTGAGAATCCTGGCTCAGCCCATCTCCAATTAACAGGAAAAAAATCAGCATGCAGCAACCCAATCCTATAAAATACACAGATACAAAGTACAAGTTGAAGTGCGTAGCTTTAATTCATTGCAACAAAATCCAGCCTCAGGTACTCATGCTTTCTCAAGAGAGTCAGCACCAGTACCTGAAGTGCAAAATGTGTTGGGGGCTTTGCTACACTGAGGGTAAGCCTTCCAGCACATTCTGGCTGGACTTTTTGCACTGAAAAAAAGCTATGCACTTTAACATGTGCTGCATACCTATACATTTTATGGGACTTGGTTGCTGGGTGCATAATTTTTTTCTCCTGTTGCCTAGTGCTAGTGTTTTTTGCATCAGCGTCCTCTGGTGCAGAACTCACTTCTGCCTCTTCCAATTAACACCTAGCCACAGAACACAAGAGAAGACAGTTTTCAAGTAACCTGCCTCAACTTCAGGGCAACAGACAGGTTTGAACTGGAGTTTTTAAAACCTGTGAACTTTGTGCACATGTGGAGAAACCTTGTGGAAGTGCAATTTCACTTGCAGACCTGCAGGTTTTTCCACATGTATTTTCCATCATGCAGCTGTGTTGCAATTGGCTCCACATTTTATGGCACCTTGCACCAATTTTTCAGGCACAACTACATTGGCATACTATGACAGGTAGTACCAGGCATAACATCCTCCACAACTGTGCCTGCACACACACACACACACACACACACACACTCTCTATGCATTTTCATGAATTGGCCCCTAATGTAAGACTTCCAAAAAGGATTACAACTCCTATCTTCCAGTGCTTTCACAGGTATAGTCTGCAAAAGCACTGGACATCTTGGGGATTACTTGAAGGGAAAATAATGATTACATAGCACAAATTATGGTTATTTTTTTATTAAACATTTTGTAACCAGGTAAAAACTCAGGAGCATCAAATTCCCATTTTTATGGGCGGCTTGGAATTAACAAGCAAGGACAATTACAAAGACAAAAAAATTAGTAAAAACACAAACAAACATAAAGGGTTAAACAATATTGTTTCAAACATTTTTCAAAAGCATACAAACAATTACAAAATAAAATATCATTTGACAAATCATTCCACAGTTTAATAACATGACAAAGCCAGAATCTCTGACCCAAAAAAGATCCACAACAAGGAAGATACAATTTTCCACTATTAGTCCATCTAGTTGAATGTAAATGAAAGCAAACCTGGACATCAGATATAAAATGGAAGGATACCTGAGAGCACAGAGACTGACATTTAAGAGCACTGAAGTCAAAATTTTGAAAAAAGTATTTACATTTTTAACATCTTTCTGTTGATAAGTTTCCAATATATCATTATTATATAAGTGTTCTATAAGGGAGCAATGAGTCACACTGACCCACACATTAATTTTGAAACAAATACTTGTATAGCCCTAATGGTTCTACAGTTAGCCCTTTCCAATTACAGTGTTTTAAAAAAGAGTAAACTTTGAACTGTGTGAGCACTAATGAGCAATTAAGCTGAACAGACATGTTCACCTCAGTCTCCTGGACCCACCATCAAGCAAAGGCTTTAAAAATGCTAATTTTATAAAACTATTCTACCAAAATTGCTCATCCAAAAATGACTGTTTTACAATTCGCTAGAAAGATGGCAGAATCTGTCACTACTCAGCTAGGCAGCAACATTCGATGGGAAAGAAGACTTGAGGCAGTAGTCCCAGGGACCAGGATTGGAGGCCTGCACTGAGCAGGAAGCCGAAGGGGCAATGGTGGCTCTTGGCCAGTCAGTCTCAGCTGAGGTGCTGGCTGCCTTGAGCCCAAAAGTGGATGGCCTTGTGGAGAAACGGAATGCTCTGTCTAAAGAGCTGTCAGGACAGAGCAAATGCATTATGGAGCTGGAGACACTAGCAAGTAGCTGTGATCAAGGATTTCACTGATGAGTTGATTAATATGATCCAATATCTGAAATAGAAGGTGGACTAGCAGGAGGAGTCACTGGATTACCAAGAAATCATCAACTAGCAGAACAACCTCCACCAATCCAATAAGCTTCTGAGAGCAGCTTTTGCCAAAGCTGCTCAACTTGGACTGCAAAGTTGGGCACATTAAGCTGAACTGAGTTCACTGGGCTCTGGCCAGAAAACCAGTGGAGGTGGCACCACCATAGCAAATAATGATGCAGCAACATAACTTCAGCGACAAGCAAATGGCACAGAGAGCTTATCAAGTGGCCAAACTGTTAACTATGAGGATATCCAGCTGTTCTTGTATCAAGGTTAATCCCAAAGGATACAAAAGCAGATGCAGAGTTTCTGTCCCATTATGGATGATCTCAAAGCCCATAAAGTAGACTTCATATTTCTCTTTCCAGCAGTCCTAAGATTCAAATTTGAGAGCACCCCTTATATATTTTGGAATGCAATGGATGCCAAGAGATATGTGAAGGACACAATGGTTAAATACCACAGAGTGACTGCAGTGTGTTGGTTTTCCATCCTTTTTTTACAGGGCAATGAGAGGGTTTGGTGTTTTCCCTTTTGTTCTGAGTGGGAGCCCTGTTCCTGGATCCTTTACCCACTTGACCACTTTCTGAAGTTGGATATGGACTATGCTATGTTTAAATTTTGCATACTGCTGAACTTGTTGGTTCACTCACTTCTAGTGGCATGAGACAAGATCTGTCCCTCAGATCCACGACTTTAACAATGTGGTTGGAGCCCTGGTCATGCGATCTGCTTTGCTGACCATTTCTTTCCTCATCACCCTGCTGCCCTCTGACTGTAAAGTGGACTTGTTAGTTTGGGGGAGCTTCTCTCCCTGCAGGATTAGTGGCATGGGGGTTTGGCTTAGAGCCTTGTTTGCAGCATGGTCCCCCTGCAAGATGACACTGAGATTCTGGAAAAAGTCTGAGATGCCCTTTTAGATACCAACATGATGCGGAACTTTTCTGCCTCTTATCTTTTTCTCCCACTTCTCATAGGGGAAAGTTTGCATTACCCAAATGGTCCTGCTGAGATACTGTATATATTTACAAATGGCATTGGTGGGGCTGTTCAGGCTGAGAATGGTGATAGTCAGCTGCTGCAATCTGAGAAGACGATATAGAGGACATGCAAAATCACTAGGTAAAATTCTCAAGCAGAATGTTTTCTCCCTCTTTCTTTTCCTCTCTATAGTCACATGATGAGTTTATATGACATGGGGAGGGCTTATAGACTGGTTCAAATTAGTTAACAGCAGCTCTACAAAGTATATTCTGATTCTGAGCTCTACTGTACATGGGATGGGGTTGCAAACATCGAGGGAAGATGGGTGATACCGGAGCTGTAACAGGGATAGATCTATTCTAATTGGGGACCTTCTACGTCAGCCTAAATGAAATGTCTTACTGCAGAATGCGGGAGGAGGGGGTCACAGAAATTCTGAAATGGTACTCTAAACCCTACAAGAGGGGAATCCTGGAATACCACAATAATTTGATGGTGGGGACAGGGGATTGGTGGGGTCTGTCAGCCTTCTTAGATTAAGGGTATTAGTTGCCTGTACCTGGCAGGTATACACTGGAATAGTATACAGAGACATAGAAACACAGAGTGTGATGACAGATAAGAGTCACTGGGCTCAGCCTGACCATTTTAATTTTGCCCATGTCCCTGCTGGCCAGCCACTCTTTTGAGCTTGCCAAGAGTCCCTGCCACCAGACCCCACCATTGCCATCTCACCACCCCTCAATCCAATGCCACAACCGAGTTGAACTGATGTATCTCTTCATCGGGGGATCACCCTCCCAGGGAACCACTAGGAGAGGAGACTGGCCCTGTGGGCACTTCCATTCTATGCCGGGCTCGGCAGGGGATCAGCATGGATGCCTGTGGACTTTGTGGGGGATGGGGGACCAGCAGCCATCATCCAGCTGGACAGGTATCCCATTTGTCTGCCTGTTTTCTGCCCACCCAACCCCTCCACTCACAATGAGGCTGCACGCTGCAGTGTCGGTAGCTACAAGCACATGTGGCATGTGGTCACCTATGCTGCAATGTGCATTGCTCCAATGGGCCACCAGGAGCTGGTTTCATGGTGGTGCAGACTTTCACTCTCCCCCTGGAAGGAGAGCATCCTACCAGATGCTATGAGTCTACTCTGCCAGCCTCTGCACCTGCCATTCTGGGCATGGGTGTGCACCTGCATTGCCAGCATGCCAGGTGATCCCTCATTGCCTGCCGCCATGGAACTAGCCTTCTATTTTTTCAACCTTCATTTTTTATTTGTTTTGCTGAAAACCCTACTTGATCTGCACTGCAATCTCTTCCCCCCTTCCTTAACCCTGCACTCACCACTGCCTACTCTACATCACTTTCTCCCTTGCTCTGGTCTCCCACAGCATAACCATCCACAGAGTCTCTTTCATAGCAAATTGTTGGTTTTGTTCCCTTCCCCCACCTCACTTCCCACCTCACCCCAGCCACCTTCCTAAACTACCCTCTTTGCCACAGGGACCTGCACTCTTTCCACCTGCCCCGCCCTCATACTCTCACCAGCCAAGCTGCCTTTTTGTGCCATCTACCCCTTCCCTGGAAAAACCTCCCCTCCAACCTCCACCTGGCCCCCTCTAATTCCACCTTTTCACAACTTCTCGGGCTCCTTCCCACCCCACACCGCCCTAAATGTACCAATGGTCCTAACATGCAGCAGAGACCTCATAGTCTCTACTCACATGCCCTAGCCACCGACTGAAACCCAGCCCATCCCGTTCATTTAGTCTACATGCTAAGTATTTGTCTAGTTTGGATAATGTACTGTATTCTTTGCAATAATGTCTGTGTATTAATGTTTGTATTTTTCACCATTTGTTACTCATTTTCTTTCCACTGTACACTCTGTAGCTGGGTTGCACCTGGAAATGAGCTTCAGCTCAGTGTGCCTTTCCCAGTCATTAAATTTTAAATAAATAAATAAATAAGAATTCCCTAGTGCCAGTACCAGGTGTTTATGAATCCCACCATTGTTTTCACTGCCACTATCTCTGCTGGAAGGTTATTCCCGGTATCTACCACCCCTTCTGTGAAGAAGTACTTCCTCAGATCCCTCCTGAATTTACCCTCTCTGACTTCATATCATGCCCCCTTGTTCTCGAGCACATTTTTCTCTGAAAATTACCTCCTTTCTGTACCATATTTACCTCATGAGGTATTTAACAACCTCTAACATAGTCCCTGTCTCCTGCCTCTCCTCCAGGGTGTACATATTTAGCTCCTTTGGCCTCTCCTGATAGGGCTTCTGATGCAGACCCTGCATCATTTTGGTTGTCCTCCTCTGGACTACCTACGCTCTATGTCCTTCCTGAGACATGAGGCCCAATTCCAAGATGGCTTACACATGGCACAAGTCAAGTTACGGCAAACCCCACAGCATAACCCTCTACTTGCACCATGCATTACGCCATTTGCAATTTCCTGAAAGATGCCTTGCACCATGTGAATGTGGGTTGTGTCAGGCATGGGTTACACCACCCACAACCCGAAGCTGCATGGTGCAAGAGTGGGTTATTGCAGCAACTGCACCGTATTCCAGAAGGGAGGCAGCCATAACCCATTAACACCATTCCAAGAGCTGCAATGGTGCAGCAGAGTTAAACCATCATAGAGATGGCCTAAGGGGCATCTGTCCATGCCAATTGATGGATGCCCACTTCACTGTGCTGCAGCAATATCCCAGCTATGCTTCTTGTGCCCCCCCACTTCACATACATGTCCCCACCCCCACAAATGTCAGGGACCCCTGGGGTATGTATTTTGAATTCCCCCCTGAATGACAGTACCACCTGTCCAGATCCCCCCATGCCCCCTGGTACTTGCGGTGGTGTTCTGGGGTGGGGGGCTCTGGGGACAGTAGCATGTGTGCCGTGACTTGCAGCACCCAGGCCCATTGCACCATGTGTGGCACTAGCCTGCGGCTGCCACAAGTCACAGGTGTAAGTGCCGGGGACCCTGCTTGTCCAGAAATATGGCACAGGGTCCCTAGTGTAGTGCCACATGGCACAACATACATATGTCCATGAGTTGTGCCATGCCTATTGGAATCGAGCCCATGGTTTCTAGAATTGGACACAGTATTCAAATTGGGCTGGCACAGTATTTAAGGGGTACATCTGACTGGATATTTATGCCCAAGAAACCAAATGTGGAAATGTTCATTTTTATTCAATGTTTCAGTGATATTGTTACTGTTCTTTCATACTGTATATTACTGCTTTGAGTGTGGTTACTGAAAGGATATACTATACAATTGTGCTTAGACATTGTTATGGTACAAGCTAAGGCCATCTGGTGGCCTGCCAAGGGAAAGCAGATCGAGCTTTACGCTGGTAATCTCCTCCTCTGGGTAGGGTAGGTTTCACATTCTGCTGCTTTACTGCCACTTGGGTGACCATAGTCAACAGTGCATGGGATCCATGAATGGAAGGTGGGGCTGTTGGAGCAAGGTCACAGGATGGCTGCAACAAGCCTAACTGGCAGACACTCCTGCTGTCAGCTCCTGGTTGGGGGGGTTAAGAACAAGGAAACAGTGCACATGGGTTGGGCAGACAACGTTTTTCCAGTGACCCATTTCTGCGATGGATTCTGACTGCAGCACTCCTTCACTCACACCTTCACTTTGGCCCTGGGTGGACAGATCACTGTAGGGAATAAACAGCAAAGTGGGTGATGCTGGCCCTGGATCTAGGGATAAGCTGGGGGAGAGCAACACAGTGGTGTGTCATGGGTGGGTGTGAGGAGCAGGAGTGACCGTAGTGGGGTCTTATTAGGGGGGCAGCTCATGTACAGACAGCCAAATGGGGTACTAGCTCATGGCCAGAGAAGCATAAATAATATTGAAAAAAAGACATTGCTAAAGCTTTGTTTTGGTTTTCTTTGCAACAGAGAGGGAGTTGTGCTTCTTTGAGGATGGGGTGAACCAGATGTTCAATGGGTTGGGTTGCTCTGTGGAGTGCTTCGGCTCCCACCTGACCTCCCTTCATCAAAGAATTCAGTTGACTCAGTTTGTGTGATATCCTGGAAAATCTGAGGATATTACACCCCTGTAATGAGAAAGAAAATTCTAACAGCACTTAAATTATGGGACTCTCAAGTGACTCTATTACAAAATTCACTTAACCCCTGAAAGGCACTGCAAACTAGAGACAGACTGGGTTGGAAAGTGTTATGCAGCCTCCTATAACTCACACAAAAGGGGGTTGGGGTCATGGCGCTTGTGCATAATCATCTGCCATTTACTGTGGGGAGGGTGGTGTCAGATCCCAGAGAGGGGATATATGTCATGGTTGAGGGGATGACGGGTCCTCAGAAAATGACATTTGGTTCCATTTATCCCCCAGCTGTGATGTACCCACAGTTTGTCCAGGATATCCTTGCCTTGCTGTAGGAAGAAAACTTTGAAGGCCTAATTAATTGTGCCCTAGAGCCTCGCTTGGACAGGGACTCAGGGATGGGAAGCAGTGGCATGGTAGTAGAGCAGTATAGATAAGGTCTGCTGTACCTGTAATTGGTAGATGCCTGCCATGCCTCATACCCCCATCACTGAGAATACAAATTTTTTTTCCAACACACATATGTTGTGGTCCTAGATCGACTGTTCTACTTGTCTCTAGAGACTGGTACTTTAGAAAAATGTAAAGTCAAAAAAGTGAGATAAAAATCTTGGACAACGCACAGCTAATGGTGCATTTGACATGGGGGGGAGAATGACAGGCAACCTACATGTCATTTTCCTGTGCACCTACTCACAACAAAGGAATTCTGGAACTATAATGCACTGGGAAATGTATCAGTCTACTAACAAAGCCATGGCACCAAATACCAGAATGTTTGGGGAAGCTGGAAAACGGTATATGAAGGGAATGTTGGGCTCCTATGTTGCAGTAATGCATATGATTAGGCAGAAGAAACAGCAAGATTTGGGAAAAAGGTTGAAAGAGCTTAAAATCATGTCTGCCTTAATCAACTGGCAGCAGCTAGGGAAGTCCTAAATGTCTTCCACACAGAGAGTGCCCAAACTGCCCTATTCTATTCCAAGCAAAGATTTTTTAAGTCGGGCAATAAACATAGTCAGTTGCTGGCATGCCTTGACAGAGGGAAGCAGGCAACTAACATTATACCTAACATTATATGTAAGCAGGTGGTCTGGGTTACACAGCAGCAGACATAGGTGGAGTGTTTGCTTCATTCTTATAAGGCACTGGATACTTCTAAGTGCCATGGTCAGAGCAGCCAGGCAGCTAAGTTTTTGGATGGAGTTGCCTTTCCACACCACACCCAGAAGCAAGCTGATGCAATGGGGGCTAAGGTAACCTCATATGAGGTGGGCAGAGATCTAACTGCTGAAATGGAGCAAATGGTGTGGCCCAGATAAAATTGTCTGGAAGTTTTTTAAATACAGTATCTGCAGTGACCCCTAAGTAAAGAGCTTAACAGACATGTACAATGAGGAAAGAGGAAGGAACTCTATCATAAACCCAGCACAAAGCCCTTATATGTGTTTCACCCAAGCCTGGCAGGAATCACCTGGAGTGCAGTTCATACCATGCTATAGCTATACTTAACTATAACAACAAAATATATGCTAAGATTCTGGCCTCCCAGTTAGATCGGGTTTAGGGTTTAGTTATCCATCCTCTCCAGGCAGGGTTTTTCTGGAACCGGGTCTCCTATCACAACATGAGAAGGTTGCTGAACATGGTTCATGTCTGGGGAGCATTTGTACTCTCTCTGGATGCTGAGAAAGTGTTTGATAGAATAAAGGGGAATATCTTTTCTGGGCAATGTAGCGGTTTGATCTTGTACAACCCTTTATTGTCATGACCAATCTATTGTACTATGGTCTTACAAGGATGCTGATAAACAAGCACCCCTCTGACCCCTTCTATCTGTCTCATGTTACATGGCATGGGTTCCATTTGTCCCCACTGCTTTTTACACTGCCACTGCACCCCTAGCTGCACTCATCAGGGCCAATTTGGATATCAAGGGACTGATGTCACAGACAGGCATGTTGTATAAGATCACTTTAAATGCTGATGATTTTCGGCTATACATTACTGTTTCTAGGTCCTCTCTCCCTGCCCTTGTGCAAACACGGTCAGAATTTCCTTACTTCTCAGGGCACAAGATCAACTTATGGAAGTAATGTATTATAGGGTTGGGGGAGGCCAGAGTTCAGCTGCACACTTTATTGACCCCTTTCTCTCCTGCATCACAATTTATCACCCTCCTGGGGCTGAGGGTGGACCTGATAATGGAAGGCCTTAATATTCTCAAATACATACCCCTACTTACAGTCCTTATGGCAGATTTAGAAAGATGACACACACACTGCCAGTCTCAAGTTTTCTGACATTCAACATTACTATTAGGCAGTCTAAACACACTACATATATTTTTGGATAGCACAGACAACTAGAGCACAGTGGTATGATCTGAAGAGGAAGGGATTGCCATTCTCTGCACATGCCTACTTAGCAGTTGGGGCAACATGAAGTACACCAAAATATTGTACAGGAACCCCATGGTTGACCTGACACTGCACTCTTGGGTGACTATGTGCAAGGCTAGGCAGGTACCATGGAGAACACTTGGTTTATTCCCTTCACATACAACCTGCAGTAGCGAGAAATGGCAACAGATGGGCATGCATTGCCTGGGAGACCTAATTACAAAAGAGGGAATTTGCATGTTTGAAGAGATTCAGAAATGTGTGAAATACCCAATGCCCATCATTATTTGTATATGCAATTCCATTATTATGAAGGTGTCCTAGATAGAAAAGAACCCCTGGTAGCCAAGGTAGGCCCCTCGGAAGAAGTCATTCTAAACAAGAGACACCAAGCCAAGCAATTGATCTTGATGATGGTGTCTCAGATCCATTTGTTGGGATTAGATCCTTCTGTGAAGACCAGAAGGTGGTGGAAAGCAGACCTATGTGCAATATACCAGAACAGGAGTGACAGTCTCTATGTACATCTTACATTTGCCTGTTTAATTGCAATGTGTTCAAAAAAAGCACAATACAAATTTATTAACTGGCTTTAACAACCTCCACAGATAGTACACAAATTTAACCTAGAGGTGTCTCCCAAGTCTGGCAGATGCTCCACAGAAGTTGGAACATATTTTCACTACTTCTGGTCCTGCAACAAACTGCAACAATTTTGGCAGGAGAGAACTCTAGCGATGAGTGGCATTCACAGTGTAGAATTCCAGTAACAACTCAGACCCTGCTGTTTGGCATTGAAGAGCAGGAGGAGTACGAGTTGCAACCATACCAAAGAAATGTAATGCCCCAAAGTTGGGCATCCCAGAAAGTTAAAAAAAAGATAAATAAATTAAGGGTTCACTGGTGCTTAGGGTACCTGCTGCAGGTGTAGGCAGCAGGATACTATGGTAAGGGGCCCCTGAGAATGAAAGATTCACCTCCTTGTAATGGAAAAAAATGTAAAATAATGCAGAGAAGTGCCTTGTGCACTTACAGTATGGTCAAAAGGCAGATTTAAAAGCAATAGATGTCACAATGGCCTGGATGGAATATTGTGCTGAGTGGCTCATGCACAGCATTCCACTCCAGCCAATCTAGAACCCAGGCAGGTTTAAGTTTAAAAAATAATTGTTCTGTTGGTCAGTTGTTGCTGGGCTGTGGAGTAGAGAGGATCACAGGAGTGCAACAGGGACTTGTGGCTTACCTGGAGTCATGAAGCCAGTCCTGTTGACTCTGTGGCGATTCCCCTCCTCCAGTCCAATGAAGAATCCCTGCTCCGTGGTGTTCAGTGGTCGGTGGTGCCATTGGGGCACCACGAAGAAGAAAATCGGCCATTTACAGTAGGTTTGGGCTTAAGACCCCGTTGTTTTATTATTTTAGCCCTCCCGAGTATCCCTAAAGTTTATTTTGGTCCCCCGTCAGCAGCCCTGCCAGCCTCATCGCGCCTGTATCACCCGTTGGCCATCTGAGGCCCCCAGTTGTCCCCCCAGCTGCCTGAATCAGTCCCTCCCTTTGCCAGCATACCTTCTGCCTCCCGGTCACCTCCCGATGCTCCTTCCTATTGTGGAGTGGTGAGTTGGCGGCAGCACAAGAAGAGTGCTGACCGCCTTTTTGGGCAGGAGACTGTTTTGTTTTATTTAGAAAAGCGCAGTAGGCGCTGAGAGGAGCGGCCAAGTGCCACACGGGCAGCGGGTCGTAAGGACCCTATTTAATATTCAGAAGGAGAGGTGGGGCTAGCGATGCCCATAAGGAGGGGCCATCCATTGAGGCCATTGACACAAAGATCTGCAACAGAGTTGATGCACAAGGTGGGGTGGAAAGGATGAGAAGGGACTTGGCAAGGTTAGAGGAATGGTCAAATGTATGGCAGCCTAGATTCAATGCTAAGAAGTGCAAGGTAATGCACCTGGGAAACAAAAACCCAGGGTAAGAGTACACAATGGGGGGTGAGATACTAACAACAACAAAAATGGAACCGGACCTGGGTAGTCATATCAGATGACCTAAAGGTGGGCAAGCAATGAGAGGGCAGCAAGGAGGGTTGGGGAATACTGGGATGCATAGGAGAGACATCACCAGTAGAAAACAAGAAGTTATTATCCTCTGTACAGACAGCTGGTGAGACCACATCTGAGTATCATGTGTCTGGAGACCCAATCTCCACAAAGACATAGACAGGATGGAAGCTGTCCAGAGGAGGGTAATAAAAATGGTGCAGGTCTGCACCGAAGACGTATGAAGAGAGACTTAAGGAGCTTAATATGTATAGCCTCGAGAAAGGAGGAAAGGGGACTTGATAGAAACTTTCAAGTACCTCAAGGAATCAACGAAGTCCAAGAGGGTAGCATCTTTCAAAAAAAGAGTGTGCAAGAACAAGGGGCACAATTTGAAGATAGAAGGGGTGGTTCAGAGGTAATTTAAGGAAGTATTTTTTCACAGAGAGGGTTGTGGATGTATGGAGCAGCCTTCCAGAGGAGGTTGTGGAGTCAAAAACAGTGGGGGAATTCAAGCATGCATGGGACAGTCATAAGGCAATTCTAGGGGGTGGGGGTAGGAAGAAGTAGGCTGCTGGTTAACTAGGATCTGCAACTCATCCATCAGGTAAGGAAATGGGCAGACTGGGTGGGCCAAGCGGTCCTTATCTGCCATCAAATTCTATGTTTCTATGTTTATAGCGGCCTTTTTAATATTCATTCTGGGGCGGGACTCGGTCAGAGCCTCATCACTGAGTGGCAGCAGCTCTTACAGAGCTCGAGATTTAAAGGGAGCCTGCCACTTGGAGCACTTAAAGGGGCAATCCAGGCCCAATAGGAAGTGGGGTGCCAGGCCAGAAGTAACGTCGGGCACCAGGCCCAGTATCATGAGGGGCACTTGGCCCAAAGCAACGTGGGGCACCAGGCTCAATAGGAAGTGGGGCACCAGGCCCAAAGTAATGTGGGGCACCAGGCCCAATATAAAGTGGGGCACTGGTCCCAAGTCTTAGTAAGGCATCAGGCCCGAGGTAAAAGTAGGGAATTAGGCCCGAGGTAAAGCTTGGTACTATAAGGAGGCCCCGGCCTAGCAGAATAGGGCAAGCCAGCCTAGTGGTACTAAAGGGAGGCCCCGGTCTAGCAGAATAGGGCAAGCCAGCCTAGTGGTACTAAAGGATTCCTTAGCCACAACGTTCAGAAAGGGATCCTATTCCAGAATACCCTACCTTTAGAAACAGGGGTTTATTTGAGAGTGTTCGATTTGCCTATACTGTGAAACTACTGTGAGTACTGTACTGCTTATGCTGAACTATTGCCCGAAGTACCTGAACTATTGCCCTAAGTACCTGAACTATTGTCCTAAGTACCTGAACTATTGTCCTAAGTACCTGAACTATTGTCCTAAGTACCTAAACTATTGCTCTAAGCACCTGGACATTGGCCCTTATCAGTAATAATTACCCCTGAAGTTATAATTTACCCTCCTCTGGCAAATTATTGTATCATTCCACAGTTCTTTGGGCATTCTTCAGTTATATGTTTACTACTGTACGAAGACAGTCTCAATCTTCTACCACACTGCAGTCTCATAGTGTGGTCTGTAACACCACATGCTCAGAATCAGTCTCTGCTCAGAAGAAGACGTCCTTTCAGCATTCTTCACTCCTGGGAGATCCTTCATCAGCTCATCCCGTCCGTTTGTGTCGTCCACTGAAGTCAAGTCCTTCGCCAGTTGTACAAGTCGTATCCGCCGTTTTCTTGTTTTCACAGCTTGAAAGTATATTCACGAAAACGTATCACGACAGCCATGCCAGTGTCATTCCATATGGTTCCTGTTCCCGATGTCCCGAAGTTGGTCACCCTCCACAGAAGAGTGACCTCATCCTGGAGAACCTAGTCTGCACCAAACCTGGTCATTCGCCAAAAGTCGAGTCCGTCGGAGCCCAGTCTGGGACGCATCTGCCATTTCTTTGTTTTGTGTTAGTTCCTGATCCTAGGGTTGCAGTGTCAACCATCATCTCTTCAGATTTTTATGGTTCCTGGTCCTGTCAGAGTTCCTTCTGAGTTCAGCTGGCCCTTGGAGTACCGCAGCATCAGTCAGGTCATGGTAGTCCTCCATTGGATTCATCGCCACGCAGATCTTGATCTATCTTCGTCCTTGACAACCCTAGAAGTGGGTTTTGGCCGAGGAACCCTTTGTTTCAGTGTGTTATTTCAGGAACCATCTGCTCTGGTTCTACATTCTGGCAGCCTTAGAGAGAGTGGGCTTTTGCCGAAGATATGTGGTCTGTTTACCAAACCTCTCACCACCCCAGTGGCCTTAACTAGGTCATTGCTGGGAACTGAGATTAGGGTTCTACAGTTCTGTTTCACTTCCCTTGTAGCTACCAATGAAGAATGACGGTGTACATGAAGACGCCAGATCTCTGAACTCTTGTAATATCTGGACTGTTATGAAAATGTGTGATGCTAATTACCCTAATGCGGTGCTGAGTAGCTTATGTCACCTGATTCTCATTTAGAGTATTGAAGTATAGAATAGTGTCAGAAATAAGAGTGGCATTAGGCCTAAAGTTTATTCTTGTGGTAATAACCTTAGAAGTGGTAGACAAAAGTATTTCCCTGTTTTATGGCCCTATTGTTCTCGGGCAACCCCTCCTCCTTCTTGTGACTGTGTCTGTCTACCCTTGGTACAAAATAAATGCCCTGCGGGCATCGGAGCACTAAGTTGACTCCTGCCTCTCCTTGTCTGGGTAACAGTTATCCTATTCACATAATTCGGACCTTGGTGCCTCGCTCATCTCTTTTCACCACCTTTAGAGTAGAGCACACTTCACAGAGCACCCTCTAGACCATTACATCAGGGCTAGAGCATCACAGAAATGTAAGACTTCATGTAGTATTGGCCAGACAGTGTATTCAAAACACTTGAGTGTCAGGTGTAACACTGATGGTTACAGTGTGGGAAAAACTCACTCTGAAGGGGATCCCTTTGGAAAGTCTTATCTACTCACTCAAAGAGTGAGAGGATCACTTTGAAAGAATATGAGGACCTTATTTAGACTCCATCTCACCTGCCTGTGCAGCATTGATAAGACCAGGTCTATGACGCCAGTTCGACAATACTTTTGTCAACCGGCATCTCATCAACAAGATTTATGTCGACTGCAAATTAAGTTGCAGTTGACATAATTCCGGTTTGTCGCCCAGTCTGATTTTTACATTGGGGGGCTTTGTCCCTCAATTCCCTCGCACCACACATATTATGGATTGTCAACTCCAGTCGGAGTTGACTCAGAGATGGGGTGCAGGACTGGGAGACAGTGTGCCCCTGTGTTGGGCATATCAAGACAGCGACCTGTTGGCAACCTGTCGATTTTGTTGACAGGTTTGTAGATCGCTGTGTCAGTGTCACTGTCGGGGGGGGGGCATACCGATAAGATCAGGTATATTGTATCAAAATAGACTGGATGGCTTCTGACAGAGCTAGACAATTGGGGGGTAAGGAGCATTAAAATGTACTAACTAGGCATAACACTGATGTCATCACTGTATGATACACGGAAATCGGTATAACCTAATTTTATATTTTCAAACAAGTTGTTGGTTTCTGTAATGGTTAAGGGAGCAGTGTCCCAGTGGAGGTTGACTTGGGACCCTCTCGTATTCATACTTGAGTATGTGATTGAGTTTGCTATGGTAACAATTCTTGTGGATTACAGATTCTGTCCTATCACAAGTCAATGTATAGCAATGATGACAAGCTTTATGGATACTGCAAATTGTATGCCAAAGTGCCGTATCTGTTTGTAATGTCCATAAAACTGAAAACTCAATAAACATGATTTTCAAAAGAAAAAAAAAACTGAACTGTGAAGGCTATAGACTTAACTTGCATTTTTAAATGAAAGTTCATAGGTCAATACAACCATATCCAATTAATATTTTTTTAATTATTTTAATATATTAAAAATGCACTTTGAAAATACTGACACATTAGATTCCTTTTTTCTTTTTACTGTATCCATAGGCATTGATATTTATTCATACAGTGCGTGTATGTATGCATGTATGAATGTACATATGTATGTATGTATTGTATGAATGTATGCATGTATGTATTTATTTATTGATTTATTGCAAACTGGTTACCTGGAAAGGCATGCTGAACCATGATTCTTTTCCAGGTGTGACCCAGGAGAGGTAAGAATGGTGCAATGTATATAACATTATAGGGGCATGATCACACCCCTATAGTTAGGGTTAAATCTCCACTTCTATGTTAAACTGAAAATGTTGCACTTCAATAACATCACAACCATGCAATCAATTTGCAAGAAATTTGTCATACGCCACATGGGAGCATAGATCTCTTGATGTGGCAAGTTGTGTTCTGGTCGGATGTGCAAATGCGGAGATACAGTGTCAAAAATGTGTACATTACCATTTTCATCAAATTTTTTGTCACCGTGCTGCACAAAAACTATGCGGAATTTTGGTCTGAAATGTTTAGGGTATATAGGTCTTGGGTCACAGTGGTGCCTTTTGAAGGTTTGGTGAAAAAAAAATTAATCCATTCCAAAGTTATTACATTTTAAAGTTTCTCATTATTTCCTATGGGAAAAGTCAGATATGAGGCTCAAAACAGGATTCTTGATTGCAAATGCGGAGTCCTCATTCGGCAAGTCGGAATCCTGTTCTGCAAATGCAGAATCCTAGTTTGTCTTGTTTTCCATTAGCGAGGGAAACAAACTTAAATGTCAAAAATAATACAGGGCTTTGGTAAACACCATCTGTTGTGTTTACCTAATCAGGGCCTGTAGAATTGCATTCTGGGGTTAGTATTTTGATTACTTTGTGAGAACTGCGTATTCTTTAACCATGTAAATCCTGTTTAGTAAATCGCGGAAAACTATTACCATGAAAAAGGATCTTTTTCCACAATTTCCAAAAAAGAATTTTCTTTTACTGCAAATAGTGAAAAAGGATTTGTGAAACAGGATTCTTTTGAGCAACTTGTGAAAAAAGAAAATTCATATAGCTGTTTCTTCATCACTTAATCGGAAAGAAATGGTTTGGAATTATGGGATGATTTTTCAGGGTACAAAGGCCTAGCCCCACAGATGTGCCTTTTGCTGATTTGGTGAAAATATATTACTTTGGCTTGGAGTTCTGCAGATTTAAATTCTGGTTAATTTCCTCTAGGATAACATTGTACTGGGAGGTATACAGAGTCATTTCTTTGTCACTGTGCTGTTAAGAAATGGTTTGCAAGTTTGCTCTGAAATTTCCAGGGTACAAAGGGCTTGTGCCACTGATGTGCCATTTGGTGGTTTCATGAAAATATATTAATTTGGTGTCAAGTTACACAGCTTTCAAATTTTGCTGCATTTTCTAAAGGATAACATTGCAATGTGAGGTGTTGTTTGATGCTGTGCCATACAGGGTGGGAGTGGGCAAATAAGGATACCACTACTCTAGCTGAAAAATTGTGCATGGATGGAAGGGCTCCCACATGTACCCTGAAGTGCTCCCACATGGAAATAACAATATAATGACAATCTCTCTAAACTTATAGATGGATGGCAGTGCAAAGCCCAGAGGGCCCTGTGCTACCACATGCAAGTAAGGCTACGGTTATACTTTCTCAAAAAGTAAGGAAATTCTTTGCAAACAACTTTGTTATTGCATCAGTTAGAGTTACATCAAAAAAGATTTGAAAATGTGTTGTTATGGTTTTGGACCCTATAACCCCAGCCTGCTCCCACCTTGCATGCAACAACAGGTGTTGGGGTGTGTCTTGGGGTTATCAGCTCTAATACTCTCCCCATTCACCTATTCTGTACCACCTTAGCTTATTTACTCATGGAATGGGGTGAGCATTAAGGCTGACAACCTCAAGGTACACCGCTGATGCATGTTGCTGCATGCAGGGTGAGGGTGGGCTATGGTGTTAAGGTTGGAAACCCTAACACCACATTTTCCAACTTCAGTTGCTGTAACCCTAACTCATACATTAATGACGTTTTTGCAAAGAATATAATATATGGTTAAGTGTAAAATACAGAGTACATTGATAATGCATTGACAGGATACAGGTATATTGAGCTAAGAGTAAGTTTTTAACCCTAGTGGAGACACAGGACAGAAAGCATGTGAAGACAAGGTAGAATTATTTAGACTCTACCCTCACAGCAACTGTGGGTGACCATGTGGTATATCCATTGTCCACTTCCATTACCAGTCTTACTGTAACTGCCACCTGTGGAAAAAAAGGATAAATTATTTAGCCACACGGAATCTCATTTGTTCACTCCCAGTCTTATTATATCTGTCACCTGTGAAGAAAAAACATGAATTATTTAGCCTTAGTTGATTACTGTGGTGGCCACATGGTATGTTTGTTATCCACTCTCAATCTTACAATACCTGTCAACTGTGAAAAAAAGCATTATTTAGCCTCAGCTGGTCACCAGATGGCCACATAGTACTGTATCTCATTTGTCCACTCCCAGTCTTACTATATCTGTAACCTGTGAAGAAAAAACATGAATTATTTAGTCTCAGTTGATTACTGTGGTGGCCACATGGGATATTCGTTGTCCACTCCCGTTCTTACTATACCTGTTGTCTGTGAAGAAAAGAGATACATTATTTAACTACAGTTGGACACTAGTGCACCTGTGACAGAAAAACTTAAAATAAAACAAATTAAAAAGAGAAAAAAAAAGTGTAATGATACTTACCACCAAATTAGTGAGGATCATACTGTGTACTGGCACAATGGTGCCACACAACATAATTTTAATGGAATAGGCAACTTAATTCTGTACCTTTACAGCCATCAGGCTTTGTGACTGGCTTGCCAGTTGCCCAAGTGAATGGTCAACATGCAGTGAGAGGCAGACAAAAGGAAAAGAGACACATTTTAATGATTTGCAGCATAAGATGTAAACCCTTCCTGTATAAAACATTGTCACCACCACCACTGAGGATAAAAAGTGTAAACCACTTTTAAAGTCATTTACCATCACAGCAGACAAAGGTAGGCCTTGCTGGACTTCAGGTCTTGCTGTATTCGTGGTCTAGCTATCGACTTGGATTGAGGCCTGGCGAGCTGGAGGTCTGCCTAACAACAGCATTTACACTGGATTAGGAGTCCAGGTTTCTCAGTCTGGATGCACATGGTGGAGGAAGCAACAACTCAAGTTGTTGTGGATCTGGAGAGTACAAATAAGCTGGAGAAGGAGGTGGTGTCTTGCTTGCTGGAGGGGTCATGGTCTCAGTTCAAAAAACTATAGCTCACAGAGTTATGAAAAAGCAGATCTCACTTCTGAGTTGCATGATATAATGACAAATTTACTGTGCAGGACAAAAGGGTTCATAGCAACAAATATCCCATCTGGGACATATGTTTGTTGTTCTGAATCACTTTGTCCTGCACAATAAATGTGGTATTGTATCCTGTAGCTCAGAGGTGAGATTTACTTTTTTCTAACTCTGTGAGATTAGCTATTGTTTTAGAACTGTGACTGCTGCACACCACAGCTCTAATGTGTGTTCCCTGAGCTACATTTTAGGGACTAAGGAGGCATGGTGTGCCTGGCTGACAATGGCAGGATTAACAGTCCAGGTTTTTCAGTCTGGATTCAGGCAGTAAAAGCAGCTTGTGGCCCATTTTATTGTTGGCATACTTGGCATCTAATTATGCACTGGTCAGTGATTTTCTAGTTTTTATGTGGCTATCACATAGGAGATGATGCAGGCAGATAATTGGATGGATGCAGAGAACAGCAGCTCACTTTGGGGAAAAGTAAAATGACACAGGAAAATAACTGAATCATAAAGAAAAGGATTCAACTAATGAGGAGGAAATGATGAACAGAAGACATATCTTTTTATGCTGCATCCTCTTCAAGGAAGCAGCCCCCACAGTTTTCCAGATTGGAATTGCTCCACATGGGAAGTTTTTCTCCATCCATGCTTCATCTAGAGTACCTCAGTAGAAGGTAATTTGCCAGTGTCAATAAACTTATTCTGTTCTGGTTCATCTTTACCACCACCACCACCACAACCTTCATGTGATAGGAATGCTGTCATGATTGTGCTGCATGAAATGTGACCTACATTCATTTTAACAAATGTTAGCATACCTACATTTCTACCTAAAAGATTTGTATGTCTGTGCTGCACAACTTCCACTGCCAAACTGAATATCTACTCCACAGTGACACCAGCGGGAGGACAGCTTAGATATTTGCTTGCTGCTGCATTCAGTGCTGGCCAGTCAGGGACATTGCTTCACCAGTACAGTGAGGGTTTTTTCCCATTATGGTAAAGTGCCTGGTGTCTTCTACCTAGGAATCAACCATGTTTGTCCACAATCATATTGCCTCATCAGCCTCCTTCTCCTCCTCCTTTTCTTCCATGTCTTATAGTAACACCTGGTGCAAACCTTGCAAAGTGGATTTGTTGGCATTTTTGCTTTTACCTTGCATGCTTTCTCAGCCTAATTAACATACAAGATGGTAGCAACACCTGGTCTCTGCCGAGTTTCATGTTGTGCTTAGATAACTGTGACATTAACATCTATGTCCCATGTACCCATCATATTAGAAGATCAGTTACATTTTGAATCTGATCACACCTACTTTCAAGTTTTGGTGGCTGGCCATTTTTATAACATAGGTCCAGCATGGTGGCACTCTTAGATCTGCAGACTGCAGAATGCTGGAGATATGAGTATTGCAGTGCAAGACATGGAGCATGTTTGCCATTAAGGCACAACTTCCCATATCACCATGTGTATCCATCAACTGTGGTATATTCAGTTAAACGTGTGCCTCAGCACACATACAAGTGGGACGATGTTTACAGGATTCCTTTTTAGAAACACTTAAAGGTAAAATAAACAAAAAAGGGAGAGAAATGTTAAAAATTAAAACTGCAAATAATATAATTTTTAATGTAAGAGTAATGGGGATCACATAGGTGAATATACATTTCCTATTGTAAAAAGGGGTAGTATACTAGACTTAGCTTGGACAGATATATATATTCATCTCATAAAATCAAGAAATTTACAATGCTATCAATGTGGGAAAGTGATCATTTCCCCATAGTTTTAGAGCTGAATGAAATGAGTTTTGGTCTTACTCAACCAACTTTAGATCCACGAAAAGTGAATGAAAATTTGATAATTAGGAATTAGAAGTATATCAGATGGATCACAGAGTTAGAATAAGGCATTTAAGGTATTCTCCAGAATATTGAAGAGAATGAAAAACAAGGGTTGGGAGAGATAGAAGAGATTCAGAACCCAATAGATAACTATGATAAAATAATCTTACCAATAAAGAAGAAATTGGAGACATATAATAACACAAAAAAAATAATACAAGGAAAATGAAACATAAACCATGGCTCGATAAGGAATGTATTCAACAGAGAAAGACCTTGAATAAGGAGGGATGATATGTAATAAAAACAGTTGACTTGACCCCTAAAATAACTCTAAAATGGTTAAGGAAAAAATATAGATGGTTGCTGGTTGATAAGAAAAAAGCAATATAAACAACATTTATGGCAAGATTTGCAAGTGTGCACCTGATTTTCCCATTGACAAACAGCATAAAAGGGTGTTTGCAGTGCACCACAAGAATAAAGGAAGCCTTACGCCATGCCTCACTACACACTGAACAAAAGTAAGGTTAGAATTTTCTCTGCTAGCCAGCCTGGTGGCGCTGAGGCTTGAGGTGCTGGATGCCACACCTCATGCCATGCCGGCAACCCAGGTTCGAGAATGAGCCTCTGTTGCTGGGGGTTATTGGGGAGGGAGAGGATTAAGCATCTGAAGGACAGCTGTCCTCTCCCAGGAGGGACAGGGGTCCCTAGTCGGTGCTTGGCTGCCCTCTGGCAGAGGCCGGAGATGCAGCAAAGCACTGATGATGTAGAGAAGGAGTGGAGGAGTGGCAGACATCGGTTCCATGCCTTGATGTCAGGGTGCTAGCCACTCCCCAAGGAACAGGGCAAATGCCCTTCAGCTCAGGGGGAGAAGGAGAACCAGAGCTTGCCCTCGATCTACAGCCACCCTCCTGGCACCCTCCTGACCATTGCTACTGACTGCTCGGGGTGTTGGGGCCCACCTCATCCCTGCCCAGGGGGGTAATCTGAGGCTACATGGGTGACAGAGGACTGTCCAGGTAGGGCAGACCACAGAGGGATAACTCCTTGGTGCTCCCAAGGAGACCAGAGCTGAGGAGAGGAGGAATAAATATGACAATAAAAAAAATAATTTACTCTGCTATCAAGAAATAGGCACTTCTATCTAAAATTAAAGCTAAATAATTTATAAATGCATGTGGTCACTTTACAGATAAAAGAATGCATGGAACAAGCATGAACTGAAGTACATTGAAAGTTGCAGTATAACAATGTTTTGAAGTGCAGAAGATCAATGGAATGAATATATTTAAATAGTCTTGGATGAGCACAGTATTTAACGGAATATTACTTATTAACAGACAATAACCAGGGATTCATATAAAGAAGAATATTAAGGAGAAAGAGAATACAGGTGTGGAAATGAAGCAATAATTGTGAGCATTTTATGGTACACTTCAAATTTATTTATTTGAATATTTGGTAACCGGGAAAGGCACACTAAGCTGAGGTTTGGTTCCAGGTGTGACCCAATAATTTGTCAAAAATAAATCAAGTAAATACCTAATAGATAAAAATATTCCTTAATAGGCATATGGAAACACACATTGAAGTAGTGAATTGATGTGTGTGAGTGTGAGTATGAATATGCCCACCTTGAGTTTATATTAACATAAGTTATGCAAATTTAAGAGGCATTATACATTTGTATATATTTTATCTTTAGAAAAATAATGGTGTATCCCTGATGAAAGACACATCTGAGACATATAATAAATATGTTAGATTTACATTTAACTATTTGTACTGTTTTGTTTCACCTATCAATAAAATGATTTAAAAAATTAACAAACTTTGGTGAGTGGGCCTATTGCTTTCTAATCTGAACAACATTATCAAGATTTAATAGAATCTATAACTATGAAGGATAGCAAAATTTTGGGGAACTGGTGACATATGGCACAAAGAATATTGAATTCAATACTCTGTCGGTTATATCACCAACAACTTGGCTAGTGTTCTTCCAGCAAAAATATGGACATACAGACAAAACTTTAAAGGATGTAATACAACTTGACATAGATAAAGATAGGGGGTTAAGCAGTAATATGATAACAGAAAGTGTAGTAAGACAGGCGATTATAGCTCAAAAAAAGAACAAAGCTGTAGGTGTAGATGGTATAGGTGCAGACATTTTTTGATGTATGCCACATTGGTGGGCAAGTAAACTATTTTGTTTGTATAACTACATTTGTCATAATTTAGTGTTGCTGAAAGAATGGCACTTCAGTTTAATAGTCCCATTATTCAAGAAAGACTGATCAAGCAAACCAGGAAACTATAGACTCATCAATCTATTGTGTATTGCTCTGAAAATCTTTTCAAGAATTACATTGGGGAGACTGGATAGCTGGGTTAGGGACTGCAATTTACTCTTTGAAAAACAGGCAAGTTTTAGGAAGAATAGGAGTACAATGGATAACATTTTTACTTTAAACTATCTGGTGGAAACATATTACATTGTAAATAAAAGTGTGTTATATGTAGCTTTCATGGACTTGAAAGTTGAATTTGTTAACATGAACAGATATATTTAATGGATAATTCTGGAAGCCCAGGGGATAGATGGTCACATATTATCCATTTTACAGTGTATCCAAAGAAATAATAAAGCATATGTAAGGGCTAGTAGGGATAGTATGATTTCAGAATAAAAAAAATATCTATAACGGGGAAAAAACAGGGTTGCCTGCTGGCACCAATGTTGTTTAACCTCTATTTAAAGTGCCTTATTAAAAAATTGAGTAAGACTGAATGTCCAACACCTAGTATTTTAGGCAGCAAAATTAGTTCTTTATTATATGCTGACAAAATTGTGCACTCATTAGTAAGAAAGCACAAAAGTGTGACCCACATTGTGGTATACATTGGCACTAATGATGTGTTGGAGAAGAGTGTGAAAAGAAGTGCAGGCCAGATATAGGGAACTGGCAAGGTTATTCCTAGCTGAGAATTGCACTGTCATGTTTTCAGAAATCTTGCCAGTACTGAAGGATACGCTGGAAGAAAGCAGAAGATTAGGGAAATCAACAGCTGACTAGGGGACTAGTGTCTGGCTATGGGGTATGGGTTGGTGGGTGAATGGGGGACTACATCGGAGAACAGAGACCTATTTGCAAGAGACAGACTACACTTAAGTAAGGAGGGGAAGGAGGTCCTTAAAAACAAGCTAGGGGGTTAAACATCTAGGTACTGGGGTTTAAACTAGATGAGGGGGGAGGGCTGGAGAGTACAGGACTCTTGCGTGAAATAGGAGAGTGTAGGCTTTTCCCCCCCCAATCTGGAGGAGTACACGAAGTGAAGACCAAACCTAGAGGAAAGGAAACCAATAAGAAGAGAGTTGGTAAGATAGAGGACAATTCAGGGAGGGACTGGAAAGTTATTCTGATAAATGCAGAGTCTGAGAAACAAGATGCCGGAGTTGAATGCATTGTTGATAGAAGGGGTGGTGGATGTGGCTGCAGTCACTGAGACTTGGACCAACAGTATCATGACTGGGACATGAAAATTTCTGGGTACATCACACTTAGAAAGAATCAGACAGTGGGTGGGGGGGTTGCACTATTTATTAGGGAAGGGAAAGTGTGCAGCAGCAAGGAGGTGGGGAGAGGATAACATGGATGGGGTAGGGGCCACTTTACAGGATAGTAAAGGGAGGATGATTAATCTGGGGGTGGTCTATAGGCCACCCATGCAATCGGATCACATGGATGGGGAACTAAGTGACAATTTGAGAAAAACTACAGGGGAGGGAGGAGTGGGAATGTGATACTAGGGGACTTTAACATGCTTGGGACAGATTGGAGCTCCCTGGCATTCTCATCAGCAAAGGAGCAAAGAGTGCTTGACGTACTACAGGATGAATCTCTGATTCAGCTTGTTGAAGAGCTGACTAGGGAGGGAAGCATCCTGGACCTAGCACTAGCCGATGGGGAATAGGTCAGGGATCTGGTAGTGGAAGCACCTTTAGCTGGTAATGACCACTCCGATGTGTGTTTTACCTTGGACATAGGGAACAAAGACCATGGTTGTGGACTTCAGGAGGGAAATCTTCAGGGCGATGGCAGATATCCTCAGTGAGCATATAAGTAAAATCAGAACTGGAATCCTGGAAGCCACAAAAACTTGTGCCAGGGCACAAAACAAGGTGGCCAGAGTTAGGGAACCTTGTTGATGGACACAGCAGGAAGTGAGGAATAAGAAGATGGCCTTAACTCATTGTCTCCTAGCAGACACCTGTAGTCATCAGTAAAATACACTAGTGTGTCCTGAGGAAGTCTGCAGAAGTCAGCTACTGACTCTCAGTGTGCCCTTGCAACGTCTGCAGAAGTCGCTTATATATTTTAATATATAGTGTAACAGAATATAAAATATATTTGACTGCATAGCACCATTGCAAAGGTAATTTTATGCTGAACAACTTTGTCACTGATATTTTGTGCATATCTTGAATACTTTAGGAGTTATTCGCATTTGTTTATGGTATGGTGTGTATGGCTTATGTTGCCTGTTTTAGTGAAAAAAATATTTAGTTTGCTCTTTTGACCAGCATAGAACAAAAACTAAATAACTTATTAATACATGCATGCCACCATTGGAAAGGCAATTTTGTGCTGAATAACTCTGCCTCTCATACTTTGTGTGTAGCATGTACAGTTATTGAGCTATTAGCATTTGTTTGTGACATGCTGACTATGGCTTGATTTTGCTTAGAAAGGCCCAGGATTCACTGTTAAAAGTATACTGGAGATTCAGGAGGCAAGTGGTGTAATCTCAGCGTGATCCTGTGGAGGCAATGAGTTAAGAAGGTACAAATACTCCCATAGTCCCATAGTGAGACAGACCATGAGGAGTATTATAGGCTATCCAGGGAGGTTAGCAGAATGGTAAGAAAAGCTGAATCTGATAAGGAGATCAGATTAGCAAGAGAGATTGGGGGGAGAAGGAATTCTTTAGATATGTTGGGGAATGTAAGAAAGGTGGGGGACAGATAAGCAAGCTGAAAATGGTGGGTGATGGGTAGGGGTAAAATAGGCTAAAATGTTAAACCATTATTTATGAACATATGAACATACAATTGTGCCTGTGGAAACAGACCACCTGGTCTATCTAAGTCTGCTAAAGTGTGCAGCTAGCACTCCTAGTTTGCAGCTGCTCCACCCCCTCCTCTTTGTCATCCCACTGCCATCCTCCTTCCCCACCCTCACTCTCCCCTGTGCCCAATCCCATGCCCTTTCAAAGCTGTTCACAGATTTACATGATACCACCCATTCTGGTAGTGTGTTTTATTTTACTACCACCATCTCCATGAAATAGTGTCTCCTAATTTCCCTCCTATATCTCCCCCCTCTCTTCTTAGCCCATTCCCCTGGTGTACCTCCTCTCCTTAGCTTAAAGACCCCATCTGCCCCATCCTTATTAATTCCCCTTAGAGACTTGAATGTCTCTATCATGTCCCCCCTGTCCCTTCTATCTTCCAGGGTGTTCATCTTCAGGTCTCCCAGCCTGCTGTCATTGTCTCTCTCCTCCATTCTACATATCATCTTTGTTGCCCTTCTGTGCACCCCCTCCAGTAGCCTGATATCACACTTCAGGTATGGCCTCCAAAACTGCACACAGTACTCCAAGTGGAGCCTTACCAGTGACCTATAGAGGGGCAAGATCACCTCACTTCGCCTGGACAAAAAAAAAACTCACTATGCACCCCAGCATTTTGTTCACTTTTGCAGCCACTCTCCTGCACTGGCAGTGTTGTTCATGGTCACTGTTACCATTACCCCTAGGTCCTTCTCCTCCTCAGTGATCCCCAGCTTAAATCCCCCCAACCAGTATTCTCTCTTTGGTTTCTTCCTTCCGAAGTGCATAACCTTACACTTCTTTGCATTGAACCACAGCTGCCACCTCTCTGACCACTCCTCTAGCTTGCTTAGGTCCCCCTGCAGCTGCTTCCATCCCTCCCCTCCCCTCCATCAAACAATGCTCCCATTTTGGTGCTGTCTGCAAACAGACTTACCTTGCTCACCACCCCGTGCACAACGTCTGATATGAAAAGCCCAAATAATATTGGTCTTCACTAGAGAAGGGGATGGGCCATTGCCTCAGAGAGGGGACAGAAAATGGGCCATGGGGGGCTCTCACAGATGGGGAGATCCAGGTAGGGAGGGTGAGGGAGGCTTTCAAGTCCTTGAGGACAGATAAAGCTCCAGGACCAGACGGCATCCACATCAGGGTTCTGAAGGAACTGGCGGATGTCCTGGGAGCTCCAATGAAGGAACTATTCAATTCCTCCCTCCAATTAGGATATGTCCCCCTAGATTGGAGGTTGGCTTATGTTGTGCCCCTCCATAAGTGTGAACCTCAGGATGAAACAGGGAACTACAGACAAGTCAGTCTGAAATCTGTAGTGAGGAAAATGTTGGAAGCCATCTTAAGGGAACAGTCGGTGGAGTTCCTAGACATAAATGGTTTTCAGGATGATAACCAACATGGATTTGTCTGGGGGAAATCATGTCAAACTAACCTGGTTGAATTTTTCAGCTGTGTGACAAGATCCCTGGATAGAGGAAAGCTTCTTAATTTCCTGTACCTGGACTTCAGCAAGGGTTTTGATTTGGTCCTGTATGGAAGGCTAATTTGGAAATTGAGGGAACTGGAGGTGGGAGATAAATTGGTGGGGTGGGTAGCT
This sequence comes from Neoceratodus forsteri, assembly GCA_016271365.2. Taxonomy (NCBI): domain Eukaryota; kingdom Metazoa; phylum Chordata; order Ceratodontiformes; family Ceratodontidae; genus Neoceratodus; species Neoceratodus forsteri. Next base: position 87,070,688 of record CM057453.1, read on the forward strand.
AATTGGCTTAGGAATAGACAGCAGAGGGTGGTAGTAGGGGGTGAAGTGTCAACACCCAGAAAGGTCATCAACCGCGTACCACAAGGTTCCGTTTTGGGCCCTATCCTGTTTAATGTATTCATTGCAGACATTGGGGAGGGGGATGGTAGTAAAATTAGTTTGTTCATAGATGATTCTAAATCGGGGTGGTGGTAGATAGTGAGGAGGGTAGGAGGACTCTACAGGATAACCTGGGGAGGCAAGAAAACTATGCCCATGTGTGTCAGTTAGGGTTTAACACTTGCAAATGCAGCAATCTGCACCTGGGTGTTAGGAAGCCTGGATATAACTACCACTTGGGGGGTACAGCTGACTGTTATGATGATGGAGAAGGATCTGGGGGTGATGACTGATGGTAAAGGGAACCACTCAGAGCAGTTCAGAAGAGCAGTGGGTTAGGCAAACAAAATGCTTGGGTTTATAGCCAGGGAGAGAATGTCCAGGAGAAGGGAGGGTATACTGCCCCTGTACACCTCACTGATGAGGCTGCATCTGGAGTACTGTGTACAGTTCTAGTGCCCTCACCTAAAAAAGGACATCACACTGCTGGAGAGAGTCCAGAAAAGAGCGACGAGGATGATTAGTGGTCAGGGGGGAGGTTTGTCATATGAGGACAGACTTGGGGAGCTGAACGTGTACTCTCTGGAGGACAGATGGGATAGTGGGGATATGACAGAGACCTTCAAATACCTGAAGGGGTTCAACAGAGGGAACAAAGAAGGTCTGTTCAAGTTAAGGAAGATGGGGACTATGAGAAGCCATAGTCTAAAGTTGTCCTGGGGGCGGTACAGAGAAGAGGTGAGGGGGCATTATTTCATGGAGAGGGTAGTGGCATCCTGGAATGCACTGCCAGTAGACCTGGTAAAAATGGAAACTGTGGGAGGTCTCAAGAAGAGTTGGGACTAGCACAGCGGCAAGGTACAGGGTGAGGATTTGGTGAATAACAAGGTGTACAAGGAGGGGAAGGGGGTGGGAGGGAGGAAATGAGGGGTGGGTAGAGCAGCCACTATACAGTACCAGTGACCTGAGTTGGGCAGACAAAATAGACTATTAGACCTAATCTGCTGGCAACTATGAATGTGTGTAACATTGTTTTATGTTCATTAACTCCATCATGGCTCAGGAAGGCAATTGAGTGTTGCCTAAAATCCCTTGGACAACTAGAATTGTCTGTCAATGCATAGAAGTTTGCTATACTGATCTTTGGTAAAAAGAGACATTCAACAATAAAAATTGGATTATTGATAATTTTCAGTTCAAGATTAAACAAGAATATAGCTATTTGGTTATGGTCTTTGAGTTTAAAATATCCTGGATTAACCCGTTTGCTCAAGTATAGAAGCAAGGCTCAATAGCAGCAAAAGCCATTAATAGATTCTGCAAACTTTTTGCAGCTAATTCATATGCGGTGCTGAAACGAGCATTTGACTCAAAGGTGGTAAGCATAGTTCTGGATAGCTCTGAAGTTGGGCCTTTTGCAAAGGTGCCAAGGATCTGGAGGTAGTCTAAAATATGTTTTATAAACAAGTTTTTAACTTACATCAGAGAACTCCAACATTATTATTAAGAAGTGAATTTAATCTAAAATCCATTGAACTTATGGCACAACTAAGGGAACTGTTATTATGGAAGAAGATTGTGCATTTACCAGCAGATAGATTTTTAGCTAAATGCTGGTTGGAAAATAAAGAGAAAAGGAAAACAGATGGTTGGTTTTATAACTTAAATAAAAAAAAAATTGTGGAGAAGGGTCTTATTGGAATTTGGCACAACTATGCTGTGGCTAATATAGAGCTACGGTACATGTAAAATTGGTGGCCCAAAGATCTGAAGATGCTTTTTTTCAGATGGAATTAGTCAAACTACAGCATTTACCTTTTTTTGAATTTTATTAGAAGCATAAAGGCCCACAAAAGAAAGAAAAATATTTATATTTTTGTAAAAATACCTTACAAAGCAATGTTATGCAAATTTAGTCTGGGATGAAATATACCTCTGGGATAAGAGGAAACATCTTTGATCTGGTGACCGCCATTGTAGCTGTAATATCAATAATAAAGTAAGAGTACCCCATCTGATATTTATGTGCCTGCAATTAAGTAAAATAAGGGAGAAATGGCAAATGCCGTTGTGGTTGGTTGGGCATCCATGGCACTCCAGACATTACCTCATGGGTTTTAGCCCACCTGATAGGCTAGTGATGCACATGACCCCAGGATCAAATTTCTAGTATATCCCGGTCCCAGAAACCCCTGCTTTCCAGTTTCGAATCATGCATCTGATCAGGCAACAAGCACACCAGGAATCCCTGTCTGCTCTACTAAGGTAGGCCCTTGAACCTAAGGGTATTTTTATTTTATGCTGTAATTTCAGGAAGAAAAGCAAACAATGTATTAATGTACTAATTCAGATACCAGCTTGGGATTATTTTGGTAAAAGAGGTCTCATATTTAGGCTGCAGTCTTGCCTTTGTTTATGTGCCTCCTGAAAAGAATTGCTGAGCTGAACTGCATTATTAGGCCTGAATTAGCCAGCTCAATGTGTTTTTCCCTTTTTGTGCTGCATTCCTGCTAATTTCGATGTTTGTTACTGGTTTTTTAAGTTGACTCAAAGTCGCTTGAGCATGTTGCTCTGGTAAGGGTAATGCTTGTGCTTCTCAAATGACGCACTGTTTTTTAGCAGGGGCCCCCCTGTCTCGCTGGGGACAAAAGCTCTACTTGTTGTTTAGTGCGGCTATCTCGATAGCCTTGTTTGCAGAGACTCTGAAAGGCTGGCCACCGGCCTTACGGGTTCCATCGGAATCACACGATGACCACGTGGTCTCTCTGCTCCCCTCCCAGCTTCCTCCCCACCGCCTTCATTCTGGCATCAGATTCAATCCCCGGAGGCCTGACAAAGCCTCCCCTCCTCTGTGCTGCACAGTCCTCTGTGTAGGCTGTGGGCGCGACCCTACCGCCCTTCTCCCACACGCCTAGTAACGCATCCTACGTCTGTAGGCATTTTGGCCTACTACAGCCTCGTGATCCTCTGCCCCTCCTTTCGCTATGCTGGGCATGGCCTCCTCCACAGGCTACAGTGGCCTCCTCCACTGTCTTCTAGGCTAGCGCTCCTCCAAAGGGCAGTTGCCACCCTCGCTCAGGCCTAGCTGGGGGGGGAGTGTTAAAGCTCCAGGACCAGGAGCAGAGTGTTAGCGCACAGAGGTTGCGTTCCAGGAAAGTGGGTTCTTCCTTCTCGCATGACGCAAGCCAGCCACTCTTCGGGGCACTTGACTCCATGCTCTCCTCCATTGGCAGTGACTCCAGGTCCAGAGGAGCATGGAGACCTGGCAAACCGCTTTCAATGCTGTTTTTCTCCTTCCTAGGGGTTAGTTTTTAAATTCCCCTCCGAGGCAACACCAAGGTCTCCTTCATCTCTGGGGCAGTCACATCTCTCACAGTCTCTACCGGCCCCATTCCTGCCTGGAACAGCTACTCGGGGTCTCCCCACCACTGTAGGGTCCCTCCCACAGCGACTCTCTGGTTGGTCCCCCATGATATAAACTGAGCTCTCTCTCTCTTTTTGCCTTGCCTCTCCTTGGCCTCAGGTCCCTCCCACAGCGACCCGAGAGTGCAGGTCCTGCCTCCCCTGGACCTCCGACTCAGCCACGCCATGGCTCCCTCCCATAGCAGGCCATGTGCACCTGGTCCACCTATGGTTCCCAGGCCATCTCAGTTCCACCATATACCATGTTGCGGGGGCCCTCACACAGTGCCCCTGCAACCTTTATGTAAAGAAATGGTGGGATACAATGCAGGCATCGGTCACCCCTGCCTAGAAGTGTAGGGGGGGCAAAAGGATCACCCATAGGGCATCGAACTCCAGCTCCAACCTAAGGCCTGCTTTCTTCTCTCCACAGATGGTAAAAGCAAAGAAGTGTTCCTCATGCAGCACCACCCTCCTACCCCAAACCCCAGGACCCCACTGCGCAGCCCGTCTACTTGACGACAACGACTCCTCCCTGGAGCAAACACCACCTATGGGGCCCAGCAACCCGGGACCCAGCAACCCCACGTAGAGGTACCCGGGCACTCTCCTAATCCAAAACCAGCAGGCCGTGGTCACCATGATGGAAAGCCAGCAGAACTTCATGCTCAAGATAATGGAAAAGCTGGAATCCCTCACTCAGCATAGAGCCAAACCGTTGAGTCCAGAGCCTGACAAGGCAGGGGGGCAACCGGAGGAGCACCCAAATCATGAGGACACCCTTCCAGATGTTCCACGTGAAGATGCGCATGAGGATAAGGATGCTGCAGAGGAAGAGGATGAGGCGGAATCGGATGAAGAGGATATGGAGCTTCCATTCTACACCATCTCTGACTTCAAAGAAGTTGTGCTCTTTTGACACGGTCCCAGGGCTTATGCAGATCATCAAGGCCACCATGGGGTTCAACACCGAGGAGAGTAAGCCCGAGTCAAAACTTGACCCCATGATACAACTGAGAGTGTTGAACCCGGAGACATTCCCAGTATGCCCTGCTATTGAGGATGTCTTCAATAAAGAGTGGCAATCTTCAGAACCAGGCAGAATGCCGAACAGAAAGAACCTGGACAGAATGTATCCGGTTCAAGGGGAAAAATCTGATATCTGGTGCAAGACCCCCACCATTGATCCTCAGGTGACGGCTCTTAACAAGAAAACAGTGTTACCATGCAGAAAAATTGCCCTCAAAGATCCTACGGACAAAAAAGTAGAGGACATGCTCAAAAAGGCATTCGAGATCGAAGGCACCACTGCAACAGCAGCCACTACTGCCATCTACATGGCGTGAGCACAGATACGTTGGCTCGAAGAACTTCAGGAACAGGTCAACCCTAAGTCCAGGGAGGCAGAACTGTTAGAATGTACTCTAGATGCAGCAAAATAGCTAGCCAACATGGCAGTAGACACCTTGCGCCTTCACGCCAGGGCTACGGCCATCACCAACCATGCTCGGAGGGCACTGTGGCTAAAATTGTGGGACGCAGACAATGAATCAAAAACTCTGTTGCAAAACCTACCACTAAGGGGAAAGTATGTGTTTGTGGAGGGGCTGCAGGATTATCTAAAACAAAAGGAGGAGGGTAGAGACCTCCTTAAGAGTAAGACCAGGTATAACTACCTCCCCTCATTGAGGCGGAGGTTTTGGGGGGGGAACAGACTGTACCAACCCTGCAGGGACACGCCACAATAAAACAGCTCCTTTCGAGGCAGGGGTACATCACACAGTTTCCGTAGCCTGTACCCTCAAACCTATCAGTCATTCTCCTTCAGAGCCCAGGGACAAAAATCCGGAGGACAGGGTAGAAGCTACAGGGTGAAGCAACAGTGACTACATTCCCATGATCATTCAGGGCCAGGACCCCTACCTGCCGGTAGGACAAAGACTGGCCTTATTCGCACATTGCTGGTTCAACACAACCATGGACAGGTGGGTCAAAAGAGGTAGTGGCCAGGGGGTACTCCATAGATCTATCCCAACCCCATACCCCTCAAAGATTCGTATCCTCTCCCATAGCCAAAAGAAAGACATCCCCTCATCAGGTCCAGCATATCTTGTCGGAGCTGATTCGGAACAGGGCCATCCAACCTGTCCCAGTACGAGAACAGAACCTAGGGGTCTACTCTATATTCTTCCTTGTGCCCAGGAAATCAGGGGAACTCCTTCCCATCCTGGACTTAAAGCACCTCAACCATCACATAGTGTCTCACAGATGCAAAATGGAGACCATACGATCAACTCCGCGCAGTCTCCGGGTAGGCGACCACCTGACGTCCATAGATCTAAAGGACGCATATCTTCATATTCCCATCATTCACAGACACAGGCAATTCCTCCGATTTTACATCTTGGGCCACCACTTCCAATACCAGGCCTTGCCGTTTGGCCTCTCCTCCACCCCGAGAGTGTTCACCAAGGTTTCCATAACCCTAGTGGCCAGACTCAGGGAACAGGGACTGGACATCATACCCTACCTGGATGACTGGCTCATCCAGGCTCGGTCCAAGGATCGGGCACTACAACACATGGAAACCACCCTACTGGCACTCGAAGACCACGGCTGGGTGGTCAATCGGGAAAAGAGTCACCTCGTTCCCACACAGCAGATCGAGCATCTGGGAGTGCTGATCAACTCGGCCCAAGGATGGGCAAAGCCATCTCCCTCAAGGGTACACAACTTGATAACCCTGGACTATCAAATGAAAGCCTACCACCAGACAACCATGGGAAGGATAGCCCAGTTGTTGGGATGCATGGCATCATTCATCGACTTCATTCCCTGTGCCAGGTGACACATGCGTCCACTCCAAACATACGTTCTGACTCAGGGAGCACAGAGCGAACACAACCTACAGGTCATTGTACCACTACCACCCTCAGTGAGACTCTCATTGACATGGTGGATGGCGGAATCGAACCTGACCAAGGGAGCTCCCCTAGAGGCCTCATACACGTCCGCAATAGAAACGGACATGAGCCTCTCTGGTTGGGGAGCATGCCTGGGAGACACGATGGCCCAGGGCCTATGGTCTCCAGTGGAGTCAAGACTCTCCATCAACGTCCTGGAGATGAGAGTGGTATTCCATGCTCTCAAGGCATTCAAGCACCTAGTAAATGGCCAGTTGGTCCTGATCCGCTCCAACAACCGGGTCACAGTGGCCTACACAGCCAAACAGGGCAGGACCAGGAGCAGAGCCATGCACAGGGAGGCTATGGCAGTCCTGCATTGGGCCCAATTCAACCTCAGACATCTGGGTGCAGTTCACCTGGCAGGAAAGCTGAACATACACACAGATTGGCTCAGCAGGCAACAGGTGCACCCAGGAGAATGGCGGTTGAACCCCGATCTGTTTCAAATGATCCAAACGACATGGGGACCCGTAACCATAGATCTCATGGCAACATGGGAGAATGCTCAGGTCAGGGACTACTACTGGCTTTTCAGGGACAGTCGCTCCCAGGGAACAGATGACCTATCCCAACCATGGTGTCAGAAACATGCATATGTCTTCCCACCTCTCCCCTTGATTCCGCAGGTACTAGCCAAAATACGGGCCTCACATTGCACAGTCATTCTGGTGGCCCTCTACTGGCCACACAGGACGTGGTTCGCCACAGTTCAAGAGATGTCCCTAGCCAGCTTCAAGTTACCCTACCGAACAGACATGCTCTCGCAGGGTCCAGTAGTCCACCTGACCTCGCGGACACTGAAGCTCATGGCCTGGCTCCTGAAAGGAGGAGACTAAGGGAGGCAGGTAACCATGACACCATCATTAGCACCTTACTACAGTCCAGGCAGACTTCCACCACCTCCACCTATGGTAGACAATGGTCTATATTCTCAAGGTGGTGTTTGGAAAGGGGCAAGGTACCTGAGCAGACTGACATGGCTACAATCCTGCTATTCCTTCAACAGGGAGTGGACAAGGGTCTAGCCCACTCTTCTCTTAGGGTGCAACTGTCAGCTATAGGGGTGGCCACAGGGCCCATCGGGGGGTGCAACCTAGGAGCCCATCCCAATGCCCTATGTTTCTTAAAAGTGGTAGAGATCCTCCAACCAAGAACACGACCAACCATCACACCTTGGGATCTCCCACTAGTCCTCGATTCCCTCAGCGCGGCACCCTATGAGCCTCTTCTTGAGGTGGATCTGTTCTGGGTTGGCCTCAAGACATGTTTCTTGGTGACCATCTGCTTGGCCAGACGGATTGGAGAACTAGGGACCTTATCCTGCACAGAACCCTACACCCTATTCACCCCTCAAGGGGTCCACTTCTGAACTGTACCAGCCTTCCAGCCAAAGGTGCCCACTGCCTTCCACAGGGAGCTGCCCATTGAATTGCCTACTCTCCCAGAGGGGACACAGCAGAACACCAGTGACGCTCCACATCACCTAGATGTCGGATCCGCCCTATCCATCTACTTTAGCCAGAACGCATCCCATACGTAAAACAGAAAGATTGTTCATCATCGCTAAGGGACATAGGCAAGGCAGAGCCGCCTCCAAGTCCACTATTGCTGAGTGGCTAAGGAGAACCATCCAGAATGCTTATGTAGAAAAACAGATGACACCCCCTCAGGGGATCAAGGCTCATTCCACCAGGGCAGTCGCCACTTCATGGGTGGAAAGGGCCGATGTGTCCTCAGAGGACATATGTAGGGCGGCCACGTGGAGCTCCCTCCACACGCCCGCCAGACACTCACAGACTAGAACACTGCTATGCCATACGGCCCATTATCTCGCCACACAGGTTCTTGCAGCAGCATCTTCATCCTCTCACTCTTAGACCACTCTGTCCTCCTTGGGTACTACACTGCTTCTTATCTACCCATGAGGTAATGCCTGGAGTGCCATGGATGCCCAACCAATCACAATGGGTGTTTACTCACCTGGTAAAGGTGATTGTGTTGGTTGGCATCCATGGCACTCCAAGGCACCCCCTTCAGAGTGCTCAGAGTGACCGGGACTGAAAAAAGCCTGTTTATCCATCAGCGGGCTTACGAGGGGATAGATGACAATGTTGACTCACAGTGATAAGCTAACAGTCGGTCCCTCCAGGACTGAGAGTAGATTGTAAATATTAGGGATTATAAAACTCAGCCTACGGGCCACTGAGACTACGTCATAGCCAGCATCATTTTTGTTTCTAATTGTATTTCACATCATCATTGTTTGGTTTTCCCTGCATTGTCTGTTTCTTCTTCTCGTACTTACTAACCTTGATTTCAGCTATAGAAGATTCAAACTGGAGAGCAGGGGTTTCTAGGACCTGGATATACTAGAAATTTGATCCTGGGGTCATGTGCATCACTAGCCTATCATGTGGGCTAAAACCCATGAGGTAATGTCTGGAGTGCCATGGATGCCAACCAACACAATCACCTTTACCTGGTGAGTAAACACCCAATTTGAGGGGAGACTAGAGAAGAGATGGATTCAAGTAAATCAGTAGAATGCATGTTATTCTGTGACAAAGCAAGTCATATATTTACAATGGCAAAGTTTGCTGTAGGAGCCTTGTACAAAGTATATAGCGTGCATTGTTAGAAACTTGAAAAATGAAGGTAGAATGGTTCTATGGCAAACACTTTTAAGCTAGTAGGTTCTGAAACTAGATTTTTAAAAAAAGTATATTTATTATTATGTCATGGACTCTAAACAAAAGGCAAAATCCTGTATTGTGATTGACTGACTGGCACCTTTCCACTGTGGTAAATCCTATGATAACCAGTACAAAAGGTGCCGGCCAGCAGCATGTTAAAAAAAAAATCCGACCCCGAAATCATGAAATGTCAACTTCCACCTTGTTTCCCCACTAAACTGGGAGTACAAAAAAACATTTCTGTACATGGGGAAAATAACAAACAAAACAGTGTTCAAGTCTGAATCAGTTACCATAAATATGCTTTTTTTAATTGTTTCCCCATAACCACTTCCACCCAGTTCAACTCTAATTTTTTTTTTCTGTCCTCTTGGCTTGGCTCCATTCCATTCCCAATAGAGTCCCGCTCCCTTTCTCCTGTACAGTCCCTCTCTCATTGTTTAAATTCCCACTTTTGCTGTGCCAATGGCAGCACAAAAAAAAAAGAAACAACTAAACACATTCCCCTGACGGTAAGAAATTCCCCCCAGTCCATTTTAACTATGCAAACTGTAACCCAGAATCTGTATGAAGGCAACACATTATGGGTTACAACATGACTCACAGTCAGCATGGAACTTTTTTTTCTAGCAGGCTAACAAATACAGTAAAATGAAATAAAGAACCTAAGAAACCAGTTTTATTTTATTTTATTTTATTCTCTCTAAAAAAAAGGACTCGAGGCTGTGGGTTATGGGGAGGGATTTACCATGGCTGTGTCTCATGGCCAAACCATGCCAGCCATGGTAAATCCCCCCCATAACCCACACTCTTGAGTGATTTATTGCTTAATTGTATGTGTGATGCATATGTGACAATGTAATTTTTATACATACTTAATAATACTAACATACTAACATACTATTTGCCAGCAGATTAGGCCTTACGGTCTATCGAGTCTGCTCGAACCTAGATCCTTAGTTGGGTGCCGAGACCCTCCCATCCCTTGTGCTCCAGAAACCCGTATCATCCATCCCCACCCCCCTGGGACAGGACATCATCTGATACATCCACTTTCTGTGTCTGTCCCACCCTCTCTTGAAGCCCTCTACAGTGGATCTCTGAACCAGCTCACCAGGCAGTGCATTCCAAGGGTCCACCACCTCTCTGTGAAAAACCTCCTCCTCTTCCCCTCACCCTTCCACCTTCCAACTTCAAACCATGCCCTCTGGTGATACCTCCCTGCTTTAGTCTAAAGATCCCTCCATGTTTACCCTATTTATTCCTTGAGGTACTTGAAGACCCTATCATGTCCCCTGTCCTCCTCTCTCCAATGAAAACAGGCAGAGCTCCTCAAGTCTGTCCTCATAAGTCAAATCCCTAGCCTCATATCATCTTTGTTGCCCTCCTCTGTACCCTCTCCAGGAGATGTATGTCCTCTTCAAATGTGGTCTCCAGTACTGTACACAGTACTCAAGGTGTGGTCTAACTAGTCCATTGTACAGTGGCAGAATCACTTCCTTGCTCCTAGAGGTGATCCCCTTACGATGCATCCCAACATCCTGTTTGCCTGCTAGCTGCCTCCTGCACTGCTCAGAGTTATTCATACATGTATCCACCATGACCCCTAGGTCTTTTTCCTATTGAGGCCTCCAGTGCCTCCTCCCAGTGTGTACCTCTGTTTGGAGGTTTCCTGACCAAGATGCAACACCTTGCACTTGGTGGTATTGAAATTTACCATGTGTGAGCCCAGCTCTGGTGTCCAGGTCCCTTGCAGGCCACCCTCCCTCTTCTCCCTCAACTACTGCTCCCATCTTGGAGTCATCCTAAGAGACTCATTTCACACCCTATACCCTCCCTGATGTCCGATATGTATGCATTAAACAGGATCGGACCCAGGACCGAGCCTTGTGGTACCCCACTACCAACCTCTCTAGGGTTCGAGAGCTCCCCACAGACCACTACTCTCTGAGTGCGTCCAGCTAGCCAGTTTTCAATCCATCTGACCATCAAAGGGCCTACTCCTAACCCCATCAGTTTCTCCACCAGACCATTGTGGGGGACAGAGTCAAATGCCTTGCTGAAGTCCAAGAATAATACATCCACAGGCTTACCCCTGTCCAGTTCTGATGTTACCCATTCATAGAACTCCACAAGGTTGGTTTGACATGATCTACCTGGCACAAACCCATGTTGCCGACTATCCAGACCTCCCACCTCCTCCAAGTACACCCCCAATCGTTTCTTTAGTATACTCCATTAATTTTCCCACCACCGAGGTCAAACTGATGGGTCTATAGTTACCTGGTACTTCCCTTGACCCCCCTTTATGGATTGGTACCACATGTGCCTCTCGCCAATCCCTAGGTACCCTCCTGTCTCAAGTGACCTGTTGAAAAGCTCCGCTAGGTGCAGCCAGTATGTCCGCCAATTCCCATAGTACTTGGATGAATGCCATCCGCCCTGGAGATTTGTTTTTCTTTAGGGCCTGAGGGCTAACCACCCTTTTGGTGGAGATAGCATCATCCGTCCCTCCCCTTACTGGTCTTTTTATTCTTATCCAGATGTGATACCCTGGGGTACCTTTCCTCCTCTTGCTCCATTTCTGTTGCTCCCCTGATCCCACTCCCTGCCGCTTCTATCCCTTCATGCCTTGCTTTGTAGATATCCCATCCCCTCCCTAGTGAACACAGGAGGCAAGTACCGTTAAATACCTCTGCCTGGTCCCTCGCTCTTCCACCCACCCTCCTTCTGATCTCAATCTGCTGAGATGGCCCTTAGTTTTTCTCCACTCCCCAATGTACCGAAGAACCCTTTTCCCTCCATGTATCCCCTGTGCCAGCCGCTGCTCTTTACTGACTTTGCTCCCCTCACCATATGGGTGACTTTCTAGATGCAAGTGTACATTTCCTTATCCCTATCCCCTCTGTTGTTTTATATTTTTGTAGGCCACCTTCTTTTTCTGACTGCTACCTGTACCTCACTGGACCACCAGCATGGTTTACGTGTCCTGCTCCAAGCACGCTTTCAACTTAGGCAGATCCTGACTGCCTCATGAAGTCCCTGTTTTATGACCTCCCATCTCCTTTCCACACTTGTCGTTGAGGTAATCCCTTCAAGTGATCCTTGAGAATATTTCCCATGCCCATAAAGTCTGCCCCCTGAAGTCCACTGCCAGTGTCCTAGATCTCCCCCACTCCCCATGCTTATTTGAAACCAGACAGTATTGTGGTCACTCCCAGTCAGGGGTCCTGTACAACTATGTCCCTTACCAGATCCCCATCTGCCAGAGACGACATCCAGGACATGCCCCTCCCTTGTGGGCTCCATCACATGCTGTGTTAAAACACATCCTGGAAGCCATCCAGCAGCCTCTGCTCCTTGGCCACCCTAGAGGACATGGTTCCCCAGTTTGTACCTGGCATAAGGTTCCCATCAACACCACTCCTTCCCTTTTGGACCACACTGGGCAATGATGTTGTCCAGCAAACCATCCTCTAGAACCCCACTCATCCGGGCAAATATGCTACTCCCAGCTTGACCTTGTCTCCTGCTGGGGATCGTGGTAGACCTTACAAGGCCTCCACGTCCTCTGCCTCTTCTACCATAGCAATTTCTATATCATCTCTAACGGAACATAGCCACTCCACCACCTCTGACCTCCTTTCTATCCTTCCTAAGCATAGTGTACCCCTGTATATTTAGGTCCCAGTCATGGTTTTGTTGTCCACGTCTCTCCGTGACCGCTGCCACATCCACCCCCGACAGCATGGCCTGGAACTCCGGCAACGTTTCCCAAGCTCCTGGCATTTACTAACACCAACCCCCACCCTTATCCCTGATCCTCTTTGTCGAACCCCACCCAGATTCCTTGTACTTCATCCTCCCCTGCTCCTCCTGAAACCCCACCTCCAGTCTGTTTCCTCCTCTTGGGCTTGACGGCTACTCCTCATCTGGAGGAGAGGGCTTCTGGTCAGCCCCTCCTCATCCCTTCCCCCTACAAGTTTAAACCCCACCTTTTCTTGTATGTAGTCAGCATTCCCTGTTTAAGGACTTCCTTCCTAATGGGGCAAGATGAAACCTGTCCTGGCATATAGTCCCTTATCCTCCCAAACTCCATTCCAGTTCCCTAACACCCCCCAACCCATTCTTCACCCCACTTCCTGAGCCAGTCATTAACCTCTGTAGCTTATTTTTTTGTCCACTGAGGCCTTTGGTACTGGCAGTATCTCGAAAAGGAAATGTTGAATCCATTATCCCGACAGACTCTGGCAAGTTCTTGGAACCTTGCTTGATTTCAAAATGCTATTTCTCTAGATCATTAGTTCCCAAATGACCAGGAAATCCGTTTCCCTCACAATCTAACCATTTCATACACCATGAACTTTGCTCTGTGCACTGTCAGCCCAGAGATACTCACTCCTTCACCTGGCTATGGCATCCACCCCCTGTCCCTCCCAATGGATACCCCAATCACTCAGTCTCCCAGTAACAGAACCAACACTTCCATCATCCTTATGGTTACCCACTATGCCCTCTCAGCCCCCTTCCCCTTTATTCATGATCTCAATTTCATGGGAGTCTTCCTGCCTTATTAGAGACCCTTGTCACCCTCCCTTTCTGCTTCCCTTGCTATTTTGCCCACTTAACTCAAACCCTCTGAATAGGTGTCCCTTTAACCCTCTCTTATCTGGAACCATTTATCCTGGCCCTGATGGTTTCCTCTTCCCTTGCACCACCATCCTCCCACCTTGTAATAGTACCCCTGCCCAGAGGCTCTCTGTGGGTCCCCTTAGCTAGGCCCCTCCTTGGTACTGACCTCCCAGCAGAAGGGGGCCTCTCCCACCTCCTTGTCTCCCAGTTTCTCTCCAATCATGCTCTCCTCCCTCATGTCTGGAATATGTTGCATCTCCCCCATTTGCTTAACATATATGTTTCCCCTTCTCCCTCTGGGACTATGTCTATCCTTTCCATAGCTGGTCTGTGATGCCCTATGGGTATCCGACTCCCTCCCCCCGGCCTCTGTATAAGTTTCCTCATTTCCACCAATCCCTTCCTCCCCCTCTAGGTTGCTTAGTAGCTCAAATTTATTGTGACACTCTATGTCAGCCTCCATCAAGTAACCCGAGTTTCCCCTGACTGCATCTCTAAACTGACCCTCTTCTTCCTCTCTTGCACTGTTCACCTTAGGAGCTTCCTTCCCACAGTCTGCTGTTTTGGGCTTCCACAACAGCCCCTCCCTGACTCTTCCCCTCCAGTCTCTTTGTATTCAGAATGTTCACCCAGTACGCTTCCCCTTAGTATCAACTTCCTATCTAAGGGTCCTCTGTCCCTAATCACCCCCTCCTGCTTGCTGTAACATAACATCCTGTAATTTCAGAGCGTTGCCCCAGCCTCCCTCAGCCCCACCCTTCTGCTGCCCATATCCACACCCTTATCCTTGGACACCCCTCCAGCTCCCACAGCTTACTCCTTAACCAATATACCTCACCTGATACAAGATAGCTGTCTACAGAGGGAAGCTTCCTCTCCAGGCCCAATTTAGAATTATTGCCATCCCACAGCCTGTGCAGCCTACAACCCTTCCGAAGATGCCTGCCATGGTGGAATATGGCCACCCTGATTATCCTCCTCTGTTTATAATAGCATACCCCCTTTTCTCAGTCCCTTTCCCCTGGAGTACAGTTTCTCTCTAAACTGACTGTAGTTATTTACAAACCCAATTTCAACCCCACCAATAACGTTCCCAAGTCTCACAAACACATACAGTCCAGTGTGTGTTTGGTCACACTAACAGTGTATGTAAGCAGACATCAGGTACCATACGATGTCACAGGCCCACTAGCTCCTGTTGCTTGAATTTCAAGTCCCAAACAGAAATACTCAGCCCTTCAATCCCAACCCCAGTGGCTTTTCAGTATTTAAGAAGGCATACAAAACAGGGTGGATGGGAGGGCTCTTACCAAATACCAGGCAAACAACACATTTAAATTTCCTCAGTATCCCTGCCAAACAACTATCCCTAAGCCACCAAAGTTACAATGTAACAGTTCTAATTCAAGGTAATAATTTTAACACATAAAACTAATTTCACTTACAAACTTTTAAAATATTTCAGTTAAAACAGAATATAACTCCAGCCCTCTTTCCTACCTACCTGCTGCTTAGCTCCCCAAGGGAACAATGAAAGCCAAGTTAATTCCTGTTTAGAGACAAAGATAATTACAGCTAATGTCCCTCCCCAAACACCAGGCAAACAACACATTTAAATTTCCTCAAGTATCCCCACAAACAACTATCCCTAAGCCACCAAAGTTACAATGTAACAGTTCTAATTCAAGGTCATAATTTTTAACACATAAAACTAATTTCACTTACAAACTTTTAAAATATTTCAGTTAAAACAGAATATAACTCCAGCCCTCTTTCCTACCTACCTGCTGCTTAAGCTCCCAAGTGAACAATGATGAACTTGAACTTGACGTGGGATGGTCTAACTGATAAGGCAGTGTCCCCACTCACTGCTGATGTTGCTATTCAAATGGCCTTAGAATTATGATCAGGCCATCCATTAGTCATCAAAGGATTACCATGTGTGACATCATCCTATAAAGTTCGGGACTCATACATGTACAGAAATATGTTCTTGATGGGAATCTGCCATTTCGGGCAGGTATAGGCCATCAGCCTTCATAATTCCACTTTCTTCATGGTAATAGATCAGTTATCACCATTTTAGCTGTTGCTGCATTCAGTTCATGTCCAGTAACATGGCTAGCTGAGTATTTGGCATGATGCTCAAACTTAGTGTACCATGTTGGGCCAGTAGCACTGAGGGTTGAGGCGCTGGATGCCACAACTCGTGCCAGGCCGGCGACCCAGGTTCAGGAGTGGACTCGGGTGCAGGGAGTCGGCAGGGCAGGGTTGAAGATTGAGTGATCTCGTGGTGCTCTCTTCCCCAGGGAAGGTGGGAGGGATGGCCCGTCATGCCAGCTGCCCACAGTGGAGACCGGGGGGGCACTGCAGCAAGCCAAGCAGCATGTTAACAGCATGGCCGACACAGGCAGAGTTGCCATGCACCTGTGTATCAGAACATGCACCAAGCATGGAGGTAGGGGAGAGAGGACTCAGAACAAAGAAAACACTGGCTCCATGGGACAGGTGATGGCACCTGTTCGCCATGCCCTCCGCCGGGTTCTCCGCGACTGGCCTTCCAGTTCCTCCACCTGGGCCCTCTCCTGCAGCCAGAATCTAACTTAGTAAGAGCACCCAAGAGGAGGGGTGACCCACCCCAGGTGGGTGAAGCTGGGAGTACTGGCTACAGAGAGGGGGGAGAGGAGGAGGCACAGACTGGGGGAGCATTAACCAGGGTAGAACATGGATAGGATGCCCGAGAGAAGGTCCCATGGGCCGAGATGGGAGGAAAGAAAGTTGAAAAAAAAAAAAGCAGTGTACCATGTGGACTGGACCTTTCTGGGTGTTGGGCTACCAAACAACTGGACTTGGCATGGTAGCATTGCTGGTGGCATAGTATTTGACTCCTGAAGATTCATGGGTGTTGCTCAAATTCAAACAGTGATTTAGGGTGTTTTCTGCAATGAGGTTACTGTGGTTGCGTGTTTCTGGATGCTACTACTCAACCCGCCACTGCTGCTTTGATTAGCACTAGGCAGTTTCACAGACTCCTCCTCAACTCTGTCATAGTACTCCTCATTAACCCTCCCTCCACTTGGGCTTCTTCCTTGTCACTTCTGGATGCCTTGGCAAATAATGATAATAAGGGAGAGGAACCTCTTGCACCAGATTCCTTTTTGTGTTGAGTCCAGCATAACACATAACATAGAAACATAGAAGCTGATGGCAGATAAGGGACACATGGCCCATCCAGTCTACCATTTTTTGTTGCATTGCTTACACTGTAGACCCCTCCAGGTCTATGGCACTTTCTCTGCCACCCCCTTACCTATCCCTTATGACTCCCTTATGCTTATCCCAGGCTTTTTTAAATCCCACCACTGTTTTCACCCCCACAGCCTCTGCTGGAAGACAGTTCCAGACATCCACCACCCTTTCTGTGAAGAAGCATTTTCTCACACCTTTTCTAATCCTAAAACCCTCCAACTTCATATCATGGCTCCTTGTTTTGGAGCAACCTTTTCTCTGAAAAATACCTCCAATTTGTACTTTATTCACCTCTGTGAGGTATTTAAAGGTATCAATCATATCCCCCTTCTCCCTCCTCTCCTCCAGGGTATACATGCTTAATTAGTTTAGCCTCTTCTCTTAGGACATTTGTTGTAGACCCTGTACCATCTTGGTAGCTCTCCTTTAGACTGCCTGCATCCTGTCTATGTCCTTCCTGAGATGTGGCCTTCAAACCTGGACACAGTACTCCAAGTGGGGTCTTACTAAAGTATATATAGTGGCAACACCACTTCCTTCTTCCTGCTGGTAATACCCCTACCTCTATATCCCAGCATTCCACTAGCTATCCCAGTTGTTTTATCACATAGTCTGGCCACCTTCAGGCCATTTGATAAGATTGCCCGCAAGTCTCTTTCCTGCTTGGTCCCTGCTAGTATCTCTCCCCCAGATTTATACTGCACCCTGGGTTTCTGTGACTGAAGTGCTTTATTTTGCACTTTTTTGCATTAAACTTTAGCTGCCAAACATCTGACCACTCCTCCAGTTGTTTCAAGCTTCTTTCCATCCTTTACACCCCCTCTGGAGTGTTCACCCAGCTGCAGATCTTAGCTTCATCTGCAAAGAGGCAGATTTTCCTTTCTGGTTCCTGTGCTACATCACTAATGAAGACATTAAAGAGGACTGGCTCCAGCATTTACCCCTGCAGTATTCCGCCTGTAACTCTCCCTCCTCAGATTGAACTCCCATTTACCACCAGCATCTGCATTCTGTCCCCTAACCAGTTTCTTATCCAGGTTACCACCTTATTACTCACTCCCATGCTACCCAACATTTTACCAGTCTCCTATGTGGAACGGTGTCAAAGGTCTTGCTGAAGTCCAAGCAGGCCACATCCACTGCCCCCCATCCAACACTAGTTACCCGGTCAAAAAATCTATCAGATGTGTTTTTTGCATGACTTGCTCTCCATAAAGCCATGCTGTCTCAGGTTCCGCAGTCCATTGGATTCCAGGTGTGCCTCGATTCTTTCCTTTAATACATGCATGGACTTTAGAGATGTGTATTGCCCACAAATACCTACAGTGGTGCAAGTCAGGATATAATTCAGCAATGCAGCAATATATCTCAAAATGCTGCAGTCTGCTGCAGGAAACATTGTAATTCAATGGCAATTAAGCCCTCATTGTCATGCATTATTTTGTGTTGTTATTTACTGCAAGTTCTTGCATTGTGATGTGGATGGCTACACTGTAGGTGGCTAATAATTTTCCCCTAAGTAACTCACACTCGTCGGAGCTAACCATTAGCAACTGTTTCTTCAGCTGGATCCAGTATACAAAAATCTCAAACTAGGGATTTGGTACCCCTTGATTTTACATGGTGGTGGGAGTGGGACCAGGAAGTGGTGGAAATGGATGTTTTTGTGATGCATTACACACTTCAGCAATTGGTGACTGATGTAGCGTAATTGATTCATCAGTAAGAGGAACAACTGTTATAGTATTGGGGTGACTTTGATAGTTGAATGAGATAGTGGTGTGCACCCCCCCCCCATATGTTCAGCAACATCAACCTTCCTTTTCCAGCTCACATAAAGGATCCTAACCATTATTTCCACTGCTGCTGATATCCTCCTCCTCTTGAGCTCTATCCTCATAATCTTCACTTTCTCCAGACTATCTCCTCTTCTCACCATCCAGAATTGAAGACGAGGTTTTTAATGTAGTCATTTCTGACGGTACAACAGGCAGAGCTCCCTTCTCAGGCTCTTACTCATGGTCAGCCTCCACACTCTCATTTGTGAATAGAAAACTATCATTAATATTAGGTTCAGCACCACCACAAAGAGTCATGGGGACACTAACACCCTCCTCCTCAACCACTGTGCCAAAGCTAGAGATATTGCTATAAGCTGGACTGCTCCTCTTATTGCTACCTCCCACAGCCCCATCATCAAGGATGCCACAGATGTTGCAGAGAAAAATTTGGCCACATTAATAACAGTGATGCAAATTACTCTTTTACTACTACTACCAGCTGCAAAGCTCATAGAAGATGCTGCTGTGGATGTAGTTCATGAGTCCCACACAGTCTATATTGTTTCTCCATACTGGTGCACCAGTGCACTAAAGTCCAGTGGGAGCTCCCAATATAGTATATTACCATGTACACTCAGTAGAAAGTTGCAGGCCTGATATTGGACCATGGAGCAGTAGCAATGGAAGACTTGTTGTAGATCCCGAACACAGCATATCAGCATTGATGCTAGTTGCATCTGGCTGTTGCAGTTCTTCAAATGGGCTTTGGAAAACAGTCACCTGGAATGCTGAGTGATTATCTTACCTTGTCCAAGCTGAAAGATTAAATGGTAGACTACTGAGCCAGTACTTGCAACTGAAGCAGATTCTACAGTGACTAGCTCCATTGGAGCATGTTCCTCAGAATTGTAGATTTAAGTGGTGTTACAGGTGCAGCAAACCCAGTGTTCTTCTAGATGGCAAGGGATGTGGGCTGTGCTAGTCTGACATCTGCCAATGTCCATTTCATCCCAGAGGGGGACTTGCCTTCACTCACCCTGAGGTTGGCAGCAGTTACTCAGGGTCACAAGTAACTCAAGTATGTAACAAGTCCTGATAGCACACAGATCCTAAATCAGATGCTTTTGTGTTATTCCAGAAGATAGCAAAAAAATCTTTTAGCAAAGACTTTCAAACAATTTTATTCAACCGAGTGGTAGGCTGCTTTATTACTCACAGGTCTCTCTCCTCCTCTCTCTCCTAGACAAATCCAAAGCTGTTAAGCTTGTGCTTTCTGTCTGTGTCTATATGGGGATCAAGTTTCATTGGCTAGTTAATCTTAAATAATTCATTATATTAATATGCATGCTTTCAGTGGCTGACAGTTTCCTGGGGAAAGCATGTAGAACACATCCCCTGAATTCGGAGCTAGCATGCAGCTAACTGCATTGCAGAACTGAACGGATAGTTGGCTAGTTCTCTTGGGCTGCATATGCTGTCCTCTGATCTTCACCCAGCAATTCTGCTGCAAGAGGCACAATAAACATGGCAGCCATCATATAGTTTCTTACTTATTTTAATTTTTTTTCTGTACCTTGGTGTATAGTAGCTTCCAGCCATCAGGATTAGTACCTTCCAACCCCTGCTTCAGTACCTCCTGGTCCCTGCTGTCAAATGGAGGGAGAGGAGATGACCTGGTGGCAGGGGAGTACTGTTGGGTACTGCTGAAGATTGTGCTGTCACAGAAGTATCAGCTTTAATGATGGGGTTGAAGGTGCAGCTGTTCACAGCTTTGAGAAAGTCAAAACTGTGAAACCTTCCCACTGTATTCACTGATCTCAAAGGCAGTCTGAGGGGTCAGATGAGTAAAGTCCCAGTTCCTGGGTCACTGGTTTCTGTTACATGGCTGCACCAAAGAAAAAAACAGCTGCTGTCTAGTTTGTCCCTGTAGCCCCACTACCACAGTCAAGGGGGCCAAAAGAGTGGCATGAAGATGTGACTCACTGATCACAGTGAAGAGGGTGCATATACTCCTCAACGATCTGCCCAATGCCTGACCACACACATCCATCAACATGTATGCGGATGATACAGTACTGTATACACCCAGTCCCTCAACCTGTCATGTGGAGACCAGACTACAGCAAGACTTTGATGATGTTCAGTGCTCATTCTGTTCAAATCATCTCTTTCTCAATTCTAAGAAACCTGTCTCTATGACCTTCAGCACTAGGCAGAGATGTTCAAGGCTTCCCTCCACCCCCATCTTCCACATCCTGAATGGGACTTCTCTTGAGACTTGCACCTCCTTCAGATATCTTGGGGTCTGGCTTGACCAGCACCTGGACTTCTCTGCACATATTGATGCCATCCACAAAAGGCTTCACCCCAAACTGGGTGCTTTGTACCGCAGTCGTGGCTGCATCCCACTATCGGCTTGCCATGCTATTGTGCAGAAAATGATTCTCCCTATTTTCAACTATGGTGATGTAGTCTACAGTGCCACCCACAAGTCTGCCCTAGCTAGACAGGACCCTCTTTTCCACTCTTTCTGTCACTCTGCCCTTGACTGTCCTCCCTTCACCCATCACTGTGTCCTTTACAGGTTCCTAGACCTCCCCTCACTTCAAGACTGGTGTCTCTCCCACAGTGCTAGCATAACATCTAAATTCTGGGCTCAGTCCCTCCCCCATATCTTGCCTCTGTACTCTCAGCCCCTTCCCACCCAGTATATGCTCTCCAGAAAAATGACTCACACCTACTATCTGTTCCACCCATGTCCACCACAGCTGGCCAGGCAGCATTTTCATATTGTATGCCTAAAACTTGGAACTCCCTTCCTGCAGATATCTGGCACACCTCCACTAGGCAGCACCTTAATTCCCTGCTCAAAGCCCACTCTTTCTCCACCTGCACATGTTTGTTGTAGCCCTAGCTACATGGTCTGCCTACTCCTCCATGAGACTGCATAGCGACATTGATTGTTTTATATGTACAGCTCCTGGGCCTGCCCACTATGGTTATGTAACTGTATTTATTATATTGTTTGTATATGCTATATATCTGTTTTTGTAACTGTACATTACATTGTATTGTCATGTGCCCTGCACTGTTTTGTCATATGCCTTGCACTATGGCATGCTATACCCTAATGTTTCCACAAACACTAAGTAAGTTTTTATGTGCACTGTTTAATCATGTTGTACTTCCCTCTTCCCCCAGGATGCATCTGGAATCGAGCAGTAGTCTGCTCAGCATGCCTTCCTGGTAAAACCTTTAAATCAATAAATAAATAAATATACAGTATGCCTAAAGACAGAAAAAATAATTCAGAACCGTCGATGGGTATGGGTACCAAAGCTACAGTGCAAGCTATGCAAAGGAGTGGTGCAGGGGAAAGTGGAATGGTTTTCCAGTGGAAGTCAGAAGGTGAGATCTCCTTGGGAGGAGGTTTCAAATGCATTTACAGTCAAGAGTGATTAGACTTTTGAGGATAAGCATCAAGAATCTCATTAATTCCGCAATCAAACAGCCTATGTCAAAACAGGTGAAAACTTGAAAACACAATATTTATAGAGAATCAAATTCATAATTGAGAAAATTACAGTATTTACCTTCTTATTCTTTTATACCAAATACATTTGCATTAAACAGGATTCTCATACCTCAGAAAATAAAGATTGAAGTGATATATGCAGGTACCTCAGCACTATGTTCTTCTCTAAATGAAAAGGAAGTATGCTTTTTCAGATACAGAAACAAATGCAGGCGAAGTGTCAAGAGTCATGAATAATGTAAAGGAAAGATAGTAAACCACCAGGGCCAGATAGCATACCCATGGATTTGTAACAAAAAATGCTGCATTTATTTCCAGTATGACTGGATTTGTACAGCTATTTCCAGTTATTATTCTTTGCCATGCAATTCTTTAAAAAGAGCACAAATAATTATATTGTTAAAGCAGGATAAAACCCCTGCAGGTTTCACAGTATGGTGACAAGGTTTGTTATTAAGGTGACAGAAGTACTGTATGTTTGCCAGAATGATATTAAGACTGAAAAAAGGATTGTAAAAATATTTTGAAAATAATGCATCCAGTCCAGATCAGGTTCATCCAAAATATGAATTCCTTAAAGAATATAAAATTTGAATTTGTTGTGCAGTCCGTGGGATAGACTGGAAATACACCTTTCTCAGTCAGCGTGGGGGAAAGCATTTAATGGAGCTGAGTGGGGAGGGGATTATAGGTTCCTTGATCTTTGCATAGGTTGCCAGTCAGGTATACAATTTGATTTTAAGACATTGCTTTTCACATACAGTATAAGTCACTTTATGGACTGGTTCCCCACTACCTCTGGGAATTTAAGTTGCAATCCACACCACTGGCCAGGAGTTAAAGGTGTAATACACCCTCATATCTAGTAAATGTTATTTGTTTTCTTGTCAACAGGAAACTCTTTTTACTGTATGTAGCTGTTGGGGATATGTAAGTTTGCTTTAGTTTGTTCTCACTGTTCACACCAGCCCCTGTAGTTAGCCTAGGGGTTTCCATTTTCTGGTTGTTGAAATCTCCACTGAACTGGACACAATACTTCAGGGTGGGAGTTTCACATGCAAGTGATATGGTGGCAACATCACCTCCCTCCTACTGCTGGACATACTTCTCCCTGTGCATCCCAGAATCCTACTGGCCCTACCCATAGCTTTGCCACACTGCCCAGTCACTTTGAGGTGATCAGCTATGATAACCCCAAGGTACCTTTTCTGCTTAATGATTTTCAATAACCCCCTAATCCTATACTCAACTCCTGGGTTCCTTTGCATTAGGTGCATTATTTTTCACTTTTAGACACTGAACCCCAACTGCCATTCCCTTGACCACTCCTCAAATTTCCCAAGGTCCCTACACATTATCTTCACCCCTTACTAAGTGTTCACCCTATTACTGATTATGGTAGCATCTGCAAAAAGACATATCTTTCTTTCCAGTTCTTCTAAAATGTCACTTAAGAAGACATTGATGAAGACCAGTTCCAGTACTGAGCCCTGCAGCAACCCACTGGTCACTCTTCCTTCATTCGAGTGAGTACTGTTAGCCACTGTCCTCTGTCACCCTATCCATTTACCAGCACCTCATGCAGTTCATCACTTTGGAACCCACCATGAGGCTGCCCAATTTCTTTATCAGTCTCCTGTGCAGCATAGTCTTAGTCTGGAAGGCCTTGCTAAAGTCCAGATTGGCTATGTCCATTGCCCTCCCCTGATATATTTCCCTGGTCAACCAGTCAAAGAAATCAATTAGCTTCATCTGGTATGACCTCCCCTTTGTGTATACATGCTACCTTTAGTGTTCTACCCCACTGGGTTCAAGATACTCTACCAACCTTTCCTTAAACAGGGTTTCCTTTAATGTCCTCACCACTGATGTGAGATTGAGTAGGCCGTAGTTGCTGCCCTTCCTCCTGCTGCTTCTCTTGTGGAGAAGGACCACATATGTTCTTCTCCAGTCCTCCAGAGCCACACCTTTTTCCAGTGAGCTGTTGAATAAAGCTGTCATTTGAGCAGCTATCACCTCCCCAAGTCCTTTAGTGCTCCTGTGTGTATCCTGTCTGGTCCCATAGCCCTGTGCCCTTCAAGATTCTTTCCTTTGAAAATGGGCTTGTGTCCACCTTCCTCTTTGTTCCACTGTAGAAATTGGCCAAAAGGAATGTTTTCAACTACACTGCGAGGATGGCATCTATCTGCTCATAAGATGGTGTTACCAGAAATAGGTTTCCTAAAAGGAGTAACCCCTACCTCATTGTCACTAGTTGTTTTGAAGCATCACATCCAACAATTCAATATCCACAAGATCTGCCTTGTGTGTACACACCATGTTTAACTGATTGCAATTTAACCATGACATTAAGTCACCTATGATTTCCGTACCTCCACCCCAGACACAAACAGTGTCATCAATAAAGCAATACTAGTGAATATTTGTGTCTGAGGTGGGGGTTGGAGGCACCAAACATGAAGAACTTCTACAACTAAGCTAGGAACAGATTTGAGTGCAATGGTGCTAATGCTGCACCCATCACCATGCCCTGCTTCTGGAGAAACATCTTAGAGCCAAAACAGAAATAATTATGTATAAGGACAATGTTCAACAGTTCCAAAATAAATTCAATGGGATTCCTTTTCATTTCACTACTTCTCTCCAAAAAATTGATTGATTTATGTATACCATATCTGAAATGCCTTTGTGGATCGAGTCCTAACTCTGTTGGCAATTGACCTGGGACTGGGGTTGATAGTGGTGTAACTAGCAGACACATTGATCCTCTCTCATTTCCCCTGTGGCCAACCTCACCCCACTCAATCAACACTTTCTGGCATTCAGCAGTTCATCTCCCTTCCCCACTTTTATCACCGAGAAGTGAAACGCTTTCTTATACAGTATGCAGTGGTCTCCCTCTGTGTCACCCTTACCCAGTATTTAGCACTCACAGGTATGCAATGCCCTCTTCCCTGCACTGCCTTCACTCTGGAGTACTCAGTAAAGCACTCTTAGGCATGAAATGGTCCCTACTCCCTGTACTGAAAATACTCTGAAGTAATTCATGCCACTACCCAGGGCATCAAATGTCCCCAACCCCACCCTCTGCTACCCTTAATTCCCCTACCAGATTCCTGTCAAGTGCACAGTAGCATTACTGTGGTCCTCCCTCCTGGTATTGCCCTACCCATGCCCTGTGAAGTATTCCCTTAAACCTTTTTTTGCTGTCATTGTTTATTTTTGAGACTTTCCAGGATGTATAAAGAAAACTTGAAATGTTTAAAGCATGGAATTCTACCTGTAAAGTGAGAAATTGCATTTCGTCACTGCTGAATTGTTAATTGCTGACATTTTTTTAGTGCACTAGAATAGCATTTTGAGGTTTATAAACAGTACATTATGTAAATTATAATGTATACTGCAAACCATGGTTATGTATTTTGCCATTTATGGAATGACAGATTAATAGATTGACACCACCAAAATACACTTTTGTCATTTGAACTGAGGTGTCCAATGTGAACAGCAGAACGATTGTTGAATAGCATACTGTAACTTAGTTTTGCCATTCTCCATATGGAAATTGTTATTTGAAACAAGGTTGGGTGAGACAGGAAAAGTGAATAAAGAAGACAGCCCAGGAGAATAATTAGAAGTAACACTGTGTTGAGGGGAACAGGAAAAAATGTCAGGATCAAGGTCTGGAAGGCCAGAGGAGCAGTAGGAGCAACAGAAGCAGCAGAGGGGGCAGGTTAGCAGCTCCCAGGAGTGACACCCCCTTTCCAAAGCCAAGATGTCAC
This sequence comes from Neoceratodus forsteri, assembly GCA_016271365.2. Taxonomy (NCBI): domain Eukaryota; kingdom Metazoa; phylum Chordata; order Ceratodontiformes; family Ceratodontidae; genus Neoceratodus; species Neoceratodus forsteri. Next base: position 87,096,827 of record CM057453.1, read on the forward strand.
TCTTTTAGTTACGATGGTGACTGTGAATGTAGATTCCCTTCTTTTGTGGCCACCAGACTTACTTACCATGAAAGGGAGGCAGTGAAAGGAAAGATAAAGGCTATGCTAGTTGATCAGGATGGCAGCATACCACACATTATAAAACAAATCAAGAATAATTGGAATGAACATTAGCTAAGGGAACCAGAAGTGGTGGAAATTCTTGATGGGGTCACAAGAATGCCTGAAAGTGGCTGCAAGAGAAGGTGAAAGAAGGACATCAGATAGAGCAGCAGCAGCTGCAGCTGCACCAATACGTTTAATATACTGTACTCATAAAATGTTGTCAGAAATGCTGCAGTCTCATCGGTTATTAGTATTCTGGGACTCTTACATCAATGTCTGTTAATAAGCTGCCATGCTGAAAGCTATCACTATGGTGCATGAATTTGTTTGAAAAGTAGCTACAAAACATGTACTGTATGCATTCCATACACTGGCTCCAAATAATGTATTCTGAATTCTGAACCAGCATTCTTGGGCAGATTGTATATAGATTGTTTTATTCAAAAACCTCCCTCTTGATGAGGAAAACATTTAAAACTAACATTTTTGACAATTTTAGTTTTATTTTTTTACTTCAATAAAGCACCACCAGGGACCAGCTCAACACAATAAGTTAATCAGTCACCAGAGGAGCAACATGGCATGAGTTGCCCCAAACAATTGATCATCATCAAACTTTTTTAATCAGTATTGTCTCTCCATGCTTTGCTGGTCTGGCCCGCAAAACCCTATCACTCAGCTTTTTTTTTGCCGTACCTTATCTCTGGTGATCGTCTGCCACAGGATCCATTATAGTACACTATGCTCCCTCAGTTAGCATAGTTGGTAATTTATCAAACCAGTGCAAATGGTTACCAATTTCTGGGCCAGACAGATACAGCCATGACTCTCTCAAGCCAAGTAATCATTCCTAATCCACCTGAAATATGCTTTTTGTGTGTTAAAGGTAATACAGCTGGGATTTTTCCAAGCAGAAGCCAAGGAAGATCATCATATTTTGCTGGGAATAGAGGATTAAAATAAATTATCTGTTTTCTTCTTCCCATGATACCACCCATAGGCACCTCACTGCCATGAGCCACTGGAGGCCACCATCTCATAGAGATCTGGAATAAGGCAGTTCTAGTCATCATCAATATTTCAGATGCTAAATTTAACCAACATATTAATGTCTTAAGTTACTGTGACCCCCGCCCCCCCAAAAAAAACCATCAGTCTGCCTGCTCATGCTGCCCACTAACTGTGTCTCAGCTCAGCACAACAGTCACCAGATGCACAAGTACCACAGCTGGGGGACAGGAAAAAGTTAATCAGTTCACATTTTTATTTTATGCAGCAGTACTCACAGTTATTCCACCATCAGTGCCAAACATTTCTGTGCTATCTCTCTCTCTCTCTCTCTCTCCAGCTCTTTTTCAAGGCATCACATGATCACTAGAGTGTGCCGTTAAATTACATTTTCCCCAGGTTACAATTGAAAAAGAGCCCTGGGTTCTGTATATTTACCATATTAAACATGTTTAAAATAAAATAAATAATTTAAAATAAATAAATGCTAAACTGTTTTAAAATGAGCATACAAACCCTATTTAAAGTGCATTCAAGCACATATTTACAAAATGTGAAAAACAAAGTCACCATAATAATTGGCGCACATTAAAACATTCCAGTTCATCATTTAGGAAGAATATGTATAGAAAAGATATCATAAGGGAACAAATAGGAAGGGAAGGGATAAGCACGGGAAGGGGTGGGGAGGGGGAGGAGAGAGAATAGAAGAGGTGAAAAAATAGATTAAAAGACATTAAAAAGATTATAGATTTTGTAAGATGTTCAAAATTGCAGCACTGCCTTTTTTTTTTTTTTAATTCTTTGGTAACCAGGTAAGGCCCATTAGTCACAAATGCTTGTTTTCAGTGGCAACACATAAGCACAAGAAGGTTAAGTGACTTGGCTCTGAGTCACACAGTATGGAAGGAGAGGTTGTGGGAATCAAACCCAGGTCTGCTGGAGGTACCAAGTTAATTCACAGATTGTTACTCTAACTAGGGTCACCACATTTGGATGAGGTAAAAACTGGATGCTAAACCACACTCCAAACTCTGCCTCTGGCTCCACCCCTTTTTATGACTGGCGAGCACATCGCTCCTCCTCCAAAGCCATTTGTAATGTTGGAAATAGACATTACTAGTAATAGGAAATCATTTTTATACTGTTATTTATTTGATTTATTTATTCAGTTATTTATTTTCATTTTTTGGCAACCAGGTTACCTCCCATAGGCCACATCGCCCATTTTACAGGAGTGACACAGGAAGGTTAAATGACTTGCTCTGGGTCACACAGTATGTAAATAGAGGCTGTGGGAATCAAACTCAGGTCTGCTGGATGTGCCAAGCTCATCCGTAACGTATTGCTCAGCCCTCTGTTAAACACTTTGTATTTTCCTTTCCATGTCCATCATGTGTTCTGATGCTTTGACCAAATTTTTTGATGACTTAATTATTGGTGCTTGTGGTACTCTTAATACTGCACTGTTTCTCTTTACCTAAGCAGCTACTGCCATTTCTTTTCATATTTCTAAGACATTCTGCAATTTCAGACACACCATTCCTTGCTGTTTATCTGAATGACCTGTAAAAGTGAAGCTAATATCGTGAAATATTCAGGTAATACAAAAAATAAGAGCAAATGTGGTGATAAAGGCAATAAAAGCTAGAATATTACTTTAGCAAAAATTGATCTAAAACATATCACAACATAGGACAAACAAAAAGAAACACATGAGAGCACATAAAGGTGTAAAAGCTGCTTCCTGTCATGGCAGTAAAAGACCATACTTAAAATTCAGAATGGAAAAGATTAGGTTAATTTACTGCCAATGATCTTAATGACTGTACTATACACCTCCCAGACAGACTGGTTTTACAAACAAAGGCAGGTCTGAATGACTGTGCCATCAGAACTTCTTTGTTATCATGACATGCAATACAGCCAAAACAGTGAATGATTTAATACATCAGTTTTAAGAGTATATAATCACTCAAAATGGCCCAAAATCTGGATTGCATTTAATCAAAACCGGATGACTGGATAAGGACCCTAAAAACCGGATTATCCAGTAGAAAACTGGATATGTGGTAACCCTAACTCTAACCTCTAAGATACACTGTGAGCCAAAGCAGTCATTGGATTAAAAATAATCAATTTAACAAAATGTATATTGCTAAATTGTCAAACAACATCAGACTAATGAATTCAATAATTACTACCTTTGAGTCAAATTATAAAAATGGAGCTTTCTGAAAATGATCATTCAGACCTGGTGGTCTCTTTAATTTCCAGCTGTGTTGCCATAAAATGTTTCACATTGCAGCAAGCTTTTATCCAAATGTCTTCCCATTCAAATGTTTCTTTTTAATAGCATAAAATCTGAATTTATGAGATTTTTAGATTTTTTTTGTTTGTGCAATTACATTTTCAACATTTTTTTTACAAATACTAAGCACAATTTTGCCATTGTGTGTTTAATTTGCATATCATTTTACAGATGTAGAAAGCACTACACTCATAAATCACCACATAGACAGCACACATAGAACTACAAGGGATTGATTGTTGATGTTAGATGGGGCAGCAGTATCACTTTAGAGCTGAGACGATGCTACTGAGAATTGTGAATACAAATTTGAACCTCCAGCATTGCCTCCTGGAAAATCCATATATTACCAAATTGCTTGTGAGATAATTTTTCACTAAAAGAGTTAGAAAACTGTAGAACTGCTATGTTGAACTGCACAATGAATGTTTCCAAACTTCCATTTCATAATTCATGGGTACTATTATGCAAGTTAACCACACATTTCACTATTTGAGTGAAACATTTTGTGAAATTAGAATTTGCAGTTTCTGTCCTGCACTACATGCAACACATTAGCCATAGTCAAGTCCTCCTACCACCTCAGAAACATTACCAGGATGAAGCATCTGTTTCCATCAGAGGATCTGTCAACACTGGTCTGTGTCTTGGTCACCACCCGGTTGGACTACTGCAACGCCCTTTACCTAGGGCAACTGGGAGTGGATATTCACTGATTGCAGCTAGTGCAGAATGCAATAGCCAGGTTGTTAACTGGAACATCTAGATCCAGTCACATAACACCTGTGCTGCATGAACTGCACTGGCTGCCTATACAGTGGTGAATCCCTTTCAAGATCACATTGCTGACCTATAAAGCCCAACATGAGCTGCGACCCCAATACCTGCAAGACTTCTTATTTTCCTGTTGTCACTCCCACTTACTCAGATCCTCTGACAAAGGATTGCTAGAGGTTCCCAGGGTACACTTGAAGATGTTTGGGGGAAGATATTTTGCCTTTATGGCCCCTACCCTGTGGAATGCTCTTCCTCATCAGATACGTGAGAGTCTCATTGTAGAGGTGTTCAATAGCTCCCTCAAAACATATTTTTGGGAAAGTCATTTTTAGGAACATAGGCCTTGAATTTGTACACTAATTTAAGGGGATTATGATATGTATTTCAAGATGTTTATTATTATCTGCAGTTGTATTGTAAAGGTGCTCTGAGCAATGGAAGGGCGCCTTTTCGAAAATAAAATTTTACTTACTTACATAGCTTCTTTCCTCACCAATACTGGCTATATCAATATTATTTCATAATGACCAAATTGTGATTCCATTTCAGTACTATTCCTTTCATAAGATGGGTCAAGATGGACACAGCAAATTATGCTCTAAAGTTGCATTTGGTGAACATGCAGAATACCAACACTTTTAGCTCTGGAAAAGAGGGCTGAATTTTGTTTTTTTTCTTATCAGCTCTTAAACACTTAGATGGCATAACAGAGTTTTGTTTTTACAGAGATGACACATGGAGCTTGTGCAAGCACATGCAAGTAACATGACCTGTGGCAACAAACATATAACACTGAAGATTATGATTGTCTCTTAGAAAATGGCAAGAATGAATACTTCACTCTGATTGGCTAAAACCAACTCCAACCTGGGTGTCCATTTTTCAATAGATACCCAGTGAAAAATAAGAACCAGTCCAAGTACCACTTCACCACATACTCTTGTGCCATCCCCTTCCTCAATGGCTAAAAATCTGAGCCACTAAAAATGTCAAAAACAAACAGGTACAATGTTCCATTGGTAAGAAATGCACAAACCCAGACAACAAATGAGACAAGTCCCCTCCAGTACCACATAATAAATACATCCTCAGCTCACAAGGAATGATCACTAATCAAAAGAAAATAATGGCAGCCAAAAAAGTCATCGCCATTTCTTCTGGGAACACCATACATACCATTTGTGCACTGACTGCAACACAGACTCACCTCCTACAGTGGACCGACTGCTTGCTTAACTCTCACAAGCCGGTAGTGAGTGTCCACCAGTGGGAGACAAAGCAAAAAGAATACTGTTCCTAGAGCGAGTGGTACAGCATAGCGCTCGTTTAGAAACCCAAATAATTTTTTTTACAGCATTAGTTACCTCACACTCAGTACACTCCCAATGGTGCTCATTCTTTCTCCCTGTAGTCTGCTGCACTGTAACAGAGTGACTCTGTAGATAGCTCACAAACACGACTAAAATGCCCTCTGCTTGGAAGTACAGCAATTCAGGGACTACTTTACCACTGTAATAGCCTTTCTTTATTTTACTCATAAGAAATGAATTTCTCTTTTTTCTCTCTATTTTCTAAAGCAGTCACATATGAGCCATTTTCTAAGTGCAATAATACCCTCCAGGGTGGGTGGTATTTAGAAATACCGGACCTTCCAGAGGCTATAAGGCCCTCCGCCTGCAGTGTAGGGCCTCATTACACCCCTGGGCAGTCCAGTATATCCCAATAGCACCCACCCTATTGGGTATTATTGCTTACATGTTGCACATGTTTCAGTGCCATTACCAGCTGTCTCTCCTTCTCTGCCGATAAGAGAGTACATGCACTGAAAGTCCAAACCTCATAGATTTTTGGAAAAATATTTATTTATGATTCAACAACATTTTCAAATTGTCAGCAACTCATTTACTTCTATTATAGTTTGTTAGTTAACAACAGTTAACTGCTATTCTGTACCAAGCAGTCCAATAATTGATCTGCTACTGCAAGGGCTGTGTGACATTTATCTTCAGCAAGTGGAATTTTGGTAAAACTATGATTTCGCTTCCACAAAATGTCATAAAATGTTCACAAAAGATTTGTGAAATTTTGCCAAAATTTAGATTTCAGTTTTTCCATCTAATTTAAAACAACATTAGTGCAAAAGGCACAATATTTGTTAAGATTATAGTTCCAATGTCCCCAAGGTCTCTACAGAAGTGTATAAAGATTCAGATTTCTGTCTTTAAAGGTGACTTAGTTATAAGCCTCCAAAATTTCAGACATGTTAAAATTCCATTTTGCAGTTATGTAAACTGCAGAATTTTAAGCCTTCATAACTTTAAACCTAGATAAAAGAATATTTCCAGTTTTGTTAGGTTTATTGACCATAAATATTAGACTCTGAGGTGAACTCCATGGTCTAGCAGCAAAGTGTTGTGCTGCCATGCTGATGACCTGTGTTCAGAACCAAGTCTGGGAAGCCACATCAGGAGGCAGGCCACGGCTGACACAGCTGCTGCACAGCAATGCATCTCGGTCAGGGAGATCTTGTTGCAGATTCCACCAACACAGCAACCCCTGAAGATTGGCCTGGAAGCTGGATCCTACCACAGAGAAATCTGTGGTTGTGTGAAGCTGATGGAGGTACCGTCCCCACCAGGGGAGATAGGAGAGAATAAAATGATGGCGAAAATCCCGGTAGTCAACTGAATGATAGCTGGGTTCAGCTCAATCAGGATATATCCCTGTGAATGTGGTATATTCCAAAGAGATGAGCTGGCAACCTGGAAAAAACAATATGAATAGGCTGTTTGTGTCAGTTTTCCAATCTCTTGCTTAAAGGCTGGCCAAAGTTTACACAGCCAAAGATTCTAAAATAACATAAGTAATTAGAGTTGGATTTCTTGAGCTTTTGAGAAATTGTGGAGTGTTGTGATCCATTTGTTCAAGCCATTTCCATACATTTTGCCCAGTAATATATATGAGTTGCCATTGTAGAGGAAGGTAAAGGCTTGGTAAAGAGGCAATAAAGCAGTATTCATAGAAGGCTCAGTGGCAAACGTATAGAGGTACCAAGTGTCCGGTCACTTTCTTCAGTGACGAATCATGAAGAATAGTCATGAACATAACTGTGCAGTAGCCTGAATTCTTGCAATATGTCAGATAACCACTAGTGCTCACTGACTGAATGACTTAAGGAAGCACATGCACATGCGGTATTGTTTCTGTACAATGCCACCTGCTGACTGTTTAGCTACAGACATTTCCAGCTATTTCCAGACATTGCTCAAAATTTCTTAAGAATTTCTCTCTGCTGCCCCTACTGTAGAAATGGAGAAAGCATTAGATATATCTGGAAATATCACAGAAATTTCAGGAAATAGCTGCCAGTGTCTGAGGCTGCTACTGTAGTACTATAGATTACAATGTATAGTGTTGCTGCTTGAAAACAGCGACACCAAGTGATGCCAAGCCTTACAACTAGTTGTGACTTGAATCTTTGTGACAGAAGTATGTCAATATCTTTAGTCATGATGAAGCATAATGCTGCGCATCACTGTTGCAGGAGTGTTGGAAGGGTATTGCACAGCCATGACGCTAGTCCAGATAAGGTGATTCAGTGATGATAAGTACTTCATGAAAGTTAAATTCCACAAATGGAATTCTAGTGGAATTATCTATTATGCATCCATGAATTCTTGAGTAAATTTTGCCAAGTAGTAATTTTTATGTTGCTTGCACACATGTGCAAGAAACATAGTGCCATCATCGGAGATTTCGGAGGTGTGTCACCTCCTCCTCCAATTCAGTCAGTAAGCTGGCAGGTGCGGCCCCTGTAAGCCAATGCATTTTGGAGCTGTCTATGACACGCTTCAAAATGCAGTGGCATACAGTTGAAAGGGGGAGCTACGCTTCAGTGAACACCAATAAGAAGCATAGCTCCCCCCACACGCAGGCATGCATGCCCCCACACGTACTGTGTAGCCGATGGGGTGCCCAATCCCCGCCAGCTGAGCTGCGTTCTCCCCCCCCATAGTTGGTGCCACGCTGGGAGCCCACACCAGCATGGCAATCAGTCATTTGGCTGACGGGGGTGCCCAATCCCCCGCTGGCTGAACGGACCCCCTTCCTTGTGCCATGCTGGGAGCCCACCCCAGCATGGCGAACGGTCCCACAACGTCTTTTTTTTTTTAAACCTGTAAAACAAAAAAGGTCCCGCGGCACTTCTCCCGACCCCTTCCCTCAATCCGCACCCACCCACTGTGCACCCAGCCTCCCCACACCCTCCTCACCTCATACTTTCCTCCAGACTCTGGCGCGATGATCTTCGGTGGACCGGGAACATGTCTGCACTCTTCAAAGCCGACCGCGAACTGAGGAAATGCTGGTAAGCTGTATAATGGGCTAGATGGGGGGTTCAACTTTATTGCATATCTCAGCCACTTTTGGGAATATTTGCACCACATTTTCAACATGGGTTTTTTAGGACCCCTTCTCATGAGTGATGTCACTGTCATGGCGTTATTCAGGCCTGAAGGGTGATTTCACACAGTGACTGCGCAATGACTGTGAAATCACTCTTCAGGCCTGAATACTGCCATGGCAGTGACATCATTCATGAGAAGGGATCCCAAAAACCCCATGGTGAAAATTTGGTCAAAAAATTCCAAAAAATGACTGTTTTACGAGCGTGCGTTGAGCAGTTCCTATGCAGGCTCGTAAGTTCGCGAAAATTCAATATTTTCACTCCAGATTTTCAACATTCCCATTTTACCTCACTTTCTTATGAGAAGTACAGCTGTCATTTTTCACATCTCACCCAAAATGTGTTTCCGCCCTTGTAGTGCAGAATGGTGCAGTCGGTGTGCGAAATCAATGTATGGGACAAATTGAGAAAATCACAGTGACTCTGTTCATGAGCAGAGGTCTTAAAATGGCTATGTTGAAAATTTGGTGAAAAAATTCCTAAAAATGACTGTTTTACGAGCGTGCATTGCGCAGTTCCTACGCAGCTCATAAGTTCACAAATTTTCAATATTTTCACTCCAGATTTTCAAAATTGCCATTTTACCACACCTCCTCATGAGCAGTATAGCTGTCATTTTTCACATCCTGCCCAAAACATGTTTCTGCCCATGTAGCGCACAATGGTGCAGTCGGTGTGCGAACTCAGTGTATGGGACACATTAAGAAAATCACAGTGCAACTGTTCATGAGCAGAGATCTTAAAATGGCAATGTTGAAAATCTGGTGAAAGAATTCTTAAAAATGACTGTTTTACAAGTGTGCGTTTCACAGTTCCCATGCACGCTCGTAGGTTTGCGAATTTTCAATATTTCCACTCCAGATTTTCAACATTGCCATTTTACCACACCTCCTTATGAGCAGTACAGCTGTCATTTTTCACATCCTGCCCAAAATGTGTTTCCGCCCATGTGGCACTCAATGGCGCAGTCGGTGTGCAAACTCAATGTATGGGACACATTAACAAAATCACACTGACACTGTTCATGAGCAGAGGTCTTAAAATGGCTATGTTGAACATTTCTTGAAAAATTTCCTAACAATGACTGTTTTACGAGTGTGGGTTGTGCAGTTCTTACGCACTCTCGTAAGTTCACAAATGTTCAATATTTGCACTCCAATGACTTCCAAACACCTAAACAGCACATAGAAGCAAGCAACATTTGGCATTGACAAATGCTTGTTTAAAGTATTCACAGTGAAAGTTAACCTACTGAATCTCATTATTCAGCTTAATTCAATTCCTGGAAATATTTACTTGGTATGCATGCCAAATCTTGAGTTTATACCTGCTATAGCAGTGGAGCTATAAACATCCAACTATTTTGAAGTTTTTCACGCAATTTAACAAGTAATTAAATTGTGAAATTTTGAACTCCTGTAACTTACAATTTACGCAACCATTGCCTCTTTATGTAGCAGCTTCTATGACTCATCCAAGAAAGTATACATATATATTTTATATCATGTAATTCCTAGGGTGGCTAAGTTGTAAGCATAGAAATAGTTTCAGAAATGCTCACATGAGTCATAAGTTTATCAGATTTTGAGCTCCTATACCTTTCTTGCACCTCTTCCAAATGTTATGAAACTTTTCATCTTTTTCAGGAATCTTTTACGCAACATGTATGCCAAACTCCAGACATCTAGCTATAATCTTGATCATGTTATTACCAATTAAAATGTTTATTTATTTATTTAAATGTGTTAACTGGGTAATGACACTGGACCTAAAGGTCCTTTTTCAGGCTTGACACAGTAATACAATACAAAATACAAACAGACAATATAATTCAACATTGATCATTAAGTAAAACAGTTACAAGCATCTTGATCCTGCTGAAATTGTTTAAAATTAGATTAAAAACTTTGCAAATGTTTAGCAAAGCTCTTCAAAAGTTTACAGATTTTTGTGAACTTTCACAGAATTTCACCAAAAAAAAATCCACAAAATCAGTTTTCTAATTTCACCTAACCCTAGCTGCTGCATAGAGGAGTAGATTGTATTGCGTGCTAGCTGAAGCTGCAGCTTGCAACAAGGCATGCACTTACAGTAGGGTCAGCCCATCAAAGGAAAGGGCAGGGTGGATTTCTTGAAGATTTTATTTTACAGTTATTTTTATTTTAGTGAGTGCTGGAAGTGCGAAGAGCAGAATACATATTTTTAATGTTTCCCCTGTGTGTGAGCCAGACAGACATTAAACAGTCAACATAATGCACAGTGAATGCATGTAAAGTAGGGTGCTGCTGTGAAACTTACTCTGAGTGTGTCAAGTCCTGCAACTCAGAGTCTCTGAGTGGGGCTGGTCAGGTTCTGGGGGTGTGGTCTCACTCTTGCTTGTCTCTTCCTTTCCTCAAGTCACACTGCATGCCTTTTTCAATATGTAAATAGTACATGAAGTAACAGAACCCAACTTTTGGATAGTTCTTACACAGTATATTTACACTGGAATATATGCAACGATAAAAGAAAAAGCAGAGTCAATATTACAAAAGTTATCTTAATTTATAATAATCAAGGTATATTAATGCTATTACATGATGCATTTTGTGTGAATTCTTATGGATCAGATAATGGCTAATATTGAAATCTAATCAATAGCTAGAAAAAATGTGTTTTAGAAACCATCGTCCATTTTATTCTGAGGCAGTGGTCCGCACCACACAATGTTATGGGGACAAGTGGCTAAATGTTTTATTTATTTTAAACATTGTTAAACAAATATTATCATTTAAATATTGTGGAGATCAGGTCTTCCAAAGTTGTAGTACTACAAATCGTCAACATAGACATTATTTTAGTGAGTTACTATATTGTTCCACATTGTGCTGTATCCTGCTGCGGCCTGTTGGTCATAATATTATTTGTTGTCTTACTGTATGTAGAAAATATAAAGAAAAGAACAGAAGGAGAAAGGGGTGGAAGGGGGAGTAAAGGTAAAAATAAAGGTTCAGTCATGCCAGTTTAACTACAATGTCTGCATCTGACGGTGACGGATATGGCCATGCAGTGCCTTGGAGTTGTGTGGCTGTACTGACTAGGGCTGAGCACATGACAGTATGGCTAAAGAAACTGGTTCGGTAGTTCACAGAAATCTATTGTTTCACTTCCTGTTCTCCAAGTAGCTTTCCAGATCTTTAAGTGCATATCACACCACCCTGAGCAATCTGGTAACACACTGGTCCCCCATCTCCTTCAAGAATTGCCAGTTCCACTTTCAGTTCCCCTGCAGAAGAAAAAAGATAGAAAAGGTCCATCCACAACTGAATAAAAGAATTACTCCCACTCTCTGTTTCAAATGAAGAACAGTTGCAACAGCTGCTTGTGCATGGTGGAGACAAATGCTGATCTTCCAAGAAAAACTGTTTTACTCCTCTTATCTAGAAATGTACAAAGTTGACAACCTAAAACATTACAAATCATGAAGATTGAACACTTCACAAAGTGTACATGGCCATCTTCATGACATTTTCATTAGGTGAAGTGTGATGGAGTGCATGTCTATTACATTTCTTTTACTCATAAACTGCGTCACAACCCTGCAATGCAGGTTTTGACTATGGCTATGGTGGGATTTGTGTCAAGCCCCTGCTGCTTTCAATTTGGCCTTTAAAATCTCACTGCAATGTTTGCTCTGGGTGTTGGATGTACCTCAGAGGGAGGGGCGTTAACAAGCAACACCTGAGCCCAATAAAGGGATAGAGACATAAGGTCGGATTTTCAAAACCCCACAACTGACACAAGGTGGTTGTGGCAAACAGATGTGACACAGCTTGCACCTTGCATCATACTTTGCAGTATTCCTGATTCATAAACATGGTCTGCATTTGAATCAGGACCATCTGTGGCCAACTAGCACTGCACCCCCCCATGCATATACAAGCAGGGTGCACCATGCCACAAGGGGGCTTACATCATGGCAGAGCTGCAACATCCCCTTTTCTGGGATGCCAGAAACCCTGCCATGGCTGCAGCAAGGGGCTGGAATTAGACTACTGAAAATGTGGTCTAAGCTTCTTGCACCACTGTGGCTGCCATGAAGACATGTCTGTTGGGTGTCCTGATGGGTATGTAGGGGGTTGGCATGGGAAAGTAGTGCCAAGGATGCCTTTTAGGAAGGAGTGGGTGAAAATCTGATGGCAGTAGTACCCATTGGGGTGGCAATTTGTGCACAGTACAGTGACAGGGTGGGAATGTTGTTTGGGGGGGATGGAAACTCACAGTACCAAGGCCCCATGTGGGCACAACTCTGGGGGATGCTGCCTGGGCTGTGCCCATGTAGGGTCATGGTACTGTCTGTTTTCATACCCCCCAATGCCATTCCATGTCTGTCACAGTCATCTGCCACCTGCTGCTCATGTCAACCTTGGACTCTGCCCGCCTGCCCTATGTGTGGCCCTCACCCCCGATCATCCCATCAACTCCATAGTTGTGGCAAGGGAGGGGCAGCCAGAACCCTGCAGTCTTTCCTGAAGGTGCATCATTTTCTTTACTGCATACCTGCAGTTGCAGCACATCCCAGAGTTCAGGTGCAGGAACCCTGTTGTACCTGAATACGGTGCAGGATCCCTGACATAGGCTGGATGCACTGAGGCCCTAGGTCACTGCAACTCGCAGCGAACTAGTGTTCCCTTTGAAAATCTGGCCCATAGGTTTCTGCTTTAGTGACATGCAAATGGAGACTGCAAGATATTGGACTGTAAGAAGGTTTTGTTAAGTGAAATACAAACTGTGTGTTCTTTGTTTTATTTTGTCATGGAAAGTAAAGCAGATTTCATTTACATGTAATTTAAACTGCTGTCCGGCACATTCTCTTTGAGAGTGTTCCCGGAGCAACACGGTTCACTGCTCTCTCACATGAGGTGCCACTTTTTCTAGTGAAGTCATGCAAACTTGTCACTTTGAAATACCTTCGCTGGGAAAAATGACATTTTGCCACCCAAAAACATCTAAAAGTAGTGAAATCTATGACGCTGCCTCTATCACAGCCTGTAGACTACTCACAGGTGATGATCCCCGCACCCACACTTGTGATCTCTGTACGCAAACAGGTTGGCTCAATCTACAAGGTAGAATCAAGTACTATTCATGTATACTCACAAAAAAAAGACACTACAAGGAACACTGCCAACTGGCTTCTCCAGTCTTCTACCCAGATCCCTAAAGGCTCACCATACTCAGACCTCTGACTCAGACCTCTTACTCATGCCAAGGTTCATAACAACCCAGTGCCAATTATCCCTCCTGTACAAAGCCCCTATGTGGCTGAATTGTCTGGGCTGTGATCTTATTGATGTTCCTTATCCAACTCAGTTCAAACATCTCCTACATCAGCATATTATGACTGAAAACACTTGTGATTGCACCATATAATCACACTACCAGCACCCTGTGCCCCAGAGAATGAGTGGTTCTATGTCAAGGCCTCTGGCTGCCTATCCCCCCCCGCTTGCACCTCCCCTTCTTGACAGTACTGCCCTATCTTTTAGCCTCCACTTATACTGCATTCATTGGTACTGACCTCCCACTAGCCCAATGTCCTAAACTCATCCATTCCCTAGTTCCACTACCCCATCCCTCCATCCTTTCCTTCCCTGTACTCCCTCCCTCCCTCCCTCTGTTCGTTCCTCACTTTTCCACCATTCATCTCACTCCCTCCCTGTACTCCCTCACTCCTTTTCTTCCACATGTCTTTTCTTGTCTCTCACTTGACAATTGCCTCCTGGTGGCTACTTTCTCCCTCCCATTAACTACCTGTCTTCCTCCCTAAACTCTGACTATTAGCAGCTTGTACTAATGACTTTTACTTTACATCGTAAATAATTTGTTTTTCCCCTGTGTCATTGTACTACTCATCCCTAATTGATGTGGAACCTTTGTAAATGAACTGTTTCTGTGCTCAAAGATATTGTTATCCGAGAATGAAAACATTATATAAGTGTGATGTTTGTGCTGAAGATGGGAAATTTGTGAATCTTCATGAAGGTGAAGATTTTCCACTTCACTCAGCCTTCACTGGTGAAGTTTTTCCCTCACAACACTCTACGCATAACATACACAGCACGACAGAGCTCAATGCTGTTCATTCAGAAAAAGTTCACTATGAGTCTGACTCTGACAAGGACAGTGCTGTAATTCAACAAATGTAATTCTGTCAGCAGAGGAAAAAGTACAATTGTTTATTGGAGGAGGGTGACAAATTCCAGTACACTCACTCATGCATTCAGCATACACATACCCTATGGGGAGCTTGGGAGAACTACTTTAAAGGTTGCTAAATATTGAAGGGCAACAAACTGTTAACTTCTGACACAGTCATGCCCTTTTGAATCTGAAAAATCAATAAATTGAAGGGAACCAAATACATGTCCACAGATAAAAATGAGAGCTGCAATGATCTCTCAGCAGAGTTGATCCTGTTTTGTTAGTACATGTTAAGCTGCAATAATTACCATACAAAATGACTCCATTCTTAAGCAGAGGTTCCAGTCCTTGACAGAATGATTGCATTTACCAAGGTTCCCCCATGCCACAGCGACCTACATTTTGCCAACGCCGATTATGGTGGAGGCAAATTGCCACCTGGCTGTATACCACCAGGCATTTCATCAGCCAGGAGTTACAGAGCCAAAGTTCCCTCCCAGGAAAAAGTTGGCTTTTTTGGGGGGGGGGGTGCCCGCTGCACCCCCAAAAACTAAATATAATCTCCTCCAGAGTGGGCATGCACCAGAGGAGGTAGAAACTGCATGGGCACAAAGGGTGACAAAACTGAGGGGCAATCTAAAATCATGGTTGCCCCTTTCACTGTAACCCTTGTCACAGTGCTATAATTGTCATGACCAAATGTACTCAGCAACTTGACGGCATATGGTTTACCAATTAGTACTGAGAGGACAGCACAGAGGGTCATGATTGTTACAGGACAGGAGAGGTCTCTACATAGAAGCTGTATAAACAGCTGCCTGCAGCAACAGGGCATACATCTAGACTTAGAAAGCAGAGGTTCTAGTCTAGCACAGACTATATTGCCCTATTTTACAGTTGATGCTGATTGGTAGAGGAGAGTGCATTTGAAGCAGTTCTGGTAAAGCCATGAAATGTATCACTCAAACTTATCACACTGTTTATGATTGGTACTGATTGATATTGGAGTGTGTAGAGGGTCAGAAGAGAACAGGACTGTACAGACTGCACAAGGCTGGTCAAAGTTTTTTTTTGAAGTCCAAGAGACTTGTCTTTCTCATCCTCTTTGTCATACTTTTTCTTATATCTTTCAAAATCAGCAGTGAAGTAGCCTTCTGAAACAAAATTGTAATGTAACTTTAATTTTTTCATAATACAGTACCTCTACCAACAGCTAAAATTGAGAAAGTCAATGATCTCTTTGCACATATTTTATCCTGATCTGTTAGGAGATGTGAATGTATTGACAATTATGGTATAAAATGACTCTTGAGGCAGAGAGTTATGGTTGCTACAGGAGAGGCGAATATTCTTCAAGTACTGAATGTCTTATATTTAAAAGGATAATTTTAATGATCAGAATGTTGTAATTACTGAGATTGTGCTGTACAAAATGCCTCCATGGCTTGCATTACAATTGCTGTATTGTAAATTACTGTAGCTCACTGTAACACCCAGGAGCAGAAAGTGTGATATCTATCATGCTGAATGCATATGAGAGCTCATATAGTGAAAGCTCTAAGCTTGATTATTGTAACTAATCGTATTTTTCAGAGAGCTTGAACTATGGAGTAACTGGATCTCAAATGTAGAGTAGAATGAAATGGACACCCAAAAAAGTTAAGTGGCCATATACTCCTCAAAAGTCTTGATGGGAGGACTATAAAGAAAACATGCATACTCTTGGTGCTTCATAATGCTGTAATTATTGAGATCATGTTGTACAAAATGTGTACAAGGATTCATATTGCACTTGATCCATTGTAAAATATTGTAGCATATTATAACACCCAGGATCAAAGACTGAACCCTCTATTGGGTAAACTGCACATAAGCGCTCATATAGTGAAAGCTCTTGTCTGGAATATTTTGCAAATAATCATATTTTCCACATAGCATGGACTACAGAGTAACTGGAACTCAAAAACAGAACAGAATGCAATAGCCACAAACAAAATTTTTTATGTGACCATATAGTCCCAAATAGCGTTGATGGGAGGAATACAAAGAAAACACACATACTCTTGCTGTGCCATCAGTTAATGACTATGATTAGGAAGAGATATAATGTCATAACATATTGTATTGTCAAATGAAAATGTTATGTTTTATTAAATTATTCAGAACAGTAGCCAAGTACTCAAAACTGAAGATACATGCTGTCTCCTTTTACAGAAGAATTTGTATGTGTGTATATAAAGTTAACCTACAACATATGATTGCTATCATATATGGAAATGAATCAGCACTTAGGTGCAAGCACTAAGTTGGGAATACTTTCTACTGGTTACAAATGATAGAATACAAATAATGAAACCAAGGTGCACAGGACTCAAATCCAGCAACCACGACAAAACATCAAGCCACCACAAAAAAGGTATGGTGCACAAAAAAAGTACCCAAACACAGTGGAATAAAGGATGCTGAATGCTTTACTGTGCAGAATGAAAAATGGACTAGCACTACAACCCTGGAGCGTCAGTCCATGTGACTGCTTCATCGGGGCAGGGGTCACTAGTGAGCAATCAATTTAAATACAGCATAATTAAAATGACAGTACAAAACACATTTCAAAGAACCAGTACCCTCAACATATCATCAATATCTAAATAATCAACTAATAAATAGTACATTTCATAATAAAAATATTTAAAATGTTCAGTAATTGATAAGGCTGGATTTTATGCTGTCTCGATAATGTGACCAAGGTTATTTTAATATTTAGTTAATTTAACTATTTTTATCATTCTAGAAATTAACTTTACTGTATCACCTTTGTTTTAAAGATTCTTACGTCTATAGGAATCATTCATAGACAATATATATGATGTTCTAAACTAATAGCTTATCAATAATGTAGACATGGAAGGTAGATTTTGATAAGTTCAGTACTTCAAAATTCTAATAAAGATATCACAGACTCTGAAAGAGAGAAGAATGTAATGTCAATATACAATAAACAACTATAACTATATTGCACAATGTTACCCAATCCTACAGTCGATAACACTGAGGATCTTAGAGGAAATGGACACTGTCCCAATTCTCATTAAAACCAATAGGAGTTATGGCACCAAGGGTATAAACAGATGTTTTCTCATTGCAAAAACTTTCCAAGTCTGTTGCCTTCTCCTGAATGGGGACTGATGTGTTCGATGGGACTTAAATGAAAAGTGGGCAAGTCTGATTGGAGCTGGGAAAAAAAATCTTCTGTCACTGGAATTCAGGCAAAATTCTTATTTTGCTTCTGTGAAATTTCATAAAAGTTCTTTGAAATTTCACAAAATGACACCAAAATTACAATTTTGGTTATCGCCATCTAATATTAATATATGTTTATCCAAATTGCAACAGATTTAATATGCTAACTTTGCAATGCTCCTACAGGTATGTGATAAGTTTCAGTTCTCTATCTTTAAAGATGACTGAGTTACAAGCCTCCAAACATTCAGAAATTTTAAAATTACAGAAAACAACTATGTAAACTAAAATGTGTTTCCAAATTTCACCAACTCTGGAATGAAGAATTTACCTATGCCTGTAAATGTGTGCACCACGTTTCAGATCACAAGCTTTAAAGGTGACTGAGTTATAAGTGTCCAGATGTTCAGAAATTTTAAAATTACATTTTGCAATTATGTAAACTAGAGAATTTTAAGCCCCTCTAAGTTTCAAACTTGAGAACAGAATATCAACAATGTTGTTCAGCTAATTGACCATAAATATTAGGCTTTAAGGCAACTCCTATGGCCCAGTATCAGAAAATAATGCTGCCATGCTGTTGAGCTGGGTTCAGAAGTGAGCCTGGAAAGTTGTGTCTGGAGGCAGGCCATGGCTAAAATTTACAATCTGGATAATCATTACATCTCTGTTTAGCAGTTTATATGATACTTCCAAGAAAGTAAGCATCTACATTTTCAATTATCCAGCTCCAGTGGTGGTGAAGTTGTAAGCAACATTTTCAGAAATATTCAAATAAATGTTAATTTGCCAGACTTAGAGCCCCTATACATTCTCTGCCCTTCATCCAAATTTTATGTAGCTTGGCATGCTTTTAGGGACCACACCAAACAATATACATGCCACATATTAGACCCCGAGCTCTAATATGGACTTAATTATGGCCAATTAAAGAATGTCAGCAATTTCCCAACAACATAATGACATTTGTGAAATTTCACAGAATTTTACCAAAATTTAGCCAGATTCAGATTTTGATCATTTTGAGCAGATCTAAGTATGATGCATGTACCTGATGCCAATGAGTACCAACAGAGGTATCAAATTTGTCACTTGAAGTGGAACAAATAATTTCCTGAATGTGATCTTTTACAGACCTAATTGTACTACCTATGTACTGAGACAGACAATCACACCAAATCTAATACCAACAAAATTGGTATGGCATGTAATAAACTGGAAGACTTCAAATTTAGTACCATTTGTGGGACTGGTAGAAGTGGTTCCTTAGGTGGCATGACAACAAACACTTTAATTCCCACATTTATGTGGTCCCATTGGTGGTGGATAATAGCAGTTGATTAAGTGTTCTGATGTGTAGAAAAAAAGGATACAAATTAAATTAACCTTTATAAATTAATTTTTCCTATATAACATATGAGGAAGATCTCCTGTCACATTTTTAAGGTTTGGATTAGCACAAAGTACATGCCAAAATCTATTGAGTACCCCTGCTATTCTTGGGCCAGCTGTATTAAATAAAACTTATGCCCCAAATGTGTGTTTCTTTTCTAGGTTTAAGTTTGAAAAGGTCAGAGTGGTTCCTCAACTGGCCAAAATTAATGACAACATAAAGTATTTTAGGATTATACCCCTGCTTGGGAAGCATGCAAGCAGACCTTCTGCATGTCTATCATATGTATCCAATTTAGAACAATTTCTCTCAATATGTAAAAATTGTCTCTTTGGTATATGTTTCAAGAGGTGAGGTCGATTGCCACTATCCAACCTTAAAAGTGTATTTCCCAAATGTTCCTTGTGATGTTTCTCAGTCTGACTCAGATCTACAGGATCTACACTTAACTGTAGGTCAAGAAATGTAACTCTTGTCATATAATTAGTACTTTTAAATGACAGGTTTCATTCATTCAGGAAGATGGCCATTAGGTTGGGCCACCATCTCTCTGTGCTCCATGTAGTTGCTTAGCTTGGAGCTCAGAGAAGTTTTTAAAAACCCCTGCTAATCTCTAACTGATTGGGCTAGATGAATGAATAACAAGTATAAGGGTTTATATCAGTCTCACAGTACACAGTTTCTGTTTTTAGTTTAGCTTAATTAAGTCCTTAGCATCCACAATTTACCTTGTTCACTGTGGTTGTATGTAAGCTTAGGGATGGAGCTTAGGTAGTAAGGGACAGTGAATAAGTTGAAGGAGACAGGTTATTTATTTTTAGCCAGGGCTGTATTTGTGCCACCCACTGGGTTCTTTCATCTTTCTATAACTCTGATTACATTGGGCATTTGCTGGTTCCATCTGTGGAAGAAATCCTAAAAGCTGGCGGTATCATCAACTGTGACTGGTGAGGTGCAGAAGTCAGTTGGAGGACCAATGTAATTGTGGTTACAGTTCAAATGTATGCAAAAGAGTGCTGCTTCATCCATCAGGGTAGCCTTACAGGCTACAGAGCTTCCTGCACCTGTGGGACTTTTGAATGGAGGATAGTGTTTTCTCAAGAGGACACTGCTAATATTCTGCCACTGCCAATTTCTTGATAATATTTTGGTGAACTTAAACTCCTGGCCTGGACCTGTAGCCTACATCTGCCTCTGAAATCTCATTGATGAGAGTGCTAAATTTTTGCCAAAGGTTTCTTCTTGTGTCTGTTTTTTTTTTGTGTTAAACTCCCAGTTGCAGTGGTTAGAGTGCTACTGGGGTGGAGGGGACTTTGAGTGCCTTTGCTTGAATCTATATTTGCCTTTAGAAATCTGACATTTAATGTGGATTTCAACTCAGACCTTGATAAAAACTGTTTCAGAGGTTACTCACTGGCTGGCACACAATTTGGACCTGGGCATACTTATGTTTTTCTATTGATTTTAATCATTATTATTTATTGGGTGAGCGTGGTTTAAAATATTTACGGTTGTGATAAGTTAGTGGTTGACAGTGTGTGCTTATATAATGGCATATTGCATAGAATGAGTGTTGCGAGTGTGTGTAGGGTTTAGTTTAATTTGGGTGTTGAGTGGATGGGTTAACTTTTTATTGGTGTTACTATTTTTTGTTCTGTTAGGAAGTTGCTTAGACAGTGGACTTGGAAAATGTATATAGGTATCAGGCCCCCTAGGCTCAGTTACTTGGCATCCCAGCTGTTGTATCTCCATCACTTTATCAACATACTTCTGTCATTTACAGCACTTAGGCACTGTTGAGTTGTTGGCATTGGGAGGAAGCAGGATGGTAAATGGTGGGGTACTAGGGTGGCTGATGGAAAGAGCCATATCAGAGTGGTGAGGACCAGGAGACCACCAAAAGGTGAAATGAGACTTTTGGAAAAGCCAAATGTGTTTAGTCCCTATACCTGGGGTTTCCACCATACTGATAGGGCAGGTAGTCATTGTGCCAGCAGCCTCCTCTTGTCCCCTTTGGATGGTGCTGTGCAATGTGAGATTAATCAGGAACAGGATTGCAATTATGGGGACTTGGTTTCCTTGTTTGACCTCACTTGCATCAAGACCTAGCTGGGAGATGATACTGGCCCAGATTTGGAGGCATCTATCCCAGTATTCTTGATGCTGTAGCCCACATATGGTGAACTAGACCCAGACCTGACACATCTCCTTGTAAGATGTGTGGAGTCTGCTGATCCAGTGTTGACTGAGATAGTCCAATGCTCACTTTTGGAGGAGTTGTTCTCCTGTGAATTGAAAGAGGGACTAGTGAAGCCCCTCCTAAAGAAACCATCCCTCAACCTTAACTTCTTCATGAATTAAAGACCTTTCTATAATCTTCCCTATTGGGTTAGGTTATTGAGAAAATAGTGGCTCTGCAGTTCAAAGCTCACCTCACTACTTTCAACATCTTTGGACCCCTCCAGTCAGGATTTAGGTCTAGACACAGTACTGAAACTACATTAGTCAGGGTGCTCACTTATCTTCTCAGGGCTAGGGATAGAGTAGAACCATCAGTTTTTATCATCGTTGATCTCTCCTCAGCATTTAATGCTCTAGACCATGGTGTGTTGTTGGGTTGTCTAAGGGAGCTCAGTGGATGTACCAGTATGGTCATCAACTGATTTGAGTCTTTTCTCACTGGAAAGATGCAGAGGGTGGTGATAAGGGAGTTTCTTCTCCTGTTCTAGGACCCTACCATCCTGGTCTAGGCCCTGACCATGTGGAGTTCCCGGTATCCACTCCTATTGCCCATGCTGTTTGCAGCCCGTGGCTGAGATCATTAGATGTTATAGCATAGATTTTCACTACTATGCAGATGACACTCAGCTGTATATTCCTTTTTGTACATGGGGCTTATGGCACTGCAGAAGTATTATATGCATTTCTGGCTAAGATTCAAGACTCACTTTCAGGCTTTACCAAGGTAGAAAATCTGGGCATTATCATCAATGACAGATTGACCCTTGAGTCACAGGTGTCATCTCTTGTCTGAAGTGAGAGGAGACTTTTGCCTAGTGTTCAGTTCAACAAAAATGCAGCTATATGGGAAACCATAGGTTTAAGTAGGAAAGGCAATATTAGATGCACAAGATTATGTGAGTTGATACTCGTAGGTGAGGTAACTAGAAAGGTTAAAAGGAGTAACAGGTTCACCCAGAGGGTGATATTAATATGAAACTCACTGCCAGAAAATGTACTGATGAGTGATACGATGGTAACCTTGAAGAAATCTCTAGATATACAGTACATATGGGTACACAGAAATGAAAGTACTTCCACTAAAAAGTGGTGAGTTAATAAAAGGTCTTTGGCCTCCTAAAATTCATAAAACATCTATTAACTTGTGAATCTATAAACCTACCATGTGATCCAGGAACTGTGTGATCTGTACTGGCTGCCGGTGAGGTGGGTAATTGCCTTCAAGATGGGTCTTCTCACCTACAAAGCCCTATATGGGCTGGGTCCTGATTAACCTAGTGACCTCCTGACTCCCCATCACTCCCAGTGGTCTCACTGCTCCTCCTCTCAGTCCTCCTAGCAATTACCAGGCCCAGCTAAAAATATCTGGTGATTGTGCATTTGTGGTTACTGTGCTTGCCCAGTGGAATTTGCTTCCAAAATCTTAAAGTGGGGCCTGAAGACACATCTTTTTATGGAAGCCTATGGGATTTAGTACTGGCCATACTTTCAGGTCACCCAGCCACTGTTTCTGCTTTTCTAACTCATTATTTATGTTTTATTGTATATGTATTTATTTTGATTTACTGCTACTGTCTGTACATTGTACAGCACCCTTAGCCCCCGGGATAGGGTGCATCATACTTAAAATTTTACTTACTTACATTACAGTTCAATAATTAGTAAACTCCTGAGCCCCAGAAACTAATCCCTTCCAGATGCAAACAATGTCATCAATGATATGTTACCATTACCTGATCCTATCATTGTAGGGGTTGGTCCTGGGATCATAGACGGTGACCTTCCTTCACCAACCCAAAAAGAGGACAGCATAGGAGGGTACCATCACCGACCTCATAGCCAGTCCACAAATCTTTAAATAAAATTCAGAGTTGAAAACAAAATAAGTACTGTGCATGATCAGGTCTAGGGCCTCAATGATAAACTCAGGATCTATAACTGCCTGTGTTTAAATCATCCATGAAAATATGACTGATTCAAGTCCCAGATGATGTGTGATGCTGGTATTCAGTGACACCACATCAATAGTGAGCCACAAACAAACAGCATCAACAGTAACTTGCTCAAGGGCTTCATTGACCACCATGGTGTCCCTTAAATAAGATGGATGTCTTACTAGCATCATCTGTAGAAAATTATCCAAAAACAATGAAAGGTTCTCTATAAGAGAAGCAATGCTGGAAACAATGGGATGCTCTGAAGGTTGTTGATTGTCCATGTGTAATTTAGGAAGTGTATAAATAATTGGGAATACAGGTGAATCTTACACTAATATAGTTGTTCTGGAAAATGTATGTGCCCTTAAAGAAGAAATAACCAGCATGAAATCAAATATATTCTATAATCAAGTCTTACTAGAGACAAGCATTTGTCAATGCTGAATGTTTTCTTGCTGGTATTAGCATTGGAAGTGCAGGAAGTTAGACAGATGTAAAATAGAAATGACAGTGAAGTATTGAACTTCATGTGAGCCCCATCTCCACCCTGCAGAGATGGACAGCATTGGGGTATGCCTTTGGATCATTGTGCATAATGCTCACACTGTTTCACCTCACCCTATTCTGCAGAGACCGACAAGTGTCGAGCTGTGCCTTGGGGTGTTCAGCTTTACAGTTACCCCATTCCATAAGGACATATGCTGAAATGGGTGCAGTATAGGAAAATGGGGTGAACTCTAGGGCCAAAGAGTCCAAGGCACACCTCAATGCCTGTCATTGACTGCAGGATGGGGGTGGAATGGCAAGAGCATTATAGCTAGCAATCCAAAGGCACACCCCTGATGCCTGTCAGTCTGTGCAGGTGTGGAAAACGCCATGTTGAAAATCTGGAGGAAATTATTAAAAAGTCTCGGTTGCTAAGTAAAAGCGGAAACTGCACAGCACGACTTCATAATACAATCGCTTGTGAATAATTCTCACCAGATTTTTAACATAGGCATTTTGGGACCTCCACTCATGAACCGTGTCACTGTGATTTTGTTAATCTGACAGAATGATAATTTCCCACGGCGACCACGCCATTGTGTGCCACATGTGTGAAACCACATTTCAGGCAGGATGTGAAAAATGACAGCTGTACTGTTCATAAGGAGGTGTGAAAAAATGGCAATGCTGAAAATCTGGAGTGAAAATATAACAAATTCTCAGAGTTACAGGCTGGCATAGAAACTGTGCAATGCAAGCTTTTAACACAGTCATTGTTTTGAATTTTTTCACCAAATTTGCAACATAGACTTTTTGGGAGCCCACCTCATGAACAGTAGCACTGTCATTTCATTAATCAGTCCCAAAAGCTGATTCCATGTAGTGACTGTGAAATCACCTTTCTGGAAGGAATAATGACATGACAGTGACTGAATTCATGAGGTGGGATCCCAAGAACCCCATGTTGAAAATTCTGTGCCAAAATTCACAAAAATGGCTGAGATATCCACCTAAATTGAAAAAAAAAATATGCATTATACAGATTACTGGCATTTCTTAGGTTTGCGGTTGGCTTTGAAGAGTGCAGACATGTTCCCAGTCCACCAAAGATCATCACACCAGGCTCTGGTGGCAAGTATGGGGTGATGGGGGTGTGTGGGAGCAGGGTGCTCAGAGGATCTGTGCAGTCTGGGGGAGGGGACCCAACGGCGAGGGACCATTTCCTTTGTTTCAGGTAACAAAAATGAAAAAAACATCACTGCGGACCATTTTCTGTCTTTTTACAGGTTTTTGCCACACTGTGCTGGGCTCCTAGTTTGGCACATTTGGTTGGGGGTTATGTTTGCCACACTGGGGTGGGCTCCCAATTTGCACACAATCAGGGTGGGGCAGCACCAGGAAAATTCTGATGTGATGGGGGTTAACATACTGAGAGGGGGATTGGGCACCCCCATTGAAAAACATGTGTCTATTTGGGAGCATGATGTCAAGGGGGATTGGGCACCCCTTGGCAGACCACAACAGTAGAGGGGGTACATTTGCTGATGGGGATTGAGCACCCCCAAAGTCGGCTTCCCAGGGACTGTGAGCATTGGGCAGGGAGCCGCTGCCTGCAATGTTTATTGAAATGTTACACCAGGCAAAGCATGCCCTGCAATGATGGATCACTCCCTCATTGCAGTGGCAAATTTGTTTCAAGTTGGTGGCACTCTTGCTGAACTAGTGTCAGCAGCAGCATGCCACCACATTGGGAAAACACAGCCAAGCCTTAGAATGCAGTGGGGGCATTGACCGCCACAGTGCCTCACCTCCAAAACCCCACTTCTCACCTAAGTTGTCACATAATGTTTCTTGAGCATGCTCACAAGCAAACATAAAAATGAGTGAGAAAAGGAAAGTCAATAGTTTTGAGTCCTCCTGCTTTCAGCTGGATGAAGTCAGCAATAATAACAAAGGTAAAGATTCCATAAAAGCAAATAAGGCTATACAGGTTGCTCTTCCTCCACCATTCAGTAAGGAAGAAGAAAACCTAGTACATTGACTAAGACCTTTAACTCAAAGAACAAAGAAAAGGAAAAACTCATAACACCATAGACTGGAAGAATAAAAGCAAAGTCAAAAACATAAACAAAAGACACCTAAAAATTAAAACTCAGAGTCAGAAAGACCATTAGATCCAAACCAAATTTCGACAGAAAAAATGAACACAAATACTTTGGGTAAGGAGTATTGGGAAGTACATGACTCAGCAAATAGGAAAGACAGAGGCTCAAAGATAATAGGGGAAAAATATGGATTTAGTCTATGATAGAAATCTGAAAGAATTATATCTGGACAAAACAAACAAAATGAATTGGCAGGAAACCTTGCTGCAGAGCAGGAGGTGGTGGTGGTGTGGGGGGGAGCCAAGATCCCTGAAACAATGGGCAAACCCAAAGAACAGGCCATGGTAAGTGACCATGTACTAACCTCATTTCATGCTTATGAAACTGCCTTCAGCCAAAATAGACAAAAGGAACTTCAAGACTAAATTCATAACTGAATTATATGGAATTGAGAGCACAGCAAATAAAATTATATATTCTCTAATAGACTTATCAGTCATGTCTTTAATATTACAGAACAGAAAAATGACATTACTGTATTACATCCCACAAACGTGAAATTAACACATTTTGTTTTACGTTATCTCAGTACACAAAACCTGACCTTTGGTATCTGGAGACAGGCTAGTGTTGTGATACCATTAGGTATCAAAATGATCCCCCCATTAGAGGTGCACAGGCCTAAATATCTGAAAGAATCCAATAGTCAAAATAGCGAAAAAATAAATACAAAATGTAATGCAGGAGATTTGGCAAGAGCAGAGAGAGTAAGAGAAACAATAATTAGATTTAAATCAAATAGAACACCTGGGAGAGACAAAAAATATATCAGTATTTGGACAGAAACCCCAGCACGGGTATCAATAGGTAGGGTAAAATATGATTTGTCAAACCTCCTGTCTCAAATTTTGGACATTATTATATCCAAAAGTTCAATCAAATGGATAACACTGCATGAGGCACTATCTGACACTCCACAAGTGGATGTTGCATTTAAAACTACAAAACTCACAGACAAAGTTTTACAGGCATCAAGTGTTCTGGATACAATAGGTATATATGTGGCAAGCCCAGATACATTCAGTAATAGTCCAGCAACAAATAATAAAGATAATAGTAATAAACATGAAAATTGCTCTTCACAGAATAGGTTCACATCATTGGAATGTGATGTCTCACTATGGCCAACAAAGGACAGTAATGCCAGAAAAGTTTGTTTTGAGGTCCTACAAAACTTAACAATACGGTCTTGGAATATTGAGGTACTATTTCTCAAACTGGCAGATAATGAATCTAGATTTTTGTTTGTCAGAATGGGACATTCTGTGTCTTCAGGAATCCTGGACTCCATTCCAATTCTGGATTTCACAGCATACTCTATCCTGGCCAAGAAAGCTAAGTATTATGGACATACTGTAACAAAGCAGGTTTAGCCATATATGTTAGAATATCCCTAAATTTTAAGGGAAGTCTTATACCAACAGCGTCAGATTACATTTTGGCAATTAAGCTAAAAAGGGAAAACTTTCATTAATTTTAATTATTTCGCCCCAGATGCTGCATTACTTGCTGAGATAAGGGTATGTCTTAGCAAGTATAAAGGATAATTCTGATAGTGAAGCAATACTGATCCTAGAGGACTAGAACACAAGAATTAAGACAGACGCAGATATCTCAGATAATTTTACAGATTTATATAACTGCTTTAGAAGCTTAAATCCAAACATCATATGGTACCGAAATTCCCTTGATAAAAGGTGCAATAAGAAAGGGACAAACATTTTTAATTTACTGTAGGAAGAACATGTTTGCCTCCTCAATGGTAGATTGCCAGGAGATCTCAAAGGGAACTTTACCTATACTTCCAGAAGAGGTTCATCCATTATAGATCTTATTTGGGCTAATTTACAAGCACTCCCTTTAGTGCAAGATTTGCAAATATTGGATAACTCAGATTCTGCCCATCAGATTCTGCCCATGCACTCTTAGCATTGCTAATTTTGTTTCATCCAAACATTCACACCAGAATTCACTTATAAGTGCTAGAGGTCATGATAATATGGAGGTTCTGAACAATAAAATAATTTGGTGAACATGCACCACATAAACTTATTAGAATAACTTTTTACAGACCTTGAAGTCATTAAACTAAAGAAAGAGTTTGAGAACCCCATGGATCACAAACAAATTTTAGATGTGTGGGACTTGTTAAATATACATATAAGGCATTTGTTGCAAAATAACTCAAAGAAAAGGAAAACACAATATACCTGGTTCTCAGTAAAATGCAAAGATGCCAAAAGGAAACTTCATGGGCAAGCGAAATGTTGTAAATTATATAAATCAAAAGTGAATTATAATCAATTAAATAAATCACAGAAAGAGTATTAAAAAGCTCCTGGAAATGGAAGGTGCTAATTATTACAGAAAGGTGTGTAATAGTTTAAGAGGTGCAGTCTTTAAAAAAGACGTTAAGAAGTTCTGGACTCTGATTGGATATGGATATAGTACATATTTTATTTATTTATTTTAGTCTTTGGTAACTGGGTAAGGCCCACTAGGCACAAGTGCCTGTTTTCAGGGGTGACCTGGGAACACTGGGCTGTTAAATGACTTGCTCAGAGTCACACAGTATGCAAGTGGAGGTTGTGAGAATCAAATTCAGGTCTGGTCTGCTGGATGTACCAAGCTTGTTCACACCTCATTCCTCTAAGATCTAGGCTATACTGCCAGCCCACAGGATATTCACAGGATCTTGAAGCATTCATACCTCTGAATACTTGGGAGGACTGTTACAGTAAACTATATTACTCAGAGACAGATGAAACAGAGCTTAAAGATCTTCTTTCAGTTCTATCTAATAGGGTATGACTCCCTTCCCACTACTTATTTCGGATACTGACATCATTAATGCTATTACCAAAACAAAAACAAATAAAGCCCCTGGACCAGATAAAATTATTTCAGAAGTATACATATTTCTCTTTGAAAAATGGATTAAGATTTTGAAAACATTATTCAACTCCATTATTCAATGTGGTGACATCCCTATGAGCTGTAAAGGTAGCTCAATTGTTCGTTTATTCAAAAAAGGTGATACAAAGGATCTGAGGATGCATCATCCCATTAGTTTAATCAACACCTTACAAAAACTCTGTATGAAAATACTTTTAGATAGCTTACAAGAATGCTTAGATAACAAAGGGATACTGTCTGAATATCAAAATGGGTTCAGGAAAAAAGATCAATACTTCAAAATTGATTTGTTTTAGCATACATGATTTGGAAATACACCAAGAATAACAAATTTAGATTTTTCTGCTGCTTTGTATACTTTAGCTCTGCCTTTGACAGAATAATTAGGGAAATTCTATGGAAAAAACTTGAAAAGCTAGGTCTTGAACCTACATTACTAAATACATTAATCAGGTTTCACAATGATAGTTGGACATCGGTGGAGTATAATAAGAAGCGGAAACTATCTAACTGATTAAAGCTAATTGTAGAGTCAGACAAGGATGCTTACTGGCCCCAATGTTATTCAATGTTTACATTAATACTATTATACAAAATCTGGAAGATTTAAATTCCCATACCCCCCTCTATACTCAATAAAATGTTTCCTGTTTGACTTATGCTGATGACATTGTACTTTTATAAACTTCCTTCCTTGGCTTGCAGAGAAAAATGAACAAGTCTGTCAAATTATGTGACAAAAACAAGCTCAGGATTAGTAGAGGAAAAAACAAACTTATATTTGGCAGAAGAGGTACTAAGGCTAAAAACCTTTTTTTAATTAAAGAACCAATTGAAACCACCAAATATTATGATTATCTTGGGATGCGTTTTTCAGCTAATTGTTTTTGGAAACAACACATAAACACTCTTCTGACTTAAAAAAAACTCAGCATTTAATGTGTTTAAAAGTTTTAACTCCAAATTAGG
Organism: Neoceratodus forsteri; assembly: GCA_016271365.2. Taxonomy (NCBI): domain Eukaryota; kingdom Metazoa; phylum Chordata; order Ceratodontiformes; family Ceratodontidae; genus Neoceratodus; species Neoceratodus forsteri. The sequence continues at coordinate 87,127,023 of CM057453.1, forward strand.
TAGAGGATCAATACCAGGTGTTTTAAGAGTAGTAAATGCCAAAGTTAAATCTAGCGTTCTTTACAGGACTGAAATATGGGCTCAGACAGAAATAGATACCCATAGTAAAATACTAGAGAAATGTATTTTATTTGTATTTATTTCAATCTGGGTAAACCTTTGAGTCAGAGACTCATTTACAGAGGTTCCATGTCAGAAAACTATATAGCAACAAGTATACATGATACATAATTAAATATTATACAAAGAACTAGACAAAAGTAAGCAGGTTTAGCAATTATAAGGCAAGTATCTGATCGTGCAGGAGCAGAATACTTGTAGGGTCAGCAGACATTAAGCATATAGACAAAGTGGTAAAAGATATATGAATACATTTTACTGTTGTCTACTGATGGTACCTCAAAGGTGCTAAGATATGAATTGGGACAAATATCCCTCTGATTACAAATGGTAGAACAATTAACCTTATTATTATCACTATATCCCCTAAAAGACAATCATTTGCCCAGAATTTGTCTTGAGGAACAAATAAATTACTCATCATGTGGTTTTACTTTTCCACAGTTACAAATAATAAACAAATATATTTATCTTACGAAACTAAGACAAATACTTCATGAAATACTGTATATCTGAGGCCTAGTAAGGAAAGTCACATTAAAATTGAAGAAATAGTAAGGGATTTAGCCACAACAGCTGACTTGAAAAGGGTTACTAAACTTAAACATTTCAACTGGTATAAACAACTAAAAGATAAACACCAATTAGAACCATATTTACAAATTATATCAGACCCAAATCAGAGACAATCACTGACTCATTAACAATTGGAACTATATAATGCTAATTATATTTTGAAAGATCAGAAAAGACCAGGTTTTGTTACACCCTATTGTAAATGTAATACTAATACTATAGATGACCTAAAACACATTCTTTGACTGTGTTCTCTTTATGAAATAAGATAGAGATAATGGTTAGGCCTGGTGTTGGGGGATCTTGGCTTCTCCCCCGACTTAATAACTAGGTTGATTTCTACTTCTAAAACTCCAGAAATATTGCATATACTATGTGGATACTTGGCAACTTTACATCTTTAATCTCAAGTATTTAATGGCTATTGATCAACATCTCTTTTAATTATTATGTACCATGGATTGTACTGACATTTTACCAGCAATTTTAATGAGTGTATATGTAAAAAAAATATTGTGCACAATGAGGTCATTTTATGGATTGTATTTTGTATTTGCGTACTATTGTAAGGACTTGCAGTCAATCATTAAATAAAAAATTTGTATTTGTACTTGTACAAAAATGATAGTGTTAGTTTATTTTTATTTTTTGGTAATAACTCTATCAATAGGTTCAAATGAGAGAATACAATTATCTCTCAGTCCAGAGGTGATCCCCCTTCTATTACTAGATGTGAATGTTATAATAATTATTGTATAAAATTACTCAATAAGCAGCGATTCCAGTCCCAGACTGCATGATTCATTTGGCATCTTGGTTCACATCTGATGGATGTGCTGCATTTGTCAATAATACTGATTGCATGTTTTGACAAGCTCACATGTGTGTGTGTATGTGTGTGTGTGTTTAGACATGTGTGTAGACAGTAAGTCTTTGTTTTTGAACTGATCATCTCATAAGCTGATTTTATCAGTCCTTCTGCCATTTTTGTGGAGCCGACGTTGATGTCAAACAGCTATATGGCAAGTATGAGACATTGTGAGTGCATCAGTTAACCAATATCAACTGGGATTGGTGCACATAGCTGGGTCATTAAACAAGGGTCATAGTAGTAACATTTCAGCTCAAAATCAGTAAGTAATGCACTTATGTACAAAGGTTAAACTTTAATATTTTTAAAAAATGCATTAGAACACTATATTCCTAACCACCTAGGAAATCCTGGCCAAACTACAGTACATGCCCCATTGCCCACATGAAATTACATGGTATTAAGTTGTATGTATTTTTCTCTAGATAACAGCAAAAAACCTTACAATTATGGACACTACCAATAGAATCAAGTACATTGGAGCTGTTCTGTGTATACAGTAATTTAACTCAGTTCTGACTTCTGCACACGCTGTAGGTTAATTCAGCCAGGATTTCTTACTGACCAAACCCAATTTTTCAAATGTAGATATCTTAAAAAATACAAAACTCTAAAGTATCAAACCCCCTTGGAAACCCTTCCACACCAAACCACTCAATACAAAATTTAGCAGTTTAAAGATTTATCTTTTTTGCTGTAGACGAGCAAAACTTCAGAGAAAAAACTTTAAAAATGAATTGAAAATCAGACAAAAATATATATTTCACACTTTACTATCTCTAAAACTACTGAAGCGATGTACAAGCAACTTTCAGGGTGGTAGATTCTACCATGGACATCAAATTCTGAAAGTTACATGTAACTCTGTAAAATCATCAATCTGCAAGCAGCAAACAAAAAAATCAAGTTAAACATACAGGTCACCAGTGACTCTAACTATAGGGGCACTGCTGCATCCCTTTAATAGGTGATTACCAAACTCCAAGATTGGAAGGAGTACTTGTTTCAAGACTCAATTTCTAGTGTCTGCAGTTAAGGAAGTTTTGGATCCATACAGGATACCTTCTTTATAAGTAACATTTTAGATAACAAGTTTACATGAGCTTTAATGGTACAGTATGTGAAAAGCCAAATGTAACATTATATTGTACAATATTTAAAGGCATAACCAATTTTTAAAAAGATATTTTATCAACAAGTGTGAGTTATCCTTTAAATTCAGAAAGTTCCTGTACAGCCAGAAATGTCATGATTTTTGCATTCTTCTCTTGATTTTATTATTTTCAGATCATTTGTGTATTGTTCAGTAATGATTGTTGAATATTAGTGAGGTTTAAATGAGAAGTATAACATACAGTGTTGCCTGTATATGTTTTTGGTTCTGAATTAGTATTCAGTAGTATGTTCAACAAAACACCAAATGATAATAAGAACTTTAGCCCAAAGGGCACCACAGATTTAGAGTAAATCACAAACCTGACAGGAACAAATATATCAGCTGCTGATATGAGTATGCAAGAGAAAGGACAAGACTTGTGTAATTTTGAGGGATGGAAGGAAAGTGGAAACACCAGAGTGAGGCCAAGGGAAATTGTGGTGGTTGGAGACTCCATACTGAAATTTATAAACAAACAGATATGTACAGGATGGAAGGAGAATACACCTGTTAGCTGTTTGCCAGGAACAAGAATAAATGGGGAAGGGCTGCTGTCTTAGGCAATCTGGAGAGATTTTTGAAAGGAGCAAACAAACCCATTTTGTTGCTTCATGTGATGTTGGGAGAAGGGCTGACATAGACATCTAGTGGGACTGGAAAAATACTAAATGGCTAGAAATGTTTAATACTATAATAGTTTCAGAAAGCCTATCAATTCCAAGAGCTGGGATGGCAAAAGTAAATAATGACAAACAATTGAATGACTGGCTCAGAACATGGTGCTATCATGAGGGCTTTAAATATCAAAGAAATTAGAACTGATTGAGAAATACGCAGCCTTATATGGGACAGATAGATTACATTTAACAGGTCAGGAGCAAGGATTTTGAGAGAAAGAATTACTTTTAGCATTCCAATCTTTTTTCAAATTAGTTTGAAGAGGAGAATGAAGGAGATTTTAAGTGAAGCACAGCCAGTTTGAAAAAAGTCTAAAAAAACTGAAAAGGGAGATGAAATACAGGAATGGAAATGTTTAATAGTCAATGCCCGAAGCCTAGGTAATAAACAAGAGGAATTAGAATACAGCTTGGCAGAGAGAATATTCAGTTTTGTGCAATTATAGAAACATTGTGGAACGAGGAGCACACATCGGTAAAAGGATACAGAATGATTTTACATGTTCAAGAAAGGTAGATGGAGCAGAAAAACATTGTGATATTACATGGTACATAAGTAATACTAATAGCATTATTGAGATAATGAAAGAACAGGGCATGAGTACAGAGCAGCTTTGGGTCAAGGTGACACCCACTGAAAGGGGACATTTGTTCTACATAAGCATAGTATATAGGCCATCTTCAAAGGAGAAAAAAACACAATGATAAACTGTTTGAAATTTGAAGACTACTGAAAGAGAGATTGGTGAAACATCTGGTTGTCAATGGACTACAGGACCCAAGGCAGCATGGTTTCACCAGGGGGAGGTCATGTCAGACCAACCTCATTGAATTTTTTGACTGGGTGACTAGGGAGGTGGATCAGGGAAGGGCAGTGGACATGGCCTATCTGGACTTCAGCAAGGCCTTTGACACTGTGCCACATAGAAGACTGTTACACAAACTGAGGAATATGGGTGTGGGCAGGACAGTAGTGTGGTGGGTAGGTAACTGGCTGGGTGGCAGGACACAGAGGGTGGAGGTAAATGGCTGTCACTCCACAGAGGGAAGAATGACCAGTGGGTACCACGGGATCAGTGCTGGTACCGTCCCATTTAACATCTCATCAGTGACATTGCGCAGGGACCTAGAAGGCAGAATTTCACTGTTTGCTGATGACACAAAGCTCTGTAACAGAGTAGACACACCAGAGGGTGTAGACAGAATGAGAAGGGACCTGCAGAAACTTGAAGAATGGTCAGGGGTTTGGCAGTTGAAATTCAATGCAAAGAAGTGCAAGATAATGCATATGGGGCACAAAACCCAGGCACAATATATCAGTTGGGGGTGAGGATATAGCATGCACCAAGCAGGAAAGGGATCTTAGGGTTGTCATCTCTGATGACCTCCAAGGTAGGGAAACAGTGTGACAAGGCAGCAGGTAAAGCAAATAGGATGCTGGGATGTATAGGCAGGGCATCACCAGCAGGAAAAGGAGGTCATAATTCCGCTATACAAGACACTAGTGAGGCCCCACCTGGAGTACAGTGTACAGTTCTGGAGACCATACCTACGTAAGGACATAGACAGGGTAGAGAAGGTTCAGAGGAGGGCAACAAAGATGGTGCATGGGTTGCATCACAAGTCCTATGAAGACAGGTTGAAGGAACTGAATATGTACTCCTGGAGGAGAGGAGGGAGAGAGGGATATGATAGAGACATACAAGTATCTTACAGGAGGAACAGGGTGCAGGAAAACACTATTTTAAGTGAAAAGATGTTCCAGGACTAAAGGGCATGGATGAAGTTGGAGGAGGACAATTCAGAGGAAACATGAGAAAGAATTTCTTCACAGAATGGGTGGTGGACAAGTGGAATACCCTGCCAGAGGAAGAGGTGGGGGCTGAAACAATCACAGGATTTAAGAATGCATGGGATAGACATAAAGGAATTCTGGAGGTCAGGGGCAAGGGGCAACAGACTTCTAGGAAAACAAACTGAACTTACAAGCTCAAATGGGCAGACTGGGTGGGCCATAGGCCCTTATCTGCCGACACTGTCTATGTATCTATGTATCTATGTATCTATGACATTCATATCAGCTGATTAGTTTTTCTCTCAGGTGATTTTAATTTGACTAAAATTTATTGGATGAAGCACAGACCAGGGCATGAATTTCTTAGACCCATTGGTTACATTAAATGTGGAACAATACATGAAAGATGAAGCACTGCAGATCACATTTTAAATTTAGTGTTAAGTAAAATGGAAGATGACATAAGGGAATGTAAGTTAAAGGAGCCTCTGGGTAGCAGTGACCATAAAAGGGTATGTTTTTAAACTAAAAATGACAAGACTCAGGAACCAAGCAAAAGTACTGTTTAATGCTTCAGAAGGGCAAAGTACGATACAATTAAAAAAGGGAATGAGGATGTGGGATCGAAAAATAGAATTTTCAGAAAGAACATTGAGAAATGTAAAAATATTATGTAAAAACTCCGTACATGAAAATGTGCACGAGAGGGTTAAGTGTAACTCAATGGTAAGCTCCCTTTCTGGGAGACAAAAATAATTGAAAACAAAGTAAGGAGAAGGAAGAAGGAATATCAGGTTTCCAAAATAGGTAATACTGATAAATGTGAGGCAAAATACAAACTCATGTTCCATGTTCCATGTTACAATGGCGAATGAGAAAGGGTGACTGCAGAAATGGTTCAGGCACTACATCACAGGTGCTGACAGTGAATGGCACACAGACACTACCATCAAAATTGTGAATGAACAGCATAAAAAAAATGGAACCACCACCAACACAATGCAAGGGACAGAATGCAAGGAGCATTGGACAGGACACCACTGTGAAATGCAGGCACCACATTGGCCAGGCAAGGACAGGCAGCTGGGCAGATGGAAACATGGGACCATAAGGCACCTGCAGGTGGCAGGGTGCACAGGCTGCCATTTCAGACACTAGTGGGTGCAGCTGACTTGCTGCAATGGAGACTGTGGGGGAGTGCAACAGGAAGGGCACCACAGGTACGTGCATGGGGGGAGCTGGAAACAACACAGAGAGCATGTGCAAGGGAAGGGGCAAGAATAAGTGGTAATGGAATTGAGGTGCAGGTGCAGAAGCACTGTGGCAGGCAGTGATGTGAGGGAGGAGGGACACATCAAGCACAGGTGAACTGGACATGGATGGACCCCCAAAAGTGGCCCTGTAGCAACAGTATAGATGGTGGTGCACCTAACTATACCTGCAGCTGGAAGCTATAAGCCAGCCCTAGTGGGCAGTCAGGTGTGCTGCACATCCCATACTCGGCCACTATGATCTCAATATGTTAAGTCAGGTCCCTGCACCTCCTCCATTAGGCAGCACCACCAGCCCCTGGCAGCAGCTGTTCCATCTTCAGATCACTAAGCTGCTGCTCCTCGCTGAGGCAATCCAAGAACCACCATATGCAGGGATGGCTGGCACTGAGCCTTGTGTTGAATTCCCAGTTCCAGCCCTCTACAGCATTGTTGGTATATGTGAGTCTGGGACGGGTGGACTAGAACATATTCCAGGTGTCCACCTGAAACAGCTGTTGCCAGCAAGCCATGTGGCTGATCACACGTCCAATTCACATGTCCTCCACATAGTCGAAGACGGTGCGTAGGACCTCCTCATTGTCACAGTAGAATGGCACGTCCCTGAGCTCCACATATGCATCACTCACTGCACTCATAAGCACAAATGTTAGGGTGAGGATCATGCAGAGCTTGAAGGCAAAGTCCTTGGGGTTCTGTTGGATGCACTGCCAGACTTCCTGACAGAGGTGATAGAAGCACCCATGTATGGTAGACCCCTCGAATACAGATGCGTCTGCCCACCAGGCTGCCCTATAAAAGTCAAGGAGCACCTGCCAGCCCAATGACAAAGAGGGCTGAGTTGCTGGATGCCTCACCTCACTCCACACCTGTGATTCAGGTTCAGGAATGACTGGGGTCATCAAGAAACCAGCACAGGGGCAGGGAGATTGAGCAGCCGGAAGGCAGCTTTGTCTTCCTGAAGTTGTTGTCCACCCTTCCCATAGTTTTTCTGCCATCGGAGGGGTCCAATGGGATGCGTAGGTAGGCAGGAGGAGGTGGCAGTGATTGCCTGGGATGGGGTGGAAGAGTCTAGACTGGTGCCTGGTGTGCACATGTGACTCTACGCACACTGCTGGGGTTCTGGTTAGGGACAAAAACCGGGGGAGAAAAGCACATAAAAATCTAAATTAAAACAAAGTCAAGAAGCCCTGCCCTAGGTTTTCCATCTCCCACTAGCCACTACACCTTCACAAAAACCCGTGTGTACACACTCTCGGTCCAGGTGCACATGAGAATGTACACTGCGGGCACAACGATATCTGAGCACACCCCATGGATGGTGTAGAGCTGCCTGAAGAGTGATGGTGTGGTGCGGAAGGTGCTGTTGAGGAAACAATTCTTGCATTCCTGTAAGAACTGCAAGGACCTTTATGTGACAAACAGGGGTACCCTGTCCCCTGTTGGTGCACTGTCATATTGCAGGAATGTCATCCCTACCCCTGTTATAGTGGACTCTGAGGTAATGCTGAGGTCCTCCACAGTGGCCAGGGTCCTGACTTACCCATTGTACCAGCTTTTCCATGAGCGACAGTGTTGGCAGCCTGCCAGAAACAGTATCCGGCACACCCATGGTGCACTGGACCGGTACCTGTTAAGTGCTCTCCAGGCTGGTCCATGTGCATTCCCACACACCATGTCACCCACATCTGACATATGGTTATGCGAGCAACTGGCGTATACTACATGGTCTGCCTCCATGTGGACTCTTGCAGGGCACTGGTTTTTATGGTCATGCATGCATCTCCAGTACATCTTTACCTTAAAGTCCTTGTTCCAGTGGTGTGTGTATGTATATATGTGTGTGTGTGTGTGTATATATATATATAAATATTAGAGGCAAAAAACTCCATTTAATGCATCAGTTAGGGTTGTTCCACAGCAACAAAAGTGAGGAAATTCAGTGTTAGGGTTGAAAACTCCCCTTGCACCCCCTATGCCCGCCTCCCTCCCTAACTAGCATCAGGGTGAGCATTGGGGTTGTTTACCCTAACTTTCACCCCATCACATGCGTGAAGAAGCTGAGGCATAGGAAAATGGGGTGAGAGTTAGAACTGATGACCCCAATGCACACCCCAATGCCAGTTGGGGAGGCGGGCTGAGTGAGTGCAAAGGGGGTTTTCAACACTAACACCGAATTTCATCACTTTTGTCACTGTGGAACAACCCTAACTGATGTATTAAATGGATTTTTTTTCCACTAATTTCCTTCTTTTTGAGAATGAAGACTATAAATAGTGAATGGAATGTGGTGGTGGGAGCAAGGGGCCCTACAGGCATCGCAGTCCCACCACATGATTTTTTGTGACATAGCTGCAGTAACAGCAATGCAAATGCAAGTTGTAACAGTTACACATATGGTGACGGAAACGTAAATTGTAAAGCAAGTGTTAATAGAAACGCAGGTGCAAAGTAAACAGTGACGCAAATGGAAATGCAGGCATATATGGAAACGCAACTGGTAATGCGCACAGTCATGGCACCACTATTGTAAATGCAAATGATAATTGCAACAGCAACAATAATGTGAAAGGAAACATAAACGCAAACACAAGTGCGTATGAAAAGCAAACCGTAATGTGCACGGTGACGGTACCGCAATTGTAAATGCAAATGTTAATGATAACAGCAACAATAATGCCAAAGAAAACAGAAATGCAAATGCAAATGTAAGCGCATATGGAAAGGCAAACCGTAAAGTGCATGGGAAGGGGAATGCAAATGGAACCGCAAATGGTAATGGTAAGAACAACAATAATGCAAAACGAAAGACAAACGCAAATGAAAACAGAAGGGTGGCCCCCAACAGAAATGGTAACATGCACACTGAAGCTAAGTGAAAGATAAACATAAACAGTAGTGGAGACACAAATGGTAACAGCAATGCAAATGAAAATGGAAACGCAAAGGGTAACGCACATGGTGGCATGCATGGGAACGATAACGCAAACTTGCATGGAAATGCAAGTGCAAAGCCCACGCGTAACAGTAACTGGAGCACACACCATATTTTTTCCCCAAAGCTCCAATGAGAAACACAGTGAAAACAATGAATGTATGCATAATAATGGGCCTTGGAGCAGAAAATGAGCAATTGTAATACTAAAAAGGTAATATCTCAGTAACCGTACGACATAGAAAAAAAAAATTCACATGATTCATGAGTTTCCTGGCTAGGTTTTCACTAAATGGGCAGCCCATAAGGCTATGCATTGTCACGAAGAAAATTTCAGATCTCGCACCATTTCCGAGATACGAGCCCCAAAATGCATGGCGGATGCCATCATGTTAGTCTATGGAAAAAAACTTCAGCATTAGAGTACCATAACTTTTCTTCCATGCAACATTTTGTCACCAAACCACCAAAAGGCACATCTGTGAGATGTTGGCTGCCTTCCCTCCAAATTTCAGCCCAAAAGACCAAACTGTTTTTTTGCAGCAGGGTGGCAAACAATTCCAGTCATTTTCGCCATAGTCTAGAAAAGTAGTATTGTGATTTGCGACACCTTTTGCAAAAAGTTGCAAAAGCGTCACAAGTGTGACACTACTTTGTGACACTACTTTTCCCATAAATTTGAAAAACATATTTCTCGGGTGTTTTACCCCCCAAAAAAGACATGGTTAGCATCCTGAGGGTCTGACTAGGTGAACACAAAAAGAATTGTGTCCCTAGATGGTCCCAGTTTTAAATGCCAAGCATTTCTGTGATCAGTAACTGAAAATAAAATGGTGGCTTTGTGACACTACTAGGGCCATTTGCGACACTAAAAACTGCATTTGTGAAAGTGTCAAACTTTTTAACTTTTCCCATTGACTTATAATGTGAAATTAATTTTTGGATAATTTTTGATCCGTTCAATATTTTTTCATAAAATCTTCAAAAGGCATATCGGGGACCCTGGCTACACATTCCCTGATGTTTTGGACCGGTCGTACAAACCGTGCGACCTGTAGGCAGGAGCAAAGAATGTGCAAAAAATGTAATTGTGTGCACAAATGTCACTTAATAACTCCGCAGCCGTATATCAGACCAATACAAAATGCACCAAATCCCAAGATCTATGGTTATGCCCTGTGTCTGCCACATTTCAGGCAAATCCCCTGAACAATGGCAAAGTTATTAAGGTGCAAAGCTTCACCATTTAACCTTAAAAGGGCTACTCAACTCTAACTATGGTAGCACTACCATGCTAGCATACTACATATATATATATATATATATATCTAGATAGATAGATAAATATATATATATATATATATATATATATATATATATATATAGACATATATATATCTATATATCTATATATATATATATATATATATATATATATATATATATATACATACACACACACACACACACATATATCCAGTATGGGAAAGAAGGGATCATCTCCCTTTCTGGTTTGTAAAAAATGTGCATTCATAAATATTTGTTGTTTGCTGTCCTTGTGAGACAGCCTTATTTCCAGATGTGGGCCCTTTAAGTAGCCCAGGCATGTCAGATGTGCATGCACCTGTACTGCATGGGAGTCTCCCCCCCCGGCCAATGGGACAGTCAGGTAGTGATAAAAGTGTGAACCCCTGTAGCCCATGCCAGGTATAGTGATGACTGCATGGAGCAGAGTCATGCTGCAATTACCAGATGAATGCTGCCTAGTCACCCATGCATTGCTTTGCCTGCAGTACCCATGGGTACACCATTGCATTGAGTAAATATTTGCTAGCTGCGCTGGTACTGTCGGTGTCAGTGGTCAATATCCCTGTGTCCCATGTTCTGCAGCACTGTGTTTGCATCTGTTTGGGGGGTGCTGCTGCAGACAGGATCTGATCCCATTGCAAACAACACCCCCCCCCAGATCTCAATGGTGGTGTTGGCTGTGGTCACCAGAGTTTCATTTCTCAAAGTGCACTTGTAAGCCTGCTGCTATGCTGTGGATAGGGTATTGGAGGTGGGCCATGCAGGTGCAGCTGCGGGCTTGTGTGGGTCATTGCAATGTGTTGTTGTGCATAGGCACATGTGTGTATGTGCCCACATTCAACCTTGCAGGGGGTCACCCACTTGCCATTTGTCATTTTTCCTTGGCACTCTCCTTGCAACTCACCATTATTCCAGTTCGCAATTGTGACGTGTGGAAGTATTACTCTCTTGCACCATTCAAGCTTCTACTCCCTTCATTCCTTTTAACCTAACTGACGGTTGATCAATTGCAGTGTCCCATTTGACACTTGCTAATTTCAATGTGTTCACATCACTGGCTACCCAAACTCAGACTTAAAAAAATGTAAGAGGGAGGTCACCATGGGTCACCCTGGAAACAGAAAATGGGACAGCCATACAAACTGGGTTTGTGTACAGACCTCCAGACCAGGGGGAGGACACAGACACATTACTGTTAGAATATATACAAAACATGACAGCTAAAGAGGAGGTTCTGACAATGAGAGATTACAACATGCCAGATACAGATTGGTCAATATCAGCAGGAACATCTGCCAGAACCAGACACATGGTAGATTCCCTGCAGGGGAAGGGCCTCAAACAACTGGTACAACAACCCACAAGAGACAAGGCTATCCTAGATCTAATACTGACTAACAGGGAAAGGATCACAGCTCTTCAGGTAGAAGGTCACCTGGAGCCAGTGACCATCACATGGCATGGTTCAATTTGGCCACTAGAAGCAAATCATCCCATTCCAAGGCAAAAATATGGGACTTTAGAGGACCTGACTTTGATAAGATGGCCAACAGAGTTAAGCTAGCCCTGGCAAAAAGAAATACAGGCGAGGGGGTACAGGCAAAGTGGGCAAGCATTAAGGATGAAATACTTGAAGCAACATCCCATTGTGTTAGAAAGAAAAGGAAGTGCAAAAGAAGAAGGAAACCTATTTGGTTCTCAAAAATAGTAGCAGAAAAAGTCAGAACCAAAAGTGTGGCTTTCAGGAAATGTAAGGGAACGTATCAAAATGAAGACTGGAAGGCATTCCAAGCTTCCCTAAGGGAAACAGGGAAGGTGGTAAGGCAGGCAAAGGCCCAAACCGAGGAAACACTAGCACAAACAGTAAAAGAAGGTGACAAGACTTTCTATGGCTACATTAGTGAAAGGAGAAAGTCCAGAGAGGCTATTGCTAAGATCAAAGGGGATAAGGAGGCATGTGAGGAGGAGGACCATGTAAACACATCTATCCTAAATAGAAACTTCTGTTCAGTATTTACTGAAGAGGAGGTAGGGCAGGGCCCGCAACTCAGCACCATGTACACAGGGGGGAGGGAGGTGTACACTAGTCCCTTCACAAAAGAAAGGGTCCTACAAGAGCTCAATAAGCTCAGGGTGGACAACACAATGGGACCTGATGGCATACATCCCAGTATACTAAAGAAGCTAAGGGTGGAACTAGCAGAGCCATTATCAGAACTGTTTAGTGAGTCTCTGAGCACAGGAGAGGTCCCAGAAGACTGGAGAAGGGCTCGTGTGATCCCACTCCACAAGAGTAGTAGCAGGAAGGAGGCAGCGAACTACAGATCAGTCTTACATAAGTAGTGGGCAAGATTATGGAGGCAATCATTAAGGAAAGGATAGTGCAACACCTGGAATCCATAGGAGCAGAGGATCCAAGACAGCATGGGTTTACAAAAGGAAGGTCCTGTCAAACTAATCTCATAGATTTCTTTGACTGGGTAATCAGAGTGGTGGACCAAGAGGGAGTGGTTGATGTCACCTACCTTGACTTCAGCAAAGCTTTTGATACTGTTCCACATAGAAGATTGATTAATAAGCTGGGTAGGCTTGAGGTGGGTCAGAAATTGGTCTGCTGGGTGGCAAACTGGTTGGTGGGCAGAAAACAGAGAGTGGTGATAAACAGTATACAGTCAGAAGAGATGCAAGTCACAAGTGGGGTACCTCAGGGATCAGTCCTGGGGCCAGTTCTCTTCAATATCTTCATCTGTGACATTGCAGATGGACTGGAGGGTAAGGTTTGTCTGTCTGCAGATGACACCAAGATCAGCAACAGAGTAGATGATCCAGATGGGATAAGCAGAATGAGAAGAGAGCTAGATAAACTAGCAAAATGGTCAGAAGAGTGGCAACTGGGGTTTAACACAAAGAAGTGCAAGATCATGCACATAGGGAAGAGAAACCCTGAAGCCACCTATAGGCTGGGAGAGGAGTTGCTGGCAGTCACAAGGGAAGAAAGAGACGTCGGCATCATCATTACCAATGACCTGAAATCTTCCAAGCAGATCACTAAAGCAGTAGGTAAGGCTAGAGAGATGTTGGGGTGTATTAGTAGGGGTATCACAAGTCAGAAGAGGGAGGTAATAATCCCTCTTTACAAGACACTGATTAGGCCCCATCTGGAGTACTGCGTGCAGTACTGGAGGCCACACCTTCACAAGGACATTAACCAGATTGAGGCAGTCCAGAGAAGGGCAACCAATATGGTGCAGGGACTGCATCAGAAAACATATCAGGACAGATTAATGGAGCTCAATATGTATACCCTAGAGCAAACGAGAGAGAGAGGAGATATGATTGAAACATTCAAACACCTTAAGGGCATTAACACGGGAAAGAGTCCAACATGTTTCAATATAAGAAAAAGAGCAGAACAAGAGGATACAGCATAAGATTAGAGGGAGGCTGATTAAGGGGTAATGTGAGGAATTTCTTTTTCACAGAAAGGGTGGTGGATGCATGGAATGGCCTACCTCAGGAAGTGCTGGATATGAATACAGTGCAGGGCTTCAAACAGGCATGGGATAGGGATAAGGGAGCAATACAGATGAGTATGAATAGATAGGCCATTGGTGGAGCATAGGCTGATGGCACATTCATAAGGTAGAAAAAGAAATGGGCAGACTGGATGGGCCTTGCAGTCCTTATCTGCCATAAACTTCTATGTTTCTAAGTAAAAGTGGGGAAATGAGACATTAGTGTTGAGCCCCTAACATTCCACCACCACCCCAACACCATTCTCCACAAACCAACAGATGCCGTTGTGTACCATGGGGTCATGAGGCACAACTCTCACCCCACTCAATGTGTAAACAGATTGACATGCTACAGTAAAGGAAAATGGGGTGAAACGTTAGGCCTCATAACCCCATGGCACACTCCAGCATCTGTCAGTCCATGGATGACGTGGGAGGTTGGGTGGTGCGGGGTTAGGGGCTCAACCCTAATGTCTCATTTCCTCACTTTTGTCACGTTAACCCTAACTGATGCATTAAATTAAGTTTTTTGCAATGAATTTCCTTACCTTTGAAAAAGTGTATTTTAACTAGTAAATAGCATGTGTTGGGTGGATCACAGGGTCAAAGCTACCCATTTCTGCATAATGATAATGTGTGTGGGAGTGCAGGCCCCAGAGCCATACCGCAGCCCTATAGGGCAAGGAACCCTTGTAACACTAATTTGCCATTCTCTCATGAACCGCAGCAGCTAGAAAAAAAAATCAAATGTCATTGTAATCATGACAATGAAACTTCCTATTGAGATAAATTGATGAAATCCATATCTCACATCGTTTATGAGCTACAGGCACCAAAAGACTGAAAAGGCACCACTGGAATCCTTGTAACACATTTTTGCCAATATCTCCATAACCGTAGCAAGTAGGAAGAAAATATCACTGCTGGTGTAATCTATGATTTCCAAACTTGTTTTTGTAGAAGTGATCTAAGTTTCACGTAGTGAAAAATCCATATCTCACTTCGTTTTTGAGATACGGGAATCAAAAGTCACTATGGGCACCACAAAGTTATCCTTTGGGAAAAATTAAAACTTTGTGTTACCATATCTACAGAACCAATTAACTTTTCAAAACCTAAATAGCATAATTGTCTTCTCTGGTCCATCCACTTAAAACCCTGCAAATTTTCAGTCAAAAGACCAAACCGTTTATTTACAGTGCAGTGGCAAAGTTTTTAAAATCCTAGTTTGCAAGGTAGCAAAATCTCTAACTGTGAGATCAAGCCCCTCTTGTGAGCTGTCAAAATCTCCATTCATGAGAAATCCTTGACCATCAGATTTTAGCCATCTAGTCACAAAGTGACAGTCAAGGATTAGCTACCTCACGAAGGAGGATTGCTTGCAGACTGGGATTTTGTCAGCTCACAAAAGAGGATTCAAAAACCCAATCCCCTTTCATGAGCTGACAAAATCCCAGCCCACCAGCCAATCCCAATTCATGAGGTAGAAAAATCCTTGACCATGAGTCAATCCTCATCCAGAACAAGGGCCAACTGGTCACAAAGTGACGGTCAAGGATTTTGCTACCTCATGAAAGGGGACTGATGGTGGACTGGGATTTTGACAGCTCGTGGACTAGGATCTTGTCAGCTCATGAAAGGAGATTCAAGAACCCAATCCCCTTTTGTGAGTTGACAAAATCCCAGTCCACGAGCTGATCCTCTTTTGTAAGGCTGAAAAATCCTTGACCATGAGCCAGTCCTCATCTCTGAGAAGGGCCTTCTGGTCACAAAGTGATGGTCAAGGATTTTTCTGCCTCGCAAAAGGGGATCAGCTTGTAGACTGGGATTCTGTCAGCTCACGAAATAGGATCAGAAATGAGTCATGAAAGAAGAATTTCAAAATTTGAAATGGGCATTTTTGGGCCAAAATGAAGCAAACCAAAGATATAGGTTTGTAGAGGGCATCACCCTGAACAAAACCCATGCCGTATTGCAACAAGAAGTCACCCAGGAAGGAAGCTACGACATTTTGTTTGGGGGGAACAATGAAAATACGATGGTGGCTCATGGACAAGGAATTTTTCCTTACAGACTAGGATTTTTTAAATCCCCTTTCATGAGCTGACAAAATCCTTGACCATGAGCCCAGTCCTCTTTCACAAAACATACATATACATCTTGGAATGAACTGAGCATGCTCAGAACCCAAAAATGTAAAATTAAATAATTTTTGAACAGATTAATATTTTTTCACCAAACCAATGCTGGATTTGTTTTTTCACCCAAACTCTTTCTACTTTCCATATTTCAGACCAAAACTCCAGTGTGGTCACAGTGCGATAGGCAAAAAACACATCAAAAGTAGCAAAAAATGCATATTTCAGCTCTTTGCTGTGCACAAACCATAAGTCCAACCAAAACACAACTTGGCAAATCGAGAGACCTACCATATCAGAGCAGCTGCAATGAGGAGGGAGCTAGATGCCATTATCCACCTAGGGACAAATGACCTGGCTGAGAATGGGATCAGAGCAGTACAACAGGAGTTTGTGGAGTTGGAAGGGGCCTTAGACAAGTAGCACACAAGATAACTTTCTCAGAAGAGCTACCTGTCTATGGCATGGCTGAGACTAGTGTATTCTGCACCATGGGATTCAATGACTGGTTGAAAAACTGGTGCAGAGCTCAGGGATTTGGCTTCATTGGGGAATGGGGCTCCACCTGGAGGGATGCCGACCTATACAGGTGTGATGATCTGCATCTATCCAGGAGGGGGACCAGGATCCTAGGTGATAGGTTTAAATGCTTCATTGGCAAGCATTTAAACTAACCAAGGGGGGAGGTACTGAAAAGAAGAAGGGAAATCCTAGTACCCCCCAAAAAATCAGGGTAATTAGTGTGGTAAACACCAAGATAGAGTAGTCAATAGGGAGAAGGGCTGGGGTAAATGGAGAAAAAGACAAAGGCAGTAAGGACAGGGATGGGGCAAAAAGAAATAAAGCCATAAAAAAATGAAGGGTAATGAGTAACAATGCCCATAGTCTAGGTAAAAAGCTCCGCAAAATGGTGGCCTTGATGGAAGAGGGATGCCTGAGTATTGTGGTAGTCACAGAAACATGGTACACAGAGAATCATGACTGGCATGTCAACATACCAAGGTTCACAATCTACAGGAGGGACAGAGAGGGAAGAAGAGGAGGAGGAGGAGTAGCACTCTATGTAAGGGAAGAGATCAAAGCAACAGAACTAAAGGGTAAACAGGGAGGAGAGGAGGCATTGTGGGTCACCCTGGAGACTGGAAATGGCTCCACAATCTGCACAGGGGTTGTATACAGACATGGAAATGGACAAGGGAATGATAGAAGGCATCCTTGGGATGGCAGAGAAAGGGGAGATACTGTTAATGGGGGACCTGAATATGCCAGATGTTAACTGGAGCACCTTTTCTGCAGCCAAATCCAAGAGCAGGGCCATTCTTGATGCCCTACAGGGGGCATGTCTCAGACAGTTAGTTATGGAACCCACTCAGGAGGGAGCAGTCTTAGACCCAGTACTCTCAAACAGGGGCAGAGATAGGATCTCTGATCTTGAAGTGGATAGCCATCTGGGAACAAGTGACCACCAAACAGTGTGGTTCATGATAAACTTAGCTGTAGAGTCAAGCAGCACAAAAGTGTAGGTAATGGACTTCAGGAGGGCAGATTTTGTCAAAATGGGAGAGTGCCTCAGAAAAGCACTAGCAAACAGGCAAGAAGGTGGGATGAAGCAACAATGGGGAAACATCAAAACTGCCATCACAGAGGCAACAAGCCTTTGTGTGAAACAAATAAATCAAAACAAAAAAAACACTATAGTTCTCAAAAGAAGTGGCAGGGAAGGTAAGGAGAAAAAGATAGCATTCAAGAAGTATAAAGAAACACAGAAGGAACAAGACAGAAAACTGTACCAGTTAAAGCAGAAGGAAGTGGGGAAGGCAGTCAGAATAGCAAAGGCCCAAACTGAGGAAAAGATAGCCAACTCAGTTAAGAAGGAGGATAAAACCTTTTATAGGTACATTAGGGAGCAAAGAAAGACTAAGGCAGGGATACTGAGGCTGAATAAAGAAGAAGGTGGTTGGGCAGAGAGTGACAGTGAAAAAGCAGGGATACTAAATGAATACTTCTGCTCAGTATTCACAGTGGAAACGTAGAGGGAGGTACCTAATCCAGTCAATAGAAGCACTCTGGATAGGTGGATTGATATTAGTCCTTTCCAAGAAGAAAGGGTTGTGAAAGAACTCTTAAAAGTGAAGGTGGATAAAGCAATGGGGCCTAATGGGATTCACCCCAGAATTCTAAAAAAAACTAAGGGAAGAACGAGTAACACCGCTGACCACCCTTTTTAATAAATCATGGGAGGATGGTGTGGTACCTGAGGACTGGATGAGGGTGGATGTGATTCCTCTTCACGAAAGTGGGAGCAAGACAGAGGCAGGAAACTATAGACCTGTCAGTTTGACCTCAGCAGTAGAGAAAATGATAGACTCACTTCTGAAGGAAAGAACTGTTGAGTACTAAGAGGCCAGTGGGTCACAGGACCCAAGGCAGCATGGATTCAGAGTGGGAAGGTCATGTCAGACAAATCTAATTGATTTCTTTGACTGGGTGACCAAAGTTGTAGACCAGGGAGGAGATGTGGACATGGCCTACCTGGACTTTAACAAGACATTTGACACAGTCCCACACAAAAGATTAATAAACAAATTATCCAGCCTGGGAGTGGGTCCCAGGGTGGTAGCCTGGGTAAAACACTGGCTGGGCAACAGGACACAGGAGAAAGGAGGGTTATTAGTGGGGTACCGCAGGGTTCAGTACTGGGGCTGGTCATTTTTAATGTCTTTATAAGTGACATTGCAGAGGGACTGGAGATCCCTGCAACAGGGTTTATAAGAAAGTTGGGGTGGAAAGGATGAAAAGGGACTTGGCAAGGTTGGAGGAATGGTCAAATGTATGGCAGCATAGATTCAACTCAAAGAAGTGCAAAGTAATGCATCTGGGAAAAATAACCAGGTGAAGAATACACAATGGGGGGGTGGGATACTGACAACAACAACAATGGAAAGGGATATGGGGGTAGTCATATCAGATGATCTAAAGGTGGGCCAGCAATGTGAGATGGCAGTAAGGAGGTCTGGGATGATACTGGGATGCATAGGGAGAGGCATCACCAGTTGAAAACAGGAAGTTGTTGGCCCTCTGTACAGAAAGTTGGTAAGACCACATTTGGAGTACTGTGTGCAGATCTGGAGACCCCATCTCTGCAAAGACATAGAGTGGAGGCTGCCCAGAGGAGGGCAACCAAAAGGGTGCAAGATCTGCACCAGAAGACATATCAAGAAAGACTAAAGGAGCTTAAGATGTGTAGCCTCGAGGAAAGGGAGGGCATGATAGAAACTTTCAAATGCCTCAGAGGAATCAACAATGTCCAAGAGGGTAGCATATTTCAAAAAAAGAGATGTGCAAGAACAAGGGGGCACAATTTGAAGATAGATCAGGGACAGCTCAGAGGTAATGTGAGGAAGTATTTCTTCACAGAGAGGGTTCTGGGTGCATGGAAAAGCCTTCCTGAGGAGGCTGTAGAGGCAAAAACAGTGGAGGAATTCAAGAATGCATGGGGCAGACATAAGGCAATTCTAGTGGAGGGTAGGAGGACGTAGGCTGTTGGTTAGCTAGGCAGACTAGGTGGACCAAGCAGTCCTTATCTTGGTACTTGGTAGTTTGGACAAAAGAAGGCTGAAGCCCATCAAGGATGTCCTCCACACAATGTGGATCATTGGTAGATTATGTTCTGTCCAGAAGCCAATTATCAAGTTTGAGTATAAATATATTAATATTCCGGCAGTCTACAATTTCCTGTGGCAGAGAATTCCAGATTTTTGGGGTTCTAACAGTAAAAAACTGCTGTCTTTTGTTTGTTCTTGTTTTCTCGATTTCAATTTATTTGTTGTGCATTCTAGCTACTATTTTTCTGGATGTAAAAGATAATCCACATAAACTCATTAATGTAGCTGATTGTAAGATTTTAAATAGCTGAAGGAGATCTCCCCTTAGTCTTCTAAATTCAAGTGAATACAGCTTTGTTTTATGGAGCCTAGTTTCATAATTGAAACGAGAAAGATGGGGTTTGATTTTTGTGGCCCTTCTTTGAACTTTTTCCATTCTTGTAATATCCTTAGCTAAATAGGGACTCCATAAAGATGAACCATGTTCTAGATGGGGTCTGACATGGGTTTTATATAAGGCCATAATGCATTCCTCGGTTTTGAGGATGAAAATATTATTAATCCTACGTAAGAGATCATTGGCATGATTAGCAACCTTATTATAATGATTTGAAAAAGACAACCTATTTTGTCAACCAGTATACCCAGGTCTCTTTCGACGAGGGATTCCATCTGGGATCTGCCATCAAATTATATATTTCTATGTTATACCAGACTGCATATTCCAAATGTTGTGCAAATCCATTGAAGGGCTGCAAAGCTATTAATGTGCAAATATTGGGGTTTAACACAAAAGTGCCAATTCAACCATAACTATAGGAGTGCGACTACATCACTGTAATATCTATATACAGTACATTAGAGGTAAAAAACTCTGTTTAATGCATCAGTTAGGGTTGTTCCACAGTGACAAAAGCGAGGAAATTTGATGTTAGGGTTGAATCACATTTTCTCCTCTACAGTTTTTCTCTTCAACCAGCTTACTCATTCAGTACAAGCCTTTTTAGGCCTTCATCCCTGGACTTGGTCTGATGGTACAAATTACCATAATTTGGCCGCATTGGTTTTTAAACTAGACACTATTTTGGTTTTATACAGGGCCTTGAGAGATGCCTTGGGAGAGGCAGCATGATCCTCTTGTGAGACATGTCTTCAATTGAAGAGTTAATCTTGACCCTGGGACCAGTTCAGGTAACTGAAGGTGTGTGTGGGGGGTGTTGGGGGCTGAGGGGTGCTCAGTGGGAGGTAACACTGGGGCGGTCAGATCACCTAAGGGCCTTTTTATTACAGGTTTAAAAAAATATGTTAATGGCCATTTTCTTTATTGTAGGGTATTCCATTATGAGGATGGTGATCGGGGGGGGGGGCATGCCCATAATCATCAGGGGAATATAAAGTTATTATGGGGATGGCAATTAGCATTTGGGGGTGCCACAATACACCAGGAAAATATATAATCATTATGGGGATGGAAATCAGAAGGTGGGGGTGCCACTAGACACCAGGGAAAAATATATAATTACTACAGGAATAATTACAGGAATTGTGATCGGGGAAATGCATAATCTTTATGGGATGGCAATCGGAGGGTGGGGGTGTACCACTAAGCACCAGGGAAAAATTAAATAAATACAGAAACAGTGATTGGAGGGTGGGGGCACCACTAGACACCGAGAAAGATTAAATAATTATGGAGACAGTGATCTAAGGTTGGGGGATGCCAATAGACACCAGGGAATAATAAGGATTTGTATAATAACTTTCATTCATATGAACATTTTCAAATGATATATTCATTCATATGAAAATGTTCATATGACATTTGGGAAAAATAAGGATTATATGATATTTTCATGCATACAAACAATTTCATATATTTTCATTAATATAAAAAATTGCATAATATTTTCATTCATATGAAAAATGTTGTATAATATTA
This sequence comes from Neoceratodus forsteri, assembly GCA_016271365.2. Classification (NCBI taxonomy): domain Eukaryota; kingdom Metazoa; phylum Chordata; order Ceratodontiformes; family Ceratodontidae; genus Neoceratodus; species Neoceratodus forsteri. The sequence continues at coordinate 87,148,929 of CM057453.1, forward strand.
TCGTTCATATGAACATTTTCATACTAAATAAAAAAAATGGAAATGAGTCAAGAAAAAGGATTTAAAATGTAAAAAAACACATTTTGGGCTAATTTCTCCAACAGTTAAGTGCAGAATCCACCTAACAGAGTCCTGATGAGGAAGATAGATATGTTGATCTCTGTGCAGAATGCCATTTTTGTAGGATTTGAAATTTGTTTTGGAAAAAAATGGAAACAAGGTGGCAGCAAATGAAAAAATATATTTTCTTCATGAAACAGGACTGGCCCCATATGAAAAAGGATTTGTTTTGGTTCATACAGCTGTCTTGAAGTGCTTACAGAGCATACTCCCAACTGAAATGTAAAAAATTAATAACTCAGGAAAGGATTAATATTTGTTCACCAAACCAGTGAAAGGCAGTATTGTGGGCAAGGACCTTTCTACCCTGAAAATTTCAGAACAAAATTCCAAACTGTCAGGGCACTAGGGGTTGACAAATAAAAAACAGCAAAAAAAGCCAAAAAATTCACTTTCTTCACTCTCTTGACCTCAGAATTTGCACATCTGACTGGAACAAAACTTGAAACATCAAGAGAACTACCCATGAGACCACGCATCCAAAATTTCATGCAAATCAGTTGAATGGTTGCAAAGTTATTAAAGTGCAAAAACTGGGGTTTAGCATTAAACACCCTACTGAACTGTAAATATAAGGCACAACCATGACCATTATAATATATATATATATATATATATATACATATATACACAGTATATATACATACATATATATATATATATATATATATATATATATATATATATAAAATATTATAGTACGCGATAGTGCTACCCTAATTAGGGTTGAGTAGCCACTTTATTGCAAAACTTCAAATTTTGCACCTTAATAACTTGCCAACGTATGACAGATGTGCCTGAAATTTTGCAGGCACAGTCTGACACCATAGATCTCTGGATCTGGCAAGTTGTGTTATGGTCAGATGTACAGTTGTGGAGCTACAAAATACAAAAAACAGACTTTTTGCACAATTCTTTGTTCAAGCCCACAGCCCGCATGGTTTGTCTATTTTGTCCAAAAACTTCAGGGAAGATGCAGCATTGGTCACTGATGTGACTTTCAAAGATTTGGTGAAAAAATATTTAACCATTCAAAAGTTATTCAAAAAACAAATTTCCCATTATAGTCAATGGCAAAAGTTACAAAAAAAAATCACAAAACTGTCGTGAGAGGCTCTTTTTACTGTTGTAAATGGCCCTTTCACTTTCATGAGTCAACCATCTTGTTTACAGTTAGTGACACAGAAAAATGCCTGCCATTTAACATTGGTGAACACTGATTGTTGTGTTTACCTAGTCGGATCCTGAGGATGCTAGCCATATCTTTTTCTGGGGGGTTAAACCCCACCCCAGAAATACGTTTTTAAACCTTTTCTGAAAAAATACTTCCGCAAAATACTTTTGCAAATGTGAGTGTTCCATGATTTATTTTGTGAAACATTAGTGATTTGTGAAAGAATCTTTTGTTAAAGTATGCTCAAAATAACTGCAAATCTTTCCCAGCCTCCTTCAACCAAATGGTTGAGTCTTTTGGACTGAGATATGCAGGGTAGCAAGCCCTGGTCCAGCAGTTGTGCCTTTTGGTGGTTTGGTGCCAAAATGATCAAGGGTCTCAAAGTAACAGTGTTCTGAAGTTAAGCAACTTCCCATAGGATAACATTGCGGCACCCATCATGGCTTTTGGCACCTGTGTCTCGAAAACAAAGCAAGATGTGAACTTTTCGTTACTGGAGGTTTAGTTCACCTTAAAGTGAACTTACCTGCTGAAACAAGTTTGGAAATAGTAGATGACAACTGCAGTGAATTATTTTTCCTACTTGCTACGGTTACAGAGATATTGGCAAAAATGTGATCCAAGGGTTCCAAGGGTGGATTTCAGGTGCTTTCCAGTGCCCGTAGCTCTTAAAAGATGCAAGATCCTGGTTCAGTCAATGGGTGTTGCAAGAAGTGTTGGTTGTCATGATTACAGGGATGTTTGAATTTTTTTTGATAGCTCCTATGGTTCTGGAGATATCAGCAACTTTGTGTTACAAGGGTTTCTTGCCCTACATGGCTGTTGTGTACCTCCGTTGTGAAGTGTGAGTGGGACAGCAGGGCCCAGAGTGCCCATGATCACACATATGCATCTCACTATTCAAAAAATGGACAATGTGAAGGGAGTGCAGGGTCTGGAGGGCCTGCACTCCCACTAACACATACCATTTACCACTTACATTACACTTTCTCAAAAAGAAGGGAAATTCATTGCAAAAAACTCCATTAATGCATCAGTTAGGGTTGTTTCCACAGTGACAAAAGTGTAGAAATTCAGTGTTAAGGTTACCACCACTCCACCTTCCAGACACCACCGGGCATCAGGGTGTGCATTGGAGTGGTTGTGCCAAACTCTCAGCCCATTCCATTTGTAAAGAATCTGTGATGGTGCAGTATAGGAGAATGGGGTGAGAGTTAGGCATGACCACTCCAACGCACATCCTGATGCCTGGTGGTGTCTGGAGGGTGGAGTGGTGGTAACCCTAACATCAAATTTCCACCCTTTTGTTGCTGTGGAAACAACACTAACTGATGCATTAATGGAGTTTTTTGCAACATATATATATATATGTATGTACCCCCCATTTAAGGTTAAATCTGATATTTAGCAGCTTAATATCTTTGCAATTGTATGACAGATTTGCCTGAAATTTCTAATGCACAGTCTGGTACCATAAATATCTGGACCTGGCAATTTTTGTTATGGACGGATGCATGGTTGCAGAGCTACAGAGTGCCAAAAAATGCATAAATTATGGGGTTTTGTGTGTTTCTTTGCTCATGCCTACAGGTCACACAGTTTGCGGAATCAGTCAGAAACCTTCAGAGAACATACGGCCAGGGCCCCTGATGTGCCTTTCAAAGATTTCATGAAAAAAATATTAAACGGTTCAAAAGTTGTTAAAAAAAAAACTGTTCCCCATTATAGTCTATAGGAAAAGTTAAAATATTCCAAAGTGTCATAAATGCAGTTTTTACTGCCGAAAATTACCCTTTTACTTTCGCAAATCAGCCATCTTGTTTTCAGTTGGTGGTCAGAGAAATGCTTGGCATTTAAATCTGGGACCCTTTATGGACACAATTCTTCTGTGCATTTACCAATTTTCATTTGACATCTGCATATGTTTTTTGCAAAATGAAACACCCAAACATTTATTTTTCGCCACTCATGCTAATTCTTACTCTCCTGCTCCTCTGTAACTGTTGAAGAGATTTGGATAATATCTGGTATACATGGAGTGGGATGGTGCATCTATTTATTTGCCAATTGATGTTTCACTGGTACATATGGTTTTTACATAGTGCAATGCAAAACATTCTTTTTCTGCAATTTTTCTGCACTATCTTGCAAGATGCATATTGCAGCCACTGTGTGGTTGATTGGTCTGACACTTAGCATGTAGAAAACCCTTTCTTCAAGGAAAATGCCAGTTTATGTTTGGTGAAACAATCATGTTTCATTCCAGAGTTATAAGTGTTTGAAGTTGTCCCCCTTCGCAGTCAGAGATTTTTCACCCACGAGTTCCACCATTTTACTGCATTTTAGGCTGTGATTTCTGCCATTTTGTGGTGGAAGACTACTTAAAGGTGCAGAAACTTAAAAACTGAATATCTCGGGAACAGTTTAGTCTTTTCACATGACATTTGGAGGATGCTGAGTGCATGTCCTGGAGATGTGAATTATGCTGTTTACATGTTGGGAAAATAATTTGCTGCAGAGATACTCCACGACACACTTATCATTTTGCGCATAGCGTTATGCATGGTACTAGTGGCTTGAAATTTATAGAGTAGGTCGCCCTAGTGGTACGTAGGTGCCTTTCAGTGGTTTGGTTCACATTAGCCTGTGTGCCGTTATCTTGGAAATGAGGCGAGATACAGACATTTTGCTACTGTTGGCTCTGATCACCTTTGTGCTGTTGTCTCGGAAACGAAGCGAGATACAGACTTTTCACTACTGTTGCCTCAGAACACCTTTGTGCCATTATCTCGAAGACGAAACAAGATACAGACTCTACGCTGTTTACTCACATCACCTTTGTGCCATTATCTCGAAAATGAAGTGAGATACAGAGTTATCACTACTGTTGGATCACATCACCTTTGTGCCGTTACCCTGGAAACGAAGAGAGATACAGACTTTTCACTACTGTTGTCTTACATCAGCTTACTGTTACCATTTCCATTTGCGTTACCATTTGCATTTACATTTGCATTTGTGCTTCCATTTCCATTACCATTTTTGTTTCTATTTACATTTGTGTCACTTTTACTATGACTGTTAGGGTTTGCGGTTACATTTCCCATTACCATTACCATTACTGTGACCTTACTCATTTGCATTTGCATTTGCATCACTGTTACCTTTACCATTTGTGTTTGCAATACCATTTCCATTACCACTTGTATTTCCATTTCCTTTTGCATTACCATAACAGTTAGAGCTTGTGTTTGCATTCATGTTTCCGTTTGTGTTACACTTACCATTTGCATTTCACTCACTGTTACCATTACTGTTAGCATTAGGATTACTGTTACAGTTATTATGCAGACATGGGCAGCATGGTGATGCCCCGCGCTCCCACCATCACATACAAGTCACTCTTTATAGTGCACATTCTGCAAAAGAAGGGAAATTCATTGCAAAAAACTCTGTTTATTTCATCAGTTAGGGTTGTTCCACAGTGACAAAAGTGTGGAAATTCAGTGTTAGGGTTGCCACCCCTTGCAACCCACACCCACCCTACTCCCACCAACAGGCATCAGGGTGTGCATTGGGGTCATCGACCCTAACTCTCACCCCATTTCATGTGTAAATAAACTGAGGTGGTACAGTATAGGAGAATGGGGTGAGAGTTAGGCCTGATGACCCCAATGTACACTCTGATGCCTGTTGGTGGAGACAGGGTGGGTATGGGATGCAATGGGTGGCATCTCTAACACCAAATTTACTTACTTTTGTAACTGTAAAACAATCCTAACTGATGCACTAAACAGAGTTTTTTGCCATAAAAAATATATATATAGGAACTTCTTGAAAACTGAGGCAACCCACAACCCCCAGAAATTAGCCAGCCACCAGAGCTAGTAGAAAAAAGTATCAAAACATTTTAATCCATAAAAGCAGGTACACCAGACACAGCCTGATGCGTTTCGGATTCATCTGCAGTCCTTTATCAAAGGCTAAAAAATAATTCCACACGTTACTTAAATACCACACCCTTGTGACATCACCTAAGTATTAATTAAAAGCATTCAAAAGCTATTGGCTATCACACTTAGTTAGAAAAAATTCAATTCAAACCCCCTCTCCTTTTGTAATTATTACCATTTCAAATGCCTTGCTATTTCTTTAAGCTTTCATATAATATATATAATAATTATAACATCCTAACATCATATAAACTTATAGTGCTAACAAAACATACAATATTATAAACAAAATATTAAATATTAAATAACATCAGCAGAGAATTCATCTTTCTTCCAAATACGATTTTAGCTCAAATTCAGTATTAAGCCCCAGATATTTGTCTGCCCTTAACCTCAGTATCCACTCATTTTCTTTTTTAAAATTTTATTCCTAAAATTACCACCTCTCGGGTTCACAAATACTTTCTCAATGCCTGTTAACTTGAAAATATACTCTTCTCTAGTATCCATTTCTGCTATGTGGGCAGCTGTTCCATAACTAAACTCTCCCTTCTCAATAGCCCATATATGCTCATTTACTCTAGTTTTAAATTATCATTCAGTTTTTCCTACATAAAATCTATTGAAACTACAATTTGCAAGATAAATACACCTTCAGTACTGCAAGTAATCAGCTGCCTGATTTCAAAATTTTGTTCTGTGCCCACACTAGCAAAATACTTCCCTGGTTCCACATGTTTACAAGCCACACACTTCTTACTTTATAAACACCCTTTACTGTTATTGAGCTGGTTGTTACTCTTTTTATGTACAAAATGACTATTTATTACACTGTCTCTCAAAGTTTTAGTTCTCCAATAAGACATAATTGGTGGTGCATTCACCACCATCTGTATTCCCTTATCACTAGGTAGGACTCCCCAATTATTCTTAGTAATGTTCTCAACTTTTTTCACATATGCAGAGTAACCTGTAACATAGTGGAACCTATCATTGGTCTGTCTCACTGTTGTCCCTTCAGCTAGAAAAGTGCTTCTATCTGTATCAGCAACTGTCCTTCATGCCTCGTCTATTACATGTTTAGCATAACCTCTCTCACATGATCTTCTTTCTAGATCTGTGGTTTCTTTAGCAAAAACTTCTTCTATGGTACAATTCTTTTTCATTCTAGGGAATTGCCCCTTAGGAATATTTTACACAGTATGTGGTGGGTGGCAACTAGATGCTAAAAGCAATGTATTGCCATTAACTTTTTTTCTACATAATTCAGTGTTCACTGTACCCATGTTGTCTTTTTTAATGGTAATATATAAATAATTCACTTCACTTTCACTACCTGTGTGGCTAAATTGAAGATATTCACTCGTTGTATGTAAAAATTAAATGAAATTCTGTAGTGACGTAATATCGCCCTGCCATACAAGTATGACGTCATCTATATAACTTTTCTACACCCCCATTTGTAAAAAATAGGGGCTGGACCCTTCATTACAGATGATGTCATGTTCCCATTTTCCAATGTACAGCTTTGCCACAGATGGGGAACATATAGCCTCCATCACAGTGCCTATATATATATATATATATATATATATATATAGAGACAGAGAGAGAGAGAGAGAGGGAGAGAGAGAGAAACATAGACACATAGAAGTTGATGGCAGATAAGGACAGCAAGGCCCATCCAGTCTGCCCATTTCTTTTTCTACCTTATAAATGTGCCATCAGCCTTTGCTGTCAGTGGCCTATCTAGCCAGACTCATCTGTATTGCTCCCTTATGCCTATCCCATGCCTGTTTGAAGCCCTGCACTGTATTCATAGCCACCACTTCCTGAGGTAGGCCATTCCATGCATCCACCACCCCTTCTGTGAAAAAGGACTTCCTCACATTACCCCTTAATCAGTCTCCCTCTAATCTCATGCTGTGTCCTCTTCTCCTGCTATCTTTCTTATATTGAAATATGTTAGACTGTTTTACCTTCTTAATGCCCTTAAGGTGTTTGAATGTTTCGATCATATCACCTCTCTTCCTCCTTTGCTCTAGGGTATACATATTGAGCTCCATTAATATGTTCTCATATGTCTTCTGATCCAGTCCCTGCACCATTTTGGTTGCCCTTCTCTGGACTGCCTTAATTTGGTTAATGTCCTTGTGAAGGTGTGGCCTCCAGTACTGCATGCAGTACTCCAGAAGTGGCCTAACCAGTGTCTTGTAAAGAGGGATTATTATCTCCCTTTTATGACTTGTGATACCCCTACTAATACACCCTAACATCCAGCTAACCTTACCTACTGCTTTAATGATCTGCTTGGATGATTTCATATTATCGGTGATGTTGATGCTCAAGTCTCTTTCTTCCTTTGTGCCTGCCAGCAATTCCCCTCCCAGCCTATAGGTGGCTTCTGGGTTTCTTTTCCCTATGTGCATGATCTTGCACTTCTTTGCATTAAATCCTAGTTGCCACTCTTCCAACCATTATGCTAGTTTATCCAGATCTCTTCTCATTTGGATCATCTACTCTGTTGCAGATCTTGGTGTCATCTGCAAACAGACAAGCCTTGCCCTCTAGTCCATCTGCAATGTCACTGATGAAGATATTGAAGAGGACTGGCCCCAGAACTGGTCCCTGAGGTAACCCACTTATGACTTGCATCTCTTCTGACTGTATACCATTTACCACCACTCTCTGTTTTCTGCCCGTCAACCAGTTTGCCACCCAGTTGACCAACTTCTGACCCACCCTGAGCCTACCCAGCATGTTTATCAATCTTCTATATGGAACAGTGTTAAAAGCTTTGCTGAAGTCAAGGTAGGCAACATCAGCTGCTCTCCCTTGGTCCAACACTCTGGTTACCCAGTCAAAGAAATCTATGAGATTAGTTTGACATGACCTTCCTTTTGTAAACCCATGCTGTCTTGGATCCTGTGCCCCTATGGATTCCAGGTGTTGCACTATCCTTTCCTTAAGGAGTGCCTCCATAATCTTGTCCACTACTGAGGAGAGACTGACCGGTCTGTAGTTCCCTGTCTCCTCCCTGCTACCACTCTTGTGGAGAATGATCACATGATCCCTTCTCCAGTCTTCTGGGACCTCTCCTGTACTCAGAGACTCACTAAACAGTTCTGCTAATGGCTCTACTAGTTCCACCCTTAGTTCCTTTAGTACCCTGGGATGTATGTCTTCAGGTCCCATTGCCTTGTCCACCCTGAGCTTAACAAGCTCATATAGGACCCCGTGTCCATGGTGCTGAGCTGTGGGTCCTGCCCTACCTTCTCTTCAGTAAATACTGAGCAAAAGTATTTATTTAGGATAGATGCTTTTACAGGATCCTCCTCCTCACATGCCCCTTATCTCCTTTGAGCTTAGCAATACCCCCTCTGGACTTTCTCCTTTCACTAATGTATCTATAGAAAGTCTTGTCACCTTTTTTTTACTGTTTGAGCTATTGTTTCTTCAGTTTGGGACTTTGCTTGCCTTACTGCCCTCCCTGTTTCTCTTAGGGCAGTTTGGTATGCCTCCCTATCTTCATCCCGCTGTGTTCCCTTATATTTCCTGAAGGCCAGCCTTTTGGATTTGACTTTTTCTGCTACTATATTTGAGAACCAAAGTGGTTTCCTTCTTTTTCTGCACTTCCTTTTCCGTCTAACACAGTGAGATGTTGCTTCAAGTATTGCATCCTTAATGCTTACCCACTTTGCCTGTACCCCCTCACCTGTATTTCTTTTTGCCAGGGCTAGCTTAACTCTGTTGGCCATCTTATCAAAGTCAGCTCATCTGAAGTCCCATATTTTTGCCTTGGAATAGGATGATTTAGTTCTAGTGGCCAAATGGAACCATATCATGTGATGGTCACTGGCTCCCAGGTGACCATCTATCTGGAGATCTTTGATTCCTTCTATGTTAGTCAGTACTAGATCTAGAATAGCCCTGTCTCTTGTGGGTTGTTATACCAGTTGTTTGAGGCCCTCCCCCTGCAGGGAATCCACCATGTGTCTAGTTCTGACAGATGTTCCTGCTGGTATTGACCAATCTGTATCCATCATGTTGAAGACTCCCATTATCAGAACCTCCCCTTTAGCTGTCATGTTTTGTATATCTTCTAACAGTAATGTATCTATATCCTCCCCCTGGTCTGGAGGCCTGTACACAACCCCAGTTCTTATGGCTGTCCCATTTCTTGTTTCCAGGGTGACCCACAGTTCTTCTGACTCCGTATGTGTATTCTGAATTTCTGTAGCTTTGATATTTTCATTGACATACAGGGCCATTCCACCCCCCACTTTTTGCACCTCGGTCTGTGCTGAACAATACATAGCCAGGTACCAAAGTCTCCCAAGTGTGGTTACTGGTAAAACACGTCTCACTAATTGCTACTATGTCCAGTTTAGCCTCTGACATTATTGCCTGCAGGTCTGGGATCTTATTTCCCAGGCTGTGTGCATTTGTGTACATGATTTTCCATTGGCCAGATATCAGTGTGTTAGTTGTTGGGTGAGGTCTGGCATTTCCACTGTGCATCATATGGGGAGAGGAACCTTTTGTCTTATCTGGAAATGCAAAGGAACTGCAAACATGCTGAATCCCTGTTTGACCACTAGCTGAGGGGGTAGGGGTGTTCTTCCCATTTAACGTATGGGGTGCTGCACCCCCTCCCCATTTACTAGTTTAAATATTTTGAAAAGATGTCAAACTTCTACCTCAATGCACTGACTCCTTCCTTAGTCAGATGCAGTCCATCAAATTTAAAGAACTTTCACTCCCAAAACTGTTGCCAGTTCCCTACAAATCTGTGTCCTTTTTCCTGGCACCAGCCCTTGAGCCACATGTTTAGCTTCCCTAGCTCCCCTTCTCTGACCTTCCATCCATCTGCCCCCCTTTCCAAGACTGGCAGGATCTCAGAGAAGGAGAGCCGGATGAAATGGATGATAGTTTGTCATCCAGCCTGGTCAGGTGTTCCTTGGTCTCCACAACTGACCAGCTGATGAGATCATTAGTCTGTATGTGTACCAGGACATCAATGTTTTCTCCTGCTTCCTGAACAATTTTAGCAATGCAGTCAGTGTTTCTCCACGCTAATGCACCTGGTAGACATCTGACCATTACCCCTGGCTGGAGATAGGTATCAACTCCCTGAATCATGGAGTCTCCTATGATCAGAAGTTTTTTTTGATTTCCTTTTTTTATTTTGGTTCCTGATTTGAGTTTTGTCATGCTAGCTCCTGTGCTACAATGTCCTGCTCCATAGTGTCCTCTGCCCCTTTGTTTGATTTCAGAGATAGAGGTAGATACCTGTTTGTGGTGTTTATATGGTTTTTGGAGGTAATATGTTGGAGAGCACTGAGTGATGGGGCACCCAATTTTCCCCTCCTAACCAACTGCCAACCTCCCAGACCAACTACCCTCTGTGGTCAAAGTTCTTCTGTTGGCTGTTGGGGAAATGGCCGGTGGTTCTTATAATGTATTTCCTCTTGAATATGAAATTTGAGGCATGAAATCTCTGCTCATGCTACCTGGAGCTGAGCCCTAAGATCTCCAATGGACTAGCTTGCAGGACAGTGTCCTAAATCCTGTAAGACTGTCCATCTGAAAAAGTGTTCCACAGTATCTGCAGTAAATGATATCCATTCCAGATAAGTTGCTGGGTTAATTACCTGGTCAGAGTAATTAGAAGGAAGAAAATGCAAGTAATTGTTTGATTTTATGTTTTGTTTTGGTATAACTTGTTATAACAAGTTAAATTACTGGTGCCCCTGTAAATGAGCTCACCTTGTGGATGCCCCACTGATCCACCCCTTCCTGATTTGGCACAGGAAATGTCATGACTGTGGTACCCTATAAAAGGAGTGTAGTGTGGGTGGTTGGGGATGGGCGTGGGTGGCTGGGCCCTTCCACTGCCAAAAAAGAAGAACCATGGATGAAAGAACAAGGAGGTAAGAACAGAAACAATCAGTCAGCAACAAATGTAGTAACCCTGAATGCTTATCCTAATGACAGATAAAACTGTAAAACCTGTAAAGCACCACCTGTACTAATTTCAGAGAAGATATACCCTATAAGAAACACTTTGCTACAGAAAAAAAATAAAGCAGTAACAGAAGATATACCTTGCATATGACAATTTGAATCAGAAGATTACAGCAGTAATCTGATACCACATACATGTAGGCACACCTTGTAATAACGCAGAAGGTATACCAGCAACAACAATTTGAATCAGAGAAAAATAAAGCAATGAAATGTTAGCAACAAACAGTAACAATCCCTGTGAGTACAAAATAAAAATAACAACACACAGTAAATCTGCTTAGCTGAAAAAAGTCTTAATCCTTTCCCTTGCTCTGGTAAGGTAATCTGCTCTGTCCTTTCAAGCAATCTAGAAGGAAAGAGCTGAGGTGAAGCCAGGTGCTTTGGCCAGCAAACCAAAAAATTGCATTAATGCCCCAGTTAGGGTTCGATGTACTGCCACAAAAGAAGGGAAATGCAGTGTTAGAGTTTCCGATCCTAACTCACTACACCCATGCCTATGCAGCAAAAGGGAAAAAAATGGTAGGGTTTTGGATCTCTGGAGACTTGGCAAATCAGTCGTGGGGTCTTCCTTGGTGTAGTGAACCCTAATGCCCACCCGCTGCCCAGGGCAAACAAGGTCAGAAGTGATCTTCTTTCTTCTTGTAGGGTTCAAAGATTGTTTAGGAAACGTGGCAAGATGTACTTCTCTACCTTTGAACAGCGTATCACTATGGGCATTGGCTTTGAGCTATACCTGTGCTTCAGAGAGGAAGCTATGGGGTGGTGAAGGAGTGAGCATTAGGGGTGACAATCCTAAGGAAAACCGCACCACTGATCCACCAAGACTCTGGGGACCCAAAACCCTAGTGCTTTTTTCTTTGCTGCTTGGAGGTTCAGGGGGAGTTAGGGTTGGAAACCCTAAAGCCACCTTTCCCTGTTTTTGTGACATTACTTTGAACCCTAACTGGTGTATTAATGCAGTTTTTTGCAAAGACCACAACCAGATAAATACTTACACAAATATATATACATATATGTGTATATATATATATATATATATATATATATATATATATATATATATTATATATATATAAATATATATATATGTATATATATATATATATATATATATATATATATATATATATGTGTGTGTGTGTGTGTGTATATATATGTGTGTGTGTGTGTGTGTATATATATAAAATAGTGGCATGGTGGTGCCACAATAGTTAGGGTTGCATAGCCATGTCTATGTTAAACCTCAGACTTTGCACTTTAATAACTTCTGAACCATTTGTCCAATTTGCCTTAAATTCAGAATGTGGAAAGATATATCATAGATGTCCAGATCTGGACATTGTCATGTCGATTGAATGCACAGTTGCAGACTCATAGCATGCTCAAAAAGTGAAAAATCCCCAACATTCTGTTTTCTTTGTCCACCCATAATGCAATGAAGAATACATTTAAGTGGGTTGACACCAAGTTGGCTGCATGGGTCCTGGCTAGCAGTGGTACCTTTTGAAGATTTCGTGAAAAAAATCTTATTCCGTTCAAAAGTTATGCCATTTTTTGCTTCCCATTATAGTCAATGGGAAAATTTATATGTGCACTGCGAAAACAATAGTGATCACATTTTTTGATTGAGCTTGCCAAAAATATTGTTGAGCTGCCGCTGTCTTGTTTTCAGTTAGTGATGGAGAAAAAACTATAACTCAAAAAATACTGCACTTCTAAACACTGGGATCATTGGGTTTACCTAAATGAGCCACGAGGAACATGCCTGTGGCATTAGTTTGTGGCTAACTAGCCTGGAAACATGTTTTTTTTTTATTTTATTTTTTTTGGATCACAACATTTTTTATTCCAGGAAAACATTTATGACAACTTTACATATGATTGCGGCAACATTTTTTTGATTGCGATCCCATTCCCATTATAGAGATAGGAGAATTTTGCTATGTGTTCCTTTCCTTTGTCAGCTAATTGTGGCAAGGTAGATTGTACAACTAGCCTGAAATTTTCAGGGTACTAAGCTCTAGTGCCATGGTTGTGCCTTTTACTGGTTTGGAGTGGAAAAACTAAAGAGACCCAGAGCTACAGCATTGCAAAGTTTCGAAATTTCCCCATAGGATAACATTGTGGTGGTTGTTTTCTTTGCCCTTTCATTGTGGTGACATGGATTGCGCTATTGATCTGAACTTTCCAGGGTGCAAAGCCCTACAGGTGTGCCTTTTGGTGGCTTGGTATGGAACCACTGAACACTGCCATAGTTATAGCATTATGAAGATTGGAAATTTTCCCATAGGATAACATTGTGGCACCCATCATGCCTTTCGGGTCCAGTATCTAGAAAACGGTTCGAGATACAGACTTTTCATCAGAAAACTTCTTAGTCCCCCCTAAAAGGGGTTTAGGTATAGAACTAGGTTACAAAGCCATGAAAGCCCTGAAATTTGGAAATTCCCTAGCTTGTACGGTTCCTGAAATATTTGCAAATTAGTGTTCCAATTGCTCATTTTCATGGCTGTAGGCCAAAATTATGACCTCAGACTTAACACTCACCTTGTGATTTGGTGCCCGTATCTCAGAATCGATGAAATATATGGGTTTATTTCATTATTATTGCATGAACTGCTTACTGTCACGATTACGACACTTTAATTTTTCCTTTTTTTCTTTTTTTTTTGAAATTTCTATTTTTACTCCCCCAGATCCATTAAGCCTGCCCCACCAGCACCTCCCTGCAGCCTCTGGTCCCTCCATCTGGCCACGGAAACCCCCCAAGCGGGGTCAGGGTCAGGCAACCCCCCGGAATCTTGATGTCTTGTCAGGGTCTTGGGTTGCAGGCAGGCACTGGCACATTGGGACCCAGCTCAGCGTTCCATCATCCAGGCTCTGAGGGGAATTTTTCCACTTTTCCTCATGGAACGCTATGTGCCCCAAGCATCAAGGCATCTGCCAGCCTATGCAATGTCCCCCCTCCTTCTGTGAAGGAGCAGCCCCCAAGGCTGATTGACTGCCTGCATATGCCTGCAACCAATCATGCCCCTGAGACTCCAGCTTGCCATCACTTCCCCCAGCCTCCACCAGCGGTCACCACTTGCTGGGTAGGAAGTCCCCCCTCACCCTGGAGAAGGCAAGCTGTCCCCAGATGCTCCAGCCTGTCTCCCCCGGCCAACCCCCTATGACCTGAGCTCGCTCCTGAACCCGGGTCACTGGCGTGGTGCAAGATGTGGCATCCAGCACCTCAACCCTCAATGCCACAGGACCAGCCATGAATTTTTTTTCTAGCTGCTATGGTTCATGAGATATGGGCACATTAGTGCTACAAGGGTTCTTGCCTTATAGGGCTGTGGTATAGCTCCATAGCTATGTGTAAGTGGGAGTGCAGGGCCCAGAGGGTCCACACTCCCACACACACACATACCATTTTGGGACCCTGCTCCCACCAAGCAGCCCATTTCTATTACTACTTACATTACACTTGTACAAAAAAAAGAAAGGAAATTCTTTGCAAAAACTTCATTAATTTCATCAGTTAGGGTTGTTTCCACACTGACAAAAGTGTGGAAATTGCACATTAGGGTTACCACCCTACCCCATGCCCCCTCCTCAAAACCCTAACTCCACATTCCCCCAACCCCACACCCCCACACACACACATGCAAGACACATGCAACGTTGTACAACACTATTCCACTCCAGCATCTGTAAGCACAATAACCACAACACTGTACTACTTTCAGGTAACTCTATGTAATGGAAACTCAAATACAATATAAGTGCCTCTATATTGCTAGCACAGTGTGAAGCCACATTACTGCTGGCATATCTTCCTAATACAATTACACTTAGTCTGTACCCATTTTCAAAATATTGATTTATATGAGTATATTACAACAACTGGGTCACTGCAAGTATTGTCGCTACCACATAGGCATGTGGTAGAAGCACAGAGACATCTGACACATACACAGTACTTTGGAGATACTGCTCCAGTGGCAAACTTCCACTGACACATGTTGATATGCTGCTGCATTACCTGGAAATACTGATTAACAGTATCTTATGGTTACCTGTGAATGTTACAATGGTTGCTTTTACATTCCCCTTGTAAACTATACTGCAAGACATTACTTTTATTAGTACCACTGTTTCTTATTAGGACTAACTCACTGTACCACAAAACAAAATGCAAACATCCAATGATTGTTGCTAGGCTCACAGAAACTGTCATTTCTAAACTTTCATGAGACACATATATTTTTTCCCTTTGACTATAATGGGAAATTTGTTTTTTGAATAACTTTGGAATGACCCACGATCCCAATGCACACCCAATGCGGTTGAGGGATGGGCGGGGGGGTCAAGGGTTTTCAACCCTAACAGCCAATTTCCTCACTTTTGTCACTGTGGAACAACCCTAACTAATGCATTACATGGAGTTTTTTGCCTCTAATTTCCCTTCTTTTTGAGAATGATAATGAGAAATAGTGAATGTAATGCAGCGGCGGGAGTGCAGGGCCCTCTGAGCCCCCGCGCTCCTGCCATATAATGTGGTGGCGGGAGTGCGGGGCCCTCTGGGCCTCTGAGGCATACTAACAGGGACAGCAATACAAACAGAAATGCTAGCAGTGGCATACATGGTAACACAAGCGCGAATGAGAACAGAAAGGTCAACGCACATGGTGGCGTGAAGCAGGAGCGGTCTGCCACATGATGTGTTGTCACATAATGTATGGTGCCTGCAAACAGAAATGTCAATGGGCATGGTGATGCAGAGTGAAACAGAAAGATAAACAGTACTGTAGACAGAAATGGCAAAAATAACAGAAGCATAGCGCAAATGAAAGCGCAAAGGATAGCACATGGTGGCGCAGGCGCCAACAGAAGTGAACGGAATGCGGAACCATAGCGGAAAGGGCAACAGTAACAGTAATGTAAGCACACAGGCTGGTTTCCCAAAACCTGCATAGAGAAAGACAGTGAGTACAAATAATGTATGCATAATAGTGAGTATCGGCTCAGAAAATGAGAACTTGGAATACTAAATACGTTATATCTCAGGAACTGTATGACGTAGAAAAAAATTTAAAAGTCATATTATTTACAACTGTCCTGGCTAGTTTGATACTTAGCCCCCATTAGGGACTAAGTATTTTTCCAAAGAAAAGTCCATATCTCGCACTGTTTCCGAGATACGGGCCCTGAAAGGCGCGGCGAATGCCGCAATGTTATCCTATGGGAAAAAAGGAAAAGTTCAGAGCACCATAACTTTCCCTCCCTGTAATGTTTTTTCACCAAACTACTGAAAGGCACATCTGTGGGCTATTGGCTGTCCTCCCTCCAAATTTCAGGAAAAAAGACCAAACCGTTATTTTGCAGCAGGGATCCAAAGGATTTCTGTAATGCGTTGGGCGCCGTAATGTTATCCTATGGAAAAAATGTCAAATTTGGAGTGCCGTAACCTTGCCACTGTGTAATATTTTTTCAATACAACACTGAAAGGCATATCTGTGAGATGTTGGCTCCGTTCCCTCCAAATTTCAGCCCAAAACTCCCAACCGTTCTTTTGCAGCGCAGTGCCAAAGAATCGCTGTTACTTTCCACAGCTGGAAAACTACTGTTGTAATTTGCAAAGCTTTAGCAAAAAGTTCGACACTTTCGGTGAGCACGGAAAGTAATTTGCGTAAAAGTGATCTTTTTCCAGAAATTTGAAAAAACTATATTTCTGGGGTCTTTACTACACAAAATAAAGACATGGCAAGTCCTCAGGGTCCGACTAGGTGAATACAAAAAGAATTGGGTTGCTAGAGGGTCCCAAATTTAAATGCCAACCACTTTTCTGATCACCAACTGAATACAAAATGGCCGTTGCGAAAGTAACAGGCCCATTTGTGAAAGTAAAATGCATTTAAAGTGTTGAACATTTTGTTAACTTTTCCCATTGACTTATAATGGGAAACTGTTTTCGAATAACTTTTTGAACCATTTATTATTTTTCGAAATCTTCTAAAGGCACACTTCAGGAACCCTGGCCGCACATTCCTGAATATTTCAGGCTGGCCATTGCAAACCGTACGACCTGTAGGTGCGACGTGGGAATTCAGAAAAGCGTAAACACGGCGCACAGATCGCAGCAATAACTCCGCAGCTGTATATCCAACCAGTAAAACTTAGCGGTGCCCCAGCCTATGGTTCTTGATCATGTATTCAAATTTCAGCCAAATCTGTGAAACAGTTACAAAGTTATTAAGGTGCAAAGTTTTGGGGTTTAACATAGAAATGGCTCCTCAACTCTAACTATAGTGGCACTACTGTGCCAATACATATATATATATATATATATATATATATATATATACATATACAGTATATATATATATATATAAATAGTGGTGCAGTCGCGTCACTATAGTTAGTTCAGTTGTCACTTCTATGTTAAACTCAAAATATTTCAGATTAATAACTTTAGACCCATTAAACAGATTTGCCTGAAATTTGGTATGCATGGTGGGGCATGGTAGATCTCTTGATCTGCCAAATATTGTTTAATTCAGGCTAACAATCTTTGCCCAGCAAAAAGCTGAAAAATGCAAAATTATCCATTTTTGGACACTGCTTTTGGGATTTGGGATGTGGCCCTGAGCAACCATCGTGCAGTGGTCACTCTGAAGTAAAATTTGGATGGGTTTTACTCAGGGCGCGCCGATCTATCAAGCCATGCTTTTGGCTTCATCCAAATTGGTCAAAAAATACAGTTATAAGGTTTAAAAATCTTTGATCGTGGCTCGCCAATGCTGTTTGATCACGAGCCTGCAAATTCTTTGATCACGAGATTCTTTGATCTCAATCTTGCATCGTGAGCGAGGGACGAGATGGCCCTTTGAAAAAATGCCAATTTTTTAGCTCAGGGATGGTCTAGGAATACAAATGAGGGTGGGTTTTGCTCAGGGGGCTCCGTTCTCGCACCGGAAAAAAGGACACAAGGTAGCTACAGTGCAGCTTGCCTGCTCGGGACCTGTACTGTTCTCTGGTGCCATTTTTTAAAGAGACTGTATTTTTTTCTCGGACAAACAGTGAAGATAGTTTTTTTTACACAGTGTTAAAAGTGTTGCCTTATACTCAGTGTAAAAGTGTTGCCTTACAGAAGACTACCTTTCCCTTTAAGACGTTTTTGTTAAACAAAAGCCTTATCTTACATGTTATAATTACCTTGGGATGTTGTTATATTAACTTATACCCTGCACTGTTTTTCTTTAAACCCTGATTTTTACCACGGTTACTCTACTTAGCAGTGGCCACCTGAATCTGCAAACCAAAAAGAAACATCTGCCCACTTTCAAATTAATTCAGTTTTGGGTAACATTGCAGGTAACTCCCTCCCTCCTAAACCCTATAAAACTCACTTTTGTTCTCCTCTCTCTCCTCCACAGGTTGCAAGTGCTGCCAAAGCACAGCCCTCCCCCACAGCTCGCTCTGGGAAAATGGACACAAGGTAGCTACAGTGCAGCTTGCCTGCTCGGGACCTGTACTGTTCTCTGGCTTTGGCCTTGGTTGGCATCCCAATAAATAGGTTGATTTCTGATCACATGATCTTGAAATAACCATCAGACCACTTTCTCATCTGCAGCTTATCATCCTCCACCACTAGAGGCCCCTTCACCTTTTTCTCTTCTCTTCCTTTCTCTCCAGCCCTGTTTTTAACTTACCTCCTCACATTTTTTATGCCCTGCCATGTTCCCACTTACCCTTCTCATACTACTCCTGAACTGCCCTCAGGAACCTTCGCCCCCACCAAGCACATGCAAATGGGGAACAACACTGAAACTTGCAGCCAATTTCCAGGCTGGCACTCCTTGCCCTGCACCACCCTCCTCTGCACCTGTACACCCTGCCACTATAACATCAGTCCAAAAAACTATCAAACCCAACCCCACGACAACGCATACACGGGCACCTCCACCCACACCTCAGGTTGTCACCCCCGTGGAAAGAAACCCACTGGAGTCCCCCTTTCCCCTGCCAACCTCCCTCCACACCCACCATACAACAACCCCTCACCCCCCATTTCCTCCTCCTATCTGCCCCCTTACCCTGAAACTACCTATACCCACCATTGGATGCACACAACATAAAGGCCAAAGAATTAGTACTAGAACAAACCGGAACTGACTCAGGTCTCTCATTCTTCTTATTCTTCTGACAGGTAATGTCCACCCAAACCTTGCCCCTCAGACATCCCCATCATCCCACCCAGTGCCTGGTAATGGCCTGCTCATCGCCTCACTAAATATTTGCAGCTTGCAAAAAAAATGGGACTCCTTTCATAGCTGGGTACTCCAACACAACCCTGACATCATTGCCCTGAGTGAAACATGGATCTCCCCCTCTGTCCCCGACTCAGCAGTCAACCTTCATGGATACTGTCTTTATTGCTCCGACTGTATAAGAAAGCGAGGGGGTGGCTGTGCTGCCTACCTCAAGGACTCACTCACTGGCCACCTACTCCTCCTACCAATGCTTACCTGCAGGGCCCAGGCCCTCACCCTAGCAATAACACTAGGTAGGTCTGCATCCCCCCTCCTCCTCACCATGGCATATGCCCCCCCCCCAGAGACCAGAAGCTAGCCTTCCATGCCATCATGTCCTACCTCGCCACCCTACCCCTTAAATACTACTGGGGGATTTCAACATAAATTAGCTGGCCAAAACAGATGCCCCTTACATCAACGAGGCCACAGCACTCAATCTCACTCAGGTCATCAAAACCCCCACCTGGCTTCACATCCACACTGGAGCATCCACACTACTAGACCTAGTTTTCACAAACTGATCTCACAAAATAACAAGCACCCAAGTTCTCCCTGACACCCTCAGCGACCACTCGCTAGTACTCTGCAACTGGTCTGGTATCCCATTCAAAACTGCGCACAAAATCACTACACAACACAAACTAGGGCCTGGTAAACTTGCCTTTCTCAAAGCCCACCTCAGAAAATGGGACTGAACACCCCTCACTAGCACCCTTGACCCTGACCATGCCCTCAAACTGTTTATCAATGACTTCAACTCAGCCTGTGACTAGTTTGCCCCCTCACCAAAATTATGACCAAAGAGAACCATGCCCCATGGTTCTCTGACCACCTCCAAGGCCTGCTATGGCACCGTGATGCACTATGGCACCTTGCCAATGAGACCCTACAGTCTCAGGACAGGCAACGTTATCAGGAGGCCCGAAACCAATGCACCTGGGCCACACTCACCACCAAAGCTAACTATTATAAAGCCACCTTAACCTCCACATGGGGAAATGGTCGAAAGTTCTGGGATAACATAAAGGAACTCTGTGGCAAAATCTCAAATCTGCCACCTGACCAAATACTCATAGATGGTAGCCTCACCACCGACCATCTTAGGATTGCATCAGCCCTTAAACACCACCTTCACTGATCTCTCCCAGGTGTTGCCCCCAAATTTCTTAGACCCCCCGCCGGCCTGTATCACCCCCATCCCCCCCTTGCTCCACCTTTCTACCTGTGAGTCCTTACACCAGAAACCGCCAAACCTACCTTACAAAAGCTATAAGTAAAACCACTACAGTCATGACTCCCTGGACCTTAAACTCCTCTGCCTCACCCTCCAGGAAGTCCTAGCCCTGCTCACCCACATTCTAAATCACTCCCTCTGCCAAGGGAAATACCCTACCCACTGTAAATCGGCCTACATCACACCTATTCATAAAAGTGGAGACTGCACATCCACAAACAACTACCGCCCCATCTCTATCCTACCCCCACTGTCCAAGGCACTAGAACGCGTAGTCACCGACCAACTCACTGAACACCTAAACAAATATAGCCTGCTATCCAGACAGCAGCATGGCTTTCATAAGGGCCACAGCACCACTACCGCCCTCCTCGAGCTTATCTCCCATATCCACTCAGCCCTAGACCAGGGCCACCTCACTGGCGCCATCTTCGTGGGTCTATCTAAAGCATTTGACATGGTAAACCATGCCCTCTTACTAAACACCTTGGCCTATACAGGTTTCTCAAATGAATCCCTAAACTGGTTCACCAGCTTTCTCTTCGATAGAATGCAGATAGTCAAGGTAGGCCCTGTCCTATCGCCCCACCTCCCAATCCACTCCGGTGTCCCACAGGGCTCCATACTTGGCCCCCTACTCTTCAGCCTGTTCCTTAGCACCCTCCCATCCTCATGCCTTGGAAATCTGCTCCTTTATGCGGATGATGCAGTCTTGTTCACCTCTGACCCAGCCCCCCTCAAACTCTACAAATCGCTCCAGCACTCTTTCCATGAAATCAAAGACTGGCTCACCTCCCAGTGCCTTATTTTCAACTATAATAAGACCAAAGTCATGATATTCACCCACCCTCTGAACCCACTAAAAACCTCTGCCCCCATTTTCTCACTGCAAATCAGACCCCCCTAGAACAAGTAAACTGCTATAAATACCTAGGGATCACATTAGACCCCTCCCTCGGTTTTAATCAACATATCCTGCACCTATCAACTGTCCTTAGCTCCAGATTAGGTGTACTCTACCGGTACAAACACTGTCTCACCCACGAAGCACTCCTACTTACCATAAACTCCTCGATCCTCTCCCTGCTAGACTACGGCATCCTAATATACAGTGCGGCCCCCCCCACAAACCTAAACAGACTCAGGATCATGCTTAACAAAGCCTGCCATCTTATCCTAGGATGTGATCATTTCACTCACTCCTGCTTCCTTTACAGTTGCACAAACTGGCTAACCCTGGACAACAGAATCAGATACCACACCTGCCTTATGATGAAAAAAGTACTATTGGGCCTCACCCCACCCTCCCTACATCAAATTATCCTCCCAACACCTCCAGGCAAAACAACCCGTAGCTCAAGCAAATGGCTACTATGGGTTCCCCATGGCCGGACCTCCCAATACCAATGCACTTTTAGTTTCAGGGCCCCCTCCTGGACAAACTCCCTCCCTAGTCTTATAATGGATGAAATAAGGCTGGGCCCTTATAAATCTAAGCTAAGAGAATACCTTCTGGCCACAAACCAATGTGACTGCCGTTGACACCTGACCAATTAGTGCCTCCCCCAAAGACGCTATTAGCAGGGCGATGTACCTAATGTATCTGTGAAACTACATGACTACCAATCCCCTGCTGTTTTTTTTCTGTAATTTCTCTTTTTTCTTTATGTTTGTTTGTATTTTTTTTTCCTGGCTGTGACACTGTACCCTAGCCACTGTTTTACACCATCTACTAATAATGCTATAAATGTAATGTTATCCGTAACTGTGCTGCAACCTGCATCACAAGTCTCGTCCCTGTACCATTTTTATGTATGATGTGGAACCTTGTAAATGAGTCCCTGTACCTTTTTATGTATGACGTGGAACCTTTGTAAATGAGTCCCTGACTCAAAGGTCTTTCCGAATATTTCACAAATAAAATAAAAAAAAAACTGCCTACAACTTGAGTTTCACCATTTTTTATTCTTTGATCATGATCTTTCAATTTCTTTGATTGTGAGCCTGTCAATTCTTTGATCGTGAGATTCTTTGATCACGATCGTGCATCATGAGGGCACAACAAGATGGCCCTTTGAAAAATGCACATTTCTCAGCTCAGAGGTGGCCTAGGAACACAAATGAGGGTGGGTTTTGCTCAGGGGGCTTCATTCTATTGAGGCATTGTGGTGGTTTCATTTTATTCTGCCTACAATTTGAGTTCTACCATGTTTTAATCTTTGATCACGAGCCTGCAAATTCTTTAATTGTGAGATTCTCTGATCGCCATCTTTAATCGCAAGTGAGGGACAAGATCGCCAGATTTAATAATGGAATAAACAGGCCAATTTTCACAGTCTTTGACCTTAATATATTGGAAATGGTTTGGTGTTTTTACTTGAAATTTGGAGGGTGTTTACACCATATCTCGTAGATGTGAATTTTGGTGTTTATGTGTTGAAGAACATTTGTTTTGTGGAGATATTGCATCATGGATTTCACATTCTGCAAACAGTGTTTTCTTTTGTAGTAGTGGCTTGAAATTTGTAACGGTACCTGGTCTTGGTGCTGTCAATGTAGCTTTTACTTTTCAGGTGTGTAATGTAGCCAGAAACTTGCAAGTTGCTAGGAGCATGGGGCGTTGACTGCAGTGCATGACTTTCTACTTTTGTATTCTTTTATTCTTTAGCTATGCAATGCCTCTTCTCACAACTGCCCACTGAAGAGATAGTGGATGCGGAGTGTTGAGCTGCAGCTAACTAAGGCCATTAACTTGAATGGTATACCTCTATGATAACAACTGATAGTTGTTAGTACACTCATGAGTTACATGGAGTGAAGCAGGTAATGTCCCCCCAACTCACCATCTCCTCCACTCCAGAAACTGGATGCTGAGTGGAGACCCACAGGTAACATAAAGATATGGAAATAAATGGTATAGCTGCCTCATAACAGCAGCACACAAGTTTGAACACTAAGGAATATGCATGGACTTAGCCAGATAATCCCACCCCCCCCCCCCACTCACTGAAGAGGCAAAGTATGGTGAGTACAGAGGTACAGCCCAACTAAGGTAATTAAGATCAACGGTATTCCTCTGTGATAGCAAATGCATACTTATCACTACATCTAACAGTTGCATGGTGTCAGCCAGGGAATGCCCTGAACCTGTCAGATGAGGAATTGGATGCTGAGTAGAGAGTAACAGCACAAATTAAAATGTTGACATCAATGGTATTCCTTCTTCATACCAGATGTACACAAGTTAGAACAGTGAGGAGTTGCACAGCTTCAGCCACAGAGTCCCCCCCCCACCACCAACACCCCCAAAAGAGGCACTGGATGCTGAATGCAGAGCTACAACTCAAATAAGGTGATTTCCATGAATGGTATGCTTGTGTGATACTAGCTGTGTTTTAGTTATGATATTTATGAGTTGTAGTATCTCACAGAGGGAATGGCTCCACCCCACCAGACCAGGAATTGGATGCTGTCTGGAGAGCACAGCCCAAATAAAACCATGAGTATTAATGTTATACCTGCATCTTATGAACTGCACACAAATTATAATAGTAATGATTTTAATAGGCACAGCCAGGCAGTGGCACACTCCTCTCTGCACTAAAGGAGTGTCTGATGGTGAGTGTGGAGCTACAGGTCAACTGAGTTTATGAAGATCAGTGGTATAGTTGTGCAATGTCATCTGCTCAGCAGTTACTATAATCATGACTTACGTGGACCTAGCCAGGGAATACACACCATCTACACAGAGCGGGGATTGGATAACTAGTTGCAAGTCACAGCCCAAACAAACACATATACATAAATTTTATACCTCCATCACAGAAGATGCACAAAAGGAAGGACACTAAGGAGTTGCATAGCTTCAGCTAGGCAATGCTTCCAGTGCCACTTGCCCCAGACCATGAATTTGATACTGAGTGCAGACACACAGGCCAAATAAAGACATGGAAATAAAAGGCAAACCTTCCTCATATAAGCTGTACACAACTTAGAACACTGATGAGTTGCAATGGGTGAGCCACACAATACTTGCTCCACCCACATGCAAGAGGCAGTGGATGCTGAGTAGAGCTACAGCCTAAGTAAGGTGAGTAACATGAATGGTATAGCTTTGTAATACAGAGTGTATACTAGTAGTGATAGTTATCAGTTGCACTTGATCAGCTAGGCAATGCCCCACACCACACACCAGGAATTGGATGCTGAGCAGAGAGGCACCGCCCAAATGAAGAGATGCACATAAATTGTATAGTTACCTCTTATGAGTTGTATGCAACTTAGAACAGTAAAGAGTTGGATGGGCTAAGGCAGACAATAGCCCCTGCGCTGTCTGCCTTGCCACAAAGAGGTGCTGGATGGTGAGTGTAGAGCTAGAGCCTAAGTCAGTCTATGAAGATCAATGCTATGGCTATGTGATGATATGCTCAAGGTATTTGCTACACTCATCAGTAGCATGGAGTGAGGCAAGCAATGTCCTACTGTATGTCACACCCACAGAGCATGAGTTGCATGCTAAGTACAGACCCACAGCCCAAATAAAGAGATAGACATGAATGGTATATCCCACTCATACCAGTTGTAGAGAGGTTAGAAGAGTAAGAAATTGCACAGCATCAAGCAGGCATTGTGCGAGCCCTTGCAGATCAGTAATTTGATTTTGAGTACAAATGGACAACCCAACTAAAGGCATGGACATGAATTCCATATCTACTTCATGTCAGTTGTGCTCAAGTTAGATTATTAAGTGTTGATTCATTTCTGAGTATATTTATACAATAAGTGTTCATGTGGTGTCAGTTGACAGATGGCTGTGTAGGTGAAATGTGGGATGTGCCATTCACCAGCTAGCAATGGAGGGGAAGGGAATGTGGATAGATTGGTACTGCTGGGTAGGGTGGGTCAAGATGCCACTAGACCACCAGGCATTGTGGGGTTAATTTATTATTTGTGATTTGCAACATTTACTTTGGGTGAGAGGAGTGACTAGGGTGGGGGGACACTTCCCCTGTGGGGCTTTTAGAGGTAACTTATGTTTGCTGATGGGGGGACACTTGTGGTATACCTATTAGGTATGGCTGTAGGTTGGCATTACTTGTTGTGTGTTGCAAGTCACAGGACTTAGCTGTGGGCACTATGTCACTTCTAAAGTAGAGTACCAGTTTCCTTTGGCACCAATATGTGGCAAGCTTCTAGAACTGGAGCCATGGTATATAATTTCAAGCAGAGTGTTTACAAAATATCATAAAATAAGATATACAAGCAAATAATTATATCCGAAAAGGTGGGTAGTATTGCTGGAAGAATATAACGCAGAGGAGGATAGTGATGCATGACGCTGGAGCTGTAGGCGTTTAGACATGTGGAAGGCATGTTATTGCCTATTGGGGCTAATGTAAGTACATATTAACATAAAGGAGATGTTGAGCTGAGTAAGAAACACAAGTTTTCCAAAGCTACATGACTTCTACATGGTAAATCTGACATTTTTGTCACAATCAAAGAATTTGTTGGCTCACGAACGATGCTCGCGATCAAACCAGGTCGCGTTCAATGAATCTGAGCGCTCATGATCACAGATTGCAAAAATACAATAAAATGTTAAAAAATGACTGTGATAGAGACATCTTCTAAGTGAAAAAATGCATATGACTATATGTAATGTTGAAAACTGGTGGCAAAACATGAATTTTTTCAAAGTTGTCATCTTACGTAGTTGGAATCTTGCTTTATTCTCATGATAAAAGAATTTGCAAGCTCGCGAACAATCCTCTTGGTCAAATTGAGTCGCAATCAAAGATTTTGCTTGCTCATGATCAAAGAATCAAAAATACTATTAAAGTGTTTAAAAACATTAAAAAATAATTTTAACAGTTACATGCAGGTGTTCTAAGTGATAAAAAGACATATTAGTACACAGTGCATTGAAAGCAAGTGCAAAACACGTTTATTTTTAATTACTGATCTTCTGCCATTCAAATATTGTGTTATTCTCATGATCAAAGAATTTGCAACGTCACGAACGATCCTAATAGTCAAAGCGAACCGCAATCAAAGAATGTGCATGCTCGCAATCAAAGAACTCTAAAATATTGTTAAATGTATAAACCTTTTTAAAAATGGTTTTAATTGTTGTAGTTATGTGTCATAAGCAATAGAAAGATACATAACTGCTCACTGTGTTAAAATCTATTAGAATTATAACTTTTACCAGCTTAACAACTTCCAGTATCGAAATCTCATCTTGTTCACATGATCAAAAAATTTGCAAGCTCATGTTCAATCCTCACGAACAATGTGAGTCGCAATTAAAGATTTTGCAGTCTCGTGAACAAAGAAATGGGTAACTTCACCAAGTGACTTCAATGAACCAATAGAATCAAAGAATAACACCTGGGTGGCCATTGTAAGTGTTTCAGATAAACAGCTGTGGCTCCAGGGCATAACTGTAAGTAGACATTTAGCTATTACCTAAAACAATTTAAAATTAATTAATAATGTAGTTGAGAAAAATGTACATGCTTGTGAAGTTGGGCTTTTTGTACTGTCTTATGGTACATGTACAGTTTCACCAATATTTTGGTATCTTTTGCTAAAACAAGATGTTCTTAACTTTCTGTAGTAAGTGTCTGTGGCTGTTTGTGCTAGTTATATCCCCAGTCTTATAACAGAAATTATTATGTCAGCAAGAAGATATTGCCCCAAATAACATTATTCTGCAAAACTTGTACACGTAAATAGGAGATCTGCTAAGCTGTTACTTTGGTGGTCAAGCAGCACGTTATGCATTTTCTGTCTGTTACCCACAGTAAAAGTAGCTCAATTGTTTCATTAAAAAATTATGATTTTGCTGTATTTGAAATGTTGACTATGGGCTATTTTTTTTTTTGCTTAGTATACACATTTATTTTAGTAGAACACATTATTATGCTGAATTATTGACTGTTTGACTGCAATCACAGACTGTTGTAAACTTAGTTGTGCCAGTAAGATTGTTAAGTATTTACTCTCAGTTAAAAGTAGATTCTGACCAGTGAATACTTACAGTTGTGATAGTACTACAGTTGCAGACTATTAAAAAAAATAAATGTTAACAGTTATGAAAACTATGTCAGTAAGATAGAGAGCTGTGGCTGTACTCAGCACTGAAGCTGCTAGCTAAGAAAGACAGGGAGAACAGTTTAACTGACCTAAGTGACTAGTAACTACATCCAATGGAAATGGGTAGTCTTGACAAGTCATTCAGTGTGGCCAGTGACCAGGCAGTATTCTCAGACAAAAACAAAAAGAATGATTAATAAATACAACAGCACTAGAAATAGTCTATGAAGATATAACAATAGATTTTATCTACGTTAGCCACTCTAGAATGAGAATGTTAGTTGTGATTGTTTCTCATTGTATTTATCTTACAGACAGAGCTGAGTACCACTCATTAGAGGTCTATTAGAGCTCTCTTTGTAGACAGAAAAATCCAGTAGCTCGTCTGACTATGCAGCAGGGAATTGGTGCAAAGAGGGAGTTATAAATTTATTTGGACAGATTTATGTGCACTGTGAGTTAGCAGTGAGGATACAGTGCATGGTACACTGGGGGGAGGCATCAGGCATGTAAGTTTGTGCTACTCATGAGTCATCTAACATGTGTCTACCTGGTGTTCAAGAGCTGTGCCATTGATGTTCATGGGTTGCTTGGGATGTTGATGTACATTGAGGATCTAATACCTGTTTGGAGGGGAGGGAGGTATTGGTTGGCTGTGGCTGTCCAAATGCTTATTTTTGTAACATGTATTGAGCTGGTTGTAAACATGTGTACTGTTACTTCTGAAAACTATTGTTGGGATGTGACTGTACACTCGAGATGTAATATGGGTTGATTGGGGAGGTCTTGCCTAAGGATGTACAACTACTCAGTGTTGTAGCTGTTGTGTGGCTAGTATGTACATAGCATAAGAGAGGTGTATTATTTATGTTGTATGTGTTTAGCTACATTCCAGAGCTCTACACTCAAGATCCAGAATCTGATTTTGCGGGGGGGGGGGTGTACCATTCATGGCTCACAAGGGGTTGGGGGTGGCTATCAGTGGATGAGGGCAGGGAACTTCTTAGTGTTCTAGGTTGTGGACAACTAGCATGAAGGAGTTATTGGGCAGGATTCACAAAAGGGATGCGCCCAGCACATCTGAGATGCACTGGGGCATCTCTGAAATGCTCCCAAGGGAGATTCTGGCAGGGTGTTGATGTGACAGTGCATTCCCGATGTGCTGGACAATGCTAGTAATGCTATGTGGCACATCTGGAGGGGCTGAGATGGGGGGGTGTCCATGCATATCAGGTGCAACCCCATTTACAGCTCTATTCTGTGGTGCAACCTCGGGGCAAGTCTGGGAATACACCACAGTGAGATAAGTCTAGAAAATCTAGATTTAAGTAGGTGGCCACCTACATGCAGGCTGCCACACTGCATGTAGCAATACAGCAGCCCGCACATCCTGGCAGTCCAGTGTGCCCTCCCCAAGCCTAGTCATACGCTGGTCCTGGCAGCAGTGAAAATAAACATGACATCCTCCCAAGCCCATGTCCAATGCCACTCCCCGTGGCAGTGAAAATAAACATGACACCTCCCCCACCCAAATCCCTCATCCAATACTGCTTCCAGCACCAGTGAAAGAAAATATGACACTCCCCCAAGCCTCTGTACAATGCTGCTTCTGGTGGGGGTGAATGACAAGATGAACCCCCCCCTCCAGGCCCAATCCCTTGGTATAGCTGCCATCCACAGCAGTCAGCCGGTGCAGACAGGCCTCCCCTAGTACCCAAAACCTACACCTCACCTGCCACTGCAGCAGGGTACCATTGTCGGTGGGCAGCTGAACCCACCAGCATACTGCCACATCTTCCACTGAGCACACCATCTGATAATGTCAGCTATTGTACAGCCTCTCAGTGTATGATAGCTGTAATTCTCAGACAACTCTGTTGGTGGCTGGACATGGCAGTATGCAGGTGGGTTGAACTGCCCAATGACAGTGGGACCCTGTTGGAGTGGGGGATGGGATAAGATGGGGGTACTTGGGGGGGCTGTCTGCATCAGCCGACTGCTGCAGATGATGGGTGCACTGAGAGGTTGGGGCTGGAAGTGGGGTTCAACTTGATATTGACTGCCACCGGAAGTGGCATCATGCAAGAGCTCGGGGGGTCATATTTTCTTTCGCTGCTGCTGGGAGCAGCATCGGACATAGGGTTGGAGAGGGGATCATGTTTACTTTCACTGCTGCTGGGAGCAACATTGGATGGGGCCTGGGTGGGTGTCATGTTTATTTTCACTACCATCAGGAGTGGCATTGTATGGGGGCTGCGGGGTGTCATTACTTTTATTGCTGCTGGGAGCAGCAAATGTTGAGCTGGGGTTGGGCCAGGGGAGGGAAGGTGGCTATAGGTGGTGCATTCCTCTGGGGCATTCCTGGAGGAGCAATGGAATGGGGCTATAATGGCATGCTAATGGCCCCATTGTGGCATGCATGCCTAATGGCCTCATTTGCATGCCTCTGGCAGTGAATCACATATTTGGATGCAGGGCATCCTGAGATCCCCTGCTGTAATGGGTTGACAGCCTGACATGGGGGATGTGCCAGTGTAACCTGAGATGCTCTGGGGCATCTTGGGCTGGCTACACCTGTGGTATTGGAAAAAACGGAAAACAAACAAAACTTAGCACTCCTTGGCTAGATGTATACACAGGACAGCATTTATTGAAGGCAAACACCACAATAAGCCAAAAGCTTCATGAAACAAATGTTCCTGACCAGTTTTGTGCTACCAGCACATTATCAGGTGGTGGTATTCGCAGAGAGAATGCACTAGGGGCATTTCCCTATGCCTCCTTCATGACTCACTCAATATTCACTGAATGCACCTCCCCTGCATTGGGGCAGCTGAGATACACTGGGTGCATCTTGTTTGTGAATCCTGCCCATTATGTTTACATAGATGGATTCACTTGTATGCTGGCTCTGCACTCAAGATGTAGTATGTCTTTTTTTTGATGGTGAGGAGTGTTCGTCAATACTGCTGTGCAAGTACCAAGTGTTGTACTATGTGTATGGGTGCTTTTAAGGAGGTGTACCATTGATGTCTACTGCTATGGATGTGATACGGCTGTGTAGTGAGGATCTAGTGGTAGTCTTGTGGAGCGATAATGTGGCATTGCATAGTTGAAGGAACGTTCTCAGTGTTCTAAGTTGCATGCAACTGTAGTCGTATGTTGTAGGTGTGATATCATTTTACATTACTGTTGTTGAGGTGTGGTTCTGCATTTACAATGTATTGCCTGTTCTAGCAAAGGGAGCTATAGTGTGACAGATGTAATGCAGGTAGTCAGAGTTCTAATATGTGTACAATTGCCACCATGGAGGTATAATTTTGATCTACAGGACTCTACTCAGGCTGTGGGTTTCAATTCAAATTCCAATAACTGTTTGATTGGTGGGGAGATAACCTGTGTGGTGTATGACTCATGAGAGTACTAAGATGTGCAAAGTTTATATTACTGAGCTGTGCCATAGATACTGATTGTTTTATTTGGGTCTTGGCAGTTTTGTAACGGTTTACCTCTATCTCTTTCAACAGATTGGAAAATATTTTTCACAAGTGTATCATTTGCTTTCATATTACTGAATTGTAAGTAACCATATTTTTAGTGTTCTTTACATATTCAAGATCTTAGTACACAATTATGCTATGTTGAATGATGATTTAATTACTACTGAAGTTGTATAGTTTATCTGTTTTTTTATAAGTGGTGTTGTGTCAGGTAGACACAGCACTGTGAGGGGGTGGGTGATGCAATTTCATAAAAACACTAATGTTTACAATATTTTAGCAGTTCTGGATGCAACAGGGGACATCACCAGTACTATTTCACCACAGGTTTGTTCACTAGTGTGTTGTGGTCAAGCCTGGTATGAAGAAAATAAAATCACGTAATCACATGGCAGTACAGTGAGTGGCAGCTACTATAGTATTGTTAGCTATCTGTAGTTGGCAATTATATACTGTATTCAGTGTAAAGAGGGACAAATGCATGTCAGATAGTGATATTACAATATGTCATATAGTAAATAATTGTAAAAAAATAACTTTTTTTTTACAGAGAAAGATGCCCCTGCCCTGGAGTGACAGGGAGGTGCTGGCCTCAGTTGACACTGTAAAAAAGCATCTGAACCCCAGGTTTGTAATGCGGGCTACAAACCTGAGCCTTCAACATACCTGGGGTAAAGTAGGTTATTTATCAAATTGACAGAATACATTATTTATTTTTGTATTAAGCATGGTAGAGTTATGATACCTGTAGAAATATGGCATTGCAGTACAGTTTAGTAAGAGATAGGACACTGGTGGTAAGTTTTATAATGTTAAAACATCCAAAGAGAAGGAGTTATGCAGAAGTTAAGTGTTGTATAAATGTATGACATTCAAAGATAATCCTGCTTTTAAGACTCATGACAAGCCTCAGCCACATGTTTCACTTTGACCAGTACTGTGTGCTACCAGTAAGAGTGTAGCAAGTGAAAGACGTATGCTATTATAGTGCCACAGATTTGCTGTGAATTAGTAGCTGCTGTGTTTGACAATTGTGAACAGTTATTCTCAATGCAAAATTTAATTTAACTAGTATGATTGTGTGGGCACTTTTTCTCTTCAAGACGTGTGAATTTAGATAGAGATGTGTTGTTTGGGATTATAAAAAGGGTCTGAGATATAGAGCTTTCTGATTGGCAGCAAACATTCTATCAGCCATATGTTAATCTTTGATTAATATACATGTACAGCATAAGCATATACTGAACAAGGTTTAACATTAGAAAAAAAAAACATTTTTGTGATAATAGCAATAAGGCTCTGCCATGTTACTGCTCAGTTAATCACCCTTAGGGGCATGTAGCACCTGGCTATGCCTTGTGCCACAATACACCCCTAGAGAGTGATTAACAGACCATTAACATAAACCCTGGTCATGCCTTATTGCTTAGATATGTGGTTGAGGGACACTGCTGTATGCAGTAACACTCACTATTGTAAGACAGAACATAAACAGTATGTAAGGAAAATGAAATGTATGGAAAAGTAGCACTACAACAGTATTATGTGTTAACTGCAGAGTTAGTATGCACTGTGAATTTTAATTTGCTCAAAACACAGATTTGCATAGGACAGCAGGGAGGGTCAATGGAATAAAAACATGTTGGTGATGTGTTGGTATGGAAAATCCTTGTACTTGCAGGTGCAAGTTGAATTAATGTGCATCAAAAAATTAACCTGCTAGCAAAGTTTGGGTGTCTGTATTTTCTGATCTACACATCTCAAACACATACTGTTATACTTTGTTATTAACCGCTGTTGTGTATTGCTGGATGTACATATTTTACTAGTATGCAATTATTCACTGTATTTTGTTTTCTGTTTTTATCCAGGTTAGCCATGTCTTGAGGAGAGATTAAATAAACAGAACATCCGATGAGTGCAGGAGAAAGCGGAAGCTCACCAGCCAGACCTTTTATAAGGTGAATGCTTTGGCGGGTGATATGCGTGGAAGTGTAAGGGAGTGGTATGATACAGCCTATGCCAAGTGGAAGGAGGCAGGAAAGCTTGAATTTGGGGACTGCCATCATGGTTGTAAGTACATTTTACTGATGCTACTAAATGTGATATATATACCCTCGTATGTTGTATATGTTATTTGTTGCCCATGTAAATAGACAAGTCTTTTAATATATCTGTTAGTGATGTATGCAAATGTTTTAGTGTCATTTTTCAGTTGATGGTAGGCTCTGTGATTGTCCTGGGAGTTTTCATGTGGAAATGCAGCTCTAAGGGACAATGCAATTTCAACAGACATCAAATAAAGAGTGTCAGAGCAGTCACAGGGTCTATTCTGAACTGACAAACAGACTTTGATTTATTGACATCCTAAGAAACTACATTATGAGAGTTGTCTACTCCTATGGCAAAAGATAACATTTAGAAGACATCATGCAAAGTTAGCTTAAAATGTTTCCAGTGTAATATGTACAAAACATATGCAGATATAAATTTGCCAGTAAGAAAACCACTAGAGGTTTAAATACTCTGGTTCAATTTACAGCAAGCAGTGCTTATACTGGAGGTGATCCTGTGTCCTATACTTTACCTCTGAGTCTTTCTCCAGATTCTGGTTGAATTTGCTCTGCACAGCTTTATAATGTGAGATCACTGGTTTGAGATTATGATAGGTCCAGTTTTAGTCAGATACTGTTCCAGTACTTGCACTATCTTTGGAAAGTTGTGCTTCCTGAAGCGGAGCACTGTTCTGGCACAGTCCACTCGTTCTGTGTCCTTATACAATGTGAATCATGCTGAGTAGTGGTCACTCTGTGATAGTCATCCTTACACAGTAAGTTCTCTCACAAGTGCCACATTTTACAGCAGAAGGTCAAAGGTATTTCTTAACGTACTTGGTCCACTTACCATTTGCATCAGGCACCTGTCCTGCAAGTCATCCAGGTGCAAATGCTCTGTTCTACTGCTGGTTGCTCCACTACTGCTGTCCACTCCTGATATGTTGAAGTCCTTCATAATAACTTTTTTTGAACAACTACTACTTTGGGTTATATAGCTGGTAGTGCTGCTGAGCTCAATAGGTCATTGTGACAGAGGAAGTATTTTGTTAAAAAAAACTGATATTGATGGGAAGCTTCCTTGACTATTTGTTATTTTACTTATTTATTGTTGTTTTTGTCACCGTATCCATTGTGCGGGTCGGATACTACTGTGGAGGTTAAGTGGTATTGGATGTGCCATTTATTACAGTGTTTATGAGATCTTCTACAGGTATCTGTGTTGTTGGACCTTATTTCAAGTGTGGGTTCTACAGTGTAACCAAAAGATGTCTACTGTGATAGACATTATTTATTACATATGAAAATCTGTGTCTTTGTGATGCAATTGCGACATTGACATGTAACAGATACTAATATAGGCCATTGGAGCTCTAAGTAGTACTAAGATGATATTGTATGCAATTAAATCATTGGTACAAGATTAAGTGTTTCTTTTTCTCTCACTCAGCCAGTACAGCAAGTGCTCCTGCTTCCTCCCACCATGGGCAGCTCATGCCGCTCCCAGAAGGTGCGTCTCGAGGGGCTCCTGTCATGCAGCTCCTTGTGCTCAACTCTGCTGGTGAGTTATGATGATATACTGACAACTGTTTTGTAATTGGATGTCCAGTTTGTACTTTTCCATGCTATGATGATAATGTGGGGCACAGACTGTACAGCTAGTTAATTTTGTTACCTGTGGCACTTCATGTCATTGAAAATATTATCTTCTTGTTAAGAGTTTTGTTTTTGATGTGGGTCTGTGCTCTGGTTGTCAGGTCCCAATCGTCAAAGTCTAACAGCCACTGTACACTGAACCCACACATAGTTATATGTGAGCTGTACGTATGTACTACTGACATAGTATATTTTGGGAGGGAGTGGGGTATATTGCCTGTCTCCTACTATGCAAGTGATCACTGTTTTAAACACCAATTGACTGCTCTTGTGAGGCAGCACATTGCCTGACTGAGACAGTAAACTTGTAAGTTCACTTGATATGTCTGCAACTGGTGCAAAAAGAGGTGTGTGTTTAACATATACAGTGTTACTTAGTCTGTGACTGTGCATTCAAGATCTAGTAGCTGTTTTAGGTATGTGACAGCATTACAAGGTGACAGTATGTAAGTATTCAGTGTTGTTAGTTGTATGGGCTTCTTATAACAAGGGAGCAGTATTCATTCTCAGGGGTTTCGTTCACCTGAATGGGGGTTGGGGGGTCATTGTCTGAGTTACTGTTTAAGACTACTTAACCCTGTACATTGTCTGCAGCTTATCATGGGTGTATACCATTCATGTACAGATCTTTAGGTAAACTGTGGCTGTGCACTTAGTATGTAGTACGTGTTCTAGAGAGAGTAGATAATTGGTTACAAGCATTGCTAATATAATGTAGTTTA
This sequence comes from Neoceratodus forsteri, assembly GCA_016271365.2. Lineage (NCBI taxonomy): Eukaryota > Metazoa > Chordata > Ceratodontiformes > Ceratodontidae > Neoceratodus > Neoceratodus forsteri. The sequence continues at coordinate 87,184,773 of CM057453.1, forward strand.
ACTTTAGACATTTGTACAATGTGTTGTACTGAAGATATTCACATGTTTATTTACTGTGTGACTTTATGCTCAGGTTTCAGTACTTACTGACACAAGACGGGGCAATTGACAGGGGACTTCTTATTGTTATGTGTGTGGAGGGTGGGGGTTAAAAGCATTTGCTGTGTGACCCAGTTCAAGTGATCAGTATATAACATTTCTGGACATTATGTCACACTATTATACTGTTTTTATTAACACATTTACCTACTAAGTGAGTCAACAGTCAGTATCCAGTGTCTCTTGTTTGTATCTAAAATGATTCCCTTCTACGGTGTGTCAAAGTGTTCACTGTCTAAACCTGTCTGTGCCTGCCATCAGTAACCTTACAGATTGATATGCTATATGCTGGTTTACTTAACCCTGTTACTCTGCAGTGATGATCTCCCTCATCAGGCCCCCACCCTCTGTTTTGTTGTAATGAAGGGGGGCTATTTTCTGTAAGAGCTGCTGAAACCCCTGAGTGTCACAGCTTATGTGCATGTGGTATCACATACTTATAGGATTCATGTACAAATGTTTAGATAGCCTGTGACTGCATAGTCAAGATACACTAGTTGTTGCACTGTAGGAGGCTATATTCCCTGCCTGACAGTGTAAATTGTCACTGTGATACTACATGTACAACATTCATCAACAAGGTATTACATGTCTATACACACCCTTATTTTTTTGTGTCTTTGTGTAGTCAGCATGGACTAACTAGTGTACAGAGTGAGAGTATTGACTGTGTCACTATATGCAGTCCCTCAGTGTCATGATATCAATGTATATGAATCAGGAAAGCATGATGTTGATGTGCACAGCTTATGTTTTCATGTACTCTGAAGTAGGGGATACAATACTTATTTGAAGGAGGTTGTGAGGGGAGTGAACAGAGAGTATTTTGTGGTTGGTCCTTAAAAACTAGCTGGTACAATGGGGAGAATGGGTGAGCCATTGTCTGCATGAGGCCTTCTAATTCTTCATCATCTTACCTTGCTTCCAGCTCGTAGGAGGGCAGGGATATCAGTTTAACAGCTTTATTTAAGGTATGGTTGTTGACTCAGGATCTATGAACTGTTCTAATTCAGTGAGATGGGGTAGTCATTTCGGAGTTATTTCTTAGATGCTGTTGGACTCCTCAGAATTAACAATTAAGTGCACCTGTAGTACAGAGGTATACATACTCAAACTAACATTGACAGACAAGTAATGTTTTGTATTTGAATATTTTTTTTATAGAGGACAAACCAGCTATGAAGGGTGTTGCTGGAGTAGCAGAATGCCTAGAGGATGCTCATATCCTGGAAACTGAACCATCTGTGGAAGAAACACCAGGATCTCCAGCAGCGGGTCATCCAGCAGGTGCTGCAGGTGTGCCTGCGCCTCCAGCTGAGGAACGTAAGTAGCTTCTATAATTTTTTTTATCTGTTGTGCATATGTCTGTGAAAAAGTTAAAACCGTATGTTATTATTGCTACATTTTGATAGTTGCAAGAAACATATAATGCATGATCTTCAGTAACAGATGGGTGGGGATCAAGGTTCAATGTGTTGTTGTGGATGATGGCCTTGATGAGCAGGTGCCAACTCATTCCTGGAGTGTTGTATTAATAATGTGATACTGAGGCTCACCTTTTCATGCTCAGATGTTAATAATATTCTACAAGAACTGAGATTTGAGAACTGTAATTCAGAGACATTAGCAGTTGCACCACAATATTTAACAGACATCCTGTGTTGAATATGAGCTTTCAGGAAGATTTCTATGGGTGACAAGGATTTATCCACTGACATGCAGTGTGTATAAAAAACTAGTTTCACTCACAGCACTTTGGTATGTGGTAACAGGGACTTAGAGAAGTATTTAGTTGTTCAATTTTCAAGTCTTTTGTAACCTTATGTAGTAATATTTGTCTTTTACTGTCGATATGTTGTATGATTTATAAAAGTATTGTTATTTGGTTTGACCAATGAATGTACACAATTTTGATGTGTATTGTATGAAACTAATCTAACGACAGACACTTTATTTTGTTTATTTTGCAGTTGTTTTGTTAACAGGTATGTCACCTAGTACTTTTGCAGATAGGAGCAAACTGTAATAGCAGTGTTCATGTTTCTCAAAGTCAAATTCACTGTTGAACTGTAGTTTACGCATGTAGATAAGGCAAGTGTGCTACACTTGTGTGACAATCTATTTTTTTGTACAGCAGTGGCACAGCTTGAGAATCTGATGAGTTGCAAACAGATCATTGAGTACTGTGTAAATAACTTTATTATTACATTTCTGTCGGATTCATATCTGGTTTCTGTGACTTCAGTTTAACAGTTGAGTTCTGGTATATATTAGTTATCTTTGCAGCTTGTTGGAGCATACTGAGGTGTAGGGAGATGATGCGTTTCTGGGGTAGCTGGGTGGGAAGTGCTGTATTTCATGATTACTGAAGTATTGCACATGCTGGGATACACAGGGTCCTCAGGTCTTTCAAGAAAGTGCATTTATCAACAACTAGTGTGCGGTTCATAGTACCACATTCTGCTGCAAGGAGTGGTATATTATAGCACCTGAAAGGGAGGGGGGCCAAATGTGCCAGCAACAGAGTTAAATGACAGTATGATGAAATAAATATAGCTATACTGATGTTCCATAAATGTTAGTACAGCTCCTCTATCATTAATGAAACAACAGACTTAACTACAGTGTATTACCAGTGAAGTAGAAACATGTTACTTTAGTGATGTGTCTTTTCTTGTCATTTTTCTCATCACAGGGCAGATTGCTGTTCTGAACAACATCAGCAACACTCTTAGCCAGCTGCTTGTGGCCGTACAGGGTGGCAACAGGGCTGCAGCCCAATACACCCATGACATAGCAGCAAAATTAAATCATATAATTGGTCAGGGGGCAGATATTATTGCTCAAGGTGGGGAGATAATAGATTTGCTGTAGTGTCATGGGCATGTAAGGTATGCGGCATTAGTAGCTACCCGAGGTCTAGAACAGTGCACCAAGGGACTCACCCAGGCTATTCACAAGCTGAGGGATCTGGAGGAGGCCTCTGTTGCTTCACTCAAGACCGTGCAAGGTCTCATGGTGTGGCTGGCAGAGAACCAGCTGGAGGGCATGGAAGAAATTCACCACCTACTCCATAAGGACCTACAGTACCTAGAGGATGACCAACCCTCCACAGCTCATCAGGCAGAAGAGCCCCTCGAAGGTGCCCCTCCCACAACACTACCACCACCTGCAGATGAGGGGCACCAACCCACATCCAGTTCTAGGCAGCCTTTCTCTTCCTCCTGCTCATCATCTCCCCAAGGTGCAACAGCACCTCCCTGTTACTCCTGGTCATTGTACTGACAATTTTTAATTTCATTTTTATTCTTTTCTTTAATTATATGTACTGTGCCTCTAATAGTGTGAAGAAACACGTTTATTTTTTTATTTAACTACTTTTATCTTATTTATGTTTTATTTATTATTCCTTTCCCTTGCCTGTGTGAAGAAACACATTTATTTATTTAAATATTTTTATATAGAAGGTATGTACAGTTTTGTATTTTTATACAATTTTTTTATTAAATATTCTTCTTTTATAATAACATGTTTGACTCCATCTTTAAAAAATATGTGTGCTACTGCTATGATACACTGCTTTTAGTTGCCATGTTTTTCTATGCCAATCATCTTGTGCTTGATTCAGAGGACTTGGGGGCATTAGGAGGCAGTATAGCGCAGTGGTCTAAGGCTCTGAGCTGCAAATCTGGTGACATCCAGCAGACCAGACCTGGGTTTGAATCCCACAGCTTCCACTTGCATACTGTGTGACCCTAAGCAAATCATTTAACCTCCTTGTGCTCCCAGGTCGCTCCTGTAAAAAAGCTTTCAGCTTAGTAATGGGCAGACTGGGTGGGCCACAGGCCCTTATCTGCCGACACTGTCTATGTATCTATGTATCATTGTTTGGGGCAGGCTATGCAAGTCACCACTGTCCTAACAAGTGCAACTGATATCAGTAATGTATCTTGTATATGTCAACACCTTTTTGTTGACTTTCCCTTTGTACTCAAGATACACTAAGTCATTTGGCCATGTATGGGGGGGTTACTGACTGGCACTATGCAATTACTTGGTGTGCTACCATGTCTGTCGCTGGTATTGCCCATATGTTGAACTGATGTTCACAGCCTCACTTAAATTGTGGCTCTGTAGTGAACATTGAGTCTGTGGTTTTGGGATGGGTGGGTATTGTGTGGCTGACACCATGTAAGTACTGTGTGTTTTAACAGGTGTACAGGTACAATGACAGCACTATACCATTTCTGTTCATGGGTATACTTGCTCTGTGGTTCTGCAGTCATGATTCACTACCTTTTCATGTGGTGAGTATTGCTTGGCTGACAGAATCCACCTCATGAGTGCTACAACTAGTGCAGGTTGTATCAAGGAGGTATAGAGTATGTGTTGTGGGCTTAGTTGGGCAGTGTTTATGGACTCAACATCCAGCATATGGCCTGGGGGTGGTCAGAACATTGTCTGAGTCAGGCTGTGTAACTCATGACTGTAGTTACTAGTCTGAAGCTGTATCAGAGATGTATACTCTATCAGAGAGGTATGACATTCATGTGCATGGGTTTAATTGGGAGTGGCTGTACAGTCAAAATACAGTACCTGTTGGTGGGGATTGTATGACTCATGCCATCAAGTAATGAGTGTCATAAATAGTCTGCAGTTGGTATCACAGATCTATTCTGTTGATATTCATGGCCTTAGTTAGGCTGTTGATCTGCATTCAGGATCCAGAACATGTTTGGGGAGTGGGGTAGGGTATTGCTTGGTTGAGGCAATGTAACATATGAGTGTCATAACTAGTGTCCAGTTGGTATCACAGAGGTATACTATTGATGTAGTGTAGTAAGACAATGTCTCATTGTTCTTTCTTTCCCAAAAAGTTAGGAAATTCTTTGCAACAAACTGCATTAATGCAACAGTTAGGGTTTTTTACAGTGATAAAAGCGAGGAAATTCGACGTTAGGGTTTTCAACCCTAACTCTGCCCCCCCCCCACTGGCACACACACACACACACACACACACACACACACACACACACAGGCACAGACATACACACACACACACACACACACACACACACACACAAAACACACAACTATGGGAGACAGTACAAGCCAAGACAACCAATCACAGACAGACACCATAATGCAACAGAAAAAACATACAACTTCTAAAACACACTACAAAAGGCTCCATCAACATGTTTCACCAACTGTATCACTTCTACTGCCATTCACTCTCCTATGTGTGCACAACCTTCTGCATAACAGCATATCACTGATAGTAATGCGCATGTAGTGTTGGGAGTGTATATTCCTTTGCTGTACTGCTGTGTTACCACCTTGTCAATTTCTGCATAAAACCATTGCACTGTGCTACTATGAATGTCATCATTTCTGCATAAGAGCATACGGCACCCCATCACTGCATTAGAGTATAGCCACATGGTGTTACCAAGTTGGCATTGGTGCATAACAGGGCAGCGTGATGTGTCATTCTACTTGCCTATTTGTAGATAACACAATAATATGTATGCTTAAATACATGGATTGTTAAGGACATGGTACTTAGCCCTTAGTAGCTTTTCAATTTCTATATAAGAGCATAACACCATGCTACCATGAAATTTGGCATTTCTGCATAACAGCATACCCATGACTCCACCTGCTTGTCTGTTTCTGTGTAACAGTTTAACAAAACTGCTAAGATAGACATATTACTGGGAACAAAGCCCCAGCAACTTGACCATTTCCACATACTAGCATAGCCCAATCTTCCCACCAAATTTTTGAGTTTTGCATATCACCATGCTACAAATTGACAAACACATGACTTGGTGAGAACACAGGAGCTTTAGGCCCACTGCACTTGCATCAACTTTCCAAAATTACCCATTTCTGCATGATAGTATGATATAAGAAGTACATCTCATGTATTAGTGAGAGTGTGAGGCCCTTTTAGTTGTTATGCTACACCAACTTGCCCATTTGTACATCATGGCATAGTCCCATGTTGTCACCAACTTGCCCATTTCTGCATACCACCATAATATGAGTAGCGAAACCATATATTACAACTTACTTCATGTTTGTCCATCACAACACAGCCCCACATTCCCAGGAAATCTTTCATTTATCTTAAAGAGCACCATATGAGTAATGAGGCAGATGTACTGTATCTGATATACTTCTAGCAAATCTTGCTCTAGACAGACACCAGACTGAGATGCAAGGATAACTGATATGGTTGGTGAAACATGATGATGGATGCCTGTTGTGGTATGTTTAAGAAGTTGTATGTTATTTCTGTTGCATTATGGTGTCTGTGATTGGTTGTCTTGCCTTTTACTGCCCCCATAGTTGTGTGTTCTGTGTGTGTGTGTGTGTGTGTGTGTGTATGTGTCTGTGCCCATGTCTGTGTGTGTGTGTGTGTGTGTGTGTGTGTGTGTGTGTCAGTGCGGGGAGCCAGAGTTAGGGTTGAAAACAATAATATCAAATTTCCTCACTTTTGTCGCTATAAAAAATCCTAACTGTTGCATTAACGCAGTTTTTTGCAAAGAATATATATAAAATATATATATATATATATATATTTACACACACATACGTATATACATCTATACAGAGAAGCATACCAGGATGAAGCGCAACTCTTCAGAATTCTGCAATAGAGTTACTGCAGCAAACAATGCAGTTTCAATGGGAGTTAATCCCTTTTGTCATGCAGTAAACCTGTGACACTGCTCTGCATCCTGGTGGGCTTCTCTGTGTGTATGTACATATATATATACATATATATTCATTATAAAAAATGTTGCTAATGCAATACTTAGGGTTGAAGTGACAAAAGTAGGAGAAATGTGGTGTTAGGGTTCACAATCTTAACACCCCAACTCCATCCTGTAGGCAGCAATAGGTAAAACCATTATGGTTTCAACTATCTTTCCTCTCTGCAAATCAGGCGTAGTGTGTGCCTTGTGGTTGTCAACCCTAACGCTCTCACACCATTGTCATATACTATACCCATTTCAACTTATTTATTGATGGAATGGGGTGAGCATTAGGGTTGCCAACCCCAAGGCAAATTCACTTAAAGGGAATTAAAGTTTTTATTGAGTTAATGGTAACCATTCATAAACAAAAACTTTAATTCTCTTTAAGTGAATTTGCATGTGATACCATTTAAAAAACCTCCATAAAATTAATTTCTTATCATGTTTTTATATTGCCATCTTGGTATATGTCTATTTATTTAAATAACTGGCTAGTAGTAATGTAAATAATTTAAATAAAATAACTTCTCTATCACAGTACTGATGTCAAATACTTATGGATACAAATAGACTCTAAGTTGGTAAAGTGCATACTAAAACGGGAATGAGTGGGATTAGCCCCTCCACAATTAACATAAACAATGACTAAAATAAAATCTAATTTATTATAGTGACATCAAAATCCAAATTTATAGTATTGTACTGCACCTAATCCTACTAAAATAAATACATAAACTATGCCAAACCCCTAATGCAATTAGTCTATGAAATAGTGTCACAATAATATAAAAAGTCCTAGAATTTGCTTACAAAAGAGATCACTATAAAGGAGGGCCCTTAGTCCCCTGGTAAATCGGCACCTGCAAAGTGTTAAGATTACAAATTATTTCAGTGTATCTGGTGCATCACAGATATTTAAAAGGAATGCACAGAATATCTGCTCAGTTAAGTAGAGGCCACTCTTACTCCAATCAAACGGATGTGAGACAGGCAAGCCCCTGTCCCTCTGCTGCAGCTCTGCTCCCTGTCCCAGATCGAAGTGACACAGAAAGGACCCTGGTTATGTACCCTAGTACTAACCTGGATTGGAGTGGCCCATTTATTTATTTATTTATTTGAATGAGTCAGATTTACAACCTTTGAGTCAGGGACTCATTTACAAAGGCACCTCACTGCAGGGAGGGCAAGACAATAGAACATTGTGCAGATACAACATTGGACAAAATTACAGGTGCAGACATTGAACACAGAATATATTAAGTTACATGTTGGTATAAAATACAGATTTACAATTAAGGATGTACAATTTCTCTGGAGTTGCAGTGGAATACATCCTTGTATAAACTTAAGGGGGTAGGCAAAAAGGGGTAGGGGGAAAGTTGGATCAGCAGTCCAGAGGAACTTGTCGAGATTAGGGGGGCAAGGCAGGGAAAGGTCCTGCAGTGGGGTTGGGGGGTAGAGTTAGTTGCACCTACAGCAGAAGACATTAAAGAGATGGTTCTGGAGAGTGGTTTTGAAGGGATCAAGTTTGGCAGTGTTGGTGATGCAGGTAGAGAATGAGTTGAACCCATTCATGTCCATTCCTCTCCTAACTGTTCCTTGTAACTTGTGTCTATGTCTGAGGCTCTGGGGCTGCAGATGGTAGTATTATGGGGTGTGGTGGTACTAAACCGGGCAGAAAGGAGAAGAGACACAAACACCATGTCACACACGGTAGTATGGAACTGCCAGTAATAATAACTGATGAATTGTAAAAATAACATTTTCTAAAGAAAAACTAGACTGCAACAAGGTTTGATAATATGTTGTGTGTCAACATTAAAAAACGTCAGTGATATGGAAACATCAAGCTCCTGGTAAAACAATGATTAGTATCGGAGATTGATGCCTACCATGCTCCTGTCTGATAATGAAAAACTTAACTATCAGTAAATAATTTAGTCAGTATGGAGGGGGGGGAGTGGAGGAGGCCTGACCAGCTGTCAGAGTAGCAACTATGTATAAAAGTTCAGGTGGACATCGGGTGTACTTGAAAAGTTTCATAGGTGAGTTTTCAGTAGGAGATTGAGCTACTGTACATCTTTGGAGCTCCAAGATTTACTAGGGAAGGACCTTTGGTATCCAGGATTTCTCCTGATCTGCTACTGCTTGCTGAAAGCACAAGCTAGCAGGTTGACTATAGTAGAATCAATGGACTACTTTGAGTGTCAGAGAACAACAGGGGTATTCCCTCAAGTGGTATTTCTCTATGGTTTGGGAGGTTATGGTGAGTTTCCTTGAAGAACAGTGTGGGTATTCAGGAGGAGGGGTAACCCCATATGTATGGCATAGACCATTAAGCAACCAAGAGGATAGTGAAATGAGAATACTTGCTGTGAGACAATAGCTGAAAGGTAGGACACTATCTCTGTGAAAGATGGGGCAAACCAGAGTCCCGAAAGTAAGGCACTCGTGATTTGTCTGCCTGAATGTCATCCTCATGGGCAGATTGCATGGAGCATCAAGTACACACCGTGGCATGGTGTGAGCCAGGATCTGCAGACAGTCTGGCATCTGACCAAGAAGGTGAGTGAACTGGAGCATGGTGAGGGAACACACCCATAGATGAGACAGATAAGGTTAATTTCAAATGTAGTTTCAAAGTGTAATGGAGCACACAAGGGTAGTCGAGTTGGTGCTGAGAAAGACTTGCCAACCCTGAAAAAACACAGAATCCAAGAATACTCAGCACTCAGAAACACACAAGACATCGATGCAAATTTGCAGAAATCCATTTATTATGGTTGGGTAGCCTACAAACACATCCTACTACCCCAGTAGGGTAATAGGATGTGTTTGTAGGCTACCGAGCCACAATAAATAGATTTCTGCAACTTTGCATTGATGTCTTGTATTGTTCCCGAGAGCTGAGTATTTTTGGATTCTGATTTCAAATGTAGTTGGGGCCAAGGACCCCCTGGCATGTGTTGCCAAATAAGTATGACTGTGCTACCCATGCTTGTGATCCCTCTGGTTCAGCATCTTGTCCCGGATCAGAACTGAAAGACTGTCACACTTCAAAATTTTCGTAGAGGTACCAGAAAAAAAAAGACTGTAAAAGGAGAATTGCAGGCAAGACAGGATTACTTATTGGTCTCTGTTAACAGCAGTGCTTGTTAAACATCCAGCACAACCGGGCTTCAACATTTTTTTGGGCTGTACCTGAAACAAAGCTGATGTAGCAGTATGATTTGCCAAACACTGCTTAGATACATGCTGTATAGCCTGACAATAAGAATAATTAACAGTAAAAATAAACTCTAACTGTTATACATAGTTTCCCACTAAAAGGCAACCTAAATTGTCAGGTGGTCCAGAAGGAAATGACCAGGTGACTGGAGGGGGCAGGGGAAGGGGGGAAGGAGATGCAGCTGGGGAAGTGGCTGGGACCTGGTGATGTCATTATTGAGGTCACAGGTAGCATCAGATGATGCAGGTACAGGGCCAGGGTAGTGACTGGTCGAGGAGAGGAGCCAAGTGGGGTTCTGATTTGGGTCCTGAGGGGGTTTATAAGGTGAGGCAGCCCTCAGATCTCCCTCTTCTGCTGAGTATTTGATCCCACCCATCCACCCAAAGGAAACTAGGTCAGAAGAGGGAGGAGGTTGTGAGGTCTGGATGTTGGCCCAGGGCAGCAGAAGGGCAGCATGTTTTGTTTGGGGCTGGAAATTGGCAATGGCTGTGAGAAAAGGCACTATGGAGGAGCAGCAGGGGGTTAAAATAGCCCAGTTGGACAGTGAGTTGCCTGTGACAGGAGAGGAAAAAGATGGGGGAGGATTGGCAGAGGGGGGAGCAAGAGATGGGATAAAAGGGGAACAGACAGAAGGGGGTAGGGGAGCAGGGCAGCACAGGCTGGGGTCAAAGCACCCAGGCATGGACGTAAAGGGGGGGACAAAGGGGGTAGTGCTAGGGGTTGGATCTTAGTGTCTGGACCTAGGAAGGAGGAGATCCTGGTAAGTTGGTACCTTGTACTGGTGATGGTGTGAGGGGTTGGGCCTGGCATCTGGACCCCGAATATAAGGATCAGCAAAAGAAGACCAAGCAGAAGATCAAGGAAATGCAAAAAGAAATGAATTGGATTATAAATGTTTGATTTTGGACTGGAATATAAAATGTGTGACTTTATAAAAATTGAGATGTAAATATTAATGGTGTTCAACAAATGTTTCCAGTGTGCATCCAAGCTAGAAGTGTGCTGAGTCTTTATTTCCAGAAAGGGATCACATGACAGTGAAAGACTGTCACACTTCAAAATTTACTTAGTGGTATGAGAGAAAAATCAGACTGTTAAAGGAAAATTGCTGGCAACATGGCATGAATCAGATCATCTTTTGGTGCTGCATCCACTCCTGTCCTGATTCTTTATTCTCTGATGTTGTGCTCTGTCTCTGATCACAATAGTGCAGCTCGACAGCCTGGTTCATCCTACCACCTGTCCCACCCTGCCATGTCTCAGTCCTGGCTTAAATCGCTGCTGTCTGCTGATCAAAGTGATGCTTCCAGGTTTTTGAATCTCTGTGCCTGCTGCCACATAGTCTCTGCTTATGTCCACACTAGCCTGTTGACATGACGGACCAGGAGTGGAGGCAGAACCAAAAGGTTCTAGTCCATGCCATGTTGCCAGCAATTCTCCTTTGACAGTATGATTTTCTCTGGTACCACTAAGTAAATTTTGAAGTATAATAGTATAATAGTTAGTCTGTACTTCCCTATAAATACAAACTGTTTTTTTTTTTATTCTACTTATTGTCAAGCTATGCAGCATGTATTTAAGCAATGTTTGGTAAGTCATACCTCCATATCGGCTTTGTTTCATGTACAGCAAAGTAAATATTGAAACATGTACCAATTGGATGTTTAAAATGCAGTGATGTTAACTTATTTTACATTATATTAGAATATATGTATCACAAGATAACTGATAGATTTGCACATCTTTCACACATTGACCAAGGAATTGGCAAAGCTTTTACCCCGCACAACAAACCTACATGTCACACAGTGGGGTTGAGGATCAGAGGGTTGGGGGGTGCCACTTGACACCAGGGATACAGTACCAACAAATGGGGATGGTGATGGATTCACCCATACCATCACTTCATGCTTTGGAAGTGGTTACTGAGCAAGCCTGGAACCCAAACATTTGAAATTATGTAATTTTGGAACAGATTAATTTTTTTCCCCAAACCAGCAATGGAAACATCTGTGTAACAAATGCTTTCTACCCTGCAAATCCCAACTATTTCTCCACAAGGTGATGGTAAAAAACAGCAACAAAACAGTGTTCAGCAGAGTTTTTTCATATGAACAGAATACAAGAAAACTGAAAGCAAGTCACAAAGAAGGCGTTAAAAACAACAACAACATAAAATCACCTTTGGGGGTAATTTTTCCAACAGTCAACTACAGAATCCACTAAACAGGGTCCTGATGACCAACATACATATGTTTGTCTCCCTCTGCAATGCCATTTTTGTACCTTTTCAATATTTTTGAAGAAAAATGGTAAACAAGATGGCAGCAAATATAAAAAGATTCTTTCCCTCATGTAATAGGTTCCCCCTACTGAAACTTCATACAGCTATTTTTAATTGCTAACTGAGCATGCTCAGACCCACAATTTTAAAATTTGTTAACTTTGAAATGGAGTAATATTTTTTCACCAAACCAGCATATAAAATCATTCTGACAAGATCCCTTTCTACCCTGAAAATTTCAGACCAAAATTCCAAACCATCTGAGAGCCACAGAATGGCAACCCCCCCCAAAAAAAAACCAGTGATTTCATATGGTTTTTTTTTTGCTATGCAGACCTCAAAATCCTGACATCCAACTCAAACTAAACTTGACATGTCAAGAGATATATCCCAGGAGACCACACGTGCAAAATGTCATACAACTCTATTGAATGGTTGCAAAGTTATTAAAGTACAAAAATTGGGGTTTAACATATAGTAGGAAGCCCTGATCAACCCTAATTACAGTGGTGCTACCATGCCCCTATAATATACACTGTATAACCTATGCATGTGTGTGCAAGAATGAAAAAAACTCCATCCCTCTGCAGAGTATCAGATTGCAGGTCAACTATCTAGTTATCAATAAATAAAAGAGAAAGTGTATCTCATATTCTGTCCGCTACTTTGTTTTCATCCTAATCTGAGTTTCTGTCTCTAACATCATTGCTCTACAAGGACAGTACACAGTATTGTGTGCCTGTGTGAGTGTTTGAGCTAGAGCTAAAGTATGGTGCATCTAAGTTACTGATGTAAGCACTCCAAGTGTAGACAAAAAAAACTTTGTCAAGATTTGTATTTAATAATATTTTGACAGCTGGCATTTTTTTTCTCGGAAGTATGTATCATCTTTAGATTACAGCCATCTCTGACTGTGCAGGATGAAAAACTCCAGCTGTGCCTCAGTATTTCAGGTTTCCTCAATGTATGTTAAAATTTCCCCTGCTGACATTTTCTGAAATGGGATCCAGCTTACAGTACCAATGAGACTTCTTACTAACAACAGCTTAAGGCAATCTTATTTCAATATGAGAAGGAGGCCAAAGGGAAATTAATAAGGCATATATGTGCGCTAAGAATGTTGCATGGAGACTCAGTGAAACGTATACTGTTTGGTTCTCCTCAATTAATTTAAAATATTTGATAGATATGAGACCTCAGGCACCTAAATTATTTGAAACTAAATCTGAATTTAGAGTTCCACTCATCCTTTAACTATCCCTCCAGGCCCTTCTGGCAACCTGTGAAGACATTTGTGGCATGAATTAACTTTAGGCTATGCATTTTATATAGTTTGAAATTAAATAATACATATAAATGAATAAATCGATGCCATTTGCAAGCTTGAGTATTTGCCAAAATGTGTTGTATGCTTAAAATCAGATTTATTTTTTCCCCATGAGGGCTACTGTATTTTGCTTTCTCATGAACCTCAGTTGCAAAAATATACAACAGTACACTTCAGCAGACATTAGATTTAAAATATTGTATCAGTGAACAAAAACAGCAGTAATTTAAAATGTATGTTTGACATAAAAGCAATCACAGGAAGTGCTTAGTCACTGTTCATCAATGAGTTTCCTTTTTGTTCTTTAATTATGATTCAGTGTTGACTGTAAAGAGTCAGTTAGGAAGGATTTCAAAACACATCTTTGCAAGATGCTATTATAGCATACAGTAAGCGTTACAGTATACCCTCATTTCTAACATAACCAAAATGCTGTTGTACTACAGTTCAAAGGTCATGGAATGTTGTTGTGCCTCTCTGTGGTACAACATCATTATGGTTAGTCTGAAAATATGTCCCTGTTTTTTTTTCTTGCCACACTCTGTTTCATTTCAGTACCTCACGTAGTGTATTACTCCCCCCAACACACAATACAAAAACATATTGTTTTCATAAAGATTTTAAGTGAGAAACCCATGCTACACTCAATTGCTAATACACCGACCCCAGTAATAGTGGTATGGTTTGCAAAAAATACACATACTGTAAAATCACATTGCACATTTGCAGTTTATCCTATGTATTTTATTTCGTATTACATTATATTCATATGTACTGTAACTTTATAACACAATCTTGCATTACATTTGTTACTGTGTATTTCTATAGCATAACATTTTAACCCAGCCATGTGATGTATCTGTTATACCACTATGTACTTGTGTACTAAGACTCTGTAAGTCAACCTTCTGTGGCAGAACAGGCAAGCCACAAAAACAGGATAAATTTCCTTGTCCTAATGGTAATATTACCTGTATAAAAATAAACTTTTACTACGTCTACATTTCTTGTAGCAAACATCTGATATCAGGCAGTTACTGACACAGCCAATCAGCACTGAATGCACTTGTATTTTAATTATGGAAGCCCATTCTCTGAGGATCAGCAGAATTAGTATGTGCCTAATGTTGGCTATTTTCTACAAGTAATGTGATCATGTGTTTATTTTATCAACAAAACCCCTATTACTGTGGTTGGGTGGCATATTAGCAACTGTGTGCAGGGGTGAATTTGTATTTTTTTTCAATCACTACAAAAATTTGCATTTTTCACTTACAATAGGACAGAATATTACAAAACCATATACTGTATAAAATAATGCATGATCAACTATGGCTTCAACAAGAAAGAGGAACCTAGCAAGTGCTCCCCCCAGAAATGGGATCTAGGAGCAATGGGAATAAAAGCAGCAAGGGGGATCCATAAAAATTTAAGAATGAGTGCCAAGGAGGCGGGCACATAGTGCCACCTAAGAACAGGAAAATCAGGAAATTAAGAAGGGAGGGGGAGAAAAAAAGGAGAGGAATTGATGAAAAGACAAAGGGCAGTGGTACAAGCTGGTGGGCAGGCTGCCTAAATGCCAAGAATCTTGGAAACAATGTAAGTAAGCTCCAGATGATGATGAATGCAGCATCAGACCACATGGCCATTATAGAAACATGGGCTTCTAGGAATGATGACTTGGATCTAACCATACGGGGTGTGCCATATACAGGTGAGATAGGGATAAAGGAAAAGGAGGTGAGATACCCTCCATATCAAGGAAAGCATAGAGGCTATACAGAGGATGTATCCTCAAGGGTAGGGAGTGGAGTGTCAGAATCACTGTGGATAAACTTCACAATAGCACCAGGTAAGACACAGCACATCGGGAGTAGTCTATATACCACTGGGGCAGGGGGAAAAGGGTGACAGGGAAATATGGGCAGGAACTGAGAAGGGGGTAGCAAAGGGGGAGGCAATGGTGGTGGGGTTATCAATCTGCTAGACACAGACTGTGACACTACAGCAGCTAAGAATGCTTGGAGTCAGGCTGTGCTAGATAAGGTAGAAGATTGCTTGCTAGTACAGCAGCTCAGAGAACTCACAAGGCAGACTGTCATTCTTAATGTACACGAACTAACAAATGGCAGGCAGAGTGTGGGTTGGGGAGCCACTGGAGCCCAGTGGCCACAGCACCATGTAGTTTGAACTGGCCCTGACTACTAGCATCCACTTGTCAAAGGATGCAATTCTGGATTTCACACCAGCACATTTTGACCAGATGAGGGAACTGGTCCAGGATAAGTTGGTTGGAATAGATCAAATCAGGAGTGGGGATGAGAGATGGAGTATAATTAAAGAAGCCATTCTCAAGGCAACTAGGTCATGTTTCAGAATGGGTGCCAAGAGTAACAGGCACAAGAGATGAATCTGGTTCTCTAAAATCTTCAGGGAGGTAGTGAGGGTCAAAAAAAGTAATTTGTCAGATTCAAAGAGAAACACAAGTAGAGGAATGGAGTGTACACCAAAGATGAAGGAAGTCAAGAAAATAGCGAGGGATGCAAAAGCAGACACTATGCTGTATATTGTGCAGGACAAGAGGACACAGCATGAGATTAGAGGGAGGCCGATTAAGGGGGAATGTGAGGAAATTCTTTTTCACAGAAAGGGTGGTAGATGCATGGAATGGCTTACCACAAGAAGTGGTGGCTATGAATACAGTGCAGGGCTTCAAACAGGCATGGGATAGGCATAAGGGAGCAATACAAATGACTATGAATAGATAGGTCACTGACAGAGCAAAGGCCGATGGCACATTTATAAGGTAGAAAAAGAAATGGGCAGACTGGATGGGCCTTGCGGTCCTTATCTGCCGTCAACTTCTATGTTTCTATGTTTCTATTGTGGATGGAGTCAAGGAAGGGGAGAAAGAGTTTTTTAGATGCATTAGTTAAAGGAAGATGAAAGGGGAAAATGTAAGCCTATCAGAAGGTGACTGGGTAACTGAGGAAGATGGACAGAAGGCAGCCATGTTTAATGACTACCTTTGCTTTATTTTTACTGTCGAAGATTGTAAGTCCTTGCCAGAAAGTGGCATAAAGGCTGCAGCAAGAGAGAATATCAGAAATGGGGAAGGTGGTAATCACAGGGAAAGGGTCAGAAAAGGGTTTTTGGCAGGGAGAGCTTGTTGTACTGGCCTGATAGTGTTCTTTGACTGGGAGACAGCACAGGATGGTGGCAAACAGGGTTAAGTCAGCGGAAAGGGAGGCCACAGTGGGGTGCTGCAAGGGTTAGTCCTGGGACCAGTCCTTTTCAATATGTTTATCAGCAACATGAAAAAGGAATACAGGACAGGATATGTCTCTTCTCAGATGACATTAAGCTCTTTTGTCAGGATATTTATTTATTTATTTATTTGAATATTCAGAAACAAGGCTAGACAGAGAGAAATGAGTAAGGGAGATACAGAGTGACCTGCAAAGACTGGAAAGGTAGTCCGAAATCTAGTAACTGAAATTCAATGCTAAAAAGTGGAACACAACAAGGCAGGAAAAGAGGTGAAGTGGCTCAGGATACTCTGGAAGGTGCCTTCTGTAAAAAAACAAGGAGTTGAGCAAAGAAAAAGATGGCTACTAGGCCAGGGAAAGCAAAGGGAATAACCACCTGTTAGATCATGATGAAAAAAGCTTTTAAAAGGTACACAGCACACTGTAATAAATAAATAGCATCTCCCTCTCTCACATCAATGTTTCATGACTACACCATCACTTTGTCAATATGCTAGTGACTAATAGTTAACACCATTTATTTATGGCTCACCAATGTGATCATGTGTTAAACAATCACCAATAAAATCAGTTCACTCATTCTGAACCACGTAATGCATTCAAAAAAGAGAAGAAAAAGCACTCATTTTATATACACTACTGTTTCACCCCATAATGATGCACAGCTATAAAATTATTCCTTAATATAGCCCAAAAGGGGAAACAATGATATTTATGTTTAAAAATATAGTGAAGACACCAGTTACCTACTTAACCCTGGCTACATGCATACTTGCACAGAAAACACTGTTTAAACTCCAATTAAAAAAAAGTGTATAATATGTATAATAGAATACTTCTAAACTTTGAAAGGCAACTCTGTATAAAAAAATCAACTGAAATACGCCCACCATTCAATTGTAAACTACATCAGCTTGGTACACAAGGTATTGATTTACAATAGAAAACAGTTACTCTGTATCCTTATTATAATACATAAAAATTATATTATCCTGTATTATTGCTACCTCCTTTTCATTAGAAATGGAACTAACTGAAACTATACATTTAACCCTGGTGGATAAGAAGCTTGCAGTCTATACTGCCAAAATGTTTCTCTGCACATAAGTGCATTATCCAGATCACCCCCTCTGTCAGTCAGCTTGACCTGTTCCAGTCCTAATAAAGTAAAATAATGATTCACATGGCCTGCTTCTGCCACACGAGCAGCAAGGGCATTGTTTTTTTTTTCCTGTCTAAATCATCTCAAATGTTCAAGGATTCTTCCCTTAAACTTCCTCAAAGTCTTGCTCACATAGTATCTTCAACACGCACACACAGGTGACCAAATAAACCACAGCATCAGTATTACATGTTATTAGAGATTTTACCTCATGGATCTACTCAGTCTGTGGGAGACAAAATTCCTTACCCACTTGTATATGTTTGCACACTGTGCAGTATTCACATCTGTAAATTTCTTCGGGTCTTTCTACATCACTAGGGTCTGACTTTCTAAAGCTGTGTGTAAGGAGGTCTGCCAAATTCTTACCCTTCCAATAAGTAACCCTAGCTCCACTGGAAATAATATCCCGCAGTCTTGGCTCCACCTTCAGAATATGTCAATTTTTCTTTAGCATTTCTTCCACTTGAACTGCCTGTGGACTGAAGGTAGTGTTAAGGTTAGGGCCTTGATACATATCTCTTTTCTTTTTAAGGAATTTCATCTCTCACAGACCTAGCAGCTCAATCCATCCAAAAATCCTGACTGGCGGTTCCGCTGCTACCAACAAAAACAAAATACTTGACCTCTTTAACAACCATTTTGCCACGGCAGGTTTGGCATTTGACACCTCACTGGCCAATGACCTCCAGGCACAGCTGGGAAACCTGAACCCAGATGTTTGTAGCTCAGATACACCCACCCAAGATGATGTGTTCTCTTTCAATCCTGTCAGTGTGAAACAGGTTGAGGACCTCCTACTGCATTTGGATACCAGGAAAAGCACAGGCGCTGATCTTATCAAGCCTCTGTTCCTCAGACTTGGATTTTTTGTCCTGTCCCCCACCAATCACTCATCTTTTTAATTTGTCCCTAACTCAGGGCATCCTTCCCAATATATGGAAGACAACCCATGTCATCCTGCTTTTTAAAACTGGTAACTCAAGTAACTTAAATAACTATCTTCCAGTATCCCTGCTTCCTATTTTATCTAAGTTGCTTGAAAATGTGGTTAACACTCAGCTTAGGCAACATCTAGACTCTTAGCAAGTGCAGAGAAGGTGCTATGATATGGTCAAAAGCCAGACTGGGCAGGATTTAGTAGGTCAGCTTCCTCTAGAATCTAGATTCTAGAGGAAGCTGACCTACTAAATCCTGTCCAGTCTAGCTTTTGACCCCATCATAGCACCATCTCTGCATTTGTTAAGGTCACAAATGATAGGCAGAAAGTCCTGGATAATTAAACCAATATATGTGCTTTGTTTCTTGACCGTAGCAAAGCTTTCAATATGGTGGACCACAGTCTGCTGTTGATCACTCTAAAGAACATTGGAGTTGGCAATTTGGCCCTAAATTGGTTTTCCACTTGCCTTACTGACCATTATCAGCAGGTCAAGGTGGGTGGTGATCTCTGCCCAATGCAAACACTCAGAAAATGAATGCCAAAAGCATCTATTCTTGGTCCACTTTCATTTGCCATTGAACCCTCCAGACCGATTTTCAGGAATATCAGGCTTTGCGTAACTCCTGCAAAAGAGAGGTACTTGCAGCCAAAAGTGCCAATTTCTGAAATCTCCTTAACTCATCGGCCTCCAACCTGAAGAAATACTGGTACCAGATTAAAGAGATCCTGGGGAACAACAAGCCTCAGCTTCCAAATGATATGCTTATCAATGATACCATTTGCAATAACCCCTGCACAATTGCTAATGCCTTTAACGTCCTTTTTACCAAGACCCCATGCCCCTCCCTGCCGTCACCTAGGGGCTGCCTCCCTGGCACTACTTATTCTCCTGGTGGATCTCCAATCTTAGGGCTCTCCCCTATCACATGTCAGGAGGTACTTAAGTTATTCCGCACCATTCCTTCTTGGGAAAGTGCCAGACCAGATGGACTAGAACCCAGAATCCTCAGACTTGCTACCCCTTTTCTGGCCACTCCAGTAATGAGGCTTTTTAACCTATCCATCACTACATCTACTGTACCCACTGTCTGGAAAGCTGCCAGAACAATTCCGGTGTTCAAGAAAGGAGACCCCAGAGTTCTGTCCAACTATTGCTCCATTGCATTGATTTGTACACTCAGCAAGTTGCTAGAAAAACTGATCCATGGTCAGATCTCTGCTCACCTGCTTAAATTCAACCTTCAGTCACAGATTCAACATGGGTTCAGGGCTGGTCATAGCACCACAACTGCACTCACCCTATTCACCAGTGAAGTTAAGTCAAATATGGACAAAGGTCTGCTTACTGGTTCAGTGTTCATTGACCTAACCAAGGCTTTCAACTTAGTTAGTCATACTCTCCTCCTAGATAAGCTGCATACTCTCAGGGCCTCTAAACCCACTACAACCTGGTTCTCAAGTTACCTAAATGACCAGTCCCAGTTTGTCTCCTATTGCAAAACTCATTCGTTTCCGGCCCCTATCTCTGTGGGTGTCCCTCAAGGATCTATCCTTGGGCCACTGTTATTCTCAATCTTTGTAAATGATATCCCTACTTCCATACCCCACTGTAGCTCCATTATGTATGCAGATGACCTCGTACTTTTCTCTGCTTCTCGCTCAATTTCCGACCTCAATGATCATCTCACCTCTGGGTTTCAACACCTTCAGTCCTGGTTCTCCCTCAACTCTCTTATCCTTAACCTCACCAAAACCCAAGTTATGCTTTTTGGGTATTCTAAAAAAGTACAAGCCTTGTCCCCTATGCTTCAAGTTCTATGCCAGGACAGTACTGCTGTCATGACCACGTGCTCATTTAAGTACCTTGGGGTGACATTGGACCCGGCACTTGATTTCTCTGCTCACATCAATGAAGTATGTCAATCCATAAACAAAAAAATTAGGGCAGCATACCATGTTTACCACTCATTATCCCCTGCAGCTAGGGTATCGGTGGATAGAGGTGTCCTCCTTCCAGGGCTTCTTTATACCCTCCCCATCCTTTCTCATGCTGCTGCTGTTATGCTCCATAAGTGGGACACCACCTACAATAATATATGCAGATTTGCTCTGTCTGCCCCTCACCTCACCCACCACTGTCTCATCTACTCGGCCCTGCACTGGCTATCACCTGAATTGTGGCACCTTTTCTCACTGATCTGCTTCATAGATTCTATGACTAGAACTCCCTGCCATTCAGCTATAGCATCCATGTTTAACCCAGTGCAACACTCCCATCCTCTAAGGTTCTCCCATCTGCCTTTGCTTGCTGTCCCACATTGCACTACTAAAATGGGTGAACAAGCATTTGCCCACTTTGCTCCCAAAACCTGAAATACTCTCCCTCACTGCCTGAAGTACAACTTGTCCCACACCTCCTTTAAATCAGCCCTACTCTTGCACCTCCTAGCACTTGATACTTGTGTCTGTCCCCTTCCAGCCTCATTCAAGCTGACTTGATTTGAGTTTTGCCTTACACTTACATGTCTTCCAATTGTGCCTGACATTATAAAACATCCCTGTGTGGATGAACCTGTTGTCATAAAATGCTATGTCTTTCCCTGTGAGAATATCTGTTGCAATTGTTCAAAATGCCTGTATGTTCCAGTGTATCTTTCATATAACTGTATCTTGTACTCTTCCGGGTCGTGCTTGAAAATAGGCAGGTATATTGCCTAATGCACTTACCTGGTCAGCAAAATCTAATAAATAAAAAATAAATAAATATTAATAATCTAAACACTGGAATTCAGTCAGCGAACATACACTTATTTGCTGATGATACAGTGCTCTACATAGCTAGGCCTACTCCATAGCTCGCAAGCAACAACCTCCAAACTAAATTTGGTCACCTACAGAAAAAACATTTACACTTAAAGCTCTTTTTAAATTCTAAGAAAATGAAGGCTATGCTTCTCTTCCCATCAGTTAATGTCACTAAACTCTTCATCCCAGGGACGGTTCCCTAAGTAGTCACCCTGATAGGTGAACCTTTGGATTTTGTGGAATCATTTAAATATCTGGGGGTTTGCATAGACTGTAAGTTGTCATTCAAAGTCCACATAAATGAACTTTCTAAAAAATTAAAAAAGAGGATTGGGATTTTCTTTCAGATCAGACAGTTTTTATCTCAGAAGTGGAAAAAAAAAGACTAGAACAAACCACCTTCATGCCTCTCCTGGACTATTTTGACTTCTTGTATGGGCATAGTACGAGTACGGCACTTTCCACATTTGACTCCTTCTACCATCAGGTGCTTATATTTATTATTGGTGCTCCCTATTGCACTCATCATTGCACCCCCTATATGACTATAGGCTGGTGTTGTCTTACATGTAGGCGGCATAATAATGCATTACTCTGAACTTATAGAGCAATTACTAATAAGCTTCTGTAGTATATTAAGGACTGCCTACATGCCTACACTCCTGGTAAGTACCCCCGAAGAAGTTTCTATCATATCTCCTTTGTAATTCCTAAGGTCAGAATGCATTTTGGCTGAGTTGCAATAAGCCATTCCCTACCTTCTGTTTGGAACAATGCACAAAAAAGCACTGAAGCTGGCTATACCACTGTCTTTCTTTATAATCTTGCTCTTGCGGTCATTCAAGGTGACTTGTAACTGTTTTCACCAATGACCTCACTCACATGGCCATGCCTTTTCCCGTGGTCTATATCCAGATGACATGCCCTTCTCGCTCCCCTACCTACTTAGGCTGTACCTCTGTAGAGTCATAGCTTACTGACTCCACGCTTGTTCGATATCTTTTCTCTGTGGTGCTCTTTCTGACCTCTTATACGTAAATTATACTGATATTGTAAATATGCTGTGTGTATTATATATTGCTTATGTATAGTTTCCTCATATTGTGTATATGCTATGAATTTTGTAAATTGCATGTACTGTATATGTATTTAAATGTATGAGACATAAATAACTGTATCTGTATTCAACCTTATTTAGATACTTAACTCCACTATGCCCTGTATCCCTTGTTGTTTGTGTCTGTGTATTGACTAGTAATGTAGCCCCTTGTTGAGTGTATCTCTGTGAAGATTAACTGTGACCGTATGCAGATTCACCTCATAAATGAGTTCTTCTCAATGGTGTTCCACCTGGTTAAATAAAGAATTGATTGATTGATTGAACTCTGGCCCAGTCTGTATATGGCCTTACAGGCCAGAAAATGAACCTTGAAAGTAATGCTCTATCTAATCAGAAGCCAGTGCATTTCCCACAGGAATGGGGTGACATAACAGGACTTGGGAGGCCTATCAGTAATTCGTGACTGCATTCTGCACCAGTTTCAGGTGTTACAAGATACTTCCACTGACCTTGAGGTAAAGGATATTGCAGAAGTCAAGCCTGGTTGTCACAAATGCAAGTATTCATGATGGCAGGTCTTCTTGGGGCACCAAGACTTTAATCAATATTCCTGAGATGGTAAAAGCCATTTCAATGTACTACTGACTCCTGATCCTCAAATATCAGCTTCATGTCCAAAATGACCCCCACATTTTTTTTTACTTTATTGGATGCAACCAGCCTAGAGGCACTGAGCACAAACTCAGTCACCTCCTCAGTTGTCTCCACACCCCACTTCTTACCAGACTCAATCACCAGTGCCTCCATCTTATCATGCTTAAGTCTCAACCAGCTGAATGACATTAAGTCCTGGATCTTGGCCAAACACAAATTAAGTTTTTCAACTGCATGTGGCATCCTAGGTGGAAACAATATATATACAGTAGTAGAGTCAAGCCACACAAAAGAAAAGGTCCTGGATTTCAAGAGGGCCAACTTTGCAAAAATTAGGGAGTACCTCCTGAGAATCCTGGGAAAGGGGGAAGGGGGGAGAGGAGGAACAATATGAGGAACTTAAAGGGGCCATAACAGAGCAATAGGCCTCTGAGTAAAGTTAGTAAACAAAGCAAAAAGAAAGAAGAA
Organism: Neoceratodus forsteri; assembly: GCA_016271365.2. Lineage (NCBI taxonomy): Eukaryota > Metazoa > Chordata > Ceratodontiformes > Ceratodontidae > Neoceratodus > Neoceratodus forsteri. The sequence continues at coordinate 87,208,843 of CM057453.1, forward strand.
AACACTGGTCTCCAAAAGAAGTGGTGGGGAAGGTTAGGGGAAAAAAACAGGCATTCAGAAAGTACAAGGAAACACAAAGGGAGGCAGACAGGGAAATGCACCAGGCAAAACAGAAGGAAATGGGGAATGTAGTCAGGTGTGTAAAAGCACAAACTAAAGAAAGAATAGCAAAATCAGTAAAAGAAGGTAACAAAAACTTCTTTGAGTATATCAGGGAAAGGAAAAAGACCAATGGATGGATTGTGTGGTTAAATAAAGGGGAAGGGGAGTTTGCAGAGGGGGACCTAGAAAAAGCAGAAATTCTAAATGAATACTTCTGTTCAGTATTTACAAATGAAGGGGAAGGGGAGGGACCAAAATTAGTACGTAGAAATATACATGAGTGGAGGTAGACACCAGTCCATTCACAGAGGAGAGGGTCCTAAAGGAACTCTTGAAACTAAAAGTAGACAAGGGAATGGGGGGCCAGATGGGGTGCATCCCAGAATACTGAAAGAACTCAGGGAGGTACTAGGGGCACAACTGACAGCCCTATTTAACAAATCACTAGAGGAGGGGGTGGTACCAAAGGACTAGAGGAAGGTAAATGTGGTACCACTACATGAAAGTGGGAGCAAGGTGGAGGCTGGGAATTTCAGGCCAATCAGCTTGACATCAGTGGTGGGGAAAATAATGGAATCTATGTTGAAGGAAAGGGTTGTGCAATATCAGGAGGCCAGTGAGGCACAAGACCCAAGGCAACATGGATTCACAGCAGGAAGATCTTGTCAAACAAATCTGATAGATTCCAATGACTGGGTGACCAGGGTGGTGGATCAGAGAAGGGCAGTGGACATGGCTAACCTAGATTTTAGCAAGGCATTTGACACCATCCCACACAGAAGACTAGTGAACAAGTTGTGCAGTCTGGGAGTAGGTCCCAAAGTGAAAAAAATGGGTCAGAAATTAGCTGAGTAACAGAACACAGAGGGTGATGGTGAACAGAGTTCAATCCCAGGAAGGGTGACCAGCGGGGTGCCACAGGACTCAGTTCTGGGGCCGGTCCTCTTCAATGTCTTCATTAGTGAAATTGCAGATGGGCTGGAAGGGAAGGAAAGCCTCTTTGCAGATGACACCAAGATCTGCAGTAGGGTAGACACTATAGATGGAGTGGAAAAAATGAACAGAGACCTAGGCAATTTGGAGGAGTGGTCAATATAGTGTCAGTTTAAATTCAATACAAAAAAGTGCAAAGTCATGCACTTGGGTCACAGGAATTCTGGAGAGGAATACAAAATGTGGGTGGTGGGAGATACTAACAACAACAAAACTGGAAAGGGACCTGAGGGTAAACATAACAGGCAACCTGAAAGTGGCCAAGAAAAGTGAAAAGGTGGTGGGGAGGGCTGGAGGGATGTTGGGGTGCATAGTGTGGGTCATCATCAGTAGAAAACAGGAGGTGGTTATGCCACTGTAGAGACAATTGGTCAGGCCACATCTGGAGTACTGTGTTTAATTCTGGAGACTGCATCTCCAGAAGGAGATGGACAGAATGGAGGCAGTCCAGATAAGGGCAATAAAAATGGTCAAAGGAATGCACCAGAAAACATATGAGGAAAGACTGAGAGACCTAAACATGTATACCCTGGAGGAAAAGAGGGAGAGGGGGATATGATAAGAGACATTCAAGTACCTCAGGGAATCATCAAGGCTCAGGAGGGCAGCATATTTCAAAAAAAGAGATGTACAAGATTAAGGGGTCACAATATGAGACTAGAGTTGAGAATCAGGAATAATGTGAGGAAGTATTTTTTCACAGAAAGGGTGGTAGGTACATAGAACAGTCTCTCAGCAGAGACTGTAGAGGCTAAAATGATTGGTGAGTTTAAGAAGGCATGGGATAGTCAGAAGGCAACCCTAGTGGTAGAAAAGAGAGGGTACACTTCTGATCATTTAGGATTTGGAGCTTAAGTAGGTAGGGAAATGGGCAGACTAGGTGGTTCTTATCTGCCATCAATTTCTATGTTTCTATATAGATGGGTGTCATCTGCACAGAAGTGGAAACCCATCATATATCATCTAATGATCCTTCCCAGGGGTAGCACATACACTACCAACTATGTAGGAAAGAAGACAGACCCTTGGGCTAAATCACAGAGCAGGGGCTTTCCGAGTTTGGAGAAGTTCCTCAACTCTGTCCTCTGCATCTTATCTCTGAGGAAGGACTCAAACCAGCTGATGACCATGCTGGTAAGTCAGCAGTACTCCATGAGGTGGTCCAACAACAACCCATGGTCAACCATATCAGAAGCTGATCAGAGATAGAGAAGGATGAAAACTGACCATGCTCCTCTATCTCTTGCCCAGAGAGGATCATTGTGCACACTGACCAGCATGATCTCCATACTGACTCTAGACCTAAATCTGGACTGCAGAGGCTCAAAGACATCAAAAGCCATGAGATGAGCCTTACGCTGCAGCATCACAATCTTCTCAATAACCTTGCCCAGAAATGGGAGCTTAGAGACAGATATACAATTTGCTAAGCAGTCTGCATCCACAGTAGGTTTTGTCAGAAGGGACCACATCAGTGCAGCCTTAAATAATCTTGGAAAGGTCCCCTTCAAGAAGGAACACTAGACAATCTCGGCCAACAATGGACCCAGAATTCCCACTCAGTTTACTGGAAGACGTGTCAGCCTAGATCCAGTTCACAGAAGGTGGTCAGCAGCTTTGAGATTACCTCACAGACTTCTCCACCATAACTGGCCTAAACTCTTTCCAGACCAGAAGAGTGCATTTTTTTGATATCTGCTCGAACCTGCTAGGTCACAACAACCCAGTTGGCATGATCCCAGCTTGAATAGTGGATACCCTGTCCGAGAAGAACTGCGTGAATGCTTTACACTTAGCGGATGAACTAACTTACTGGTTGTAGAAAGACAGGATGAAATAACATTCATCAATAGGAGGGGAAGATGGTGGCCGCTATGCACCAGTCAGAACACTAGCCCATTAGGTTCTATGTGTGTTATCTTGTTTATAGTGTGCTTCACTTTTTTCTGATGTGAGTTTTTAGTATTTTATAAGATTAGTTAGGGTCGAAGTAGAGAGGTATAGTTGTCAGTTATTGGATTTTTTCACGGGTTTTTTTTTTACTCTCTGTATCTCGGTGTGCTGGCATTCTGCCAGAGTTAATACTGTGTTGCTGGGCATTTCGATGCCTTGCACTGATTTAGTGTGGTTGGGTAGCATTGTAGCAATTGACTGAGACTAAAGCGTACTGCTTATGATCTTTTGTGGAGCCTACTTAATGGCAGTCCACTTCATATTTTCTTCTTTTGTTACTTTAATTGCTACTGAGGAAGCACTACTGCAGGCTGATATTGCTTCTTGAAGGTGGCTACCTTGTGGTTTAAGCTTGAGCCACAAAACTTGTCTCATTGAGGCAGCAAGAAGGGGAGATGGACAGATGGGCATTTTTTTATCATACTGTTGTTCATTTTTACCCAGGGAACATCAGAAGGGAATTATCTCTGACCGAGGAGGAGATTACCACCAAGGATTGAGAGAAGCCAAGTTTAGCTGGAATAACTAAGGACCATCGGGAAGCGAGTTATGCTGGTGGTTTTCCACTACTGCTGTTTTTAAAAGCTTGTACTGACTGGAAGTTTTGGTTATTTGGGTTTTTTAGCTTGCTCTTGCTGGGGGCTTTTGGCAATGGGTGAGGGGCAGTTTTGGTCCAGGGAGACTTGAGGGAATAGCCAGTGGTGCTGTCCACTGGTGAACAGGATTTTCAGTGGCTGGGGGGTGTTGGTGCCATCAGGTTATTGGAGGATGGCAGGGGGTATCTGACTTCAGCCTTCTGTCACCTGGGGCTAATTCCTGCCTCCTCCCTGTGGCTGGGAATTGCTTGGTGGGGTGCCCCAGAGATTGTGGACATTTTTGTAGTTGTCGTGGACTGGTGAGCTGTTGCCCTGTGGTTTGGCTCACAGGACATGGCTGGTGGCTGCTGTGGGGGTTGGGTTGGCCTCTGGGAAGGTTGTCGGAGGTCTGCGGCCAGAGGGAAGCAGACCTCCAGGTTGCCTTTGGGACTCTTGGGGTGGGGGCTGGAGGTTCCCTCTCCTGAGCCCTTGTATCCTGTGGAGTCACCTTTCCTTTTTGCAGTCATTGGGGGGGTGGTCCATTAGGGAGCTGAAGAATGGCACGAAAGTTATATTCTTAACCTGAGTGATTTGCGAGGAAAAACTGCTCCCTTACTGGTTTAGTGGCAAAAATGCTGAATTCCTGGCTAATGACTTGCTGCCTATTAGTTTGGTTGTGGGGGTGAGAAACCCTCCAAAATCAGCTGCTATTACTCCTATGAATGGTGGACTCCTGGAGTAAAAGTTAATCCATTTAGGACCTTTTAAAAAATTGTAGCTGGTTGGGGGTGTGAGCCTCAGCTAAGCGTCAGCATTTATTATCTGTTTTGGTTGATAGTAACTTACATTTACCCTCACTGCCCAATCTGTGAATAGTTCTAATTTTGCTGTTTTTTTTGGGGGGAGGGATTAAATTGGGAGGCAGGTTCATAGAGCATTTTCACAGGAAAAGTGTAACGAGTTTGCTCACTTCTTTATTGATAAGGTGGCCGACATCAGATTCGAGATCTGTTCAGCTCACTCTAATAGGGGTGGTGATGGTTGGAGGGAGGTCAATACTTCTTGGTTTGGTTTGTGCAACGTTGACTGGCTGTAGATCATGGCAGTCATGCAGATTGCCCACAGTATGCAGCCATTCTGCTGTAGTCTAGATCTGGGCCCAACTTGTCTCCTGGTAGGGTGTATTGATGTCATCTGCCCGGTCCTAGCAGAGATAATCTGGTGTTCATTGAAGTCAGGTGAGTTTCCTGACTCCCTGAAGGAGGTGGTGGTGACACCACTCCTTAAAAAAGCATCTCTTGACCCAGATTGTCCTGCCAACTACAGACCAGTCTCTAACATTCCCTTTGTGGGGAAGGGTATTGAGAAAGTGGTCACGCAGCAGCTGGAGAATCATCTAGCCATTCATGATATTTACCACCCTCTCTAGTCATGATTTTGGAAGCAGCATAGCACAGAGACTGCCCTTGTTTGGGTACTCAATGATCTCCTGATGGTGAGGGATCGGAAGAGCCATTCCATCTTGGTTCCTCTTGACCTCTCTGCAGTGTTTGACACCATGGATCATGGGGTGCTGCTGGAGCATCTGCAGTTCATCTGTGCCCTGTCTGGTATGGTCCTCAGATGGTTCCATTCTTTTCTCACTGGCAGATCTCAGAGGGTGGTGTTGGGGTGTATTCCTCTGCCTCATTCTGTCTGCCATGTGGGGTGCCACAGGACTCTTTTCTGTCCCCCATGTTGTTTGAGGTGTACATGCTGCCATTGGGAGACACTGTAAGGTGATATGGGCTTGGTTTTCAATGCTATGCAAATGATACCCAGCCCTACCTGTCTTTTGTACCTGAACAGCATAGTGCTGTCTCTGTGTTTAATAAATGCCTTTCTGAGATCCATGACTGGATGACTACCAGCTGGTTGAAGTTGAATCCTGACAAGACCAAGGTGTTTATTGTGGACCAAGATCACTGGGTACAGGGGTCAGTGGCAGGTCGGGCCTCCGGGCTTTAGCTGGGGGGCAGATAGTTGCTGATCTCTGAGCAGGCATGGAATCTGGTTCTTTATTTTTGATGATAGGCTAACACTATCTTCACAGTTGTTGGCCATCATCAAAACCTCTTTTTATCATTTGTGGAATATTTCCTGGATTAAACACCTTGTTCAGCCCAATAATCTTCCAACTCTGGTCCATGCATTTGTGGCATACCACCTTGATTACTGTAACTCCCTGTACCTAGGGCTGCCAGGGGTTAATATCCGCCACTTGCAGCTGGTGCATAAAGCAGCGGCCAGGTTGTTGACTGGGTTGTCTTAATCCAACCATGTCACATCTGTGCTGTGTGGACTGCACTGGCTGCCAGTTCAGTGGTGGATCGCCTTCAAGGTTGGTTTGCTGACCTATAAAGTCCTACAAGGACAGGGTCTGAGTTACCTGCAAGAGCTTCTCCATCCCTACTGTCCCTTTTGACTGCTCCATTGATGACAGATTACTAGAGGTGTCAAGGGTCCGGTTAAAGACATCTGGGGCTCAGGCTTTTGAGTTTGTGGTCCCCACAATGTGGAATTCTCTATGTCATCGGATACGAGAGTGCCTGATTGTGGAGGGCTTTAAAACAGCTTTAAAAACACACCTGTTTGAACTTGCCTTTCCTGACCGTATTTGTTAAAGTTGGTTTGTGTTTTATTGATTGTATGATTTTAGAATGTATATATTGAATTTTAGTGTACAAGCACTATGATAATTTGGAATAGCACCTTTTTAAAAATAAAGATGAATTGAATTGAATTGACCACAGTCTGGAAGAGCCAAAAATGATAGCTCCTCCCAACAGCAATCTTCCCAGACAGAAACTCTGCCTTTTTACTTGATATTGCCATTTGGTATTAATGACAGTGATTTCTCAAAGTCAGTTTGTCCTCATCAGTCCTGGATCTCCTGCAACAGAGATCTAACCATCTAGCCCTGGATTCAACTTTCTGAACTCCCAGTTGAATCACAGGGATCATGAAGCCCTGCTCAGATACATAGCAGTGCTACGAAATTGAAGGCCAAGGCAAAGGCCCTCTTATAGGCCACCACCTCTTCTGATCACATTTCACATGCCACAGTCATACCCAAAAGATCCTCTGCCACCTGGAGTCCTTCTCAGGATGACAGTCTTGTTAAAGGGTGGTAGTGGACCATCTGCACAAATGGTGGACTATGAGAAGGGGCCCAGAATAAGAACTTCACTGAGCAATGATCCAACCAACAAACTGGATCAATCTTAAGGTTATTTCCAAACCCCAGGGAAAAAATAATTCCTAGACATATCCATGTTGAAGAGTTGCAGAAGTAATCACTTGCACTAGGACCAGTGATTCCATCTACTGGAGTAAATTCTGACCAAACTTTGACAGTTTATTGTTGATCCAGGCATCTGCAGAACAGCAAAGGGTAAGTGGGGAAGCAAGTGCATAAATCTCATATAGACATTAGGTTCCAGGGCAGCATATGTTATTACAGGCAGACTGGATGGACCAATGGTCTTTTCTGCCAACATTGTTTATGTTACTGTGCTTCCATGAGTTTCCATCTTGAGAATTCAGTGACATTAGTGACCTCTCGAACTTTGCTCTTGAGGTCATCAGAAACATTTGATTGAAACACAACCTTGTTCTGCATTGTTGCCCATCCATTATTCTCTATATATGTTACTACAAAACTGTAGAGAAATACCTCTCAGGTAAGCATATTTAAAGACAGTCATAACCCTAAATGTTCAACCAGCTTAGAGTGAGCCAGAAAGCAAGTTCAGTTATCTAGCTCTAGCCTAAATATCTGCATTGACTGAACAAAAAGGAAACTAAAATAACCATTTTGTTTACTGGGTATTGGATATATAGGCTGCAGGCACCATCTTTAGCCCAGTACCCACATTCTGGACATTTATATTTAATGAATATTCTAAGTTTAGGGTAAACGTTCACATGAAGTTACAGATGAACATTCATGAGTTATTGTCTTTGCAAATAGACTTTCTGAATATTCATTGAAACCCATGTCAGTCAAGTAGTTATCCCAAATTTGCAAACTCATTTTCCATATTCGACCACAATACAGCTAGTCAGCTCAGGGGCATGGAGAACTGAGACAATGGGCACTTTACCTCCTGCCATGCCGGAGGCCCAATTGGGAATCAAACGGTGTAATTTGGGGCCAGCTGGAAGAAAAATGATTGAGCACCTATCCTTCTGATCTCCTCCTTTATGGGGGGGGCATGTGGATCTGTTTGGCTGCCACTGAGGCTAGGTGGCACAACATGCAGCCATATCTCTAAGGGTCGGGCACAGGCACTGTGTATATGCAGCATCTTTACATCACACACCTGTGCCACTTCATGTACACCAATTTTGGGGTGGGAATACAGAAAAAAATTTGAAAAGCAGGGGCTGTGCACTAGAAAGCCTCATCTGCCTACCCCTACAATACCTGTGCCATCACCCTGAGACAATACCAACTGCATCTGGACACCGGCGGGAAAGGATGGACCTACCTCTTCCAGCCTCACTACAGAGGGTAAGATTTGGGGGAAAGAAACAGGTAAGTCCTGGTGGAGAGATGGTGGCTGGTGAGGAAGATGCACAATGGCTGAAGAGCAGTCAGCACCATGAAGAGATAAACAGCTCTAAGGAAAATAAGAACTCAGTACAGTACAATACAGTACAGTTCAGTATGTCCCACTTTGATTGATTTGAATCATTAAAATAATTACAATTTTTATTTGTTTGCATGTGCATTACATACCAATTTCTCAGCAGAAGATATTAATCTCTCAAGGTAGAGGGCAGAAGTCTGCAGCAAGTTTATCCCATGCATTTTTTGGTCAGAAATGGGAACAGTAGTAGTGTTTCCAGCATGAGTGCCAGAGCTATAATAATTTATTTATTTATCTGTCTATATACTAGAAGACTCTCTACAGGAATAACCCCAAAATAAAATGTTTTTCTTTCCTATAGGGTCACATGGAAAGTGGCAGAAATATGAAAATGTTTTCTGAATAGCATGGTGTATTTTCATATCCATAGTGCATTTGATTTACATGGTTCATTGTATAAGCTACATGCAGATGCTATAAAACACACTAGCATAGGCAAGTTTCTGATTTTACTGGGCAAAAAATTCACGGAGGTTAAAACATCAAATGAAGCGTAGCCCCCTTTTTACTTAGCCACTATTGGTGTCAATGTATTTTAGTTTTGGAAGCAAACCCTATTTATACTGGAATACAAAAATCAGCCAGTGTTGTTGTCTCCTGCTACTAAGAGCTCAAAACAATGTAATATTTTATATAAAATACTGGTGATCATTGGTATCAGCATTTAATATTAATCTAAATAATTAATTATATAGATGATACAGTTTCAGATTGAGTACCTGACCTACAGTATGTACTATGTCACCATACTCAGAAGCTAGTAAGAGAGCATAACTGACCTCTGATAGTTCAGTACTGTGGATCCCTCATTGAGGGTACTGGCTAGTATTATTAATATGTTTGGGTGTAGGACCACAGACTGGTGGACTGGACTGGATGGGCATTTTAAAGCAGCAGTGTAATGAACAATGTTTTTCCAAAAAGCTTTCAGTTACAATTATTGAAAATATTAACATACTTGCAAACCTTGCTTTTCTAGGTACCTCATCTACTGCACACAATTATTATTTTTTTAATTTTCTCAATTCTAACCCTTTCCAGTTCCACAATGGTATTTATAAGTCAAACGTGTGCACATAAATAGTTGCCTTATTGGTCCTTGTAAGAACAGATCCAGAAACAAATGGTTTGATACCTTTTATTAGACTAACATAGATGTAACAAAAGAAAACTGTGCTTAAGCTTTCGGACCAATCAAGTCCTTCCTCTAAAGCTCCAGATGATACATAAAAAAAGAAGGAATTTTCATTGGTTTAAAATGCCTTTTTAAAAAATAATAACTGAGGTTTAAATGTGAGAAAACAGTTTTATTCAGCTGGTAACTATGAAGCACTCCAAGGTCAAATGTCAACAGAGGCAGATAAGAGGAATACTTCTAGGGGCCAGGCAGCTTCATTAACTGACATAATTAATGAGTGATTGTGTTATGTCAATACTTTCTTATTTAAATGCAAGACCTTTAGATATAATACCCATTTAAGTATGTTAAAAAAGATAGCATTCCAAGTTAAAAACTATAAAACAGAAATATTCTATGTTTGGCGGAAGGAGGGTATAAAAAGAAGTTTCCCTAAAGTGAATAACTTATCACATTCATTAACTATTAAACCTATCTGGAGACAAATTATCAACTATATCCTCAACCAGATGTTATATTTCATAAACATTAAAACATTCAGTGCAGTAATATGATTTTTACAAGAAATATAAAATGTCAGAATTAGTACCCAATAAAAAACAAAACTACTAAGGACCCCTAGGGAATGATAGCATGCATTCTAATATGTTTTTAGTACAAAATGTATCATTACATAATTAATCTACTATAAGTACAGAAACAATATTAGGAATGTAAGTGAAAAGTAATGGAAATAACCCCCTCCCCCCGAGTAACATCAAAATATAGACAGCTAGTTGGAAGGAAGTATGAATACACTATATATGTGAACCAAGAGTCCTAACACACTGTAACATAATGTCATGCACCTGAATATAAGCCTTACCTCAAAAAACTACAACCCAACCCCCCACCCACACATAACACCCCACCACACAACCAACACACTATCCCCCTACCACCCCCAAATAGTCTACGGAGAGATACCAAATATAGATAACCACTTAAAAGGAACCCTGCATCCATACGTTATTAAAAAAAAACACAGAAGTCCATCCTTTATACTTAACGTCTGTATAAGTTCAAGAAGGGCAATGTGTCATAAAATCCAAATCAATGTTCATACCATCTTCTACCATATTGAGAAGTAAAATAAGCCTGACCTCAAAAGCATGTCTCTGTTGCGTATTCTTGAAATATCCTTTTTTAGACCATTCCCGACATATCTGAGACTGAGTGATCAGTCTGGGAGAAGTGCTGCTCCACTGGCTTTTCAGTCATCTTCATACTTATAGTATGTCTGTGTGAGTTCATTCTAGGGCAGAAAACTTGTGCTGTCTCACTCAGATACCCTGTTTGTGGACATCTCTTGCAGTGAATGAAATGAACAACATTCCCTATGCACGTGTATAATTCCTCTGTATCCTAAAGTGCCTGTTTTGTGAAGTAACTACACAATCTGAAGTGGAATTATGCTCACAAGTCTTACATCTGGGGCTATTGCAGGGTTGTGTACCATTTAGTGTTATAGTATTCTGTTCTGGTGCAAGTTTACTCCGAACAATCAGATTGGCTAAATTAGGTGGTTGTTTAAAAGACAGTAGTGGTACTTCTTGAAAAATACAATTTATGGTCTCATTCTCACTAAATATTTGGTGGAGGTCATTAATAATCTTATTTAGAAGTTAAAGGGCAGGATGATATGTGAATACTAAGGACATTCTGTTGGTAGTGGTCCTTTCTTTGTACTGAAGAAGATATTCCCTTGGTACCTGTGTTGCATGTTCTACTGCTCTGTCAATTTCTCTGGAAGAGTGTCCCTGCTTAATAAAGGTTTTTTTCAGTGTTGCCAAATGTGTATCTCTGTCTTCCTCGCTTGAACAGATATGGTGATATTGAAGTGCTTGACTGTACATTACAGATTTTTTTGTGTGGCTCAGGTGATTATTATTTCTATGCAAGTATCTCTGTCTGTCTGTTGGTTTCCTGTAAATACATGTATGTAAGGTTGCATCATTGTTGGTGACTGTGGTGTCCAGAAAATTAACACTTGTTGCAGAATATTCTAGGGAAAGCTTTATGGATTGTTGGAGGTTAAGTTCCTGATGAAACTCCTTAAAAGTGACCATGCCCTCTTTCAAAATTAGAAACAAATCATCAATGTAATGGAAATAAGTGAGTGGTTTATATGTACAGTGCCTTAAAAAAGTCCTCCTTCAAATTCATCATAAAGAGACTGGCATATCGTAGAGCCATCCTGGTGCCTTTTGCTGTTCCCATAATGTTTACCACTGAAACTGAGTTGTTACGTGTCAATGCATTCAGTAAGTTTCCCCACTACTTCTGGGCCAATGTTTTGGTTTAGTCCTTTCTCATGTAGGTATTTAAGGCAGGCTGAAATGCCTTCTGTGTGTGGAATATTAGTTTATGGGAGGTTACACCCATTGTGGCTAAAATGGTATTAGGTGGTAAGTCCTTATAACTAGAAAGTTTACTGAGGAAGTGTGTAGTGCCTGGATGAAACTGCCCCTTTCTATAACCAGTGGTTTTAAAATAGTTTCTACAAATCCTGAGATACCCTTAGTCAGGGTGCCATTGCCAGATACTATGGGCTCCCCAGACTGCCAGGTTTATTGATCTTCGGCAGTATGTAGAATGTTCCTGGCTTGGGTTCAAATGGGATGAGGTCAGATATTCTGTCTTGGACATGGTTTGGAAATGATCTAATTAAGTCCTGTAGTTTTATTATGTATTTTGCAGTGGGGTCACTCTCCTGTTCTCTGTAGTAGGTATGGTCAGTTAGCTGTCTGTTGGCTTCATTAATATAGTCCTCTAGGTTTAAGATCACTACTGCAGAACCTTTATCAGCTTTTTTATGGCAATGTTGTGATTCGATTTCAGTGATTGTATAACCCTCTGTTCTAATGGAGAGAGGGTGTAATGGGCCTGTTCTTGCTAATAAAGTTAATGGGAAACCATTTTTACTCCTCTAGATGCCCTCCAGTTATTCTTTTACTGGCTACCCAGTATTCTGATATGTTTTTGACCTTTTTTGTTAAATTAGTAATCTAATTTTGCTGCCTTTTTAACTACCCTGAATCCCTCTCTCCTCAGCAGTTGATGCTTTCTCTTTTCATACTGCCTGAACATTCTATGACATCACAAACTTCCATTCCAGGCCATTCAGATGAACAGCATGGAATGGGCATTATTAATGTCATAGAATGTCTTAGAAATATGAATATCAAGTGCATTTCCTGGTGAGGAGAGTGGAACTGTATGTAGTTGTGAGGGCACCCCAAAGCTAAGTTATTTATGTATCAAAAAAATCATCAAAGCATGTCAGAATACATGACTGGCATGGAAAGGAAGATGGAAGGGCAGTTAACTACAGTATGTAAAAATAATTCCCCATCTACTTAAAGGATCTGACAATTAACTCTATGGTGCAGGCAATGAATTTAGTTGTCCAATTTCACATTACACCCACTTGAGGGGGTTAAATCAGATGATATATTTCTCTTATCCATTGAAGTGTTACTGTCTGTAATTTCTTCTCTGCCATGAAATAATTCTTTAAGTCTCAGTCTATGGAAGTAGGCCTCCAGTTCACCAAAGAACAGAATTCTGTCCAGTGGTTTTGTAGGGCAAAAAGTGAGGCCTTTTAGAAGTACACATAATTCTCCAGTAGTCAGTGCATGGTTGGACAAATTAACAATTGAAAGGTGCCCATCCGTATTGCTTTGTTGTTCTAAGACTGTATTCTGTTCTTTATGGTTGTTAGGAAGTATGGTTTGTTGAAGGGTATATAACTTCCTGTTTTTAATGAGTATGGCTTTTCTTAAGGTCCTTTGGTAGTTTATGTGTGTCTGTTTCAGGATGTCTAGAATAGGCTCAGCAGACAAATTAGAAATGATCTTGCTCTTTCTTGCAGTGTAGGTTCCTTTCGTATCATTCCTAGTAAAATAAGGCCTGAATAAAATGAGAAATCAATACAAGAATTTATTTTAAAGTTAGCAGTACTTACTTGAAAGTTTTTTTTTTTTGAAGCATCACCTTCCAGGAGGGGCATGGTTTTGCCTTGGACAAGATGACAGCCTGAATCTGCTACACTAGCCTATCGACATGGGGAGTCCATTTGAAATCTGCCAAAATCAACTTTACCCTAATACAGAACAGTGGATAGTTACAAGCCTGTAATACGGATTCAGTACATACCTTTTTTGATGTGGGTCTAAGTAGTGGTCGGCCACGAGAACTGAGGTGTAGATCTTGCTATTGAGAACAGAGGAGGTTGGGAGGATGTTCTCCCAAATAATGCAGAGGATGCAAGTACTAACTTTGGCCACTCAGCAAACTACAGTGGCAATCCAACAGATGGATGGACGTCTAAACCACTTGGAGTGGCAATCCAAGGAGCAGAATACTGAAATCGCTGTGGTGCACGTGATAAACCACAACCACCATGACAAGCTGCAGTACCTCCACCAAAAGACTGATGATTTGGAAAGCCACAGCAGGTGGAACAACTTACACCTGCTGGGTTTCCCTGAAGGAGCAGAATGCCGAGACATGTACTCCTTCCTAAAGTCTGTCCTCCCAGAATTACTGAACCTGGCACTTGGGTTCTGCCTGGATATAGAGTGGGCCCACAGAATGCTGGTGCCAGCCCTGAAGATGGGGGGAAAGCCAAGGCCCATCTTGATTAAGCTGCTAGACTTCAACACATGGCACCTTTTACTGGCCAATTTTTGGGTGATGGGGCACCTCAAATATCAAGGGCACCCCACCTGGCAAAAAGAAATACAGGCGAGGTGGTACAGACAAAGTGGGAAAGCATTAAGGATGCAATACTTAAAGCAACATTCAGTTTTGTTAGAGAGGGAAGGAAGTGCAAAAGAAGAAGGAAACTGCAGCAAAAAAGATTAGATCCAAAAGGCTGACCTTCAGGAAATATAAGGGAACACAGCAGAATGAAGATAGGGAGGCATACCAGACTTCCCTAAGGGAAGCAGGGAAGGCAGTAAGGCAGGCAAAGGCTCAAACCGAGGAAACACTAGCACAAACAGTAAAAGAAGGTGACGATACTTTCTATAGATACATTAGTGAATGGAGAAAGTTCACAGGGGGTATTGCTAAGATCAAAGGAGATAAGGGGGTGGGTAAGGGGGAGGACCATGTAAAAGCATCTGTCCTCAATAGATACTTCTGCTCAGTATTTGCTGAAGAGATGGTAGGGCAGGGCCCACAGCTCAGCAGTATGGACACAGGGGGGAGGGAGGTGAGCACTAGTCCCTTCACAAAAGAAAGGGTCCTGCAAGAGCTCAAAAAGCTCAGGGTGGACAAGGCAATGGGACCTGATGGTATACATCCCAGGGTACTAAAGGAGCTAAGGGTGGAACTAGCAGAGTCATTATCACAACAGTTTAGTGAGTCTCTGAGCTGATGAGAGGTCCCAGAAGACTGGAGAAGGGCTCATGTGATCCCACTCCACAAGAGTGGTAGCAGGGAGGAGTCAGAGAACTACAGACCAGTCAGTCTTACCTCAGTAGTGGGCAAGATTATGGAGGCACTCCTTAAGGAAAGGATAGTGCAACTCCTGGAATCCATAGGAGCACAGAATCCAAGACAGCATGGGTTTACAAAAGGAAGGTCCTGTCAAACTAATCTCATAGATTTCTTTGACTGGGTAACCAGAGTGGTGTACCAAGGGGGAACAGTTGATGTCACCTACCTTGACTTCAGCAAAGCTTTTGATACTGTTCCACATAGAAGATTGATTAATAAGCTGGGTAGGCTCGGGGTGGGTCAGACGTTAGTCAACTAGGTAGCAAAAAGGTTGACAAGCAGAAAACAGAGAGTTGTGGTAAAAGGTATGCAGTCAGAAGAGATGCAAGTCACAAGTGGGCTACCTCAGGGATCAGTCCTGGGGCTAGTCCTCTTTCAATATCATCATCAGTGACATTGCAGATGGACTGGAGAGTAAGGTTTGTCTGTTTGCAGATGACACCAAGATCTGCAGCAGAGTAGATGATCCAGATGGGGTGGGCAGAATGAGAAGAGATCTGGATAAACTAGCAAAATGGTCGGAAGATTGGCAACTGGGGGTTAATGCAAAGAAGTGCAAGATCATGCACATAGGGAAGAAAAATCCTGAAGCCACCTATAGGCTGGGAGGGGAGTTGTTGGCAGTCACAAGGGAAGAAAAAGACTTGGGAATCATCATCATTGATGACCAGAAATCATCCAAGCAGACCACTAAAGCAGTAGGTAAAGCTAGGGGAATGTTAGGGTGTATTAGTAGGGGTATCACATGTCAGAAGTGGGAGGTAATAATTCTTCTTTACAAGACACTGGTTAGGCCCCATCTGGAGTACTGTGTGCAGCACTGGAGGCCACACCTACACAAGGACATTAGCCAAACTGAGGCCGTCCAGAGAAGGACAACCAAAATGGTGCAAGGACTGCATCAGAAAACATATGAGGATGGATTAATGGAGCTCAATATGTATACCCTAGAGCAAAGGAGGGAGAGAGGTGATATGATCAAAACATTCAAACACCTTAATGGCATTAACAAGGTGAAAGAGTCTAACATGCTTTAATATAAGAAAAACAGCAGGACAAGAGGACACATCATGAGATTAGAGGGAGGCTGATTAAGGGGTAATGTGAGGAAGTTCTTTTTCACAGAAAGGGTGGTAGATGCATAGAACGGCCTACCTCAGGAAGTGGTGGATATGCATACAGTGCAGGGCTTCAAACAGGTATGGAATAGGATGGACGTACTCAGAGAACTGGATAAGGGGACCCCTACTGGTGTAGTCTTTATTGACCTATCCAAGGCCTTCGACCTGGTCAATCACAATCTGCTATTGACCAAGCTGAGCAATGTAGGTCTTGACAGCCATTCCCTATGGTAGTTCGAAAGCTACTTAACTGGCTGTACACAGAGGGTAAAATGGAAAGACTCCATATCAGAGCTGCTCCCATTAAAAGAGGAAGTGCTGCAAGGGTTGATACTTGGCCCCCTCCTCTTCTCCCTCTTCACCAATGAACTGAGTGACCTCTGTGGTGGAAACTCTGTGGTCCAGTATGCAGATGATGCCATCATCTATCGACCCTCCGCTAATCTAGGAGACCTCAGCCCCTTGCTACAAGGTGACCTGAGTTCCCTCGAGAACTGGCTTATTAACAATAAAATGGTCCTTAACACGGATAAGACCAAGGCCATGCTGTTTGGTCTAAGATCCCTTGGACATGACAGAAAACAACACCTACATCTGACCACCACATTGGGTAGCAGGCTAGAGGTTGTGACATCACTAAAATACCTTGGCCTTACCCTGGATCAAGGTTTCACCCTCAAGAACCAAGTTACTAAAACCTTACATGGAAAACTTGGCACCCTCTACCAGATGAAAGACCAGCTGGTACCTGAAGCAAGGGTCTCCATCGCCACTGGCGTCCTCCTCCCAACAATCACCTACATGGCCCCAGTAGTCTATGGAGTAGCAAGACTTGAGATGAATAGACTCCAAGTACTGTAAAATAAGGTGGCTCAGTTCAACACGCAGTCAAACCCCAGGAACCATCACTGTGACACTCTATCCCAACTAAATTGGCCCTTTTTGGATGCCCATCTCAAGTACCCCCTGCTATGCCAAACTTTCAAATTAATTAGCCCAACTCTCCCTCCCAGCCTCTCTGGACTTATTGTGCTAAAGAATAATCCTCAGCTCCTCCACACTACAGATCTCACTCTCCTAGCTGTCCCCAGAGTAAGAACCAAGGTGGGGGCAAGTCTTTATCTCACACTGCACCCACCCTATGGAACTCCCTCTATCCCAGGGTGCAGGAAGCACACTCCATCAAAAGACTCCACACTAGGCTTAAGGCGCACATGATGGCAACTTCCAAATGCAGCAGCTATGGTCATGGGACCACCATATGGACAACTGAACCTCGCAGTCCTATACTACCCGATGAGTGTAATTTGTACCTGCAAGGTGGCTCACACCCTTCTCGTTCATTTTTCATGTTGATACATATACTCTGCTGTATGTTGCTGTCAGCACATGTAACCAGATGACTGTAGAATACTGTATAACTTGTATCATACTGTATATTTTCATTATCGTACTGTGATATTTATCAATGTTATGTAATCCCATGTTGCCCCTGAAAAATGGACCTCCGGGGACCAGTGGGCTTACCTGGTCACCAAAATGTAATAAATAAATAAATAAATAAGAGGCATAAGGTAGCAATACAGATGAGTATGAATAGATAAGCCATTGACAGAGCAATGGTCAGTGGCATGTTTATAATTTAGAAAAAGAAATAGGCAGACAGGATTTGCCTTGTGGTCCTTATCTGCCATCAACTTCTATGTTTCTATCTCCATATATCAGGACTTTTCTAAAGAACTTTCAGACCATCGCAGGGAGTACACTGCTGCTAGAAAGACAATGCAGCAGCTGGGCCTCCAGTACTCTCTGAAGTACCCAGCCAACATGAGGGTAGTCTGCAATTGGACGGCCAAGGTCTTTAAGACTCCTAAAGCCATGGAAGAATTTCTACAGAGCTATGGCAGGGCAGGGGAGAAGATCCAAGAGAGGCAACATTCCAGCGCAGAAGCCCCAGGCCAGCAGGGCTCCTGACTTCAACACCAGCGGAGACGGAAACTGCATGACAGAGGAGGAACACTGAGGGGTAGGAGACAAGGTCCTGCCCAGGAAGAATTGGAAAAGGGCATCCCAAAAGGGACACACACGCAGGATGCCCCCACAATTCAGCATGGACCTACACAAACAGCAGAAGAAGGAGAAAGATCTACAGTGGGAGACCTCCAGAGCCCTGTTAAAATTTATGACTGTGAACAGGTATGAGGCCCTAAGGGCTGTGTCTCCAGAAATGCAAGCACTAGACATGCAGCCTACCAGGGAGCAGCGACAGGTGCCATCATCCACTCATGCGGATCCAGGGGTGGCATGAGCAGAAAGATCGCTAGGAGGGGAAGTCAGTGACACAACTTTATTCAAGAAGACACCAGAGAAGCTGTCCACTCCTCCAATCCCACTGAGAAGCAGAGTTCCAGAGCAGAAGGAAAATTAGAGACTTCAGAATCACAACAGTCAGATACTGTAATTAAGCATTGTGAGCCATCTGGGTGTGGGGAGGGTGGCGGTGGTGTAGAGATGGGGGGACTACACCTCTGGACTTTGGGAAAGTATGAATTGTGGGCATTTGTGGCCTGGCAACATTGAGGGTCACTCGGCTGTGTTGTGGTGGAGGGGGGAGAAATGCAGACACATACCCCTCAACTATCACTGATTTTCAGGGATGTCCTTGATGTTGCTTCAAAATATTCCTCTGTCCCTCATTAATTTGTGTTTGTGTGACTATACAGTGGGGATTGTAGGCACAGGATAATGTCAAAAGTTACACACTTGTTTAACCTGAGATAACGCATCTTACCACTGCTCCCTTATTCTGTCAGCTTTCTGAATGAATGTGACCAATTTTTGGAATGAGCCCTTGATGTGGGTGTTGGGTCTGCACCAGAAGACATATGAAGAGAGACTAAAGGAGCTTAATATGTATAGCCTCAAGGAAAGGAGGGAGAGGGGGGACATGATAGAAACTTTCAAGTACCTCAAGGAAATCAACAAAGTCCAAGAGGGTAGCATCTTTCAAAAAAAGAGGTGTGCAAGAACAAGGGGGCACAATTTGAAGATAGAGGGGGGTGGCTCAGAGGTAATGTAAGGAAGTATTTTTTCACAGAAAGGGTTGTGGATGCATGGAATGGCATTCCAGAGGAGGTTGTGGAGTCAAAAACAGTGGTGGAATTCAAGCATGCATGGGACAGTCATAAGGCAATTCTAGGGGGTGGGGGTAGGAAGAAGTAGGCTGCTGGTTAACTAGGATCTGCAGCTTATCCATTAGGTAGGGAAATGGGCAGACTGGGAGGGCCAAGCAGTCCTTATCTGCCATCAGATTCTATGTTTCTAGGTTTCTATGGGGTCTGTGTCCCTGATTGATTTTTTTTTGCCTAGTCCCTGATATAAGAGGCAAGAGGTTGAGAGGCATGTGCAGCAAATGGAGGGGGTGGGGACTGGGACAGGGTTGAAGGGGTCTGATTGGGGAGGGGGCAGGGCTCAGGGACTGGTGATGGGTGGCCCTGGTCCTAGAACTACATGGATGGAGAACCTTCCAGAGCCATAAGGGAACACTGTGACAGTGAGGTGCCCCCATCCTTCACCTCCAGGGCCACTTGAGTGGGCAGTGGTGGGAAAGCTGAGGGGATGGGCTTACGAAATGGCCCATACTGGGGTTGGCTGATACACCTCCTGGCTAAGATTACAATAGCATTCTGAAGGGGCAGACCCACTGGGGGTGAATAAGAGGGGCTCAGGGAGGGTCACACTATGGTGGCCAGAGCTCAGGGGACCTCAGCATACCCTGGCAAACCTCAGCATCAAGCTAGCCACAGGACAAAGAGGCAAAACAGGGTATCTGAATATGAAATAACAAGAAGGCAATATAGGGATGGGACTCACTCCAAGTGGTAACCATGGACTGAGGAAGCAAGGGACAATATCTGGGCCCACCCTCAGCATAGCAGTCAGGAGTGCAGATCAAATGAGGAAAATGCTAAGGGAGAAACTCAGAACGAGCAGAACATGAGAAGGCAGTGGATCCTCATGAACTGACCAAGAAAGGACGGGATGCCATTTCCTTGGGAGGCTGAGATAACAGATGCCCCCAGCATGACACCCCTCCCTGGCATGGAAAGATTGATCATGGCTACAGCTTGGTGATCTGGGCAGGGGGGGGGATGAGGGCATCACAGGGAGGCTTGGGTTGGATCAAGGGAAAAGTGAATACCAAAGCTGTCCTGTGTACGGGTAGGGGGCAGCAGGCTCTGAGAGAAGATGGAGCAGATATAGGAGAGGATAGTCGACAGGCTGACAGTAATACAAAGCTGTACACTTCCTCCAGAGGCAGTAGGTGAGTCTTGAGCTGCTGGGTAGAGCAGCCAACCAGGGACACTGGTGTATTCAAGTTAGCACAAAAGGTGCAATATGTATATTGTTCTTCAGGAGAAATAGTATTAGAATGTATGCTGATCGAGCAAAGAGGGATAATAAAATGTGTAATGTTGGTAATAAGAGGTTATGCAAAGACCCAAGATGGGAAGTCATCCTCAGAAGGAGCTGCAGGAGCCTGGGGCCTAGACTGGGAGGAGGGAGGTAAAGGCTCGAGGATGCAAGTTGGGTGGATCAACTGTGAAGCTTGGGGAGTACTGTGGGATGGGCACCTGATTGAGGACACCTTCTTCCCTGTTCACTGCACATGCAAATATCTGATTTATATGGAATTATCAAACTCACAAAAAGGCTAATCTAACATGTATATCTTGGAAAGTGAGGGGTCTGGACATGCCGGTGAAGAGGAAGAAGGTGTTGATCTTAATAAAGAAACAAAAAGTGCAGGTGGCCATGCTACAGGAAACCAAGCTGAGCAGAGTGGATCATGAGCTCCTGAAGAAAGACTTGGTGAGTCAGGTGGTACACGCCTCAGCCCTGACAAAGAAAAGAGATGTGGCAATATTACTCCACAGGCAGCTAATCTGGTCCCTCATCAAGGCCTAGTCAGACCCCCAAGGTGGGTGGGTACTCGTTAAATTCCAGACATCCATCAGGCCCATTCTTGTGGGTAATCTATATGCCCCAAATGAGGATGACCCAGATTTTTTCCACCGGTTGGCACAGAATCTGATGACTATGTTGGAATTGGGCACCCCGACCATATTGGGGGGGACTTCAACTTGGTGCTGGAGCTGGCACTAGATAAGATCTTGGAAGCAGGTGACACCTACTGCAAAGGGCGCATGGTGCTACAAAGCATGATGAGGGCCAAGGATTAGCTGACATATGGAGAGTGTTACACCCCCATAGCAAGCATTACTCCTTTTACTCCCCAGTACAAGGATCTTACAGCCACATAGATTTGTGGCTTACCCCTCCCCCCGATCACACAGGTGTCTGTGGCCTTGGAAAGCCTACCTATAATAATATCTGACCACACCCCAGTACTACTTAACATATTATAGACCCATCTTCCGCTATGGAGATTGGACCCCTTGCTGATAAAAGACACTGATTTTGTAACATGGGCCAGGGATGAGGCTTGAATTTTTTTCAGGAAAATCCCATACGTGACACTTCAGCAGGGAATACATGGGAGGCCTTTAAGGCCACTCTGAGGGGTAGGATAATTGGGTTTGTGGTGGCCAGACACAGGCAAAGGGAGAAAAGGTTGAGAGAACTGGAAAAGGAGCTGAAATTGGTGGAGGAGGAGGAGCAGAAGCAAGAGGTGAGGCCCAGCACACTTGGGCCCATAGCAGGAAAATACTGAGAATTAGGCTGGAGATAAACACACTACTGACTAAGAAGGCCAAAGTAGTAATTCTTAGGCTGAAACATAAGTACTGGGAGGGGGAGAGAAGGAGGGAGGAGGTATTGGCCTACATATTACAGAAGCAACAAATGGAAAGACATACATCAGGCCTTTGAGATAAAAAGGGAGTGGACCATACCACGCAGGAGAGGGTGAACTGGGTCATGGAAGCCTTTTACACATCTTTGTATGCCTCTTCCTGGGTGGGAGACCCCCAGGCCACCAGGAATTTCCTGGCATCCATAACAATCCCCTCTGTTATAACACAACAGGCAGAGTGATTAGATGCACTGCTCACCATTGAGGAGGCCAGAGAGGCCCTTCTCTCCCTCAAAACAGGCAAAGCTCCAGGAATTAATGATTACCCAGTGGAAATGTGGCAAGTATTAGCAGACATAGTTTTACCCATACTACAGAAAGTGTATGTAGAGGCCAAAACAGAGGGCTGCTTCCCCCCACCCTACAATGCAGGAAGCTATTATCACAGTGCTGCCTAAAAAGGGAAGGAATCCACATCCGTAGGAAGTTATCAGCCCATCTCATTAATCAGTGTAGCTGGCAAGATCTTCACCAAGGCTATAGCCCATAGACTTAGCCCTCTGTCCCCCCTGTTTATCCACCCTGCACAGCAGGTAGGCTTTGTCCCAGGAAGACACAGTGCAGACCACATCCAGACACTGTGCAATCTTACAGATAGGGCCAAAGACCTTCAGACACCATCAGCGGCAGTGGCCAAAGATTTTGAGACAATCTTTGATTCCATAGCATGGGATTACCTGCAAGCAATGCTAGAGCATATTGGGATGGGACCTAGACTCAGGACATGGATTAGGGCCCTGTATCAGTCTCCAGCTGCTAGAATCCTTACCAACTCCAACCTGTCCTCCCATTTCACCTGGGAAGAGGTACCAGACAGAGGTGCCCCCTTTCCCCACTATTATTTGTGTTGGCAGTGGAGCCACTAGCAGCCAAAATTCAACAGCACCTGGGTATCAGAGGCATACAAAGCGGCAACACCAAGTATTCCACCTTAATATATGCGGACAATTTGCTAGTGACAGTGGCGAACCTGCATGATGCCCTCCCCCATTACTGGAGACCCCTGTAGACTTCCACATGCTAGTGGGCCTTCACTTAAATCAGACAAAGACACAGGTACTCCCTCTAAATTCTTTATGTAGCCCCCTGATATTAGGAAACACAGGCCTTAGATGGCGGAGGGGAGAATCACATACCTGGGCATCACCTTCATAGCAGAACTCTTGAAAATCTGGCACAGCAACCTTCAGCCATTGTTACAGGAGGTGGTGGTGGAGGAGGAGGAGGTGAACAGATGGAGCAAGCTCTATCTTACATTAGCAGGCAAGATAGTGGCAGTTAATATGATTATAGCACCCAAACTTTTCTATAAACTGGCACACATCCCACTGGCCCTGCATGAAAACTGGTATCAAAAGATGGATAAGGCAGTGGGAAGGTTCCCTTGGGAAGGTAAAGCCCCAAGATACAGCTGGAACAAGCTGAGAGCCCCCGGCAGGTGGGAGAGTGGCATGCACCATGGTTTGAGGGATATAAATGGGCCTTCCAGGTAGCACAGATCCTACACTGGTTCAGGTCATCGGAGGAGGAGAAGCAATCAAAATGTGTGGCCATAGAGAAGGAAGCCAGACAAAGATCTAGTTTACCCCTACTGATCTATAGTCACCCAGGTACAAATATGAGAACTCATCCTGCTATAGGCCGTTCCCTGAGTTGTTGGGCAAAGGTGGAGAGGAAGCTGGAAATGAACATGTCCCCACAAAAATCCACTCCACTCTGGGGGAATAAGCATATATGTATAGACAAACATCCTATACAATGGCCTGGCTAGGAAAGGAGAGGCATAGGGAAGGTGGGGGACATAACAATGGCTGGAACTGTAGGAACAGATACATTCAATAAATTACAGGAGAAATGGGGACTTCCAAAGGCCAATTTCTGGAAACTCCTAGAAATCTGCAGCACATTTCAAGCCTACTGTACATTATGGCTGCCCCAAAGAAGGGTCCCACCACTCTCTTGCCTTCCTGGTTAGATACATCTAAAGGTGTAGCCAGCAATATATATATATATATATATATATATGCAGGGATGAGGGACACGCTGCCCAGTCAATCAGACTCAGCTAGGTCCAGATGGGAGAATGCCCTCCAAAGTAGTATATCTGAGGAGTACTGGAAAGAATGTTGGGCCAAAGCTCACAAAGAGTTTGTAGACACAAAGAGCAGATTCATACAAAATAATATCTTACACTCCTGGAACCACACTCCTGTGGTGCTGGTGAAAGCCAGGGTTTTGACTTTGGACTGTTGTTGGAGGTACTTGGAGAATAAGGGAGACCTTCTGCATATCCTAAGGGGCTGCCCCAAAATTCAGGGATTACGGGAACACGTATGCTACCTTGGGTCCAAGGTCCTCAATACAACTATATTCCAAGATGCTAAACTGCTCCTTCTGGGTATAAAATCAGTGCCCCCCCCATCTCATGGGTCAGAAGCACAAATGGCTGGCCTTTTTAGCAATGCAGGTCAAATGACTCCTCCTTTAGAGATGGAGGACCCTGGTACCCCCACAACATAGGATATAACAACCTCTCTGCTCCAGATAGCCTCTTTGGAAAGACTCTCCCATCTGGCTGAATGGGCAACAACAAAATATGACAAGTGTTGGGCCCCATTTATACAATATGCAACTCCCACAACAGGAATAGGATAAAAGTCATGGGTCTAGAACGGTGACAACTTCTGAGATACGTATCCTGAATAAGCTCAATTCTCTATAATCTCTTACTGTATTTTTCCTGACTGTAAATAGTTAATGCTTCAAGTAGTTAGTAACAGAACAGTGGTTCTTTGTTGTTTATTCTGTATAGGGGAAGGTTGCCATGAAGCATCACCAGTCCCATGAGGACCTGTGGACAGAGATATGGAACACAGATGCCTTGACATTTTCCTTGCCCATATAGACACAGCAACTGTAGGTAAGTGCGATAATGTGATGACTAGTGCAATGGGTAATAGGTTGTATATGTACTCACAATCTCCACTCTACAAACTCTGCTGCATTGAGTATGTTCCAATGTTTGTAACTTGGAAAATCGATAAAATATTTAACTGTAGAAAAAAGCATCATCTTCCAAAAGCAGGTTATATGATATGCAAATATTCTCTTATATTGTAGCAGCATGTGTAATCATCTAATACTAGGGTTGTGTGAAATTAGCAAATCCCAATATCATTTTTATGAAATTCCATAAAATCTATTAAATTTTGCAACATTCAGCAAACATTTCTGAAATTCATTAATTGATCATAATATGGTCAGTATTATATCTAAGGATTTGAAATTTGAATGCTTTACTGCTTGAAAGAGACCCTAAAAGATGCCATGTTTCATGACATTTGGATGAGGGGCGAGACAGGTACAGAGGGTCAAAGTCTGGCAATTTATTATTCATGTGGACATTTCCGACAATATTTCTATGCTTACAATGCTAGATTGATAATTGAACATTTATATTCATACTTTCTAGAATGAGCCATAGAAACTACTAAATAGAGAGGTAATTGGTTGGTAAATTACAAGTTACATGAGTTCAAAATTTCACAATTTAATTATTTACTAAATAGTATAAAAAACTTCAAAATATTTTGATGTCTATAGCTCATCTGCTATTGCAGGTGGGTATTCAGGATCTGGCATTCATATCAAAGTAAATATGTTCCGGAATCTAAGCTGGATAAATGTGGTTTAGTAGGTTAACATTTATTGCAGCTACTTAGAAATTAATAATTTGCAAAATTTGCTCAAAAAGTCATAGATATATGATAGGCAGTTCCTCTACAGTTCCACATGTGGAATTTAACTTTCTTAAAGTACCAACCATGACTGAATCACCTTACATGCATTAGTATCCTAGCCATGCAATAGCCCTTCAAGCCTCCTGCGACACTGAAGCGCAGCACCATCCTCCATTAGGACTAAAAATATCCAGATACTTCTGTCACAATGGCATTCACCACAATTAGTTGTACGTCTGGAGGCTTGGCATCATTTGGTGCCACTATTTTCAAATAGTAAAAATATACATTGTTATCTACAGGGCTGTCAAAGAATCAACAGGTGGCATTGTATTGAAACAATGCTGCACATGCATGTATTTCTACAAGTCATTAAGTCAGTGAGCTCTAGTGGTAATCTGGCATATTAAAAAATTCAGGCTAGTGCACAGTGATATCCAAGACCATTCTTCATGGTTCATCACTCAAGATAATGACCTGTCACTTGGCACCTCTGTAATAGAGCCTCCAATAAGATGCTGCCTCATTGCCACTTTACCCAGCTTTTACCTTCCTCTACAATGTCAGCTCAAGTGACGGAATAGGCAAACTTTATGGACATGGCTTCAATAAAAGTATCACAAGATTCCACATTTTCACAAAAGCTCATGAAATTCAACTTTAATTACTACTGATATTTTGGAATCTTTTTGCTTATAACTTGGCCAACCTCTGAGCCAGAGATTAGAGAGGGGACACACGCAGTCTTTTTTTTTTTATTTTATTTTTCCTCCTGCCCACTAGCTTATCTTGAAGGAATATACCTTGTTCACAGAGATATAACCTGATCATGCTGAACCCAAGCCATTATTCAGTTGGATGTTGTTTTTGTTCCAAGCATTTTTTCCCTCCTGTCTCCTCTGGTAGGGGTGGTGCCTCTCTTAGCCATGCACAGCTACAGCTTCTCCTGTGGCAGGAGCAAGCTCACAGGGGTCACTGTGTTGGCGGAAACTGCTGCCAGTCCTCCCTGACCAAGATGAATTGCTGCGTGGCAGCTGTCTTGGCCATGGCCTGCCTCCCAACATGACTTCCCAGGCTCGCTTCCAAACCTGGGCCATTAGCATGGCAGAGTGACACTGTTCTGCTGGGCCATGGGGTGGCCTTTAAGTCTAAAATTTAGGGTCAATGGACCTTCTCTAGTTTGAAAGTTATAGGGGCTTATAGTTCTGCAGTTTACATGATTGTAAAGTGTAATTTTAAAATTTCTGAACATTTGGAGGCTTATAACTCAGTCACCTTTAAAGACAGAGATCTGAAATGTGGTACAGTTTTGTATGGACCTTGGTAACAACAGTGTGCCAAATGGGATTCAATTTGGATAAATATTTTTACTTCACATAATTGCAAAATGTAATTCTAAAATTTCAGCATGTTTGAGGCTTATAACTCAGTTAACTTTAAAGATAGAGCTATGAAGTTTGGCACTGTTTGCATAGGCCATTGAAAAGACATTATACTACATTTGGTGTAAGTTGTTCAAATATGTTTTACATTAGCTGTAAATAACTGCAATCACTATTTTAGTGAAAGTTTGCAAAATTTACACAAAAATGTCATGAAATTTCATGGAAGTGAAATTGGAATATAGCCATAATATCAGTGCTGACAGATTAATTTCACCCAGCCTTATTTTTATTTATTTATTTATTTATTGAATTGTTTCACCAGGAAGGGTACACTGAGCAGCTTAATGCTCATCTCACGGTACATCCTGGGGGAACGGGGAGAGGGAAATTTCAACATATTTAAATTGTACAAAAACAAAGCATTGTACAGTACAGAGACAGGAGCATAAAATAAATGGCAGTCAATGCATACAGGTAATACAGTGCCATCATACGGGGGTTTCATGATGATTCAAAACAACAAGACAGGGAAGCATAAGTAACAAGACACATGCAGTAAGTGGCAGGAATTTAGAGCAAATAGGAGGGGAAGGGGGAGGGGGTGTGAGGGGAGGGCAGTAATCAAGGAGGGGTCAAGAGCAAGAGCAGTTAGGGATCAGATAGTTAAGTAGAGCTGAAGTGAGGGAATTTAGTGATGAGGAGTGGCGAATTTGCGGGGGGAGAGCATTCCACAGTTTTGGAAGATGGTGTGAAAAAGCTTTTTGGCCAGAGGATGTAGATCTGCTGGAGATAGAGAAGGTGTGAAGGTTGTCAGATCTCAGTGAGTAGTAGTTGAAAGGGGGGGTTGAGGAGGAGAGATAGGAGGGGAGAGAACCAAGCCAGTATTTCAAAATGAATTTGGCAATGTGTAGCATACGATGATTTTGAAGTGTGATGAAATTTAGGGACCAGTAAAGGTCGCAGTGATGAGTGAGGTAGGGAGCACCTAGAGCAATGCGGCAGAAGAAATTATAGAGAGTTTCCAGTTTGGCTAGGGAGGATTGTGGGGCAGCACCATAGACTATGTCACAATAGTTGAATATTGGTAAGATCATCTTCAGTACTAGCTCATGCCTGGCCACAAGTGGGATACAGCTGCTATTTCTGTATAGGGCACCGAGCTTAGGCTTAAGTATTTTCTGAATTGCCTCAATTTGTGTTGAGAAGTTGAGGTGTCTATTAAGCCAGACACCGAGATACCTGAATGAGGGTGAGTCCTCCAGTACTGTCCCATTCATGGTGTGGAATATGGATAAGATATCCTAGCAAGTCTCTGCCTAGTTCCAAAATGATAGAGACTTTTTTTGGCATCTAAAAAGAGCTGATGTGAGTTAAACCAGTGTCGGACTCTAGAGAACTCAGACTGGAGCCTGGTGGTGGCATAAGCTACTGACTTTTCAGATGCATATAGAACCATGTCATCAGCATACATGTGGATGCTGGAAGTAGTGCAGACCAGGAGATCATTTAAGAAAATGGAAAACAAAATGGGGCCAAGCACCAAGCCCTGGGGTACTCCAGTAGTTATGGGCAAAGGGGAAGAGGTGACGTTGGCAATTTTAACTGATTGGGACCAGTCAGACAGGTAGGCATTGAACCAACTTGAGGCAGAAGGAGAAAGACCAGTGGCTGAGAGGCAGTTCAGGAGGAAGGGGTGCAAGACAGTGTTGAAGGCTTTTGCCAGATCAACAAAGATGGCTGAGGTAATATGACCTTTGTTGAAGCCAGAGAAGACAGTCTCAGTTAGTCTTAGCAGAGAAGTGGTAGTAGAATGTGACTTCTGAAATCCCGATTGGAAGGGGGTAAAGAACCCAGAGTCAGATAGGAAGGAGGAGAGCTGACTGAGGACTATGTGCTCTTGAGGTTAGTGAGGGTAGGTAGGAGAAAGATAGGTCAATAGTTGCCAGGTGAGGAGGAGTCACCCCCCCCCCTTAGGGAGTAGGAGCACAACTACATGTTTCCATACTGAGGAAACAGAAGCTGACAAGAAAGAGAGGTTTAGAATGACAGAGAGTGGGTAGGGAATAGCAGGAGCAGAGATGGAGAGAAGTCTGGAGTCCAGGCCATCAGGAGAGGAGCCTTTAGTGGAGTTGATGACAAGGAGTGCATGGAGGGTGGTGGCAGGGAGACAGGAGAAAAGGAGAACTTGGGGGGCTGGAGGAGGTAGAGGCAGGGAGGAGGGTGGAGTGCAGCAGAGGGGGGAAGGAAAAGAGAGCTGTGAGGAGCCATACTGGACAGTTGAGGGGAGAGAGGTTGATGGGGAGCGGAGAGGACACCAGGCCATTGGAAGGGCCTGGAAGGGAACCTAGCAGAAAAGAGGCACAGGTAGCGAAGTGAGAGTCAAAGCATTCAGCAATGGCCATAGGATCAGACAGGACAGATTGGTTGAGCTTGAGGGAAGGGGGTGGAGTGGTAGAGGCCTGAGAGAAGAGGGAATGAATGACCTTCCAGAATTTGGCCAGATTATTAGTATTAGAAAGGAAGTTTGATTTGAAGTGATCAGCTTTACCTAGGCGGATTGCTTTAGTGCTGGCATTCCGAAGTTCACGGTAGCATTGGAGATCTTGTTGGCTGCCAGTAGCTTTTGTCTGGCACCATGCAATGTCATGAGCATGTTGACAAGTCAGGAGTACTGTTGTGACTCAGGGGAGATGCACGTCTCAGAACCTTGTTTTGCGGAGAGGGGCATGGGAGTTCCAAATGTGGAAGAACTTGGTGTTGAAAGATTCGAGGGCTTTGTCAGCTGAGGCCACTGAGATGAGAAGGGACCAGTCAGTGGAAGTGAGGTCATAGAGCAGAGCTTGAAGGTCAAGAGATGCATAGGATCTAGTGAGAATTATTTTAGGTGGAAGTTTGGTCCTATGGATCTTTCGCACCATGAAGGTGATGTGATGGTTACTGATAGAATCTGGTAGAAAACCTGAGACTATTATTCTATGTGGGTGGGTAGTGAGGATAAGGTCTAACAGAGAGTGGTTTATTATTTTGTTGTTAAGGCGAGTGGGTTCTTGGATGAGTTGGCTAAGATTCAAGGCTTCAATAGAGGTACGGGTAGTGGCCAGTGAAGTGGCCAGCCAGTTTACATTAAGGTCACCTAGGATATAGAGTTCGCCCCTGATGGCCAGTGTAGTGAGCTTAGCAAGGAGGGCAGTGACATTTGTAGGAGGCTGCTCTGGGCAGCAATATACAACTGTAACATGACTAGGAGCGGTGTAGGGAAAGGAGATTTTAATTAGAAGGGCCTCATGAGAGACGTGGGTAGAAAAGGTAAAGATAGGGGTAGACTGGGGAGATGAGGAGGTGTAAATAGCCACTCCTCCACCTCTCCCCTTCTGATCCTGTCTTGTGATATTGAAGCCTGGGATAGAGACAGCATGGTCAGGGATGGTAGGTGACAGCCAGATTTCAGAGATCACAATGATGTCAGGGGTATAAAAATGCACCGTGAATTGCAGTTGGGAGATTATGGGAGCAAGACTTCTTATGTTCAGGTGGATTAATTTAAGGCTATGGGAGAGTGTGAGTGGATTGGTGACAGGTTGGGTGCCAGATGGCTGCATAGTGGTACGAGGTCCAGGATTTGGGTGGATATCACCAGAAACTAGGAGGAGAGGCAGAAGGAGAAGATGAAGGTGTTTGTTTGTTTTGTGTGGTCTATGGGAGAGTCTTTTGGTGGTTTGAGATGAGGGCGAGAGGAACATGGGTGAAGCTGCCAATTTTAGGAGGGTAGGGAGCCGGTCAGGCAGAGGGGTAATTGATGCACAAGGGATATCAGGATAGTGAGGGAGGAGCCCTGCATCAGGGGAGTGAAGGGTTCCAATGGAGGAAGCCATATTGTTTATCACCATAGTAATAAGAGTCATAGTAGGTGGGCCAGTGTGTGGCTGTGTGAGAATTATAGGCACTAGTAATATGGACAATGCCAGGAGTAGATACCTTTGTTTAACAGCCTGCCAGAGTTCCATGTTACATGCTGGAAGGGAGAGTAGTCAGAGGAATGGTGTGATCAGCAATCTGTGGCCACTAGTAGAGATTTAAAGTTTGCAGCTGCCTAGTGGTAGCAGACTATAGGCAGCCAATGGGAAACAGGGCTGATAGAAAAAAAGGAAGGAACAAGCCTGGCAGCAGCTATATAAGTAACTGTTGAGATAAGGCAGAAGGGTGGGGGTGGGGGAGCTGGCACAAAGTGCTGGTGGGGAAAGGTCCAGATGGGACCATACCTTTGCAAGCTGGAGAGCCGGGAAACAGACTGTGGGTGGCAGCTGAGAAGATGCCGTCCACCTAGGGGAGCCGCTTCTTGCGCCATGGCAGCGGTACAAGCCCTGTTCATGGGCTAAGAGGCTGGAGAGAGAGGAGAAAGTGCAGATTAAGTAGGCAGCAAGTGGGGAGAGACAAGACAGCAGGGGGTGAAGATTAAGTTGTTTGCAGCTAGTGGAGACAAAAGGGAGGGGGGCAAGGCGCCCGAAGGTCTGAGTACAGCAGTTTAAACAGAAGGCTTACAAATCACTCACTAAAGAGCTGTAACACTTGTAAAACTTTTAAACATTGCAGTCATTTACACAGGCAGTAATACTTGTAAATTGTTTGAAATTAGTAAAAAAAAAAAAAAGCGCCAAGGAGGGCAGGCAGAAAAATGAAGCAAAGTGTCCAATCAGATCGGAGGCCAGGAGAGCGCTTGCTTTCCGATTGGTCCAGATGGGACCATACAGTGCATTCAGAAAGTATTCACCCCCTTGGATTTTGTCACATTCTGTGATGTTGCAAACTCAAATTAAAATACATGTATATGGGATTTTTTTGTCACATATCTACACAAGTTACTCTATAATGTCAAAGTGGAATGAAACTTCTGGAGTTTTTTGTACATGTAATTTAAAATAAAAACCTGAAATGTCCTGATCTGATAAGCATTCATCCCCCTTTGCTATGACACTCCAAATTGAGCACAGGTGCATCCAATTTCCTTGTGAGATCACTCTAAAACTTGAATGGAGTCCACCTGTGGTCAGTTCAAATGGTTGACATGATTTCAGAGGGAGTACACCTGTCCATATAAGGTCCCACTCTTGACAGTGAATGTCAGAGCAGAAAGTCTACCATGAAGATCAAGAAGCTGTCCGTAGAACTCCGTGATAGAATTGCGAGGAGGCATAGATCTGTGGAGGGGTATAAAAACATTTCTAGAGCATTGAAAGTTCCCAGGAGCACAGTCAAGTCCATCATTAGGAAATGGAAAGATTACGGAACCACCCAGACTCTTCTTTGAGCAGGCCATCCTCCCAAACTGAGCAACTGGGCAAGACGGACCTTGGTCAGAGAAGTGACCAAGAACCCAGTGACCACCCTGACAGAACTACAGAGTTCCATGGCTGAGATGGGAGAACCTGTCCAGAGGACAACAATCTCTGCAGCACTTCACAGATGTAGCCTCTATGGGACAGTGGCTAGACGGAAACCACTCCTGATAAAAGGCCACATAAAGCATGCCTGGAGTTTGCAAGAAGGCATGTGGCAGACTCTGAGACCATGTGGCAAAAGATTCTCTGGTCTGATGAAACAAAAATTGAACTCTTTGGCCTGAATGCAAAGCGCTATGCCTGGCGCAAACCGAACACAGTTCATCACCCATGTGACACCATCCCTACCATGAAGCATGGTGGTGGCAGCATCATGTTATAGGGATGCTTTTCAGCGGCAGGGACTGGGGCATTTGTCAGGATAGAGGGAACAATGAATGGAGCCAAATACAGGCACATCCTTGAGGAGAACCTGCATCAGTCTGCAATAGACCTTGGACTGGGGCGAAGATTTACGTTCCAACAGGACAACGTCCCCAAGCATACAACCAAAGCAACACTGGAGTGGCTTCAGAACAAGAAGGTGAATGTTCTTGAGTGGCCCAGCCAAAGTCCAGATTTGAATCCCTTGGAGAATCTGTGGAAAGTCTTAAAGATTGCGGTTCACCGACGCTCCCCATCCAACTTGACAGAGCTTGAGCAAATCTGCAAGGAAGAATGGGTGAAAATCCCCAAATCCAGATGTGCAAAGCTGATACAGACATACCCAAGAAGACTCAAAGCTGTAATTGCTGCCAAAGGCGCTTCTACAAAGTATTGACTCAGGTGGGGGTGAATACTTAAGTAAACAAGATATTTCAGTTTTTAATGTTTCATAAATTTTTGTTACACAATAAAAATATTTTTGCCCCTTTAAACTGGTGAGTATGCTGTGTGAATCAAGGGGGAAAAAATAATTTCAGTGTATTAAAACTTCTGGTAGTAACACAATAAAATCCAAGGGGGGGGTGAATACTCAATGAAAGGCGCTGTACCTTTGCGAGCTGGAGAGCTGGGCAGCGGACCACAGGCAGTGACTGAGAAGATGCTGTCCATCCAGGGGAGCCACTTCTTGCACTGCAGCGGTGATACAAGCCCTGTTCAGGGGCTGAGAGGCTATTTACAACATTTAAACTGAATGTTTCAGGCATGTGGGTGCTTAGTAGACCATAATATGCAGAATTTGTTGCAATTTACCATTTCTTAAAACATTTTGATAAATATCAGTAATACTTTCCATTGAGAGACCCTGATTTTCTGCATCACATCTTCTACCAAAACTTATTGTTTTTAAGAGCATCTGATCAAAAAATCTTTATTAGGGAGTATATTTACATACACCGGCACTGTTGTCAGATGATGGACAATTGGTAGTTGTGCTAGCTGTGGGTGTATATTGAGCCACCACTTATGGACCCCAAACTTCATGTACTTCTGCTGGTCATAGAATCAGAAACATAGAATTTGATGGCAGATAAGGACCGCTTGGCCGATCCAGTCTGCCCATTTCTCCCTACCTACACTATCACATCAGACCGTGCCTGATCTAGAGCTCTTTCTCCCTCCCCCTTCCTTTCCACTATGATTATTTTCTGCTCTTCCCATGCATTCTTGAACCCCACCACTGTTTTTCCCCCTACCACCTCCACTGGAAGGCTGTTCCAGGAATCATGTCTTCTACTAATGGAAACATCTACCCACAGGTGTAGGTCCTTCTCACCACAGTTGTGAGGGTGACAATAGCAGACCAAAACACTCATAGCCTGAGATGCAGCTGAGACCCAATGGAGTATCCCCTGCTAGGCTGGATCATGAGTATGCAGAAGTAGTATCCACACAGCCTAGTAAAGTGTACACTATATGCTGTAATACATGCCCACTTCTCTGTCACAGGTGATGAGACAGAATTCAGGGGCAGAAATAGACATCCAAGCAGTGACAGCAACAGTATGAGCATCACAAACATAATGTTGAACATGGTGGTCAACAGTGAGACACATGGCACTAGTGTGGGTGCATATATGGATCCTACAGGGATCCTGCACCCACCCTAGACACACCACCCATGCCATGTGTCACATATCCAGTGAAATCACCACTACCTTGACTTCTAGCACCATCACTACTGATAGTCACTCCCAAAAGCAGACAGAACACAAATCTCTTTGTGCACCCACTGAGCACACAACTGAAAACTGACACACATTCAGGGAACACAGAACCCTTAAAAAATCCATCATGTGACATGCCAGCACCCACAAGAAAAATGTAGTAAGTCCTACAATTATACCCTCAAGTATAACCGTTGTAACAGCAGAGTCTATGGTAGGCAAAGGCAAGCAACAGAAAATGCACCAGTTGCACATGGAAGTTGGTGTCATGTACAGTACAGAACATAAAGCATGTCAACATAGGAACCCAGCTCAGTGCCATCACCATCCATTTTGGTAGCATGAGCGCTGAGCTTCTGGATGTGCATAGTTTTCTTTTTTTAAGTATGTTTATTAAAGTTTCACAAACACAACAAACAATTGTCAGTGCATAAAATAGTTGGCACAGAAGAAAAACACAAAACGGGGGCTCAGTAAACACAGAAGATGCTCAATACCCAGGGAATATCAGTACACAGAAACAAACTGTTGCCCGCAGGCCTCAGTCACAAGTCAGCATTTTAGTTCAATTTCATTTTATTTCCTATAATAAATGCTCATTAAAGACAGATGTACGTTTTCACATGTAACTGGCACACTTTATTATATAGCACAAAAGATCCAGAAAAAAATGAGAAATTATTTGATACCTTTCATCATCTCTTTTTCCTCTGGATCTTTTGTCACAAGGACCCCAGCAACATAACTAATTTTCTGTGTTATACTGTAGTTCAGGAAATTAACTTTGTTTAAAAAGCATACCACTCCCTAATACACAGTAGCCCAGATATTCAAAAGGGTTGCACCAGCGCAAGTCCGAAAATGCGCCATTCCGCGATTTTCAGTGGGAGGCAGTTGTGCCACTGAAAACATGCAGAGCAACAGAGCAATGCAAATGAAGACATGCACAACTGAAGGGGGCGGATCAATGCATAAAGAGTGCAATGCGATATTCAAAGGCTTGCGCAATGCGCAACAGTGGAATAGCCGGAAGTTGCGCCACGGTGGAAATGAGCCAAAATAAAAAGGCTCAAGGATGAGGCGCAAGAAAGACAGGGAATGCTCATGAGGCAGCAACAGAGAGCAGGCCACAGCAGCAACCAGTGCAGGCCAGGGAGTAGGCAGGACAGAATAGTGGCAGCCGGAGACGCGTGAGAGCCACAGAGTTTGGAGAGCCAGTAGTGTACCCGGTGCAGTGGAGGTAGCAGTCAGGACAGCGGGGACACAACAACAACAGCTGGGGGACACAAGCCAGGAGATGGACAGTGCCACCTTCACATGGAAGCTGTGGTGAGAGGGGTGAGAAGGCATGCTGCAGGGGGCGTGGAAGGGCCCGTTGGCGTGCCCTCAACAGGCAATGCCGTGCCTGCATCAGCTTCTTTGAGCTGTATTCGGATGTCGAGATTGTGGGCTGGTACCACCTGAACAGGGCAATACTGAGGCGGCTCTGTGAGCTGTGCAGTGATGTGATGCAGGCACCCTCATGACGGAGTCATGCTCTGTCAGTGGAGACAAAGGTAACAGCCTGCATGTGCTTGCTCGTCATGGGTACCTTCCAGAGGCCAACAGAGGACACTATAGGCATAACACAGTCGGCCACGTCACGCATTCTCACCCAATTCCTCAGCGTACTGCTGCCACATGCTGTGGAGTACATCCATTTCCCCCACACCGCGGCAGAGCGTACAGCAAACATACAGGAGTTCCACAGGGTAGCACGTATGCCTGGCATGCTAGGGGCGATAGACTGCACCCATGTGGCTATTCGCATGCCACCTGGCCCCGATGGGGCCGCATATCACAACCGGAAGGGGTACTCCAGTGTCGACTGCCAGATGGTGTGTGATGCCAGTGGGCTCATCATCAATGTCTGTGCCACGCACCCTGGCGGAGCACATGACTCATTCATATGGTACCAGTCTGCACTGTGCCATCGATTTGAGAGTGGGGACATCCCCACAGGACACCTAGTGGGTGAGTATGCATGTAGAAGCAGCAAAGTTGGGGGACGGGTGGGCAAGCCACAGGTGCCATGGGGGTGGCACACAGGGCTAGGGACAATATGGACCTGAACATGACACTAACCTCCACTATCTCCTCACAGGTGACAGTGGATACCCACTCCGTCCCTAGCTGCTCACACCCTACCTGAGCCCCACGACCCCATCGTAGCAACACTTCAATGAGACACATGCCGTCACATGCAACATCATTGAGTGGGTGTTTGGGATGCTGAAGGCACGCTTCCGATGCCTACACACCTCCGGTGGTGCCCTAAAGTACAGCCCTTCAAAGGCCTGTGGGATATTCCTGGCCTGTTGTATCCTGCACAACATGGCCAAAGACTGTGGGATAGCCGTATAGGTGGAGGAGGGGGACAGCGATGGGGACGCCGGTGACACCGGTGATGATGGGGATGAGCAGCCCCTCCTTGGACGGCTTGACCCCTGACTGACCCGGCAGGCCCAGCTGCACCGGGACACCATCACAGAGGAGCACTTCGCACAACACAGGTAAGTCATGGGGCCATGTGCAACCAACACTGTCTAGGCGCAACCCACATACACACAGGGTAACACACCAGGGGTGCATGACAGCAATGGGAGTGGAAGGGTACAGGCACACAAACACACCATCAGGGAGGGATGAATAGTTACACGCTACATGGATACACACACACACACACACACACACACACACACACACACGGCACACAGTGCACAGGGGCAGTTGCACAGCAGAGCAGGAACAGACATGTCAAACACTCAGATCCACAGACCACCCCCACTACCTGTACTGTCCATGCACGTGTGTCAGATGCTGGGCACCCTTGCACCTTGGTGAACAATACAATGCAGGCATCATCATGCACATGTACCTGTGGACAGCAGTCGGGTGGGTGTGCAGGTGGTCCATGTGTCGGCATGTTGGATAGG
Organism: Neoceratodus forsteri; assembly: GCA_016271365.2. Lineage (NCBI taxonomy): Eukaryota > Metazoa > Chordata > Ceratodontiformes > Ceratodontidae > Neoceratodus > Neoceratodus forsteri. The sequence continues at coordinate 87,246,427 of CM057453.1, forward strand.
GCACCCACCAGTGTACTGCCCACCAAGACACACATTGCACACAGGGCAGCACCAGACAGGGCCTGCACTGGGAGACAGGTCAGTCAGGTGGCACTGAGCCACGGCCAGCACGGATGCGTGGGCAGCCCCGCCGTGACCCAGCCGCACTGGCAGGCTGAGCATAGGCTACCTGGGGTGGCACCGATGGACCACCAGGGGTCCCACTGCATGAGCGTGACCTTGTCCGCACAGGGGTCTGCAGCATGCCGAACATACCTGCACCAGAGGTGCTGGGGATGCTCACAGCAGAACCCAGCATCGACAGGCTGGGTGTCGCACGATGCTGGGGACGTGGAGTGGAGAATGTAATGCGTGGGGTGCGTGGTACAGGGGCACCTGACTGTGTGCCCAATGTGGCCAAGAAAGTGACCAATGCCTGGCTCAGCCTATGAATGGCTGCAGTCACATCCATCCGCATTTGGACCATCTCTGCCAGGATCAATGTATTGTCCCTGCTGTGCCGCTCCACAGCCACACACAGTGCCTCCACGGATGTTGCAACCCGCATCTGCTTCTGTATTGATGCCCGCAGCAGGCGGGTGTGCTCATCAAATGAGTCATCTGCCAAATCGGCAACCTGTCCCCAAGGGGATGGAAGGGCCTGATGCTCAACACCCCGTGAGAGTGGGCGCTGTTCACCAGGACCAGGTATGGGCAAGTCAACAGGTGGTGTGCATACGCCACCGCTGAACCCTGTACCCCCAGACTCGGTGGGTGACTGCCACTGCTGCCCCTCTGCTGGCTGTGCCCAAGGGACCAGTCCTTCCAATGCTGTGTCTGCAACAGTGCCAGGGACCTGCACAGCCACCGGTGCTGACAGGCACAGCCTGGGACTGTGCTGACGTGCTGGCACACACGTTGAAACCCTCTAGGTCCATGGGCATGGGCTGTCCTGCTGTGAGTCCATTATGTGACACACACTTGTCACTGCCCATAGCGGCCGTTGCATCATCAATGGTGCAGGATCATGCCACAGCCTCAGCCACCACGTGCTGGCATGTTTGCATGCCAGACTGCTGGGACACAGGAAGGGAACCCCCCACACCTGACTCACCAACATCGGAGATGGCAGCCAGGCGTGCACACTGGTGCGATGCACGCCGGCTACCAGTAGAGGTGGATGGACCCTCCTCCAACTCTGGCTGCACATCCACAGTGCACGGGCCCATCACCACTGTCCCCTGCAGGCGCACAGGATCTGTAACAGAAAGTGAGAACATGTTAGTGCATGGGATCAACCTTCCCCCCCACCACCCCCCACCATGTCATACCGTGCAGTAATGGGCTTCCACCTGTCTGGAAGCCACCTCCTGGACCGCCCTCGATGGCACTGTGCTGAATGGATGCAGCAAGATGGTCCTCCACCAGGGTCAGTTGCACCACCTCTGGCTGGCCCCCGCCTGTGGCAGCACATGCTGCCACCTTCTCCTTAACCTGTCTCCTGTCTGTCCCCACCTTCTTCTTACATTCCTGCACGGAGCGCCGGTGGCTTCCGTGCAGGTTTATGGTGCGAGCTACCCCCTCCTATGCAGCAGCACGGGCCTGAGGGGTACCCCGCTGTCCACTGAGTAGTGGCTCCTCATCCAGGTAGGCTTCATAGAGTGCCTCTGTTTCAGCCTTTGTGAAGTTGGGCCTCCTCTTCCACCCACCATCATCCTCCTCACCCAGTCCTTTCTCGGCCATGTCACGGTCTGTATGGGTGGAAGTGGACACCTGCGACTGTGCAGTTCACAGCATTATCCCATGACCATAGTCCATAACATCACACAGCATGCAACCCACCTATCACCTGCAGTAACCGAATATGGTCACTGTAGATCACTGTCGCACATTTATAGCGCAATGCATGCAAATTAGGAGTGGAACAACTTTAATGGGATGCAAATTGCGCCACTGCATCTTTGAATGGCTGATCAGCTGATTTGCATATGACGGCTAAATATCGCGCTGTTGCACTTTGCGCAATATGGTTGAACCGGCTGAGCCGATGGCACACTTCTGTGACTGCGTAGTACACTGCACCGCGCATGCCCAGGTACCTTACGCAGGCGTCTGCCATGCTGATTATGTGTTGTATGCGGTCAGCTATTCAGGACACGGCCACCATTGTGCCAGTGGCGCTACAGTGCTGGTCACCACATGGCGCTGTGGCACAACTGCGCTATTGTCCACTGTGGCACTGACACGCAGGCAACAGCTCATGCTGGACGTGTAGACATCTGATGATGCTGTGCGTAGCCTTGCACCAGAGACATGACCTTGTGCCCGACCTTTGCCCCCTTGGCGCTGTATGTCTGGCATGTGTGCAGCTCTATCGCGCTGTTCGGTAACAGCACGATAGGGACCAATGGCGCTGCCTGAACAGCGCGATAGGGGCAGATTGGGTTGTATTGTGCAACATTTCCATGTGGGGTAACCACGCTGTGGAGCGCCATATTGCCTACTATCAAGTTGCTGACATGGCACGCAGGAGAGCTCCCCAGTGGAGTAGGTTGGAGGTGGCCAACCTAGTGGCCGTTGTTGAGCCTCACTATGGGCTACTGTTTGGGGGAGAACCCCTAGACTTGGCCCGCACCCAAGTGTGGCAGCAGGTAGCCACTGCGCTGGAGCAGGTCACAGGGTGGCGCAGGACAGCGGAGCAGTGCAGGCACTGCTACAGTGACCTGCGCAGGAGAGAGCAGGCACAGCTGGCACTCCTCAGGTCCTGTGCCAGGAGGGGCATTGTGCCTAGGCCAGGTGGGTGAGCCATCTATGCACCTGTATTGTCCGCAGGGGTATAACTGTGTATTGGGGCCAGAGCATGGGGGAGGGTTGTTCCATGGTTGGCTGTGTCAGTGTTTGCAGGTGTGTGATGCATGGGTCTGGCTGTGTGGGCAGGCACACTCATTGGGGCAGGGGGCTGTCTGCGTGTGGATCTCACTTATGTGTTTCTCAACATTTGTTTCCCACAGGCATGGAGGAGCGGAGGAGGGCCCAGGCTGAGGCGCACAGGGGTGCTGCATGGGTGGCCGGCAGAGGAGGCGGAAGTATGGGCCCACAACAGCAGCAGCAGCATCAGCAGCAGCTGCCACCGCAGCAGCAGCGGCTGGATGAGGGTGAGTGTCATTACATCATGGTTGCTATTGCGTGCAATGGGGGGATAGGGCATGGCCACCATCCATGGACAACACTGCCATGCACGCGATGTGTGACAGTCAGCACTGTCCAGTGGCACTGCATGTCTGTGAGTGCTTCACTGGTGGTCCATGCATGCACTGGGCACATGGCTGTGGCACTACCTTCCCACCATGTAGACATGTCACTGTACTGCCTTGGTTGTGCTGTGCTGGGCATGGGTGGGGTGTGTGTGTAGTGGCACACATGGCTGTTGCTGCCTGGTTGGGCTTGGCCAGTGGATGGTCACTGTGAGTGTGTGCAGTCCGTCACAGGGGCAGGGCACTTGGCTGCATGCCATGCATACTGGGTGGGCTTCAGGGTTGTGTACAGTCCTAGCCATTGATTCTGTTCCCTTGCCCTAGGTGTCCGGGTCCTGCGCAGGATAGAGCAGGCCATCCATCGCCTGTTGGAGATATCCCAGGAGTCATCAGCATCCTCAGGGAGCTGAACCAGAGGGGGTGGCGTTGAGAGGGACACGGGTCTGAGCCGGCCTGCAGATCTGCAGCCTGGGGCAGTAGCTGCCCCACCACTACACCCTATACCCTTCCCTCACACCCTGCCTCCCTCACCAGTTCTTCACCCCTACCCCACACCCACTCCTACCTTGTACCTGTCCCCACCCCGTATTGTATACATATGTAAATAGTGTTATTGTTGTTCCTGTTGTTGTTGTTCTTCTGTTTTTCATTGAATATATATATCTATTTTGTTATGAATACTGTGGTGGTCTCTGATTTGCAGCTGGCTATAGGTGCTCAGTTGCAATGGTGTGCATGGCTTCTGGTGTGGTGTGGTCCTTGGATTGTGTGTGTGTCTGCATGGGGGGATGTCCCTGATGTGCTGGTGGCTGTCAGCCGATCTGGCCGTGTGCTGCCCCACTACACTGTGGGCTCCTGGTGGGTCTGGCTTGTATGGTTCTGTGGTACACATGGTTGCATTGTGCCAGGTGGGGGGGGCATGGTGGTTCCGGCAGTGCCAGTCACAGTCACTGCTCATGGGTGGTGTCTTGGGGTTCCAGAGCAAAGTGTGCTGTGCACAGTGGGGGCTGTGGTACACCTGGGTTGTCCGGCCCCTTTGTGTGGCAGTATTTGCTTGCCAGTGGGTGTGCTGGGGCGCCGTGGCCCAGCTGTGCTTGTAGGCTTGTCCCCATGGGCCAGTGGATATTTTGCCCCTCCACCGGTGATACTGTGCTTCGGGTGTGGGGGTGTGTTGTTAGTTCTACACTGTGTTCCTGTGCCTGTCTGTGGCATGGGTGGTGGGCCCCTGCCTACCTCCCTGGTTGTGCAGTTCCATTGCTCTGCTGCTGGGGGGCTCCCTGCTTGCGCTATGGTGCACCTCGACTGCTCAGCTGGGCTGGCCTTGTTGAGCTATGGCGCGGCATATGTGCTCAGCTTCCCCTACCTGGTTGCGCTATGGTGCAGGTTGTGCGATATTCAGACATTTGCTGGTTGCGCAATTTGACTTGCTCCACGTTTGAATATTGCGTCTATTGCGCATGTGCGCAGTTGACGTGCTTGCTTCTGCTATTGCACATATTTTGGGTGCAGTTTGAATATCTGGGCCAGTGTATAAAGCAAAGCAGACAGGTCCAGTGTTAACAGGTGCAGGCAGGTAAGCACATATCCTTCTTGTTGCAATACTAGTTCACATGTAAGCCATCTCATATATGGTTACATACTATGGGCAAGTAGGTTAGTAAGTCAGGCAAGGTATGTCCGCATGTAAAAGTTTTTTGCAGCTGAAGCCATGTAGCAGTTTGGAATATATGAGATGACTTATGTGCAAATTAGTATTGCAACAAAAAGGACTTGTTTACCTGCCTATACCTCTTGACACTGGACCTGCTTGCTTTGTTGTGTACGCTGTGTATTTGAGAGTGGTTTGCTTTTTAAACAAGGTTCATTTCTTGAACTATACGAAAGTGAGTAAGTTACATATGAAAACATAGAAACATAGAAACATAGAATCATTGACTCCGACAGCAGATTAGGACCACTTAGCCCACCTAGTCTGCCCATTTCCCTACCTATTGAATAAGCTGCAGATCCTAGTTAACCAACAGCCTTCTTCCTCCTACCCCCTACTATAATTACCTTATGTCGGTCCCATACATTCTTGAATCCACCCACTGTTTTTGACCCCACAACCTCCTCAGGAAGGAAGCTTAATGTGTCCACCACCCTCTTTGTGAAAAAATACTTCCTCACGTTGCCCCTGAGCCATCCCTCCTCTATCTTCAAATTGTACCCCCTTGTTCACGCACATTTCTTTTTCTGAAAGATGCTACCCGCTTGGACTTTGTTGATTCCCTTGAGGTACTTGAAAGTTTCTATCATGTCCCCTCTCTCCCTCCTTTCCTCAAGGGTGTACATATTAAGCTATTTTAGTCTCTCTTTGCATGGCTTCTGGTGCAGACCCTGCAACATTTTAGTTTCCCTCCTCTGGACTGCCTCCATCCTGTCTATGTCCTTGCAGAGATGGGGTCTCCAGAACTGCACACAGTACTCCAGAAGGAGTCTCACCAACTGTCTTCACAGAGGGATAACAACTTCCTGTTTTCCACTGGTGATGCCTCTCCCTATACATCCCAGTATCCCTCCAGCAATCCTTACTGCCTTCTCACATCACTTGCCTACCTTAAGGTCATCTGATATGACTACCCCCAGGTCCCTTTACATTTTTGTCATTGTTAGCACCTCCCCCCATTGTGTACTCTTCCCCTGGGCTTTTGTTTCCCAGGTGCATTACTTTGCACTTCTATGCATTGAATCTAATTTGCCATACATTTGACCATTCCTCCAAAGTCCTTTCTCATCCTTTCCACCCCCTCTTGTGTATCAATCCTGTTGCAGATCTTTGTGTCGTCTGCAAAGAGGCATACTTTTCCTTCCAGCCCCTCCACAATGTCACCTATAAAGACATTAAAGAGAACCGGTTCCAGTACTGAACCCTGTGATACCCTAGTAGTAACCCCTCTTTCTTCATAGAGTACTCCGTTTACTATTACCCTCTGCATCCTGTTGTCCAGTCAGTTTGTTACCCAGGCTACTACCCTGGGACCCACTCCAAGGCTGGCTAAATTTTTCTTAATCTTTTGTGTTGGACTGTGTCAAATGCCTTGCTAAAGTCTAGGTAGACCATATCCACAGCCCCTCCCTGGTGTACTACTTTGGTCACCCAGTCAAAGAAATCTATTAGATTCATCTGACATGAGCTTCCCGTTATGAATCCATGCTGCCATGGGTCCTGTGCCCCGCTGGCCTCTAGGTACTCTAAAATTCTTTCTTTCAGAAGTGATTACTTCATTTTTCCTACCACTGAGGTCAACCTAACAGGTTTATAGTTTCCTGCCTTTGCCTTGCTCCAGCTTTTGTGTAGAGGAATCACATCCACCCTCCTCCAGTCCTCAAGTACCACACCATCATCCCATGATTTGTTAAAAAGGGTAGTCAGTGGTGTCACTTGGTTTCCCTTTAGTTCTTTTAGAATTCTGGGGTGAATCCCATCAGGCCTCATTGCTTTAGGAGTTCTTTCAGAATCCTTTCTTCTGTGAATGGACTGGCATTGACCCCCCCCCCCATCCAGAGTGCTTCTATTGTTTGGCTTAGGTACCTCCCCCTCTACTTTGTTTGTCAATTCTGAGCAAAAGTATTCATTCATTATCTCTTCCTTTTCACTGTCACCCTCTGCCTGCCTCCCCTCCCCTTATTAAGCCTCACTGTCCCTTCCCTGGTCTTTCCTCACTCCCTAATGTACCTACAAATGTTTTTTTTCCCCTTCTTAACTGAGTTGGCTATCTTTTCCTCAGTTTAGACCTTCGCTATTCTGATGGCCTTCCCCACTTCCTTCTGCTTTAACTGATACAGTTCTCTGTCCTGCTCCTTCTGTGATTCCTTATACTTCCTGATTGCTGTCTTTTTTCTCCCTAACCAGCCCTGCCACCTCTTTTGAGAACCACAGTGTTTTTTTACTTTGTTTTGTTTATTTGCTTCACTCAAAAGCTTATTTCCTCTGTGATGGCAGCTTTGATTTTTCCCCATTATTCATCCACCCGTCCTTCCTGCCCATTTGCTAGTGCATTCCTTAGGCACTCACCCATTTTGCGACAGTCAACCCTCCTAAAGTTCAGTGCCTTCGCTTTTGTATGGTTTGACTCTATGGCTGTGTTTATCGTGAACCACACTAAACCACACTGTTTGGTGGTCATTACAAGTATCATAAAATGAGCATATATTAAAGGAAACCAAATTAAATTGAACTTAAGGTGCTGACCCGTGACTGAGGCCTGCGGACAACAATTTATTTCTGAGTGGCTACAGAAATTTATAACACTGCAGACATCTATAATAAACTGTGCATTAATAAGCTGGCTACCCCATTACTATGGTAAAATACAACACACAATTAATTACTATACAATTGGAAGATAACCTTCTGGTAATAACAGTTGGTTGTCTAAAACCACTGAGTTGGAAATTAATTAAGGCATCATTCGGGGAGATCTAAAGTCAAAAACAGAAGAGAACAGAAAGTAAAATTTAGCCCTGTATTAGTCATACTTGCTAATGTTGATTAACACACTTGGTCCTTGGGGGGCACACATGAGTACAAAAGAAGTCAATGTTACTGCCATAGATGGGTCATCCTTAACCTCAGCTTCCCCTTGCTGTTTCTTTAAAGCCAGTGGCCTCAGGTGGAGAAGGTACCCCATTCTATGACTGCTTAGAGTTTGGTACACATGCTGGTAAATTGTTGGGCATTTCTGGCAGTATTAAGTTGGGTTTGCTCTGGTCTCAAAAAAGCTCTTAAGTTATTGGCCCAAATCTGTACATTGGGGTGTTTACAGAGAGTCAACACTGTGGCATGATTTTTCTGAATTAATAAGGGCCAAAGACAATAGGAGTAGCTTCTTCTTGAAAACATGTCTGCTAGGGTCAGCACATAGTAATAGCTCCAAGGAAGACCTCAGTAGTTGACATTGCAGGAATTCAGACATGGTCTTGTGCACTCTTGTCCAGAAGGATAGGATTGGGGGCACATCAAACACATGTGAAGCAATGATCCATTTTTTGCCATACATTTTGGGCATTCATTAGGGTTTGTCAGGGTTCAACCTATGGAGCTTCTGTGGGGATATGTATGCTCTGTACATTAAATTATATTGTAATTGGTGAAGTTTACTGCTTCAAGAAGTTTAGATAGATAATAGCCTCCCCTATATTTCTGAAGTAATTTCTAAATCCTGGTCTTCCTCCCATTTATCCAGAATGGGCAGGTGTGAGTGTGGGGTTCCAACCAATAGCATTTTATAGTATACTGAAAGGGGCTTTAAACGCGGTTAAGGTCTATACATTTCCTCCACTAGTGGGAAGGGTGCTATACCCCAAGAGGTGTCACAGCAAGTTTGGACAGGCATTGGCATTTTTGCAAGTTTACAAATAAATCATCATGCCAAATGTCGCACTCTTTTTTTTTTTTGAGATAGTCAAAGGATTGCAGCCTAGATCCTTCATATAGTTAAAGCCTTCATATAGTTGTTCCAGATTGAAGAGGCCCTTTGTCTGCCAACACAAGACACGTCTGTGCATAAATACTGACTATTTTTTTTTGGGGGGGGGGTTAGCACTACACTGATACCAGTGTATAAAGATATCCTCTCTGTAACCTCAAGATACTTGTTTGCAGTTATCCAGACTTTTACCAAATTTCAGGTATATCACTTGCTCATATCTGTTACTTTGAATGTAGTCATGTGGGGGATAGAACCTCACTCTCCTCAGATTCCTCCCCCCAAACCTCCTCCTCTTCTAATGTCATTCAAGCTTGCACTGTTGGATAGCTTCCTGTTGGGAAATAGGATATTTTTTAAATTTTCTTATTGAAATCTTGGATGACACCAGTGAGCGGATGCTCATTGAGAGGTTCCACGTCAAATACATTAACACAAGAAGACACAATAAAGTTACAGTAATTATACATAGAGGGTGGGATATTCAGACTGTGCCAAAAAGATGGCATAATACTTGAAGCAGGCATAAAGTGCAGTGTGCTACTGTGCAACGTAATGCGATATTCAAACCAAGTGCAGGCCAAGGTGCGCTTGCGTTACTCAGCTGAATATCATGCCACATGTGCCATGGCGCAACCAGGGATGCACAGTGGAGCAGGGCCAATGCACAGTAGCACAACCAGTGATGTGCAGGGACAGGGACAGGGTGCAGGGTTGCACCACCCATGGAAGCCATGGGTGGAGGATCACCCAGCAGGCCAGACAGACCCACCCCCCTCCCAGGCACCCCATGAACTGCACAACCAGAGTTGAGCTGGATGGACCACCTGCCTTTGAACACCAGCACTGAATCAACAGCTGGGGCACAGTGCCCAAGCACACTCCCCTGGCAAGCAGTGACTGCAACACAAGGAGGGCTGGCCCCCAAGTGCCACCACACCCCACCAATGCAGAGCACCCTCTCCACAGCGATCCCCAGACACCTGGCCCAGAAGCAGTGTCCAACAGTGCATGGCACCGAATGCATGCCACCACCACCGTGACAATGCAATCCTGTACACCATGGTGCCATGCATGGCAGCCCCACTGTGATCATCCCACAGTGGGTGACACTAGTCACTGATGCAACAACTGCATACACAATGCCCCCTGTATGGTCCCCCTATGGTACAGCAGAGAGGTCACTCCTGCGTCAGTACCTGAGGGACCCCGCATGCCACAAGGCCTGCCTGGACACCACCACCAGCAGGACAGCACCCTGCACACCCACCCATGCATGCACCCTGTCCCAGCACTGGCCTCAACAGACAGCACAGCCACCCACTGTGGTGCATGGAGGCATGCACCACGCAAGATGCAACACAGGGCACCGATAAACCCCCACCCTGTCCCAAGGGGACCCCGACACAGGGACACAAATAGCGGGGCAACAGATGCCACTGGCGTGTGTCCACTGATACCATGTACCCATGGCCTGCACCCCACCATGGAACTAGTGAACTAGCCATCTGGTGCATACACCATGAAGCCGTCCACTGCCAGCATGTGGCTGGAGCAGAAGTGACAGACAGTAGAACACAGACTTCGCAACAGACACCAGCAACAGCATGGGGGGGGACAACAACAGCATAGCCCACAGTGTCACCTGAGGCAGACGTGCAATAAACTGGTGACAGTACACCAGCCGCCATGGTGCTGTGCCCAGAGGGTGGCTGGCATGGGCAGCCAACAATGACATGCCAACAGACCATGCGTACCACAGACATGCAAGGGGCTCAGCTGCACCGGCCATGGACAGACTGACAGGGGTGGCAGGGACACAGTGCATGCACCAGGGACCACTGCACACAGGCATCCAGTGCACAGGGAGCAACACACATACCACAGACAGGGACCATGGCCCCCACCCACACCAGTAGTGGGGCCCTGCCGGACACACACATGCCAAGGCCAGCACCACCCTGATGCCATGTACACCACTGCAGCAAAGCACCATACGCCCGCTGCAAATCAAAGACCACTACAGTTGTCATAGTAAACATGATTATAATTCAAATGGAAACTGTACAAACAACAATACCAACAAAACTATGTACAAAGTGGGGGGGGAAGGGCCACAGTCCAGGTGGGAGTTGGCATGGGGCAAGGGGGTACATCAAGGAGTGGGACAAAGGGGTGTGAGGGACAGTCCAGGGGGAATGCACATCACGTGCACCACAGGTCCTACTGGTGGCCCCTCTCTTCTCTCCAGTCCCTCTGGCACCGCCTGTGCCTCCACCAGTCACCACGCTCCATACCCTGGAGCAGCTTGAGAGTAGCCTGGGTCAATTTTAGGAGCTCTTGTATGTGTCACTCCTGGGTAGTCCAGCATTGTCAACCTAGGACAAGGGAGCAGAGTCAGTACATATGACTGGCCAGACCCCTGCGGCCCACCCAATGTGCATGGCATACAGCCGTGGGCCATGACCCTGTGATGGCATGCGACCACCCACAGTGGCCGTGCCCAGAAGACCCACCTACCCAGGCACCCATAGCCATGCAGAATGCTGCATACACCCATCGCCCATGTTCTGCACAGCACCAATGTGGCCGTACAATGACATGGCTATGCAGTGTGATGGCAGTGGCACAGCCATGAACCCAGTGTACGCACAGCCCATCTGCAACACCCACCAACACATGAAGTGCCACAGGACAGTGCAGAGTACACCTTGTGGCATGCACAGCAGTGGGGCCAAGTGTGGGTGGCCATGACCCACCACCATCCCTGCAACCCACCATGCACAGATGTAAGGGGAAACATGGCACTCACCTGCATCCTGGTCAGCAGGGCACTGCTGACCCATTGCACCACCACTGTGCCCTGGCTGCAAGGCCATGCCACCTGCTCTGGCTTTCTGTCCCTGTCCACAGGCCAAACATGCCCTACGGTGATCCTCCAGGCCTAGGGTGCAAACATGGAGAGGGAAACATCAGTACAGGTCAGTAATATAGCCCCCCCTCGCTGTGTGAGTGCCTGCACAGCTCAGCCATGATGCACCCCCATCACCACCACCCCCACAGGTCAGCCCTCGCCCCCCTGAGGTGTGGCCTGATGCCCACCACGATACCTGGACAGACAGACACAACCAGTGATGGGATGGAGCACCTACCTGGCAATGGCACAGTGCCACGCTGGGTGCATGCCTGCAGTCACCCCAGGCGGTCAGGGTCCCGGTGCTGGAGGTCACCATAACGGTGGCAACACTGATCCGCTGTCCTGCTGCTCCCTGTTGCCTCCTCCAGGCCCTCTGCAACCTCCTGCCACACAGCAGTCTGTAGCCTCTGGAGGGGTACCTGCCCAAAGTAGGCACCAGCATGTAGTTCCACCAAGGTCACCAGGTTAGGCAGCTTGATGGCACTCCAGACCAGACCTCTGGTACGAGGCATGGTGCAGTCTCAAACTGCATCAAAATGGTGTTCTGTAGCACACATGCCCCACGTGCGGAGGCAGTGGGGTACTGCGCTGCCAGTCGCTATCACGCTGTCGCACAATAGGGGTGCAGCCATGCGTACGCATGTGCCTAGGGGGCAAAGGTCAACTGCAGGGTCAAAGGCCCGTCCGCACACAGAGCGCCACAGTGCTATTGGGATGCTCTGCGTGTAGTGTGGTAGAGTGCATGTGTGTGATGCTCTGCAGTGGCCTACTATGCTATAGCACCATGACACCCATGGCACGTCAAAGCACACACGCCCCCTGGACATATAGTGCACTAGAACAATAGGCACAGTAGTGGCTGTACTCTGCACTGCCTCTCATGCAGACCACATCAGCAACACCACACGCGTAGGCGTCAGCACCCCGGGCATGCATGGTGGGGTGCCAATTGTGCATGTCACAGTGGTCACCATAGCCTGAGCATGCTCAACAACATTACACAAGGTGCAACAGCGTGATATTCAACCAGGTTATGCAAATTAGCTCATTAGCCATTCCACGGTGCATCCACTGCATTAGCATCCACTTACAGTTGTGCCTGCTCTCATTTGCATGTGTTGCGCTATATATATATGCGACCTGGGGCTGCATAGGCCATGGATCAGTATTGAAGTCCTTTGTGGTAGGTTGCATGCTGTTGGTATGTGAGGACAGTCATTTGGGAGGGCTGTATGGGACTGCACAGTCCAAGGTAACACCTGTCTTTCCCTCAGGCATGAGCATGACTGAGCGTGAGGAAGAGGAGAAGCAGAGAAGGGGGGGAGAAGGAGGAGGCCCAACTTCACCAAGGCTGAATCTGATGCCCTGTTCGAGGCATATCTGGACAGGGAACTGCTGCTTAGTGGACAGCAGGGAATGCCACAGGCCCATACTGCGGCGTGGGGTGAGGTGGCGCGTGCCATAAACCAGAAGGTCAGCCACCGGCAGTCTGTGCAGGAGTGCAAAAAAAAAGGTAGGCATGGACAGGAGGAGGATCAAGGACAAGGTGGCTGACATCAGGGTGGCATGCAGAAAGTATCCCGCCTGACGCCACAGGAGGAGTGGGTGGCCAGCAGCATGCGGCATAGTGCCATCGAGGGCATTCCTGGTGGTGGTTTCTAGATGGTGGCAGCCCATCACTGCATGGTAGGTCTGGCGCTGTCAGTGTGTGGGTGGTGGAGAGCATGCCACAGGATCAGGCGGAGCCACTAATGGTACTGTGTTCCTTTACAGCTCCTAAGCATCTACATAGGGCAGTGGTGGTGGGTGTGTCCTCCAAGGGGGAGGCCCTGGACACAGAGGATCACCCATCCACCTCCACAGGTGTCCAAGAAACCAGCCAAGTGCATATCTGCATGTCTGTCCAGACTGATGCGGATGGTGCAGGTGCGGACATGGCCCTGCCTGTGTCCCAGCGTGACATCGCACCCAGTGTCCAGTTTGCTGGGACACAGATTGAGGCTGAATTCAGCACCGATGATGATGGGACGCACGTCCCGGACAGTGATACATGTGGGACACAGGATGGTCCCACAGCAGGCAACCGCCAAGGTGATACCACATGTGATGCTGCCTTGCTGCCTGCGTAACAACCCATTCCAAGCCTGTGTATGTATGCCCCAGTGGGGCAGCACTGGTGTGCATCCAGGGCAGTGGGGCTGTTGCAGCTGCTGCAGTAGCGCCGGTACTTCCTGGTGATCAGCAGCCAGAGGGGCAGTGCCAGCAGTTGGCCAATGACAATGGGGGACAGTGTCGGGGGCAGTGGCAGTGCACCACGGCAGCACGTGCCCCAGAATGGCACTGATGTGCAGCACCCATCATCAAGGGGTGCTGGCCAGCAGAGCCAGGAACAACATGGGGACAGCATGCTGGACCAGCAGATGACCCTTGGATGACCACAGTCATCTTTCCGCCCCAGTTGATCAGCAGATGGCTTGTGACGTGCGGGATGCACTCAGTGCGGTTCTGCGCCAGGCAGACAAGCGGCGCAGCAGGGACCACGGCTTGCTCCTGGCAGAGTTGGCCCAGCAGCAGGTGGATGTGACAGCTGCCATTGACAGGCAGACCACTGCAATGGCGACTGCCATGGCTACACCTACCACCCAGTTAGGTGCCCAGCCACTGCAGACACCACGCAGTGTTATATCCACCCCCCGTTCCCCGACATCATGTGACACCTGCTATGTCGGCTATCTACAGGTTCGGCCAGGGCATACCGAGCACGCTTGTGCAGGCATGTTCGGGGGCTGCAGACCCCTCGCGGAGACATGGTCGGCTTCACGCAGCGTCACCCCTGGGGGCCTGTTGGTGCCACCCCATGAGGCCACTGGTCAGCCTGACACAGCTGGCAGGTCTCAGCAGGGCCACCCATGCATCCATGGTGGCCGTGGTACTGTGCCACATGACTGACCTGTCTCCCACCGTGGCCACTATTTGCCACTGCCCTGTGCACTGTGGTGTGCATTGTACGACGCATGGGTAAAGTTCCCAACCCTCCACACACACAGTCCCTCTGCACACCCTCCCGGCTGCTGGCCAATGTGGCATGTGCAGGATGATGCCTGCAAAGTGCTGTCCACCACTGTGCAATGGTGCCCAGCATCTGAGGTATGCACAGTGCCAGCCTCTGGGCATGGTTGTGTGTGGTCCTGTGAGGATGTGGGGGTGCCTGTTGGGGTGGGTGTGCCGTTTGCCCTTTGGGCATGTGTTGTGGTGTGTGTGCATGTGTGTGCACATGTCGTGTTCAGCCCTACCCATCCCTGCCGCTGTGTGTGGTCCCCTGCTCAGTCCCATTCCCTTACCACCATCTGCCCCTGGTGTCCAGCCCTGCCTGTCTGTGGGCTGTGTGCTTGCCCTTGGTGGTTGCACCTGGTCCCGTGACCTACTTGTGTTGTCTGAAGTGCTCCTCTGCGATGGTGTCCCAGTGCTGCTGTGCCATCCAGACCAGCCAGGAGTCTTGTCATCCAGGGGGTGGCTGCCCTACACCAGCTGGACCAGCATCCTCATCTCTGTCCCCCTCTTCGACCTCAATGGCTTTCCCACATTCAGTGGCCATGTTGTGCAGGATACAGCAGGCCAAGAATAGCCCACAGGCCTTTGAGGGGCTGTACTGTAGGGCACTGCCTGATGTGTGCAGGCACCAGAACCATGCCTTCAGCAGCCCGAACACCCACTCGATGACATTCCATGTTGTGGCATGTGCCTCATTATACCGTAGCTGCGATGGGGTCATGGGCACCAGTATGGTGTGAGCAGCCAGGGCCATAGCGGGTAACCATTGTCACCTGTGTGTAGAGGGTAGACATTAGCATGGTGGTCTGTGTCACTATGCCATGGGCCATCGTGGCCAGTACCCATGGCACCTCTGACAATGCACCCCCCCATGTCTGCTCACATCGTTCTGCGTATTATGCATACTCACCTACTAGATAGCCGGTGGGGATGTTCCCACTGTCAAACCTGTGGCACAGTGTAGACTGGTACAAGATGAAGACATCGTGTGCTCTACCAGGGTGCATGGCACAGACATTGATTATGCACCCCTGGCATCGCACACCACCTGGCAGTTTATACTCAGGTAGCCCTTGTGGTTGATGTCTGCCGCACCCTCTGGGCCAGGTGGCATGCAGATGCCTACATGGGTTCGGTCAATGGCCCTGAGCATGCCAGGCAACTGTGTTACCCTGTGGAACTCCTGTATGTGTGCAGTGTGCTCCACCTGTGTGCTGGGGAAATGGATGTACTCTGCAGCATGTGGCAGCAGTGCGCTGAGGAATTGTGTGAGTAGGCGTGATGCAGCTGACTGAGTTATGTCTGTCGTGTCCCCTGTTGGTCTCTGGAAGGTGCCCATGGTGAGCAGGCACATGACAGCTGTGACCTTTGTCTCCACTGACAGCTCATGGCTCCGTTGTGTGGGTGCCTGCATCTCTTCACTGCACAGCTCACAGAGCTGCCTCAGAATCACCTGGTTCAGTCAGTACCGGCCCACCATCTCAATGTCAGAGTACTGTTCAAAGCTGGTATGGGCTCGGTACTACCTGCTCTGGGCATACTGCCGATGCGCCCTTCCACAGCCACGCCTCCCTGCTGCCTGCCTTCTCACACCCCTTATTGCCACCTCCATCTGGAAGGTGGCACTGGTCATGTCCCTGGCTGGTGTTCCCCCCGGGCGGCTGTTCTCCTGTTCCCCCCACTGTCTGTTGCTTGTGCTTCTCCTGCACAGGGTTCACTTCCAGCTGTTCGGCTGTGGGTGTCCTGCCTCTTGCCACTGCCCTCCATCCACTGTGGCACTCTCAGGCCCTTTCGCTCACACTGGTATGGCCACACCCACTCCTACCCTCACTCAGGCACACTTCTAGTGGGCCCTGTCCTACACCTGGCCACTGCTGCACCCTGCTTCGTGTCTTGCCTCCCTGGCACTCTGTCTCCGTGCTCCCACCCACAGCTTCCCTGTGGAGCATTCTTCCTCCCCTCTCTTGCTCACTTTTATTTTGGCTCATTTCCGCTGTTGTGCAACTTGCATGCTGTTGAATATTGCACTGCACATGTTATTCATGGTTCTGCCCCCTGCAGTTGTGCATGCATTCATTACTGTTGCACTCTGGTGCATTGCTTGTTGCACTGCACAGCCGGCTCCCACTGAATATCACACAATGGCACATTTCCACACTTGCTCTGGTGCATCCCTGTTGTGCATGGCACATCCGCTCTGAATATCCCACCCACAGAGTACAAAAATTCAACAGTACATCGGTTGCAATGACCAACTGTTACACAAATTGTGCTAAGGCATAGTACATGGTATGCCGGCGTCCTGCAGAAGAGAGAGAGAGAGACAGAGGCAGACTGTTAGGGTAAGGTAGGGAGGGGCAGTAGGAACTGGAATAGGAAGGCTAGAGGGAAAGAAAAGAGCCAAAGGGGTAGGGGGTGAGAGGCAAGTGCTAGGGCAAAAGAAGATGGGAGGCAAATGGTTGGGCAAAGACTTAACTTGGCGGTTCAGGAGTTCAAAGTGCTGAGGCAGACTAAAGCTGCGGGTGCAGACTAGAGGGGGCACCTACAGGTACTATTGTCAGTGAGGTGCTGATGGAGTTTGTGCTTAAAGGAACCAATGATTGAGGCTCGGGTTATGTCAGGTTTTAGACCATTTATCCACAGAGGGGCCCAGTGAGCAAAGGATCTCTGTGCCATAGTTGTGCGGCACCTCGACATTCCGAATACTTGTGTAGTCAAACTCCTGGTGTGCCTGGCATGTACAGGTGGTAATAGAAGGCTCAGAGCTCCTTGAGGAAGTAAGTTTAGTGAGACCTTTTTTGCCAGTATTAAAGTATTCTGTCCTTCAATTGAAGCTAGCCCGGTTGTGCATAAAGCTCACAGGTGTGGGTGAGATTTGGGGCATTATTGATCAGGCAGCAGGCTTTGTTTAAGGCTGTTGAGAGGCATTGGAGCACTTTGTCAGTTTCAGAACTATAGACAGCTAGGCCATAGTCAATCAAGGTGATGGGTGAACTGTTAATTGCCAAGTTCAGAGCTTCATAGGTCAAGCAACATCTGTGCCTGTAGAGGATACTGATCCTGGTGTTAAAGGCTTTGGCTGTGATGTCAATGTGCTGTGTCTAAGACAGGGTAGTGTCCCATGTGATTCCCAGGTACTTGAAAAGGGGGACTAGTTCCAGGGTGTTACGGGAGTCATTCTGACTTGCCAGAGGATAGCCTTTTAGCTTGTTTTGGGCAGTGGTGAAGAGCATGGTCTTGGTCTTTTTATAGTTCATGGCCAGTTTTTGCTCTTTGAACCATTTTTTAGCCACTGCGAAGCCACTCTGGAGGTTGTATTCCAGAAGTGTGGGGTCAAGGTTGCTAGTAAAGATCACCACATCATCTGAGTAGAGGAGCATGTGACTATTGCAAGAAGCTGGGAGGTTGTTTAGGAAGACACTGAAGAGAAATGGACCAAGTATGGATTCTTGTGGTACCCCTGATTTGACTGGTCGACTTTCTCATAGTATGTCCCTGGTCTTTACTTGCTGTGATCGCAGGCTAAGGTAGCTACAAAACCATGCTATAGTTTTTAGGGCTAGCCCTATGTCTGAGAGCAGTTCAAGGAGGAGGGAATGATGGACCGTGTCAAATGCTTTTGATAGGTCAAAAAGGCTGCCCCTATGATGTGCCCTTTATCAAGAGTACTAGGTATGAATCTGGTAAATTCCAGGAGAGCTGTGATGGTGCTATGGCCAGCTCGGACATCATGCTGTTCTGGGCATAGAAGCTGATATTGATTGAAGTACTCCACCAGCTGGTCAGACACAATCCCTTCAAGGGCCTTGGAGAGCAGGGGGAGTATAGAGATTGACCTGTAGTTGTTTTGAAGAGACTGGTCACCGCTTTTGTGTACTGGGGTGATCATGAAAGCTTTCCAGGTTTGGGGGAATTTGGAGTGGCAGAGGGATAGATTAATTATCTTTGTCAGAGGACCAAGTACTTCGTCTAGTGTTAGTCTAACAAATTTTAGGTCCAGAGAGTCCCCACTGTGCCTTGATTTGCTGAGGGCTTTTTCAAGGTATTTTATAGCAGAGGTTTTGGAGACCAGTTTGAAATGGAAGAGGGGCTGATTTGGTTATGCTGGGGTCTTCTCACTGACCCCTGGAGCAGATGTATTGAATACATTTGTCGGGAGCACACTACTGAGATCTGAGAAGGCGAGGTTCAGAGAGTTAGCGATGAACAGAGGGTCCAAGGTAGGGACGCTCTCAACATTTAGAATGGCTGTGACTATTTTACGGTCCTTCCCAGTGATATTGTTTAGATTTGCCCAGAAAGATTTGCTGCTATTCCAGGTGATATTGAGTGCTTCCTTGTATAATTTGCTTTTTGCCTCATGGACTGCCTATGTGCACTCATTGCAGGCATTCTTATACCTTTAGATGCTAGTTGGTGTGCCATGTGCCAATGCTGTTTGCCAGATTTGGTCTCTTGCGTTTAGTTGAGCCAGTAGTTTTGGGGTAATCCAGGGATTTATGGGTCCTCTGATTTTTCCCTCTGTGACGGGAGCACATTTGTCATAGGCTGCATTGAATTTTGAGATAAAGAGATCTAGTGCAGTGTCCATATCCATGGTTCCATACAGGTCTGACCAGTCCTGCTGCTTTAGGTCATCCTTTAGTTGCGAAGATGCCCTTTTAAGAGTAGGTGGTTTTTATGGTTTTGGCAGGGGGGTTGTGATAGTTGTTGTTCCAGAGGAAACTGACAAGGGAGTGGTCACTCAATGAGTCAGGGAGCACAGTGAGATCTGTGATGTGGGAAGGGCGGTTCGAAAGAACCCAGTCCAGAAGTGTGCTGATGTCCATCTTGTGATTGGTTTGAGTCGGCACATCCACCAGTTTGGAGAAGTGGATTGTGGCAAAGGTATCTTTGAAGGTGTTAGCAGCAGGTGAGACCCAGTTGATATTCAAGTCTCCCAACAGCATTGTTTCAGAGTTTAGGCTCAGTGTGCTGATGTAGTCCAGTAGGTTGTTGTTGCCAAGTGTGGTTTGCTTAGGTGGGATGTATATGGACAGTAGAGTGAGTACTCTGTTGTGTGCTACTAGCATTAGTTTGATGGCTAATACCTGGAGATTATCATTGCTGGGTAGTGGGGGTATGACATATACCTGGAGTGTATTTCTGGTGTAAATGACACATCCTCCACCTCTTTTTGAGCACCGGTCCTGTCGGTACAGGGGTGTAGCTGGGCAGAGATATGGCAGTATCTGGTATTTTCAGGGAAAGACAGGTTTCCAAAACAGATATGACATCAGGGTGGTGTTCAAAGACCCAGGCCTTGAGACTGTCTATTTTTGGGAGGAGGCTGCAGATGTTTAGGGATGAGAACACAAGATCTGTAGTTTTGCACTGTCTGGCATTGAGAGTAGTTGGAGGGCCAGGGTTGGGATGCACATTGCCAGACATCAGGAGTAGGAGAAGCAAGAGTAGTCTTAGGAGCTGTTCCAGTATAAATTTTTCTGTCGTTGCCTTACATGTTTGTTGGGTGCCAGTGTTTTCATTTTGTGAATATTGCCTGAAAGAAGAGTAGTAGTAGCAGCAAGTGAGTAATGTGGTCCAGTAAGTTTAAATTTTCTTGACCGTTGCCTTTTGCTGGACACAAGCACTTTAGTGGTGCTAAAGTGGGCAAAGAATCCAGGGATGAGTGGTACCAAGGAGGGATCTTTTGAGTCACAGCACTGTGACCAGATCCTGGGATGTCCATGCTGGGTGTAGCTTTTGGACCCATGGTAGGGGAAAGTGATTGAGACATACACATTAAGGACTGACTACTAATGGTTTAGATGGGTGGAAGGAGGCAACCTGGTGCATGGAGGTCCCGTTGGGTATGACGATGCATAATAGGGTCCCAGAGGTCCTAACCAACATTGTGATGCACAAACCTCAGGAATGAGATACTAAACCTTTGAGAGAGAGTGGGAGAGAGAATGAAAGTGAAACCTGAGAGAAGTAGGGGCAAGTCACTGGGAGAGAGAAAGTGTATTTAATATAGGAAGGAGGTGGGGGAGATTGGTGGGCAAAAAATCACACAGACAGCTACACAGAGAAAGAGCTGCACTGATACCAGCTCTTCACCCCGCTTAACTTTCCCCAAATTAATGAAATAAAAATAGGGACAGTCCAAGGACACTGCTCAGTTGGACAGGTAGTCTGTTAAGCTGCATCAAGGATAGCTGGGAGACTGAATACTACAATCAAAAGTTTGGCATTTCACTTCCCACTCACCCTGGGGAGCATTTGGAGGACTGACCTGCATATTCAGCCATTCTTTCCTTACCCTTACGTATTGTAGAGTCCAGTTGCTTAAAGAGTGTATCATGGTTTTGGAATTGACAGTGCATGAAAGAGATATAAGCATTTGGGGATGATAGCCATTTTAACATTCACACTGCCTAATATTGTAAATGGAAGTTCTCTCCACCTGCCACAGTCCTCAGAGATGCTGGAAAACAAAGGACCATAATTGTTCTGCCTGAGAAGACTGAAATTTGCTGGGATGGTAACCCTTAGATATTTAATCTGATCTACCACTTGTAGACCTCAGTGCTCTGGCACAAGACCTCCCTGTATAACCTAACCACCAGCATAATCATATCTTGGACCTGTTGATCTTCTGGCCCAATAGGGAGCCATATTCAGAAAGCAAAGCATGTACTTTTGGAAGGCCCATATGTGGGTTCTGTAAGTAGAGCTGAGTTTCATCTGCAAAAATAGCTAGATTGTATTCTCCCCCAGGTACCCCTCAATCTACACTCATTCCCCAAGTGATGGTGAATCACTGCAGCCAGTGGATCCAAGGTGAGTACCTACCAATGGGATGAAAGGTGAAAGATGGCACCCCCATCATGTCCCTCTAGTAGAGGAGAAGGGCAAGGAAGGGATTCATTGAGCAAGACCATAACCATTGGGGTTGTATATACAGTCTTTATTCACCCTTATTCACCCTCTTATTTGGTCCTTAAACCCAAAATAGCCCAATGTGGCAAACATGTACCTTCACTCTATATGATGGAAGGCTTTCTCTACATCTATGGCAAGGACCATAGCTCCATGGGACCCTGCCTTCTTTGTCCACTTATGTATGATGTTAAGGGTTCTGTATATCTTGTGCTTCTGCTGTCTGGTTTGTGTGAAACTTCCTTGACCTTGGTGGATACATAAGGGTACACAGGGCTCCAATCTAGTGGCAATTACCTTCACAATTATTTTACAGTCTGTATTAAGCAGAGATATAGGGCAGTATGAAGCACGAAAGGTTGGGTCCTTGCCCTCTTTCAGAAAAACAGTGATGTGGCAGACCACTTGGAGAGGGGCAGCCCACCTTCTTTTAAGCATCCCCCTAGCATGTCCTCTAGATGTTCTATTAGCTGTTTCACAAACTTTTTAATAAAATCAATTGGGAGGTAATTTGGGCCAGGGACCTTCTTCCTTTATTGTCCTGATTGCTTTGAGGATTCAGAGATACAGGGTTTATCTCTGCATTTTGGAAAAAGGAGTCTAACTGTTCTAAGGATGGAGAGACTTCAGTAGTATACAGTTTTATGTAAAATGTATTAAAGGTCATCTCCATTCCCTTCCAACCAGACATCAAATCTCCTGCTCCATCCCTGATCCATCTAATAGCCTTTTCCCACAATTTTTTCTTTAGTTACTATGGTAGCAGCTTGTCGCCCCTTTCACCACTGAAATAACTGCTGAGTGCTTTCAGAATCCATTTCAACTTTTGGACTACTGCATAAAGGGCTGGTGTTGGCCTTTACATGTGGGCTTGCTTACAGGCCTTAACTTTTTATTCTAAGAATGTAATCTCCCCCAGTCTCCTATTATGGCTGGCAAAAGAGATGGCCTGCTCCAGAATAAAGGCTTTCAAGGACTCCCACCTGACTGATTATGATGTATCTTCTTTCTTGTTGTGGGCTAGAAACTCTGATTACTTGGGACATAAACTCTTTCAACTTCTCATCTTTGAGAATGGTAAGATCAAATCTCTAGAGCCTGGCTAGAGGAAGATCAGCACCAAGAGTCAGCCCAAGAGTCAGGGGTGCATGATCTGATATTAAAACTGAGGAATACTCGACTTTGGAGGTGGCATAACCAATGCTGGGACCACCAGCACCCTGTCAATTTTGGGTGTACAAGTGATGTGAGTAGGAGAAAAAAATGATACTCCCTGCCAGGCTGGTTGTTGTGCTCCCAAATATCTGAGCGGGATCATGTGCTTTTCTGGTCTCCCAAGGCTTCAGCTTTCTTAATGAGGGGGACCAAGGTTGTGTTAGATCAATCCAGAAAAGTGTCACTAACACAGTTAAAGTTCAGCCCTTGGGTTCAGGGACCTGGAAACTAGGCCACGTCCAGGGCAAGCTTTGATAGAAGCCTGAGTCCTCAATACTGCGACCATAAATTGATCCCTCCACCAATGTTTACCCAGTTGGAGTTGCAGATGAGCCAGAGCATAGCACCCCTCTTGGTCTGTCATCTGTTTTATCACTGCCCCCTTAAAACCACAGGGCAACCAGACTGCTGCCCCCTAGCTTTTGCACTATAACAAGTGGCTACCCACATTGTTCCCCAACTCCCTCTAGTTTTGTCCAGCTCTTGGAGGCTCACGTGAGTCTCTTGCAACAGTATTATATCTGATTTCTGTTTTTTAAACATACCTTGGACTTTTTTTCTTTAAACTACATTCTCCAGCCCATTTGTGTTCCAGGTTGTAACCATCAACTGTTCAGCCATTTTGAAATTTTGTTACAGCTCAACAGTGGTGCTCCATCAGTCAAAGATCAACAGAGCTGCCTAGGCTGGAACATTTCTGTAATGGGTCACACCTGATAAGTGACCATAATAGAGAAACTTCATATTTTTCCCTTTCAAACAACTCCCTCCCTCCCTCCCTCCAACTCCCACACTCGCATTCTGAGCCCATATACAACATGAAAGAGTGCAAACAGAATAACAGTGTAAAATCTTTTAAAAGAACTGAATATTCTGTCCTGCTCCCACCTTGACATCTAGCCAAATTCACCTATCTTGGATATGTCAGATGGTAATATGGTAAGCAGGCACATTTAACTTCAAAACTTATATTAAGAAAGACTTCAAACAGTAATAGGTAATTTCCAGGTCTGTTGAAGCAGCAGGTGCCTGCCCTATCAGTGGTCGCCCCCCAGGATATCATTTTATCAAGCCAACATTTAAGTTCAAATCAGTGCAGTTAATTATCCCAGGTATTAACAGATCCTGTTGTGTCCAGTATGAAATCTCAGCAAAGTCACGGAGCCATGAGTTCGCTAATTTATGATCAACCTCAAGCATGTTCATTGCATGGACCTAGTGCCAGACAAAAATCACTGAGTTAGTGGAGTCTAGACACTGCCACCATTTGAACCTGCAACCCTAGGTACAGTCAGGGGCTAGTCTGAAACCAATAATATTGCCAGATCACCATGTCCCATTAGTTTGTGTCACCCCAAAGTAAACTTAACAGCACCAGGGAGCATGGTTGAAAGATCGCTCAGCTCTGGTAGTCAAGGCTATTATTGCAGCTTCAATGTTCACAAGATCGCATGTTCATGATAGATTTTCCTGCCTAGCCCCTCGTTGCTACTTGTATCTCCAGATGTAGTCAAGGAGGCCAAGTAATATTTTAACAACTCTCTCATGTATTGAACAGCTTGCAGACAAATGAAAAACTTCAAGTGGTTCGGACTCTCACTCCTTACAATCAGCAGATCACAAGCAGGCTAACATTTTGTCATTTATCACAGTAATATCTTGTAGAAGCATTCTACGGCAAAGGATCCAGCAGGGCACAGATTTTGCAATAGAATTTGATTGTCTAGCTTGTCTGACTGTACAACACCCCCCCGCAGCTCAGTTGGTTCTTCATCCACTTCCACTCAGCCCAGCTTATATACACCAAATAAACCACTCCCACCTGCCTGAGAATTGCCCATGTTGGCATGTTAAGCTAAATCATAAGTTCTAGGTAGTACATTGTTATGGATCAGACAAAAGGATGCATTTATTGAAACTCCCAGATCACTGAGATACCATTACACCTAAGCTTTCGATCATCTGTTATCAGGCTCAGGGACTGCTGGGAAACTGCAACCTTCTGGGGTCCCAGAACAGGATTGAAAGAGAAAATTTACAGTACCTCATTTGCGTGCTGGTACCATGCTCCAGACTTGTGCTCTCCCCTCCATTGTTGCTTTCTTCTCCTTCACAAACCACTCTGCAGCTGCTGGGTCAGTGAAGAATCTCACCAGCCTCCTAGGGTGTGACACCTGAAGTCTGGAGGGGTAGATATGGGTGAACTCCCATCTCCTGAAGTGCATCTTGTCCTTACCTTCATTAAATTGATGCTGTTTCATATGTAAATCATGGCTGAAATGCTGGAAGATGGATGCACAACTCTCCTCATATGTAATAGGGCCTGCTGTCTTGGCTGTTCAAAAGATCTTCTTTTTGTTGGTATTCCTGAGGCATTTTATAAGAAAGTGCCTCGGTTTGTCTCCCGGTTTTGATCTGGGGACAGTGCAGTAAGTTCTTTCCAGCTTATACTGCTGTGGTTCAGGATCCACATGTTGTACCTCCTTCTCTGGATTGCCCTTCTTTGTCTCTTTGCGGGAGTCCAATGATTGTCAGATTGGCTCTCTTGGACCTATTTTCTTGGTCATCCAGTTTTGTTTTAAGATCCTTAATGTCAGCTTTTAAGGCATTATTTTCACTACCGATATCCGCAACAATATCTTCAAGCTCCCTCACCCAAAGCCCCACTTCATTTAAGTGGGAGGCATGGGCTGCTGTTGTTTCGGACATACCTGTTACAATATTATTTTTTTTTCAATTTAAAGTTTTATTCAGTTTTATACACATACATAGAGAAGATCTACTGTAACCAGTGGCGCAGCTAGAGGGGGTCTGGGGGGGTGGTCACCCCTCCTAGCTGTCTCAGTGTGAGTAGTGGTGCCACTCCATCATCTTTATTCACTGTTTAGTGCCCATTGTGGAGCCCATGATTGACTGAATGGCACCCCCTGGCTCCCAAATGCTCCCAAACTTGGCTCAGCCACTGACTGTAACATGTAAATAAGTAACACAGTACACGTATATAGGAATTAGATTATCTCTCCCCCAACCCCCCCCACAACCTCCCACTCACACAGAGTTTAGCAATCTAAAATAAAGCTATCTATCAACAAAGAAGGATCATTAGATTTTCTGAAGAGAGTATAAAGCAACGAGAGGGACCCATACCTTATTAAATTTCTGAGATTGATTATGTAAACTAGCAATTGTCTTTTCCACTCTGAGGTTGGACAACAATTCCTGCAACTATTCACTATAAGAAATATCTTTTGCAACCTTCCAGTGCTTCAGTACCAGTTTTTTAGCTGACATGGCCATGAGGGTAATATGATAATTTCTGTTAGTGACCCTCACTGAGGAAAGATCCCGCAATATACAAATTTCGGCAGTAAATAAATCCAATAAACCCAAAAGAGGGTCTACTTTCTGTTTAATGGCACTCCATAAGGGGTGCTACAATATTCTAAAGATTGGTCATTTGTGCTGTAAGGTTAAGAAATCCCACCATGACTTACGTTTGTAGACTGGCAAGCATCGCTAGCACCCCTGCCAACAATTGTTTGAGTTTAGGCATGCCACAGCTTTCTGCAGCACTCATTGTCTGCCAGCTGGTATGAGCCTTGTATTTTTTTTTTTTTTTGCAATTAACATTTTATTGAACATTTAAATACAAACACTTGCGGAGACAAGGTAGAAATAAGAAATAAAACACAGGTGGGGTCACACAAAGGACAATCAGTACAATCTAAAATATAGAGATACATACAGCCTCCATAACCCCCCACCCCAACCCATCCCACCCCCACCCCTCTATACTAGGCACTGCGATTAGAAACCACCTGGGAGAAAAAGATAAGAGGCATCACTACTATAGGTTCTTTATGAGTAAACTGTTACTAATGGAGACCAGATTTTCTCGAAATGGGGCAACACATTGTTCAATATGGCAATCATCCTCTCGGTCCTGAGGCTCGAAAGAAATTCTGCCAACCATTCAGAATAAGTGATTAGGCAGGGGTCCTTCCAGTGCTTCAACACTATTTTTTTAACTATACAAGAGATCATGGTTATATAAAATTTCCTCTGTTTAACCATACAGCCCTATATATCGCTAATAAACATATTTCCGGGGAAAAAAGATCCTCTAATCCCAGTAATGGATCCGCTTTACTTTGATTTCATTCCACAGAGGGGCAATGTTAGGACAGTGCCAAAAGATATGGAGAAGGTCTCCTCCCTGCCACATCTATAACACAGAGAACTCTGCTCAACTTTAGATCCTGTAACTTGAGGCGTGTAATAAATATTGTGCAATATTTTGAACTGCACCAGTCTGAGATGATCTTGTCGGATCAATTTGTGGCAATTCAGCCAAATCCATGCCCAGTCCCAGGTTATGTTAGGAATACTTTGGCCCAGTATGAACTAGGTGCCAGGCTATCCTTAAAGGCCCAATTGAACAATACTAAATAGATCTTGGAAATAGCCTGTGGGGCACCGACTAACATGCTAAGGTCTTCCCAGAATGAGATGCAGGGTGAATAAACCGGATTGCTACCGATTCTCTGAATCAGAGCATGACGTAATTGATATACTTTGAAAATATCCCTCTGAGTCAAATCGAACTTCACCAAAATCTGCGCCACTGAGATTATACCGCCATCCGTGTTTAGAAAATCTTTCAGGGAGCAAACAGCTAAGAAGGGCAACCAGTTCTGTTTAATAGTCCGATATCCTATCCGCCATTGCGGATTCCCCCAAACAGGCTGCCCCATGTCCCACGTTTGTTCATACTTCAAAAAATTACATAACTGATTATGTATTCTAAGAGAAAGTCCAATAGGAGACTTTTTCAGTAAAGAGGGAAGTAAACGAATGGGTACATAGGGTAAAGCCTTGGGATTAATATCTACGCTCTTAATAAAACTAAATTCCAGATTAACCCATAATGGAATGTATCCCATATTCATGGTGGTGTTTTCACAATGCATCCATCTCCCGTATTTATTTAGATGCGCTGCCCAAAAATAAAGTGCAAAGTGAGGCATTCTCAGACCACCGAAATTTTTGGGGGCCGCCAACTTAGGATACGACATCCTGGCCTTCATATGTCCCCAGACGAAATCAGCCAATTCACCGTGAAGTTTCTTAAACTAAGAAAGGGAAATCCAGATATTTAACATAGATAAGGGATAGAAAAGCCTGGGGAATATATTCATTTTTACAATATTTATTCTCCCCATAAGGACAAAGGCAATTGTGTCCATCTTTTGAGATCAAGTTTGATTGTGTGGACTAAGGATTCTAGTTCAGTTGCGAGTCTATCCTGACTGCTTGCCAAAAAAAGGCCTAAGTATCTAAGAGATTTAGAATCCCATCCTAAACCTAGTCCTACGACATCAGGCTTAAATACTCTGTTGTTCAAAGGATAAACAACAGTTTTGTCCTGATTCAATTTATAATTGCTTAGCCCACTGAAATTCTGAATAAGTTTTAATAGATTGGGAATAGACCTATCGGGTTTCGATACATAGATTAATAAATCGTCGGCATAAGCCGTAACCTTAATTGTATATCCCCTTACATTAATACCAAGAATCTCAGGGGACAATACAATACTCCTTATAAGGGGCTCCATATATAAATTGAATAATAGGGGTGAAAGGGGACAGCCCTGTCTCGTACCGGCCTGTAATTTGAAAGATGCAGAGATAGCCCCATTGCACACGACCCTAGCTGAGGGGTCTGTGTACAATGCCCTAATCCAAGCCACAAATTTCTCTGGGAAACCAAATCTACCCATTACCTCGAAAAGATAGGCACAGTGGACCCTATCGAAGGCTTTCTCGGCGTCCAAGGAGACCAACATCATTGGTAGCTCGGACCCCTCGGAGGCCGAGAAAACATGCGCCAGAGTTCTAAAATGATCCGAAGAGGATCTACCCCTCATAAAGCCTACTTGTTCTGGTCCAGTCAGCCTCGGAATTACCTGGCAGATACGATCGGCCAATATCTTGGCCAGAATCTTAATGTCGCAATTCAACAGTGAAATAGGTCTGTAACTGGCCAGTCTTTCAGGCGGTTTGTTAGGTTTGGGGATGAGCACAATGAGTGCTTCAGTAAGGGAGTGCTCTACTTCTTTACCAGATAAAATATATTGGAAAAGATTGAGTAATATCGGGGACAACTGAGTGGCAAATGTTTTATAAAATTGGGTGAGAACCCATCTGGCCCGGTGTTTTGTCAGGTGAAAGGCCCTTAATGGCCAATTCAACATCCTTGTGTAATCTCTGCATTGAGCACTGATCGATCCGACTCCAGAGGGTAGGGAGGGTAGCTTGTCCAGGAATGAGGAGATATCCGCTCGGCCGGGTGACTGCATTCCGCATAAAGAGATTTAAAGTAATTTTGAAAATCTGGGCCATATCTTCAGGAGTAGTTTTGATAGTACCCTCCCTTCTGAGAGAATACCCTCAATTAAGCAGGAAGCTTCAAATTGGTAATTCGACTGGCCAACACTTTGCCCGACTTTTCACCTTGGTCCTAACTTTGCTTTAGTTTTAATAATGGCCAGTTCGGCCTGTTCCCCAGTATTTTAAGATATGCATCTTTTGCCTTCACTAAACTTAATTTCACCTCCTCAGTAGGGGTACTGAGAAGCCTATGTTCTAAAGACCTAATCTGATTTAACAACCCCTCCATTGCGATTTCCCTTTCTTTCTTTCTCTGCACTGTCTGGCTGATCAATAAACCTCTCATATATGCTTTAAATGCTCCCCAAAGAATATCCGGACAAACCTGATCCTTCAAGTTAAAATGAAAAAACTCTGTAATTTGTGCTGACAAATATTTAGTTATTTTGGGACTCCTCAATATCTGATTATTTATCTTCCATCTATTACTTTTACGGATTAGGGAAGGCAAAAAAACTGTGAGGTCTACAGCCGAATGGCCTGAGAGGGGAGCAGCTACTATTGCTGAGCTGAGAATCCCGGGAGCAAGGTGCGAGACAATAGGATATAGTCCAACCGAGAACGCGATCCATGAGTTGAGGAGACAAATGTGTAGCTCCTCTCCTCAGGATGAAGAACCCTCCAAACATCTGCTAGGCCCAATTGGTCAACCAATTCTCCAAAAGCTCGGGAAGCAGGAGTAGGATGTGCCTGGGTCCTAGAAGCTCTATCTAGTGACGGGTCTAGTACCGTATTGAAATCACCACCTATTATCATGGGAAAATGACTGAATGGTTGTAAGACCCTTAGTAATTCAACCAAAAAATCATGAGAATCCGAGTTAGGGCCATAAATTGCACCAATCAACATAACCTTACTCTGCAATTTACCTTGCACCAAAATGTACCTCCCCTCATTATCCTGGATAACCTTAAGGGGAATGAAGTGCAATGATCTGTGGAATAATAACATGACCCCTCTGCTCTGTGTGGTGCCCTGTGACGAGAAAATCCTCCCTATCTGAAGTCTCCGCATAGCATTGCTTTCCTCTTGTAACAAATGAGTTTCTTGCAAAAATACAATTTTGGCTCTCAATGCATCAATGTACTTCAATATTTTAAATTGCTTCGTTTTATTCCTCACCCCTTTAATGTTCAATGTAAGAAATTTTATAGCAACATCCGTCCCCATTTCTGGTTCAACCCTGTAGTGACTTGTGATTGTATACTTAACCAGTCCAAACTCCTATATTTGCAGGCCTTGTGTGCTCCCCCCCCAACACAAAGAATCCGAAATCCCTCCAAACAATACCCTTCCACCAATATCCATCCCCCCCAAACCATTCCTTTGACCCACTATAAACAACCAATCTTAACTGTCCTCCCCAGTCCACCCTCCCCCTTCTACAAACAATCTCTATAATAAACCAGCTACATACAAATATACTTAACACAACCAACAACATCACCCTCCATCGCCCACCCTCCGAGTACCCTCCCCCAAGCACTTTGGTCCATGACATCCATAGCTCACGAGCTAGCCCTTCCCCAGCCCCCCCAGCATTCCATTACCTACTTAGCCCATTTTAACCAAACCTTTTATTAAAACCTATGTTCATATACAGACCTCTATCCCGCATAGACTACTTATTTATTCCCAAGACTCTTTTCACCTTTAACTCAATCCCCAGCCCCTACCCTAATTCACACAATATTTCCCCAAAATCAGCACAGTCCAAGATTCTTTAAACCCATTAAACAGCCTCAGTCAATCTTGCAGTAATTTCACATTTTTTATAAGAGCGAGGAAAAAAAAAAATAAAACGGGGGAGGGGGGAAGGGGGGCAAAATGAAAGAAATGACCTTATCCTGTTGAGGTTTCAACAGGAGTAGTCAGTGGCTCGAAAAAACGTATATAATCCGGATAGAACATTGTTAATGTCCATTTCCAATAGCCAAGTCGAATCCAAATAGCCCCAAGTCCTAACAATTAATAACATGGGCCTAAAACCCGGCTATCATTCCTCAGTCTGTCCAGGAAGCCACCACCAAGGTGTAAATTGTCTCCAGACCAGATGGACACTCATGCACTTCCCTTACAACAATATTTGTCCCTTCCACAACAGCCTGCCAGATGAAACCAGTGAACAGCCCGCATCACAGATGGAAATAGAATGCTCTCGTA
Organism: Neoceratodus forsteri; assembly: GCA_016271365.2. NCBI lineage: Eukaryota > Metazoa > Chordata > Ceratodontiformes > Ceratodontidae > Neoceratodus > Neoceratodus forsteri. The sequence goes on from CM057453.1 coordinate 87,277,850, forward strand.
TCTCTCAAAAAGGACCCCGGATCCAAAGAGGCAAGTTGCAGCAAGGGATCGATCTGCTCCTTAAAATAGCCAGATCTATACTGAATTCGCAACTCTCCGTTACAAAGGAGACCCCTCACACTCAAAAGAGGTGTTACATGCTGTCCACTGGAGGCCCGCACTACAATCAGATAGATAGCTTATCAGGAGATCTGTATTCCAGAGCAGGAAGAGAAACATACACTTCTTTTAAACCGGGGCCCGTTCTCCAGTCTCATTTCTCTTCCTCCTCAGGTAAAATAAAATAAAAAAAAAAAATCAGAACAGGATCGTTGACTCCTATCCATCGAGGGATCCCTTATCCTTAAGCAAACCCAGAGACACAGGAACCACATGCGATCAGGCCCTAATCAGGCCATATTCAGAAGAGACAGAGCAGGCAGGAAGGGAGGAGGAGTGGCACTGTATGTGAAAAATGACATAAGGGCCACACAGATCCAGGAGGAACAAAATGGGGGAGATATACTGTGGGTTAAGCTGGAAAGGAAAATGGGGCCAGCCATCCGCACAGGTGTGGTCTATAGACCACCAGCCCAGGAGGAAGAAACAGATAGGGAGCTGATGCTAGCCATCCAAAGGATGGCAGACAAGGGTGCGGTAGTACTGGTTGGAGACTTCAATATACCAGACTTGGACCGGAGCATCCCAGCAGCAGCATCAACTAGGAGCAGATTTATCCTGGACTCCCTTCAGGGTGCCTTCCTCAAGCAACTGGTCATGGAACCAACTCGGCAGAAGGCAATACTGGACCTTGTGCTCACAAACAGGGACAGTGTGATGGGGGTAACAGTGGGGAGCACCTGGGTAACAGTGACCACCAGTCATTGTGGTTTGAAATCACAGAAAGAGCAGAACCAAACCACACAAAACACGATCCTGGATTTTAGGGGGCAGACTTTGGGAAAATGGGGAGATACTTGAAAGAGGCATTAAGGGAATGGGACAGGAATCAGGATTGAGGAACAGTGGGCAGTATTTAAAATGGGGATTATAAGAACAACAGAATTATGCATTAGCAGGTTAGCAAGAGGAAAAGAAAGAGGAGACCATTATGGTTTTCCAAAGAGGTAGCAAAGAAAGTGAAAGCCAAAAGATTGCATTCAGGCAATACAAAAAGACACAGGCAGAAGGGGATAGGGAGAAGTACCAGGAGAAACAAAGGGAGGCAGGGAAGTCAGTAAGGGAAGCCAAAGCTCAGACAGAAGAACACATTGCAAAATCAGTGGTTAAAGGGGACAAAACCTTTACAGGTACATAAGTGAAAAAGAAGGACAAAGGGAGGGATAGAGACTGAAGGGGAGGATGGGAGCGTGGAGGATGACAACAGTAAAGCTGACATATTGAACAGGTATTTCTGCTCAGTCTTTACTAAGGAAGAGCGGGTAATGGGTCTGAAGGGAGTACAAGGGTGAGAATGGTGCAGAAATGGACACAAGTCCCTTTACACGAGAAAGGGTCCTGAAGGAACTGGAAGTAATAAGAGCTGATAAGCAACGGGCCAGATGGGGTGCACCCAGGTCCTTAAAGAACTAAGAGAGGTGGTGGCTGAACCTCTGGCTATCCTGTTCAGCCAATCACTGGAAACAGGGAGGTACCCAAAGACTGGAGGACAGCAGATGTAGTCCCCTTATACAAAGTGGGAACAAAGAGGAAGCAGGGAACTACAGACCAGTCAGCCTCACCTCGGTAGTGGGAAAGATCATGGAAGCACTACTGAAGGAGAGATTGGTGGAACATCTGGTTGTCAATGGACTACAGGACCCAAGGCAGCATGGTTTCACCAGGGGGAGGTCATGTCAGACCAACCTCATTGAATTTTTTGACTGGGTGACTAGGGAGGTGGATCAGGGAAGGGCAGTGGACATGGCCTATCTGGACTTCAGCAAGGCCTTTGACACTGTGCAACATAGAAGACTATTACAAAAACTGGGGACTATGGGTGTGGGCAGGACAGTAGTGTGGTGGGTAGGTAACTGGCTGGGTGGCAGGACACAGAGGGTGGTGGTAAATGGCTGTCACTCCACAGAGGGAAGAGTGACCAGTGGGGTACCACAGCGATCAGTGCTGGGACCGGTCCTATTCAACATCTTCATCAGTGACATTGCACAGGATATAGAAGGCAGAATTTCACTGTTCGCTGATGACACAAAGCTCTGTAACAGAGTAGACACACCAGAGGGTGTAGACAGAATGAGAAGGGACCTGCAGAAACTTGAAGAATGGTCAAGGGTTTGGCAGTTGAAATTCAATGCAAAGAAGTGCAAGATAATGCATATGGGGCACAAAACCCTGGCACAATATATCAGTTGGGGGTGAGGATATAGCATGCACCAAGCAGAAAGGGATCTTGGGGTTGTCATCTCTGATGACCTCAAGGTAGGAAACAGTGTGACAAGGCATCAGGTAAAGCAAATAGGGATGCTGGGATGTATAGGCAGGGCATCACCAGCAGGAAAAGGGAGGTCATAATTCCGCTATACAAGACACTGGTGAGGCCCCACCTGGAGTACAGTGTACAGTTCTGGAGACCATACCTACGTAAGGACATAGACAGGGTAGAGAAGGTTCAGAGGAGGGCAACAAAGATGGTGCATGGGTTGCATCACAAGTCCTATGAAGACAGGTTGAAGGAACTGAATATGTACTCCCTGGAGGAGAGGAGGAGAGAGGGATATGATAGAGACATACAAGTATCTTACAGGGAGGAACAGGGTGCAGGAAAACACTATTTTAAGCGAAAAAGATGTTTCAGGACTAGAGGGCATGGGATGAAGTTGGAGGGAGGGCGATTCAGAGGAAACATGAGAAAGAATTTCATCACAGAACGGGTGGTGGACAAGTGGAACACCCTGCCAGAGGAAGTGGTGGGGGCTGAAACAATCACGGGATTTAAGAATGCATGGGATAGACATAAAGAAATTCTAGAGGTCAGGGGTAAGGGGAAATAGACTTCTAGGAAAACAAACTGAACTTACAAGCTCAAATGGGCAGACTAGGTGGGCCATAGGCCCTTATCTGCCGACACTGTCTATGTATCTATGTATCTATGTAATCCCCACCGGATCCCCGTGGCTATTTAAAAAGGTCCGGGAGGGCAGCCGCCAAACCCTTACTCGCAACAGAGGCATCTTCAAATGTGGACCACTGACCGTTTAGCAGGACCTGTAGCTTCGCCGGATACAGGACCTTGAATCTGATACCTGCTGGAATCAACTTGGAAACCATCGGGTGATATTCTGCCCGACTCTGTCTCACTGCTTCTGGCAGGTCCTGGTTAACTCTGATGGGGGCGCCCCCTTCCACTTCAGCTCCTTGCTTTCCTTTGCCTTCAATAAAACAAATTGACGCTGCTGGTAATTTAGAAAACGGACAATGAAAACACGCGGGGGGGCACCCGATGCTGGTACTGCTCGCAAAGCCCGATGAGCCCACTCAATTATAAACTTATCCCCGAAGGGCGTCGGGCCTACTAGATCTTTAAAAAGGCATTGGGCGAAAAGGGTCAGGTCGGTTCCTTCCTCTCGCTCCGGGAGGCCAATAACGACCAAATTGTTCCTCCGACTCCGACCCTCGAGATCCTCGAGCTTCGCTTCCATCCTGGAAACCTTCTGCCTTAAATTTATTAATTCCAGATCCTGTTTCGAAACCTTTTTCTCCAACGAGGAGACCTTTACTTCAGTGTCCCCTGTGCACCTTGATAGCTCTTCCAAAGCCGAAGTGACAGCTTTCAGTTCCTCGGTTACCATGCCCAGTTCTTCCCGAAAAGGTTTAAATTCTTCCAGGAACTGAGCGAGTGTCAAGGGCTCGTTTTCTGAGGTAGAGGTGCTATTTTCAGGGCATTCACCTTCCGTTGCGACTCTCGGTTTTTCCGGCTGGGCCTTCGCCGGTGACACTGGCGGTGTATGTCGGGGCGTATTTTTTTTCATTTCTATCTCCATATACAGCCAAAACGCCACTATAACTGATCGATTAACTTAGTAATTCTGCTGAAACCAAAATAAAGCCGCTAGTACCTCCCAAATCTATAAAATATCAACCTTTATGCCGACGGGAAGCTGGAGGTGAAGGATCCGACTGCTCCTACAGAGCTGGCATCACGTGACTCCCGTATGAGCCTTGTGTTAATGCTGCTGGTCTCTCAGAGTTTTTACCAGCCTGAAATTAAGTTTTGTTTGCCACTTCACTGCTTTGTTCATTGCCGTGGAACATGAGAAGGTTAATGCTGGCAAGAATCCAATTTGCTGGTGACTACATACTAAATTATTGTTTTTAAAAGTGTGCCCTGCTGGAGCATGCCAGAGACTCATCTGCTATCTTGCCATCCCACGATGTGCATAGTGAAATGGGTGCACTCTGACAGATGCTAGACAGTGCCAGAGCACTAGTTTCTGCTGTTCGTTTGTTTATGGATTGTGTTTTGTGTTTTGCTTATTTTTATTCATTTATTTTTGGTTTTTAGACTAGTTCAGGGCTGAAGCAATGAGTTAGACTAGGACGCCTTTGCCTAATATCGAAGTATTGAATTAGTTTAGCCCCCCCGGTGATGTTACATTTCTTTGCTTTTCCGATTGTTTCTCTGACCACAGTGTGAGAGGCTGTGGAGTCGGGGAGTTGTGAAAGCTGTAGCAAGGAAGATCTTTGCTTGTGTTGGATTTAGGAACCTCAAGCATTGGGTTTCCTATAAAATTCATGAGTGAACTTTATTTTATGTGCCTAAATGTTACCTGGCCATTGCATGTAGATTGTTAAGTTGGGGACTAGCGAGGAGAATCCCCTTAACCTGTGGAAAGTATCTGCAGTGTTATTGCCATGGCTTACTCTGAGTTGTTCATTGTTTGCTCTGCCTGCCCCCTCTCCTGGACTCAGTGGATTATAGGATCAAACTGAAATTGGAATACCGGAAAAACTGAGCACCTGGGTTTGTCTGGTTACTTGAGGTTTTAACTGTCTCAATTTTGCCTGGGTATTTTGAAGACTCGCTGAATTATTGGCCTTTCTGTGTGGTGGAGTCATGTTGGAGAAGGAGATGGAGAGGTCTGACTGGCCCAGCTGTTCCAGAGGGGGGTGTGGGGTGTTGCTGTCTGTACCTGGGAGGGTCAGGAGTACCTGCCAGTGGGTCGGCGTTCTCGGGGCCTCCTGGTGGTGCCAGAGTTGCTTGGCAGAGGCTGGGCTTCTTCTGGCATCCCAAGTAGGGGAGATTGGTCACATAAACACACCTTCCTAGGGTTCACTGGGTTAGGAACGTTTACCTCCTCCTTAATTTTTTGCTGGATAAACTCCAAATAGAATCTGCAGTGGCTGGACTGCAATACCAGGAATATGAAGAAAATGTACTGAGCATTTAATTTTTCGATTTTCAGGATTATTTGGACTTTTGCTGTGTGGGGCCTAAGACTAGGATTACCATCTCCTGTGTTCTTTGTTGGGGGCTTATAAAGTTTGGCAGCTTCAGACCTGTGCTGCTTGTCCTATTGTGATGGTTTGGATCTAAGCGTGTCTGGATTTAAATGATGTGGACCTATTTTATGACTTTTTTTTTTGTACGATGATTTCTTTTTCCCTGGTGGTGAGAGGACCAGGATGACTAAATTAATTTTATTTGAATTATATTTTGAGTTTTTTTTTTGTTTATTTTGTTTTTTGTTTGATTTGTTCTGTTTACCTTGCAGTGAGAGTGCTACAGTTTTCTTTCCCTTCTCTCTACTTGGCTGTGAGAGAGCTAAGGGGTAATTTTTGTTGTAGGGGTGGTAACAGTATCCTTACATTGTATGTGTTTATATTTATTTATTTATATTTATTTATTTTTATTTATTTTTGGTTTTGTTTATTATTTTATTTTTCTTCTTTTTTATTTTGTGTTTTATTTTGTATGGGCTTTTAGATTAGTTTAGATTTGATTCCATTTGGAGTATATTGTTTGGTTTAAGCAGTGACATGTGCTGGCCTTCAGGTTCCATGGCAGTGCGCTATTCATCCTCCTCTCTTCACGCCCTCCACCCTTTTTATACTCCTCCCCTACAATTTGAGACTTACCAGCGCTGTAGAGTGATGGGGATTGTTCGTAGGAGAGTGAGGAGGGTGGGGGTGTGCGAACAGGAGAGGATGAAAGAGTGGAGCCACCATATGGGGGTTACTAAGTCCAGAAGGTGCCCTGGGGTGAAATGAAATCCAGACCAGGGTCTCCCATGTCTGGTGCCCATACCCAAAGGCATTACTGAATTTGGTGGGCAGATAGGCCCGACAGCCTCCGAGGTTTGTCCAACTTGGGTGGTGTTATGCAATTCTAGGTCTGTTAGGAATAAGACCACTATTATTGCTGATCTTGTTAGTTCAGCTGACCTGGCTTGCATCACCGAGACCTTGCTGGATGAAAACTCAGGCCCCATATTAGAGGCCATGACTCCGGCCAGGTACTCGGTGATACATCACCCGAGATGCGACCATGGGGGGGGTTGCAATCTGTTTTAAGACTGAATTGGGCTTCACAAATGTACTAGTAGGTGAGGCTGAATCCTTTGAGTGCACAGTTGTAGCAGGTGTAGGCGTTAGAATCATTCTCATCTACCGTCGACCCAGAGATGGGAAACTCTTCTTACAGGAAGTAGCAGACTTCCTCATCGATATGTCATTTGAGTCATCCAGATTGATGGTTCTGGGTGACTTTAATGCCTGGGTCGATGATGAACTCTCACAATTTGGTAATCACTTCCTCCAATTTATGTCTTCTTTGGGCCTTACACAGGTGGTTTCCACTGCTACACATAAATCTGGCCACTCTCTGGACTTAGTCTTCCACTTAGGGATTGATTCATCTAATGTGGAGGTGGAACCAGTCACCTGGTCTGACCACTACACCATGAGGTTCAATTTTTGCACCCCCCTGAGAAGGCCTTCCCCTGTGGAGATGGTCAGGTACTGCCCATTATGGAATATTACTTCCCAGGGCCTTGCGGCAGTCCTTGATCTCTCATCCCCTGTGTTGGCTAGCAGTAATCCAGAGGCACTGGTGTTGGCCTATAATACTGCCATTACGGTGGCCCAGGATCTTATTGCTCCTGTTCATGACAGCCCCCTACCCCTGCACCCCAGGTCCCCTTGGTTTGATGGGACACTGAGGGAGTTGCAGAGACAAGGGCGAAGGTTAGAGCATTGTTGGCACAAGTCCACCCTTGATGCCGTCCACCTTAGATTGATGGAACATTATTTTATCAATCCATCTGCAATCACCCACAAAAAGGCAGGATTCCTGTCCAGGGAGATTGCAGTTGCACAGAATTGACAGGCTCAGTTGTTTCAAACTGTAGACAGACTGTGCAACCCAGCCTGTCTGCAAGTTCGAAAATCTTTTTCACAATTAGAGTGCGAGGAGCTCACTCGTTTCTTTGCAACTAAGGTGGCTGACATCAGGGCTGACTTGCATCCAGCAATCTCTAAGGGTGATGTTATGGAACAGTGCAAGTTCACAATACCTCAATTCTCTTGGAGTTCCTTTTGCTGACCTGAGTTCGTAGATATTATGAGAGTCATCCATAGTGTGCATCCCACAAGCTATGGTCTGGACCCTGGACCAACTCCCCTAATTTTGGGTTGTTCTGAGATCATCGGTCCAGTCCTGGTGCAAATAGTCTGGTGCTCCTTAGAGTCAGGTGAGTTTCCTAACTCTCTGAAAGAGGTGGTGGTGACACCCCTCTTGAAGAAAGCTACTTTGGACCCAGACAGTTTCTCAAACTACAGACCTATCTCTAACCTTCCCTTTATTGGGAAGGTTATTGAGAAGGTAGTGGCAGCCTGTGGCAGATGGTTAAATGGAAGACCATTTAACCATCCATAATGTCTACGAATCCTTTCAATCTGGTTTTCATAAAAGACACAGCACCAAGACTGTGCTGGTTCGGGTGCTTAATGATCTTCTGAGGGTGATGGATCAGAAGAGACGTTCCATTCTAGTTCTCCTTGATCTCTCATCAGCTTTTGACACTGTGGATCACCTGGCATTGTTAGCACGCCTGAGGCTAATTTGTAGAATGTCGGGAACTGTTTTAAAATGGTTCACTTCATTCCTCACTGGGAGATCACAAAGAGTTGTGTTGGGGGTTTATTCCTCTGGCCCAACTTCTTTGTTGTGTGGGGAGCCTCAGGGTTCAGTGCTGTCACCCATGTTAATCACAGTGTATATGCTGCCCCTTGGAAACATTATAAGATGGTATGGGCTGAGGCTTCACTGCCATGCAGATGACACCCAGCTATACTTGTCTTTTGCACCTGACCAGGATGGAGCTCTCTCGCTGTTTAATAACTCTCTGGAAGAAATCCAAGGTTGGATGGATTCTAGTTGGTTAAAGTAGAACTCAGAGAAGACAGAGGTGTTGTTGGTAGACCCGGGTGGTCAGATAGAGAGGTCACATGATGGCACGCCCTCTGGAATTTTTGTAGGTGGCATGTCACTTCCGACCTCTGAATGGGTGCTCAACCTTGGGATTGTCCTAGATGACAGGCTGACCCTTCAATCTCAAGTGTAGGCTGTTGTCAGGACTTCATTTTACAATCTTAGGAATATTGCCAGGGTGCGCCACCTTGTTCAGTCTGACTCTTTGCCAACGTTGGTCCACGCCTTTGTGTCCTCGCGCTTGGACTACTGCAACATCCTTTACTTTGGGCTTTCTGGGGTTGAAATCCATGGCCTACAGCTGGTACAGAATGCTGCAGCCGGGGTTTTGACTGGGACAAGGAGATCCAGTCATATTACCCCAGTACTGTGCGAACTGCACTGGCTTCCTATATGGTGGCGGATCACCTTTAAAGTCTTTTTATTGACTTTCAAAGCCCTTCACGATCAGGGTCCGACCTATCTGAAAGAACTTCTGGTGCCTTACTTCCCTGGCCGATCACTCTGCTCAGTCGACGAGGGGTTGTTAGAGATTCCAAGAGTGAGTTTAAAATCTTCCGGCAGTAGAGCATTTTCTTATGCTGCACCCACTCTTTGGAATTATCTACCATGCCACTTAAGGGAGTGCACCTCCATGGAGGTATTCAAGAAAAATTTAAAAACCTACCTGTGGCAAATGGCATGCTTGGAGGACTAATGTAATTTGAATGTAAATACTGTATTTTGATTTTATGGGATTTTTATGGTTTGATTTTAATATGTGATGTTGTTATGAAATCATTTTATTGATATGTTTTATTAATTGGTATTGTATGTTGTGGTTTTGATATGTTCAGCGCCTTGATATATTGAAAGGCGCATTAAAAATAAAATTATTATTATTTCTTATTATTATTATCTGTCAGACTTTCTTGACCATTACTTGGCAGCTATTGAACATGCATTAATGGTAAGCCAATGTACCAAACTGGATTCCTCTGAGATATCCAGACCACTGAGCATTGTGTCTGCTGAACCCCTTGAGACTGTGGCTCTGGGAACAGCACAAGACACATATATGATGGATAGCTACCTGAGGTTGTTCATGAACATGGCCTGGAACCACTTCCTGTTAAGCAGAGTTCCAAATCATAGCATGGGATGAGGCACAGTCCACAGCTCCATACACCCCTACAATCAGAGTAGTGGTAGCTCTGGTGTCTCCCACTGCACACCCAAATTTCACAGTATCACACACTTGTAATGCACACACTATTGACATTAATTCAAATGCACATTTATTTGCCTTACATAACACAGCCCCCAAAATACCCCTACAGTACTGCACAAAGGGCAAGGGAAGTACACACTAGGTAGATAGGTGTACACCACATGTTATAAAGTGTCCCTATCTCCCCTGTATCCTATAACCCTCAAGTAATTAGAGGAAGGTTGACCTGGCACAATATTCTCACAGTGGGCATAATCAACAACTGGAACATCTGAATCTGCAGGTAATTAAAAACAACCATTATTCAGCACACCTTGCCAGTAGCCAGCAATTGAGTATTTCCAGTATTGTCAAGGTACCTGCAGCTCATCTTCAGCAAGCCAAACACCCATCCGATGATGGCTCCTAAAGTATTGGTCTGTGCACATCACTGTGCCATGATTGCACCTAAGTCTCTAGGATAAGAAATGGTGTAAGAAAGTATGTTCACAAAGCAATTCCTTCAAGCTCTGTGTGTGAGCTGCTACTTTGAATATAGTAGGTGGTGCAAGAGACTGGAGGTAGCAAGTCCACTGAATACAAACACAATATCGAGGAAAAAAAAGACTTTATGCAAATGTGGGTAGCTTGTTTACAAAATTCAGTTTAAGTACCTTCAATATATATGCAACATTATATGATAAATTCAACAGGGATAAAAAAGCTCATAGTTTTCAATATTTTATTCCCCCTGCCACACACACACACACAAAAAAAATATTTAGCTGCCATCTAGTTATATAAAAATAGTTGAATGCAGGTATTACATTCATGTCAGTCTTATGCTAAAGTGCACATTAGCTAATATACATAGGCATTCTTTGAGGCAAAGTCTCACAAAGCACACTGTAGCTACAGAATGCACACTATGAATCTTCACTGTAAATACTAGTGATACCAATACGTATCAGTGCTGTTTCAAAGATGCTTTAAAGGGCTGATACTAGTGCAGAATATAACATGCATATACAGTAGCCACTCAAGCTAGTTACCCACAAACCAGTCCAGAAGTCAAAGCACCCTGATAGCCCCAGTGTTTTGCTCTTCCTGAGCTTTGTCAAGAGCCATGACTAGCAAGGTAACTAGCTTGAATGGCTATATAAATATTATATTCTGCACTAGTATAAGCAACTGTAAGGCCTCATTGAAAATAGCACTCATATGCATTGGTATCGCTCCTACTTACTGTGTGAATTCACAGTGTGGATTCTGTAGCTACTGTACAAAATGCTTTGTGAGACTTTGCCTCAAAGAATGCCCATGTATATTAGAGAGTCACATAGTTTAGTTTCCATTTATTTGATCAATGGTGGCAGAGTATGACACAGTCATTACAAATGTACAACGTCACAAATAAAATGTGTTAAAATGGGTACAATAACCACTTACATCACACTTCACTGCACATGTGAAATTCCACAATTTGTTAAAGTTATAACTTATATTCGTACTGTATTGTTAATATAGTAAAAAGCCAATCATGTCCACCTAGGTACAGTTAGCTAAGCTACCTCCACTTTTATATGCCAGACCCATAAACTGGCAATATTTAAAATGGTAAAGTAACGTCTATCAACAGTATGTTTCTTAGTATGTTTCTTTCTGTGTTTTATTACTGTGGTAATAAAGTTAGCTATCATTTCTGCATCCTTAACAAGTGGGTGCAAAAGTTTAAAAATGATATCATAGTTGAAATCTGCATTCCATGTCAATGTTGTTTTTAGATATTTTCCTGTAATGTCTGCATATAGGGAGCACTGGAGTATCACATGATGAATTGATTCTGTGAACCCATAATTACATGAACAATTATGTTCTTGTGAGGTTGAGTCTAATAAAAGTTTTTTTGTTAAAATAAATGTGCCTTGGGTTTATTAGTTTAAATCTAGTCCAGGTAAGAGCTTTTATATAAATTGGAGATAATGGTAAGATTAAATAGTCTTTGATGTTGTTAACCACTTTGTTTATTTTGTACCATGGGGAACATTTTGTTTTCTTATACTTTGGATATCCATATTCTGTGTTAATTTATACAGTTTCTTTTTGAAACTATTTTATAACATATCTATATGATGATTTTCTTCAAGGAGTCACTTCATAAGTGTAAAAGATTGTTTTAATGGATGTTAATGAGTCAAGCACCTTTGAGCTTAAATTCAGGATCATCCATTTTATTTTCTCTTGTAGACACAGGCTAGGAATAGGATTTTGCCTGGCATTTATAATTTTCAGCCAATAAGAGACAAGTCTAAGTTGCATGTGTGCATTCATAGAAATTCTGCCTAATTTAGCTCTGACCATTGCTGAAGAAGTAGTCAGAGGAACATTAAGTAAGGATGTGTAATAGTAAAGTAGAGGAGTTTCTAATAAATGTGAGTATTTAGTACCCCAAATCTTGGTTCCAAATGTTAATAAGAGATTGATCTTCATCTTGCCTGCACAGAGAGGTGCATTTTTTGTATTCCCTCCATAGTTTTAATTAAATTTCAGAAGGGCCTTAGCTATTGTAGGTGTTTTGAGGTCAACATTTGAGTTTTTATGTGTTACTACCACCTAATGTTAGCAATAACTTGACTCACAGACACTGTGTGTATACTCTTTTACAGTTTCTATTCTTTCCTTGTTAAGGTAAGCAGTTATATTTGTGCAACTGAAACCAAAAATCAATATTTTAGTTTTTTTAGGTTAATATTTAATTCAGGTCAATCTTTAATTCTAATTTGTCACACCATGCCTTAAATGTGTTTATTTTTCTTTGTAACAGTTTTTAAGTTATGGAGAACAGGGCAGTTTCATCAGTGTAGGCCAATATGTGACAAGGGATGCTTTGAATTTTTGGTAGGTCATACTGATTGTCATTCTCAAATTTTAATATATCATTAATGTAAATATTGAAAAGTATTGGTGCTAAAAAATATCCCTGCTTTACTTCACAAGTTGTGGGAAATGGGCCAGTAAGGTTACCACTTAAATCATATCTGATCCTTGTTGTGGTTCCAGAAAATAATTTAATAGGAACTAAGAGAGAGTGATCCAATGCTTTTTGGATCATAATTTCCCAAAGTGTGTTTCAATTAATAGAATCAAAAGCAGTTAAAAAATCGATGAGTAAATCATAACGTTAAATTTTGTTATATATATTTCTCATAAGGGAAAAAATGTTGTCCAAAGTGGAGAATCTAGGCCTAAATCGAGTCTGAAATGGAGATAGTAATTATTTATGATTTACCCATGAAGTGAGTCTGCCAAGTAAAATTCTGGTAAATATTTTAGAAACTATGTCCAACAAGTTAATTGTTCACTAGTTCTGGGGGTCATAAACTAAGTCTTTTTTATGGAAAGGAACTATGATGTTAGTCTTCAATGATGCAGGAGTTAAAAGGAACCCAGGAATAAATAGTCCCTCGATAAATTTCACCAAGTATAGAATATGGACCTGGTGCTTTATTGGCTGCCAGATTAAGGATTGCTGTCTCCACTTTAAAATTAATGATTATTAAAGGGTTGTAGACCAGATTTATGATTTCTTGGAGACAACCAAGGAGGTATCTATTGCTCTCAGTGTTGAATTGTGCATGGTAATATGATGACCATTTTTCTTTGGGGATATAGGACAGTAAAGCTGTATTACAGATTCTTGTACCTTTTGATACCAATATACGAACTTATGAACATACGAATGTGCCAGCAGAAACAGACCACCCAGTCTATCTAAGTCTGCTTGAGTGTGCAGCTAATACCCCTAGTTGGCAGCTGCCTCCCCCCTCTCCTTTGTCATTCCACTGTCACCCCGACCACCCCCACCCTCACTCTCCCCTGTTCCCTGTGCCATGCCCTTTTAAAGCTGTTCACAGAGTTACATGATACCACCCATTCTGGTAGGGCATTACATTTTGCTACCACCCTCTCTGTGAAATAGTGTCTCCTCATTTCCTTTCTAAATCCCCCCCTCTATTCTTAGCCAATGCCCCCTGGTGACCCTCCCCCTCCTTAACTTAAAGATCCCATCTGCCCCATCCTTATTGATTCCCCTCAGATACTTGAATGTCTCTATCATGTCCCCCCTGTCCCTTCTATCCTTCAGGGTGTACATATTCAGGTCTCCCAACCTGTTGTCATAGTCTCTCCCCTCCACTCCACATATCATCTTTGTTGCTCTCCTCTGCACCCCCTCCAGTAGCCTATCACACTTTAGGTATGGCCTCCAAAACTGCACACAGTACTCTAAGTGCAGCCTTACCAGAGACCTGTACTGGGGCAAGATCACCCCTCTTCACCTGGATGAAAAACCCCTCGCTATGCACCCCAGCATTTTGTTCACTTTTGCAGTTGCTCTCCTGCACTGGCAGTGTTGTTCATGGTCCCTGTTATCATTACCCCTAGGTCCTGCTCCTCCTCAGTGATCCCCAGCTTAAACACCCCCAGCCAGTAATCTCTCCTTGGGTTCTTCACCCTAAAGTGCATAACCTTACACTTCTTTGCATTGAACCCCAGCTGCCACCTCTCTGACCACTCCTCTAGCTTGCTTAGGTCCCCCTGCAGCTTCTTCCATCCCTCCTCTCCATCCACCACTGCTCTGATTTTGGTGTCATCAGCGAACAGACTTACCTTGCTCACCACCCCATGTGCAATGTCTGATATGAAGAGCCCAAACAGTACTGGCCCCAACACAGAGCCCTGTGGCACCCCACTCATCACTGGCCTTGGAGTTGAGAGCTCCCCTCTCACCACCACCCATTGCAACCTCCGACTCAGCCAGCTTGTAATCCAGTTCATCATTTTTGCCCCTACCCCTACACCAGTTAGCTTCCTCCCAAGCTGCCCATGAGGCACAGAATCAAAGGCCTTGATGAAGTACAAGTAAATAACATCCACCGCATGACCCTTATCCAGCTCACCTGTCAACCAGTCATAATAATGTATCAGGTTGGTTTGACAAGACTTCCCTGAAATGAACCCATGCTGCCTCACATCCTGGAGGCCATTGTCCTCCAGGTACAACACCAGTCTTTTCTTCAGTATTGTTTCCATGAGTTTGCACACTATGGAGGTGAGTCTTACAGGGCAATTATTACCCATTTCATCCCTTGGTCCACTCTTGTGTAATGGTACTATATGTGCCATCCTCCAGTCCAGTGGCACACATCCCAACTCCAGTGAGGTGCTGTATAGATCCTCCAATGGCTCCGCCAACATCTCTGCCATCTCCCTCAGCACCCTGGTGTGGATACCATCTGGCCCTGGTGCCTTGTCCACCATCAGTGCCCTCAATCCCTCTAGGACTCTACTTACCTTAATTCATCCATCTGTTGCCTCCTCTCCTCTGTCCCCACCCTCCCAGCCCATGGTGGTAGCAGTCCCGCCTTTTCTTCCATGAACACTGAGCAAAAGTATTCATTCAGTGCTTCTGCCTGCTCCTCCCCTTTTCCAGAAAGCTTTTTGATTATTATTTTCAATTATTTGAAACATTGTTATCCATTGATTGTTCAAGTGTTCCACTTCCTTTGCTTTTAGAAATTCTTTATAATTTTTCCTAGCTTCGTTTAACGGGTTGAAATTAGCTTTACAGGGATGATTGTTTTGCATGTTTTAACTTTTTTGAAAAGTCTCTTTTGGCTTTCTGACAGGAAATGCCAAACCAGGCATGGGCCAGTTTGATATTATTTCTGTTAGTATGATTTTTGTATATTTTGGATCCTACTAGTGTAGTTAAATTATGCATAATACATTCTAATTGTGTGGATGAAGTAGATTCCTTAACAATATTCATTATGTTGTTGTATTCTGAACCCTCTAACAGATCATTTAGTTGTACTAGAATTGGAGATGAGATGCAGCATTTTTGTTTTCCCAAAATACATATATTAGACATTGGGTCAATTCTATTAGATTCATATAGAGAACTGTCTTGTAAGTTAAGTTTCAAAGCCAAAGGGGCATGGTCACTTTCTGTTCTCATGTCAGTTCAGAGGTTTTCTAATAATAACTGTCTGAGTTGAAAAAAATGTAATCCATTGTACTTTGCCCATTGGGGCCAAAGTAGGTAGTGTTTCCTTGTTTGTCTCTTTTAACTTTCATTTAAAATTAATAATGGGTTTTCAGTAAGATGTTTTGTAATTTAGTTCCATTTTCATTAACACCTTTAACTTTGTTTTCAAATGTACCCAGATCCCCACATTCAATAAAACATTCCCAAAAAGCTATAGGGCGAATTTCAAGATGACTTGTGTAACTTGCATGCAGTTGCAAGTTACGCTAGTCACCCCTATACCAGGGGCCCTAGGCAGCATTACAGAAGAGGCAGGGTCCCAGCACTTGCGACATGTGAGATATGCCATGCATGTGGTGGTAACCTACACATGGCGTATTGCAGCTGCATGTTGCATCTCATGGGTGGTGACAGGTGCCACCCCAAAGCTGCTCCACCTGGACCACCTCGGCACACACCAGGGGGAAAGGGGAACAGAATACATGGCACAGGCATTGGGGTGGAGCACACCAGAATCAGACCCCCAGGGGCCCCTGAATATTGGGGCTTGGGGGCAGGGGTGTGTTTAAGGGGGCTTGGGGGTCCCTATAGTGCCGTTGCCGGGACTCTGTGGCATCCAATGGTGCCAGCAATTGGATGCCACTTAGGACAGCTTTGAGCTCTCAGAAGTTCCCTACACCACTGTGGCTATGGGAATTGAAACTGCAGGTTATGACAGCCACCCTCCTGGAATTGGGCAAAGTTGCTGTGATAACCTGCAGTTGCACCAGGTGTATGCGGGCTGCAGCATAGCAGGTGTCATAAATCATGATTGTCATAGCCTGCATATGCCATGGGGCAAGGTGCCTCTTAGAATCTCAACAGGTGTATCACATGGCGTAAGTGGCAAGATATGCCATAGGGTTTGATGTGTCTCACCTTATGCCGGCATAGCTCATCCTGGAATCAGGCCCCATGTTATCAAAATCAGCTATTCTAGCATTAAAACCAACAGCAACCAAGCATAAATCAGAGGGAAAATTAGACTGTATAACATCTGCATCAGAAGTTAGATCATTAAGAATTGGGGAATTAGAATACATTTTTGGAGGGATGTATGCATTTACCACTATAACCAATAGAATATCACAAACTGAGTTCTATTATAATACAGTTCTAATGAATGTTTGAGATTTGGTTTATCTTTATCTTATATGAAATCTTTACATATGCAGCCAAGTCTCCCATTTTCTTTCCAAACTTTTTTTTTCTTGGTTGCTGCTGAGACCACAACTTCATATCCATTCAGGTTGACAGGTTCTTGCAGACAAGTCTTTTGTAGAACAATCATCATATGCCTAGTGATAAATGCATACCATTCTTGATCCTGCAGTAATCCTGCTTCATTCCTTGAGATAAAGTTAGCAGATACCCCCCAATCACTTAATTTAGAGACCATACAGTCAATCCTCCTTTGGGTTTCTTCAAGTCAGGAGTGTTGTTGTGGAGGTGCCTCATAGTGAAGGTTATTCATTGCAACTATGACAACATTTTGTTGTTCCATTCTGTTGGCTATATTCAGAAAGAGAGAAGCTAATTCAGAAGATTCCATAGAAACTTCTATCTAGTATCTCATTCCTTCTGGATGTACCCTTTTAATGTTATGAAGGTAATTTTTTGAAATTTTATCTTACAGCATGACAGGCAAGATGGATGTTATAAATGTAGATAAAAGTACTTTGTTTTCCCCCAGTTGTCTATTTACCCCAATGACTGATCATTTGCAGGGATTTCCATAATGAATCTCTGGAACTGTTCTCTCTTCTTTGGTTTCCCAATTATTTTAGGAGGGATGAGAGTCAAGTATCTTGTTTCTTTTTTCTCCCTGAGTTGGGTAATACACAGTAGAGATGTGTTTATTCTCCTCCAAGTGACAGTTGTTGCTATATTTAATCCTACAACTTTCAATCTACTGTGTTTATCAGAAGTTTGCTTGGTGAAACCGATACTAGAAACCAAAATATATACTGGTACTGTATCAGTAGTTTTATCTCTATGGACCATGAAAACATTTTGAGAGGCTTTTTTTTCACTCTCAGTTCTGCCTGTAGCAAGTGTATTATAACCTCTCTAAGAGAATCTATATTTTCATCCGGTTTTAAATATATACCAGTGAGTCTTAGAACAGTCTCATCTCCTGTAAGTGACATGCAGGGGTTTGCTCTGACTATATTGTAAGGGGATCTACAGTCCCTTGTACCCTAAGAGTTTCTATAGTTTTATTTTCTTGACTTCATTTATTCTTTGACTTTTATTTTGATTTAGCTGAGACACGATGTCCCCTTTATACTCTGGTAGTTTGTCTGCTTTTTAATGTTTCAACTTGAGAATTTATGGAGTTCTGTCTCTCTAAGGCTGTTGTTCCTGATTATTTTTTTTCAATTGTTTAACCAGGTGAGACACACGAAGCTGAAAGTTTGTAGCAGTTTACGTGCTTGGCTGGTTATGCAGTAGTGCTATGGATTTTTGTTGTCAGAAGTGTGTCAGGTATTATTATAGGGGAAAAGACAGCTTCTGTTTGATAAATTCAGCTTCTATCCTTTTTTTTTTTTGCTCATTAATTCACATATTTGTTCTTGGAATGTAGTCTGGAAATTATCTAATTTGTTTTTTAATTCATTAAGTGATTCTAAGAGGACAATATTGCCATCAGTGGATGAGCTCAAGTGTTTAATGTATACACTGTGATGTTATTTTGACGTTGTTGTATTATGGCTGGATCAATTTGAATTTGCTCAACTTCTTTGTCCAAGTGGGAGAATATTGTGTTGGGAGAGGCAGACAAGCCAATCAAGTTTATCTGTGCCATAGATTCCAATAATGGGGATTTAACTATTGAGTCATAAGAATTATTAGCGATATCTATTGGACTAAAAAGCTTTCAGAGGTAGAAGACTAGGTTTGCTGGCAAAGGCACCTAGCTTCACCTGAGCTCTTTTCTTCTTGGTTGCTTGAAAGGACAGAGCAAAAAAATCTTACCAGAGCAAGGAAAAGGATTAAGGATTCTTTTGGCTAGGCAGATTTACTGTGTGTTATTATTTTCTTTTGTACTCACCAGGATTGTTACTGTTTGTTGCTAACATTTTATTGCTTTATTTTTCTCTGATTTAAATTGTTGTTGCTGGGTGTACCTTCTGCTACATTATTACAGGGTGTGCCTACAGGTGTGTGCTTACAGATTACTGCTGTAATCTTCTGGTTCAAATTGTCTTTTGCAGGGTATATCTTCTGTTACTGCTTTATTTTTCTCTGTAGCAAAGTGTTTCTTACAGGGTATATCTTCTGTGAAGTTATTGCAGGTGGTTCTTTACAGGTTTTATAGTTTTATCTATCATTAGGATAAGCTTTCAGGGCTACTGCATTTGTTTCTGGCTGATTGTTTCTGCTTTTACCTTCTTGTTTCTTTCATCTGTGGTTCTTCTTTTTCAGCAGGGGAAAGGCCCAGCAACCTACCCCCATCCCCAACCGCCCCATACTACACTTCTTTTATAAGGTACTACAGTAGTGACAGTTCCTGTAGCAAAGCAGGAAGGGGAAGATCACAGGGGCATCCACACAGTGACCTCATTTACAGGGGCACAAGTAATTTAACTTGTTATACAAAAACAAACAGAAAAAACACAAAATCAAACTTTTGCTTTTATTTTCCTCCTTCTAATTACTCTGACCAGGTTATAAACCCAGTAACTTATCTGGAATGGATATTATTAACTGCAGGTACTGTGGGACACTTTTCAAAAGGGCAGTTTTACAGGATACAAGACACTATCCTACATGATGGGCCATTGGAGATCTAAGGGTTCAGCTCCAGGCACCATGAGCAGAGACTGCGTGCCTCAAATCACATATTCAGGAGGAAATATATTATAATGTATTGTAAGAAAAGCCTATCATTTCCCCAACATCCAACAGAGGCACCTCGACCGCAGAGTGTAGTTGGTCTCCAGACCAGGGGAAGTATATAGACACATTACTGTTAGAAGATATACAAAACATGACAGGAACATCTGCCAGAACTAGACACATAGTGGATTCCCTGTGGGGGAGGGCCCGAAACAACTTGCACAACAACCCACAAGAGACAGTGCTATCCTAGATCTAGTACTGACTAACATGGAAAGGATCACAGATCTCTAGGTTGAAGGTCACCTGGGGGGCAGTGGCCATCACATAGTATGGTTCAATTTGGCCATTAGAACTAAATCATCCCATTTCAAGGCAAAAATATGGAACTTAAGAGAAGCTGACTTTGATAAGATGGCCAACAGAGTTAAGCTAGCCCTGGCAAAAATAAATACAGGTGAGGGGTACAGGCAAAGTGGGCAAGCATTAAAGATGCAATACTTGAAGCAACATCTCATTGTGTTAGAGAGAAAAGGAAGTGCAAAAGAAGAAGGAAACCACTTTGGTTCTCAAAAACAGTAGCTGAAAAGGTCAAAGCCAAAAGGCTGGACTTCAGGAAATATAAGGGAACACAGTGGGATGAAGATAGGGAGGCATACCAAACTTCCCTAAGAGAATCAGGGAAGGCAGTAAGGCAGGCAAGGGCCCAAACTGAGGAAACACTAGCATGAACAGTAAAAGAAGGTAGCATGACTTTCTATAGATACATTAGTGAAAGGAGAAAGTCCAGAGGGGGTATTGCTAAGATCAAAGGAGATAAGGGGGCATGTGATAAAGAGGACCATTTAAAAGCATCTATCTTAAAGAGAAACTTCTGCTTATTATTTACTGAAGAGAAGGTAGGGCAGGGCCCACACCATGGGCACAGTGGGGGGGGGTGCACTAGTCCCTTCATAGAAGAAAGGGTCTTACAAGAGCTTGATAAGCTCAGGGTGGACAAGGCAATGGGATCTGATGGCATAAATCCCAGGATACTAAAGGAGCTAGGGGTGGAACTAGCAGAGCCATTATCAGAACTGTTTAGTGAGTCTCTGAGCAAGCAGAGGTCCCAGAAGACTAAAGAAGGGCTCATGTGATCCCACACCACAAGAGTAATAGCAGGGAGGAGGCAGGGAACTACACAACAGTTAGTCTTACCTCAGTAGTGGGCAAGATTATGGAGGCATTTTTCAAGGAAAGGATAGTGCAACACCTGGAATCCATAGGAGTACAGGATCCAAGACAGCATGGGTTTACAACAAGAATGTCCTGTCAAACTAATCTCATAGATTTCTTTGACTGGGTAACCAGAGAGGTGGACCAAGGGGGGGGGGGCAGTTGATGTCACCTACCTTGACTTCAGCAAAGCTTTCAATACTGTTCCACGTAGAAGATTGATTAATAAGCTGGGTAGGCTCGGGGTGGGTCAGAAGTTAGTCAACTCGGTGGCAAACTGGTTAACAGGCAGAAAACAGAGAGTGGTGGTAAATGGTATATAGTCAAAAGAGATGCAAGTCAGAAGTGGGGTACCTAAGGGATCAGTTCTGGGGCGAGTCCTCTTCAATATCTTCATCAGTGATATTGCAGATGGACTGGAGGGTAAGGTTTGTCTGTTTGCAGATGACACCAAGATCTGCAACAGAGTAGATGATCCAGATGGGGTGGGCAGAATAAGAAGAGATCTGGATAAACTGGCAAAATGGTTGGAAGAATGGCAACTAGGGTTTAACGCAAAGAAGTGCAAGATCATGCACATAGGGAAGAGAACCCCTGAAGCCACCTATTGGCTGGGAAGGGAGTTCCTGGCAGTCACAAGGGAAGAAAGAGACTTGGGCATCATCATCATCACAGATGACCTGAAATCATCCAAGCAGAGCACTAAAGCAGTAGGAAAGGCTAGGGGGATGTTGGTGTGTATTAGTAGAGGTAATACAAGTCGTAAAAGGGAGGTAATAATCCCTCTTTACAAGAGACTGGTTAGGCCCCATCTGGAGTACCGCATGCAGTACTGAAAGCCACACCTTTGCAAGGACATTAACCAAATTGAGGCAGTCCAGAGAAGGACAGCCAAAATGGCGTAGGGACTGCATCAGAAAAAATATGGGGACAGATTAACAGAGCTCAATATGTATACCCTAGAACAAAGGAGGTAGAGCGGTGATATGATCAAAACATTCAAACACCTTAAGGGCATTAACAAGGTGAAACAGTCTAACATGTTTCAATATAAGAAAAATAGATGGTCAAGAGGACACAGCATGAGATTAGAGGGAGGCCGATTAAGGGGTAATGTGAGGAAGTTCTTTTTCACAGAAAGGGTGGTGGATGCATGGAACAACCTACCTCAGGAAGTGGTGGATATGAATACAGTGCAGGGCTTCAAAAGCATGGGATAGGCATAAGAGAGCAATACAGATGAATATGAATAGATAGTCCATTGACAGAACAAAGTCCGATGGCACATTCATAAAATAGAAAAAGAAATGGGCAGACTGGATGGGCCTTGCAGTCCTTATCTGCCGTCAACTTCTATGTTTCTATGTTTCTATGTAATTCAGTTTCATGACTTTCACTTGGCTCTAGTGAGGCAAGATTTATGACTTCATTGCTAATAATCTCCGGATTGAGGGAATTCTCTTGTATATCCTTTACCATCATCTTATTTTTTTCTGCTTCATTGCTTTCTGGGTTAGTGACTAATATTGGAGAAAAAAACACTGTGTTTCCTTTTAATTAAATGCTCCCTCACACTGTATTTGTCTTTTCTTTCTCTTATTTTTGCATTTAGTTTCACTGGGTTCCTGCTCTCTAGGTTTATTCAGCTCCTTGCCATCCATCAGGGGTAAATCAAATCATGAGTCCAGTATTTCCCTTTTACATTTGTTTTGTTCATTTTTATGTTTGCTTGCACGCATGTGCAGGAAACATAGTGCCACCATAGGAATTTTCTTAGGTGTGCCACCCCACTTCCAGTGCCCGGCTTCTTCTTGCAGGTGCAGCCTCACTGCACCAATAAATGTTCAAGCTGTTTATGACAACAGTTCAGATGCAGTGGCATACAGTTCAAAGCAAAAAAAATGCTACAATCAGCAGTGGTAACATTTAGTCAATTTGTATACTGCCGTCGGCATGCAATTTACATTCTGCAGTCGGCAGTATGCAAAGTGCCTACCTGTCAGCACTGCATCTGAACAGCTGTCATAGACAGCTCAGTTTTTTTCTTGGTCCCCCCCCCCAGAACAAACACCCAAGTAGCACGATGGGAGCCCACCCCAGTGTATTCATGTGCTTCTCCCCACATGCTGTATGGCTGATGGGGGTGCCCAATCCCCCGTCGGGTCCACTGCCCCCCCGAACAGACTTCCAGGTGCCTATCCCAGTGTCATCTTCCTAAAAAAAGAAAAAAGCACCTATCACAAAAAAATGATCCCTCGTTAACTCTCTTGCCTCCCCTTCTCCAACCCACACCCACCCTCAGCATACCCCACCTCCCCACACCCCCGCCTCTCCCCATACTTACATCTGGAGGCCAGAGCGATGATTTTCGGTGGACCGGGAACATGTCTGCACTCTTCAAAGTCAACTGCGAACCGAAGAAATGCCAATAAGCTGTATAATGGCATAAATGGTTTTTTTCAACTTTGGTGCATATCTCTGCCATTTAGGGAATTTTTATAACAAAATTTTCAACATGGGGTTCTTGAGACCCCACTTCATGAACCCAGTCACTGTCATTTTGTCATTTGGTCCTGAAAGGTGATTTTGCAGTCACTGCACAGAACCACCTTTCGGGACTGATTAATGAATCAAGAGTGTCATTGTTCATGAGGTAGGCCCCAAAAAACCCTATGTTGAAAATTTGTTGAAAAAATTCAAAAAAATAACTATTTTACAAGTGTGCATTGCGCAGTTCCTACACACGCTTGTAACTTTGAGAATTTTTTATGTTTTCCCTCCAGATTTTCAACATTGCCATTTTACCACACCTCCTTATAAACAGTACAGTTGCCATTTTTTAAATCTCACCCAAAATATGTTTCCACACATGTAGAGCACATTGGCACAGTCGGTGTGTGAAGTCAATGTTTGGGACACATTAAGAAAATCACAGTGACACTGTTCATGAGCAGAGGTATTAAAATGGCTATGTTGAAAATTTGGTAACAAATGTCCATAAAATGACTGTGTTCCGATCATGCATTGTGCAATTTCCACGTGCCTTCGTAAGTTCACAAATTTGTAATATTTTCAGTCCAGATTTCAACATTGACATTTTTCCACACCTCCTTTTGAACAGTGCAGCTGTAATTTTTCACACCCTGGCTGAAATGTGTTTTCGCACTTCCAGCACAGAATAGCACTGTTGCTGTGGGAAATCAGTGTTCGGGACAGAGAAAGAAAATCACAGTGGCACTGTTCATGAATGAACATCCCAAAATGCCTACAGTATGTTGAAAATCTGCTGTAAAAAATCCTCAGACTAATTACATTATGGATCTACATTGCGCAGTTTCTACGCATGCTCATGACTTCATCAGTTTTTTTTATATTTTCACTATAGATTTTCAACAATGCCATTTCTTACACCTCCTTATAAACAGTACACTTGTCACGTGTCCAAGGCACACCTCGATGCCTGTCACTGGCTGCAGGATAGGGGTGGGGGTGGAATCGCATGAGCATTACTGTCGACAATCCCTAGTCACACCCCTAACACCTGTCATTCCCTACAAGGCAGGACCTTATGGTCAGAAACTCTAATGCCCTGGGCATTTCTTGATATTTTCACTTGAAGTTTTCAATATGGGCTTTTTGTGACCCAACCGTATGTACAGTGACACTATCAGTTTTTAGCAGAAAGGTGATTTTGCACATCAACTGTGTCATTTGGTGTCACAGGTGCGAAAACACATTTCGAACAGAATGTAAAAAATGACATCCGCGTGGTTCATGAGGAAGTGTAAAAAATGGTAATGTTGAGAATCTGGAGTGAAAATATTAAAAAATTGGTGAAGTCATAAGCGTGTGTAGAAACTGCGCAAGACACACCCGTAATGCAATTATTTGGGGAATTTTTTTACACCAGATTTTCAACTTAGGCGTTTTGGGACCACTGCTCATGAACAGTGGCACTGTGATTTTCCTAATCTGTCCCAAATATTGATTTCACACAGCGACCATGCCCATTGTGAGCCAGATGTGCGAAACCACATTTTAGGCAGGATGTGAAAAATGACAGCTGTACTGTTCATAAGGAGGCGTGAAAAAATGGCAATGCTAAAAATCTGGAGTGAAAATATAAAAAAATCTTGAAGTTATGAATGTGCATGGAAATTGCGAAATGCACGTTCACAACAGTGTTTTTTTTGGAATATTTTCGCAATGCACACTCGTAACATAGTCATTTTGTGGAATTTTGTCACCAAGTTTTCAACCAAGACATTTTGGGACCTCTGCTCTTGAACAGTGCCAGTGTAATTTTCTTAACCTGTCCCGGGCACTGATTTCCCACAGCAACCATGCCATTGTGCACCAGATGTGCGGAAACACATTTTGTGCTAAATGTGAAAAATGACAGCTGCACTGTTCATAAAGAGATGTGAAAAAATGACAATGCTGAAAATCTGGAGTGAAAATATAAAAAATTCTTGAAGTTATGAGCGTGCATGGAAATTGTGCAATGCACTTTCATAACGGTCATTTTTTGGAATATTTTCGCCAAGTTTGCAACATAGGCTTTTTGGGATCCCACCTAATGAACAGTGACACTGTCATTTCAGTAATTGGTCCCAAAAGGTGATTCTGTGCAGTGACCACGAAATCACCTTTCAGAACTGAATAACAACATGACAGTGACTGAATTCATGAGGTGGGGTCTTAAGAACCCCATGTTGAGAATTAGGTGCCAAAAGTTACAAAAATGGCCAAGGTAGCCACCTAAATTGAAAGAAAACATTTATGCCATTATACAGTTTATTGGCATTTCTTCAGTTAGAGGTCAGCTTTGAAGAGTGCAGACATGTTCCTGCTCCACTGAACATCATCGCACCAAGCTCCAGAGGTAAGTATGGGATCAGCAGGGTTTGGGGAGGTGGGGTGCATGAAGGGTGGGTGCAATTTGGGGAAGGGGGCCACTGCAGACAACGAGGGAATGTTTTCTCTTTCACAGGTAAAACAAATATAAAAAAACACATAATGAGAAGGTTTTCTTAATTACAGGCTCATTTGGCATGCTGGGGTCGGCTCCCAGTGTGCAACCTGGGTGTTTTTTTGGGGGGGAAGGACTGGAGCTGATGGGGATTGGGCACCCTGTCAGCAAAAAAGAATACTTGACCAGCCGGAGGGTGAGCTGAGGAATGAGGGAGCAGGGAAGACAGCAGCAAGGGGAGGAAGCGGGAAGGATTTATTTTGTAGCTGGAGGATGAGTTGGGGAATGAGGGAGTGGGGAGGACAGCAGCAGAGGGATTAAGTGGGAGGGATTTCATTGTCAGCGAGGTGCAGAAGGGCCGGAGAAATTGCATGAATTGTCATAAATACACACACATTACCACCGGTGATTATAAGGGTGATTTTCTTCGAACTGAAGACCAATGCAGCTGAACTGCTGTCATAGACAGCTCATGCATCCATTGCTGAGGTACGATCATGCCTGCTATACAGAGCACTGAATTGGACAGGAGGGTCACACACCTCCAAAAAGTCCTAAGGTCACAATATGTTTCCTGCGTATGCATGCAAGCAAACACAAAAAGGGAAAAAAAGAGAAGAGCTCATGACTTCCTATCATCTTAGTAATTGCAATGTTCAGAAATAAACAGTAAAAGTAAAAGCCAGAATTACTGAGAAAATTTTTAAATCTACAACTAAGAAAAAGCTGGATGTGAAAACATAAAGATACTTTCCTATGGGACAAAAATCTGTCAGGAAGTTAATTCACCATCTTCTCATTATTTGGGGGATGACAGCAAATCCTGTAAGAGGGGAAGCTAATGCAATGTAAATTGTCTCTTGTAACAGCTTATATTTTATGTCTGATTATATATGTGAACTTTTCATACTTTTCAGAGTAGTTACTTCAGAAAACAAAGCTTTATTTTCTCCACTGTATTGACCGGATCTCCGCAGGACTTGCTGCCTTCTCTCCTCACAGGGGTAGGAGGCTTCCCCACTACCGGGACTCCTCCAGCCCTGCAGGGGAAAGCAGAGCTTAGAAAACAAAGTTTCGAGTGCCGGCAGCACAAGATGGTCTGGAAAGAATGTGAGACAGTAAAATAGGTAGGCAATGGTGGGTTACCTTTTTTTTAAAAAGTAGGAAAGTTTTCTCAGATTCCCACTGTACCGACTACTCCACAGTGAGTCAGTGTGCAGCTGCAACACCCCACCAGTGAATCACTGAAAGATTTAGTGACATGCTCAGGATCACCGAGAGTCGCATTGATTTTATACCTGCATTTAACTATTTTTGTATGGTTACAGTAGATGGCAGCTTCATAATATCAATTTTTTGTTCAGTGAATAAAATGTTAGACTTTGAGTTTGTGCCCCCAGTGAATTCATCATATAATGCTACTTACTGTATATATTGAAGTTATTTAAACTGCATTATGTAAGCTACCCACTTGTGCATACAAATGTGAGAGTCATTTTTATGGCTGCATAGCAGAGCTATGCAACTTATTGCTATGATGAAGTAGAGATAGTGGACTCTGGAAGCACGTGACTGGATACCTCAACTGTGTCCTTCCACAGTGAAGTTGAAGCACATGCGGTCCTCTCCATTTACTACAGTGCAGTTCCCTCCTCCCCACAAAACAATTTTCCAGCTCTGCGCTCACTTCTGGTTCACTTCCAGGTTTGGAGCTAGCACTTGTTTTCCTCTCTTTATATATGTAATAATGTTTCCCTAATATCTAATGACACCCCTCACCCTCCAATTGCTGTCCCTGTTATTTAACAATCTTTCCCTGGTGTCTAGTGGCACCCCCACCTTCAGATTGCTATCCTCGCTGCCTAGTACTGTTTCTCTGGTATCTAGTGGCACCCTCTGGTACCTGTCCTCATTATGAAGTATTGCTTTCCTGGTGTCTAGGAGCACTCCAACTGTTCAATTGCCATCCCCATATTGTCTCAATGTCAGCTAAAATAAAGAAAACCATCCCTTGATGTTTTTCTTTAAACCTGCAAGAAAGAAAATAGTCTCTCACCAATCTGACCCCCCTACCCGACCTCCCATTCAGTACCCACCACCCCACACACCCTCACTCACCTGAACAAGCCCCATGGCAAAGATCCACTCTTTGATTGAAGGCATGTCTTGCTGCTGGAACAGCTGACTGCAATACGAGAAACAAAGGAAAGTGTGGTTATATGTATTTCAATGGGGTTTTGAGCTTTGATGCATAGCTTTGCCATTGTTGCATATTTTGGCCCCAAATTTTCAACATAACCTTTTTGGGACCCCACCTCATGATTAATGGTAGTGGAACTATGAAAATCAGGCTACAAAGGTGATTTCACACTTGTATAGCAAGAATCACCTGTCAGGCGGGATTTTAAAGTTTTTGCCACCCTTGTTCATTAGACGGGCTCAAAAGAACTTTATGTTGAAAATTTGAGGTCAAAATATGTAAAAATATCAAAGTTGCAAGTACATTCAAATTCTTCTATGCTCACTCATAACTTTGATAATTTTCAATATTTTGACCCCACATTTTCAATGTAGCCATTTTATTTATACCACCTCATGAACATGACAGCTGTAATTTTTCTAATCCTAGCTAAAATGTGTTTTTGTACCTGTGGTATGGAATGACTTTTCAGTGGCATGGAATCACATTTCAGTGGGGATTTCAAAACTTTCATATACAGGCTTCATGAGATGGGGTGAAGCAGCCTCTCATTCTTTTTGACTGCATTAGTACGATCAGTTTGCAGCCATTTTGTCCTTGACCAGTGTTTGTTTTTTGTCTTGGAGATTGTGATTGTTTTTCTTGAAGACTATGTTCACAAGGGGTAGTCACTGTCACAAGTATTGCACAGAACTAGGCATTGCACAGTTGAAGAAAGATATGTGTCATATATTTCCAGATATTTTGCAGTATTTACAAAGAGATTCTCTCTGGTGGCCCTACTCTGGTACTGCAGGTAGCAGAGAATTTCTCCCGAGATATCACATAAATTTCAATCTGACTATAACTTCTGCAACTGAAAGACGTTGCAAGCTGCCATCATTTTGGCATACAACATGTCAGCTCTATATATAGTTACCAATAAGCCAGCTCTGATAATATTCTATAGCAAGCAGATGTGGCCACAGCTATGCATGCTCAATGATGTATGCATCATGGATTGATCCAGGTTACTTGGCACACACCTGACTCTTGTGTCCTGTGGCATCAAAGATGACTTGCACAATTATGCTGTACAATGCCTTTCTATCATGGCACACCTCTTTGTGCTTAGAAGTGGGCACCGCTACCGCCAGTGCTTTCAGTAGATTGTCCTAATTACATTTGCCAGTCTTGCCAATCTTTAGCTTGTATTCTGGTGCCCATGAGTTTATTGTCTGTACTTCGGTAGTGTACAGTATATATTCTTTCTTATTATACAGCAGTGTTTTGTGACCTGTCACAGGCATCAATACACCGAGGTCTGTCTCATACTGGTGACATCCATACTTAATGATAATCTGAACTTATCCTGTGCCATATTACGTAAATGCTGTAAACACCAATGTATGGAAATCCAGGGCATGGTACCATTTGTTCCTTGTTATCATTTTTGGGGTCAGTATTTTGCACAGGTCATCTATAGTCCCATGATCAAACTGGAACCATCCTACATGCCAATGTTTAGTTATGGTCTCAGTCTGGTTCTGTGCCCTTGTGGACATCACTGCTGGCATCTCACCTTTTCCAACTCCATCTCAACTGGAAGTATATTCATGAAGAAACCTGGACATACAGTATAGCTACAGTCTGGCATTGATGGCATTGTAGCTCCCACTGGTGTTGTACATATCTGATGTGCACAGTGACAATACTGTACACCCAGAATCTGCACGCACCAGATAGGACACAAATACTTGGTCACACTTTAAGGCCTTTAAAACTCAGGGCTGTGCCAAGCCATTTAGAGATCACCATGTAGGGAATGGGTCCATGACTGGTAACTGTGCTGGGTGGTCCATGCTCACTGTGTACATCCTGCCCCTCATTCCAAGTTGGAGCACCTGAAGAGGTACAAGTAACATCTAAAGCCAGTTCCACATGAGGTTTGCCTTCTACCCACCCTTATCCTCCAGGGTAAATAAAGTGAGCAGCAAGGGTGTATGTGTGTGTATGCAGCAACAAGGAGGGCTGGGGGGATACTGGGATGCATAGGGAGAGGCATCACCAGCAGAAAACAGGAAGTTATTATCCCTCTGTACAGACAGTTGGTGAGACCCCATCTGGAGTACTGTGTGGAGTTCTGGAGACCCAATCTCCCCAAGGATATAGACAGGATGGAGGGTGTCCAGAGGAGGGCAACTAAAATGGTGCAGGGCCTGCACCGGAAGACATATGAAGAGAGACTTAAGGAGCTGAATATGTATAGCCTCGAGGAAAGGAGGGGGGGACATGATAGAAACTTTCAAGTATCTCAAGGGAATCAACAAAGTCCAAGAGGGTAGCATCTTTCAAAAAGAGGTGTGCAAGAACAAGGGGGCACAATTTGAAGATAGAAGGAGCGCTCAGAGGTAATTTAAGGAAGTATTTTTTCACAGAGAGGGTTGTGGATGCATGGAATGGCCTTCGGAGGAGGTTGTGGAGTCAAAAACAGTGGTGGAATTCAAGCATGCATGGGACAGTCATAAGGCAATTCTAGGGGGTGGGGGTAGGAAGAAGTAGGCTGCTGGTTAACTAGGATCTGCAGCTTATCCATTAGGTAGGGAAATGGGCAGACTGGGTGGGCCAAGCGGTCCTTATCTGCTGTCAAATTCTATGTTTCTATGTGTGTGTGTGTACGTGTGCGTGTGTGTGTTTGTGTGTGTGTGTGTGTGTGTAGTTTGCCACTACAGGCGCGTGCAAATTTTATATCTGTACCTTTACTAGCATCTGTTATACTGGGTTTCTGCCATATGTCATGTCATTGCACACCTCTGTTTGCTGATCAATCCCCCAGTGTTGCATAAGGGTTAGGGCCCAGATGTATCCACCCAAGGAGTTCACCATTTTAATCACCATGGAGGACCTCACCTTAAAAAAGGAATGGGAGGATTGGCCTGGGCAGAATGAACAGAGTGTGTGATGTAGGCAGAGCTCCAATTGCACTAGCTGGTGGACCTCCATTGCTTAGTGTAACTAAGGGAAACAGGACATCAGGCAGCATTAGGGACACAAAAGTACAGCCACTGGGCATGCCACATCCCAGAAACCAGGGCAAACACTCAAATGTACAGATGTGAATTGCCCAGGGGGCCATACATATAGCTACAGGGTGTGCTGCATTCTGGTTCCTAAGACAAATACAGTACTGTACTGTACACTTGTGCACAATGGTCAGATGGAAATAAATAATACTGAGGTTTACAACTATGTAATGTGTGTGTGTGTGTGTGTGTGTGTGTGTGTGTGTGTGTGTGAGATACTCTGTGTCACTATGTATGGATGTTGTTGGGAATTGAGGTGAATATTTGTCACTATTGTGTACATACAGTACGTAATGGAGTGTACATCACAGCATGTCAGGTGATGTTTATTGCATGTGCACATTTGTGCTGGGTTGTTTTCAGCATGGCTATACAGCACAGTCTGTGCGTCAGCACTTGTACTATACTTTGGCTGTTTGTATTCAGATGTCTTGTCAAGTGGATGTACTATCACTACTGCAGCCCCTGAGGTCACATAGATTCAGGTCTGCAGATGTGCATGAGAAAACCCTTAAGTAGTGCTGTAAGTCAGAGGTGACATGTGTGAATCATGTATATGTCTGGGACACTCCGATGCAGAGCACTATCACTACACAATATGGATGTGTGTGTACTGCACTTCTACACACAATGTAGTGAGCGCTGTCTGTTGATGTCTGTCTGATGTAAATGTTTTTTTTTTAAGTGCATTAAAACTAAAAGGCCAAAGGCACTTGGAGCCTTGGTGGCTCTGGCCTAAGAATCCATCATGTTCCTCTCCTGTTACACAGATAGTTCTAACATTCAGTGTTATGTAAATAAAATTGGAAACTTCTGGGAACCTTCCCATCTCTAACTAATTTAAAACTGTAAACAGTCATATTATTCTCCAAGAGGAACTGATTCAACTTGAATAGAAAATATGCAATACTCCTCACATGTATTGTTTCTTTTGAGGCCTTATTTCATGGGTGAAGTACTCTCTGTGTCAAGAAAATTCTTCCTCTCATTGCCACTATATCACTCCCTCTTTAAAGGAAGGGCATGCACTCTAGTTCTACTTCCCTGAAAATGCTGGAAGTTCTTCTCATGACACTTCTTATCAAATACGTATAAAAATTAGAGCATTGAAATAATTTCTCTTCTTTTCCTTCTTTGTTCCAGTGAAAACATACATTATTTTCCCATTGAATATTATCCCATAGTAGCTCAGCCTTTCCAGGGCCTTAATTATTTTAGTTGCTCTCTGCTATATAATTGGAATAAATTCAAGTACTGTAAATGTGCTGTTAAGCATATGACCAACTTCACTGGTCCAATTTAAATTAAAATCTCCCTCCAGAATTACTATATTTCCCTTTTTTACCAATAATCAATCCATGTAGATCCTGAACATTAGACTTTGGCAGATGATAACAGCAACTGACTACCAAATACTTTCCTTAATGAATCAAATGTCAGTAAACTTTTTTTCATTTGACTCTCTTCTCCTTCACTTCATTCTCAGACCCCCATCCCTACCAATATTTGCTTCTTTGCCACCCATTTTCTCATTTTTTTTCCCAGACAAGCTATAAGTCAGATAAACTCTGCAAGTATGTTTATACTGCATTATATTTTATTGGAAGCATTAACATTTGAATTACTTGCATTTTTATAACCTTTATAGCTTTGCCATTTGTTTTGTTGTAACCATCAGAACTTGCCTGTTATGCAATTTGCTTTCCACCACTACTGGTGTTTCTGTTCCCCTGGAACAATCTTGAAAACTAGGCTTACAGCCTAATGCTGATATTGCAATGTGCAGAAATTCTAAATAAATAAATGTGTTAACTGTTAGATTCAACAGAGGTATGTCAGATAAAGATTCACGTACAATATGTGTTCTGACTAGAGATAGACAAAGTTGGGAAACTTTGCTCCACAAATGAATCCTCAAATTTAGAGCCATTCATGGATTAATTAGTGGCTAGAAGTGCAACGTTCCACCCACGAAGTGCTGAATTTGACCGCAAAGTGTGGAATTTCACTTAGAAACATAGAAGTTGATGACACATAAGGACCACAAGGCCCATCCAGTATGCCCATTTCTTTTTCTACCTAATAAATGTACCATCAGCCTTTGCACTGTCAATGGCCTGCCTATTCATACTCATCTGTATTGCTCCCTTATGCCTATCCCATGCCTGTTTGAAGCCCTGCACTGTATTCATATCCACCACTTCCTGAGGTAGGCCATTCCATGCATCCACCACCCTTTCTGTGAAAAAGAACTTCCTCACATTACCCCTTAATCGGCCTCCCTCTAATTTCATACTGTGTCCTCTTGTTCTGCTATTTTCCTTATATTGAAACATGTTAGACTCTTTCACCTTGTTAATGTCCTTAAGGTGCTTGAATGTTTTGATCATATCACCGCTCTCCCTCCTTTGCTCTAGGGTATACATATTGAGCTTCAGTAATCTGTCCTCATATGTTTTCTGATTCAGTCCCTGCAACATTTTAGTTGCCTATCTCTGGACTGCCTCAATTTGGTTAATGTCCTTGTGAAGGTGGGGCCTCCAGTACTGCATGCAGTACTCCAGATGGGGCCTAACCAGTGTCTTGTAAAGAAGGATTATTACCTTCCTCTTCTGACTTGTGATACCCCTAGTAACACACCCTAACATCCCCCTAACCTTACCTAATGCTTTAGCAGTCTGCTTAGATGATTTTCAGGTCTTCAGTGATGATGATCCCCAAGTCTCTTTCTTTCCTTGTGACTGCCAGCAACTCCCTTCCCAGCCTATATGTGGCTTCAGGGTTTCTCTTCCCTATGTGCATGATTTTGCACTTCTTTGCATTAAACCCCATTTGCCACTCTTACGATCATTTTGCTAGTTTATCCAGATCTCTTCTCATTCTGCCCACTCCATCTGGATCATCTACTCTGTTGCAGATCTTGGTGTCATCGCAAACAGACAAACCTTACCCTCCAGTCCATCTGCAATGTCATTGATGAAGATATTGAAGAGGACTGGCCCCAGGACTGATCCCTGAGGTACCCCACTTGTGACTTGCATCACTTCTGACTGTATACCATTTACCACCACTCTCTGTTTTCTGCCCGTCAACCAGTTTGCCTTCCAGTTGACCAACTTCTGACCCACCCTGAGCCTACCCAGCTTATTAATCAATCTTCTATGTGGAACAGCATTGAAAGCTTTGCTGAAGTCAAGGTAGGTGACATCAACTGCTCCCCCTTGGTCCACCACTCTGGTTACCCAGTCAAAGAAATCTATGAGATTAGTTTGACAGGACCTTCCTTTTGTAAACCCATGCTGTCTCGGATCCTGTGCTCCTATGGATTCCAGGTGTTGCACTATCGTTTCCTTAAGGAGTGCCTCCATAATCTTGCCCACTACTGAGGGAAGACTGACTGGTCTGTAGTTCCCTGCCTCCTCCCTGTTACCACTCTTGTGGAGAGGAATCACATAAGCACTTCTCCAATCTTCTGGGACCTCTCCTGTGCTCAGATACTCATGAAAAAGTTCTGATAATGGCTCTGCTGGTTCCACCCTTAGTTTCTTTAGTACCCTGGGATGTATGCCATCAGGTCCCATTGCCTTGTCCACCCTGACTTTATTGAGCTCTTGTAGGACCCCTTCTTTTGTGAAGGGGCTAGTGCTACCTCCTCCCCGTATCCATGGTGCTGAGCTGTGGACCCTGCCTACCTTCTCTTGGTAAATACTGAACAGAAATATCTATTTAGGATAAATGCTTTTACATGGTCCTCCTCCTCACACTCCCCCTTATCTCCTTTGATCTTAGCAATACCCGCTCTGGACTTTCTCCTTTCACTAATGTATCTGTAAAAAGTCTTGTCACCTTCTTTTACTGTTCGTGCTAGTGTTTCCTCAGTTTGAGCCTTTGCCTGCCTTAATGCCTTCCCTGCTTCCCTTAGGGAATTTGGTATGCCTCTCTATCTTCTTCATGCTGTGTTCCTTTATATTTCCTGAAGACCAGCCTTTTGGCTCTGACCTTTTCTGTTACTGTTTTTGAGAACCAAAGTGGTTTCCTTCTTCTTTTGCACTTCCTTTTCTCTCTAACAAAATGAGATGTTGCTTCAAGTGTTGCATCCTTAATGCTTGCCCACTTTGCATGTACCCCTGCAACTGTTTTTCTTTTTGCCAGGGCTAGCTTAACTCTGTTGGCCATCTTATCAAAGTCAGCTCCTCTGAAGTCCCATATGTTTACCTTGGAATGGGATGATCTAGTTGTAATGGCTAAACTGAACCATACCATGTGATGGTTACTGGCCCCCAGGTGACCTTCCTCCTGGAGATCTGTGATCCTTTCCCTATTAGTCAGTACTAGATCTAGTATAGCCCTGTCTCTTGTGGGTTGTTGTACCAGTTGTTTGAGGACCTCCCCCTGCAGGGAATCCACCATGTGTCTGGTTCTGGCAGATGTTCCTGCTGGTATTGACCAATCTGTATCTGGCATGTTGAAGTCTCCCATTATCAGAACCTTCCCTTTAGCTGTCATGTTTTGTATATCTTCTAACAATAATGTGTCTATGTCCTCCCCCTGGTCTGGGGGCCTGTAGACAACCCCGTTTCTTATGCTGTCCCATTTCCTATTTCCATGGTGACCCACAGTTCTTCTGGCTCCTTATGTGTATTCTTAATTTCTGTAGCTTTGATATTTTCATTGACATACAGAGCCACTCCACCCCCCCCCCCATTTTGCAACTTGGTCTCTTCTGAACAGTACATAGCCAGGTACTGAAGTCTCCCAAGTTTGGTTGCTGGTAAACCATGTCTCGCTAATTGCTACTATGTCCAGTTTAGCCTCTGTCATTATTGCCTGCAGGTCTGGAATCTTGTTTCCCAGACTGTGAGTATTTGTGTACATGACCTTATATTGGCCAGATTTTGGTGTGGTAGTTGTTGGGTGAGGACTGGCATTTCCCCTGTGCCTCGTATGGGGAGCTGGACCTTTTACGTTACCTGTGATGCAAATGAACTGCAAACATGCTGAACTCCTGTTTGACCACTAGTTGAGGGGGGAGGGGTGTTCTTCCCATTTGATGTATGGAGTGCTGCACCCCTCTCTCCATTTGCTAGTTTAAATATTCTACAAAGACATCAAACTTCTGCCCCAATGCACTGACTCCCTTCTTAGTTAGATGCAGTCCATCAAATTTAAAGAACATTTGCTACAAAAACTGTTGCTAGTTCCCTACAAATTTGTGTCCTTTTTCCTGTCATCAGCCCTTGAGCCACATGTTTAGCTCTCCTATCTCCCCTTCTCTGACCTTCTGTCCATCTGCTCCCCCCACAGACTGGCAAGATCTCAGAGAAGGAGATGCCAGATGAAATGTATGCTAGTTTGTCACCCAGCCTGGTCAGGTGTTCCTTGGTCTCCATAACTGATCGGCTGGCGAGATCATTAGTCCCTATGTGTATCAGGACATCAAATGTTTTCCCCTGCTTCCTGAACAATTTTACCAATGTGATCAGTGTCTCTGCACACTGATGTACAGGGGAGACATCTAACCATTGCCCCTGGCTGGAGATAGGTATCAACTCCCCAAATCATTGCGTCACCTATGATCAGAAGTTTTTTGGATTTCCTTTTTGCTTTTTATTGTTTTGGTTCCTGTTTTGGGTGAGTTTTGTTGTGCTAGCTCCTGTACTGCAGTGTCCTGCTCTGCAGTGTCCTCTGCCTCTTTGTTTGATTTCAGAGATAGAGGCAGATACCTGTTTGTAGTTTTGATATAGTTTGTGGAGGTAATATGTTGGAAAGCACCGAGTGATGGGGCACCTAATTTGACCCTCCTAACCACCTGCCAACCTCCCAGACCAACTACCCTCTGTGGTCGAGGTGCTTCTGTTGGATGTTGGGGAAATGTCTGTGGTTCTTGTAATATGGCCCAGCATGTACGACAGTGTCCTAAATCCTGTAAAGCTGCCCTTCTGAAAAGTGTTCCGCAGTACCTGCAGTTAATGATATCCATTCCTGATAATTTGCTGGGTTTATAACCTGGTCAGAGTAATTAGAAGGAAGAAAATGCAAGCAAAAGTTTGATTTTGTGTTTTGTTTTTTTGTTTCTGTATAACTTGTTATAACAAGTTAAATTACTAGTGCCCCTATAAATGAGGTCACCATGTGGATACCCCACTGATCCTCCCCTTCCTGCTTTGCCACAGGAAATGTCACGACTGTGGTACCCTATAAAAGGAGTGTAGTGTGGGGTGGTTGGGGATGGGGGTGGGTGGCTGGGCCCTTCCCCTGCCGAAAAAGAAGAACCATGGACGAAAGAAACAAAGAGGTAAGAGCAGAAATAATCAGTCAGCAACAAATGCATTAACCCTGAAAGCTTATCCTAATGATAGATAAAACTGTAAAACCTGTAAAGCACCACCTGTAATAATTTCACAGAAGATATACCCTCTAAGAAACACTTTGCTACAGAGAAAAATAAAGCAGTAACAGAAGATACACCTTGCAAAAGACAATTTGAATCAGAAGATTACAGCAGTAATCTTTAGCACACACCTGTAGGCACACCTTGTAATAATGCAGCAGAAGGTATACCCAGCAACAGCAATTTGAATCTGAGAAAGATAAAGCAATAAAATGT
Organism: Neoceratodus forsteri; assembly: GCA_016271365.2. Taxonomy (NCBI): domain Eukaryota; kingdom Metazoa; phylum Chordata; order Ceratodontiformes; family Ceratodontidae; genus Neoceratodus; species Neoceratodus forsteri. Next base: position 87,315,451 of record CM057453.1, read on the forward strand.
TAGCAAGAAACAGTAATAATCCCTGTGAGTACAAAATAAAAACAACAACACACAGTAAATCTGCCTAGCCAAAATAAATCTTTATCCTTTCCCTTACTCTGGTAAGGTTCTTTTCTCTGTCCTTTCAAGCAACCTAGAAGGAAAGAGCTCAAGTGAAGCTAGGTGCCTTGGCCACTTGAGAATGACGGAAGTTCACCACAAACAGCAAAATTCCACTGTTCATGGGTGAAATTCCACACTTTGTAGTGAACTTCCGCAAATAAAATGGCAAAGTCACATAGGCAAATTTTGAGCCTATTAGCAAAACATCGCAGATTGCTCCATGAAGGCAAATTTACTGACTTCTCCAAAACTTCACAGACAAATTTCAACTTTGCAACATCTCTAGTTATTACTATTTTACCCTTATCACTATTAATTTTGCTGGTGAAATAAGGTAGGTACTACTGAAACCCAATACTTTCAGATGAAAAAGTAAAAACTATAGTTATCCAAAACAAATAATAACATAAAAAGAAAGAAAAGAAAGTATATTAACAAGTAAAAAATGTCACACAATTGAGGAAGAGGTTGTGTTATAACAGGCAAATCAATTCTTCTTGGGACATGCAACCTCAAATTTACAGTGGTGTGCTGTACCAAGCAGCACAGTAAAGTGCAGACTAGGTGTAGTACAGTAGCTGTGGGAGAAAGGATGGCACATATATGGAACATACAGCCTGTTTAATGGATACTGCCTCTGGCTGTTCACACAGCTGGTGGAAAATGCCCAGTGACTTTGGAAGTAGTTGAGGAGATTGCAGGCTACAGCTGTTGCTGCTTTATGGTAATCCTCAACTTCTGCTGGAAGTGTCAAAGAACTCTTCACAGTCCTTGACAAGTCCACAAGCTGACACAGATCATTACCAGCCCTTCCTATTATTCACCACCCACCTCATGGTACCCAAGTCTGTTTGAGAGCCTTCACAACCTCACAAAAAAAGCAAAGTCAGGGTTATTATTTCAGATCACCTCAAGAGGCAGTGCATTGAGGCAAGCCTGTGGGCAAGGCTAAAGGGATGCTGCATGCTGTGGTGCATTGGGGCCATCACCAGCAGGAGGAAGGTGGTGCGCTGCCACTGTACCACTCCCTGGTGTGCCCCGCCCTGGAGCAGTGTGTTTCTGGTTCTGGGAACATAACTCCAGGAAGGGCATAGGCAGGGTAGAGGCAGTCCAGAAAAGACAGACAAGATGATGCAGTGCTTGCAATGGAAGACTTTTGAATGGACTTCTGCAAGTGTACACAACACTAGTGCCTGCCTGCTTAAGTATAAAGAAATGTCATCATCAGCCAATATCCCAGTTCCCTATTCTCCTTATTTTCATCATCACCACTGTATCAGTTCACCCTGTATGAATCAAAAAGTAAATGTCTACATCACCAACTAAAATTCCAAGGCCATTAGTAGCATTAACTTGTTGAGGCGATGAATATAGTCACTGAACTGCTATACTAGGAGTTACTTTTCTTTGCTGTGGCAGGAAGTGGTGGTGGTCATCATCATTTCTTTGTGACTGGCTGTGCTGTGAACAAGTTTGGCCCTGTAGGTATAGGAGTAAAAGTCAAGGTGCTAGGGACTAGGGAGGAATATTTCTTGAAACAAACAAAAACAAATAAGAATGGATCAAAGTGTACAGAGTATGACTAGTTCTGAATCTCAGGTAGACACTGTAGATTCAAGCAGCCAATGGGGATTATCAAAGACCTGGCTAAGCAATCATCCTCCTCCACTGGGCAAACAAAATCAAACCCAAAAAAGTGATTCTTTTAACTCTAAAGCATCATCTTCCAAGCAAATGCCTGAATCCAGTAAAGGTGTATCTGTCAGATTAGTCCCCCAAAAAGTTCTTTAGTTAAGATACCAGCCACAGAGGTGCACCCAGCTATGGCATAACTGCATACTATGCTAATGTTAGTCCCACATTGACTACATCCAGTTCCTCTGAAGCTAAGCCTGTTGAGGATAGAGGCAGGGTGTTCCAGCAGAGTATAAAAGGATGGAAATTGCAAAGGAGAAATAAGAGGAAGCAAATGTTTGTATGGTGGAAAAGAAGGATGGGTTAGAGGAAGTGAATAAAGCCCAGCAGGAACAGGACCCTAAAAATGCAATAAAAAAAAAAACTGAAAGGATGACTATATATATATATATATATATATAAAATACATTCCTCAATGAATCAAATTTCAGTAAACTTTTTTTATATAGTGTATATATTTTGTTTGGTCATACATTTTGGTTAGCATCTTGTTGGTGGCCACATGCTCTACAGTATAACCTCATTTACCTGAATGTGTTCGGTGACAGTGTAATTGCTCGGATAAATGGGGATTGAGAGTGAAAGCACTTTACCATAAAGTCTTGTAAACTGTGAGACATACCAAAGATTTGAAAATTTAGAGTTTTGGTCAATGGAGGTTTGGATAACCGAGGTTTTACTGTGTTTGTACTATGTTTGTAAATGAGCAATTAGCATGTGTAAAAAGTAAGGAGCAATGGGAACTTCAGCACTGAAAAGGCACCTAGTCAGATATTGTAACATTATTGAAAAATGTTTGAGAATAGTCGACAAAGTGACAGGGATGATGCTAGTTCACTACACTCAGGGGTATTTCTGATAGACGACAGCAGTGGCAGCCCCACAGCAACACTGAGACACCGCCAGCACGTCCTTACAATCAAATGACTCCTGGGGCGTGATTTTCAATCAGCTCTTAGGGTGGCACAAGTTGCACCAATCTACAGCTGTGGCAACCTCAGGGTGCATCAGGGATCCTGTGCCCTATTTTATAAAAAGTGAAGTCCCTGCACCAAGGTCCTGAGAATTGCAACAGCTGCAGGCTTGTGCCAAACATTTGGCACACATGAAGGATTTGAAAGAGGATCCTGTTAAGCCCAATCACCTGGCACAAGCCTATATGAGCCACGGAAGTTGGGGGGGTTAAAATGCCTGAAAGGCAGTGACCTGGGGCTGATGGAGTAGTGGGTGTGACATGGGGCAATGGGGCATGACAGCAGTGAGAGGGACCTGAGGAGGTGTCCAGCAGAAGTGCCATGCACAGTGTCACAGAGCAGATCAGCCAGCTAGTGGGGGTTTGTATGGCCAGACCATCATGACACAGACCCGAGGTGGAAACAACCCTGTCACCTGCCCCACAGGACCCACTGTCTCTGGTAGAGTAGGAAGGCATCTGCCAGTCATCACATGGGGAGCTCTGTAACAGGTGAATTTCATGGTCCTGGGGCACATACCCATCCACTGAATGCAGCTCAAAACCTACACCCACTGCCAGCCACCACAAGTAGGGGACTGTGGGTCCACCAGGTGCATCTTCAGAGCTCTCTCACTGATGCTGTGCCCCCCTCACCCCCATGGCACCCTGAGTGCTTGATCGGCCCCTGGTCCCCACCTTCCAGGCCCCCACTCTTTGCCCTGCAGGCAGTGGTGTAGGATCCTTAGACTAGTTCCTACCTGGTCTAACCTGAGCGCCCTCTTGGGACTACAGGAGGGCTTCTGGAATTCCAAATAAGGATATGGTGCAGCTTCACCATGGTGCAAGCCCCCTTGTGACCTGGTGCAACTGTGCTTCCGCAGCAAGGGTGTTACAAAGTGGCTTTGGTACAATGCATCCCAATTTCAATGCAGCCTGCACTCAGAAATCAGGATTGTCACAATGTTTGATGCAAGGTGCCACTTTTATCAAACTTGTGTGGCGAAGGCATCTTGTGCCAATGCTTTTTTTTTAAAATCATGCCCCTAGTGTTACTAATACTGATAGTGGCCATGTGTTCAAAAATCCTCCCTCCTTCAAGGAAACAGCTTAACATCTCTGAAACATATGAATGTAAAGCCAAATATCTCTTGACCCACCCTTTTGCTGTTACAATGTATAATACAATTACAGAGATGATAGCCATTGACTTCATGTTAATTTTATTGATTAAAGAATGTATAGCTATTAGATAGCTGGACATATACATAGATAATACAAACATCTTAAATTTATCAAACATTAGGAAAAATTGACATAAAGACAATCATTTGCAAGGAACCACAATACAACATATGATATGGTGTGGAGCACAGAGGTTTGGCTTCATTGGGGACTGGGGTTCCACCTGGAGGGACACCAGCCTATACTGGCAGGATGGTCTGCATCTGTCCAGGAAGGGAACAAGTCTTTTGGGCAATCAGTTTAAATGCTTCATTGGCAAGCCTTTAAACTAGTCAAGGGGGGAGGCACTGATAAGCAGCAGGAAAATCCCAGCCTCCCCCTACAAAACAGGGTACTAAATGAGAAAAAGACCAAGGTAGAAAGGTCAGTGGGGGATGCCGCTACAGAAGGTAAAGCCATCAAAAAATGGAGAGAAATGAGTACCAATGCCTGTAGTCTGGGTAACAAGCTTCCTGAATTAGTGGCCTTGATGGAGGAGGAAGATCTGGATATCATGGTAGTCACAGAAACATGGTACACACAGAACCATGACTGGGATGTAAACATACCAGGATACACTATCTATAGGAGGGACAGGGAGGGTAAAAGGGGAGGAGGAGTAGCTCTCTACATAAGAGAAGAAATCAAAGCAACAGAACAAAAGGGTAAACAGGGAGGAGAAGAAGCACTGTGGGTCAATTTGGAGGCAAGCAATGGCACCACAATCCGCACAGGGGTTGTATACAGACCCCCCTCTCAGGGGGAGGAAATGGACAAGGAAATGATAGAAAGTATACTTAGAATGGCAGATAAAGGGAAGATATTGCCGATGGGTGATCTGAATATGCCAGATGTTAACTGGAGTGCAGTTGCAGCAGCCACTTCTAAGAGTGGGGTTATTCTAGAAGCCCTACAGGGGGCATGCCTTAGACAACTAGTATTGGAGCCCACTCAAGAGGGAGCAATCTTAGATCTGGTTTTCTCAAATGGAGATGAAGAGAGGATCACAGATGTAGAAGTGGGTAGCCATCTGGGAACTAGCGACCATCAACAGTATGGTTCACAATAAACACAGCAATAGAGTCAAGCCATACAAAGACAAAGGTACTGGATTTTAGGAGGCTGACTTTGCTAAAATGGGTGAGTGCCTAAGGAATGCACTCAGCAATGGGCAGGAAGGAGGGTGAAGAACAATGGGAATAATAAAACTGCCATCACAGAGGTAACAAGCCTTTGTGTAAAGCAAATAAACAAAATGAAACGAGATAAGAAACCACTATGGTTCTCAAAGGAAGTGGCAGTGAAGGTTCAAGAGAAAAGAAAGTATCTAGGAAGTACAAGGAATCACAGAAGGAACAGGACAGAGAACTGTATCAGTTAAAGCAAAAGGAAGCTGGAAAGGCAGTCAGAACAGAAAGGCCCAAACCGAGGAAAAGATAGCCAAATCAGTTAAGAAGGGGGATAAAACCTTTTATAGGTACATCAGGGAGCGAAGGAAGACCAAGGGAGGGATAGTGAGGCTTAATAAAGGGGAGGAGGGTGGGCAGAGGGTGACTGTGAAAAGGCAGAGATACTAAACAAATATTTTTGCTCAGTATTTACAAAGGAAGAGGGGGAGGTACCTAAAACAAACAGTAGAAACACTCTGGATGCAGAGGTTGATGCCAGCCCATTTACAGAGGAAAGGGTTCTGAAAGAGCTCTTGAAGCTGAGGGTGGACAAAGCGATGGGGCCTGATGGGATTCATCCCAGAATTCTAAAAGAACTAAGGGTAGAACTAGTGACACCACTGACTACCCTCTTTAACAAATCATGGGAGGATGGGGTGGTACCTGAGGACTGGAGGAGGGCAGATGTGATTCCCCTTCACAAAAGTGGGAGCAAGGCAGAAGCAGGAAACTACAAACCTGTTAGTTTAACCTCAGTGGTAGGGAAAATGATGGAATCACTTCTGAAGCAAAGAATTGTTGAGTATCTAGAGGCCAGAGGGGCACAGGACCCAAGGCAGCATGGATTCACAGCAGAAAGGTCATGCCAGACAAATCTGATAGATTTCTTTGACTGGGTGACCAAAGTAGTTGATCAGGGAGGGGCTGTGGACATGGCCTACCTAGACTTCAGCAAGGCATTTGACACAGTCCCACACAAAAGATTAATATACAAGTAGCCAGCCTGGGAGTGGGTCCCAAGATGACAGCCTGGGTAAAGAATTGGCTGGAGAATAGGACACAGAGAGTAATAGTAAATGGAGTCCACTCTGAAAAAAGGGGTTAGTAGTGGTGTACCACAGGGTTCAGTATTAGATCGTCCTCTTCAATGTCTTTATAGCGACATTGCAGAGGGACTGGAAGGAAAAGTATGTCTCTTTGCAGAGTGACACAAAGATCTGCAATAGAGTTGATGCACAAGGTGGCATGGAAAGGATAAGAAGGACTTGACAAGGTTAGAGGAATGGTCAAATGTATGGCAGCTTAGATTCAATGCTAAGAAGTGTAAGGTAATGCACCTGGAAACAAAACCCAGGGAAGAGTACACAATGGGGGTGAGATACTAACAACAACAAAATGGAAAGGGACCTGGGGTAGTCATATCAGGTGACCTAAAGGTGGGCAAGCAATGTGAGAGGGCAGCAAGGAGGGTTGGGAGAATACTGGATGCACAGGGAGAGGCATCACCAGTAGAAAACAAGAAGTTATTATCCCTCTGTACAGACAGCTGGTGAGACCACATCTGGAGTACTGCGTGCAGTTCTGGAGACCCAATCTCCGCAAAGACGTAGACAGGATGGAAGCTGTCCAGAGGAGGGCAACTAAAATGGTGCAGGGTCTGCACTGGAAGACATATGAAGAGAGACTTAAGCTTAATATGTATAGCCTCGAGGAAAGGAGGGAGAGGGGGGACATGATAGAAACTTTCAAGTACCTCAAGGGAATCAACAAAGTCCAAGAGGGTAGCATCTTTCAAAAAAAGAGGTGTGCAAGAACAAGGGGGCACAATTTGAAGATAGAAGGGGCGGCTCAGAGGTAATTTAAGGAAGTATTTTTTCACAGACAGGGTTGTGGATGTATGGAACGGCCTTCCAGAGGAGGTTGTGGAGTCAAAAACAGTGGTGGAATTCAAGCATGCATGGGACAGTCATAAGGCAATTCTAGGGGGTGGGGGTAGGAAGAAGTAGGCTGCTGGTTAACTAGGATCTGCAACTTATCCATCAGGTAGGGAAATGGGCAGACTGGGTGGGCCAAGCGGCCCTTATCTGCCGTCACATTCTATGTTTCTATGTTTCTATAAAATCTTTTGATTACAAGTTTTCTAGAGTGAATCTTCTTATGCATATTTTGACTACATTATGACCAGAAAATAGTCAAGTTTATAATCTTTTTCAGAAGCTCATAATCTTGGGTCATACACTTCATTAAGTTAACTATCTCTTTATATGATCTTGTGTAGGTTGCATATGTTGCAGCTCTTAAAGCAAACTTGCAGCCGAGTATAAAGTTGATGTCTCAGTTGCATTTAGGAGGGCATTTACTAGATCATGTTTTGGAAAATTTCTGTATCATTTCATAATATTACTTAACCATTTTTCCCTTAATTTATTATGTTGGCTCGTGCTTGCACGTCAGCCAACATATTGCAGTAGTAGCAGATTTGGAGGTGCGGTAACTGTAGGCGAATGCAGGGCATGCATCAGAAGGTGAGTCCCTCATTTCCTAATAAGGCAGCAAGCAGGCACCACACCAGCAACAGGTAATGTGGTGAGCACATCTAAGAAAAGGTCCGCTGCAATGAGAGCCAAGCTCATCATGCAGTGGCACCTCCTGACATGCCTTTCCTGATGAAGCATTCTAATAAACATGGCGGCAGTGACTGCCACCACAGCCTGCCACAATGTCAGCTTTGGAGGTGCCCAATCCCCCTGTCAGCATGCCCTGACCAAGTTCATGTGCTGATGGGGGAGCCCATTCCTCGTCAGCATAATGCCCCCCCATTTGTTGTGTACCGAGGGGGGTGTCCAATCCCCCTCAGCTATAGCCCCCCCTTCAGGATGTGCCACCGGGGGTGCCCAATCCCCTGTAGGCTAGCCCCCCAAACACTCAGGTGGCATGCTGGGAGACCACCCCTGCATACCAAATGTCCCTGTTAAAAAAAAAAGTCCAACAATTTTTTTTTTTTAACTTGCAAAAGAAGAAAACAATCCCTCATGGTCTGTCCTACTCCCTCCCACAACCCATGCCCATCCTCTGTGCACCTTGTCTCCCCACACCCCGTCACCCTATACTTACCTCCAGAGTCCAGTGTGACGATCTTCGGTGGACCAGGAAGAAGTCTGCACTCTTCAAAGCCGACCATGAACTGAAGAAATGCTGGTAAGCTGTATAATGGCATAAATAGGGGGTTTTCAACTTTGGTGCATATCTCGGGCATTTTTTTGAATTTTTGTACCAAATTTTCAACATGGGGTTATTGGGGCCCCTCCTCATGAATTCAGTCACTGTCATGGTGTTATTCCATCCTGAAAGGTAATTTCATGGTCAATACATGAAATCACCTTTCAGGACTGATTAATGAAATGACAGTGCCACTGTTCATGAGGTGGGCTCTCAAAAAGCCTATTTTGAAAATTTGGTGAAAAAATCAAAAAAATGATTGTTTTACATGTGTGCGTTGCGCAGTTTCCATGCATGCTTGTAACATTCGTGAATTTGTAATATTTTCACTCCAGATTTTCAGTACTGGCATTTTTCCACTCCTCCTCATGAACAGTACAGCTGTCATTTTACATATCCTGGCCAAAATTTGTTTTCGCACTTCCCGTGCAGAATAGCTCAGTCGCTGTGCGAAATCATTTTTTCGGGACAGTTTGAGAAAATGACAGTGATACTGTTCATCAGCAGAGGTCCTAGAATGTGTATGTTGACAATTTGGTGATGAAAGTCCATAAAAATAAAATGACTGTGTTACAAGCATGCATTACGCAGTTTCCACGCACCTTTGTAACTTCGCAAATTTGCAATATTTTCGTGCCAGATTTTCAACACTGGCATTTTTTCACACCCCCTTATGAACAGTACAGCAGTCATTTTTCACATCCTGCACCAAATGTGTTTTTGTACCTGTGGCTCAGAATGGCATGGTCGCTGTGGGAAATCAACTTTTGGGACAAATTAACAAAATCACAGTGCCACTGTTCATGAGGGGAGGTCCCAAAATGCCTATATTGAAAATGTGTCTCTTCAGGGTGGGGGTGAGGCTGGCATCAGTTCAATACTTCACTGCCATTCCTATTATGCATCTATAACGCCTGAACTACCAATGCCAATGCCAGCGAGACAACATTCGGCATTGACAAATGCTCGTTTAGACAGGGATAAGCCACTAGTATATGGATTGCTGCCCAGCTAGTATTGCACCAGAATTTACAATACTTACCAGTTTTAATGGTATGCCAAGACATATAACTTGCAAAGTATATAAAGTTTAAATCCGTTCTGAGCCTCACCAGTGTTCTTAAAAGGAGGACTGATTCACAAACATTAAAAAAAGGCTCAGTCGTAAGAGTATTCTTCATATTTTTGTGAAGAGCAAATATAGATGTTTTGCCTATTATTTTCATATTTCTTCAGTTGTTCACATCTTTTATCCTCTGTATGGCTGAGGTTTTGTAATTACAACACAAATCTGTATGGTCTGCATGTTTATCATATTTAATCAATAACTTGACAAGCCCTGTGAAGACCTCTGACCCTCCAACAACCCACACCAGCCCCAGTTTTCACTTGTGTTACTTCTCTCCTGCACAGGTTGTGTATTACTTAGAAAATAATGACCCCAGGCACAGCTTAGGTGCTGACACCATCAACTACCACATTCTTACACTTGTTTGTGAACACATCACTCTCCCTCTTACCAACATCTTCAGTCACTTGCTTTGCACTGGTGTTTTTCCCACCAAATGGAAAGTAGCCACCATCAAACCCATCCAAAAATACAGTTCTAAAAATTATGTGGGTTACTTCAGGACAATTTCTCTTCTTGCTCCCCTTTCCAAAATCTTGAAAAAGATTGTCCTGGACCAAACCATGAAATTCCTAGAACCCTATAATCTACTCATTGATTCACAACATGGCTTCAGGTCTGGCAACAATACAGAGACCGCACTAGTCAGACTAACCAATTTCATCAACAAGGCCAATGATGAAGGTCTCTATACCAGATCTGTATTTGCATAGTACAAGTCCTGTTAAACTGTTCCTCTAACACATTGGGTTAGCATTTTGCAACTGGTTGCTTAAAAGATGCATGATTTATTGGAATTAATTTTTAAACATTTCTCTGTGGATTGCTAACAGCTTTTATTTAGCTGCAGCTTATTTAGAAATGCATTTTAAAAATGTTGCACAAGAGTTTTCAAAAAGGTTGCACAGCACTGAGCACTGTACTGTGCAGTATACAGTACAACACCCTCTTGTCAACCTTATTGTACAGTGTAACGTCAGCCTTATTTTTACATTTTATTTCTTGTAAAATTAAGCTTTCTGCTATCTACCCATAGATGGGTTTATTTTATTATGTATTCTCCAGGATAAGATGTTAGTGTAAATAACATTTCTGTCCTGTACAGTACCATTATATGAGCAATCTCAGAAGCCAGTGTTGGGCTCATCCTGATCAGTATTTTTCTGTTGTTTTGCAATGTACACTACTGTATTTAGGCTAAAGAGTCAGTAGCAACCCCTTTACAATACTGTACTTGAACTAAAAAAATTGACTTTTACTTCTGCAGGATTCTGTTTTCTCATTTCTTTTATATTGCAGTACTGTACAGTACTGTAGTAATGCTACATAAGTACTGTATTGCATGCACTTGTACAGTACATTAGTCCAGTTTGTGGTCAGTCTGGTATTAAATGTTTGGCTTTCATCAGATACCCACCTGCCTCCAATTTCTATACCAATGAAGTCCCATACAATACAGTACTGTTTATTCACATTTTCAGGTACATAACTCATCTCTACAGTATGGCGGTACCGTAACGAGTGTGGGGGTGCTATGAGCGCTTTCTGATATTTGTGAAATTCTGCATTACCAAAAGTACAGGTACTGTAATAAACAGACACACAGTACCACATGGGAGGCAGATTATTTGTACAAAGCCAATAAAAAATATTGCTCTAAGCAATTTTATTACAGTGATTGACTGTCCTGTGCCACTGGGCAGGGGGGGCGGGGTTCGTGGATGATGATCACGGACTACTGCAATCTCACTTTGTTTTCCATGATCCATTCATGTTGATTTGTATTTTTTAAACACTTGGTCAATCACTTTTGCTCAATTATATGTACAGGCACTGTAAGAAAAAATATTGTTTTTCTGCTGTACACTACTGTAAAATCCTGGCATTAAGGAAAGTAAGCACTGAATTCAAAATGCATTGAATAAACATTGGGAGAGAGAGCAGAAGGAAAGTTACAGAAGTGTTGAATGTGAATTTCATATGAGTTGCTGACTGGTTGCAAAGGAGTTTACATTTAAAGATGTTACAGCTGCCACTGCATTGTCATCACTAAAATGAATGAAAGAGCAGTGAGTTGGAGGAACAGTTTAATGTGACTTGTACTGTAGACCTCACCAGGGCCTTTGATCTAGTTGACCACCCTATACTCCTTAAGACTCTATCCCACCTTAATTTCCCAGGGAAGTTCTAAACTGGTTCCAGCACTATCTATCCTATCCAATAGATCACACACTATCTTGATCAAAGGACTTTGCATGGATATCCACTCCATTAATTGTGGATTCCTCCAAGGCTCCATTTTTGGCCCCTTAGTTTTTTCCCTTGTCATTAATTCCCTACCTGAGATCTGCAAGCAAAAGGAATTAATCCTCTAGTCAGATGACACTGCTCTTTTTGTAAATACCACTGTCCCACAATTCTCCTTTGCAATCTACAAGATGATTAATTTAAGCTGCACTTTTGTTTCTCCTCCCATTGAATGGTCCTCAATGCCAAAAAAAAACAAAATCTATGGCCCAGATATTCAAAAGAGTTGAGCCATGTGCAATAGGGTTGCGCCTGCGCAAGTCTGAAATTGTGCCATTCTGCGATATTCAGCAGGAGGCAGTTGCACCCTCCAAATCATGCTGAGCAACAGTGCAATGATAATGAAGGCATGCACAACTGAAAGGAGAGGAACCATGCATAAACGACGCAGTGTGATATTCAAAGACTTGCGCAATGCGCAACAGTGGAGCAAGCAGAAGTTTCGCAATAGGGGAAATGAGCCAAAATAAAAAGGAGCAAGGAAGAGGCGCAAGAACGCTACAAGGAAGCCACATGTGTCAGAGACAGAGGTACAGACAGGGCAAGTGGCAGAAACAGGGCAGGCCAGGGAAAGGCCACAGCAACAGACAGGCACAGGGAAGGTGTGGGGAGCCACACAGCTCAGAGGCCAGCACAGGCAGGTGTACCCGGTGCAGGGGAGGTAGGAGCCAGGACAGCGGGGGGAATAAAGTAACAGCTGCCGGGGGGGGTGAATGCAAGCCAGGGACATGGCCAGTGCCACCTTCCACATGAAGGCCATAATGAGGGGGGTGAGAAGGTGGGTGGCAGGGGGACATGGCTGTGGAAGAGCCCGTCGGCGGTATGCCCCCAACAGGCAGTACCAAGTCCGCACCAGCTTTGAGCTGTACACAGATACTGAGATTGTGGGCCGGTACCACCTGAACAGGGCAATACTGAGGTGGCTCTGTGAGCTGTGCAGTGATGTGATGCAGGCATCCACACAACGGAGCCATGCCCTGTCAGTGGAGACCAAGGTAACAGCCTGCATGTGCTTGCTCACCACGAGTACCTTTCAGAGACCAACTGGGGACACCACAGGCATAACCCAGTTGGCCACGTCACACCACCTCACCCAATTCCTCAGCACACTGCTGCCACATGCTGAGGAGTACATCCATTTCCCCAGCACAGCAGCAGAGCACACAGAAAACATACAGAAGATCCACAGGGTAACATGTATGCCTGGCATGCTAGGGGCAATAGACTGCACCCATGTGGCCATACGCACACCACCTGGCCCTGAGGGGGCTGCATATAAAAATAGCAAGGGCTATGCCAGCAACAACTGCCAGGTGGTGTGCGTTGTCAGGGGGAGTATCATCAATGTCTGTGCCATGCACCCTAGGGGAGCACACGATTCTTACATCTGGCACCAGTCAGCACTGTGGCACAGATTCAAGAGTGGGGACATCCCCACTGGGCACCTAGTGGGTGAGTATGCAAACCAAATAGACAAATATAGGGCCTGGGGGTGCATGGCCAGAGGTGACATGGGTAGTGGCCTACATGGCCTGGGGCAGGGCGATGCTGATCACCAAACTAACCTCCACCCTCTACACACAGGTGACAGTGGATACCCACTCCGTCCCTGGCTGCTCACACCCTACCGGCGGCCCACGACCCCATCGCAGCAGTGCTACAATGAGGCACACGCCACCACACGCAATGTCATCGAGCGGGTGTTTGGGATGCTGAAGGCACATTTTCACTGCCTAGACACCTCCGGCGGTGCCCTACAGTGGCCTGTGGGATATTTCTGGCCTGTTGCATCCTGCACAACATGGCCGATAAATGTGGGATAGCCATTCAGGTTGAAGAGGGGGACAGCGATGGGGACAGTGAGGATGCCAGTGATGATGGTGATAGGCAGACCCCCCCTTGGCCGACAGGACCCCCAACTGCTCCAGCTGGCACAGCTGGACTGGGACACCATCACAGAGGAGCACTTCAGCCAACCCAGGTAAGTCATGGGGCCATGCGCAACCACCAGTGGCCAAGGCACAACCCAAATACATGCAGGAACCCACACTGAGGGTGCATGCCGTCGGGGGAAGTGGCAGGGCACAGAGGCACACACACACACAGCCAGGGATGGGTGAGGATCAACATGCCAAGCCAAAGGACACACACACACACGCACACATACAATGCAACAAACATGCACAGAGGCCAGAATGCACACCAACCCAGAACGCACACCCTAGCAACACACATGTCCACAGGCCACCACACCCACTGGCTGTCCATGTGCATGTGTCAGATGCTGGGCACCATCGCACTTTGGTGTACAGTGCAATGCAGGCATCATCATGCACACGTACCTGTGGACAGCATCCAGGAGGGTGTGCAGGTGGACTGTGTGTCCGCATGCAGGGCCGGGTACCCACCCGTGCACTGCCCACTGAAACACACAATGTACACAGGGCAGCACCAGACAGTAGCCGGGCTGGGAGACAGGTCAGTCTCACGACACAGTGCTACGGCCACCACAGATGTGTGGGTGTCCCCGCTGAGACCCACCAGCACTGGTAGGCTGATCACTGGCCTCATGGGGTGGCACCGATGGTCCCCCAAGGGTTCCACTGCGTGAATACTACTGTGCCTGTGCAGGGGTCTGCAGCACACCGAACATGCCTGCACCAGGAGTGCTCGGGATACCCACAGCTGAACCCAGCATCGACAGGGTGGGAGTAGCACGACACCGGGAATGGGGGGGTGGAGAGTGCACTGCGTGGTGTCCACGATCCATGGGCACCTAACTGTGTGCCCATTGTGGCCATGACAGCAATGAACGCCTGTGCATGCCTGTCAATGGCAGCGGTCACATCCTCCCGCAAATGGTTCATCCGTGCCAGGATCCGGTCGGTGTCCCAGCTGTGACACTCCTCTGCCCACTCCAGAGCCACACACAGTGCTTCCACAGACATTGCAAGCTGCATCTGCTGCTGGACAGATGCTCGCAGTAGGCGGGTGTGCTCGTCCAAGAGGTCATCAGACTCCTCGGCATCCTGTCCCTCAGGGTGTGCAAGGGCTTGATGTTCAGCACCCCTTGAGGGTGGATGCTGAGCACCAGGACCAGGTCTGGGAATATCCACAGGTGGGGCACAGATGCCGCCGCTGAACCCTGTACCCCCAGGCCCAGTGGGCTACTGCTGATGCTGCCCCTCTGGCTGCCATACCCCAGGGCTCAGTGGTGCCACCGCAGTGGTGACAACAGTCCCACTGTCCTGAACAGACACCAGTGCTGCCCCACTGGTGCTGACAGGCACAGCCTGGGACTGTGCTGACATGCAGGCCCCCACGGCGGCACCACCCACAGCCATGGGCACAAAATGCCCTGCTGCGTGTCTATCCTGTGGCACACACTTGCCACTGCCCATGACGGTCCTGTCATCATTACTGGTGCTGGACTCTACCCTGGCCACAGCCACAGTGTGCTGGCATCCGTGGACGCCAGCATGCTGGGACACAGGCAGGGCTTTCTTCACACCTGTCTCAACGACATCAGTGTGGACAGCCAGGCGGCCCCACTGTCATACAGATCCCCACATACCTGTGGAGGTGGATAGTCCCACCTCCGACTCCATCCAACTGTCTGCAGTGGACATGCCCATCACCGCTGACCCATGCAGATGCTCAGAATCTGTAAGGGAAAGCAAAGTCGTGTTACTGCGTGTGACCTAACCTTCCACCCACCCCTAGACAGACCATGACTTACCATGCAGAGATGGGCCACCACCCGTCTGGAAGCCACCACCCAGAACTCCCTCTATGGCACTTTGGTGCATGCTTGCAGCAAGCCTGTCCTCCGCTGGGGTGAGCTGTACCACCTCCGGCTGTCCCCCACCTGTTGCAGCACGTACTGCCTTGATGGCAGCCACCTTCTCCTTTACCCTCCTCCTGTCTGTGCCCATCTTCTTCTTACAATCCTACACAGAGCGCTGGTGGCTGCCATGCAGGTTCATGGCATGTGCTACCTCCTCCCATGCAGGAGCATGGGCCTGAGGGGTGCCCCACTGTCCACTGGGCAGTGGCTCCTGATCCAGGTAGGCCTTGAAAAGGGCCTCAGTTTCGGCCTAAGTAAAATTCTGCCTCCTCCTCCCCACCACTGTTGTCCTCCTCTCCAAATGTGGCTCGGTCATTATGTAGCCTGTACAGAATGGCTGTTGTTACCTACTGTACATGTCACGTCGAATCCACAGTCCACACTCCCACACAACATGCAACTCACCAATAAACTGCAGTAACTGACTATGGCCACTGCAGCACATCGTCAATCTTTATAGTGCAATCCATGCAAATTAGGTGAGGAGCAACTTTAATTAGATGCAGATTGTGGTGCTGCACCATTGAATGGCTGATCGGATGATTTGCATTTGACAGCTGAATATCGCACTGTTGCGCTTTTCGCAATTGTGTTGAACGTGCTGAGCCAATGGCGCATTTCTGTGGCATGCGTAATACACCTCACTGCGCATGCCCAGGTTGCTGATGCAGGTGTCTGCCACGCTGATGACGTGCTGTGCGTGGTAGGCAATGCAGGGCATGGCCACCATTGTGCCAGTGGTGCTATAGCGGTCACTACATGGCGCCGTGGCAATGGGCCTTCATAGGCGCAATGGCCCAACTGCCTGATAGTCTGCTGTGGCGCTGGCACACAGGCAATCAATCATGCTACAAGCATTGTCATCCAATAGCACTGTGCGTGGCCTTGCACCAGGGACCCTTGACCCTGTGCCCGACCTTTGCCCCCTTGGCACCATGCGTCAGGCATATGCACCTCTATTGCACTGTTCAGTAACTGCGCGATAGGGAATGGCAGCGCTGTACCATACAGCATCTGCACATGGAGTACCGCGCTGCAGAGCACCATATTGCCTACTATACCTAATGCAATGGCGTGGAGAAGGGCTGCTCCCTGGATGGCCATCGAATTGGCAAATCTGGTGGCCACAGTAGAGCCACACCATGGGCCTCTCTTTGGGGATGCCCCTCTGGATAGGGTAAGGTCTCAGGTGTGGCAGAAGGTGGCAACAGCCCTCAAGGAGGTGACAGGCAGGGTCCAGACAGCTGAGCAGTGCAGGCACCAATATGGTGACCTGCAGAAGAGGGAGACGGAGCTACTGGCCTGACTGAGGTCACGTGACAGGAGGGGAATGGTACCACGTCCAGGTAGGGGTTCTGTCAACACACTGTTATCATCCATATGAGTCACAGTGTTGTATGTGTCCAGCACATAGGGGGGGGACCATATGGGGTTGGCCGTGGCAGTGTTCACAGGTGTGGGGTGGGTGGGTCTGGCGTGTGGGGGCACATTCTCTGGGGCAGGGGTACTTTGCTTCAGAAATGTACTGATGTTCTTCTCCCCTTTTTGTCTCCACAGGCCCAGACAAACTGCACCGAGTGCATGTGGAGAGGAGGGTGGTGGAAGCCACAGCCAGGCAGGCCGAGGAACATCAACGGCCACCTGACCAGCGTGATGTAGGTGAGTGCCAGACATCCATGATTAATATTGCATGCAGTGTGACAAGGTGGGCAGCGGGGCATGGCCACCATTCATTGACATCACTGCCATGCACACCACTTGTCACAGTCAACACTGTCAGTGGCAATGCATGTCTGGGTGTGCGTCACTGGTGGTGCATGAGTGCACCAGGTGCATGGCTGTGCCACTGCCTTTTCACCACATAGCCATGTCACTAGACGGCCATGGTGGTGCTGTGCATGACTTGGCCGGTGGGTGTGTGCAGCATTCCACATGGCTGTATGCGCCTGGGTGGGCAGGTCCTGTGGGCATGATCACTGCGGCTGGTCACACACCATCACAGTGGTATGTCCCATGGCCGTTTGCCATGTACAGTGGGTGGGCTGTATGGGGTTGTGCATTCACACCTGTTTACTGTGCTCCCTTGTCCTAGGTGCGAGACATCTGAGGGAAATCAGGGACACCCTGCAGGAGCTCCTAATCCTGGCACAAGAGACGGTCACAATCCTTCGAAGGACAGATGAGTCGGGGGTATTTCGGAGGCACAGAGCAAGGGGGAGCCAGAGCCTGGACCAGTGTGGGAGCCAATAATCCCTTGATCCCTGACCTCCCATCCCCCCTGGACCCACCCTCACACCCCTCCTATCCCATCCCATTTGTCCACCCCTTCCTCCTGCCCACCCCACCTTTTTTCTGTCCCCCAAATAACTGTATATAGTTGTTGTTTATGTAAATAGTTGATTTCTTTATTTTTATAATACATATGACTTTTATATGAATACCGTGGTGGTGTCTGATTTGCAGCTGGCTATAGGTGCTCAGCTGCAGTGATGTGCATGGCATCAGGGGTGGTGCAGTCATGGGTATGTGTGTGTCCATGTGGAGGTGTCTATGGTGTGGTGGTAGTTATCAGTCAGTGTCTGTGTTGTGTGTGTTGTTCCCTGTGCACTGGATGACTGTGTGCAGTGGTCCATGGCATATGCTCTGTGTCCATGGTGCACCCATCGGCCCATCCATGGCCTGTGCAGCCAACACACATGCCTGTCTGTTACCTGCATGATCTGCTGGCATGTCAGTGGTGGCATTCCCTGCAAGGCGGACACTGTACCCGTCACTTTGCTGGGTTGCCCATGTCACTGGTGTGGTGCATGCCTGGCTCAGGTGGCACTGTGGGCAACAGGGTCATTGTACCACCTCCATGCTGTGGCTTGTGTGTGTTGCAGGGGATGTGCCCCACTGTCTGTGGTTTGTGCTCCAGGTGACTAATGGTAGGGTATTGGTCCATGGTGCCTGCGCAGGGTGGTTGGCACTCCAGTGCCATGGTGGACTGCAGGTTGTGTTTACATGGCTTACATAGGCCCACAATGGGGGCTTGGTTGCCCCACCACTACGTTCCTGTGTTGTTGTGCCCTTGGGTATGGGTGGGTGTCTGTCCAGACCCCATGTGGCATCTGGTGTGGTGCATGCTTCCACACACCACTGTGGGTGTCTGTGTTGGCTGTTGTGGCCAGTGGTGGTCCGGGGTGTGTCACTATAATACTGTGCGGAGTGCTGAACCACTGGTGGAGGTGTCAACTACATGACCATCCCATATGGGGTCACTCTTGTGCCAATGCATGGTCGGTCTCTCAGCAGTACCTCGGGGGACTGTGCGTGGTGGCACTTTGTCTGCCATTGTTGCATTGCCGTGTGCTGCATGCTGATGGGTGCTCATGGTGGGGTTGGCTTTCATGGTTCTGTGGTGCACAGGGTTGCATTGACACTGTGAGGGTGGTGGCATGCATGGGGATTCCTGCAGTGGTGGTCACTGCTCATGGAGGGGTGTCTGGGGGTCATGGTGCAGGGTGTGCTGTGCACTGGGGGGGATGGTGTGGCACAGGGTGGTCCGCCCTTCTTGTGTGCCAGTCACAGCTTTCCAGTAGGTGTGATGGGGCACCATGGCCAGGCTGTGGGTTGGTTGCTTGTCTCCATGCACCAGTGGTTATTTCAGCCCTCCCCTGGATGTGCTGTGCTTGGGGTGTGGGGGGACAATGTCTGTTCTGCTGTGTGTTCCTGTGCCCATCTGTGGCATGGGTGGTGGGCCCCTACCTCCCTGATTTTGCAGTTACATTGTTCTGCAGCTGGGGGGCATCTCTGGTTGTGCTATGGCACCTCTGGACTGCTGAGATGAACATCCCTTGTTGCGCTATAGCGCATCACATCTTCTCAGCTTCCCCTCCCTAGTTGCGTTATGGCGCAGGTAGTGCGATATTCAGACATTGGCTGTAGGTGCAATTTGGCCTGCTCCTTCTTTGAATATCACGTCTCTTGCACATGGGCACAATAGACTTGCACTTGCTCCTGCTATTGCGCACTTTTTGGGCACAGTTTGAATATCTGGGCCTATGTTTTTTTCTGGTGCTAGAAAATCCACAGATTTGATTTCACTTTCACTGATAACGATAGCAACATCATTGAGAGAATCTCAGAATTTAAATACCTTGATATCCACCTTGACTGCCACCTGTCTTACAAATTCTACATTACCCAACTCATCAAAAAAATACAACAAAGGCTCGGTATGTTATATCGAGTTAATTGATTCCTCATTCCCGAAACCAGGACTCTGGTAACAAACAGCTTCCTGCTTCCCCACCTTGATTACAAATCTATTATTTACTTCCCCTTTCTATCCCAATAGACTCTCAGTAAGTTAAGATCTACCTACCATAACATTATTAGGTTTGTAAATGGCCTCCCCAGAAACACACATCACTGTGACTTTTACAAGGCTGCCAAACGGCTATCACTTAAAGACAGGTTTAATCATAAAATTCTGACCTTCTTCTTTGATGTCCACTGGGAACTGCTCCTTAACTGCATCATCCCAGGCTTTCAGAAGCCCATCAGTGCTTACACCACTAGATCCACCCCCATCACTCCTTCTGAGTGCCTTTCTGTCACAATACCCAAGGACTGCACTCCCTAGCCTCCAGAGGCACTAAACTCTTTAACAGCCTCCCTAATTCATTCATTCAATGTCCATCCCTAGGGATTTTCAAACTTAACCTGAAACTTCACCTCTTGGCTAAATGTGTCTGTACCTGCTCTTAACAATACCTACCTTTACTAATTCATATTCTTCGCTTTCACATTTGCTCTGAATGATTTTTACAACTGCTTTGTAAAGCATGTGTATTGATTGGATGCATCACCTCCATAACTTTGTAAATAGGTTCACAGGCATTCCTACTCTCAATGTGTTTTAAAGTTGCTTTAGTAATCATGTACATACTATGATTGTATCTTCCCCTACTATGTATATTCTATTTCTTACTCTCTTGTGTTATGTATATCTTTGTATTTGTGTTCCTATGCTTTGTTGTTCATGACTGAACGCTTGTGAATATGGGCAGACATACTCACATGCCTTCCAGTATAAAAAGTAATAATGAAATGGAATAAATACGTTAATCCATATTTTCTAACCTTTGCATCTAGTATTGCGTGCCAACAGCTGAAATACATTTTCCTGATCTTATTATCAACATATTCATGCCATGTCCCTGCTGAAATTGGGTGTCCAAAAGATGTTACAATATAGTGCCTTGAATTAAGTATATGGGTATCCACTATAAAAGTCAGTGATACTATATCCATCTCTGCTGTAAGAAACTACCCAGGCACCAACGGAGTGAAGCCTTATTTTAAGCAGAGATATAGATTGTGTATGCATTCAAGTTCTCCTACAAGGTTACTTACTCCTCTCACTTCTACCTCACACAGCATAACTGTATTAATTTTAGCTCTATATACTGTTGGCTTTGCTTTATAAGAATGATTTGCATAAACTTTGACAAACCTGTTTATACATAGAGTGAAAGCCCTTACTGGTCCTTTGTTTTTTGCCACATGAGAGCTCCTGGATCCTGATGAAGAAACAGCAATCTCTATGTATGCAGTCATTCACTTCCTCCACTAGTTTTGTCTCTGCTCTCTATTTATATTTAGGAATGTTTGGTTTACCCCTACTAGAATTTTTGTTTTTTGTATATTTAATTCAAGATCCAATGATTCCAGAGTGTTTCAATATTATCCAGGATTCTTTCTAGCCAGGCTACAGTTTTAGATATTATTGTTGCATCGTCTGCATACAACACTATATTTATGGCATTATTTCCAAATTTTTGGAGGGTCAGTGCATCCATAATCAATTTCTTCTTTTACTTTATTTTCAGTGTACAAAGATTAAACAAAAGTGGAGCTAGCAGGCAACCTTACTTTACCACCTTGTCAGACTCCACTTTATCTGGTACATTGCCGAGAGTTCTGTATCAGATCTGGATACAACTGCTTCTATGTGATACTTTAAGCTTCTGCAATAGATGGCACGATAACACATTAGAGTCTCTTACCATTTACCAAAGCATTTCCATACTAACAGTGTAAAAGACATCTTTAATGTCAAGAAATGCTAAGAATAGAGGTATATTTTTATCTTGTATGAATTTGCTGTTTAGGTATTGCAGAATAAATATATTGTCAATAATTTAACCTTTTTTTCTGAAATTGCTTTGGAATGATCAGAAATGATGATTCTTCCCGATTTTCAGATTCTTCCAACAAATATCTGGAATATATTTTAGCTGATGTACACAATAATGATATCAGTCTACATGAAGCTGGATCCTTGGGGTCTTTCTTTTTAAATTGTGGGACTATTTTAGCAATCCGCCATTCATCTAGAATAGCATTACTCAGTATGTGTTTTAAAAACCTCTACTAGGATCCCATCCTGCCATGGTGGATTATTGTTTGGGTTTTTTTTTTCTGATTATTACAACATTCAACTTGTAGAGTAGTTATTTGAGACCCTCCTGTAAGAGCTTTCTCTTTTGCAATACACACAGTATTCTGAATAATTTTATCCTTTGTTAATTTATTCCCAAAGAGAGTTTAAAGTATGAAGTTCATACACTTGAAGGGATAGTTGTGTCTATATTTATTTTCCTTTGTTTTTGCCCCAAAGCAATTAAGTTCCAACATGACTTTATATCTTTAATGTGGATGTCATGTTGAAGTTCTGACCACTTATGTTTCTCATACTTCTTTCTACTTGCTGATATTAATGTTCTATATGCTTTCTTCACTTTAGTTAACGCTTCTCTAGCTAGCATAAGTCGTGAGACTAGATTTCCTTGCTAATTTATTTAAAACTAATTTTCTTCCTATAGGCTGTGTCATACTGAGGACAATGAATTAAACTGCATTTCTTTGACTGATAACAAGATGACTGCCATTTAGTAATCCTGTTTTGAATGTGTTTACTAGGACTTCCTAGTTGTTTCATTATTAATGCTGAATGTATCTGTGAATTCAAACATGTTTGTTTTAACTTCAGAAATATTTTCACTATTCTGAAGTTTTTCTATTTTTACAGGTGCCAAAGGATGCCATCTGATTTTCTTTGCACCATATATGAATGAATAAGAATAGTTGCTTGACCATAAAAGATAAAATAATTGTAGACATTACATAGTAGGCATTATAGCATTTTATAACAAATGCATTACCTAAAAGCATTCCCCATCCCCCTTACACTTGTATATTTAATTTAGCCAGCATGTAATTATTCCACTATCACTGAATTCCAGAAAGTATTATTTTATGCAATATGGATGGAAATGAAATAATAATAATTTGAAGAGTGAAGGTAGATACAGTACATTAACAAATGTCTGCATTTTTCGAGCATTTAAACCTACCAATGTGTACTGGTAACCTTTGCAACTTTTTACCAGCATCACCTGCCAGCAGGTAATCCCTATATTGAAAAGATTCTTTTTAAAACAAAAAAATGACAGTAAATCTGCCTTCAGCCTCCTTTCCTAATTAAGTATTTTTCTCTTTTTTATTAGAGATTAAAAGAACTTCAAAATGGTTTTGGTGTCTTTTTTAAGTCATAGGATGAAGAATGATAAATAGGACATAAATATGCAGATTTGAATATATCTTTAGGACAGTGCTAAGATATTTTTCTATTGCCTCATTCTAGAGAATGCATTGTGCTGTCATATGGTAAAATGTTTCTTCAAATCAATTTTACAGGAGCAATCTCACATTCCATTTGTTGTAGTATATTTTGAGATTTTTCTAACTGCTGGATGTTTTGAGTAAAAGTTGTCAAATCTAGATACAGTAATGGCTCTCCTTTGATCTGGAAGAATTGGTGATACCAATTACGGTAATTTATTGTTGGTATTGTTTATTTTTCTTAACCAGTATGTTATTAATCTGAGTTCCATCTGTGCTTGAAAAGCTATTTTACCTAATTCAACCCTAACCATTTTTGAGGAACATGAAGCTGGTACACTTAATAATGTCTTTAAGTTCAATAAAGGAACTGCTATGCTAGTTGTATAACTGGTACCCTAGATGTCTGCTCCTTGTAATAGAAATGAGTTGATTTTCATTTCTCCTGCTGTTAATGTTGTGTTTTGCGAATTGCCTTCATGAGTGTAGTTACATTTCAGTAATGCCTTTGCTACATGCTTAGCTTTTTTAATTTTACATTTAACATGTTAACATCATTTTCCATTGGCCTCAAACTTAATTCAAAGGTATACACATTCTTTTACGCTTTCTAATTTATCTTTGTCCAAAAAAGGAGATTAGTCCTATAAGATTCAGAAATCATCATTTTAGTTTTATTAAGATTGATATTCAGTTCCAGGGTATCTCAGTCTTTTTAACATTTTTTAATTTTCTTTTGCAACCCTACCAATGAAAGAGAAAAACTTACAGTGCCAGCACAAACAAGTAGATTACAGCATTTGTTACAGATGTTTGGACCATAGTAATGCTGTTCTCCCTCAGACTAAAGAAGAGTCAATATATATACTAAAAGAATAAGTGCCATTAATCATCTTTGATTAATGCCTCTCTTTGTACAAAATGATTCAGAAAAGTTTCTTGCATTTTCATATCTGATGATTGTTTTGGAATCTGTATATAACTGATATATGGGTTTTAATAATGCATGTTCAGTTCCCCTCTCTTTCATAATTTTCTAGAATGTTTCTTCTATTTATCAAATCAAATGCCATTGAATAAATCTACAAATAAAGTTAATAGTTTCATTTTTTTTCATATCAATATATTTTTCTGAAATAATTGTGAAAATATAGGCATTATCAGTCTGTGATTATTTAGGCGTTTCTGCTTCTTCATATTTTTATCCTTTTTGCTAGTTTTATTTATTTATTTTTTGTTCTTTATTAGAAATATAGAAGATGATAGTAGATGGGGACTTGTGGTCCATTGAGTCTGCCCAAGCAAGGTACCCCAGGACCTATTGTGCACTGGTGTTCTGTCCTCCTAGACACCCAGCCTAGCCCTTGTCAGTGCCATGTGTTTGTTCCCAAAACTTGTCCCACCCATGCTTAAAGCTTGATACTGATTTTGCAGCCACCACCTTGGGAGGTAATCTATTCCAAGGTTCCACCACCCTCTCTGAAAAGTAATACTTTCTGATGTCCCTCTTGAACACTGCACCCTTTAATTTCCACTTGTGCCCTCTTGTGGTAGAATTGACACTTCTGGTAAAAAAAAAACTGTGCTTCTGGCACATTGTTAAAGTCTTTAAGGAACTTCAATATCTCAATCATATCCCACTTATCCCTCCTAGTCTCTAGCGAGTACAATTTCAGAGCCCCAAGCCTCTCTTCATAGGTGATTTCCTGAAGATCATGAATCATTTTTGTTGGCTTTCTCTGGACCACTTCCAATCTATTAGTGTCCTTTCTTAGGTGAGGCCTCCAGAATTGTACACAGTATTCCAGATGAGGCCTCATTAATGACCGGTGAAGTGGCAATATCACTTCCCTGTCCCTGCAGTCTATCCCCTGCCAGTGCAACCTAACACCCTGCTAGCCCTGCTGTAAGCCTTATTGCATTGACTTTGCTGCTTGAGGTCATCCCTAATGATGACTCCCAGATCACATTCCTCAGCAGTGGAGCTCAGCTGGGTTCTGTTTAGCCAGTACTCTTCCTTGCAGTTGGCCCTACCCAGGTGCATGACCTTACACTTCTTAGCATTGAATTTTAATTGCTATATTTGTGACCTCCTTTCCAGCTTCTTAAGGTCCTCCTGCAGTTGTCTGACTACCTCCGTACTATCCACTCTTCCTCTGAGTTTCATGTCATCTGCAAACATGGTGATGTTGCCATTTATGCCCTTGCTGATGTCACTAATGAATTCATTGAAGAGCACCAGTCCCAGGACCAACCCCTGAGGCACCCCACTAGTGATCTGCTTCTCATTAGATTTCACCCCATTTACTACCACCCTTTGTTTTCTGCCCTCAGCCAGCTCCATACCCACTTTTCTATCAGTTCTGCTACCCCAAGGTCTTCTAGCCTTTTTAAGAGGCATCTATGTGGGACTGTGTCAAATGCTTTACTGATGTCAAAGTTAAGCATGTCCACCGTATGACCCCTGTCCAACTCCTTGATCACTTTATCAAAGAATGTAATGTTCATTTGACATGATCTCCCATCACAAACCCTTGTTGTTTGTAGTTGTGGAGGTGATTTACTTTCAGGAATGCCACTAGATTTTGCTTGATAAGGGCCTTCATAAGTTTACCCACTACTGATGTGAGGCTGACTGGCCTACAGTTACCTGTATCTTCCCTGACTCCACTCTCATGCAGTGGTACCATTCAATCACCCTCCAGTCACCTGGAACTACCCTGACTCCAGTGACCTATGGATAGGTGTGTGTGAGAGGTGCTGCCAGCTCTTCTGCAAGCTCTGTGACACTCTAGGGTGTAAACCATCAGAGCCAGGGGCCTTGTTGGGTTTGATGTCTGAAAGGCCCTTCCTGAGCCAGTCTGTGGTGAACTCCTGGGTGCATATTCTCCAAACCCCTCTGGTCTTGGTTCTGATGCCACTGTCTGTCAGTGGGCCCTAATTCTCCCTCATGAATACCAAGCAAAAGTATTCATTTAGGGCCTCAGCTTTTTGTCTGCTGTCCTCCAAAGCCTCACCCCTCAGACACACTTTTAATCTTACAATTCATCCCCTTTTCTTTCTTTTTTTTTACTGATATAGAGGAAAAATATTTTCTTCCCTGATTTGACTTCAGGAGCAATTTGCAGCTTTTTTTCTGCCTTGGCCTCCCACGCAATTTTCCCAGCCTCATTATTTTTCTGAGTGTTATCCTCCCACTTCCTGTCCCCTTTATGTTGTCTGAACCATTTGTATGCATTCTATTTGGCCCTGATTGCCACTCTTACCAGATGGGAGAACCACAGTGGTCTTTTAAACCTATTTTTCTTTGTTGTATTCCTGCTGCAGAGTCATATTGCCTCTAGAATGGTATCCCTAATATTTTTCCATATTTCCTCCACATCTGACTGGTCTCCGATGTTTGTTAACTTATTCCTCACTATCGTCTCAATCTACCAAATTCAGCCTCCTGAAAGTACAGCACCTCTGTGCTTGAGGTGGTTTTAGTGCAGCCCATTGTTATTTCAAACCAGACTGTATTGTGATTGCTGTTTGTCAAGGGTTCTTCCACCATCATGGATCTAAATTCTTCTGATCTGTGAGGATCTGATCTACGATGGCATCTCCCTGGTCAGGTCCTTCACTAGTTGAGACAGCAGACAGTCCTGGAATGTGTCCAGTAAAGCCTGACTTCTAGAGCTCTTGGCTACTGAAATATTCCAGTCCACATCTAGCAGGTTAAGGTCCCCAACCACCACTATGTCACCTTTACCAGCCATCTTTTGTAACTACTCAGCTAATTGTTCATCTTCCCCCTAGTCCTGCCCTGGGGGTCTGTATATCACACCCATGTGCAATTTATTTCCTGCATTGGTTGCTAAGTGGAACCAGAGTGACTCCAAGCCCCCCACTCCTCTAGCCTTGGTACTTTCATTCTCCATTGTATTGATGCCCTCACTCACATAGAAGGCAACCCCCTGCCTCTTCCCACCTGTCTGTCCCTTCTAAACAGTGTATAGCCTGGGATGGCAAGGTCCCATTCGTTGTTGTCCGTGGCCTAGCTTTTGATAATAGCCACCAGATTATCATTTGTGTCTGCCACTAGAGCCTGGAGGTCACTGATCTTGTTGCCTTGGCTCCTAGCATTGAGGTAGGCTCCTCACCATGAGCTAGCATTATGATTCTTGTTGGGCAATTTTGTTTCCCTTTTTCTTGCTGGTTGTTCCTTGTGTCATTTTTTTTATGCTGGCCCTTTATTGTATGCTTTATTTGTCCTAATGTGATTGGTTCACTTACATTTGCTCTCAGTTTTCCTGTTGGGAAGGGTTGGGCTCAGCACACTACTTGTTTCCATGCTTTCACCTCCTCTATGATTAGTTTAAATGGTCCAAGTATACTTCCATCTTCTGGACCAGAGCTCTTGTTTTCTCTTGTGTGAGATGAAGTCCATCAATTTGAAGAGTGATCTATCCCAGAAATTCCCCTAGGATTCAGGATTTTATAGCCTTTCTTTATTTTTCTCTGCTTTCCTCCATATTTTGCCTTTTGCAGGGTCTGCACCAGAAGACATATGAAGAGAGACTTAAGGAGCTTAATATGTATAGCCTCAAGGAAAGGAGGGAGGGGGGGACATGATAGAAACTTTCAAGTACCTCAAGGGAATCAACAAAGTCCAAGAGGGTAGTATCTTTCAAAAAAATAGGTGTGCAAGAACAAGAGGGCACAATTTGAAGATGGGGGTGGCTCAGAGGTAATTTAAGGAAGTATTTTTTCACAGAGAGGGTTGTGGATGCATGGAATTGCCTTCCAGAGGAGGTTGTAGAGTCAAAATCAGTGGTGGAATTCAAGCATGCATGGGACAGTCATAAGGCAATTCTGGGGGGTGAGGGTAAGAAGAAGTAGGCTGCTGGTTAACTAGGATCTGCAGCTTATCCAGTCGGTAGGGAAATGGGCAGACTGGGTGGACCAAGCGGTCCTTATCTGCCATCAAATTCTATGTTTCTATATTTCTGTGTTTGGTGTTTTTGGCATGATTATAACTGAAAAAGACAAATTGTGTTTGCTAAATTGTTTTTCTAATTTGTCCACTGTCATACTAAGGGTATCTATTCTCTCTATCACTTCTTTCCTGAAATTGTCTAGCATATTCATACTATCAATCAGTGTTTCCAAAATAACCACACTGGCCATAACTGAATGAACCAGCATAAAATGTGTGCTTTTGTTCTATCAGGATGGATTTATATTGTTTCCTCTTCATGTTTATATTAAAACTTGCTCTGATGGATTTTTTTTTGTCATCCAATCAACTTTATTACTCTTCTTTTTAGCCTTTTACAAGTGCCATTGAACTAGGTCTGTATAATGGGGGCCTTGTTTTTCTTATTGACATACAATAATGTAAAACTTATTTTTCTTAAATATATCCTCCATTACAGAGGCCTGTATAGAAACACTAGTTTTATCCAAAATTTCTTTAGCGTCCATCGCATATAATATGTTCTTTAGTGAATCCATGATTGGACCTTCCAGTCAAAGTAGTTGTTTCCTTGTTATAATAGTTGAAGGGTTAAATAGTGCATTATTGTTTTTTTAACTGGCATTATTATTAATAATTATTTTTGGACTAGCAGTATAGCCTAGACATTAGGGTTATGTGCTGTGAAGGAGCTTGGTAAATACAGCAGACCTGGATTTGATTCCCACAACCTCCACTTGTGTGCTGTGTACCTCTGAGCAAGTCACTTTACCACCCCAGTGCCATCAGGTCACCCATGAAAATGGGCACTTGTGCCTAGTGGGCCTTACCCAATTTCCAAAAGAATTAAATAAAATAATAAAAAAAATATTTCTATCTTTTTTTTATTTTCAAAGTCAATACAGCATGGTCACTCTGCTCTCATGTTAATTTTAAGAAATTCATATAAATACTGTAATAGCTTTCTGGATTACATATGTCACAGTTCAGTTCAGTTCAAACAAACTTTATTGATTGGCAACATGCCATTATAGCTTAATACATATACATAAATAGATAAACACTTAAAACTCATTTTACACAGAAATTGTCATTGGCACATGAAGGTTTTCCCCTTCCTAAATATTTTGATAAAAATGAAATTTGCTAATTTGCTAGTAATAATTGGAACATTCAGAGTAAAAAGAAAGTTGCAAGGATCATCTGGAATCTCACTAAGTTCTGAACAATGCTGTGTATCCATGGTGCATGTCATTTATCCTACCATGCACATTTAAACACAACATGATCTAAGTTTTCCATGCCTCCTACCGAGCATGAGCAGGGAGCCTCACAGGCAGGCATGCGTATCTAGCTAAAAGCACATCACTAGGAAAAGTCTCAAATTAATAACTCATAAAAGCAATTCTTCTTTTAGGGTCCAAATGTGGTCCAGATAAAATCTAAAGCTGAACCAGGCCACATTAGAAGCATACCGTGGTGAAAACCTGGATTTTGCAATAGCATCCAGGTCAGCACCCAGATTATGCATTCTTATTTTATTCATTACATGGCTCTTACATTTTTTAATAATAGTAATTCCCATTTTAATGTACTTAACCAAATAGACTACCAGCTATTGTTCTAACAGGGAATACACATAAGTTAACCATGGACACCTGCTCCAGTCCAATTGCCTCCAGTGCTCCTTCTTTTCAAGACAGACCCTAACAAATCCACCAGTGGGAGTTCTTGTACACTTAATCCAATAACCCAAAAGTAAGGAATCAGCTAATGTTTTTTAAATGGCCAGGCCAAGTTCTGCTGCTATATATGAAACGGGGAAGGACCTATTTAATCCCAAAGAAGATTTGACTAATTGAATCTAAATTTTCCCCAGCCCAGGGATCATATAAAGTCCCCAAATTTCCAATGCAAAAAGAGCATGTTGGCTCAGTTTGAAAGAGATTACTTGAATCAAGGGTGTTATACTATGACCACCATATTTGTAATGGAATTTCTTTAAACTCAGTTCAGTTCTCTTTGCTTTACTCTTCACATCAGAAATATGAGCAAGCCATGCACCATTCGATGCAACAATTAACCTCAGGTAAACATATTTATTTACTGTGTAAGTAACTAAATCCCCAAGCTTTCATTTTTTATGGGGAAAGTTTGGTTTACTAAAAAACATCACCTGACTGCTATTACAGTTAATAGAAAGAGATAATTTTTATGATTTGTTTGCCACACAACCCAATTTATTTTGCAAACCAGATTGTGTAAGAGAGAAAAAAAGAAGTAAATCATCTGCATAATTAGATGGCAAATGTCCACTGAGAATTTGTCTGTCCATCTGATTCTCATTTCTTTTCCTGACCTTAGTTGTACAGTACAAGTCACATTAAACTGTTCCTCCAGCTCACTGCTCTGGCATTGCTTTTATATGCTGACAATACAGTGGCAACTCTAAATGCTTAAAATACAAACTGTTTCAACCATCCATCAGCTCAGAAGCAGCTCACATGCAATGCACTTTCAGCTCCCTTATACACTCACCCAGTGCAGCAGTAAACTACATCTCTTAGCAGCCTCAGCTGCTGGGCTACAGTACAGTACTTGTCATTTTATATTATACAATGGGTATTCATAATCCTACATTTGATTGGCTAGCTGGCACTTCCAGTGGTAATAAATTGAGTCTTACCTCATGGGAAAAGGTGCCAGCCAGTCTCACCTCATGCCCACTAAGTATCACTCTGACCCCTTGCACTTACAGACTAGTCACCACTTTCTTGAATCCGACCCCAAAAATGAACTCAAGAAAACTGCCTTGTTGTATTTCTAGTAAACAGACAAGCATGAGAGCAACATGTGTTGATACAATAAATAAAAAATGTTATATTTTTGGGGATCGTTAACATGATGAACCATTCAACCCACTTCACTTATCTCTCCCTTGCCACTCCACTCACGCTTGCTGTCCATCTCAACTCCTTTCCTATTTAATCATGTTGATGCTGTTCCAATCTCTCTCTTTTCCTCAAACTGCAACACTTATTCCTACCTGCCCCCAACCATTCCCGTTCACCTAAAGGCATGTTTAAAAATGGAAAGAAACGCCTCAGTGTCAGAAGTGTTCTAAATTAGAAACCAAGGGCTAAAACTTCTAGAACACAGAAAAGCCCACCCATCATACTGAGCAAGCATGCCTGTATGCTTATGCATGCACAGTATGTCACCTGGGCTTTTCGGTGCTGATTTCTAAAACTCATATCCCTCATTTTCTGATTTCAAACATTTTCCACACTTAAACCTTTGTTTCACTTTTTAAACATGAATGGGGTGGTTAAGTTTTGTACTACGACCAGCTACAGTGCTTTACATTGAGTGGTTGGGTTCAAGAAAAGTCGAACAAAAGCCCATTCTCCTCTATTAAAAAAACTAAATGGCCAGCAACTATGTGTGTGTTACAGGAGACAGGATGTGAGTCTATGTAGGATGGGATCCAGTGTGGGCCATAACTTCCATCAACAGCTATGCACAAATCAGGAAGCTACCCAAGATCTGCCAACAAACACGTAACTATTCTTTACAGTGGAGCACTAAAATTGATTTAACTCACACGCAAAAAAGTATTTTTTCTTTATTTATTTCTCACCAAAAAAGGAAGTCATTGTATAATAGCAATATCCCACTCCAGGGTGTGGGGTAATCCTGGATTTACTCACGCCTGTTTTTTTTTTTTTGCTAACTTGGCCTGTGGCCTTGTGACCAAACAACCCCCCAGGCATGAGTAAATCCAGCATCACCCCACACTCTGTAATGGTATATTGCTTAATTGGAATTAATGAATTTCATTACCATTTTGTACTTTGTATGTTTTTTCCTTATTTGTTTACTTTTTGTCCTGAATACAGCAAACAGCAGCAGTTTTCTTCAGCTGCTATAGTACAGTGCTAATCTTGCAAAAGTTACCATTTGAGCAATAGCCATTGAATGTAGCATGTATTGTGCTATCGCACAAATGGCAGCTTTTGCACGGCGTGATCTTGGAGCAGATAAACAACTGCAAACAGTTAGTGGAGCCAGATGTAGTGCCATTTTAGGGGATAAAGGAATAAAAGGGTAGAAATAACATGTAACATGCTAAATTGAATGAAAAAAGCAGCAGTGAGTGTAGTCTTCAGAAGTGGAGAAAACAACATGGCAGTGGGGGCAGGGTTTCCAATCTGAATGCAGGATAGCTATTGGCTCAAACTTGGTGAGAGCTTCTTCATGGGACTGGGTAATATGATATGTCAATCAAGTTGTACTGAGCACTGCAGCAGTGAAATTGGGTTTCAACTCAGTGGTTCAGTTATTTCTATAGGTTGCTTAATGAGTTGTACTGCATTGATAAGTAAGCCAAAACTTAATATCAGCTAGAAGCAAACCATTAGGAAACTTATAGTAATTCATTGCAGTAAAAATTGCACACATTAAGCAACTCATTGCAAAATGCTAAACCAGTGAGCTGAAGGAACAGTTTAATATGACTCGTACTGTAGATGTGACATGCATCTGAGATAATTCTATAGAAGAGGGCACATTAGAGGAACAGCTCAAGGCCCATCCACTATCCAATGGTAAATAGTCACCCTACATTCTATTTACCAAGTTAAGAGAAGACAAGACCTCCACTGGACCATCTCAAATAACATAGTCAATAATAGAGGCACCCAAGAGGGAGAAATAAGATAGCTGACCTTCTTCATCACCAAGAAATCTAAGATTAAGTGGACATAAATTATATTTCTGCATGAATCTAATAGCATTTAAGGCCTGCATCATTTATCTTATGATCTCTTGTTTTACTACCCTGAAGGGTATGTATGTTACAGATTGACCCTCCAACTGAATTGTCGAGCAAGCTGTCAAAATCACCTATTCTTGCATTGAAATCTCCCACAATCAGAATTGGTTATTCATAAATTTCAGATATAATTCTTCTAAGAGGGCTCCAAGAGTGACCCAAGAATCAGCTATGGCAAATTTAGAAGAAACTGGGGAATGTATAAATTCAAAAGCAAAAAAAATCTAAATTAGGTCTTAATAAAAAGGACTATACAAAAAACTATAGCATTGACTAACCAGAAACAAAGTGATCTATTAATATAACATACTACCCCCCTGAGGCCCTACCATACTAGTGGTCTTTCTTTGCATGAACTTGGAAAAATTCAAAGTTATTCATATAGATCTCCTGATTTTGCCGGTGCCGTGTTTCCTGAAAGCATAACAATGAATAAACAGAAACAAATTCCAACCATTCTTGGTTGGCCCACTTAGAACCAAGGCCAGCAATATTTCAAAACAGTACATGATTCAAAAATGGTTCAACATGTGAAGTACCAGAAACAGTTACCAGAGGCAAAATAGCAGATTTGGGCTGGAGTCATTGATATTCTGCCAGAATTTGATATCTATTAGTGAGAGGGACCTCACAAGGAGCTGATTCTCGCTGCAACCTGGAGCACACTTCAGCTACCACATGGGTGGTCAGATAGAACTCCTTACTACACAAATGCCTAACATATCCAAAATGGGGCATTTCTTCACAACTTTTTAGGCAATTAACATGGATTTAAATAATATATCAACCTGAGCACCATCATGATCCTCCCTTCATTTAACTTTTATTATACTCCCAAAACCCAACGGGATTTGCAGATGGTGAAAAATGAACATAGTGCAATGGTTAATTTGGTACCTGTTTCCCCTTGTGGTTTCTTGAGGTTGAAGATGCTAAGGGAAATGGGTTCCAAATCTTGAGGGACAGGGGCTGCTGAAAGTGGGGCCCCTTCCCTATTAGCATAAATTAAGATAATATTAAATTAATTTAACAAATATCCATTGTTCCACAGGAAGTTTGCAATCCTGTGACTAGCACAATAAATCTGAATGTAATTCATCCCAAACTCTACCCCATGATAACAAACTTTCACAATATCACCCGCCTCAATCTGGACATTCAGTTTGGACTGTAAAAAAAGAAACAATAATATCTAGTAAATTATCACCACCTGCCAGGTCCTTCATCAAGTGACCGTATAATTTCAGGTTACCATAATCCTAGGACATATTAATAACTGAAGTCACAAGCCTTCCCTCAGGTACTAGAGTTCCACCTAAAGGTACTCTAGTGGTCTCCTGTTCCTTGCCAATTCCCCTTGCTGGTCTTCCCTTTTGTGACTTGAGGTCTGACTATTACCTTTTGTGTTCACTGTTATTGCCATTGAGATGAAATAGTTTGGAGTCTGTACTAAGCCCCTCCCATCGACAACCTTTTTTTATCAGTGCCTCACAATCATCTTTAATTACAATAATATCAACACAAGTAGTCTGAACCTTGGAGATTAGGGAACCATTTTTACTGGTGGAAGGTAACAAAGACTCTCTCACATTTACCTCCTCCAAACAATAATTATTGGATAGATCCCATAAAACAGTATTTGCCTTTGAGTAACCAGGCCCTTTTCCCTCATGCTTAGGTACTAGTGAGGAGCAAACATTTCCATCCTGGGAATTCATTTTCACCCTTTTCTTTTTTTTCAGCAGATCTTTTAAGTGGTTCAAATCTGCACAACAATAGAACTAAAATCTCATCTTAAAATAGACTCAGGAGCCACTCTGTATGGTCCATAAAAACTATTGAGGATGATCCTTCTGTCGGATAGTTTTGTTGAAATATTCTCATTATGTTATCCATTCTGGCCTCATTGATAGCTACAGTAAGTCTTCCCTAACAGTATCCAGTGTATTACAGATTATGACCAGTTGTTCCATCAGCATGAGGTTGGCAACATAGAGGTTACCCATCAAATTAATGATCTCTTCACTTAAATAAAATGGAAAGAAGGAGAGTGGTTCAACTTTACCAGGAGTTAATAGTGAGGCTCCAGACATCACCATGTTGTTACTTAAATTGTGTTTATAAATATTGGGGCATGAACTACACCATGCCCTCTGAACTTTTCCAGAATTAATTTGAGTTAGTTTGGACATCCCTAATTTTGTCAAACTATTAATGGTATTATGAAGAACTGAAATAACTTCAGCCATGATACTATTAGGATAATTACTCTCAAAACCCACCATTTTCCCTACCTCAACTTCTTGAGAAAGGGAGGAGCCTGGGAGCTGCAAAAAGGCTATTTGCCAATGGGGATTGCCTTATTTGAAGCCTTACTGGAATTGTTATTTGGTGAACAGCTAATTTTGGATGCAGCCAACACTGAAACTAAAACAAGAGATTAAAGTAATGACATATCCCATTTTGTATTAGGCTTCTGATCCAAGAAGCCCATCTCAATCAAACTTAATCTGGTAGTTAAGTTTGTGCATATTTAGAAAAATGTGATGAGCTATCTATACCTGTCCATGATCCAACTAGTCTAGGGGGTGTGTACGACAATGTTACAAGTTATATTATGACCAATCCAGTCCTTGAGCTCTGCTCCACTCCTATGTATGATGACCTGTATATATTTGTCAGTTGAACTAGCTAGTCTAAAGTGTATAATCTGAAATGTGCTTACTACTGTATGTTTCCCCTAGCGTCAAATGATGTATTTCCCACACGTTTGTTTACTGTGACAAAAAACTGTACTCTCTTTGCCATGTCTCCTTGACTGTTGTTCCTCATGTTGTACTCTCCCGGGTCGTTCCTGAAAATAGGCATAATACTTGTCTAGTGTACTTACTCAGTAAACAAAAGCTAAATAAATAAATAAATTATGATCTGTTTTATCCTTATCTGGCTAGGAGAAATTATGTTCAAGGGGCTCATCCAAAACATGTTTAACATATTTAATTAGATGTTTATTAATTTTTGGTTGAGAGATATTATCTACTGTTATTACATGTTTTTGACTTCTTCTTTTAGGGTTTGTTGATTTTTTTTGCAGGCTTGGTTGCTTATTTTTTTAGCCCTTTTTCTTTTCTTCTGTAGCCACATCTGAAAAGCTATTATTATTATTATTGGAGCTAACCAAAACCAGATCTGGGTCCAAGGCTAGCTTCTCCTGAATCTGTCCCCTTGTGACCACAATATCTATCCCTAATGAACAATCTAAATGTTACAGGAACCTAGATGTCTAGGTTGATATTTAAAGGGGAAGCACCTGCAATTAGATAACCAGAAAGACTCCACCAGCACCCCGCCAGATTCTAGATGATCCCCCCCAAAAAAAATTACAAACAGCAATTAATAATATATAACAACTTGAAGACCTATAGGAAATTAGGAGTCAGAAAAGTACTAAACAGAAAGGTACCCTTAAACCTCCTGGCAAAGCTAGAGTAGAGGGTGAAGCACAGATATAATAATATAAGAGCTACAGTACAAGAACTGTATATTAAAAGTGCCAGTAGTGCCAAAGGTGCCTACACTAATATGTTATCTGACTATATTAGTCTAGTACCTAATCAAAATCAAATCCTTACTTCCACACTAAACTCTAATTAATACTAGCAGAAACTATCATAAATATAATTGTAAAAAGTTGTAACTAGTCATAGATAGCAATACATAGTTGTGAAGATTATAAAGATTTGTAAATAGTTATAAATGTGTTAAGACTTGGAAAAATAAATTAGATTAGTAAATTAATTACAAATATGAGATGACTTGAAGCAATAAATTAGATTTAAAATACTCAATATCCTGTACACAATACACAATAATGAAGGAAATCGCCTATAAGATGAATAACCCAATATATTCTTTGAAATCAGTTTGCACTAGTCTCCGAGGAACATCTGCAAATGTTTATTGACAAACAAATACGTCAAATATATCAGAAAGTAAAGTACATGTTCTACTGAGGAGTTCAGTTTCTATAGTGTGCACTGTATTGTGCAGAATCTCGATATTTCTTGTTTCATTAAAGTGCTTTAACAAGGTGCAAATGCAGAATTATAAAGTGCTTTCAAGATATGGAACTGCAAATTTCAAAGTGCAGAGTTCAGAGAAGAATACTTATCCAATGTCTATTCAATGGCTTCTCCAAATAATTCTTCAGTTGAGTTTAGATACTTCACCAGTTCAGATACTCAGCATTTTTATTTTAACTCTTTTAAATATTTGTCTCCACTCTTTTTGACTTAATTTTCTGACTCCTGAGTTATAGAAACTTGCAAGCCACATAGTTTTGCCCTTGGCTCCTTACTTTGACAGTAGTATGCTCTATTTTGTAATATAAACAGCTGTCTCCACTGTATTAATTGCTCCAGCTCGACTTTTAACAGACAGCTTTATCTGGGATGGCTGGTCTCTTGCTAGAACTCCTTCAGAGGTCTTCTGGGTCCTGTTTCCTAAGAAGTCCACATACTCGTGGATATGTTCTATACTAACATTTTACTTTTTCTCCAAGCTGAGTGCAAATGGATTCTTTTTTTCAGAAAAAAAACAAACAAAACAAACAAGAACAGCAAGTCAGTAGCTTCTGCCTGCATCTGATGGGTTAGCAGATGTGATGGCGACTGAAGTTGTTTTTCCATATGTGATAGTAAACTGGGCTTTCCCCAGTGGTTCTAAAATAAGCATTTCAGTATTTCTGAATTTATCTCCTGTGAGTCTAACTTTTTTTTTTGCCGTTTTCTTTATTCTGCCAGCTTCCTTCCTGAGAGATCCCCAGCCCCATCCCCCGACGTCCACCATCCAGCACTGACCCAGCTCCAGGGCTTACCCCCCTGGTAGGGCCAGTTGGGATCCCCAACCCCCACTGGAAACTGGATTCAAGGGGCCAGTGCCGTGGCTGGCTGGGAGTGGAACCTGCAAGGTGCCCACCACCATTCTGCAGCTGCAATTGGTTTTGTGTTTTTTTCTCCCTTGGAATCGAGGTTTGCAATGACTCCTGCAGAGTGGACCATGCACGCATCCACATGTGCTCCCTCCAAGCATCTGCCCTGACCTCTCCCTTGTCTACAGCATGGCAGCCATGTCCCCCAGCCTCCGCTAGGGAGCTGACAGGCACTGACATCTGGAAACCCCCCTACCCGGAGAAGGAGATCAGTCCTGTGGATGCTCAATCCTTCTCCCCCCTCTGCTGACCACCAGCAGCCCATGCTCATTCCCAAACATGGGTTACCAGCATTGCACGAGGTAAGGTGTCCAGTGCCTCGCCCTCAGTGCCATTGAGCTGACTCTGTGAGTCTAACATTTAACAGAATCAACACATTATCTTAAATAAAATCTTGCAAATTTTTACCATTTTCATTCTTAATTACACTATCATTTTACAATTTTCCTTGTTGTTTACCTTACCATTAGAATGCTCAACTAAAATGTCCATGTCCATATGAGAGTCTAACTGTTCAATATTGTTAAAATTAGCAATGCTTGCATTCAAATCACCAGAGTTAAGCACATTTAACAAGGAACTTATGAGTATCTGTTTCTAAATCATTATTGATTAATACCCAAATATTATCTGAATAATGTTGTGTCCCTTTAGGGACAAATTGATAAATATATATTTTTTTCTCCCATTTAGTTATCATAATAATGTAGTTTAATTCAACTTTATATATCTCTGTCATTTTTATTTCTAGTCTTATTTTGATATAGGTGGCTAGACCACCAATACTTCATCCAAACTTGGTTGGATTTCACTGCTGATGAATTAATGATTTCACAACTCAATTTCACAATTTCACAATTCAGGTTTACAACTTCTAGGGACCAGTCATTACACTATGGATTTTTATAAATGTGTGCTAATCATTATCAGATAATTTATTTGTTAAACCTGTGATAAGCCAGGATTGGAACTTTCCTGCAGTGCTCATTATCTGTAAAGACTCATTAAGCAATTCATGACTAAGAGAAACTGTCTTAAGTCAAACTTCACCAGAAGCATTTCCAGGTGAGAACCAGTTTTCTGGATTATTTGAATGTACAATGATAATGTCCAAATTTCCCAACTTTCTGGGATTACTTATAATCAATTGAGTTATTTCTGGGGTTATTAATAATCTATTGAGCTATTTCAGTTATTTAACATGCAGATCAATCTGGCAACCTTCTCAATTTGTATATACTGTCTCTTGGGTATAGAAGTCCCCTTGACTAATTTTGGGTTCCAGAGCCACTTGTCTACAAAGAGACAATGACTGATGAAAGGGATATTGTGTTTTCTAGAAGTACAGTACTTTATCCATTCCAAAAACTGATAAAATCTAGGGGTTACTCTGGTTACACTCATTTTTCCTTCATAGTTTATCCGGAGAATTCCATTTCAAAGATGCAAAAGCATACTGTAGCACTTTCTGTTCTATTGTATTTCTTATCTGCTTTGTATTAAATGTCAGTCTATTACCCAAGTGCATTTTGTAGTATTTTGTAGCTAGGTACCTGAGTAGCTATTTGCAGTCCTAATGTAACAAATGTTTATATTTTGTTTGCACACAGCATGAAGTGAACATTGTTATGATAATGGCATTTCATAGGTGTGTCGCTGTCAGGTCCAATGCGGCTCAGGCTGCAATGAGTTTGACTGTGACAGTCTAGAGATAAGTAAGGATGGTCATGACCCTGTTCTTGGCTTGCAGGTTGGAAACTTTGCATAGTTGAAAGGAAAGAGAGACTCCAGTCCAGAACAGCTCTGTCCTTTCATCAACACCCAGCAGCCAGCTAAAAGGTGCCATGATCAGCCTGCTGGTTATCTGCTAATTTTCTGACAGTTTTATGTTTGCAAACTCCCATCCAATACACCCACTTGTCCCACCTCCCTCCTTCCCCATAGCTCCCCCCCCCCATCAATACATTTACTGCTTCAGCAGAGAAGCACATTTGTAGTCCCGGAGTGGAGCAGCTTGAGCTTAACTTCGGTAAAGGTATTTGAATGAATGGTAATGTCCACCTATTAATGCCTGACTAGGTCACCACTCATTTACAAATCTGTGTTTTTTCTAGTCCAGTACTTTTATGCTCTGTGGTAACACCACCCTAGTTTGTTTTTTTTATAGCAGAGGCTGTTCCTTATTCTCTCTACTGACTGGACATTCTGAAAAGTAAGCAAGACAATGATAACCTCACTTGTTCAGTAAACTTATGTTTCTCTGCTTTTCTCCATTTATGATAATTTTCTAAGCACTACAGGAATGCAGAAAGCAAAAAAAAGCTGAGGCCCAGTAGTTAGTCTGGTCTATAAAGGGTTAAATGACAGGCTTTCTGCTTTTGGCTTTCCAAAAGAAAAAAGAGCCTGCATAATTCTCAGTTCTGGTAATTGTGGTGGCCTCTTAATCAAGATGAAAAGCCTGCCACCAGGCCATCCCAATTAAGTATTCATTTATAAGAATTAAACAGGCATGAAACTGTAAAGAAGGCATTTTGAAAGTGAACTTCATTGGATCAATGAATAGCTCAAGGTAAGTTCTTTAAAAAAAAAAGTAAATTTAACTACTCAGCCCCCAGAACTCACATGTTAGTCAACATGTTATATGTTTAACCTTATTCAAAATGAGTAGAACTACATATTATAGGTTTTAAATTATGGTGCATGTACTGACAGATTCAACTTCTGCCTAAGTGTTTTAATCTGACAAAGCATTCTTTCTCTGATGATGAGATTGTTCTCCAAACCAGCAGCAGTAGATAGGTGTAGTCACTGTAGGCCAGCATTACTAAAGTAGAGCAATGGTCATCTTTACAGAACCACATTAGTGGGAGAGGATGCATACTCTGAAGGTTTGCATCTAGGATAACTGTGGGCTTTAATCTGAATTGTCTGTAGTACCAGAATACACTAAACAGTTTCCACTTTCAGAGATTATTCAGAATTTGAAAAAGACATAGATTCATGTAGAGAGTGCATTGTATGACCCCCCCCCACACCAGTACAACTCACACACAAAGATTTATTGATGTTATAAAGAATATGTATACTTTCCCCAACTTGTTACAGCATATGGTAGAAAAAAGAAATCAAAAAGATGCCAGGACAAGAACAAAAAAAAAATATATATATATATCACAAGTTTGCAAATGCCAGAAGTGTCCCATTACTGACTTGCAGCTGTTTGAGAACAGACATTCCTGAATAGCAATGAAATCTCGGTTTTGCTGCTGGTACTTGGTTATAAATGTTTATGCTGAATGCCTGGTTGCAGAAACAATGCTTCTGCTCTTGACTGGCTTTTACAGAAAAGACTGAAAACATATTTATGTCATCATGTCCCCCTGCAGTTTTTCAA
Organism: Neoceratodus forsteri; assembly: GCA_016271365.2. Taxonomy (NCBI): domain Eukaryota; kingdom Metazoa; phylum Chordata; order Ceratodontiformes; family Ceratodontidae; genus Neoceratodus; species Neoceratodus forsteri. The sequence continues at coordinate 87,356,941 of CM057453.1, forward strand.
TGAAACCTAGATTAAGGTGATAAATGGCAGCTATAAAATCACTTGACACTGGCAGGGTACACAGGTGGGGGTGGGGGGTTGCTGAAGCTAATGAAGGAATTGTGCTCATAGCATTGCTTTTCTCTGCATTTTACTGCTGGCCACATTTAAAACACTTTTTAACATACAATTATAAATGAAATAGTACTACTTTTAGTAATGAAAAACATGCCAGTCTTCAAAGGTGATTTCTAATGCAAGATATCAGTTTCATAAGTCAAATCTTTTGATGTGATTTGTTCTTAATATGCCACCATCTACCATCCAGAAACAGCTTGCATGTTTAATTTTCTGGTATCCTATATCAGCAGAACTATATTTTATACCATATTTCTCTCACCAGCAAAATGAAGAAAATATAAATACGCTGTTAAATGCAATATGTGTGATGTTGCTAATAAACGACCAATATCGTTTCAAATCCTACCAGTACTTATACTCAGAGAATATGTCAGCACCAGTCTCAAATATCAAGCACTTCATCAAGGTGGCCCAGTTACCCAAAATATCCCAGGAGAATATGGATAAACTTGGAGAAGACATCTCAGCAGCAGAGGTGCCCCAAGCATTCAACAGTCTAGCCTCAGACAAAGCCCCAGGTACGGACAGACTACCAAGCAACCTCTATAAATTCCTCCAATAACACCTGGTTGAACCACTAACTATTCTCTTTAACACATGTCATAATAACCCACTAGAGCCATCCCTACAGCAGGCCACCATTACCCTTCTCCCTAAACTTGGCAAAGACCTAGAGCGCATTGAGAACTACCGACCCATCTCTCTCTCTCTTCAATACAGGCATCAACATTTTGACCAAGATACTTGTCTACAGGATCAGAGCCATGTGGAACCCTCTAATTGGGCCAGAGCAGGTAGGCTTAATGTAGGGCCGTCTCTCCTCTGATCACATGCACAAAATCTCACATCTACTAGCCACCACCAGGGACTCAAAATATCCCACAGTGCTGATATCCCTAGATGCCAAGAAGGCCTTTGATAGGGTCTCTTGGTCTTTCCTGTTCCAATCACTGGGTCACTTCGGCTTCCCGGAATTTCTCATAGATTGGATTAAGCTCTTATAGTCCAGTCCCTCTTTTTCATATTACCTTCAATGGGGTTCACTCAGAACCCTTCGACCTGCCCACTCTCTCCCTACCTCTCCCTACCTCTTTAACCTATATCTCGAACCCTAAAAAAACAACCTTCAAACTGACACAATTAAAGGAATCAAGGTAGGCCAAAACAGATATACTGTAAACTCTCCACTTATGCAGATGATATTCTATTCTACATAGACTATCCGGAACAATCAGTTCCAGCTACTATCTCAATACTGTCTAAATTCACACCCTGTCAGGTTATATGATGAATATAGTGAAAACTAACATAATGCCTCTTAATCACTGGACCATAAAATCCCAGGTTCTCTGATGGGGAGGTACCTGGGCACCAGACACCACCAAATACTGGGGATACATGTTGCCAACTGTCCCGCACAAGATAATTACCAAGAATCTAGGCTCCATCCTAACAGCCATCAGACAGGATCTACACCACTGGCTGTCCCTCCCTATGACATGCTGGGCTACAATCAATGTGGTTAAAATGACCAACCTTCCATGAATACTTTACCCCTCTGGGGATGATCAACCCATTTTTCTCATCAAATGGTTCGCCAGGCTTAAATCCATTCTGACCCCTTTACTCTGGGAGGATAAAGCCCCATGAAGAGCTTATCATGAACTCTTGCCACCGAAACAGATGGGGGGGTTACAACTGCCAGATTTCTGTCTATATTATTTGGCTCTCCACATGGGTAAATTCCTAAAATGGCTGCCAATGACCCCACCTCCAAGGGTTGTGAATCAAAACAGAGTTATGAAACCAATTCCATATCAATCCTAAAGCGATGATCCACATACCGCATGCTAAAATACCTAAGCCCCTCAAGGATACTCCCATTGGGACCTCCCTGCTCATAAGCAAGCAACTACGCAAGCTTCTTCATACCAAATGCCTATTTCACTTGGATCAGCCAATATCGGGTAACCCCAGCTTCAATATACAGAAGAAACTCATCCCTCACAACTTTCTAAGATCCATCCCCACCCCAATCCTAAACCAACTCATACATGAGGACTCAGTCACCCCATTTAACATCTCTAAATTGCTCCCCAACAAAAAAATATCCCCACTTTCCTTCTCACAGCTCCACCATGTAGTCATATCTTCCCTCGGTCCCAGATCCTGGCCCTTCCCTGATGCATCTACATGGGGGGACCTCACTCATCTCACTACTCAGCCACATGCCACCTCCCTGCTCTAGAAAAATCTGCAGGAGGTATTCACCCCCAAGGACATAGAGAAATACCCCCAATGGGAGAAAGAATTCTCGGATCTTAAACAACTACCCACTCACTAACTTATGTGGAGGAATCTGCATAAATACATAAAATCTGATTGGGCTCAGAACATTGCAATACAAGACTGCTCACAACATGTATTACACACCAACCAAGCTCCATAGGATTGGTCACCTTCCATCTCCTAACTGCAGCAAGTGTCATTTAGACAAAAGAAATCTAAAACACATATCTTATGAGACCCCTATGGGAAGACATCAGCAGTCATTTAGACCCACTTCTAGGACTGAACAGTTCCTTCACTCCTCGAAGCTGCCTACTGAGTCTTGACTTGGACCTAGTCTTCATCTTTGCAAATTCCACATTTCCCTCATCTCAGCAATAGCCAGAAAAGTAATACTCAAACACAGACTGGGTGACACTATACCCAGTTTCAAGCACAACTCCATCCTGGAAGCACTCAGAATGGAGAAAATGATTAGCTCCTGCACTAACAGACTGCCCTAGTTCTGCAATAGATGGTGGTCTCTAGAAACTCTTCTGATGCTGGATGCCCCTCTCTGGGTCACAGAGGAGAAAACTCCTCTACCTCTGAGCAACATCTAGCTATCACTCCTCTGAGAGACAATATCTGATAACTGTTGATGAAAGCTGTGGGGCATTGGGCACCACCCTCTGCTCCTACAGAATGAAGTATAGGAAAGTTTGTCATTGTCTGCACGGTACTGTATAAATAATTGATTTCTCAATCTGTAATTGTCTGTTTAATTGTAACCTTGATTATTCTCTCAAAAAAGTATATTTTATTAAAAAAAAAATAATAAATGAACAACACCTCTATCAAATGTGATACATTTCAGTAGAAAATGCCAACTTACACTTTTGTGGTCACAAGCACTATTTCAACAGATTTAAGGGATCTCAATCTAGGATGTGTGTAGTACAGCACTATTCAGTATAGAATTCCAACCCTTTCAAAATGCTGATGTGCCAGAGTTCAAAGATCAGGAATGTGACTGTACCCTTTTGTGGTACAACAGCATTCTGAAACCTCTATAGACTGCACAAGTCAGTTTCATTCTGAAAGCAGAAGAACCACCATGTGCACATTTCATATAATACTATACACTATAAAAAAGCATTTTCAAAACCATAATGCTCACCTCATTACATCAGAAAAGAAGCTGATATGAGCATATTATATGAGAATGGGGTGAGTATTAGGATTGACAACCCCAAGAAGTACCACAGGCCTGATTTGTGAAGACTTAGTAGAGGTGAAACTATAATGGTTTTTCCTCTTGCTGCCTGCAAGGTGGGGGTGGGAACCCTAACATCACATTTCCCTAGTTCTGTTGCTTTAATTTGAACCCTAACCGGTGCATTAATGATGATTTTTGCAAATAATGTCCTTACTTTTTGAGATAGTATAATTGTATCCTCATTCATGCAGGTCCCTTTGGGACCTACCTGACCATATCCATTTACCTATGGAAGTGCAAGGCCCTCTGAACCCTGCACTTCCATCACTCCATAGATGCATATGTCCATGTTGGTGTGGAAGTGCAGTTCTCCCAAAAAGCAGTTTATTTGTGTAGTTGCATGGCTTGTTCAACTTCCAATGTTATCCTATGGCAATTTACATTTTTTAATTTTTATGTTTTCTTATATGGCCCCTAAAGTTGTTTTTTTTTGGAGGGGGGCTATTATGTGTTTTTCTTGTACGCATGAAGATCTTTGTTTTTATATGCAGATTGTCCCTTAAGTGCGAATATTGAGGGAGTTAATGCTTGCTGAAGTTGAAATGTGGAAAAAGAACTAATTATTTTTCTTATGAAGGCATCTTTTTTCCGCATGAACAAAAAAGTCACAAAAAAGGATGCCTTCATATGAAAAAAGAATCTGATTAAAAACTAAGTCCAAATTATTTTCACATATTAAGGTATCCTTTTCATATGAACAAAACAATCTCATGAAAAATGGTCCCTTCATACTAAAAAATAATTTGAACTTTTTTTTAATTATTTTTTTCATATTGTATGAAGGGATCCTTTTTTATAAGTCTTCATACAAAAAAATGTGAACTTATTTTTTTTTTTTCAGATTTTTTTTTCATATGAAGTGATCCTGTTTCGTGAGGTTGTTTCATTCATATGAAAAAGGATGCCTTCATATGAAAAAGAATCTGAAAAAAAATCTATGTCCAAATACACTTTTTTGTATAAAGGTATCTTTTTTCATATGACTCAATTTCTTTTTCCTATGGCCATATGATAAAAGAAAATCAAGTCATGAAAAACAATTTTAAAATGTATAAAAACACCTTTCTGGGTTATTTTTTCAAAAAGTAACTTCAGAATCCACCTAAAGGCATCCCAGGTAGCGAGATACATGTGTTGGTATCTCTGCAGAAATCATTTTTATGGGTTTTCAAAAATGAAAAGAAAAATGGAAACAAGATTGTGGCCATCGAAAAATGAATATTTTCTCATGAAAAATATTGCCACCATATGTAAAAGGATCTTTTTTCATATGGACCAAATTATTTTTCATTCTGAGCAGCTATCCAAAAAACACATCCTGAGCATGCTCAGAACCAAAATCTCAAATTCTTGTCAGTTTGGAAAAGATTAGTATTTTTTTACCAGACTAGTGAAAAACACCACTATGGCCCAAGCCCTTTGTTCCCTGAAAAGTTTGGAGCAAAAATTCAAACCTTCTGGGAGCTAGGTGATGACAAAAAAAATCAGCAAAAAGAAATTTGTTGCTATCTGGATCCCAGAATCTGCACATCCAACTGGAATGAAACTGGACACATCAAGAAACCTTGCCCCTGAGACTGTGCATACAAAATTGCATGGAAATCTATTAAACGGTTGTGAAGCTTCAATATTAAAGTGCAACATTTGCGGTTTAACCTAGAAACCCCTTTCAACACTAACTACAGTGGTGCTACCACTCTACTGTAATGCAAGATAAGCAACTTTATGCAAAATAAGTATGTTCTGCCACCTCAGAGTTCTGATTCCTATGGTCCTTTCGATCTTCACTCTTGAGGTCAGTGGAAATCAGAAACCCTATGTGGCAGAACACACTGGTTGTGCATAGTTGCACATCAGGGCCTCCATATTCAAAGGCTGGGAGCCTTCCAGCACATCTAGATGCATCATCCAACTAAATGGTTTGGGGCAAAACATTGCCATATTCAAACAAGATGCATGATCACACATCTCATCTGAATATAGCAATGGTTGCTTGTGGTGCAAATGGGGCCCACTGACAATGTGCCAGCACATCCCCCTGAATGGCTTAAATACCTGGAATTGGGATGTGTGGCACAACTGCAAATACACCAGGCCTGAATTCCAGATATTAAACCAGGGAAATGCGAATGAAGCCATTAGGCATGCAAGGTGCAAATGGGCCATTTGCATATCATTATGGCCCTATTTTCATGAATTACCTTGGTTATGCCCAGCAAGTTGCACCGGGCCATCCCGCCCTCCCCCCAGCCCCATTCCACAATCACATGACAATGCATCTCCATCTCCAGTGTTCCATAGTGTAGTGCTCCCCACCCTGTCCAATTCCTCGAGCAGCACAGAATCCCACCCCCTATAATATGCACAGAGTAGTGTTCCCCCACCCAGTCTCTGAACCACAATCCCCAATCAGTGCTTAATCTCTAGTTCACATCATTTCCATAGTGTAGCAGTCTCCCAACCCCCACCCTCCATTATGCAGGGCCCCCACATCACACATGCCAGCTACTGGCACAGCCCTCCACTCACCTCCAGAGCCAGCCACTGATGGCACAGTCCAAATATGGCACTGTACAGAGGACGTGCTCTACCAATGAGTGCATCTTCTGAACAGTGATGTATTATGACTGTTCAGTCAGTGGCTGGCCATGGAGCTGAGCAGAGGGATATGCCAGTTGCCAGCATGGGTGGTGTGGGGTGCAGGGAGGGGTCCTGCATACTGGGGTGGGGGTGTGGGGCCAGTACACTATGGAAATGATTACAACTGGGAATTAAGCATCAATCAAGGATCATAGTTGGGAGATTGGGTGGGGGGACGCTACTCTGTGCATATTATATGGAGTGGGATTCTGCGCTGCTCTGGGAATGGGGTGAGGTAGGGGACACTACTCTGTGTATATTATATGGGGTGAGATTCTGTGCTGCTCAGGGAACAGGGCAGAGTGAGGGGACACTACACTATGGAAAGGTGGCTCAGGCATTTAGTTTATTTTGTCTGGGTTTGAGGATGGGGTGGGGGTACCACTACACTGCTGAAAAGAACATGGGGTTCAGTGTACAGTCATTCAGGCATTGTGGATGGGAGGGGAGATGCCACCAGGCTATAGGGGCTGGTGGTCACTGTGCTGCTTTGTGCGGTACAGCAGCCCACCTGTGGGTGGCAATGGGTTAGGTACATTTCTGACATGCCTAACTTTGTGCGGCAAATCTCTGAGATGTGCAGGAAGATGTACCGCACATCTTATTTGAAAATAGGGATAAGCCACGTATTCATGGGCATGCCTCCTGGAGATGTGCCACATACCTTAATGTGCTTGGGAGCAGGCAGAGATACGTGATGCATCTCCACCCTTTGAATCTTGCACTGCGGTGCATTTCTTGAGATTGCATCTCCTTTGAAAATGTCCCCCAATGAATTCTCTATATTTGCTCATAAATCCTTTTGCATCTAGTATTCCATTTGGTATTTGAACTCCTTTTGTAATTCTTTCTATAATATTGTTCTGCAAAGTTTGATGACAAAGCAAAACATTGCTTAAGAGGTTTGAGAAATGTTATTACCATTCATTTTCACAAAATGATCAGTAAATAATTTTGTATACACACATCAGGAAGAATTGCTCCATCATAAATGATGAGGAGTGAGATATCCCTTGATTTCAGTGGTGCCAAGTTAAGCTATTACTTCAAATAAATAGTGTTCATATAAGCTAGAGGGAGCAGCACTCTCTATCCCACCTGCAAGAAACAAATCAATAACTAAATGCACACGTCCCCTTTTCTGTTGTTCTTTTATGATTTGCATTTTAAATGTTGTTTCCCCATTGCTTTTCTTTTTTTAAATCACATTTTTAAATAAAAGGTTACTTTAAATTACCTACAGTATTGGTAAGTCATTGGAGCCAGAAATTCAAACATTGGCACCAGAACTAACAGGTTTGCACCTGTTCTAAATGGGTTTGCACACTTTCTTGGGGAGGGGTCAATATTCAGAGCCCCCTGTAGCATGAGCTAAACCAGTTAGTACCTAGCTGTTAACATAATGCTGTGCCCATGCAAATGAAGGGGTCCCCTCCTGCATACCGGTGAAGCAGCAATTTCAAAGATTTGTGACAGTAGTAAATGGCACCCAAGCAGCACTATTTACTGACTCCAGAAACCTAGTCTTAGCCAAGTGCTATGCCAGCCCCCCCACCATACCAATAGTGGGAGAGATGCCATCATACCACCAAGGATGCAGGCCCAATTGTCCAGTGGCACCCCACCCCGATTGCCTGGCCTGTAGTATTATATATTTTGTTGATGTCTAGTGGCACCCCAGCCCCTTGATTACCCCTCCCATATATTATAACTTTCTCTCTGGTGTCAAGTGAGACCCCTACCCCTATAACCCATTCCGTATATGGTCACCTTATCCCTACTGTCTAGTCGCAGTCCAACCCCCTGATCACCCATCCTGTATACAGTATGATAACCTTATCCATCATGTCTAGTTGCAGCCCCAATGATCACCTGTCCCATAGATTCCCTTATCCCTGGTGTCTAGAGGCACCCCCACACCCTGCTCCCCTGGCCCAAATACATTATAATATAGCTAGCATCCAGAGGCACCACTACCCTGTTCCTGAATGCCAGTTGACAAACAGACCAGCAAATACTAGTGGTTTAGCGGCCCCCCACCCAGTCTATCTGCACCCAGAACTTCACTCATTCAATCCCCCCTAGCCAGGGCCACTAGAGATGTTCATTGGCTCTTGATATGGTGAATTAAACAGCCCACTGCTCACCTCTTTGGCCAGCTACCATATGAGCTGATTGTGTGAGAGTGTACAGTATACTGGATGCACATACTCTGTTAGCTCGTATGGAAGCTGTCTGATGATGTGAGTGGTGGGCAGTTCTGGACACCATATCGGGATGCAATGAACGTCCCCAGAGACCTTGGTAAGTGGGGTTGGATGGGTGGTGTTCTGGGTGTGGACGGAGTGGGGGGGCCACTGGACTGCTAATGTTCACTGGTCCATTTGTCGACCAGCATTCTGGAAGTTGAGGGTGGAGGTAACACTGTATGCCAGGGATATTATAGGGCACATGGGCTAGTAGATTAAGGGGTAGGGGTGCCACTAGACACCAGAGATATGATGATCATAGACAAAATGGGTGATCGAAGGGGTGCCTCTAGACATTTGAGAAAAGCTTGTCACATATAGGATGGATAGATGATCAGGGGGTGGGGGATTCAACTAGGCTTCAGCGATATGATGGTCATACATGGGACGGGTTATCAGGGATGGGGGTGTCACTATACACCAAGGATAAATTTATCATATATGGAATGGGTGATCGGGAGTGTGCAGTGCCACTAGACACCAGGGGTATGGTTATCATATGCAGCACAGGTTTTCAGGGGTTGGGTGCTACTAGACACCAGGGATGACATGATAGGTCCCCTCAGGATGGGTGCAAAGGGGTCGCCACACATCATGTAAATAAGCATATAATAGGCATTCTAATGGCCCCTTTCCACCTTACATGCCAATTTGGCTTATTTGCATGGTGCTCCTGAAAAAATACCATCATGGCTTCTGGTGCTATGTGGTCTAGGGGTGCAATTACCTGTGAGCAGGATACAGCCCAGGTCCACGTCGGAGCAGCATAGTTTGACTTAGCGCTGAAACAAAATTGGTCGATATTCGGTCTGATAATGCCAGTCTGCCATCTGACTGAAAATAGCCACATCCGGGTTGGGTGCAGGTGTGGCCCAAACCTTTGCAGTGCACGTTTTTCTGTTTTTGAATATTTGGCCCTGGATGTCAGTGGGTGGAAAGGGCTATCTGATCAGGTGTTTCGCTCTCAATCGCAGCTGTGGCTGGAGTCATCAGCGGGCCTCTACACCCTCCCTGCCCACCAGCAAGCTCTCCTACCTGGGTAAGAGTCCTAGACTCTGCTGAAACAGCACCTTGGGGATCTGACTGGCTGTGGCTCAGTCACAATTCCTCTCGATTGGCTAAAGCCTTTATGGCTTTTGCCCTGACTGGACTGAGCTGATTTTTGACTTTTGTCTTTCCTTGCTGAAGTTTTCTTACTTTGTAGTCTCTGCTTTGTTGGGGAAATTTTGGCCCGCTTTGTTAGGGAAATTTTAGATCTGGTGGATTGAACAGTAGTTTGTAATCTGCTGAATGTTATGCTATGCTGCCTTGTTCTGTTTAAACCTGCTTCACTGGGAATTGTGTTAGCTGCACTGTACCTGAATTTGCCTGTGTATCCTCTGCCATCTCTCATTTATGAACCTGGCTCTCTGCATTCATTTTTTCCTCTCTGTTTCTTTCCTGCAGCCCCTCCCCCCACCCCCAGCATTTGATATTTAACTTGCAATTTTGATTTCTGTTGCTGTGGCACCAGGAGTAACTGCTCACCATTCTCACTGTCTGGCTGCCCATCCCACTCCATTCTTGCTTTACTTCTAATTCTGTTCTTTTCGTCCCCCTCTGTGTCCCCTGATTTAGCTCTCTTACTGTGTTTTTTTTATTTTCTGCCTGTGTCTTGCTAACCCCCTGGCTCTGTTCTCTCCCATCAGGTTAGCCCTTGATTGGGCACTCTGCTCTCAATAGTGGTCGTGGCTGGAGTCGTCAGCCAGCCATTCCACCCTCCCTGCCTATTGCAAGCTCTACTGCATGGGTAAGATTCCTAGACTCTGATGAGACAGCTTCTTGAGGCTTCAATTTGCTGTGACTCAGCCAAGCTTCCTCTCGATTTGGCTAAAGCCTTTACGATTTTTGCCCTGATTGGACTGAGCTGATTTTTGACTTTACAGCTTTCCTTGCCGAAGTTTTCTTACTCTGTAGTCTCTGGTTTGCTGGGAACATTTTGGCCCACCCCCTCCTCTGGCCTTAATTAAAAACACCTTGGCTCCTCCCCTATCCCCTCCAGTCCTTCTCTATTGGATGCCAGTAAAAGCACCCTGTTCCTTAAAGCTGCATATAACCAATTTCCCTTACAATAATCTCTTCCCTCTGACACTAGCGTGACTGCCTAGCACTGATTCCCTGGAATCTCATCAATCCTCTTCCCATTGTCCCTTCACCGGGTTACTTAGCTTAAATTTCAGCTAACCTCTTCCCACCATCCCTTTCCCTTGCTCATCTGACTTGTTCAATTTCTCTGCCTCAGCATTAGTCCTGCAGTTCCTGCTACTCAACCCCTCAATTTTTTTGTTTCTACTTCTATTTTCTTGAGTCAAATTCCTCTTCTGTGCTACTCAGTGGCTAATTACTCTCATCTGTATAACAATGGGTAGCCTTGACTGGCTACTTGCCCTATCCTGCCTTATCCTTTTTTGCTGTGCCGATCAGTTTACTGCACTAACCTTAAGGGACACAACTCGGGACAGTAACCCTCCCCGGTCATGTCACATCTGGCCAGACTCCTCCTATATGCTCTTACACATCCCATGTCTTCCTAAGCCTGGCACTGCACTCCTTGGGCTCTGGTTCTGTAAACATTTGTGTGTACCCTTTGCATCTACTGCCCTCAGAATGGTATCACCTAATGCATCATTTTGAGTCAGCAAATCTGTTCCCCTCCTGCTAGTCCATGGAGGGGAATTTGAGCTCAGTCCCAAGCCTTCTTGTTCTGCCCCTACTCAAATTTCAATAACCACAACCTAACCTTCCCCCAAAGGCCTGAAGATTGCACAAATGAAAATTTGCATCCTTTACTCAAAAATGGCTGAGTTGGAAGCATGGATTACCCAAAAGGCTCCTGACATTCTATGCATCTCTGAATCATGGCTTAAGTCCACTATTAAACAGTATGAGGTGGCAATACCGGGCTTTAACTGTTTTAGGATGGATAGGTTGGGCAAAAGTGGTTGTGGTTTTCTTATATACTCTCAGACTGACTTGGATGTCATTGAACTTCCTGAACCTGATTCTGGATCCCCAGTTGTGGAATCCCTATTCCTGTCTCTGAAACTAGGTGACGTTAAGTAGCTGATCATTGTGTGTGCCTATCTGCCACCCAACAAGGCTCCCTTAGACCTCCCCCCTTCCTTACCTCCCTTTCCAATCTCCCTCGTCATGACCTTATGCTTTGTGGTGACTTCAGTATTGATTGGCTTAACCCCACTGCTGACAAACTGTGTTCAACTCTAGCTGACTATCATCTTGCTCAACTCATCCAAGATCCAATGAGCATCAATACCAAAATGGGCAAACATTCTTTGCTTGACTGGGTGATCACTAACTGCCCCCTGAAGGTTAAAGCAGTGAAAGTATTTTTGGATTGTATAAGTGATCATTCTCCCACTTTCTGCTTTTGGAGGAACAACTGCCCAAACCCCTCCACAAGATCACCCTTATCCACGATATGTCCAGACGTGATACTGGCAGCTTCATTAACTCTATCAACATCACAGACTGGAGACCTATTAAGTCTCTCCCTGATATCAACCAAACTCTGGATTTCTTTATTTCCAACTTCACTCAAATTTTAGATAATCATGCTCTCCTAAAAAATGTAGGTCTAAGAGTTTCAAGGCTCCATGGCTCAATAAGGACCCCAGGACACTTATGTCCTCCTGTGACATGCTTGACAGACCTACAAAAAGAGTGGTCTGCCTTCTGACTGGTAGCTCTAAAGGCAACTCAGAAAAAATTGTAAAAACTCCCTACATAATGCTAAACCACTATAAATTGCTACAAACTGAACAACTTTGTAACCCCAAAGCATTCTGGAGACAGGTCAATTCCTTGGTTAAAAGGAAGGCTGCTGAACTATCAAGCTCCCTCATTGCCCAAGGAACCACCCTTACTGACCCCCTGTCGATCTCCACTGGCTTTAATAAATGTTTCACTTACCTCCAAAAGTACACCATGCTGTTTCATAATTCTCCATAATTCAGCATCATCCGCCCATGGCTACCTTGGAGCTTGACCCACTTTCCACTTAGAGCTGGCATTTTTTAAGGAGGCCCAGAGGCTTCCAGCTAATATTAAAGTTGGGAGCTCACCTGGTCATGACACCCTTGAGCCTAAGTTCCTCAGGTTAGGTTCATCTGCCCTTGCTTGCCCTGTTTGTGACCTTTTTAACTTGTCCTTCCTCTCAAGTACAGTACTGTTCCTGACAAGTCGAAGGAGGCAGTAGTCATGCCTGTGCATAAGGGGGGACTCAACTGCGTAGCTGAAAACTTTAGACCTATATCCATCCTTTGCCCCCTGGCTAAAATCCAGGAATGTATAGTTTACAACCACCATCAGAATTATCTGGAACACCACAATCTACTGTCCCCTTACCAACATGGATTCAGAAAGAATCACAGCACCCTCACAGCCTTGATTAAGGTAACCACTGACATATACCAGGCCATGATCCAAGGTTCTGCCATGGGTGCCATCTTTGTCAACCTTACGAAAGCATACAACCTGGTAAATCATGGTGTCCTGCTTCAGTGGCTTTACGTTCTTGGTTTCACTATCAGTGCCCTGGAATGGGTCCACAGCTATCTGTCCTGCCAATCACAAAGGGTTAACTGGGCTGGTGCTGTCTCTAGCCTTAGACCCATAACACACAGGGTGCCACAAGGCTCCTTTTTAGGGCCAATGTTGTTCTCCCTAATTATTAATGATTTACCCAGCAACTGTGTTGGGGCATCTGTGTACCTCTATGCAGACAATGTAATCATCTATCGCTCCTCTCTCGACATTAACCAGATAAATAGTGAATGCTTCTGACTTTGCAGACCTGGAAAGTTGGTTCATGCATAATCATCTTGTCCTTAACACAAAAAAACCAAAAAGCATGCTATTCTCGCACCCATCCTCCTCTTCTAGTACACTCTCCCCGCTTAGTATTACTTCTTTGAATAGTGATGCCCTTGAATCTGCCTACACCTTTAAATACCTAGGCATCACCCTGGATACCTCACTCTGCTTTAATACCCATGCCTCCACTCTAATTAAAAAAGTTAGGTCTCTTCTGTCTTATCCACTCCTTCCTCACTTCTGCCTCTTGCCTAAAGATTGTTTACTCGTCCCTTTTTCCACTCCTATCATATGGTGCCCCTTTATTACTCTTGACCAATATTACTATCCTGTCTCTCCTAACTCAGGCATCCCGTAGCGTGAATAGGTTCACGTTGGGGGTCAACACATGACATCACCACTTTGATGTGCTTTTTTCATTAAGATGGCTACCATACGAATCTAAACTGAGGTATACCACCGTGAGCTTCATGCATAAGCTGTTCCATAAATTTACTACTCCCTGCCTCAGTGAGATTATCCACCTAAAACAAGCCACTCAAGCCTTAAGGTCTGCCTCCCTCCCCTTCTCATATGACCTATGTTGCCACTAGTTGCTGCCCATAAGTCTTTCTTTTTTGCAGCTCTGTCTGACTGGAACTTCCTTCCTACTTCTGTCCTGTCTTGTCCCTCTCTTCCTAAGTTCCAAACCAATTTGCTTTCAACTCTCTCTGCACCTGCATCATGCTCCTGCTTCAAATGATGCCTGACCTACTCCCACTCTGTTTTATCCTTCCACTTCATCCTGCCTGACCCCTGACCCAGGCTCCTCTCCTTGCCTTCTGTCCCCTCGTCACCCTCTGCTCCTACCTTAATGTTACACTTGCCACTTCTCTGTCCCAAAGTAGCATTTATACCTATCTGCTTGTGTTCTCATTTTTGACAATGTCATGGTATATGTATGACTGTTCTGTAAAATACCTGTCTCATTATCTGTTATATTATGATGCTACTATGCCTGTATTTTACTATGCTTTATGATCTTTTAATTTGCTATCTGTGGATTTTAACTGTGATATTTTTTTTTGCTACTGTAACTGTCTTCCTGTGGAATTGCTCAGTACTGTACTTATTTTGTTGCACTTCTGGGTCAACCCTGAAAAAGGGACTGCAATTGTCTCAGTGGACTAACCCGATTACCAAAATTCAAATAAATAAATAAAAATAAATAAATAAATATAGCTACATGCTTAGACGATACTTAGTAAACAAGCATAGAATGGTTAAAAAAAACTCAATAGTCTCTCTCTCTCTCTCCTCCCCGACAGCATCTATCTATCTATCTATCTATCTATCTATCTATCTATCTATCTATCTATCTATCTATCTATCTAGCTAGCTGTCTACCTGTCTATATATCTCATCAGAAGTGCATGCTGAAGTTCACAAGACATTATTTAAATCCACAATGCCTTCTTATTCTTTTGTCTGCATAAATATTCTCCTGCAGTTAAATAATAACAATTAAACAGGTACTACACAATTAAGAAAACATACTGAAAGTGAACTTTTTCAGTTCAATGAGTAGTTCAAGGTAAGTTTTACAAAACAAAAATCAATTTAAAGAACCCTTTATTACAGGTTCTAAATCTTAGTACATGTAGTTACAGTTCAACCTCTGCCTAAGTGTTTTAACCTGTCAAAGCATTCTTTCTCTGAGAACGAGACTGCTCTCCAAAACAGTAGATAGGTGTGCTCAGTGCAGGGGTGTATTCCCCTGAAATTGGAAAGCTTTGCAAACTACTCAGACAAACAAGAGTAGAAAGCACTAAATGTATTACCACAGTTATAACCTTTACTCAATTATTCTTCATCCCAGCTGTATAACAATCACCAAATAGAATGCATACAAAGACAAATACAGCCGAACAGCCAGATGACTCCCACAGTACCCCAGCCACTTCATCCTGCACTGGAACTTTCTCAGGGTGCCTAACCTTCCCACTGTGTGTGTGACAGGGACCAAACACATGAGTACTGTAAAAACAGCTTGGTCCCTGCCATTCACACAGCTACTGGTCATGGTGTTGAGAGAAGGGACAATTGCCTTACAACACAAAGCCTGCTGACATGAATAGGCTTTGCTAGGGTGTTTTAGCTGTCAGGAGATGCTGGCTGTTAACTGAGTGGGACAGGGAAAAGAGTCAGGGATGTATAGATACCATAGCTACAATAAATCCAAGAGAGGGGTACCATAGGACTACCAGGGAATTGCACAATTGTATCATAGGGATGTGGTGGGAACACTACACTACAAGGGAGAGTTTGTCATAGCGTTGATACTTCTGATGGGGTGGATGGCACTAAACTACTAGGTAATGATCTGCATAATCTTGCAGAATGGGGGGTAATGCTTGCCATGAGGCTGCCATAGAATTACCCTCATAATCTCAGGGTTTGGCATGTGAGGGTTCCACTTGACTGCCAGGGAATTAACATTCATAATCTCTGAGTTTAGGGTGGGATGAGGGGTGCAACTAGCCCAACAGGGGATTAAGGGCTTCCATGGGACAGAGTGGAAATGTAGTCATTAGGCTGGCAATCTTTGCTCATCCCCTTTGAAACATAGAAACATAGACTTTGACAGCAGAAAAGGACTGTTTGGCCCACCTAGTCTGCTCATTTCCCTACCTACAGGATAAGCTGCAGTTCCTAGTTAACCAACAGCCTATTTCTTCTTACCCTTACAAGAATTGTCTTATGTCTGTCCCATGCATTCTTGAATTCTCCCGCAGTTTTAGACCCCACAACCTCCTCAGAAAGGCTATTCCATGTGTCCACCACCCTCTCTGTGAAATAATATTTCCTCACATTGCCCCAGAACAGATCCCCCTCTATCTTTAAATTGTATCCCCTTGTTCTTGCACACCTCTTTTTCTGAAAGAGGCTACCCTCTTGGACTTTGCTGATTCCACTGAGGTACTTAAAATTTCTATCATGTCCCCCCTCTCCCTCCTTTCCTCAAGGGTATACATATTAAACTCCTTTAGTCTCTCCTTGTATGGCTTCTCTTGCAGACCCTGCACCATTTTAGTTGTCCTCCTCTCAACTGCCTCTATCCTATCTATGTCCTTCTGGAGATGGGGTCTCCAGAACTGGATGCAGTACTCCAGATGGGGTCTCACCAACTGTCTGTATGGAGGGATAACAACTTCCCATTTTCTGCTGGTGATGACTCTCCCTATACATCCCAGTATACCCCCAGCCTTCCCTACTGCCTTCTTACATTGCTTGCTAACCTTAAGGTCATCTGATATGATTACCCTCAGGTCCCTTTCCATTTTTGTTGTTGTTACTACCTCCCCATTATGTAATCTTCCCTTGGGTTTTTGTTTCCCAGGTGCATTATTTTGCACTCTTTGCATTGAATCCAAGCTGCCATACTTCTGACCATTTCTCCAACCTTGCCAAGTCCCTTCTCATCCTTTCCACACCTCCTTGTGTATCAACTCTGTTGCAGATCTTTGTGTCATCTGCAAAGAGGCATACTTTTCCTTCCAGTCCCTCTGCAATGTCACTTACAAAGACATTAAAAAGGACTGGACCCAGTACTGAACCCTGTAGTACCCCACTAGTAACCCCTCTTTCTTCAGAGTGGACTCCATTTACAATTACCTTCTGTGTCCTGTTGTCCAGCCAATGTTTTACCCAGGCTGCCACCCTGGGACCTACTCCCAGGCTGGTTAATTTGACAATTAATCTTTTGTTTGGGACTGTGTCAAATGCCTTGATAAAGTCTAGGTAGGCCATGTCCACAGCCCCTCCCTGGTCTACTACTTTGGTCACCCAGTCAAAGAAATCAATTAGAGTCTTCTGATATGACCTTCTCACTGTGAACCCATGCTGTCTTGGGTCCTGTGTCCCACTGGCCTCTAGGTACTAAACAATTCTTTTCTTCAGAAGTGATTCCATCACTTTCCCTACCACAGAGGTCAAACTGACAGGTCTGTCATTTCCTGCCTCTGTCTTGGTCCCACTTTTGTGAAGGGGAATTACATTCACCTTCCTCCAGTCCTCAGATACCACACCATCCTCCCGTGATTTGTTAAAAAGGGTAGTCAGTGGTTTCACTAGTTCTCCCCTTAATTCTTTTAGGATTCTGGGGTGAATTCCATCAGGCCCCATTGCTTTGTCCACCTTTAGTTTTAGGAGTTCTTTCAGAACCCTTTCTTCTGTGAAAGGACTGGGATCAACCCCCCTATCAAAAGTGCTTCTGTTAATTGGATTAGACACCTCTCCCTCCTCCTATTTTGTGAATACTGAGTAGAAATATTCATTCAGTATCCCTGCTTTTTCACTGTCCCTCTCTGCCCACCCGCTGCCCATTCTATTCAGCCTCACAATCCCTCTCTTTGTCTTTCTATGCTCCCTAATGTACCTATAAAAGGTTTTATCCCCCTTCTTAACTGAGCTGGCTATCTTTTCCTCAGCTTGGGCCTTTGCTATTCTGACTTCCCTCCCTACTTCCTTCTGCCTTAACTGGTACAGCTCTCTGTCCTGCTCCTTTTGTGTTTCCTTATACTTCCTGAATGCTATCGTTTTCTCCCTGACTTTCCCCACCACCTTTTTTGAGAACCATAGTGGCTTTTTCTTTCACTTTGATTTGATTGTTGGGTGGTGCTTTGCAATGCCAGATCAATTAGGAACAAGATTGCATTTATAGTGGATTTGATTTCTTTGGTCAATCTGACTTGCATCACAGAGACCTGGAGGAGTGATGACACTGTCCCAGTTTTGGAGGCATCTATCCCATCTGGATTCTCGATGGTTCACCATCAGAGGAGGGGCCATAGAGGTGGGGCTCTGCCATCTGTTTTAGATCTGACCTGAACTTTTCAGAGCACTCAGTGGGTTCTGCTTCATTGTTTGAATGTGTAACAGTATGTGGGGGTCCAGTTACAAGTACAGAATCCTTCTGGTATATCTGTCTCTGGGATACAAATATAGAATTTCTGCAGGAGGTGGCAGACTTCATTGCTGAGAGAGTATTGGAGTCACCCCCATGGATGGTTCTATTTGACTTCAATACTTGGATCAATTATGAACTTTCACAGTTTGAACAAGAGTTTCTTTGGACAATGGAGTTGCTGGGCCTTACACAAGCTGTTATTACTGTGACCCATAATCATGATCAAAGCTTGGACTTAGCATTCTCTCTGGGCCTTGAGGTAGATAACCTCATTATTGATCTGGTCATGTGGTTGGATAATTGCATGGTTAGGTTCCCATTCAGGGTCTCCTCAGTAATCCTCCCCTTGTGGAGATGGCCTGATACTGTCTTTTGAAGGGAATGCCCCAGTAAGACTTCAGATGCTGATGAACCTCTTGTGTGTGATGGTTGCTCATGGGGCCAGTTCAGGAGAGGTGGTGATCACTTATAATAGAGCTGTTACATCAGCTGTTGACTGTTGCACCAGTGTCCCAGGTCTTCTTGCTTGAGATACCTGTGGTTTGACAAAGATCTCAGGGAGATGAAGACCAGGGGTTGGATGTTAGAGTGTTTTTGGCAGAAGTCTATGACTGAGGAGGACAGACTGACTTTGAAAACTCACTACTTTGACTATCAAAGAGCAATCTTCCATAAGAAGGTGGAATTCCTTTCTAGGGAGATTGCTGTAGTGAGGAAAAGACCAGCTCAGTGCTTTCAGACTGTGGACATGCAACTCCATCCTGCCTGCCTTCAGCTATTAAAAGCAGTTTCAGTCACTAGGTGAGAAGAGTTCACTCTGTTCTTCTCTGACAGAATGTCCTCTATTGGGTCTGGGATTACCAAAACAGGGTTGTCACAGCCGTAGAGCAGAGAGGCATTTGTCAGTTGAAGCACTCCTCTTCTCTGGAGTGAGTTTAGGCCAGTAGGGGTGGAAAAGGTTAGGGAGGTAATCTCAAAGCTACAGCTCATTTCTTGTGAACTGGACTGATGCTTAGCACATCTCTTAGTGGGTTGTGTGGAATCCACAGGTCCAGTGTTCACTGAGATTGTCTGGTGCTCACTGTCAGGTCATTCCCTAGCACTTTGAAGGAGGTGCTGGAGAAACCATCTTCAGATCCAGACTGCTGAGTGAATTATAAATTATTCTCTACCCTTTTCTTTTGGGAAAGTTTATGGAGACTACAGTGTCATTGCAGCTGGAAGCACATCTCACTACCCTTTCATATTTAAGAACCTCTCTACTTGGGATTTAAGTCCAGGCACAGTACAGAGACCACATTAGTCAGGATGCAAAATGATCTCCTCAGGGCTAGAGACAGAGGGGAATGATCAATTCTCATTCTACTCAAACTCGTTTCAGCGTTTGACACTGTAGCCCATGGTGTGTTATTGGGTCACCTTATGGAGCTCTGTGGACTTGCCAGCATTGTCATTAACTGGTTTGAGTGTTTTCTTACACACAGGATACAGAGGGTTGTTATGTGGAATTTTTCCTCCCTCCTGAAGCCCCCGTCTTGTGGAGTTCCTCAGGGATCAGTCATCTCACTCATGCTGTTCACAGTGTACTGCTGTCCCTTGGCAGGTCATTAGACATTACAGCTTGAAGTTTCACTGCTCTGCAGATGATATACAGCTGTTTTTGTCATTTTCACCTTGGACGCAGGATGCAATTGAAGTACTGAATTCATACCTAGCCAAAATCCAGGAATGGACTTCCTCTAGGTGTCTAAGACTTAATCTGTACAAGACAAAGATTCTGGTGATTCAGCCTGGTCATCAGTGGGGTGTTGCAGTGGCAGGAGTGGTAAATGGCCTGATGCTTGGTTCCTCTCCTCTTACTGCCTCTGCCAAGGTGAATAATCTTGGGGGGGGATTTCTGAATGATGGGCTGACACTTGAGGCTCATGTGATGTCTATTGTCCATAGTGGCTTTTACTATCTCAGGAACATCACCCAGATTAAAGCCTAGATCTCACCTGACAACCTGACCTCACTAGTCCATGTTTCTGTGACTTCCAGACTCAATTACTTGAATGCTCTGTCCCTTGGAAAAAAATGTAGGAGTCCTATGTCACCTGCAGATGGTGCAGAATGCAGTGGCTAGGTTGCTGACAGGCCTTCTGAGGTCTTGTCATGTGACCCCATTCCTGCTTGATCTGTATTGACTGGCGACAAGGTGGCAAATTATCTTCAAGGCCAGTTGCTGACCTAGAAAGCCCTATACAGACTGGACCCTAGCTATTGGACTTCTTATCATAATAACTGCTCTCTCTGCTCCTCCAAGGTGGCACTCCTAGCACTTCTCAAGGTACAGCTTAAACCATCTGGTGACAGGGCCATTGAGGTGGCTGGCACAGCCCTATGGAACTTGCTTCCAAGATCCTTAAGGGAATCACTCTCCTTGGTCATCTTTAAGAGGGGACTGAAGTTACACCTCTGCAAGCAAGGTCTTTGTAGTATAGGCAAAGCACTTGCTAGACTTGTTGGTTTCTGAATGTATTTTATTATTATGTTATCAATATATATTTTTAAATCAGGACTTTGTTGCTAAAAAAGCATTGATAATATTTGTTCTCATTTGCATCTATTTATTTATCATTTTTATACATTAGTATGGGCCAATTGGAGGGATTATAAATATTGCATTCACTGTGTTAATATTATTCTACTAATTGTGCATTTTAACTCATTTATTGTGCGAAGTGCAACAGTGCTATTCAAGTTCAATAGGGTAAGTTTAAAGTATCTATATCAATAGATTATATATTATTGTTGTTTCTGCATACCACTTATTATGGTTAGCACAAGGAGTAGAAAAAAATAAGACACTGCTGTATCCCCAGTACAGTCCTTATTATTTATGAAAAGTAGAAAAGGACATGGGGAAAATAAGGTTAAAAACAATTTCACTAAAAATAATATCTTATGGGGGATTGAGGAGGTAGATCCAGCTCAGCCTAGAATAACTGAGTTCTTGGACTGTCCTGTTTTGACTCCCGTGGCCTTTTTTACACCTATAATGGAGGATCAAGGGATGTATCTTAGGAAAAAAAGGGAAAACCAAGTTGACTGAGAACATATATGAAGATCTAAACTCTTAATGATTTTCACTCTTACCACCAAATTTAACCTTTAGCCTGGATTTTTCTTGCTCCAAATTAATATTTTCTTATATTAATGATCTATATGAGTTTCATTCAATTTTTCTCCCTCCTCAGAGTTCTTCTTTAAATAGACCACTCAGTAACTCTCAGGTTTTTCAATTTACCACTACTAAAATACTATTCACTTACCAAGTGAATTGTCATCTGTAATACAGGAGTTTAATCATACTATTCCGGACCTTAAAAACAAGTCATGACTAACTCTACTAATGCAGCAGCTAGAAATGAATTGTCTGTAAAACCAGAATGTCTCCCTACTGATGTTGATGAATCTAATTGGGATCAATCTGCATCTAATGGGATTTATTTCCCAGACTATGAACATTTTATTGATGAGGGAAATGTCATCTCTTTCTCTCTTCTCTATCTCTAAACAATTATTAGAAATGACTAAAAACCCATATTATGCAAATGTGGCTATTCTTGAAAACATGTGGGCTATTAACTAAGAATTAATAAGGCTTAGATCTGATGTTATTCAAAATGAAGTCCTGATATCACAATTAAAAGAGATGAATATAGGTAACCAATTCTATGCATAAAATTTTTCAGAATGCAATATAGGGAAACCAGCAATATAGGGGAACCTCCTAGTCTCAAAGAAAATAAATGTATTCAATTTAATGATCCTCCTCCATTTCCAGAGAGGGTTCCCTTATAATTACTGATTCATCAGACATGAAGGCTTGTGGAAGCAAAAACAAAATCAAAACTAGAAAGATTAACAGTAATAAGCCAACTAAGAATGCTAAAAAAAGGAAAGCTATTAAAGTAAAAACTAAAGGAATTTACAGATTTTGCCCCCAGCTGTTATAACAGGCTTTCTTCTCTCCCCAGATCTATCAGAGAAACTGACCTTCAGGGGACAGATAATAATCATAACATAGATTCCTTAATGGTGCAATCTAAATTAGAAACAAGAAATTAAGCTATCAACATTTTTTTTTACCCTACAACCTAAGAGTGTTACAAAGAATTACTCTTTGTCTTTTTTGGCCCAGATAGTAATAGAGATACAGTACTATTGAAATACTGGTTTAAATCTCTGGTATCAAGAAACTGGAGCAGAAACACCAGAAATGCTGAGAGACTGGGTCTGCCATCTCTTTCCTATTTCTGCCAAAATAGAGGAAACATTTGTAAGGCATCCTGCAAATCTTCAGTTTGCTGATTTTGTACTTACATATTTTTATTCTCAAGATTTAGCAACACAGACTTGGTTACAAAGGTTCATATTAAAATCAAGTTTCATAAATATCTTCCCTCCATAAAAAGTCCTGAAGAATTTTGAAGAAGTTTTTTTTTTTTTTTAAACTGGGAGAGACACTCTAAGCTGAAGCTTGTTTATAGGTATGACCTGCGAGTACAAGGAAGTTAAGTGACTCGCTTAGGGTCACACAGTATGCAAGTGGGGACTCTGGGATTCAAACCCAGGTCTCCATGTTTGCAGCTCAGAGCCTTAAACCACTGTGCTATACTGCCTCCTTATGTCTGATGAATTCAATAGGGAAAGAGAGGCTGATAGAAACAGGATTAATAGAGTACCTGCTGTTATAAACAAATATGTCACAGATCCTGAACAATTTTGGAGAGACAGAACTCTTCCCCTTTTTGGTTGGAGGGTCTCTGCTAAAAATAAATAGGAAAAATAAAGAAGGACATAGCATTTCTTTCTCATACTCTTGAAACTGATTTGGGGGATGATGGAACTGAATGGATTACGCTATATAAAGGTATTTTTGATAGACCCTAAATCAACATTATCTATAGGAATTCCCAACTAGCAGCTTCAATTTCAGCAACCTCTTCCATCCTTGACGATCTTGGTATATTTTTGGGAGATGTGTATCATTTGGGGAGAGATTGTAAACCAAGCCATCCAGGTCCATACAGAGGGGGGTCTAACTGTACTACTGAAAACAACTTAGAGTCTCTCATTTGTAAACATTTTGAGATTCCAATCCATAACAGGTTTTTCTTATTACAGGAATATCTAATCAATTGACCAGAACCTCATCAAACTGTAGCTCAGCAGGTATTAAGCAGCAGCAGATTTGAGGGAAAATACCATAAGGGAGAGGCTGCCTTTGTCCCAACTAGGGAATCCTTCTTCCCCTTGCAGACCACCAGTGGCCAGAAGAAGGATTTGGTGGCAGCCAATCAGCCACACAGGACAGGATTGGCAGCTTCAATCAGCCACAGAAGGAGGCCTGTGAGTGGGGCCAATCAGGGCCAGCCATGACAAGTTCAGAAGCTGGGCAGCCCCTGAAAAAGCACAACAAGCACTTTTGGTGAGCAGAAACAGCAGCAGATCAGAGGGAAAGCATTAGAGGGGAGAGGTTACCTTTGTCCCGACTAGGGACTCCCACTTCCCCTTGCAAACTACCAGCGACCAGAAGAAGGATTACGAGTCTGCCAGTTAGCTGCACAGAAGGAGGCCTGTAAGTGGGAACAATCCGGGCCAGCCACAGCAAGTTTGGAAGCTGGGCAGCCCTTGAAAAAGCATGACCGGTGCTTTTAGTGAGCAGAAGCAACAGCAGATCAAAAGGAAAGCATCTGATGGGCGAGATTGCCTTTGTCCTAACTAGGAACTCCTTCTTCTCCTTAGAAGCCCTCGGTGCAGAAAAAAACATTCTCATCCCCCCTCAACTTCTTAAATACTCAAAATCCCCAACATGGATTTTACAGTTAGGAGGGAAGGAGCACTGAAGCACAAGAGAGGGACTTTTATTTTCTAAAGGGACAAACTTTCAACTGCAGAAGGGTGTAGAGCAGGGAAAAGGAAAAACTTTCATCAGGCAAGTGAACTGAAACATAGTAGAGTGACTTATTTTCTTTTATTCTTTAAAGGGACAAACTTTTAACTGCAGGAGAGTGTGAAGCAGAGAAAAATTACTTTTTATCTTTTTACCTTATAATAGAGTTACTTTTGTCTTTTATTCTTTAAGAAGACAAACATTTAATTACAAGAGGATGTGAAACAGAAAAAATTACTGTTTATCTTTTATTCTTTAATGAATTAAACTTTTAACTACAGGAGAGGTGGAACAGGGAAAATAAAAATGTTTGGCAGGCAAAGGAACTGAAGAGGATTTATAACTCAGTACGTGATTTATGTGGTAGTGATAATTACAAGATAGAATGTGATTAATAGGTAGTGTTAATTACAAGTTAGAATGTTATTAAGTGAGCTGAAGGTGAAAAATAACTTAGTACATGTTTGAAAGGGTAGTGATTGCATGAGGACCGTTGTGAGGTAAACTGATGGGTACAGTGTATGATGAATTTGCATCAGAGGTAGGGACTAATACCAGGTATTAGCACAAACAACAAGTAAGAGGGAATCAGAAGTGGTTCTGAACCATAAATATATACTTGCTATAGATAATTACTGTGTCTTAAAGGAGTGAGAGACAAGGAATACTGAGTCACTGTGCCTTAAGGGAGAGACAGGCAAAGAATACTGATGACTTCACTAGGAAGGCAGATGAAGGGAGAGGGTAAGCAAGAGAAATTAATTAGTATGCAGGAAGTTGGGGAGGGCAAGGGTCTATTAGGATGGAGAGGGGCTTTGGGGGCTACATAGGAGAACAGGCAGAACAGTGGGATGCAATGGTTGTGGGGCAGCAGTGTTCATGGACACACTGTGGAGGATTGGGAGTTGTCCGATATGTATCAGACTGGGAAAAATAGAAAATGAAATAAACAATCTAAGAGGGGGGAATAGTGAGGAAAAGGAAGGGCAGAGGAGTGGAGGGGACTACAATGGCAGCAGGGGGATATGGGGGGTTGCAGAAATGCAAAGAGGGAGGGAAGTGACCAGCTGGGGGCATGGAGAAAAAGGGCAAGACAGGGGGGTCAGGAAGGAAAGGGACCCAGGTAAAGCTGTGGGGGAAGCAATGGATGGCAGAAAATGAGGAGAAAGAGGAAGGAAACTCCGGGGACTCAGGGATGGGCACATACTTCTACATCAGGGGGTAGCGGAGCACTCAATGGAGGGGGTATTACGGTGTCCAACATGTTCATACCTTTGTCAGATAAGATGGAGAAGGGCGTTTCGGAGAGAAAAGCAAGTATAAGCCAAGAAATGGGGATAAGCAGAGGGGAAAGGAGGGCAAGTGTCCTTTTTTAGAACAGCAGCTAGTGAAAAAGGGTTGGAGGGGGGAAGGGATAGAAGAACAGTGGAAGGAGACGTGAGGGGTGAATGAACAAGGAAGGTGCACAGAATGTACAGGGAGAGCAGGGAGGCAAGGAAGGAAAGCAAAAGGAGGAAAAGGGAGGGTAGCACAAGAGGAGATAGGAGGTAGTCAAAGAAACAGGAAAATAGGGAGGCCACAGAGGTAGCAAGAGAGAGAAAGGGGAGGGAGGATCAGCAGATATGAGACAGATTCTTTGCTAGGGAAGAAAAGGTGGGGAACTGGAGGGGGGACCGGGGGGACAAGTAGTCAGTTCAGGTCAGGGGGGTGCAACTAGGAAGAATGGGACCTGGAGGGAGTGCCCACCAGGAACAAGATCAGATCCACTAGCTGTGGAGGTGGAGAATGCTATGGTATTTGGGGACTCCATCATTAAGGGGATACATTGGTTAAGGAGCAGAGGAGGTTTAATGCACTGGCAAAGGGATGCATGGAAGACGCAAGTACCTTGACATTCTCAGAAGTCTTGCAAGTCTCCTGTGCCAGCACTGTTAGGCAGAAAAGAATTAGGGAGTTCGATGAATGGCTCAGGGAATGGTGTAGGAAGACAGGGTTCACCTGTGTAGGAGAGTGGGGGGACACATGGGAGGATGAGAACTTATATTGAAAGGACAAACTATGTCTAAGTGAAAGGGGGCAAGAGTGCTTGAGGGGGATTTACAATAATATATTGATAAAGTCTTAAGGAGGGATTTAAACTGCTGGGTGAGTGCAAGGCTAGGAATGAGGAGAGTTTGACAGGAGGAAGGAATGGACTAGCCAGCACTCCCCTGCAAAAGGAACAGGAAAGGGAACAGAAATGGAAGGGAGGCATGGCAGAGGGTAGAGGTATATGGTGTAAAGGACTTTTCATGAATGGCAGAATCTTGAGGAACAAAATGGTGGACTTAGAGGCCATAATGACAGGAGAAGGCCTGTATATTGTAGCCATGATGGAGACCTGATGGTCTGAGCATCAGTGCTGAAAAGTAGGTATCCCAGGAAACAGGCTTTTCCAGAAGGACAGGGCTTGCAGAAAGTGGGGGAGGGGTTGTGCTGTACAGCAGGGAGGACATAAAGGATACAGAAGGGCAGGAGGAGCAAGGAGAGACAGAAATGTTATGGGTCATGATAGAAAAATTGTCAGGGGCATCAATAATGTTGGGGATGGCTTACAGACCTCCAATGCAGGGGGAGAAAGTGAATAGACAGATGTTGCAGGTGGTTCAATGGATGGCACTCAAGGGGGAGATTCTGCTGGTGGGCGACCATAGCCTTCCAGATGTGGACTAGGATATCCCATCAGCTAGTTCAGCCAGGAGCAGAGAGATCCTTGAGTCCAGGGAGCTTTCTTGCAACAATTGGTTAGGGAGCCCACTCGGTGTGGCAGCATGCTTAACGTGGTCCTCACCAGTGGGGAAGAAGTTGGAGTGGAGGTCAGCCTAGGTACAAGTGACCATAATACAGTGACCTTCAGGGTTAGGATGTGGAACAAATCAAGTCAAACTATTACAGAGGTCCTGGGCTTCAGGCGGGCAGATTTTCCCAGAATGAAGGAGATTTTCAGGAAGGAAATGGAGGGGAAGGAGAAAATAGAGGAAGTGGAGGAACTATGGAATTCAGTTGGGTGTTACTAAAAGCCACAGAGATCTGCATTTGGAAGGTGAGGAAGATCAGAAGAAGAGAGATTCTGTTTTGGTTCATCAGGGAAGTGAGGGGTGGCAGTAGGGGAGAGAAAAACATCATTCAGAGCATATAACAGGACACAAGGGAATGAAGACAGGGAAACTGACAGGGAGAATTTGAGGGTGGCGGGGAAGAAGCTAAGGAAGGTGAAAACAGAAATGGAGAAGAGAATTGCTAAGCAGGCCAAAAGGGGTGATAAAACTTGTTTTTGTTATATAGAAGAGGAAAGCAAAGTAGGGGATAGTAAGGGTAAAGGGGGAGGGAGAAGTATAAGTGGAAGGGGATTTTGAGAAGGCGGAGGTACTAAATAGGCACTTCTGCTCGGTCTTCATGGTAGAAGAGAAGGAAGGAAGGGGACTGGTGTTAAGGGGGAGAGGAAGGGATGACATAAGGGTGGATTCTAGCTTGATCAGTGAAGACAGGGTTAGAGAGGAATTAGGTAGGTGGAGGGTAGACAAAGCTATGGGTCCAGATGACCTGCATCCCAGGGTATGCCAGGAACAAAGGGAAGAGCTGACAACACACCTAGTGAGGTTATTTAACCTGTCTCTAGATACATGGTGGGTGCCAAAAGACTGGAAGAGGACATATATGGTGCCACTTCACAAAAGTAGCAACAGAGAAGAGGCAGGCAATTATCACCCAGTAAGCCTCACCTTGGTGGTGGGTAAGATGATGGAGGTGATATTAAAAGAATGGATGGTCAGCTACTTGGTGGAAAGTGGGCAGCAGGATGTCCATCGGCATGGCTTCACACAAGGGAGGTCATGTCAGAGGAACCTGATTGAGTTCTTCAATTGGGTGATGAGGGTAGTTGATCAGGGAGGAGCAGTGGATGTTGTTTATCTGGACTTCCAGAAGGCCTTCAACACTGGTCCCCACAGAAGGCTGGTAAATAAGCAGGAAAGTTTTGGGAGTGGGACGGAAAATAACAATGTGAGTGGAGACCTGGCTAATGGATAGAAGCCAGAGGGTGCTCATAAATGGGTATATTCCTGAGTGGTAGGGGTGATAAGGGGTGTCCCCCTGGGTTGATGGTGGGGCCCATCCTGTTTAATATCTATATCAGGTACATAGCAGAGGGGCAGCAGGGGAAGGTCTGCCTATTTCAATCAATCAATCAATCAATAAATCAATCAATCAAATTTTATTTAATCAGGCTTTTCACTTTTGAGCGAGCTTGTTTGCAAGGTAGTCCAGGACAACAATTACAATGGACAACAATACAATGGTATTGATATACCAGTACTTAACATATACAACATTTGAATACAGTCAAAGATACATTTTGTGCATTTTAAAGTATATACAGATTATAGACACAAAGGATAACATGGGACTACTGCTACAAAACTATACTAACCTGTAATAATACAACACGACAGAAGATATTAAGTATGTGCTAAAGATGAAACGGAGTGGAGAAATGAGAAGGGGGAGGAACAGGGCGGTTGAGGAGAATGGGTAGGGATAAATTGAGAGGAGTAGAAGTCCTAGAATGACCTGAAGAACAAAAGTGGGATTGGGAAAGCAAGGTCTTGAGCAATTATTTACGACATGAGCAAGTTTGTTTCAAGGCAGCTGTGAGATGAGATTTGAAGATGGATATCCCCAGTACAGTAACAATCTTAAGTGCCTTCTGCAGGGATTTCCAAAGAGAGGGGAGAGCAAAGCTAATAGTGGCAGCGCCAGATCATGTTTGGGTCTTGGGGACATCGAACATAACAAATGCATCGTGTCTCAAACAGTAGATCCCTGAGTTTTGATTATATAGATTGGAGATAGAATAAGGAAGTTTATTTGTAATTGCCCTGTGAAACCAAAGGGCTGCAGTCCTCTTCCTCCTGATAGTAAGAGAGGACCAGCCTAGCAACTCGTAGAGCTATTTGCAGATGATACAAAGATCTGCAATAGGGTGGATACCACAGAGGGAGTGGAGACTATGAGGAAAGATCTAAGGTTACTGGAGGGGTGGTCAGAAGCATGGCAGCTGAAATTCAATGCCAAAAAATGCACAGCAGTGTGCATGAGGTGAAATAACCCACAAGCAAATTCCACACTGGGGGGGGGGATAAAATGAAGGCAACCTAACAGGAGAGGGATCTGGGGATTATAATTACACACAACCTTATGGTAGAGACCCAATGTAGCAAGGCAGTGAGCAAAGTGAATAGAATGCTGGCATGTATAGGAAGAGATATAACAAGTAGAAAGAAGGAGGTGCTTATACCTCTTTACAAATCCATGGTGAGGCCTCACCTGGAGTACGGAGTTCAGTTCTGGAGACCTAACTTACAGAAGGACAAAAAAGGGATTGAAAGGGTAAACAGAAGAGCCACTACAATGGTGCATGGGTTGAATGGGAAGCCCTACGAGGAGAGGTTGAGGGAGTTGGATTTGTACCTGTTAGAGATCAGAAGGAACAGGGGAGGTATGATAGAAATGTTTATGAACATAAAGGGGATTAATAAAGTAGGGGGGTGACTATTCACAGGAAAAGTAGGTGCTACGAGTAGGGGTCATGGTCTAAGGGTGGAGGAAGGTTTATGGGAAATCTGAGGGTGTTTTACTTCACTGAGAGGGTAATAGTGCCCTGGAACAGTCTGCTGGAGTTGGTGGTGGGGGGATGAAATTGTGGAGAAAATCAAGAGATCATGGGACAGATACAAGGGGTTGACCAGGGGCAAAGAGGGGGATCTCAGTGCAGGGGGAAAATAGGGAGGGGGTATGGGGCAGACTCGATGGGCCAAGAGGGTCCTTTTCTGCCATCACATTTCTATGATTCTATGAACTAATTATCCAAGTTGTTTAGGTATTCTTTTCTGTAACATTGAGGAACTAGTTGCCAAATTGGCAGATCATGAGGTTTATCATTTTCTCACTTCTTAATATAGTTTGTGTCTTCAAGAAATGTGGTGGTATGATGTCACCCCTCCCATGATACCTGGCCACTCTCCTTACATTATGCCACTACAAAAACAAAAAGATTTGGCCATTTTTCTTAGAACTTCCTTGGACTTCCTGATTTCTGAAGTCAACTATAATCAATCCTTTATTCTAATACTTAAATTAGAGACTAACAACAAAATCATTTTCGTTAATGTATATATACCCCTAGGACTAGCAACATTTATGATTCTCTTATTTGGTAAAATCTAACAGAGATATTGGAAGAACTGATGTCCATGTTTGAGAATTATTCCATTGTAAATAATGATGATTTTAATGCTAGGATCCCTAGATTGACAGGTTCTAATTAATTTGAGGATGAGCTAGATCTAAGACTTAGTCTGATAAATCAAGAAATAAATATAGGAAGGAAGTCCAATGATATTAAATTTAATCGATATGGTCAATTGCTTAATGAAATATTGACCAACTCAGATTTTTTACTTGTGAATGGCAGGACACAGGGAGATTTTGAAGGAGAATTTACCTGTATGGGCTCTATGGGGTCTTCGACCATAGGTTTGGCCTGTATTAACCAACATGCTCTGGAAAACTTGATAGACTTTAAAGTTGTGGATTGGACTGATTCAGCATATTCACTAATCCCCATTACTTTTTGTTGCTCATATCTCAATGGGATAACAAATTCTGTTTTTTCTGAACATATTAGAGGTAATAAATATGAAGAGATTAGGGGCCAAATATTCAAAGCATTGCACCTGGTACAAAGCCATAGCGCTGGAATAGTGATGGATTTGTGCCAGGCTGCAATATTCAGAAGCCTTAATAGCACCAGCGTTGTGTGATAGTGCTGAAGCTAAAAATAAATATATGCTGAGGTGGGAGTTAGGGGAGTGGCCATGAATGCCAGCTGCACAGCATATTCAAATATATAGCGCCATGCTACAGGCATTAGCATGACCTGTAGCACGGCACTAAATACTACCTACAAAAAGCTGGCAGTAATTTGGCGGTGCCCCTCCCAGCATGATCTTTGAGCTCCTGTAGCCATAAATAAGCACAGCAATCCCTGGTGTGCTAGTGGCCCCCATACCCCCCAAGCACAATCCCTGACCCCATAGCTGAGTTAATTTATTAAATTCCCTGGTGTTCTAATGGTGCCCCAAGTATGATCCCTGACCACATAGCTGTGGTAATGAAATAATATCCCAGGTGCTCTAGTGGTCCCCCCACCCCCAAGCATGATCCCCGGACCCCGTTTACATATTTATACATATTTCCCTGGTAGTCTGGTGGTTCCTCTACATGTATCCTGGCCCTGTTCACATAAAACTATTTTTCGAAATGCAGTGGTCCCCCACCCAGTGACATTGAGCCTCACTGATCCTTAAACAGTTCAAGAACAGAGCGTGACCAGCTCAGTTCTCGTTCACCACCACAGCCGGCTGCTGACTGAGGTGGGAAGGAGCACTCCTTCCCACCTCAGTTGGCGGTCGGCTGTGGTGGTGAGAGGAGGGGTGAGCTAGTCGCTGGCTCTGTTCTCTGACTGTTTTGGGATCAGCAGGGTTTCACTGTCAGGTGGGGGGACCACTAGACTACCAGGGAAAGGGTTTGATATAGATTTGCAAAGGGGTCAGGATACGTGCATCTGGGTGGGGGGACCACTAGATTACCAGGGAAAAATGTCATTCTTATACAAGAATGGGGCTCAGGATATGTGCATGTGGGTGGGGGACCACTAGACTACAAGGGAAAAGTTATTTATTTAATTTTCAATGGGGTTGGGTGCCATCCTTGTGGGACCACTGGAGTATGAGGGGTTTCAGTGTGTTTTGAGGCTACCGTGGGTCAGGGATCATGCTGGCCTGGCTGACACTAGCCTACCAGGGTGTGACAGACACACACTAGAACAGGGACCATGACAGCAGAAAAGGACTGCCTGGCCCAGCCAGTCTGCCTTTTTCCCTATCTACTGGATATGCTGCATATCCTAGTGACCCTACAGCCTATGATCTCCTGCCCCCACCAGGTTTGCCTTATGCCTGTCCCATGCATTGCGTCACCCCACTGTGTTTCACCCACTACTGCAGTGGGGTACCTATGTTGTTGGGGTAGGCAGCTTCCAGGTCATGCATGGCCATGGGCAGTGTGTCTGTTTAGCTATCGATCTGTGTATGTATGTGTATATATATATATATATATATATATATATATATAAAAATATTTATAAAATGGGTAGGAAATTGCAGCAATATCATTAGCTGACCAGCATCACATGGCCGCATGTGATATCAGAGCGACCGCACACCTGCACTTTTACCCTCCAAAACAATTTTGACATTTCATAAGATAGATAAACCACTCTGAGGTGTGCGGTCGCTGCTTCGTTATACGCGATGCCTTGGCGTTGACGACGAGGCCGCAAGACCTGTATGCATAACACACACCTGCTGCAGTGACATCAGAGCATGACCAAACACCTCAGAGTGGTATATCTATTACATATAAACTATATATATATAATATATATGCACATACATACATATGTATATATATATATATATATATATATATATATATACAAGGTATATATACGGTATATACAGGTCCTGCTTGCACAGCTGCATGGGTGTGTTGTATGCACTGACTGTGCCTGCCAACGCACAGTTCCTGCTGCTTCCAGCTTGTACTTCCATTCTGACCAACAGAGGATGCTGTGGGCATGCCTTGGCCTGTGCAGCATCCTGCCTGGACTTCCATTCCAATCAAAAGGTGGAACTGTGTGAACCATGTAGTAGCACTGGGCAAACTGCATGGTACTGTATGCAAAGCAGCACATAATGAGATGCAAATGCACCTGTTTGCCCATGGATTACCTAAGTAGGCTCATTTGCATGGAAGCTTTGAATATAGCTCCCGTTTGCCTCAGGCTAACCAGTTTGCACCGGGCTAATGTGTTAGCACTGTGCAATCAGGTTAGCCCTGGGCAAACCTCACTTCAGCATAGCACAGTTCTGCAGTGTGTGGCTTACATTGTTGTTTGCAGTCATACCTCTCAGCTGTCCCTGATTTTTCCTCAAACCATTACTCTGACCCTCCTATAAATTGTGTTTCCATGACTAAACAGTGGCGGTTGTAAGCATAACATAATGTCAGACATTAATGTTACAGACTTGTCCTTCCTTAGAAAATGCATTTTGCACTACACCACTTATTCTACCAGCTTCCTGAGTGGATATCATCAATTGTTAAGGTGTGTCCCTCATTTTAAACCTTTGTCCCTGATTTTTTTAAGTCTTATCCCTGATTTATGAGGCAGAAGGTTGAGAGGCGTGTTTGCAGTAGACGTGAGACAGCTCTGTGCTATCACACTCAATGTTCTCCACTTGCAACATTGGATTGCTACAGAGTCTAATGAGCTGCAGTTGCAGTTTGCACTTCCCTGTTGCTATATTCAGTGGTGTCTTATTTCCGGGCTATTTTGCCCTGCACTCCCAGACCAGTTTGCCTGGCTTCCTTAGACTGCTATATTTAGCTGGATTAGCACCAGGCTATTTCCTTATGAAAACAACTTGCTTTGTGCTCTGGGCTAAGTTTGCCCGCTGGGCAGTTCTAATTTAGCCCCGGGGCAAAGCTTTGAATATCTGGCCCTAGGATGGCAAAATTATGTTGTAAACACATTCTCCATTATACTTACCTCAGACTCTGTATCAACACTGAGATTGGAACTAGTCTCTAGTATGGATAAAGGTAACACAAATGCCATTGATGCATGGCTGGAATTCAATAATTTCATAAAACCATTATTCAGAAATAAACAAGATGAATACATTCATTAAACAGACTTTGTTTCATTCAAAATGCAGGACTGTTAAATTAGAAATAAACAGACTTGTGAGGTATAGTGAGAAGCATAGGACAAGAGGGGTTTTTGGGACCCCTTCTCATGAATGCTCTCACTGTCATGGAATTAATCAGGCCTGAAGGGTGATTTCACAGTCACTGCGCAAAATCACCTTTCAGGACTGAGTAACAAAACAACACTGCCACTGTTCATAAGGTGGGCTCTCAAAAAGCCTATGTTGAAAATTTGGTGGAAAAATTCCTAAAATAGACTATTTTAAGAGCCTGCATTGCGCAGTTCCTACGCACGCTTGTAAGTTCACAAATTTTCAATATTTTCACTCCAGATTTTCAACATTGCCATTTTACCTCACCTCCTTATGAGCAGTACAGCTGTCATTTTTCACATCTTGCCCAAATCGTGTTTCCGCCCATGTAGCGCACAATGGCGCAGTCGGTGTGCAAAATCAATATATGGGACATATTAAGAAAATCGCAGTGGCACTGTTCATGAGCAGAGGTCTTAAAATGGCTATGTTGAAAATCTGGTGAAAAATTCCTAAAATGACTGCTTCTGGCGTGCATTGCGCAGTTCCTATGCACGTTCATAAGTTTGCGAATTTCGATCGATATTTTCACTCCAGATTTTCCACATTGGCATTTTATTACACTTCCTTATGAAAAGTACAGCTGCCATTTTCCACATGTTGCCCCAAATGTGTTTCCACACATGTAGTGCACAATGGTGCAGTCGGTGTGCGAAAGCAATGTTTGGGACAGATTAAGAAAATCACAGTTAAACTGTTCATGAGCAGAGGTCTTAACATGGTTATGTTGAAAATTAGGTAACAAAAGTCTATAAAATGACTGTGTTATGAGTGAGCATTGCACAGTTTCCACACACCCTCGTAAGTTCATGATTTTGTAATATTTTCGGTCCAGATTTTCACCAGTGGCATTTTTCCACACTTCCTTATGAATAGTACAGCTGTCATTTTTCACAACATGGCCGAAATGTGTTTTCATACTTTCAGTGCAGAGATACATGGTCGCTGTGGGAAATCATTGTTGGGGACAGATAAAGAAAATCACAGTGACACTGTTCGTAATCGGAGGTCCCAAAATGCCTGTGTTGACAATCTGCTGTAAAAAATCACCAAACTAATTACATTACGGGTGTGCATTGCACAGTTTCTATGCACACTTGTGACTTCACCAGTTTTTTTAATATTTTTACTGCAGATTTGCAACATTGCCATTTTTTACACCTCCCCACGAACAGTACAGATGTCATTTTTCACATCCTGTTTGGAATGTGTTTTTGCACCTGTGGTGCTAAATGCCGCAGTCACTGTGCATAAGCAGCTTCCGGCTAACAAACTGGTATTGCCACTGTTCATGAGGTGGGGGTCACAAAAAAAACATGTTGAAAATTTGGAGTGAAAATACCAATGAATGCCTGAGGTGTTAGGGTTTCCAACCATAACGCCCCACCTTGTAGAGAATGACAGGCATCAGGGGTGTGACTTGGGATTCTTGCCTGTAATGCTCATACCATTCCACACCCTGCAGCCAGTGAGAGGCATCGAGGTATGTCTTGGACTCTTCGGCCCCAAAGTTCACCCTATTCTCCTGTACCACATCCATCTCATTGTATTTTCTGGTGCAATGGGGTGCGCACAAGGGCCAAAGACCCCAAGGCACACCATGACACTTGTCAGTGTCTGCAGGGTAGGGAAGGTTAAATGGTGTGGCCATTATGCCTGACAACCCAAATGCACACCCCAGTGCCTGTCACTCTCTGCAGGGTGGTGGTGGGGTTGGCTTCAGTTCAATACTTCACTGCCATTTCTATTATGCAGCTCTGTAACTTCTACACTACCAATGCCAATGCCAGCAAGCAAACACTCAGCATTGACAAATGCTTGTTAGTAATATATTCAACAGGTTTTGCAAGGTGAGGACTTTCCTGATTCCTGAAAGTTCAGCTTTATATATCCAATTTAAACAAATCTGGCCAGAGCCAATAGGGCTGCATCCGAGGAATTTGTGTTAAACATATTGACATTTTTTTTAAATATTTTTACACCACATTTTCAATATAGCCTTGTTATGACCCTGCCTAATGATGAAGGGCAGAGAAAATGTTCCACTCCTGGCCTAAAGGTGATTTTTCGCAGGGACTGCACAATCAACTTTCAGGACACAAAATCACATTTTGGGCAGGAATTGAAAAATGACAGCTGTCACATTTCTGAGATGCTGGAAAGAAATGGTTACGTTATAAACTTGGAGTAAAAATATTGAAAAATACTAAAGTTACAAGCCCGCATTCGCAAAATTCAACTTAGGCTCATAACTTTGCTGTTTTAAAATATTTTTACACCAAATTTTCAACATAGACTTCTTATGGCTTCACCTTATGAATAAGTGCAGAAAACATGTTAAACTCCTACCCAAAAGGTTATCTCATGCAGGGGCTGCAATATCACCTTTTGGGATGTAAAAAAAAAACATTTTGGCCAGGATCTGAAAAATGATAATTGTCACATTCACTAGGTGCTGTAAGGAGATGGCTACGCTGTACATTTGGGTTACAAATATTGAAAATTACTAATGGTATGAGCCTGCATTCATAAAATTCAATGTGGGCTCATACTTTTGTTGTTTTTTAATATTTTTACACCAAGTTTTCTACATAGCCTTCTTATGACCCCACCTTAGTGTCAAGGGCAGAGAAAATGTTAAACTCCAGCCCAAAAGGGTGATTTTGTGCAAGGACTGCAAAATCAACTTTTGGGACAGATCTGCCAAATGACAGTGTCACTGTTCATCTGGTGCTGTCCCATAGAAGGCATGCTGAAACTTTGGGGTACAAATATGCAAAAATAGCTAAGTTATGACACTAAATTCAAAACCCCATTGAAATACATTGAATTACATACCTGCTTTTTCAGTTCACGGTCCAGCATTTAAGAATAAAGATGGGTCTGTGGTCCCGAAAGGATTATGGTTTTGGACTCCCTTCAGTAAGTAAGGGCTTGGTGGTGGGGGGGTGTCGAGTGGGATGGTCTGGTGGTGAGAGTCTAATGGCCACAAAACACTTTGACAGACAGTTTTCTTTTACAGGTATAAAAGAAACATAAAGACCAAGGATTCCTGCACTTGAGAATTGGACACCCCCCCAGTGTCACCACTACATTTCTTGGCGGGGGGAGTGGGGCAGTGGGTGCTGAGAGGGAGAGTTAGGTGGGGTAGGTGATGAAAAAAATACATGTGCATGCCCAATATTGGGGGCACCCAAAAAATGGATTGGTGGTTGTGACACCGGGGCTGGCACCACCAGTGTCACTGTTATGTTTCTGGAGGGTGGGTGGTTGGTGCTGATAGGAGGGTCAAGTGGGGGATATGTTGAATTGAAAAAAATGGAACTCAGTGAAATAGTGCAGTGCAACTTGTAGTGAGGACAATCAGCAGAGTGCTCCATGGACGTGGAAGCAGCTGCTACAACTCCAACTTGTTGTTCAGTCAAAAGGAATGCAAGGAATGTTGACTCTTTTTTCTAATAGTAAGAGGACTGCAGGGCTTTGCCCACTGCAGTTCTAAAGAGTGGCTAGTCATGGATCCCAGTATTTTTAGACCCATTAGTCTTCTAGATGCCTCACAAAAGATGTTTTCCAAAGTCATACTCTGGAAACTAGATGAGGCACGGAATGATTTCAAATGTAACACACTATACAACATTGGTATGTGCTATCTCATCTAATTTTAAAAATATACTTCTGTTAAAGAAAGCTGTGTTCTATTGCTGTTTTGTGGACCATAAGACAGCTTTTGATACCACTAGCCATAAATTGTTATGGCAAAAAGTTTGGAGATTCGGGATAGATCATTTTTTGCTGGATATCTTAATAAGGCTTTATCAAAATACCTGGGTGCAGGTACAATACAATCAATCTGGTAATTTAACTTCAAAAATACAGACAGATCTTGGATTATCCAAGGATGTCTTTTAGCTCCCATTCTGTTTAATTTATATATAAATTTTGTAATTGAACAGCTACAATGTCCTGCCATCCATTTCCCTAAAGTATTTCATAGAAAAGAGAGCTTTTTATCTAATGATTATGTTTTTGTCTTGTTCTCTACATCTTTTCTTGGGCTACAAAGAAAATTAGATCTTTTTGTTAAGTTATGCAATGAAAATAATCTTCTTATAAACAGGGATAAAACTAAACTGATTGTTTTGGGGAACAGGAGCTAAAATATATCAATGCTATACATAGGGAACCAAGCAATGAAAAATGCATTCATTGGCCCTGAATCTCAAAGGCTTATGCCTGGTATAACTTGACTTACACCAATAAAAATGGTGCAAGTAGCAAGTTACACCAGCAGTTCCAACAAATGGTATTCTGCAAAGCAGCCTGTGACATGTCACAGGCTGCTTGCACCAAAGTGTCCTTAAGCCACAAGTTATGCCCTAAACCTCCTGCAATGTGGCGCTAAGGGGTATAAGGCAGCAGTTGCACACTCTATTCTGGAAGGGCAGCAACAAAGTCCCCCAGGGGGCTATTCTTTGGCAACCCCCAGAGGAGCTCCACTGACATACAGTTACAACAGCATTTACCTGGTGTAACTGTAATTATGCCCTGAAGGGTTTGCGGCAATGTGCACTCGGCCCATCCACAGAGGATATGGCACATTCCCCCACCAATGACCTGAAGGTCTCTGCATGCCCCCAAATGTCTCATCCTCAAGTTGTGGCACAACAGCCCCACAGGGTATGTATGTCCCCCAAATACCCCATCCCCAAGTTGTGGCACAACAACCTCACAGTGCATGGCATGTCCTGCAAATGCTCCAATTCTCAAAAGGCACATAAAGACACACCATAGGACTGAGCATGGCCCACCCCAACTGTAACTGTTTCCCCCCACTCATAGTCTGACACAGTGTCTGGTGTTTACCCTGTCCTCTGCATTGTGCTGACTAAGTCATGGTCCTCTGGTTTGCTCAATCCTATATTCCTTTCACCTTACTTCTTTTCTCTCTGCTTACTCTTCTTTACCCTACCTGACCACCATGTTTTATCCCCTTGTCCTGTTGTCATAGCACCCCTTAATTTTCATGGCCCTTACCTCACCCTGTAACCCCTTACTCCTCTTATAGCTTCTCATGATGTCCCCCTCTAAACCTGAATGCTGTGTCATGGCTTGCACTAGGCAATGTTGGCAGTGAGAATGTTTAATTATCTCCTGTCACCACCAGTTACCTTCATCATTTCCATTGAATATTGTGGTGTACATGTCGTTTATATCTTGTTAACTCCTTAACCAGACCTTATGCTATTGTTCTGAGTGCATTATTTATTGTATTCAAATGTCTATATTAATGTCTGTACATAAATGTATTGTGTTTTGACCTTGTGGGTCACAGGTCCACCTTGTAAATGAGCTTGTTCAATGGTGTTCCCCTGGATAAACAAAGATTTTGATTGATTGATTGATTGATTGAAATCCCAATCCCTGAAAGGCCACATATCATATCCCCCAATGATCCCTGGTAATCTAGTGGCCCCACTCAGTAATGTGAACCACCCGCTCCCACCCCACCAGCCAGTGGCCTACACAAGCCTCCTCCCACCTCCTCCGCCAGTTACCGACTGATACTCATTCATGCACATACTACTGTACAGTACATAGTATGTGCACTAACTGCCTTGTGTGTGTCCTGTGTACTGTATAGTAGTAAGCGCACAGATGGGGCTCAGTCAGCTGCTGGTGGTAGAGATGAGAGGAGGGTGTGTCAGTCACCAGCTGGGTATGGGTGGGAGCGGGGTGATCTGTCATTACCAGGTGGAAGGACCACTAGACTACCATGGGTCATTGGGAGGATGTGATATGCCATGCTTCAGGGACCAGGGCTGGGGGGCTACTAGACTACCATGGATGATAGGGATGTGTCATAAGTTTTATTTACAGTGTGCATTATTGCACAGATGGGGTTCAGGGCTTGGGGAGGGGTCCACTAGACTACCATGGGTCATTGGGAGGATGTGATATGTGCTTCAGGGACCAGGGCTGGGGGGCTACTAGACTACCATGGATGATAGGGATGTGTGTCATAAGTTTTATTTACAGTGTGCATTATTGCACAGACGGGGTTCAGGGCTTGGGGGGAGGGGTCCACTAGACTACCATGGGTCATTGGGAGGATGTGATATGCGGTGCTTCAGGGACCAGGGCTGGGGGGCTACTAGACTACCATGGATGATAGGGATGTGTGTCATAAGTTTTATTTACAGTGTGCATTATTGCACAGATGGGGTTCAGGGCTTGGGGGAAGGGGTCCACTAGACTACCATGGGTCATTGGGAGGATGTGATATGCGGTGCTTCAGGGACCAGGGCTGGGGGGCTACTAGACTGCCATGGATGATAGGGATGTGTGTCATAAGTTTTATTTACAGTGTGCATTATTGCACAGATGGGGTTCAGGGCTTGGAGGGGAGGGGTCCACTAGCCCTGCAGGGTGACTATACTGCACTTTACAGGGTTAGGGGCTTGGGGTCCATGAGCCCATCGAGACTGATTGCCTGATTATTGTGGGATTGATGGCAAAGGGGGGAGGTTGTGCCCTTCCATGTCCAGTGCCACAGCTTGGAACAACCTACTCAGGTATGCTCTCTGTTTGGCATACCTATCAGGTTGGCGCAATTCATTGGACTTGGTCACGGGGACCCTGTCCATTGCAGAATTGGGTGCAGACTCCTTGGTGCAACTGCACTTCTTATGTGTCGCAACTTGCGACATGTGTCAGGGTGCTACTAGAATCGGGCCCACTGCCTTTAAGAGATTCAACTGCAAGTTAGGGAAAGGTACCATCAATGGCATTCTAACAGTCATAAACACAAAAATTAAATCACGTATTCTCTGTACTGCTGAAATTTGGGGTTCCTCTAATATTTCTTCTCTTGAAATTGTCTTGAACAAAATATATTGTTATGACTTATCTGCACCAAACTCAGTTCCAGCAGAGGTATTAAGAACTGAACTAGGCCAGTTCTCCTTATTTTATTTGATAAGGAAAAGACAGATATTTTTTCTGTTGGCATCTTCGTCCTACCAGAGGAATGAGTACTCAGACTATGTCGAGAGGAACAGATTAAATATGGCCAGAATAATCTTACTTTTCCACCCATTAAACTAATTAAAGATCATCTGTTTCCCCTGGGCCTGGGAAATCTCCTTTATGAAATCTATCTTAGGCCTAAACATGAAATTATTTACTAAATAAAGATAAGGATTTGGGATTCTGCAACTGACCAATATTTTTTACAAATCTCTTCTCTCAAATTTTATAAATAGTATAAACAACTTAAATCATGTCATTATCTTGAACCTTATTTGACTCATTTATCTGACCCACATGAATGAAAAGTAATCACTTGGTTCAGATTGGAACTTTTTGAAGCCAATTATATACATTACAGACAAAAATGTATTGGAATAACCACAGCAAATGTGGTACTGAAATCAATGATGACCTAAAACATTTTACTCTCTTGTGTCCATTGTACCACAGTAAAAGAAGCTACTGGTTGGGACCTATCTTGGCCAATTTCAATCTCTCCCTGATCAAATAATATATACTTTGTATAATACACATGACTTGACAATTTTGCATCAACTTCCTGTCCAAGAAGTCCCTTTTACTTATATGATTTACCAGGATTTCAAATGGCATAATCCTCCCTGACTCCTCCCTGACTTCTCTTGTCACTATGAATGTATACATAGAGGATAATGTATAGTCATCGATGGTTAACAGGTTTGTTAGCCATTGAGAGGTTGCCAGAGCAACCATGTAAATCTCCTGAGCAATTTCGAGATGGGTTAGAAAAACAGTTAACCATCGATGTACCATACATTATATTTTATAGTGTATGGTACCATTTTTTAGAAAAGAAAGCAGTTCCTTATTACAGTTTTTTTATGTCATCACTGCTCTGCCTTCACCGCCATGGCCATTTTAACGCCGTCCTATCCAGTTGCACACATGCCCAGACAGTTCCTAGTTGTTAACCCATTGAAGTGGCATACCACTGATGGGTTAACAACACCGTGATGTCACATCAGTGGTAAAATGTTGATATAAAAAGGTAGATTTCTACCTATAACAATGTCCTACCATACATTATATTAAGTTGATTTATCAGAAAATGATCCACTCATGACCGGCCCATTGGTGCAGTGGTTGTATTTCCATCTGCAAAACCAGCGACCGTGGTTCGGGAATGGACCAGGGTCACTGGAGGGCTGGCCAGAAGGAGAAAGCTTGAGCATCCGCTGACTGCTCA
The DNA here is from genome assembly GCA_016271365.2 of Neoceratodus forsteri. NCBI lineage: Eukaryota > Metazoa > Chordata > Ceratodontiformes > Ceratodontidae > Neoceratodus > Neoceratodus forsteri. The sequence continues at coordinate 87,399,477 of CM057453.1, forward strand.
CTTTCTCCTGGGGGGAGGGTGGTACACCACCTCACTATGTGCTAACTCCAGGCAGAGGTTGGGAGCACAGCAGCATGGAAAATGGAAAGTTTGATGGGGGCGTGGTGGATGTCGGCATTCTCCTAGACATCAATGACACACCATGCCCCAGGGAAAGAAATAAGGAAAACAAGTGGCTCCCCTGCTGGCTAGATGTCAGCTGCCAGTTCCTATTGTGGCCAAGGAGCCCTGGCCCTCAATCCCTGTTTCAACAGCTCTCAGGAGGGCTAAATGGAGTGTGCTGGTTGCCTCCCTGGTGCCTTCCCCCTCAGAGGAGGGGGACCCATCCGGTGCAGGGTTACGCCCGGACTACCCCTCCTGAGATATCTGCAATATGAGATGAGAAGGGCGGGGTATAGAAAGGTTCTGACAGGGCCTAGGCTGGCCCGAAGGAGAGCCAAGCCCGGGAGCCAAGCAGCAAAAAAAAAAAGGAAAATCATCCACTGTATTGTGTGTTCTTGGATTATCAAGAGCTTTCATTTTTTTGGATAATCTTTGCTGTTTACGAATATATATATATATATCATGTTTGTAACCTATTAGTCCCCTACAATCTAGTAAGATTATCAAAGGCCTAATCCTCTGACCACCCCTGTTATGTATGAATGTAGATGTTACTTTTCACTAACATGAAAATAAGCAATTCACTGTGATACAGTTTAGTGTCTTGCACGTATCTTACTCCTTCAGCAGAACCTTAATGGATGTGGAATTGTAATTTGGTTTTATTTGATATTTAATATTTGTAATACTGTAGTGAATTTGTATTTGCATTGCTTGAAATGACAAACTGTCAGTCTTGAAACTTGAACATGTGTGTGTGTGTGTGTGTGTGTGTACGTGTGTGTGTTTCTGTGTGTGTGTGTGTGTGTGTACATGTGAGTGTGTTTCTGTGTGTGTGTGTGTTTCTGTGTGTACTGTGTGTGTGTGTGTGTGTGTGTGTGTGTGTGTGTGTTTGTGTGTGTGTTTCTGTGTGTGTCTGTGTTTCTGTGTGTTTCTGTGTGTGTGTGTGTGTGTATGTGTGTGTACGTGTGTGTGTAGTGTAGTGTGTATGTTTTATGTGTATGTGTGTGTTTCTGTGTTTCTGTGTGTACGTGTGTGTGTATTTCTATGTGTGTATGTATGTATACATATGTGTGTGTTCTGTGTGTGTATATGTGTGTGTGTTTCTGTGTGTGTGTGTATACGTGTGTATGTGTGTATACGTGTGTAATATATTTCTGTGTGTTTGTATACGTGTGTGTGTTTCTGTGTGTGTTTCTGTTTTTTTATATACATTATTGTGTGTGTGTTTTTCTGTGTGTGTGTAATGTACGAGTGTGTGTGTTTCTGTGTGTGTGTGTGTGTTTCTGTGTGTGTGTGTGTACGTGTGTGTGTGTTTCTGTGTGTGTGTGTTTCTGTGTGTGTGTGTGTGTGTGTGTGTACACAACTGGATGGACATCATAGAGTGAAGTTCTGAGGTTATCTTGTTCAGTGCAGCACTCAGTGGCTCATAAGGATTACAACCTGGGTCTTGTAGTTCATCAAACAGTGGTAACCCATACACTGTATCATACTGTCTGAAGTCACCGCTACTGGCTGTTCCAGAGTTGAGGAGCTTCCCATTTTCTCAGTCAGCTTTCAGTACTCTTTGTAACTGACATTTTAAAATTGAACCAAGCAAAACTGAACATGTGTTCATGGTGTTGGAATGGGGTGCAGCAGTGGAGGAGCCCAGGTCCAGAGAGTCCAACACAAACAACTGTAGCCATTGAAAAAGCATCAAGCACAGAAATATAGCTGTGTACCAGATATGCACTGTGTCTTGATACAATGTTCAAATGCTGTGGATTTATGCATTAGCACAACTAAAGGAGGCTATGCCATCCCAACAGACAAAATGCAAACAAAAAATAATGTGCAGGCTCCACAGCCACTGGATACCCTATAACACAGGTCAGCTACTACTCCAGCACATCACTCTCTCAAGCTTAATCAGGGGTTCTGTTCTTGTTGGTATGGGTGAATAGCAATTTTTCATATGTTACTACAATGAACTGACAGCATTCTACCTTGATACCAAGTCTTACTGCAATGTTTGCTGTAAGCTATGGCTCTAGGCCTATGTGCAATGTCTTTCTGAATTCTGCCTTTTAAGAGTGCCCCCCAGCTAGTGGCCACTACTATCCCTATTGCTTACAAAATTGTGCTTTGAGGGCTGGCCAATGGCATGGGAGTAGTGCAATACATTGCCACCTTGGATACTGCAGATCATGGCCAGTCCTAGTGAACCGTACAGTAAAATGTTTAAGCCTGCTGTGCTACTATGTGGCTTCCCTCCAGTGCTGAGTGACCTGAGCCCCCCACCCCCAAGAAGACAGCTACCCTACTGCACTTGACCTTTAATAATCATACACTATGTATGTTTTTTGTTTTCATAAATTATTCATGGGTATCTTTTCAGTATGTAAATAATGCAGATAAAACACCAGAAATACTTTAAGTTACATATTATCTGTAGTCCCTTTACAGTACCATTACACCGCAACCAAAAATTTGGCATTGACGAATGTTTGTTTCTGCTTGAACGCAATCTGTTTTGCAAACCCCATACTTGACACCATAATATACACTGGAAGTTCTGTATCTTCTATATCTCTTTATACAGTCATTGTATTCTCCTTTGCTTTATTTATGCCAAGTTCTGCTTAGACTAAAAGTACAACCAATTCCAACAATGTATCTGTTTTTGAAAAGTACTTGTTATACAAATGATGGTTGTATTTCCTGTCAATTTAATATCTGAAAACTTTACTGTATTCTGCACAAAATTCTCTGTTTAGCCCTATATACTCTCCTCTGCTTGTGTATACCCCCTTAATTGTGTTTTGTTGAGGTTCATAATTCCTGTTTAAGCTTATTGTAATTTCCTACCTCGTAGATTCTTAAAACGTAATTGTGATCACATGATTTCCTTCTATCCTCTCATCTCCTTGATTTTTCCTTTCCTCTTGATGCACTATCTGAGATTACATTTTACTGTACTTTTTGTTTGATATTACATGACTAACTTCAATTGGCATCAACGGTTTGTAATTATTTTATTAATTCTCCATATTTTGACTCTCTTTGCTAACTTTTGCTTTTTTGTTCTTTATTCTATCTTGTTTCTTGTTTTTTTCCCCAGTTTTCCTTAGTCTGTGTTTAGTTTGTGTTTCTGTTATGATTATATTTGAAAACTATAAATTGTGTTTGCTCAATTGTTTTTCTAATTTGTCCACCTTCATACTCAGGGTATCCATTCTCTATGTCACTTCTTTCTTGAAAATTTCTAGCCTAGTCCTAATATGATTCAGTGTTTTTAGAATAACCACATTGGCCATAACTGGTAGAGACAGGGCCTGCAGTGTATACTTAGACATATTATCAGGGCACTGCTTAATTAAGTCTAGCTCCAAATCATTTTTTTCTACTTCATTATTTAGTTTCTCAAAGACAGTATTAGGGGAATTGTATACATTGGCAATGTTATTTTGTCCAATTATTCTAAGTCCAGGTTCCTCAGAAGAGAATTATTGAAGTTATCAGATCAATTTAAAGGGCTGCATTATTCTTGTTTACTTTCCAGCACATCTGTTGTGCCAAATTTCCTGTATCTTCCATTACAACAATGGAGTTCTGTTTCATTTGAGTTGAATGCGTTTTTCCTGTCCTCTTTACCAATGTTCATTTTTTATGTCTAGTATGACAAACTGGAGAAAAGAAAATCATTATTTGCTGTTGTTTCTTCACTCCCGGCCCCCATTATCCCCCATTTTTCTTTCTCTTTGGTCTTGCTTCCTTCTAGAATGCCATTTGTTTTGTTAATTTGGCTGACTGAGTTTCCATTGTCAATTATTCTTGTATGATTTTATTAGTTTTACTACAATTAGCTTGAATATCTAGTTCAAAATTAATCATTTGGTCTATGTAAGACGTATGTGCATCATTAACATCTTTCTCTGATTGCTTTTCTATCCTTCTATGACTAATTTTAGGGCTTCTGAGTAAATAACCCATGCCCCACTTCCATTTACTCTGGGGTTGTTTTGTAGTTCTCTTCTCTCCCCACTTTGGACTACACATGACCCAAACAAATAAGATCCCCTATAGACTGGCTCCCTCTTCCTGGGCTGAGATACAGATATGGCATACTGAGGAGTCCAAATGAGGATGAAACACGTGCCTGTGTCTGCTGTTCTCAACCTTTGCTGACTGAATTGTGAGGCCTTCTGGCACCATGCAATTTTGCTTAAAGTTGAGCCAGTCCAAATTAATTCATGGGCATGTGCATATGCTTCACTTAATGCTTTGCATTATTGGGGTATGTGCAATTTGTTTTCTTTAAAATGTGGCTTTGGGATAACCCATGCCCCATTGCATTTGCTCTGTGTTTTTTTTTTTTTGTAGTTCTCTTCCTTCCCTCTACTTTGTGCAATCCACAATCCAAACAAATAAGATCCCCTGTAGGCTGGCTTCCTCTCCCTGGGCCGAGATAAAGATATGACACACTGAGGAGTCCAAATGAGGATAAAACACATGTCTGTGTCTGCCTTTCTCAGCCTTTGCTGACTGTATTGTCAGGCCTTCTGGCACCTGTAATTTTGCATAAAGTTGAGTCAGTCCAGATTAATTTGCATATGATTCCCATGTGCTTTGCATTATTGGGGTATGTGTAATTTGTTTTCTTTAAAATTTGGCTATATGGTCAATATCCTTTGAGATAAACCATGCCCAGTTGCATTTGCTCTGGGGTTGTTTTATAAATTTCTTTGACTCCCTGCAAGCTGGGGACAGATATTGCAGCAGAAAAAACTAACAAGTTCTACAAAAGTTAGAAATTTTAACTACAGTACAAGTCGCATTAAACTGTTACACCAATGAGTTGGTTGAGCATTGTTTTTTACAGTTGGCAGTGCATTGGCAACTCATATTGCATTGTTTTTCAATGCTTAACCAGCTCAAGAGCAATATTCATAAAATGTTTTTGCATCTCATTTGGAATGCATCTGTAATCTAGTCAGAATACAATGCAAAACTGACTTTTAACATTTAAGAAACAGTTTGTGCAGGGCTTTGTACTGGATCCAGCAACACTTATACAACTCAGTCTGAAATGCTAAAACAACTACTTGAAGGAACAGTTTAATGTGACTTGTACTGTAGGCTACTTAACAAAAAAGAGAAATGTTATCCTAAATGTTCTCTGCCTTTAATAGTTCCACAAACTGCTGCTCATTGTTGTTGCTTCCCACCATCTGGTATGCTACTGCTGCATTCCTGAACCACATATATTTAAATGTTCACCAGCAATTCTCTTGGCTTTTGAATCATTTTGAAGTTTTTTTTTTTTGCAATTCTATTTATCACCTTTTTCAGCATGGGGGATATACCCCTCTTCAGTGCCCACACCTCACACCTGACATCACCACCAGGTTGTCCAGTCTGGGAGGCCCACAGCTTTCCTCCTGCAGCAGCATCCCAAAGGAGAGAGACCAAGATCTACCTGAGACCCCAGTCAAGGCCTATGCCTGAAGCATAATTCAGGCAGATGATGGGAGGGGCTTCACAGTGCTGCCAGCAAAGGGGATTTTCATGTTTGTTTCCCTGGAGGCATGGACATGGAATGACATCAGCATGGGTCAGGCATGCTCCTGCACCCAACCTACAGATGTCCACTGTCATCTCCACCCTGAAGAGTGACCCTGGCTATTGCACACTCAGCCTCCACTGTGTGTTGCTAATACACTGGGAAGTCACAACCCTCTGCCCTGAAGGAGGAGAGCTGTCATTTGGATGTCCATCCTACCTCTCCCTGGCTGACCCTCTGATGCACCGTGCTTATTCCTGAATGCAGGTCTTCAGTGCCATAGGCAGTAGTGCTACCGCTGTGCCTGTGGGCCAGCCGCATGATTGTGCAACTTAAATTGACCAATTATTTTTTATTTAAAATTAAAACATATTGTGAAATGATCATTACTTGTTTCTAGTAGAACTGTCAACTTTTTAATATTAGAAACATTAAAAAAATGTCTCTAATTACTAAATCAAGCACTTAATCACCCCATTTAGTAGGGAAAGTTATTTTTCCATTTTCCTCTCTGGCCAATCTTCTATTTAATAATCTCAAATTATGATCAAATAAAAATGCCACAAGTACATTACATCTATTGTTAGACTTCTTGTCTTTTGAAATATCCTTAGGATATCATATAAACAGTCAAGATTCCAGAACTCTAGGTGACATTTCATTTCAGTGTACAATCCTATTCAAGTATTAAAATCACCCACAATTATTATTGTATCACATTTACATCAGCACTATCTAAGAATTGTTTCAAGTGTCTTCCATGCTTTCTTGCCCTTTGTTGTCTAAATAATTGGTTCTTGTTTGCTGATTTTTGCTACTTGATCACCTTTTGGACTATTTTTAATTCATTTCCTTCATTTGTTATAATGTGAATCTGACTTGCATAGGTTTCTCAGTGTGGTTCCATTCATTACAACTCCTGCACATTTTAGATTGGAACATTTTACTAAAACTTTATTTCATATCTCAGAGTACTGACAACCATTCATATCTGCCCTTTCAAGGGACTAGTCCAGTATCTATACACTGATTTGCTATCTCCCCATTGAAATTTATCTCGAAGTAAAGGTTTGACTAGACTATGAAATGTTATTTTAAGTGAATAGGGAGTCTTATTCTTTGATTGTGGGACTCCTTGACAAAAGATTGCTCATAGCATTGTACTAATAATCTTCTTTTTCCCCACTCTTTATTATTTTAAGTAACTGCAAAGTTTTCTTCCTCATAAGATGTACTATTTCTTTGAATTTTAGACTGCTGTTCTGATCTATGTTTCTTCGTCCTATGCCGATGCTTTTTGTCATGTATTTTGTACTATTTTTTATTATCGTTTCAATTTAATATTCAGTTTTAGTTCAGTTCGATTTTATTGATCAACTAAACGCATGTGACAGAGTTAGGCCTTTACAATGTTAAAAGAGCAAAAAACAATTCCATGTAAAACCTCATAAATTATTATTACTAAAAGATGTGCTAGTTATACCCTACACTGAGAAACCAGAGTTAATAATCAATAAATATGTAAGCAACTTGGTGGCAGTTACATCTCTAAAAGCATGGTATAGTGCACATAAAATAATTAACTATAAAATTAGAGTATCCATGGACACTCTTTTTTATGGTAATCCATCACACATTACTATGCTAATGGATAAAATGGATAAAATTTGGCACTCAAAGGTTATAACACACTTTGGACATTTATTCAGAGGACAAACTGAAAATGTTTACTCAGTTAAGGGAAGAATTTAAGTTATTTATAGGTACTATTTTCCAATATATACAACTTAGAAGTAGAGGTGGGTGAAGTGACCAAAATTCATTCTGTGAAGCAATTCACTGAGTAATGCAGAATCCACAAAGTAATCTTCAATGTGAAGCTGAGTACTTTGTGTCATAATGAGGAATGCAAAGTACATTGATAACAAAGACGTTGTGTTACTCCACCTTCCCCAAACCACTTCTGCATCAATTTTAATGTGACATACATATAAATCAATGTACTTCGATTCACTGCACCGTGTTATTGAGTTCCAAGGCAAATTTTGTAGCGATTCATGGGATTGGAGGTCACATGGGCTCTAGATTGTTCTGCACAGCCTCAGTTCTGTATAGTTTGTGTGTAGTGGTAGATGGAGACAGTTTCCTTTCAGAGCTCTGTGATTCAAATCATCTAAAAGCTGTTAAAAAAGCCTTTTTGAGCCACTGTTTTTGCTCAAAATTTAGTCTTGACTTCTGCATAACAATAATCGCCTTTAGGCTTTCACCATTATGACATAGATGCAAATAAATTAATAGTAAACTGGTACTGTACAATAGCTCACCATTATTTGAAGCTCTTATTAATAAGAGCAGCAACAATAAATTAATAACAACCATTTATAAAATATTAATGGATGAGACAGAAGGAGATTTTAACAAGTTGAAAATTAAATGGCAACAAAAGCTAGGGATTAATATTAGTGAAAAACTATGGCAAGAAATTCTGCAAACACCTTTTTATAATATAAAAACATCTAAGCTACAGCAAATACAGTATAATACAATACGTAGAGTACATATCTTCCTCTCAATGCTTCATGCAATGAACTCTACATTTAGCTCAAACTGTCCATGATGCGGATATACATCTGCCACTTTAATACACTCATGCCCAAATTTATCAAATTTTTGGCCCAAGGTCTTTCAATGTTTAAATGAAGCTACTAGACAGAAGGTATAGAACACACCAATGGCAACACTACTTTCAATATTTAACCTTACAGGGGAACAAGTAAACCATACACAGGTTATATACACAGTTGCAATGAACATTGCACATAAGTGCATACTGATTAAATGAAAGGATGCTGACCCCCCAGTGTTACAGTCATGGATCAACTTTATGAAAGCTGTAATGCAAAAGGAACAAATCCAATACATACAAAATGAGCAAATAGATTTATTTAATATGGTCTGAGCTTCATTTCAGGATGCAATTAATAGTTGCAAAAAAGGCTAGAAATATCTATATAGCAGAGTAAATGCTACCAATGTTAAAAATACAGTTTAGGATAATAAAGAACATGATAAAGAAAGGAATTATAATGCATTTGTGAAAATCTGGAACTTAGTTACTTTTGGACCCTTATGGAGGTAGGTCGATGTGATGGGTGATGACTGGAATGCAGCACTATCTCTGATGATTGAAAAATCATAGAAGGATACAGCTGATCAATTCCTTGCTGAGTCATACCGGAAAAAAAATCTAATAAATTATAACATTTAGTGTCAAAACATACATGCAATAGTACATTCTGTCCAACTGTGCAAAAAACAATCCTGTGCAAATCCTGCAATAGTAAAATCATCTAACTATAATAGGCTTTAGGATGGTGCCTTCTGATATTTTTTTATAGTATTTCTTTATCCATCCATAAACAGCTGCCAGAAAGTTTGCAATTCTAGTAATTTCATCTATGGTACAAGGATGTAATAGAATAAAAATGGGGACATAACTGAAGTCAGTATGCCTTTTAATGAAATCTTCTAAGAATAGATTCCTATATTTCTAATATAAAGGACATATTTTAATGATATTGTATAAGGTCTCAGCTATGCCATTGTTACACAGACATTCCGTATAGTTTTGATCTTTATTCTTGAAGATTTTATTATAATAGATATACTTAGATTGCAACAGATGAAATCTGGTCCATGTTATTAAGTGCCTTTGTTTTGTTTTAGGTGACAAGATTAAATATTCTTCCATGCTGTGTGAAATTTTAATATTTATGAACCTTTATAGCACATTTTTAGGATCTGATAACCTGCATATCTCGATCCTTATATAAGGAAAATAAACGTTGTTTAATTCTTGTCTTATACTGTAGGGATATATTTATTCCCTTTAAGGAATCCATCCATAAATGCCTACACTCTGTTTTATTGAGTGTATCTAGAATAGCTTCTAACTAGGGGGACTTTATTCTATTGTCAAGCCATTTTATCTTTTCCAATAAACATTCTTTTGGAATTAAATTGTGAGTGTTATTAATTATTTTCAACCAATATGAAATGTTTCTGTATCTAATTAAGGTTTCCAAGGGGACCATGACAAGCTCTGCTCTCACTATGGCTGAGGATATTGACGTAGGGACCCTCAGTAAGACTTTATACAAAGCTAACAAAGGAGTTTCTAGAAGGGGATTTTTTTCATATCCGTAAACTTCTGAGTCATAGACGAGAATAGATTTTAATTTTGCTTCAGCTGCTCTCAGGTCTGATAGTAATGGTTATCGCCATAATTAATATACATTTTTAAGATGTCTTTTATAGATCTTTTCATTTTAATTATTTGGCCATAATGATGGGGTTGCCAAGAGCCATATAAAGAAAACACAACCTCAAGATAAACAGATTCTTTCACATTGTCAGTCTTATTTTTATTTATAAAAAAAGAATATTTCTCTAGATTATTAATTTTTTGTTTATAAAATACAATCATTTTAGTCTTTGTGAGATTAATATTTAATTCAAGCTATTGAGAAATTTCATAGAGCTTATTAATTTTGTTTTGCATAATGGATTGAGAGAGAGAGAGAGAGAGAGAGAGATAATATGAGTATATCGTCCACATATGATAATATGCCATGATTTAATTTATCAATTCTAGGAGAATCCTGATCCACAAATGCAGGGTCATTTATCTACACATTTTAATATAAATATTAAATAAAGTTGCAGTGCACAAACAGCCCTGCTTAATTACTCTACTAGTTTTGAAATATTCAGTAATATTTCCCAGATTATCAAAACAAATAGCTCTTCAGGTATTTGAACATAATAGACATATTGGAATAATCAAAGAAAAGTAAACTCCTAGATTTTTTTAATGTGCTCCAGAGTGTATTACAGTTTATGGAATCAAATGCTGACTTATAGTCAACAAAAACTGAAAAACCTTTTTTTCCTGATATGGATGTACTTTTCTGATATATGAGATAGTAAGAATATGCTATCTACTGGGGAATATCCTTCTCTGAATCCTGATTGAGCATTTGAAAGAAGACTATTATGTTTTAGCCAAGAAGTAAGTTGATTTAAGATGAATCTTGAAAATATTTTGGAGCTTATATCAAGTAAGCTTATTGGCCTAAAATGTGAAGGCTCATAAACTGATCCATTCTTGTGTAATGGGATGATAATGTTTTTTGTCCATGAATTTGGGTTACATTTTTCTTTTAGGCACAAACTGAAAAATCTGGTCAGAATGGAAATCCAGACATCCATATGATCTTTAAAGATTTCTTACAGTAACAAATCTGGACAAGGTGCTTTCTTGTTTTTTAAAAGTATAATAGCTTCCTCTATCTCACTATCCACAAACACTAGTGGGGTGTAATTAGACATTCCTAAAAATAAATCAATGTTTTCTATCTCTATGTCTGTGGATTTATGAAAACTTTATTTGAAATAGCTTATCCACTGTTGTTTTGGAATGTATACTGCCAGTGAAGGCTGATAATTATTTGAACCATTGTTTACCAAATGCCAACACTTTTTGTCATCCCTTTTCTCTATTATCTCATACATTTCTTCCCAAATTCATTTATTCTGGAGTTCTTTTTTAATTTTTAGGAAGTTCTTATATTGTTTTCTGGCTTTATTTAAGGTATTAAAATGATCTCTAGTAGGATGTAATTTGGTCCATCTAATTAATTTATTTAGTTTTATTTATTTAGTTTTTGTTTCTCATTTTTACAATCCAGATCAAACCATGTTTTTCTATGTTTCTTATTGCTCCTCCTGATATATAGCTTACCTACCCATGTTTTTTATTTAGGTTATTAATGAATTCTTGAATTGAAATCAAATTAGTATCTTCATTTAGGTTAATCAGAACCATTTCATCATTACAATTATTAAAGATGTCTAAAGGGAAATTGATTCTAACCTGGCTCTAGATAATTTCTTCCCCCCAATAAATGAGAGCGACATGAAAGGGGTGTTGTATATGTCATTTTCTATTGCTTCATATCCTGTACGGATGAAGATATTGATGGCAGCGTGATCACTTTCGGATCTCATATTAAAAGTCATAGATGAAAAGAATGGAAAACTTTCTGGTGAACATAACTCAAAAATCTATAACACTTTGACCATTAGCTGAGTAATAAGTGTTGTTACCCTGCTCATCTCCTTTAAGTCTACCATTTAGGATTAACAAGGAGTTCATTCTAATAAAATCCTGTAACAATTTGCCTTGGATATTAGTTGCTTTATCAAGGCTCTTTCTAGGGCCAATTTCCCTAAGGTCAATCATAGACTATATTTTTTACATTATCACATTCTGCCAATCTTGCATTGAAATCTCCAGCCAAGATGTATACTCCACTGGGATATTTGCCACCTGCATCAAATAAATCTTAAGTTGTTGCTTTCCAGACTGAATCTTTGTAAGTGCTGCATTTTTTTGGTTACATATATACATTTGCATTATTATTACAAGTTGATCCCATAATAAAATTACCATTATATAATATGGACTAATTTTACATTTTTCAAGTATTGAGATTCCTTTTCCAATTTTGATGTAGATGGAAAGGCCCACCATGGCTCTACCATATTTATTATTTTTGATTGCTGGATGGAAAATCTCATAATCTCCATTAAGGTTGATGCTCTTAAGTGCCCTTGTTTCCTGGAAAAATATAATTTCTGACAGCTGTATACTATATATGACATCTACTCTGGGTCAACAAGTTTACCTTGTAATTCTGCTATATTCAATGTTAGAAAATTCCTTCAGGATATATTTGATTTTGTGGAAATTTCTGCAATATGACTTGAGCAATTTAGCTCAGATAGTCAATCATGTGAGTTGAGATTTAAGGAATTATTGTATATGTAGGGATTGTTCAGATCAGTAATCAGCACATTGATGTTATCTAGTTTTTCTGCCTTATCTAGGATGTTTTGTGCCAATTTGGCCAATCTTATTTTTAAATTAATTTGATCTCCTGTTCCATATAGCTGTACTCTTTTAATTTCCATAATGTCATTTATTTCCAGTATAATTCCACAATATATCTTAACAAGGTAATATTTGCTGATAATAAAATCTTATTGTCTTCATTCTAGAACCTTTCAATTCCAAAAATGGAGAGTGTATGTGGTTCATTCTTAAAATTCCATTTCAGTTTAGTCACTTTTTATGTAAAAGTGCAGCTAGAAAATTTGTTTTGAGATAAAGAACTACATAGTGACATGTTTGTAGTAGTTTTCCAGGTAATGGGAGATGCTAGTTCCTGACCTAGTTCCAACAATCTTGAGAAATTACCCCATATTTGTTTTTCAAAATTCATATTTCTGACCAGTATATATAAAATGGAAAGTCCTTATCAAACATATCTCTGCAGGCAAACAGAATATTGTAATTTACATCATGTAAGACCAATTCTGCCTTACATAAATGCTGGATTAAATCCAGTAGAGTATCTGGGGCCAGATATTCAAAGCCTTGCACCTGGCATAAATCCATAGCACTGAAATAGTGCAGAATTTGTGCCGGACTGCAATATTCAAAAACTCTGTTAGTGTTGACGATGTGTGATAGCGCCAACACTAAAAGTTAATGTATGCAGGGAAGGGAGGTAGGGGAGTGGTCATGAATGCTGGCACACTGGCATATTCAAAATAGTAGCACCACACTGCAGGTTGTTGCACCACCAGTAGCATGGCACTAAATACCACATGCAAAAAGCATGCGGTAAGTGGCAGTGGAAGCCAAAGTAATTAGAAGTGACACTTCGAATTACTACCATAGTAATTCAAAGTGTAACTTATAATTACCACCAGGTCCAGTCCTGGCAGTCTAGTGTCTCCTTCACACACTTTTATTTGTGATGGGGGGTGCCCAATCCCTCTGTCAGCATCATGCATTCCCCAAACTCATGTGGCACACTGGGAGCCCACCCCAGTGTGCCCAAATGTCATATTACTGTTTAAAGAATGCCTTGCTGATGAGGGTTCCCAATCCCCCCATCTACAGCACGTATCCCCCAACTCATGCGACACACTGAGAGCCCACCCCAGTGTGCCCAAATGTCATACTACTTATTTAAATATGAATGACTTGCTACAGTGGTTGTTACAGAAAAGGTTTGCAGTACTGTGGTATGCTGCTTTGTGCATCAGTTTACTGCTCAGTATACTGCTCAGTGTGGCACTCTACTGCTGGGTGTGAAATGAAGTTCCATTGTTCAGTGCGGTATAGTTAGCTTCCTAATGCCTTTTCTCCATAATCCACCTGGTGGTGGCTGCAACTTATGTAAGTCCTGAAGTTTCAGACTTTTTGTTTTCATGCTGGTTTTGCATGTGGCATGGATTTCATAGCCACTACTGAAGAGCACGGGTGAAAAGTGAAAGTGAGTAAAAATCTTGTCAATATCACTTGCTCTCCTCAGTAGTATGTACAGTAGTACTAAACAAAGCCGCAACACTGGAAGCCTGTCTGTCCAAACACAGTAGACATCACCTCCACTCTGGCCTGCCTGTTTTTTTAATATAAAACAAAGTGTTAGTCCTACAGCATTATTAATTGTAAACTAGAGATTTCACTTACCAGCTTGAGTGAACCAGCAACAGCTCATCAGTGAGCTGATTCCTCTCTCCTGTTCTTGAAGCCTAATGTGGCAGTAGTACTATATGTCCTGTCCTGGAACTGCAGTTGATTGCACTTGGGGAGAAAGTATGATGAGAAACAGGGACTTAGTATCTTAAACCCAATCCCCCTTTCTCAGATCTGCAGCCAATCACAGTTTTGGTGAGGGGTTGCTGAAACAGCTGCCACTAATCACAGCATTAGCCATATGATCCACCTCTCCCAGACCTGCAGCTGATCATGGTTTTGATGGGGACACTGAGAGATCTGCTGCTGATCACAACATTAGCCAGTTGATCTCCTCTCCCAGACCAGCAGCCAATCACGGCTTTTTGGGGGGGGCACTGAAAGAGCTGCCAGGTCCGTTGATTATGGCAGCAGTACAGTATAGCCCTGTCTCCCAGACCCATAGCTCTGGTTATGAATTAGCACACACATCTGCATTTGAACACATGTCAGTTAGAGGTGGGCTAAAGTGGGGTTTTATGCTTTCACTGCACTTCTGCAAAAATCTGAAAACTTACATGGACGTTTCCAAACTTCCACCTGTGATGGACCATAAATCTTCTGTAAATGTTTTAGGTGAAATTTCACCCTTTTGGTGACAAAAAGAAGCCATGGTGGCTAGTGGTCCCTCCCCACCACCCACCTGATGTGTATAAAAATATCCCAGTCAGCTATCAGTCCCTCCCCACCACATCACCCACCCGACAAATGCCATGGTGGCTAGTGGCCCCTCCCCTTCACCAGTCACCCACATGTACTGTCCATAAGCCCCCCAATCCCTTTCTCCATCCATAGCAGGGTCTGTAGATAGTCCTTAGTTTTGCATCTATTTAAAAAAAATCCCTGGTGGTCAAGTGGTTTCAACACCCCCTTCCCTAATCCCCAGTCCCTGAATAAATAATTAATTTCCTGGTGATCTAGTACCCCCACCTCCAATTCCAGCAGGTGTCATACCACCCCACTCTCACCCACATCCTGAACCCCAGCAGGTGGACTGGCACAGCCCTCCTCTCTCCACCAGGGTCAACCTGCCCACTGAGCTGTCAATGAATGAGTGCATCCTTGTTTGAGAATATGCTCATTCATTGACAGCTCAGTGGATGGGCCAGCCATGGTGGAGAGAGGAAGGCTGTGTTGGTCTACCCACTGGGATTTGGGATGAGGTGGGAGAGGGGTGGTGGGACATCTGCTGGGGTGGGTGGGGGGCACTAAAACACCTGGAGATTAATTATTTATTCAGGGATGGGGAAACAGTGATGGGAGGGGGTTGAAACTACTTGACCACCAGGGATTTTTTGAAATAGATGCAAACCTAAGGACTGTCTGTGGACCACTCACGGATGGAGCTTGGCATTGGGGGGGTTACTGGACAGTATGGGTGGGTGGCTGGGTGGAGGGGAGGGACCACAAGCCACCCGGGCTTTTGGTGGTTGGGTGAGGGGGGACCAGTAGCCAACTGGTGATCAAGGTTATTTTTTTTATAAAGGTTGGGTGAATGATTGGGTGGTGGGAGGAACCACTAGCCACCAGGGCAGTCACCGGGGATATATATATATATTTTTTACACAGGGTTAGGTGGGTTGTGGGAGAAGGACCGTTAGCCTCCAGGTATTTTTGAGGGCAATTAGGTTGGGCCACTCAGGTGGCAATCACAGGTGGAATTTCTGTGAAAATTTGGAAATGGATTTTTGAACTATTGCGGAAGCAAAAGTCAGATTTGTGCTTGAATTCCACCTGCAGAAGTTCATTTTCACACATGCCTAATGTCAGTATGACGTATGAGTGTATATTTAATTGCATATTTATTTGTGACAGTTAATGTGTTTGCTCACAAGACAGTGGTGTGGATGCATGTCAGTGTGGCGTGGTGTCTTCTGGGGTGAATGTCGATACGGATTGATGTCTTTTGTGGAATAAAAACAATTAGGAGCACACAAGATCTTGTTTGAACATATAGAAGGACGCAACGCATATTAAAATAATATTGTTTCTCACTACGGAGTGAATTACTCAGGTGAAAATACTTTATATTTACATAATGCAATGTCTGCATTTACATTTGGTGGTGACTATGGTGTGAATGGTGAAGGTCGAGGGTGGGGCTAGTTGTAAACAGTATCTGCATACTTTTCTTTCTTTTCAGCTAACATGTCATGTATGATAAATGAATTTTTTTTGTGGTACTGACCTTTTCTGTATGCAGCATGTCAAACCATCTCAGAGTTTACTTTGTTGCTTCAGTCCTTACCTGTCTACAAATTGTTTTATTCAGTCTTGTAGAATTGCAATCTATTCTGGTTGTTTGTACTTGACAGCTCTCTCTTTTATTTGGTTTTACATTTTATTATGGTCTAAAAAGGGGTTGGAGTATGTGATTTCCCCCCAAGATCTATAATGTAGTGGGTAGGATTGCTACTTGGGACTTATAACCTTTTCAACTCAATCACTGTGTAGTCATTATTTCATCCCCCTTTATAATATATCACATTATGTCATTCTTCTGAATTTTGTTTTCATTTATTATTATTGTTAATAGTACAAAAAAGTTCATAAATGTGATCATTAGAACTTGTATCATAAATCTGCTTTTTGCCCTATGATGCTGTTGAAATGCAACTTATGGAGGTTATATACTGTAGTACATTCTGAATTTGAGCACGCTTGATTCCTGATGCTGATTAATATAAAAAATAAGTTTCCCAGTTCTCAAGCAATCCCTGATCTTGCCTCAACTATGTTCTTACAGAAAAAAAAAACTTTCCCTGGTAGTCTAGAACACCCGGCGCACCCTCCATGTTCACTTAATATAACAAAGTTTTGCAATTAAGAACTAGGATTCTATTGCACGGTCTGGATCCACCGCAGCTGTAGTTTCCAGTGGAATCCAAACTGAACTTCCATTACTGCCTGAATTTGCCAGTAATGATCCCACCTTTTTGTCAATTGTAAAAAAATATTTTAATAAAAGTGATCATCAGGACTACTAGTAATGAATATTGATTTCTAAGTATCATAAATATTATTTTTGCCCTATGACACTACTGAAATACAACTTACACAGGTTATATAGAATATTTTGAATATGATCAAGCCTGATCTCCTATGCTGATTAATATAAAAAATACTTTTCCAGGTTCCCAAGTGATTCCTGATGACGCATCAACTATGTGATTACCGTATTTAAAAAAAAAAAACTTTCTCTGGTAGTCTAGCACACCAGCCCCCCGCAACCCCAATGTTTGCTTAATATAACAAAGTTTTTAATTAAGAACTTAATTAAGAAGTTTAAATTTGTTGCATCTCTAGTCATAAGCTTGTCTAAAACTCAAAAATCGTAAATCACAAAGCAAAACATAAAAATATGGCTGCAATAAATAAAATGACAATATCCAACTAACAAATCCTAAAGCCAACCTAAAGAGACACATCATACAAAAAAAGGAAAAAATACTCAAAATGCCTCAGTGGTTCTACTGCTCACAACACATGCCTAATTAACCCAAATAAATAATTTAAAATTAGAAGATAAAACACATGAACACATAGAAATGTTCATTGCACCAAAGGTCTATTAGCAGCTCACTCTGCTTCTCAGTATTATGGAATTTCAGAAACCTTTTAAGTCTTATTCTTTACTCATTCCATAGGCTGTAATACATTTGGCTCAATATTGGTGAAGTGAGCTGAAGTTGAGGTTCTATGCTTATGGCTATTCCTCAGTGGAACAAGCCCATTTTTTTTACCTTTGATCACTCTGCTAAAAAAACTCTAGGTGACAGACTTTCAAACTAGTTGCATGTTTGAGACTGTTTCCATTACAGTAATGATAACAATATTTTTATGTTACTGGAAGGTAACCAATGTCCTTTATAGCTGGAATAATTCTCACACTGTTGAAGAATACTTTGATATGAAACATCTTTGTAATCTTACATAAATAGGATAGTCATGTGAATGCATTTGTTTTATGTACCATGTGAATAATTGAATCAAACATATGCATCACTTGCCTATGTGATGGGGGTGTGTGAGCGGCAGTGGATGCCTATAATAAGGCACTTGCTGGTGCACTTGACTCCCTTGCACCAGTCCGTGTATGACTCAGGTCTTCTCACTTGAGGTCCCCTAGGTATGATGGTGAGCTCAAGGGGTTAAAGATGCTGGGTCAGAGATTAGAGCACTGCTGGTGGACATCTGGCCTGGAGGTGGACAAACTGGCCCTGCATATACACTATAGTGCATACCAGGGAGCAATCAACCATAAGAAGGCAATATTCCTGTCCAGGGAGAGTACTGCCAGGAGGAACTGACCAGCTATGGTCTTTTGGACTGTGGATAGGCTTCTCCATCCTTCCTGTCTACAGCCAAAGGTAATCTTTTCTAATGCATTAGGTGAAGAGTTTGCTCAATTCTTCTCAGACAGGGTATCTGCCGTCAGACAAAGGGTTCTGCCAGTGGGTCAAAGTTTGGCTGACAGTGGTCACTATGGGTGCCCAGAGAGTTCTCTGAGTCACTGTAACATAGGAAGATGGCCAAGAGCTTTTGTGTTAAGCAATAATTGCACTCCCTAATGACTGCATAATAAAAATATCCCAGCAACCATAGACATGCCCTTATTTGTGATTCTACAATGAATACATAAACACTATTTTGTTTTTATTCTTTATGCTAGTTCCTTAATGAGATTTCATATCCTGTCATTAATATATGTGCTAAAGAGAAACACACTTTTAGTTTGGTAACTAAACAAATTAACTTCTACTTTGCTGGGCTAAGTAAAAATATGCTCCAATATAACATTTTGGGCATTATCCATTTTTAACCATCTGAGTCCCACCAGAGAGGAGATACTCCTGGAGGTTGTCTATTCCTCAGATTACAGCAAGTAAACATAAAAAGAGGTTGTGTATTAGAGAGTTAGTATGAAATGAAAGCATTGTTCCCATTGTCCCCATGACACTCAGTAGTATGCCTACTGGAAAGAAACTAGAGGAGGAAAAATACAAGTTTAACGGAGGAAAATTAAAAAGAGGGTTGACAGGCCATGGAAAGCCATGTGGATGAATGCTCTCAGCCTGGCAAATAAAATCTCAGACCTAATGGCCTTGATGTCAGAGGCTGGCCTGGACATTGTTGCTGTGACCGAGACATGACACACAGGGAACCATGACTGGGATATAGCTGTGCCAGGGTACATTCTCTTTTGAAAATATAGGGTAGAAAAAAGGAGGGAAGAGTGGCTATTTACATTAGGGAGGAAATAAAAGCTGCAGACATATGGGGCATAAGGGAGGTAGGGGAGGCACTGTGGGTCACACTGGAAAAGGGGAATGGTACTGCCATTCAAGTAGGTGTAATCTATAGACCTCCAGCACAGGGGAAGGAGCTGGACAATGCATTAGTATAAATAATCCACAAAATGGCAGCAAAAAGGGAGATATTGCTGATGTGAGACATCAGTTTGCCAGATGTCAATTGGAGTACCCCATGCTTGCAGCCACAGCAAGGAGCTGAAACATTCTGGAACCTTTTCAGGCAGCGGGACTCAGATAGCTAGTTGGAGAACACACCCATGAGGGGGCAATATTGGACCTCATGCTCACCAAAGGAGAAATGGTGATGGATGTAGAAGTGGGGAGTCACCTGCCATCTAGCGATCACAGTAAGGTGTGGTTTAATGTGAGGATAGTAGAGGAATCCAGCCACACAAAGGCAAGGGCCATGGATTTCAGAATGGTCAATTTTGCAAAGATGGAGACATGTCTGAAGAAAGCCCTAGGGGGTAGAGTGGGAAAAGGGGATCTAGAGGAGCAATGGGCACATCTTAAGGGAGCCATGACAGAAACAACAAGCCATTGCATTAGGTAAATTAGTAAAACAAAGAGGATGAAAAGGCCCCTCTAATTCTCATAGGGTGTGGCGAGGAAGGTGAGGCAAAAAAGATAGCATTCAGAAAATACAAAGAAACACAGAGGCAGGAAGATAGAGGAATGTATCGGGAAAAGCTAAAGGAGGTGGGAAAAGCAGCCAGAAAGGCCAAGGCACAGAAAGCAGAAAGAATAGCCAAGGCAATTAAAAAAGGATACAAGACCTTTTTAGAGGCACATAGAGAAAAGAGAAAAAACAGGGGTGGGATTGTGAGAATAAAATAGGAAGGAAGGGTGTCAGCAGAAGGGGATCAGGAAAAAACAGAACTCCTGAACAAATACTGTATTTTTGTTCGGTGTTCACTGTAGAAGGGGACAGGGAGGAACCACAGCTAGGCGTAAGAAGTACCAAGAGGAGGAGTGTAGATACTGTACCAGTCTGTTCACAGTAGAGGGAGTCCTAAAGAAATTAGAAAACTGAAAATTGATAAAGCAATGGGGCTGGATGGAATACATCCCAGATTTCTAGAGGCACTAAGAAAGGAGCTAGCAGGACCTCTGACAGTCTTGTTCAACAAATCCTTAGAAATGAGTACCTGGATTTTAGCAAGGCCTTCGACACTGTTCCACATAAAAGGCAAATAAATTGAGCAGCCTGGGAGTCAGACCTGGGGTGGTTAATTGGGTTAGAAATTGGCTGAGTGGTAGGAGACAAATGGTGATAGTGAACGGAGTTCAGTCTGTAGAATGGGAGGTGACCAGTGGGGGGCCTCAGAGATCAGTGCTAGACCCAGTCCTCTTCAATGTCTTCATAAGTGACATTGCAGAGGGCCTGGAGGGGAAGGTGTGCCTCTTTGCAGATGACACAAAGATCTGCAATATTGTAGACACACTTGAGGGGGGGAGTAGAAAGAATGAGAAGGGACCTGGGCAAGCTGGAGGATTGGTCAAATGTATGGCAGTTGAGATTCAATGCAAAGAAGTGCAAAATTATGCACATATGTCATGGAAACCCAAGAAAGGAGCTCTCAGTGGGGGGGCGGGGGTACTATCAGCCACCAAACAAAAAAGGGATCTAGGAATAATTATATCTGAGGACCAAAAGGTGGCAGGACAGTGAGAGAAGGTGTTTAGAAGGGCCAGTGGGATGTTGGGGTGCTTAGGGAGAGGCATCACAAGCAGAAGAAAGGAGGTGGTGATGCCACTATACAGATCATTAATGAGACCTAATCTGGATTATAGTGTCCAGTTTTGAAGGCTGCATCTCAGGAAGAGCATTGACAGAGTGGAGGCAGTTCAAAGGAGGGCTATAAAAATGGTACAGGGACTGCACCAGAAGTCATATGAGGAGAGGATGAAAGACCTCAATATGTACATTCTCCAAAGATACAAAGGGGGGGGCATTACAGAGACATATAATTACCTTAAAGGGATCCTTAAGGTACAGGAGAGTAGCATCTTTCAGAAAAGAAGATGGACAAGAACTAGGGGACATGAGATGAGATTGGAGGGAGAAGAATCAGGGGTAATTTGAGGAAGTATTTCTTTACTGAGAGGGTGGTGGATCCTTGGAACAGCCTCCCTGCAGTGGTGGTAAGGGCAAAAACAGTGGAGAAATTAAAAAATGCGTGGGACACACACAAGGGAACACTTGAAAAAGGGAGGAGTAGGAAAGCCTCAGATCAACTACAGTCTGCAGCATAAGTTAAAGGTAAAAAAAAATGGGCAGACTAGTTGGGCCAGGCAATCCTTATTTGCCAACAAATTCTATGTATCTGTGTATTCAGAATTATAATATTGTTATTTTTTGTGGGGATCAAGCAGCATCTAAAAGTATCAATGCAGCATGAAAGTTTTTGTCTTTAAAGCGCTCCTCAGAATGAATGACATTATCATAGAGTAGTCTAGAAATGCAGATAAAGGAATGACAACATTGTCCTCTGAATCCCCCCAGGTATGATGGATGCTATAACAGTTTAACTTGTTGGTTGCTCATTGGCAAATGTATTTATGGCACAAAGGATATATTTACATCCATATATTTATGACTTCATTATTCAAATTACACACCAAATTTTCTTCCAAGCTTCCTGGTTCTGGCATCTGTCCTTCTTCTGGTCATTCTTCCATCTTGTCTTTTGGGGCCCAGACACTGTGAATCCGGACCCCTCCTCCACACCAGAACCAGGCCAGTTACACCTACCCTGGCTTTCACCCTCCAGGCCTGGACACTTCTGAATCTGGCACCTGTACCTATCCCCCTCCCCGCTTTACCACCATGTCTGGGTTCCTTGTCCCCAGCCCGTGTATCCTACCCCTTCCCCCTTCCTCCGCGCAGCTCACCCATTTTCTTTCTTCCTCACTCCTATGGGCATCCTTGCTCCCCCTGCCAGGGGACTCCTGGACCTAGCTCCCTGGCCCAATGCTGCCTCCCCCAGCGGAAAAATAACAGAAACATTGGCCCTATGCCCAGGGCCCCTAGACCACTCATCCTGCCCTCCAATTCTTTCCTTAGCACCAACCAACTGTTCCTCCAGCATCTTCCTCATTAAGGGTGGAGGGTGGGAAAAATTCCCAGCAAAAGAGGCTGTCCTGCCAGAGTCCTGGCTGAATAGACATCTACAGGCCCCTGGTCAGGACGCCCTTTTGGGCTCCACCCCGCAGTCAGTCCCTGGGGCTCAGGCATGCCCTTGTCATTTTACACTTCCCTGCCTGGTGATGTCACCAGGCCTCACCCCTTCTATTCCTCCACTTCTCCACCACGCCACCCCATCCTGAGCATCTTCCTGGCAGGGATCATTAGACAACCTGGCTTGCCTTTTAGTGGCAAGCCCCATTATCTAGTTATACAAGGACATTTGCTGTATAAAGCACGGTGGTTATAAGTTCAGATTAACTTGAATTGATAACAACTCTCTTTTCACATTTGTGTGTGTGTGGGGGGGCATGCATAGAATTGAGGACTATGCACTCAAATCATCCTTAGTTCCGCCCTGCTAGCTAGATAAATAGGGCGGAACACTGACACTTACTAGGTGTGAGTAGATAGGGTGTTGGGTTTTGTATACTGTGAATTGTTAGATGAAAGCTATTCCATGGGGGGTTGTTTATGTATAAAATCGTACTATGCACTTTAAATGATTATTGTAGTATGTGGAGTATTGTTGAGTATTTAAGTTTGTATAGTAAATTGATACATTATTTAAACTTTATTTTGTACTTAAATGTATTGTATTGTATGGTTGTTAATTGTTGAAACCCTTTTGTACAGGACCATCTTGTAAATAGGACTATGCCCTAATGATGTGTTATTCCATCTATTTCTGGTCTAAAAATAAAGATTTTTACTACTACTACTACTTAGTTATATCATTGTGCTTTTTACTGCTAAAAGTTGCCCAACTGCTCACCTTCATCACTCGGTAGGCCAGCAAACTTACAAAAAATAGAAAAAAAATTTATATGGGGGAAAGTATGACAGTGACACTTTTTACAACATCAGTGCAATGGAAGAGACATCCTATCCACACAGGAGATATGGATAACTAGATTTTATTACATCAACCTGCAAATCTTAAAAAAGACAAAAAAAAAACATATTTGCCATCGATCTTTAAGTAATTCTCAATCAGATGCAAACAGCACAGGTACTGGGGTCATGGTTTGGATTTGGCAGCTGTGCTGAATCCATTACCCCCCACCCCCAAACATGATCTGTTCAAATTACTTTTGAACTATACAACTACAACTATATTTTCAACTATACAGAAATTCAGTTTATACTAGCCTTGATATTTTGTATACTCATATTTCATGTAAGTGCTGTATTTATAGGAGTATCTGTCTGTAGTAGAATGTGAGCTGTTGATTAATAGATTTTTTTTTAATCCACCTTACATTTGCAGATGTCCATGCCCCAGCTGCACTGACTGAGATGGCAGGGGGTATACACAATCTCATTATATGAGGCAGCACCTTGTAACCAGGCTCTTATGGGCTGGGAGACATAGGAGCATAGTAGACAATGGGTGAGGGAGGGGGCAGCTTCTTCTCAGTCCCTCTAGGATCAGGTTACAATTACATGAGACACTTCCAGGAGAGAGGGCTATTTACAAATGAAAAGTCTGAAAATAGAAGACACAGTCATGTATTATGGTTCTATGTATAGTAGTTCTTGTTGTTTGTGACTTTTTGCTTGAGCTGAAGTTCGAGTCAATTTATGCTTTCTCAAGTAAATGTTTTCAGAGCTGATGATGTGGATATCATATTCAAAGAGTTTATCAAATTCAGTTCTGTGAATGCATTATATTGACAATATGTAAAAAAATTAAACTCATCAGATGAATGAGAAGATCTGAAGTACCATCTGAAAATAATGAATGACTCAGAAACAGACACAAATTATTTTTTTTATCCGAGATCTGTAACAGTATTCATCATTTTTTTTTATTTAGATCTCAGATTACAAATATCTTTCAACTTAGAGCTCTTTTACAAAGGTTCCATGTCAGCAGCATAATACAACAGGCTAACAGATACCATGTTAAAAATAAAATAATATTCAGTTTCCCATTCATTCTTGCACATTTAATATCAGTTTATTTACACACACAAAAAAATGATTTATTAAATCTGTGCACCTGCACTGCAACCCAATGCCATCTACAGGTAAATGCTTGGGGTAAAGTATCACACTGTGGGCACACAGTACTGCTGAGATGGTGTGTACTAGCCATCCCACAGATAAGTTAGAAAGTACATTAAAACAACTCCTGTAACCCAGCATTCAACACAACATTAATGCTCTACTGCCTCACCTCCACACTATCCCAAGTGGTAATGAGTGGTACACTGCATTTCCAATCAGCTTCTGTATAACTTGTATTGTATTACACTGTGCTTTTATGTTACACACCATCAGCCCTTGGGATAGGGTGCTATAGAAATAAAATTGCCTTGCCATTTTATATGTTGGCCTTTGTCAGCATCAACCAAATTGTTGCTGGCATTGATGGTGACAGTCCTAGAAGTCCTTTATACTGTACTAACATACTAAAATGCCAGCAGAATAGGCCTAACGGTCTTTCGTGTCTGCTCATTTGGTCAGTCCCCAACCTGGGTGCTGACCTTGCTGTCCCCCTCACCTTCTCTGGCTTCTCCCTTCCCAGTTCCGGATATTCTTGCTGCATTGGATTTTGCTTCCAGAACCCTTCCCCTGTACCTGTCCCACCCCCTCTTGAACCCCTCCACTGTCTCTGCCTCACCAGCCCCTAGGCAGTGCATTCCATGGCTCCACCACCCTCTCAGTGAAGTAGCACCTCCTCCTTTCTCCCCTGAATCTTCCCCTCCAGCTTCCAGCCATGCCCTCTAGTGGCCCCTTCCTTCCTTGAAGAGCACCCTGACTGTTTCTCCCCTATTTCCCTCTTCATGTACCTAAAGACCTCTATCCTGTCCCCCAGTCCCTTCTCTCTTCCAATGTGTACATATTTAGCTCTTCGAGCCTCTCCTCATAGGTCCTGTCCCAAGCCCCAAATCATTTTGGTTGCCCTCCTCTGGACCCTCTCCAGGAGGTTAATGTCCCGCTTTAAGTGTGGCCTCCAAAACTGCATGCAGTACCCAGGTGCGGCCTCACCAAGCAGTTATACAGAGGGAGTAACACTTCCCTCCTTCTGGAGGTGATCCCCCTAGCGATGCATCCCAGCATCCTGTTGGCCTTGGCTGCTGCCCTCCTACAAGTCTCCGAGTTGTTCATCTTGACATCCACCACCACCCCCAGGTCCCTCTCAGCCATCGAGACTTGTAGCATTTCCCCCCCCCAGGGTGTACACTTGACCTAGGTTTCTGGCCCCCAGGTGGAGTACCTTGCATTTCCCTGCATTGAACCTCAGCTTCCACTTTCTAGACCATCCGAGCCTCCAGGTCCCCTGTAGGGCCACCCTCCCCTCCTCCCCATCCACCACCGCCCCCCAGTTTCAAGTCATCTGCAAAGAGACTCATCTCACTCCTGATTCCTGTCCTTATGTCAGATACATAGGCGTTGAACAGAAGGGGCCCAAGGACTGATCCCTGTGGGACCCCACTAATGACCCTCCTTGGGGATGAGACTATCCCACCAACTACGACCCTCTGGGTCCAGTCCTGGAGCCAATTGCCTATCCATCTGATCATCTGGTTCCCCACCCCCATTTCTCCCAGCTTATCCAACAGGCCCACGTGAGGAACAGAGTCAAATGCCTTGCTGAAGTCCAGAAAGAGGACATCCACTGGTCTACCCAGGTCCAAGGCACTTGTCACCCAGTCATAGAACTCCACCAGGTTTGTCTGACACGATTTCCCCGGGATGAATCCATGCTGTCTATCGTCCAGGCACCCTGACTTATCCAGGTCCCCCCTAGCCTCTCCTTGACAATGCCCTCCATCCCTTGCCCACCACGAGGTCAGACTGACAGGCCTGTAGTTCCCTGCCACCTCCCTTGATCCCCCCCTTGTGGATAGGCACTATATGCGCCACCTTCCAGTCTTGGGGCACCCACCCTGTCCTCAGAGAGATGGTGAAAAGCTCTGCCAGGGGTTTTGCCAGATGCCTCCCCCTCTCCCCAGACCTGCCAATCGGGAAGGGTCCCCCCCTCCTCAGTATCTCTGTCTCCTCCCATGTATGATGCAGCACCCCCATTTTTCCTGGTGAAAACTGAGGTGAAGTACTCATTTAGTACCTCAGCCTGCTCCCCCGGGTCTTGTGCCCATCCATCCCCTGATTTAATCCTGCTAATTTGCCCCTTCACCCTTCGTTTTCCCCAATGTATCTAAAGAACCCTTGTTCCTCTCACAATTTCCTGGCCGGATTCTGCTCCTTCCTTGCCTTGTAGCCACCCTCACCACTCTAGTGGCCTTCAGCCATCAGCTCGTACTCCCTCGATCCCTTTCACTCCTTGAGCACTTGAATTGCTTATAGGCTGCTTTCTTTCCCACCACCTCCTGGACCTCCCTGGTCCACCAACAGGGTTTTTGGCCCTACCGCATTTTCGTCTTACTCTTGCACAGGTGCTGGTAGCATCTTGCACCCTCTCCTGATGATTTTCCACCTACTATCAGTGTCCATGTCTGACCCAATCCCATCAAATGCTCCTTGGGATACTTCCCATTTCCTTAAAATCCGCCCCCTGAAGTCAGTTACTTCGTCTTTGTGCAGCCTTCTACCCTCCTAGGTCCAGGCAGAACCAGACAGTGGCAGTCACTCCCAGCCAATGGGTCCCTGCCTCCAGGCCCCAATCTGGTCACTGTCTGCCAGGATCACATCCAGTACCCGTTTCCCTGGTCGGTTCCCTCACCTGCTGAGTTAGGAACGCGTCTTGAAAGACATCCAACAGCCTCTGTTCCCTGGTCACAGAGGATGTCATAGTCTCCCAGTCTGTTCCTGGCATGTTTAAGTCCCCCAACACCACCACCGTTCCTCTGCCCAGTCTGCAGTGTCTCCTAACATCTGCCACCAGACTGTCTTCCAGCTCCTCCGCCAGGGCAGGGGGTCTATACACCACTCCTATTTTACTCTCTTGCCCCTTGTTATCAAGGTGACCCAATCGCCTCCACGGTTCCCTCCGCCTCCTCTACTCCCCTATGCCAATGCAGTTTTGACTATCATTGCTACCATCCTCCCTTCCTCCCCCTGTCCTTCCTGAACATAGTGTAACCCTCCAGGTTCAGGTCCCAGTCATGTCTTGCAGTGGCCCAAGTCTCAGTGACTGCTGCCACATCCACTGCTCCCTCAGTTAGCATCGCCTGGAGCTCAGGCATTTTATTGCCCAAGCTCCTGGCATTTAGCAGGACTACCTTCCACCCTTTCCCTATAGTTCCATTTCCCCTGCTCATGTTCCCATGGAGATTCTGTTTTCCCTGGTCTGCACTTTGCCAGTTGGCCTTTTCCTGCAATCCTCCTGGTCCCCAGGGGGGTGGAGACAGAGTCCCTCCTTTATCGGCACCCCTTGACAGCCTTTTCTCCCATCCCACCCCCTTCACAAGTTTAACCCACTTTCACCAATGAACCCCTCTATTTTCAACAAGGATTCCCCTCCTCAAATTGAGATGTAGTCTATTTCTAGCATACAGCTCCTTATCCTCCAGGTCTCCCCAATCCCCATCAACCCATACCCTCTGGCCTCACACCACTCCCTGAGCCACTGGTTTATCTCCCAATTTTTCTTTTGTGTTCCCCACTGGGCCCTTGGCACTGGCAGGATTCTGAGGAAGGAAGCATCCTGTGTCATGACAGACCCTGGCGAGCTCCCTGGATCTTGCCTGTATCTCTAGCTCGCTATTTCCCTCAATGTCATTTGTACCAGGTGGACCAGTATGTCTGGGGAACCACCACAATCCTTGCCAGCTGATATACCTCATGTAGCCCTGTGCCCGTTAGTCCAGGAAGCATCTTGTTCTAACCCGACCCACTTCTCCTCCCTATCCATTTGATACCCCTGATCATAGAATCCCCAGCAGGAGCACTCTGACCACTCCTTTTCCTCCATTCCCCCTTCCATGTCCTCATCCTTTTCTACAGGCCCCTCCACCCAGCTGGCTCCGTGCTCCTCCCCTTTCTGGGTGCCACATGCCACCCCTCCTCTCAATCCTATGCCTCTCCTCCTCCTGAGTATCCTTCTGTTCCTTGCTAATTCCCCTCACTGCTCACAACTGGTCCTTCTCCCCCATCTGCTAAACTAGCCTAGCTCATCCTCCCTTCCTTCCTGTCTCATTTAGTTTCCTCCTTGCTAGTCGATGCTCCCCTGGCCTAAACCCTCAGCTCCCTTTACTGAATCCTCCTTGTACTTCTGGTCCTTCTCCTTTACCTTTCCTCCCAACTGGTCCTTCTCCTTGTGCTTTCTCCCTCTTCCCCTGCCCCTCCTGCTCTGATTCACTGCTCCCCATTCTCCTGCATTCCAGGTCCCCCCTGTTCTTCCCTGCTATCTGGCCCCTGCCTCCTGCCTCCACTCCCTTTCCATCTCTAACTACCCTGTCATGGCTACATCACCCCCTCATCCTTGAGCAGAAGAAGAGATTGCGGTTACTGAGTGTAAGGTCTGATCCACTTCCCCGCCTTGCTTCCTTCTGTTCAGCCCTGGCCATCTGCCTACTTTCCTGGAATGCTGTCCCTCCGTCCCCCCTTTGTGAGGGCCCCAGTTACCTGCCCGCTTCCTTGGTAGTGTCCTTTTGGACCCCCCTCTGCCAGGTTCCTATGAGCCCCAGTATTCTCCTGCACTCCTTTCCCTATGCCCCCACCCCAGTGCCTGGTGCAACCCTGTGGAGATTCCCAGCCCCTTCCCCAACCATACCACCCTCTTCCCCAGCTGTCTCCTAATCCTCAGCAACCTCCTCCCTAAGCTGTGCTAGCTGATAGCACACTGGAAACCACCGAACTTCCAAGCCCAGTCCAGTATCATAGGCTGCTCCACACCCTGTGCACCCCACCACCCTCCCAAAGATGCCGGCCTTAATGATGTGTGGTTCCCATCCTCCAAATAGGTTTCCTTGGTGAGCTACCAGGTTCCCCTAGTCCAAGATACCCCTACTGCCTAATCAGGTCACCCACTAATCTTACAGACAGTCCCACTGTACACCAGTAACCCTGTTACTAGGTGCAGTAGAACACATTAAACTTATAAGGGAAATGAACAACTCCCAAAGCTCCTCTCTACCAGCCTTTAAATCCTACCCCCAGTGGCTAGAACTACATGAGCTGCACCTGCAGCCTTTTTCCCTCAATTGCAGGGCAGGTGTTTCCCCTAAATTTGCAGACTTCTGGGGAGGGGGTCTTGGGCAGACACCTGACTTGAGAGAGAGTGTATCAGCCCTGTGTCTCCCTCAAGCCCAGCAGCCAAGAACTAGGCCCAAGCAAATCCCACCAAATAGGTTTTAAATCAGAAGAAATAGGCCTCTACCAGCGCAGCCTGTTACACAGTGAAACATCCACAAAATGAGCCCCACTTACAGCCACCAAATCAGTTTACAAACATCCAACAGCACCCAAAACAATACCCTGCTAGCCCCTTAGAAGTAAGAAGGAAAAGAACTAACCTACCAAGTAAAATCCACAAGAACCCTGTGAAAACAACAGCAGCAGCTACTGTCCTGGAACACAACTGATCCTGTCCCCTTCCAGTTCTACACATTATTTTGTTTAGTAGGTAGGCAACTGGAACCTGAGATTCCCCAGTTTTCAGATGCATACAATATTTGTGACTTCAGATTTGCTTTGATTGCCTTAAACATATTTTGAATTAAATTACCACATTACAAGTTATTATATATACCATAATAAACTATTGTTGGATTATTCTAATTTCAGTACATTATTATTTGTATGTTAGTCCTGATACCCTAAATATTGTGTTTTAAGTTTCTAGTTTTGGAAATAGATATGAAGCAGTGATTTTTCATTATATGTGACCCAATTATATTTGCCTTTGAATTTTTTCAGCCTTTATGTTTAGTTCATTACAGCCCTTTGGTAATGTACTGTATTTTTCTGCAAACCAGTTGGTACAAATGGGAATGATATGAAACCAGTGTTCTTGGTTTTTAACTTTAGATGAATGGAATTGTTCTTCTTCTAATATATGCATGACATCATTCATGTAGACACCGAATAAAAATGTATCAAGTATACATCCTCTGGGATGACACTATTTGCTGACCAGTTTTGTGACCACAAATGCTCTTGTAGTTTAAGTATTATGTTTAAGAAAGCTGGATGTAGTTCATCATTTACTAGTTTATGTCAAATAATTGTTCTTGAGAGAGAATATAAAGATGACTTGACATCTATAAAACATATGCATATTGGGCCCCATGCACAAAAGGAAGGATTCCATATGCGCTGCATATCTGAAGTGAGTAGACAACCCTAAGCTGGCATGCTGCACACTGGGAGTCCCGTGGATCCCAGGCAGCATTCATGAACCTCATGCAAGCCAGTTACCTGGTGGATCCCCAGTTGCGTGGGCAGCTACATGCCAGGGTGGGCGGGGGAGGGGTACACCCACTCTATGCACCATTCACAAAGGCACATAGTGCTGCACACAGGGGTCTGTAAGAGGGTGTTAGATATGGCAAGGGGGGATGCTGCCATAACTGCAGTATGCATTACGCACACAGGGAACCACCACCTGATACATGCTGCTGGTGCAACCCCCCCCCAGAACTCCAGCACCTGTCTTGTATGCGAGCCCACAGGTGCCCCATCTCCAGAGAAGTAAATGGCAATACCCCCCAACACACACTTGGGTGCCCCAGTCCCTGTCTGCATGTGTGTGACAAACTCCCCCTACTCCTGATCCTGGAACCCCTGCCCCATAATTGGTGGCTAGTGTCTCTGCCACCCCCCATGGCACTGAAAACACCTCTCCCTGTTTCCCATACCTGCAATGCTGTGCTGCTGTATGGGATGGCTAGCTGTACATCCTTCCGGACACACCCTTGGTCACCGACTGTCCAACTGATGTTGGGAGCGCGCTTTCCAATCTATAGGAGGCATGCTCCCAGCATCAGTTGGATGGCTGGTGGCTTATAAGGCGTGCAGAGGTTTGTGTTGCTGGCCATCCCACATGGTGGCACCACATTGCAGGTATGGGGACTTGGGTGAGGTGTTGTCGGGGCTGCAGGAGGGTTAGGAGAACACTGGTCACCAATGACAGGGCAGAGGTTCCGGGATTGAGGTGGGGTGTGTATGTGTCACACACATGGGGACAGGGACAGGGGCACCCATGTGTGTTTTGGGGGGATTGCCATTTATTTCTATGGGGATGGGGCACCAGTGTGTTGGGGGGTAGACATATATGGCAATGGGGCTGGGCACCGTGTGTGTGTGGATGGGGGGTTGTCATTACTGCCAGGACCGGGGCTGTGTTCTGTTGTGGGGGGTGAGCATCTGTGCACTGGGCATAGCATGGCACCATGGGGGTGGGTAACAGACAAGGGGGACCACTAGACAATGCAGTTAGATCCCATTGCCCAAGTGCCTGCAGTGGCTATTCATGCACCTGGACTCACACCTTCCTGTGCAAGCCATCCACTCTGGGACCCAGGATAGGCATACCATTAGCTGTGTGCTTGGGTCCACTACTCTACACCCATCTTCCCTCTGTACACCGGGGGGGTGGGACTACAGACAGGTGCCCCATGGGTGCATGTGGTTATGAATACCATGCACCCTGCACCTGTCTGGGGCCACGGAACTATGCGGGTGGGGTACACACCTCTGACTCTTACTTTCCACCTGTTAGTGTATAGGCATCATTGTCTGTTTTCTTATTAGGGAGTGCTTAAAAGGTATTGTAACTCTATGGTTCCCCCTAGGGTTACAAGAACCCTAGTATTTAGTAAGTTTGCGAGCCAGGAGTGCTGTGCAGCCAGGTTTAACCAGCTGGGAATCCCTTGGTAGCCCCTATCAATCACCTTGGCAGAGCTTCCTAGTGGATGGAACTCTCACAGCAGCATGAGATACTTTGGAATGTTGCTGCAGTAGTCAATCATCTGTGTGAGGGCACAGCAGTTGGAAGTGCTGACTGAGGGAGAGCCTCAGGGGAGGTGACTCCTCTCTCCTGACCCCTCTCAGCCCTCATTCATTCCACAGTGAGAGTGGTGTTGAGTCATGGTAGAGGCCGTCTACTGTAAAGTGCCCTTGTTGGGGGCGAAGAATCCTGAATGATTGTGGTTTCTGAAACTGAGTAATTCTTGAGGACATCCCCAATTTGAGGAACAGTTGAATGGGAAAGTACTGTCCAGTATCTCAGATGGCCAGGTTTTGCCTTACCACACTCAGGGAATTCCTGCCCACTTTGGAAAGTTTTATTTCATGGACTGTCAGAAGACTGATTAAGTCACTCATATGGTACCAGCATGGTAATGAATCTGTTTTGGAAAAGAGATGCTTCCCCTCTATCCAGAGCTGGAACTGACATGCTCCCGTCTAGCATAGGAGGAGAAAGCTTTTCTTGTTGTCTTGAGATGAATTTCACTGAAACTGTTCAACACAGTTTTGGAGGACATGCCCTGTCCTGGGAAAAGACTCTGTGAAGTTGGATATTTTGGTTAAGAGGGGGAACATGAAATTATTCACCCCTGGGATATGTAAACCCATGGTTGTCTCATTTCCTTTTGGACAAATTGTCTTGTGTCCAGAGCCCAGAAGAGGGATGGATGGGAATGTTACCCTTTATACCCCCTACAGCATGGGTGGGATTGGAACATGTGAACTGCAGAAAATCACTACTGTGGATTTGTGGACTTTGGTGTACCTGTTACTGCACCCGCAGCCCCTGTGGATAAATGTTTCTGTCAGTCCAGCATGTAGGAACAAAACCTCCTACTTGACTTCATTTCACTTGTGGACAGCTTTCTGTGAGTGACTATGTGACTTATTGGAGCTCTCCAGTGCCATGGCCCACCCCAGAACCCAGCAAAACACAAATGGTTTTGTGTGCCTCCTTCCTCCCAAAACTGAGCCAGGGAAATGATTTGCCAATGGGATTTGTAAATTGTCTGTTGCCAAATGCCATCTGTGGTGTAAAGTGTCATCTGTCATTTCATAGGAAGGGGTCCATTACAGTATACAGTAGCACTGAGTGCAAACATATGTACTATTGTAGATAACCACAACTAGCCCTGAACCCCTTGTCTGAAGCTTGTGGAGTCTTGTAGTCTCTCTCCCTCATTTTTTTTGTTTGTTTAGTATAAATTTCATGAGTACTTTAGCAGTATTTTAAATTAGAACAATTGGTCTATTCATTTTCAAGATGTAAAATATGCCTTTCTTAAGGATGGGAGCTATTATATTGCAACTTTACCCAACTTGGATTAGTGTTTGAACTACTGTAAGAAACATGCTTTGCTAGTATTAGTGCCTATTCTTCTAGAAACACATTAAAGACATCTGCTTGTGTTTTGTCTTGCCCTGTGGCCTTTTTTAAGTGTGGATGATGCTAGAATTGCATCAGATTCTTTTATGCTATTAACTAGATCATTCTGTTAGATTTTATGCTACATTTTTTTTCTATTTTAAATCAATTTAATCAAAGCAAATTATGACATGGAATTTGATCAACTTTTTTCCAGGGGGTATTTGATAATATTTTTCTTTTACATATCAACATAGTAATTTAAGGTCAAACCAGAGCATTAAGTGATTCACTTAGCCGTATATATTTGTTTGGGCTTACCTTCCCAGCCTTTACTGTCTTTATGTCCACTGTCTCCACTGGTAGTCTGTTCCATATGCTCACTAGTCTCTGGAAAAATTACCTTCTAATGTTACCCCTGAATTTAACACCACTGAGCTCTAGGGTGTGTGCTCATGTCCTGCAGGAGGAAACCAGATCCAAAATCTGTGTCTGTTCAACATTGCTGTTACCACTGAGTATAAAGAAAAAGATAAATCATCTTGCCTTTCAGCCTCCTTTGTACATCTGCCAACTGCCTCTCCCACTATTTTTTATCAGTATTTTCTCGGCATGTCACCCAGCTCTGGCTAACAACACTCCCTGCCAGCCTCATCAACTTCCTCACTGATTTACAAGTTATCCACAACTTATGCAGGATCTTTGTTTGGAGGGTGGCTAGCCATGTCTGTCATGTGAAAGCCTGCTGGGGGGTGTTGGCATGTAGGAGCCCAGCATTTTCCTCCTGAATTTTCTCCCCTGAGCTGGAGCATAAGGGCATGTGTGCCAGCACTTCACGCTCTAACTGTGCTTCTCTGTGTCATCCTGGTGCACTGCTGCCCAGGTTCTGGCAGATGGCAGTCTCTGAAGCAGGTACTGGTGACCCCCCCCCCCGCAAGAAAGGAGTGCTGTTGTTTGGTTCTTGATCCTCCTGCACCCTATCAGCCCACCAAGTAATCCTATCTATTCTCCAACATGAGTTGCCAGCATGAGGGGCAGAAACCCATCTTTGCTTCTCAGAAGGACACACTGGTGAGTGTGTCAGCATTTGAAAGTGTTCTATGTTTCTGTTTTAATATAATAAACATTTAGCAGCATTTTTAGTATCCTTCTGGTGAGAGGGAGGTATCCAGAGCCATTGCTTAGGAAACCAGGAGACAATGCTCTGTGTCTCCACCTTGCTTGTGGTTCCCTCTGAACAGTGGGACTGTGGAGGTTGCCACCAGTACCCCCTATACAAGTGGGCAAACCTTTTCTCCTTTTTCTGGCTGGAAGCAAGGGAAGTGCTCCCTCAGGCTGTAGAAGTCCACCAAATAAGGTGGCTGGTTCTAATAGACAATTTTTAGGCTTTACTTTCTGCCTGTACCTGGAGCAAGGAAGTGGAAGTGAGCTGGTGGAACTTCTAGTTCTCGGAGGGATATTAAAGAGTACCCCATGAGAGTGGGTAATTATAGCTTCTCAGGAGGACACAATGGTGAGTGTGTCAGTGTTTGAAAGCATTATCTGCTCTTGTTTTAATATAACAAACATTTAGCAGGCAATTTTAGCATCCCTCTGGTGAGAGCGAGGTATCTAGGGCCATTGCCTAGAAAACCAGGAGATGATGCTTTGTGTCTCCACCTTGCTTGTGGTTCCCTGTGAACTGTGGGACTGTGGAGGTTTCCACCAGTACCACTATACAACCAGCCAAACTGTTTCTCCTTTTTCTAGCTGGGAACAAGGAAAGTGCTCCCTTAGACTGTAGAAGTCCACCAAATAAGGTGGCTGGTTCTGATAGGTAATTTTTAGACTTTACTTTCTGTCTGTTCCTGGGCTGAGGAACCAGAAGTGAGCCAGTGGAACTTCCAGTCCTCAGATGGGCATTAAAGAGCTCCCCATGTGAGCAGGGTGAGCATGCACATTGGCGTGTCCGATGGGTATCAAGGGGACAAGGGCATAAAACTCTACTTAACTAGGAATAGGTCTTGGAATCATCTATTATTGTAAGTACATTAATAGTTGTCATTAATAAGTGCAGTTAAAACTAAATGTACAGCTCTAAGCTAATATTAATCCCTCCTATTGGACTTCTCCTCAGCAGCTGTGGTGTATTCTATTAAAACACGTGATGGTGACATTGGGATTCAGTGTAAGCAGTGTCTGAAGTATAAACTACTGGATACCCCCCAAATAATGGATACATATACCTCTGCTAAGTGTGTACATATTAAGTTGTTGGAACAGGAGTTAGCTAAAATCAGAATTAAGTTGAATGTTGTAGAAACTGAACAACAGGACATGCTGCAAAAAATAAATATACTATCTAGGGACAATGTAGCACATGCTAAAACAAGCTCTCTTGGGTACCTTTAGCCACTGTTCCAAAAGCTCCTACCCCCCCCAATAATCCACAAAATGAAACTGATAATAGAAGACACGATAAAAGAACAAGGGAAGAGGAGAATACAGGGAATGAGGGAGACACTGATGAAAATAGTGATGAACCCTGGACTGAAGCAGTTTCTAAACATAAAAGTAAAAAAGGCAGAATGGCAATGAATTTTGAGCTCCCATTGTACAATCACTTCTCAGTATTAAGTCTCTCTTCCCATGCCTACAATGTCTGAACCTATACTTCACTCAGAGGCCCCAACAAATAACAAATATTACTCAAACAAACTGGGAGATTGTGAATGCTGTACCCTTGACTCAGATTGTTCAAACCAATATGATCCACCAAGTAACTAACAGGGGTCCTTCCACTAGTACTACTAGCTGTACAAACCCTACCCTTACTAATAAAGCACCCACCACCAACAATGATAATATCCCACCCATTAGACATACCCCAAGTACTTTTAGTGACTTTTAATGCAACCTCCACTAAATATAGCCCCTTTCCTCCAATGATGAAAACACTTTTCCCACTAGGCAAACCTATGTACTAGGGGATTCCATGATCAAATATATAGATCGTATTGTCTGTGGCACAGATAAAACTAATTGGGCATGCCGTAGTTATAAGGCAGCTAAAATTGCAGACATCAAACCAATGGTGGATAACATATTCTATGAATCAGGAGACAACCCACTTGTTATTTTACATGTGAGTACAAGTAGTATGAATAATTCACTTGACACCATAAAAAACGATTTTTACAAACCTCTGTAATGAACTAGAAACTAAAGGTTGTACTATTACTATCTCTGAAATTCTACCCATCCCAAGAGCTGGCTACTATAAAAACTAAAAAATTAAAACTGTCAATGAATGGCTTCACAAGTGGACACTACAAAAGGGTTACTCATGCCTTACCCACTGGGAGGAGTTTGAAGATAGATTTAACCTCTTCAGTTGGGATGGCCTACACCTAAGTAAGCAGGGGACTAACCAACTTGGAAAACAAATACAAAACCACATATCTAACCAGTTAAACTGACTAAACTGGGGAACATGGGAACACTGTCTTCTATTCCAAACACACGTCCTATAACATATCACAACATAAGGTATAAAATCTTACTTACCAATGCCAGAAGTCTCAATGCAAACAGGGTACTGGAGCTAGAAGCAATAATAATCAGGAATAATCTTGACATTATTACAGTAAGTGAGACCTGGTGGGATGAAACAAGTGATTGGCACAAGAACATCTGTGGGTATTCACTGTACCCAAAAAAACAGAGAAGACAGGAGAGGGGGTGGTGTCTGCGTATACATCAAGGATAACATTAACTCCAGTCCATGCTTTCCCACTGCCATGTCTAACATGGCAACTGAGAGTTTATGGGTTGAAATTAATGGGAAGAATAAA
This sequence comes from Neoceratodus forsteri, assembly GCA_016271365.2. Classification (NCBI taxonomy): domain Eukaryota; kingdom Metazoa; phylum Chordata; order Ceratodontiformes; family Ceratodontidae; genus Neoceratodus; species Neoceratodus forsteri. Next base: position 87,437,357 of record CM057453.1, read on the forward strand.
CAGAAATTCCTGTTAGGTCTCTGTTACAGAATACCAAATTCATCTGATGATTACAGTAAGTTACTCAACATGGAGGCTGTTAATTTTGCTGAAAATGCAGACTTATTTATAATAGGAGACTTTAATTATCCTGGCATAAACTGGGACCTACTTACTGGATGCAACCCTACTGACTTAAATTTTATGAACACAGTAGTAGCTGTTGGTCTGACACAATTAGTTGCAAACCCTACTTGGGGTAATAACATCTTAGACTTAATGCTTACAAATGTGGACAACTTAAGAGATAACATCATTACATTACCCCCCATAGGTGGTAGTGATCATATTGAACTAGTCTATGACATTAATTTCATCTCCTCTTGGCCATCAAAACCTAAAATTATAATAAAGCTAATTTTGAATCAATCAACAATCACTTTTGCAATAGAAATTGGGCTGAACAGTTAAGCCTGTCTGACTGTGAAGATAGATGGCTATCATTGAAAATGACCAATAAGGAAGCTGAGACTTTGTTTATCCATATGAAAATAAAATTTAATAACAAAGGTAGAATACCTCGATGGCTAACGGGTGTAGTCAAAAAACAAATTGAACATAAGCAGAAAGCTTATTCTAAACTCAAAAATGTAAACAATGAGGAGAAATATAATAACTATAAAACTGAATTGAAGAAACCCAAAAGCAAATTAAAACTAAATAATATAAAATAGAACTTACGATAACTCATACAAATGACAACAATAAAGCCTTCTATGCATATGTAAACTCCAAAAATAACATCCCGCAGGGTATAGGTCAACTCAAAACTAGCAACAAACTAATAAATGATGACCAAGAAAAAGCATCAGTCTTTAACAATTACTTTTGTTCAGTATATAACCCCAAACCCCCTTCGCCATGGACACCAGGTATAGTTACTGACCATTTCTCCTTCACTACAGATAAAACAATACATGCACTAAAACAACTGATGGTAAATTCATCCCCTGGCCCTGATGGAATAAGCTCCAAATTGGTATTAGAGTCAGTAGATAGCGTGGCAGAACCAATTACTGCATTATGTAATTTTTCCATCACTACCGGTATAGTTTTTTATTTTTATTTTATTTAGTTTTTGTTTACCGGGTAGGTGCACTAGCCAACAATATGACTATTTTCAGGCATGACCCAGGAGAGTACAGAACATGGTGAAAAGAAGTACAGAACATTTCAAATGAAAATGAAAGACAAACCTTACACTTTTAGGTGGCAATACATTGTACATAGATGCAGAGAGTTAAATGGTAAAACATAACCATATCAGAAAAGCACAGGCAGCAATACACTTTCTGAGGTATTGACAGCTTACCAAAGGTACAACATAAGGAGAAACTGGAGACATAACAGTAGACAATAACACAGCTAGCATAATAAGTTATATAAACAAGTCATACAATAATACAAGTAAAATACAGTAATGGGAGATACAGGTAGCAACTTTACAGCTGCAGTTGGAATTATATAGTACCGAAAGACTGGGCAAAAAACAGTTGTACCGATATTTAAAAAGGGTGACAGAAACTTGGTCAACAACTACAGACCCATACGTCTCACATTTGTTCTATGTAAAACACTTGAACAATTGGTTAAAGCTAAAATCGAATCTGAATTAATTTCCATCCAATACTCCAATAATAAATAGCATGGGTTTACTCTGGGAAGATTCTGCACCACAAACTTAATTACCTTTTACAACCAACTCAGTATTAGCCTAGACAATAGAGTTCCTGTTGATGTTATCCTACTGGATTTCACCAAAGCATTTGACAAAGTCTCCCACTTAGAATTATTAAACAAGTTAATCAACACTGGGCAAAGCAACCAGGTTGTTAATTGGGTGGGCAACTGGTTGCTTGGATGAGCACAGTAGGTAAGGGTAAACAATCAACTTTCCACATCAGGTGAAGTAACCAGTGGTGTCCTCAGGGCTCTGTATTAGGACCTACCCTTTTTAACATCTTTCTAAATGATATTAATGTCAATATCACAAATCATCTTGCCAAGTTTGCAGATGATACTAAGATCAGAGGAAAGATAAATACAATGGAAAAACACCTGTCTTTGGCCAGTGACATTGAAGAAAATATAAAAATAGTAAAATGGGCAGAGGACAATAGAATGGAACTTAATTCAGACAAATGTGTGGACCTCCAATTTGGACCAGCAAACCTTCAGTACATGAACTTATAAATAATATTCCAATAGACCAGTGACCAAGGAGCGTGACTTGGGGGTCATCATTAATGACTCCCTTTCTGTAACAGGACAATGTAAAAAGGTAACTCAGACAGCTAATATGATTTTGAATCATATTAAAAGATTCTTTATAAATAAAAACTCTTCTTGTATTATACCCCTGTATCGAACTTATATTAGACCCCATCTTGATTTCTGCTCCCCTTTTTGGAATCCTCACTTTAAATAAGACATCAGATTCATTGAATATGTCCAACATAGGATCTAAAAAAATTGCAACTATGTGTACAGACTACAGAAAACTGGATTAGTTACACATAGTGACAGAAGACACGGTGGGGATCTGTTACAACTTTTCAAAATCCTCCAGGACCATGTTCTAGCACAACAGTGTGGTTTATATTTCCCGAACAGTAGTATTAACCTTAGCCGTCACAGTAAAGAATTAGTCATTCCCAAATCTAATACTAATAAACAAGAACACTTTTTCACAATCAGAGCAGCTAAGGCCTGGAACCTACTCCCACAGAATATTGTTGACTCCTCTAATCTTGAAACATTTAAAACACATTTAGACAAACATCTTAAATGAGATACTAACCCTAACTAATACACCCACTCTATAGTGGGAGACATTCTAGATGGGCTTTGGCCTCCTTATGTCTACCATACCTAGTAATCTAAATAACCTAAACACAGCCGCTCCTTCACTGATCTGGCTTACCTCTCCTGTTTCTATCTTTCTTTCCCCAGATTGTTGAATCTGCATTGAGCCCCTTGACTGCATTAACATCTTTTTTGTATTGAGGAACCCAGATCTGCATGCAGTGCTCCAGTGGGGCCTTATCAAGGCATTGTAAAGTGTCATGATAACCTCTACTAGCCTGCTGGTTACCCATCTAATGATGCATCCCAGCACCCTGCCAGCTCAGTTAAAGTGGAACTACAATCAAAATTTCCAAAACAATATGGTGTGCAGAGTATTCCAGTTTGTGTGTATAGTCCTAATGTACTGTTCCCTTGACTTTGTTTGAGGTTATGATGTTTTTTAAATTTGCCTACTTTTTATGACCCGTGGTGATCTCCATAGTTACTTCTTTTATTGCCTTTCCTTTCCCCACAATGCCTCCTTTCTTATATGACAATTATGCATTTGAGACCATTAATTCAGTGAGTGCTGGCATTCTGTCTCATTTACAGAAGTAGAGCTGTGCTAGTCTGTGCCTTCTCTCCTTATCCATTGATCACTGATTAAGGCTACATTCAGAGTTTGGCAAACACCTGAGGGCTAACTGCATGTGCTGTTCTTAAAGAAAACAACTACAGTCTCCACTTATTACAATGTTGCTGACCTGGGGTGAAAGCTGTATTTTTTGTGGCTGCATTTGGTTTGATGAAAAGAATAGCTTTTCAAAAAATAATTCACTTTGTCAGCTAGATGTAGACATATACTGAGAAAATGAAAAGCTTGGATTAGAAATAGTTATTTAGTTGAGATCAGAACTACAGGTACATAACAGCAGCTGCAGACAGATCAAAAAGTCATCCGTGATCTTTGACACATTACTGTCACATAGGACAAGATGTATTGTAGGAAAAACAAAGGCAATAAAAAAGGCAAGCATGGAAATCACTAAGGGCCATAAAACTATTAGACAGATTTAGAAAAGACATCCTAATAATCAAAGGAAATGGCACACTAGGAATACACACACAAATCAAAACACTTTGCACAACATCACAAAATGTTTAAACGCCACACTAAAGTCTACTGTGTGTCAACTAACAGAGACAGGGGAAAAATAGGGAAAGCACCACTGTCACAACATCCCTTTGACAGTGGGATATACCCTGAACAGATATGCTGTCCAGGCCCAAGATACATGAAGAAAAATATTTATGGAAACTCATACATATAAGAATTACATTTATTTATTTACTTATTTAAAAGTTTTACCGGGAAAGACATACTGAACTAACAAGAGCTTGTTTCCAGATGCAACCTGGGGGAAGGGAAAGAGGAGTACACTTGGAAATACATAGGGTCAAAAACAATGTGTTACAGCTGTGAACTGCAGAGAAATAAATACGAAAGCAACTATGTACAGTAAATTGTGTACATGAATTTAACCCATGCAAATGAATACTAACATACTAACATACTATTTGCCAGCAGATTAGGCCTTATGGTCTATCAAGTCTGCTTGAACCTAGATCCTTAGTTGGGTGCCGAGACCCTCCCATCCCTTGTGCTCCAGAAACCCCTATCATCCATCCCCACCCCGGACAGGCCATCATCTGATACATCCACTTTCTGTGTCTGTCCCACCCTCTCTTAAAGCTCTCCACTGTGGATCTCTGAACCAGCTCACCAGGCAGAGCATTCCAAGGGTCCACCACCCTCTCAGTGAAAAATCTCCTCCTCTTTTCCCCCTCACCCTTCCACCTTCCAACTTCAAACCATGCCCTCTGGTGATGCCTCCTGCTTTAGTCTAAAGATCCCTCCATGTTTACCCTATTTATTCCCTTGAGGTACTTGAAGACCTCAATCATTCTCCCTGTCTCTCCTCTCCTCCAATGAAAACAGGCAGAGCTCCTCAAGTCTGTCCTCAAAGTCAAATCCCTAGCCCTCAGATTTCATCTTTGTTTCTCCTCTGTACCCTCTCCAGGGAGCTGTATCTCTCTTCAAGTGTGGTCTCCAGTACTGTACACAGTACTCAAGGTGTGGTCTAACCAGTCCATTGTACAGTGGCAGAATCACTTCCTTGCTCCTAGAGGTGATCCCCTTAGATGCATCCCAACATCCTGTTTGCCTTGCTAGCTGTCTCTGCACTGCTCAGTGTTATTCATACATGTATCCACCATGACCCCTAGGTCTTTTTCCCCTGTTGAGGCTTCCAGCACCTCCCTCCCAGGGTGTACCTGTGTTTAGAGTTTCGACCAAGATGCAACACCTTGCACTTGGTGATATTGAAATTTAATTTCCATGTGTGAGCCCAGCTTTCCAGGGTGTCCAGGGTCCCTTTGTAGGGCTGAACTCCCTCTTCTCCCTCAACTACTGCTCCATCTTGGAGTCATCCGAAGAGACTCATTTCACACCCTATACCATCCCTGATGTCTGATATGTATGCATTAAACAGGTTTGGACCCAGGACCGAGGCCTGTGGTACCCCACTACCAACCTCTGTAGGGTTCAAGAGCTCCCCACAGACCACTACTCTCTGAGTGCGTCCAGCTATCCAGTTTTCAATCCATCTGACCATCAAAGGGCCTACTCCTAACCCCATCAGTTTCTCCACCAGACCATTGTGGGGGACAGAGTCAAACGCCTTGCTGAAGTCCAAGAATAATACATCCACAGGCTTACCCGACATAGATAAACAAACAGCATGAGAACTCATAAACCATGTACCACTGCATTGAAATTATAGCTGCAAACCAAATGTGTTACAGCACTGGCTAGTAGTAGAACAATACATGTTACTACAGATGGGAGAGAGGCAGGGTAGAAGCAGGCTTGAGGGAGAACATAGAAACTGAGTTACAGTCAGGGACTATGAGAGGTGGATTTGGTGTGGAAAGGGAGAGATAGATGAGTGGAAGGATTAGGAATAAGGAAAGGGTTATGAGAGGAAGTGGAGAAGAAAAGGAGAGGAGAGGAGAGCACAAGGGGTGGAGTAGGAAATGGTGGGCAGAGAAGAGAGTAGGGTGACATAGTAGAGGGAATGGGATAGGGTTGTGAGAGGATGGGAGGGGAGGAGGAGGAACAGGGAAGAGTGGTTGGTATAGAGAAAGGAAGGAGGGTAAGAGATGGGGAAGGAGATAGACTGGATATAGAGGAGAAAATAGGTGAGGTTACAGGTTACAGTAGCAGGTGTGGAAGGAGAGGCTATGCAGAAGGGAGGATAGAGAGTAAGGAGAGGTGGCTGAATGGATTGGGAGAGGGAAGGAGTTTCAAAGCTTAGGGAAGTGGTAGGAGAAGGCAGACTGGCCAGCAGTGGAGTATCTAGGGAGGGTTAGAAGGGAGCGGGAGTGGGAACGGCAGAGGGTATAGGAATTGGTGTGAGGCAGGGAGAGGTTAGAGGACAGGTAGGAAGGGAGGGAGCCAAACCAATACTTTCCAACAAATGAGGAGCAGTGTGCCATATGCTTAGTTTCAAGGGAGGGAAAGGAGAGGGACATATAAAGAGTACAGTGATGAGTACATGTAGGGCTGTCTAAAGCAAAGTGACAGAATGACTTAAAGAGATAGTCCAGTCTGGAAAGGGTAGATTTGGGGGCAGAGCTGTAGACTATGTCATAATAGTCGAATATGGGGAGGATCATCTTCTGTACGACAGCTCTATGGACCGGGAGCAGGATGCAGCTACAATGGCAGTACAATGCACCCAATTTAAGGTGGAGTTTTTTACATATGGCATTAACGTGTTCAGAGAAGTCAAGGTGGTTGTCAAGCCAGATCCTGAGGTACTTAAAGGATAGTACATTCTCAATGTTGGACCCATCTACGGTATGGAAGATGGGGGGACTGCCAATCCTAGAGAGCTTCTGCTGAGATTCAAAGGTCATGGTGACCATTTTTTTGGTGTTAAGTGTCAGCTGATTTCAGCAGAACCAGAGCTGGACATTGTCAAAGTCCCGTTGAAGCATGGTCACCAGGTCAGCAGAGGAATGGCCAGAGACACATAGGACTGTGTCATCAGCCTACATATGAATGGATGCTGAAGTGCAGGCAGCAGGACGGTCATTTGGAAAGAGTGAGAATAAGATTAGACTGAGGACTGAGCCTTGAGGTACCCCAGTGGTGACTGGGAGGGGAAGGGAAAGGGAGTCCCCAATATGGACTGATTGGGAACTACCCATGAGGTAGGAGCAGAATCAGTTGGTGGCCAAGGAGGAGAGTCCTGCTGCAGACAACTTAGATAGGAGAAGGAGATGGGCAACAGTGCTGAAAGCCTTGGCCAAGTTGACAAAGATGGCTGATATGACTAGGCCCTGATCCATCCCTGTGAGATTGGTATCAGTTAGTTGGAGGAGGGAATAAGAGGTGGTGTGGTTTTTGCTGAATCCTGACTGGTACAGCATGTAAAAGGAGGAAGAATCATGAAAAGGGGAGAGTTGAGATAGCACCAGATGTTCTTGGAGTTTGGCGAGGGTGGGGAGGAGAGAAATGGCATGGTAGTTACCAGGAATAGAAGGATTGCCACCTTTAGAGAGGGGAATGACTGTGGCATGCTTCAAGGCAGATGGGACAGAGGCAGAGGAGAAGGAAAGGTTTAAAATGGTGGAGATGGGGATACCAATGGCAGGGGCTGCCAGGTGTAAGAGTTTAGGATCAAGCCCATCAGGGCTTTTACTCCTGAGTGGGTTGAGTGCTAGTAGGGCATTGATGGTGGCATCAGGTGTGATGGGAGAGAAGGAGAACTGAGCAGGTTGTGGGGGAGAGAGGGGTTGCTGAAGCTGGTGGAAAGGATGAGTGGAGGGAAGAGGCACAGGTGGTGAAGAAGATGTTGGCCACTCTCTGGCCACTGAGAGTGAGTCTGTAATAAATGAGTCATTCAGCTTCAGAACTGGGATAGTGGGTTGGGCCTTGGAAAAAAAAGAGCAGGGACAACCTTCCAGAACTTTGAGGGGTGGCTGATATTGTTATGGAAGGTAGAGGAAAAGTACTCTGCTTTGGCTAACCTAGTGACTCTGGTGTAGGCATTGTGCAGGGCATGATATTTTTGTAGGTCCAGGGGGGAACCTGAGGATTTGTGCTCCTTCTAAGTTAAGTCCCTGGCACATAGGCTGGCTAGGAGTTTGGTAGAAATCCAGGGGAGGTGGGAGCCCCTGATCCTGGTTTTCCTTATGGGTGTGTGACGATCCGAAGTAGAGAGGAATTTGGATTTGAAGTAGTCAAAGACCTAGTCAACAGTGCTAGAGGCTGATACAGGTGACCAGTCAGTAGCAGCCAGGTCATCATGGAGGACTGATAGATCTAATGCGCTAAAGGAATGGAGCAGAATAATTTTTGGGGGGACTTTGGGACAGTGAATTTTCTGGACACAATAGGCCATATGGTGATCACCGAGGGTGTTTGCGAGAATGCCAGCAGCAGTTATGTGGTGGGGATGAGAGAAGAGGGCCCAGTCAAGCAGGGTGTGCTTGAGAGATTTGTGGTTGAGACAAGTAGGTTCAGTGACCAGCTGAGTTAGGTTTAGAGATGTGATATTAAAGGAATAATGCCTGACAGGGTGGGTGTTATGCTGGGATAACATCCCACCTCGGGTGGTTGGGCCCGAGGCCACTGGCCGAGGGCGTCCAACACCCGAGAAGGGATGTTATCCCAGCATAACACCCACCCTGGAGGGCATTATTCCGATTATACAATGACCCTTCAGTAAAATGAAGTAAAAATATATATTAAGAATATATTTAAAATGCTTTCTTTACTTATTTTTTTTACTGTGTAGGTATAGATATTAAAAAAATAGTGCTGCTCTATAGTTTGCCCAGTATGTCGTAGTATTTTTTTCCCCTTTTACTATTGCCCCCCTCCCTTGATTTTTCTTTGGTTGTGAACTGTTGCTGCCCCTATTGTGTTTTATTGACCAGGTGCTTTGCTCTTTCTTGGAACAGGTGAAGATGTGAGTACTTATTTTTTTTTTTCTTTAAAGACTCCAAGCCGTGCTACCGGGACAACGCTCTAGGTCCACAGTTCTCATTTCCGGTTTCAATTGATGACTTGAAGACGTGGTTTGCGGTCTTCAAAGAAATAAGAAAAATATACAGTCATCTTCACTGGATCCCAAGAAAGACAGAAGGACCTGTTCAATTAAACTCGATGGACAGCAACGTATGTTGAAAGATTTTTTTTAAAACGCATAGCGTTTTCATGCAGTTCTTGTGGGCAAACTGCAGAGTGCCAACGGACGAACTGGCGCTGAGAGATACAAAGCTGTTTCAGTGACATGTAAAATAATAATTTAAACTTTGGGCTTGGGAAAGGGGAGGTTCTACTTTTTTTCTGTGGGTCAGTTAGCGGGGCAGTGCCGATGTCCAGTGGCGAACGGTGGGCTGGTCCCGAGCTTAGCGGGGACTGCTGAAGCTGCTAGGGATGATTGTGAAGTGATCTTTTTTCTACATTAGCTGCGGTCATCTGTGTGGTGAGACTAGACTCGGGATGTTATGCTGGGATAACATGCCGGGTCCAGTCTCACTCTGACCAATCAGAGAACATGAATCCTTCTTGCCATTGTATAATATGATATATCCTAGGTTAAGAAGGGGATAGCCCATTCAAGTTAAACTTGCCTAGTATGATTAATTTATCAGGAGAGGAATGAGAGGAGATGGTGGTGAGGAGATCTGAGACAGAGCCGGCGGAGAGACTGGGGCAACAGTACACTCCTGCTATGAAGATGGGAACAGAGAAAGGGAAAGAGAGTTTTAGAAGGATAAGTTCGTGGGCTGATGGGAGAGAAACAGAGAGGATAGTGGAGAACTGGAGATAGAGATGGTGATATCCTCTCTCCTCCTGGGTCTGTCCTTCTGGGTAATGCAGTACCCGGGGATGGAGATAGCATTATAAGGGATTTTAGAAGAGAGCCAAGACTCTGAGATAATACATATATCTGGCCGGTTTGCCATAACTGGTTGAAGGAGGTCAATCTTAAGAGAAGACTCCTGATATTAAGGTGGACAATACATAGACCTTTAGGCAGGCAGGGGGTAGAGGGGATGGAGGGAGTGTGAGGGGATAGTGGGATGGGGGTTGGAACAGGGTTAGACTCAATATCCCCTGTGCCCAAAAGCAGAAGCAAGATAAGGAGTCTCAGTACAGCCAAGCTCCATCTGCATGCAGGATGAGAGGGAGGGTGTTTACTAACCAGTGAGGGGGGAGGAGGAGTGGAGCAATGCACGGAGTGAGGCTAGATGGAGGCAGGGGGAGGCAGTGCATATAACAACTGAATCACTAACATAAGCAACAGCAACACAAGAGCTTGCTTACTGACCACCTCATGTGCTGCTGTTGCTTATATGAGTGATTTAATTGTTATATGCCCTGGTTAAAAAAATGTGTTTCTACATGTAACTTGAGCCTGGACAATATGTCTACTGTGGTATATGTCCATGTAAAAGAGAAGTTGTGAGAGTGCTGCTTTTCTCCATTTTTGCCTGACTTTGCACAACATTTTTTTTATTTTGAATGTAGTTCACCTTTTACAGCGGCTGCACACTGTTTACCCTGCTTGAACCCTTTCTCTTGTATGACCCCCTAGTCCTTTTCCTCCTCCGCTGCAAATAAAGGTGTCCCACTCAAGATATTCTGACAGTCCTAACTCCTCTTTTCCACTGAAGTGTAGTGATCACATTGAATATGGCACTTTATGACACGTGTCTATGTCTTCTGTTGGCACCCTTTGCAAACTGTGTGAGAGGCCTTTTGGCACCATGCATTTCTGCTTAAAGTTGAACCAGCATAGTATTCTGTGGTGATTTGCATATGCAGCCCTTGATGCTTTGGATTGTGGGGGCATGTGTGATTTTGTATTACTTTAGGAGTCTGACTTCTCCTGAAATTTGTCACTATCTTCAAAGAAGTTCAATACCCTGGCAAGCTTATTGTTATCAGAAAACCTAACCAGCCTGCTAGAGGGGCCAGGTTCTAGATTGTTGAGGAACAATTTAAACAGAAGTGCCCCAGTACTGATCCCAGAAAAGATGCAGCTGAGAACCACTCTACACTTGGAGTAGTGCCTATCCATCACAGCCATCTTCTATATTCAGCCCTATGCCAGTTAGCAATCAGATTTTTGTGATTCTGTGTTCCATTTTGCCACCATTCCCCAAAATGAGTATCTGTCTTTCTCACATTTTATCATGCATGTCATTACATAGTTTATTTTGATGTATTTTCCCCATTTGAACTAAAATTTTCTGTAGTTTGTTCTGTGTTTATTAAAGTATTTGATATTTTATGTTTGATTTACTTTCTGTCTGCTTTACAAATCTTTAATTAGTTTTCTTTTCCTTGCATTCTTCATTAAACTAATCCAGCCTTTCTTCATACCATGCGTTTGTGTTCCAAAGTATACTGTATAAATACACTGGTGACCTCATTAAAAATTGTACTCAAATATTGACTAATTTCTGAAATAGTGTTGACACTAGTATTTTTCAGTATTCCATTAGGGATTTGTCTTTTAAGATTTGATTTAATTTATCTATCGGGAAAAGATTATCACAATTTGTTGTTTTTTTCCCTCATGATATTTATTTCTAGTTGAGTTAAGGTGTTACTTCTTTGATTTATATTGTCACACTTTTCATTATTTAAGATTGTTTAACGAATAGTAGATGGTGGTCAGTTTCTTTTCTGGGTGCAGGTTCCAATTATTTACAGTTCTTAAAGTTTGCACATTGGTTTATTGCATACTGTAATTTATCTCTGGGGCATCATTAGGACAAAAACAAATAAACTTTTGCTTGTTATCCCAACCCAAATCTAGTTAGTATTATTTCACGCTATACACCCTTTGTTACAACTTTGTACTGTAGGTATAACCCAGCTCAGCTTACACTCTGCAGCTGCTCCCACCCTCCCCTCATATCTAAGTACACAATCTGTGAATAACAATGATAGGCATGTTGTGCTCTCTCTCTCTCTCTGTCTCTCACTTTCTTTCTCTCAAACATAGAAACACAGAATTTGCCAGCAGACAGGAAGTGCTTGACCCACCTAGTCTGCAGATTTTTCCCTGCCTATAGTATCACAGCAGATCATACTTGATCTCTGGCCCATTCACTCCCTCTTCCCTTTCCCTAAGATTCCTTTATTTCTTTCCCATTCATTCACTCCCACCACCTCTGCTGGAAGACTGTTCCAGGAATCTACTACTCTTTCAGTGAAGAAATACTTCCTCATATCTCTCCTGAATCTACCCCCTCCAGCTTTTTATTGTACCCTCTTGTCCTTGAGCACCTTTTTCTCTGAAAAATACTGCCTTGTTGTACCTTGTTTACCCCCTTGAGGTATTTAAAGGTCTCTATCATATCCCTCTTCTCTCTTCTCTCTTCCAAGGTGTACTGTACATATTTAGGTCCTTTAGTCTTTCGTCTTAGGGCTTCAGATGCAGGCCCTACACCATTTTAGCGCCCTCCTCTGGACCACTTCCACTCTATCTCCTTTCTGACATGTGGGGCTTCATGTTCAAAGCCCTGAGAATGTTGCAAGCCCCTGGTGCACCAATCATTTTGCAGATAGGGTTGCGGCATTCTCCCAGCTGGCAATCGGGATTTTCAGTCCAGAGCACCAAATGCAACAAATTAGACCAGCTTTTCTGAGGGCTAACTTGTGACATTTGAGGGACCCGTTTTACGGCACTTGCATCAACCTTTTTGTGCAAGCTGCTGTAAACTGAGGAAGCTGTCACAACTGCACCCAACAACAGAAAATTGGGTGCAGTTGCAGCAAAGGAGTTTAGCACAGCTGCACCAAAAAAATGACTTTGATGCAAGGCTTGACATAAGCCCTGCATCAGCTTTTGAAAATCAAGCCCATTGTCTCCAGAAATGGACACAGTACTCTAGACTGAGTCTTACCAGCGAACTATAAATAGGCAACACCACCTCCATCTTTCTGCTGGTAATAGCCCTCCCTATGCACCACAGCCCCCCACTCATCCTTCTAACTACCTTGTTGCACTGCCTGGTCACCCTTAGGTCATCGTATGTGATCACCCCCCGATCTCTTTCCTGCTTGGTGGTTGTCAGTACCACCAACTCATTTTGTGCTCCTCCCCTGGGTTTCTATGCCCCAAGTGCATTGTTTTGCATTTTTTTGACATTGAAACCCAGATGCCATACCCTTGACCACTCCTCAAGTTTTTTTTTAGATCGCTGCTTATCCTTACCACTACCCCTGGAGTATTTACCCTATTGCAGGGTTTGGTGTCATCCACAACAAAGCAGATCTGCCCTTCTAGCTCCTCTGCAATTTCACTTATAAAAATACCAAAGAGGACTGAAGTCAGGATGACTGGCCTGTAGTGGCCAGCCTCTTCCCTGCTACCACTTTTGTTAAGTGAGGTTACATCTGCTCTCCTCAAGTCCTCCGGGACCACTCCTGTTTTCAATGAGCTATTAAATAGGACCACCAGAGGTACAGCCAATACCTCCCTAAGCTCCCTCAAGATCCTTTGGTGGGCCCTTCCCCATCTCTTTACTCTGTTAACACTGAACAATAGCATTTGTTCAGAATGTCTGCCTTTTCCTGTTCCCCCTCTCCACAGTACTCCCTTCCCTTCCCTTCCCTTCCCTTCCCTTCCCTTCCCTTCCCATCTAAACCTTACAGTCCCACTCTTGGTCTTCTTTTTTCACTTACATACCTAACAAATGTCTTGTCCCCATTTGTTACTGCCTTGGTTATTTTCTCTTCAGTGTGTGCCTTTGCACTCATTTCAGCTCTCCCTGTTTCCCTCTGTTTCCTCTGATATGCCTCCCTGTCCTCCTGCCTCTGCACCTTCTTGTACCTTCTGAATGCTACACTCTTTGCTTTACCATTTCTGGCACCTCTTTCAAGAACCATCGCAGTCACTTTTCCTTTTTCTTTTGCTCCCTTGTTTGACACAGAGGTTGGTTACCTTCACCATGACCCTTTTTAGTTTCCCCCACTGTTTCTCCACCCCGCCCAGCTCATCCCAGAGGCATTCACCCATCTTTTTAAAATCTGCCCTCCTAACCCCAGGATCCTCGCCTTTGTGCAGTTCGATTCTGCAGCTATGTCCTTATATTGAATCACATAGTATGGTCATTGATGATCCCTAGATGGTCCCCCAGCTTGTCATCTGCAACACTGTCCACATTGTTGAGTACCAAGACCAGATTGCTCTATCATGAGTGAATTCACTAACTTGTTGCCTAAGGAATGCCCCCTGCAGGGAGTCCAAGAATTCTGTGCTTGTAGTTGGAGCTGTAGATGGGAGGCTTCAATCTACATCAGCATATTAAATTCCCCCACCAACAGCACCTCCCCCTTTTCTGCCATCTTGCCATTGCTTCCATCACTGCCTTATCTAACTCCTCCCCCTATTCTGGAAGTCTGAAAATCAAATCAGTGCAAATAAAAGCTCCAATCCCCATCTCTAGGGTGGGCCACAGTACCTCTGGCTCTCCTGTATTCTCTGTATCTAAATCACTTTAGTGTTCTCCCTCATACAAAGTAGTACAACCCTTCCTTTCTTTCCTTCTCATTGCCTGCCATAACAAACATTACGATTGCTTCTGAGGACAGATGGAAATCACAACTGGATATATTCTACTAAACTTTTAGATTGTATCTTGCACTTGTTCACATTTTCATGTATTAGATTTCAATCTTTTTTTTAACCAAATTTAAGCAGAGTTACAGAACTGGAGATGTCTTTGTTAGAAGAAACATAACAGCTAAAGAAGCAATGCAAACTTCCTCTTTCGTGTTACATTTATGTGAAAATGTTGTGAGTAAAAGAAAAAACAGTTATTATAAAAAATATGATATGGGTTTTAGTGTGGTAATTCACACCCTTGGAGTCTGTTAACAGTATAAAATACTCAGCCTTCAATCTCCTGATTTATGTGGTATCACTACACACCTTGGGTATGTAAAAAACACTGGTCCAATGCTCTACCATTTTATTGATTGTTGTCATTAATTCTATTGCAACCAAAACCGAGGTCCAATGAGTCCTGCAAACTAGTTTTGATTTACTGTAGACCTACATTTGGGAAAATCTTTTAACATTTAGTTCTAGTAAAACATTGTGTATACTGTTTGGCTTTGTCCACAGACTAAACTAGATGCATACTATGTAGCCATCAAAACAAGGGATCAATAAAGATTGAGACAGTCTTCTAGATACAAATACTTAAATATCTTTCTGGACCCCCAGTTAAAATGGAAATCACAGATCAACACTCCAACTAAACACAAAACGGCTGTATATCAGCACCATCACTGGGGGGCCCTAAAAAACTCAAAGGATGATCAGTAATGCTATTGTTTCAATTTTCCAACTGAGATTTCATATCTGCAAATACATCCAGTTTGCTCATTCACAGGCTTAACATGCAGTACAGCCATCTGGCATGTGTGGTTGTAAATGCTTTTGTCTATAGAATGCCCATCACTGTACCCAATATCAAATGGTCAGCTGGTCCCCACTGACCAACAGATGTTACCTGAAACTCACCCATCTCATTTATATATGCACCCAGGGAAAACTACTGCAATATATTTCTGATGTAATACACTTGATGGTAACTAAAGTGAGCTAAAGACCATCAAATACTCTGTAATTTTACTCTTTTGCAGCCAAAATCAAGGTAGGCAGCCATGCTGTCTTATGTCAGGACCCAAAGCTAGGGACACTCTTTCTAGGGTACTTCAGCCTATCATCACTGGTAATAAAACCCCACCTTCTTCTTCTTTTTATTTATGTTTTATGCCCCAGTTTTTCCATGTTTTTCACTCTGTCCTGGCCACGCATGCATATGTGGATACATGTGCACGCTGCAGTACTGGGATGCCCTCCCGCTGCTTGCCTCCTGCTCACCTGCACTGCCTGTGGACCTCCATCCAGGAGCAGTGGAATTACAGCAGGCGACAGAGTCCTCCTCAGGGGAGGAGAGCTGCCTTTTGGCTGCTCAATCCTGCTCCCTTCCACCCCTCCCCCATGCCGGCTCTCTGACAACCTGGGCTCGTTCTTGAACCCTGGTCTCTGCATGCCATGAGGTAAGGCATCCAGCACCTCAGCCATCAGTGCTACCGGGCCAGCACCCCATCTTCTTCTGCTGTGAAACACTAGGTCATAATCCACTACAACCAATGTCAACACTGATCACTTTTCAATACTGCATTTTGTAAGTTGTTGAAATAGTTACTTAAACATAGAAACACAGAATTTGCCAGCAGATAAGGACTGCTTGGCCCACCAGGTCTGCCCATTTTTCCCTCCCTTCAGTATTATCATACATCCTACTTGATCTTCAGCCCACTCACCCACCCCCTCCCTTTTCCTAAGATTCCCTTATGCCTTTCCTATGCACTCTTGAATCCCGTCACTGTTTTCTCCCCCAAAACCTCCACTGGAAGACTTACAGGAATCCACCACTCTATCTGTGAAGAAGTACTTCATATCTCTCCTCAGTCTATCCTACTCCAGCTTCTTATCATGTCCTCTTTTCCTTGAGTACCTTTTGTTCTGCAAAATAATACCCTCTTGTACCTTATTTACCCCTGTGTGGTATTTAAAGGTCTCTATATATCCTCCCTCCCTTCTCTCTTCCAGCATGTACTCATATTGGTCCTTTAGTTTCTCCTTATAGGGCTTCTGATGTAGACCCTGTACCATTTTAGTTGCCTTCCTCTGGATCACCTCTGCTCTCTCTGTGTGTCCTTCCAGAGACATGGTTTCCAGAATTGGACACAGTACTTCAGGTGGGGTCTTGTCAGAGATCTATACAGAATAAGTACCACCTTCCCCTTTCTTCTGGTGATACCTCACCCTATGCATCCCCGCTTCCCACTAACCCTCCCAACTGCCTTGTCGCATTGCCTGGCCACTTTAGATAATCCAATATGATTACTGCCAGATCTCTCTTGCTTGGTGGTAGTACCACTCCTCCCATTTTGTACTTTGCCCCAGGTTTGTGTGCCACAAGTGCATTACTTTGCACTTTTTCACATTGAAACCTGGCTGCCATATCCTTGACCACTACTCAAGTTTTCTCACATTTCTGCACATCCTTTACTCCCTCCCCCACAGAGTGCACACCCTATTGCAGATTTTTGAGTCATCCAAAAAGAGGTATGCCTTCCCTTCTAGCTCCTCAGCAATGTCACTTATAAAGACATTAAAAAGGACCAGTCCCAGCACTGATCCCTGGGGAAGCCAGCTGGTCACTGCCCCTTCCTTGAAGTAAACTACCACCCTCTCCACCTATATCCTAAGCAATTTCTTACCCCATTTACCAGCTTGCTTACTAGCTTTCTAAGTGGAACAGTGTCAAAATCTTTACTGAAGTCTAGGTAGGCCATGTTCACCACTCCACCCTGATTTAACTCCTTGGTCACCCTTCAAAGAAATCTATCAGATTCGTTTGCCCCCCCCCCCCCCATGAATCCATGTGGTCCTGGGTCATGTAACCCATTGGATTCAAGATATTCTACACGCCTTTCCTTCAGCAGTAATTCCATTAGTTTACCCGCCACTGGCGTCAGGTTGACTAGCCTATAATTTCCAACATCCTCCCTGTTAACACTTTTGTGAAGTTAGACAACATCTGCCTTCCTGCAGTCCACCAGACCCACACCTGTTTCCAATGAACTATTAAATAGGTCTGTCAGAGATGCAGCCAGTACCTCCCTGACCTCCCTCAATATCTTTGGATGCACCCATTCTGACTACATTGCTTTGCTCACTTTCTGATTAGCCAGTTGCTTCAGGCCTCTCTATCATGAAAATGGACTAGTGTTCATCTCCCTCCAACCAATGCTCCCTTTACTTTTTTGAGGTCCCTCCCCTTCTACTTCCTTTGTGAACACTGAACACTGAACAGAAGTATTTGTTTAGGATATCAGCCTTTTCATGGACAACTCTACAAAGTCCCCCCCTCCCTTCCTTTTTTAACCTTATGATCCCACCCCTGGTCTTCCTCCATTTGCTTACATACCTAAAAAATGTCTTGTCCTCCCTTATCAACAACACTGCTATTTTCTCTTCAGCTTGTGCTTTCACTCTCCTTTCTGATTTTTTTTTAATTAGTTGTTTAACCAGGAGATTTCCATGCTTCCCTTTTGTTTCCCCCCAATACACCTCCCCATTCTCCTCCCTCTGCATCTCCCTATACCTTCTGAAAGCAATCCTTTTACCTTTACCTTTTCCACTACCACTTTTGAGAACTATGGTGGCCCCTTTTTCCTCTTGCTTGTGCTCACTTGATTAATGCAAAGGTCTGTTGCCTTTATTATGGCCTTTTTTTAGTTTCTCCACTGTTCCTCCACTCCAGTCAGATCCTTTCCCCGGCTAGGTCTTCCCTGAGGCATTCACTCATCTTTTTAAAATCAGCCCTCCTGAAGTCCAGGACTCTTTCCCTTGTGTGGTTCAATTCCACAACCATCCTTATCTAGAACCACGCTGTTCAGTGATCGCTGTCCTCAGGTGTCCTCCCACCAAGAATCTGCAGCACTCTCCCTGTTAGTGAGTACCAGATCCAGTATTGCCCCATCATGAGTGGGCTCAGGGAGGATGTCCCTGCTTCTATATGAAACTGCAACTAGGATGTTCCAATCTAGATCCAGCAGGTTGAAATCACCCACCGAAAGCACCTCCCCATTTTCTGCCATCTTGCCAGTGGTTTCCACCATTACCTTATCTAACTCATCCCCCTGTGCTGGAAGTCTGTAAATCATGCCAGTGTGAATAATGACTTCATTCACCATCTGTAGTGTGAATCTTAGTACCTCTCCCCCCTCCATATTTCCTGTATCTCTATTGCTTATATCATATGACTTTGATCACATAAAGCATCACATCCACTCTTTTCTTTCCCACACTGTTCCTCAAGATGAGAATAGCCTGGTATGGCTGTTATCCCTGTCATGGTTTTCGATGCACCATGACATGGTAAGTAATGCACACACATCCAGTACAACAGTCACCTTAATGGTCTCTAGTCCCAGAAACATATTTTCTAGACCTCTAGCATTTTCACACATGGCCTTCCAGATTTTGTTTCCACTTTGCTTTGTACCCTCTTTCTTTCCTTTTTGCCCCCTCTCTTTCCTCACTCTCTTTTTAATGCTTCCATTCCCAAAACCTTCCTTTTTACTGTCCTGCTTCCTTTATTAATTTCCTCCCAGGGATATTCCATTCCCCTCGGCTTCTCCCTACTTTCTACTGCATCCTGTGGGTGGACAGTTACTGCCTCCCTGATTTCTTCCTCCTGCCACCCTTTGATAGTTTACATGTTCATCAAAGTAACATCTAAACCATCCATTGAGGACTGTGGTTCCTCTCCTGGATGGATGCAGACCATCACCTCTGTAAAGGCCCTTATTCCTCCAGTTGGATCAACTCTCCCCAGTGTAGCTGAATCCCTCCTCACTGCACCATTCCTTCAACCATGAGTTGAAGGTGTTGGTGTGGAGATCCCGCTCCCTGTCATAGACAGACAGCATCTCAGGGAAAACCACTGAGCATGCTACCTCTCTAAGACCCCTCCCCAGCTCCCTAAATGCTACTCCACTATCCCAGCCCCATCCCTAGGCATTTCATTAGTCCACAGTAGGACAATGACATCCAGCTCTGTCTGCCATCCTGCTGCCCATAGCTATCCTCTGGACCTGCTTCCCATTCCTCTGGGCCATGGTGCTTTGTAGGTATCTAACCTCCCTCTTCCCCCTTTCCAGTTCCCAAATCTATCACCCTCACAACTAAGTCCCCCACCAGAAGTTACTTCCTCCTCCTCTCGGATTCTCTTCCTCCCTTTTTGGATGCTCCACTCCAGAGGACCCTCATATCCTCTCTGGCCATTACCACAGGTGCCACCTCCTGGCAGTTCCACCTTAATAGAGCAGCATAGGAATTGTGCAGTGGCACTGGTTGAGGAAGGTGACTTTAATCCACTACCCCACCCTTCCAGAGTCCACCGTATTTCAATCGTTTCTCCTCCCTGGCATCCTCTGGGCTAACGTGTCAGAATTGTTAGCCCTTGGGTGAGGGAAGAGGTCCCACAAATCTTGGCCAATGGTTCTTTTTGGACTTCTTATACTTCCATTAGACCTAGGAAATACTTATGTACGCTTACCCCTTATACGGTGTACTTAGCATTCCCTTTTTTG
Organism: Neoceratodus forsteri; assembly: GCA_016271365.2. Taxonomy (NCBI): domain Eukaryota; kingdom Metazoa; phylum Chordata; order Ceratodontiformes; family Ceratodontidae; genus Neoceratodus; species Neoceratodus forsteri. The sequence goes on from CM057453.1 coordinate 87,457,461, forward strand.
TTTGTTGCTATTTCTGTTCCCCTGTACCTGGTATAAATCCACTTACTGTTAGCTTAGATAAGGTGTTGCCCCTATTCCCAGTATTAGGCCTACCTTTTACCTTCCAGCCTTCCTAACTTCCCCTTTTTGTGTGTTGCTACTTGTGTTCCCCTATACCTGGTGTAAATCCCCTTATATTGTTATCCTAGATAGGATGTTGCTCCAGTTCCCAGTTTAGGCCTTCCTATTATCTTGTGTCCTTCCTGGGCAGTGAATGCAACAACAGGCGTGAACAGGAGCACTACCTAAGTAAGTTAAGGGAGGGGGGTTGACATAAGGGCAGACTAGATGGGCCATAATGTCCCTTTCTGCCATCACTTTCTATGTTTCTAGGTTTCTAAGTTGACCAGCAGAGTGCCCTGCTTCTTTGCTTATTCCTGCTGATGCCTGTCAATGCCTAAGATGCCAACCTAATCTGTTCCACTCACTCACTGGGACATGAACAGGTGTGGGGCATGTAATAAGCATTTTCTTTTAAGCAGGACTGTCTGCTTCCTGCTGTGCTCTGGTTGGCTCCTGACAATCACTTACTTTTTGTAAGATGTATCAGCACTTAACTACTATGATCACCTAGATGTTGTAATAGCTACCCTGCATCATTATTCAAATCCTAAGTGTTAAAGTGTAACTGTGGCAACTGTTATGTGACTGCAGTATCCTAAATAAATATAGTTTACTACTACTTACTGTAACTGTAGCGGATATTGTTTTCATTCTGTTTCATTTCCATTAATTCTGCCCATTGCTTTTGCAAGCATTAAAATCTCCATCGATAATAATTCTAGAGATTAGAAAGGTCATTTGTATTTCAGCTAGCTAATTCTCAGTGTCATTCCAGATTTTAATTGTATCTACTGTAGCTGGTTTTCAGTTTCAACCAGAATATTTACGTACTGCTCCCGGTGCAGAATGCTTTTTGTCCTTTGTGCACTGTAAGACTAAGAGAAACCCTTAATACGTAGTCTACAGTAGATATAAAACAGATAGTTAAGCACAGAAATTTTGCATGGGAATCCTATAAGAAATGTTTAACTACTTCTATGTTTAATACTTACAGAAATCTATGTAATAGGGTATCTAATATGGTTAGAACAGCAAAAATTAAACATTTTCAAGAACAATATGAGTCTAATTTGTCAAATCCTAGAACTTTTTGGGATAAAGTTGTTATTGTCTCCAAGAATGAAAAACTCTATACAAAAATTGAAAATTGGAGAGAAGGATATTACTGAAACAGCTGAGATTGTTGATCTCTTAAATGAAAAATGTACCAATTTGTCAGATAATAGAAGGAAAACATTACAAAAAGATTTTGAAGAACCGAGTTTATTTCCATCTCAGAGCAAAAGACCCATGTTTTTCTTTAAGAGAGTGGAAAGATGAGATGTGTATAGACATTTGCAAAATTTAGTCAATAAATTTAGTGATGGGGGGTTGGATGGGTGTTTTCTTAAATTAATGATCCCATACATGGTTGATCCCTCATGTTATATTTTTAATTTATTCTTGATGTCACAGCAATTTACGTCTAGCTGGAAGAGAGCAAAAGTCATTACTGTCCCAAAGAATCCAAATGCTGAGTTATTAGACGACTTCTGGACTATATCAAGTCTCAATCCCTTAAGCAAAATTATGGAAAAATATTTGCTAATCAGATTAATGAATACTTAGAGAATCAAGGTATTTTGTGTTTACAACAGCATGGTTTCTGGAAGCATTGTTGGACTGGTACGGCCTTGATCAGGTTTACAGACACCTTTCTGAAAGGGTCTGAGTGTGGATTCATGACTTGAGTGGTGTTTCTGGACCTTACCAAGGCATTGGACCTTATTGAACATGGTCTGTCTTGTTACAAGTTGTTGAATTTAGTTTTTTTTCAGTTGACTCTGTTTTGTGGATGATTGATTATTTGTCCAGTTGCTCCCAGGTGGTCTATATTGGTTCAGTCGAGTCATCTGAATCTTCTGTGGTTTGTGGGGTTCCACAGGGGTCCATTTTGGGATCCTTGCTATTTTCTTTGTTTGAAAACAAGCTACTGTCACAGTGTACAGTACGCAAAACAATTCTTTATGCTGATGACTTGATTCTGTTTCAGCAAACAAAATCCATTACTGATATTGTGCCTTCCATCCAAGGTCCCTCTCCTATCTAGGCCCCGGTCCAACCCCAGACTCCCTTATCTGAATTGAACTATTTTGGGAGGGTGGGAGGGAAAATCCTAGCAGAAAGAGGGAGAACCCAGGGTTGAAGAGCCTTAAGTATCCCCTAAGTACCCCAAGAACAACCCCACCTAGCTCCTCTCCCATACCAATCCTATTCTACCTTGGGGCGCCTGTTACCTTTTGCCAGGTGGTGTCACTCCTTACATCATTAGGCCCCTCCCCTTACCTTGGTTGCTGCTTCCCCCCTCACCCCCTGCCCTAGCTAATCCTGCCTCATCCTATGATTGCCATTTCCTTAGGGCTGCCAAGTGACAACTCAGGTTGCCTTTTATTGGCAACCCCATTTGTTCATTGACCAACCCCCAGAAATGACTCAATGTCCACACATTCTTATGGATGCTTATATGGCAAGGTTTGTTACACTGAAATTCAGCCATAGTGATACATTCCAAAACATTCATTTGTTTACAGTTTATCACATCCAATATGTCCCTATTGATCATTTGTCCAGATGGCCCCAGATTGTCTATATTGGTTCAATCAAGTCATCTGAATCTTCTGTGGTTTGTGGGGTTCTGCAGTGGTCCATTTTGGGACCCCTGTTATTTTCTTTGTTTGTAAACCAGCTACCGTCACAGTGTACAGTATGCAAAACAATTCTTTATGCTGATGACTTGATTCTGTTTCATCAAACAAAATCCATTACTGATATTGTGCCTTCCATCCAACAGGATTTTGATATTATTTGTGACTGGTTTACAAACGGTTCAATGGTATTAAATTCCAAGATAATGAAAGCAATGGTATTCAGCACTAATAACATGTTGTCCATTGACCAACCCCCAGAAATGACTCAATGTCCACACCTTCTAATGGATGCTCTTATGGCAAGGGTTATTACACTGAAATTCAACCATAGTGATGCATTCCAAAACATTCATTTATTTACAGTTTATCACATCCAACATGTCCATATTTATGCATTATTTTAAGTCTAATTTTAGTCCCAAGATCTTCTTCTTTTTCTTCTAGTTTTCAAGAGTCTGGATGCCAAATCTTCCCCCCATACCATCACCACAATCCTTGGGCCTTCTCAATTTCTTAGGTCCAGAGGTAGCATCCTGATCCCTAATACTCCTAAGTTCCCCCTTCCCCACCACCCTTTTACTCATTTCTGGATGCCTTTGATCCTGGCCCCTGTTGCCTACCCACCTCCCCATCCTGACCCTCTTCCCCCCCCCACTAATCCTTCCCCCTCTCCTCTCTTTCACCCTTTCCATTACCCCACCTCCAGCTTGCATTGGAAGGTGGGCTTCCCCCCTTGCAGGCTAGGTTTAGTCTTTTCTCTCCCATTTCCCAACCAGCTCTACCAGTGGCAGTAGAAAAAAAGCCATGCCAACCTCAGAAAGCTGAACCCCATCTGAGCAGTATGCCCTGGGCCTATCAAAGGTTATTTCCTTGTGTGAGACATATGACACCCCCCCATTTCCAGAAGCAGGCCCACGACAGTCCTATTCAGTCTCTTCCTGGCCTTCTCAATTACCCGTATGTCCTTAGCAAATCTCCAGACCCTTCTTGAAATTATCTCTGACCATGCAATCTCCACCCATGGCCACCACCCTTTTATCATTTCAAAATTGGCTTTAATGGCCAGGAACAAGGCTCCCTCTATCGGGTTTCCCCCAGTCATTGCCACCCAGATGTATCACCAGTATATCTGGCCTGCACCAAGTAAGCTTTAAGTCCTCAATTAGTGGCAAGAGTTGGGCCCATTTCATGTCCTGAAGCCCCTTCCAGTGGACTTGTGTTGTCTCTAGGCCTCCCTCCTGAAGTGGTAGTCAAATATCTTTTGGCCCAGTAGATGAATGAGCACCCCAATATCCAGATGTTCCTCCTGCATTCTCCTTCCACATAATGAGAGAAAAACAAAATAAAATTAGAACAGGTTATTGTCTGACATACCTTTTATAGCAAGATAACCTCCATCTACCTACTGCCTTGATGTCCTCTTCTGACACCCCTTTTTCGGCTGCTCCCAAAGCTGCTCCATTCTGAAAGAATGGGGGGCAAAATCCCTGGGTTCCAGCCCTATGAAGGCCAAAGTTTTCTTCAACACACACCCTACTTGGTAGTCCGTGACCAGTCACCCATTTCCATGCTTGAACCAATGCCCTGCCCCTGCTGCTGTGATGTCCCTGTATTCCTCCATGGCCTTCAGTGTGCACCCACTGTTTCCTTCCTCTCACTGTATCACCACCATTACTCCTCAGCTCATTTGGTCTGTCTTGGACCTTGTGAGCCAGATCGCCATACTATCACCTAGGAATGAGACCTCCAGCTCAAGCAGTCCAACTTCTGCTTCCACCTTACTCTTGACCATGAACTCACTGACCATAAAAGCCCCTTTAGCCATGACCATGAAAACTGCATGAAAAAGGCAGACCTCCTGGGCTGAGACACACACTGCCCTGAGAGCTGATCCTAGCCTAACCAAGATGTCCTCTGTGATGGGTTTTCTGCCATCCACCTGAGGCCCTTGTCCCTTCTGCCAGCCTAACAGCATGCACCTAACCCTCCTAGCCTTGCTGGGTTCTGGCAATCCCCACAAGCCACATACCCAACCTATGCCCGCCAGTTGTACCCCTATGGTGGAAAAGGCTATACCTTTCTCCCACCTATCCACCACAAACCTCGTTACCTGTTCTTCTGAGGGGGGTATACATACCTCCATGCTCTGCTGCCCCCAAAACTCCTGGAAGACATCCCACACTCTCTCATAAGCCTTCAGTGTGCTCAGCGACCAGAAGTTGTGATAAGCATTCAGGCTCTTGTCACCCAATCTCCCATAACTGCTCCGGCACCCTTGTTTCCACCTCCACTGCTCCAGGGGCCAACTCTAGGAACCTTCCCATCTGCAAACAAGAAAGACTGTCAGTGATTTCGTTATTCACCCCCTTCACATGCTTGGCTTTAAAAGTCAGGTTGAGCCACAGCCCTGCTAATATCAGCTGCTGCATTTCCCTGGTGACCATGTCCATAGACCCCCGTTTCTTATTAATGACCTCAACCACTGCCCTATTATTGCACCAGAACACCACCTTCTTACTTTTCATCCTGTCACCCCAAACCACCATGGCCACCCAGATGGGAAAGATCTCCAGGAAGGTGATATCCTTCAACAGCTCTTTGGACCTCCACCTCTCCAGCCAGACTGCTGACATCCATTGACTCTTCAAGTATGCCCCCATACCCAATGCTCCTGAGGCATTGGTATAAAGTTTCAAGTCTGCGTTGTTGACCCAATCTTCCTGCCAGAATGACACCCCATTGAAATTGTACAAAAAGGTCTCCCAGACATCTAAGTCCTGTTTTATGCCCCTATTGATATCCACCCAGTGGTGAGGCATTTTATCTGTACCTGTAGCCCTGGCCAGTCTCCTAGTGAATGCCCTCCATGGCCCAACTGCTCTGCAAGTGAAATTGAGGTGACCCAGCAGCTGTTGGACTAATGCTAGCAGCACCCTCCATCTTTCCGTGACCTGCCCCAGCAAATCCCTTAGCTTTTCCATTTTGTCAGCTGGCAACCGAAAACACTCCCTGTACAAGTCTACCTTGAACCCCAGGAATTCTAAAGTCCTGGTTGGGCCCTCAGTTTTTTCTGCTACCAGTGGGATACCTATCTCCTGGCACGTGCCCTGGAAGTCCACTAACATCCCCTCAACCTCTTTCTTGCCCTGGCAAGTCAGCAAGAAATCATTTAGAAAATATACCATCTGCCAGTGCCCATATCTGTGCCTGAATGCCCACTGTACCCATGAGCTAAATGCCTCAAAATTGGAGCATGCAATCGAGCAGCCTATTGGCATGGCCTTGTCAAAATACCCCCCCCCACGTCAAATTGGAAACCCAGCAAGTCCCACTTTTCTGGCCTCACTGGCAACAGCTGGAAGGCAGACTCTATGTCTGTCTTCAGCAATCATGCCCCCAACCCTCTAATCAGACTGACTGCCTGGTACAATGATGCCTATGATACTGCACACATCTCCTCTGGTATGCCATCATTGAATGACGGCCTCGCTGGGTAGGACAGGTGGTGTATCAGGTGATAATCTCCCATCTGCTTCCTTGGCATAATCCTCCAAAGGAGATATGCAGAAATCCCTACAAGGAGGATCCTGAAAGGGTCCCTCCACCCTGCCTTCATCCAACTCCTTCTGAATCTTTTTCTGCACAATCTCTTCCTTCCCCTTTATAGACCCCAAATTCTTTGCCCTCATCCCCTTCCTAACCCCCTAGAAAGCCAAAGGGAAACCCTGTGTGAACTCCTCCCATGGCAGTCAGCCCTGTTTTTGGTCTGGGTAGTTGGCTGTCCATTTCTGTACCACTGCTGCCCTTATGGTACATCCTGCTGCCCAGGCCCCACATTAATTCCAGCCATAGTTGGAGTTGTAACCTCCCCTGTCATTGAAAGCCCGGCCTCTCCCCCATAGCACCCTGGGCCCTTACCCCCCTTGCCCTGAAAGGACTGATTGCTATACTGCCGCTTGCAGCCCTGTCCCCCTCTGAGCTTGCATTTTGACACTGGGTGCTGCCCTGCACACTTGGAGCAGACATGTCTGAATTTGTAATTGACTTAAGTGCATGTGGCTTTGTTGAAACCCCAGCATGTCTTGGCTGCTGGGGGGGAGGTTGCCTTCTCCCCCCCCTCCATCCCCCCACTGAATTAACTGACAGGGCTCTAACCCACAATTCCAAGTGGGTACTGTCCCATGTGAGGTCCCCCTTCACTGCCATCCTTCGCCTAAATGCCTCATCATATTTTAACCACCCATACCCTTTTCCTGCCATATAGGCATTCCTGATAATAGCCATGTAGGTCAATAGTGGTATGCCCAGCTCAGGCTATTTTTCTAATAAAATTGCACTGAAAATCAAGAACCTAGCCTGCCATGTCTCCAAATTTTTCCACTTGTACATGACCTCCTCCTCCTTGGGCCCTACTACAATGAGGGCTACTGATATCTCTGACTTATCCATGGACTCCTTCTGGTCATATTGCTTGGTTGTTTCTTGGTCTACCAGGCCAAAGATGTCAACGTACTCTCCCTTTCATATTTTATCCTTTGTTGACACTGTCACGTGGTCCCTTAATGAAAAGCCCAGTGGCCCATCATAAAGCTTCTTGCTTCCTTTACCTGCACCCCCCTTCCCTGGGTTTTCCCCCTTTCCCTTTCTTTAACTCCTTCAAGGCCATCTCCATTTTCCCAGTGGCCTTGTCACCCATGTCACCTAAAAGACCCTCTAGGTAGTCTTTCAAGTTTCCCTCACCTGATGGGTTCCCATCACCCTTACCCTTTCCTGGTTCCCTGGGCTCTGGAATGGGTTCCAGCAATGGTTCCAGTGAGGGCTCCCGGGCATCCCCCATGGGCACTTACTACCCCTGCCTCTCCCTCTTGGTCCTGCTGGTTCCTTCCTTTTTCTGGCCTCCTCCTCAGCTTCCTTCCTCTGCTGAGCCTGGTCAATCAGTTGCATCATCTTCTGCATCAGTGCAGCCACCTCCTCCCTCATCTTTGTGCTGGTAGCCAGTGCTTGAGGTCTTCTGGGAGCCATCTTCTATTCTCTTAGATGCTAAGCTGGGACAGCGAGACAAAAAACACCCAACATTATTAAAAATGCCTGGCTGAGTCCCCCATGTTGGCCTGCCGCCCCTTACCCAGATATATCTTGATGATCCCTTTACAGTTATCCATACCAGCCAATTCACAGGAAGGAGGCAGCTGTATCCATGTCCTGATATCACCTTCTTCTTGATGCCTGCTACCCTCTTTTCTTTTTTTCTAGTTATTCCTCGAGCATGCTGCATGCCCTCTTTTCTATTCTGGGGTGCTGTCTCTTGTCCCATGCCATGCTATCTGGATAAGCCCCCTAATGTGCAGGCCCCAGCTTTCAGCATTTAGCCTCCCCCTGTCCAACCACCCCAGATCTAACCCATCCTGCCATGCCATTAGAATGAGCCTATTCCTCAAGTTGTTATTGTCAAAATGTACAGGAATACTGACTGAAAGACAAGAGACAGCACATACTGCATTATAGCACAGAATTAACTAATTGTATCTGTTTTAAGCTCAACACAGTACCAAATGAACGTATCTCAGTACTCCCAGATGCAATAAGTGACCACTCGCCTGTCATCTGCTCCTGGGCTAACACATTCGACAAGCCCCCTCCAAAGCTAATCTACATAAGGGTTACTAAACAGGGACACCTTCAGCTGCTAAAATCCCATCTAGCCAGACTAGACTGGGCAGTGATTGACACATTCAAAGACACTAACAAAGCCTTGGACCTGTTTATCAAATGCTTTACTGAAGCCTGTGACATCTATGTACCACTGAAAAAGATGAAGGTCAAAGGATGGTCCAACCCTTGGATTACTACTGACCTTGTAACACAACTCAAGCACAGGAACCACCTCTGGCACTGCGCTCATACAACTCCGATGCAAGGAACCATACAAAAATACAAAGCAGCCAGAAATGATTGCACTCAAAAGATACAGAATGTTAAAAGCAAATATTACAAGGATGCTCTGACCAACTCCTGGGGTGATGGGAAAAGCCTCTGGAACAACCTGAAATAACTCACAGGCAAGGATCCTAAGGCACCACCCACTATGCTCAACAGTCATTGTACTCCTATTCTCAACCTCGGTACCATCACCAATACCTTTAATAATGCTTTCTCCAACCTGGACAGTGTCCTTCCTCCTAATTTCTTTGACAACTCCTCCTCCAACACCTCCCACGTGACCAACCTACGTGATCATACAACTCCACAGTTTTTCTTCAAAGTGGTTCCACCACAAGTAGCTAGTAACTATATCAGCAAGGCCATCTGCAAACAAGGGTACAGTGGAGACTCCCTTGGCCTTAAATTGCTGGCACAAGTTCTTGATGAAATCCTTGAACCCCTGATGAAGATCTTCAATCTCTCACTTAGACTGGGCCAATTTCCCTCACTCTGGAAAAAGGCAACTGTCACATCGGTACACAAAAGTGGTGACAGGACTCTCCACACCAACTGCAGACCTATCTCACTCCTCCTCCTGTTATCTAAAGCACTAGAACATATAGTTTTGGACCAATTAGTTGAATTCCTGGATAAGTATGAAGTAAAGTGCCCAGAACAGCTTGACTTCAGAAAAGGGCATAGCACCACCACTGCTCTGATGGAATTTACAAGTTTCATCCACGCCACGTTCAACCAAGGAAACTGTGGGGGGACAGTATTTATAGACCTGATGAAGGCCTTCGACACCATTAATCACCCTGTACTACTCAGACAAGTATCATCCATAGGGATCTCCAATGATGCCCTTTCATGGTTTGCTAGCTACCTTGATAATCGGGTCCAGTGTGAGAATAGTAGGTATCTCATCTGATGAAAAGCCAGTCCTCTCCAGAGCCACCCAGGGGTCTATTTTGGGCCCATTACTCTTATCCCTCTTCCTCAACAGACTCCCTAGTGTCTGCCAGCAAAATATATTACTCTATGTGGATGATGCAGTCCTGTTTGCTAGCCACCATAACACTATAATCCTTGAAACCCAGCTACAGCTCGACTTCAAGCATGTAGAAGACTGGTTCAGCTCACAAAAACGTGTCCTGAACCACAGCAATACCAAAGTCATGACTTTCTGTAATCCATGGAGCAGGCACAAATCTCTGTCCCTCACCATCAAGAACCACTCTGGGAACTCACTTGAACATATCCCGGAGTTCAAGTACCTTGGTATCACACTGGACGGTACCCTCTCCTACACTCGGCATATAGACACTGTTGCCAAGGCTGCCAATATACAGATTGGTCTGTTACACAAACACTGTATGTCTGCGGATGCCCTTAGACTGGCCATCTACAGCTCTGTCACCTCTAACATTGAATACCATCTTGTCATCTGCGGCTCCGCTTCTATGACTGCCCTCAGCAGGATCTCAGTTTCACTCAACAAAGCCTGCAGACTATTAACAAGTGCAGCCCACCAAACACACACCTGTGACCTCTACACACAGGCTGGCTGCTACCACTACTCAGCAGAATACAATACCAAACCTGCCTGCTTACCAAAAAGGTTCTCCTTGGACTCATGCCCCCAGGTGTAGGTACACTCCTTTCTGCCTACAGAGGCATTCAGCACACTCGCAGTGCCCAATATCAAACCTTCTAGGTTCCCAGATGTTGTACCTCTATGGGTCAGTGGTCCTTCACCCATAGGGCTCCACAGTGATTCAATACCCTCAACAAAGAAGTACTTTCCTCTGCTACACTTGGACCCTTTAAAAGAAATTTCCAACTTTACCTCACCTCTACCACTCAATGTGACTGCTTCTCCTAAAAGTTCTGCTCCAACCACCACCTAGTTGCTCAAAACCAGTGACCCACCTCCTACCTGAGCATCATTCTCTCTGGTCCCTATTCTGCTACGTGACCCATTTCCTGCTCCCCTTCTCCCCGGTACTAGACAACCTCCCCCTCGCCCTCTCCCTGACAGTGGTCCCTCAGCCTGCCTACTTCCTTCTGTCCCCCTCCTTCCCAATCATATGATTATAGTCCAATTGCTTCTTAATCACTTAATCTCTTACTGTCACCTTGGCCAGCTGCTTTCTTAAGTTGCTCTCTAGTTTAGTCTTTTATTTATAAAGTGTGTTATAACTGTAAAAAAAAATTGCCAACCTTGGTATGTATTATGATGGTACATCTTCGATAACCTCTGTATGTATGTTCCCCCCATCTTCTGATGTGGAACCTTTGTAAACGAGCAGTTCCTGCTCAAAGATATTTGTAATCCTAGAGTTTAATAAAATAAAAAATTATATTAAAAAAATGTTTTTATCAGTATTTGCACAGATAGAATAATACATTTGTTCAAACAGTCTCTATTTTTGATCCACGACTGTTCGCAGTGGCCTAAATCAACAATGGTACACCGCCTTTATTAATCAGTTTTGTTTAGAATTCACACAAACTATACTGGTACTGCCTGGTACTGTTGCTGAAACAAATGGCTTTGTGCTGTGTAGTAAAAGACCCAAACAATGAAGACCAGTGACATTTCAAACAATTATTCAGTGTTGTCCTCGTCTGTGTGAAAGGACCAGGCAAAAAAACAACCTTAGAGACCGTTTTGCACTTGCAGGTCCATGTGCCTTCTTGCAACCTGATCTAGAGGCTGCAACCAACAGCACACTGCATGGTTAACCAGAGCTGGCTTATTAATAAAAAACCCAGGCACCACGCTAAGTGACACACCGACATCTAGGGGAGCAAATGGACACTGCAGTCTTTGGAGGGAGCTACGGCCAGTAGGCCCAAACCACCATCTGCCTCTGCGCCTCCGCTCCTATTCCCCATATGCTGCTCTGTCTTAATGCATGGTGTGACTGGGGCCCTGACCCTGTTTCCTTATATCTGCATCCAATGCCCCATGCGGTTGGCCCATGCTCGGCTGACCAGTGGCTACACCCATGATCAAAACTCACAGTCCTCCCCTTTAAATGTAGAAACTGTTAGTGCCCACATCAAGTTATGGAGCTCAGGCCGGTAGGCTCAAACCTCCGCCCAGCTCTATGCCTCCGCTCCTATTCCATGTATGCTGCTCTGTCTTGATGTGTGGTGCAACATACCAGGGCTCTGCCCTGTTTCTTCTGTCCCCATCCAATTGCTCACATGCAGTTGGCCCATGCTTGGCCGACCCATGGCTCAGCCCACGACCAACACTCACGGTCATCGAATCAGGTTAAAATCAGAATGTCTGCCTAATCTGAGTACACTTGCCGGACTTAATGCTCCACAAACCCACAACTGGTCCACATCGCCTGCACTTCTCACAGGCCACCAGGAGAACGCCCAACGGGGCAGCTCGGTCTCAATTCACCAGGCTGCACTCTGCGGGGCAGCCAGCCCCTACACAACATCAGTTGCACTCCTACCACCCACCCAGCGGGTGAAACAACAGCCAAAAACTGATGGCCATGCAGCCACATGATCCCAAGCCAATGTCAGCAGAACCAAAGAACCCTTCACTCAGATCTCTCTGCAAATGAATGCCACCATCTTTACCTTGTGGCATGCTGCTGGCTAGGCCAACACGACCAGCACCACACCACATCAAAACCTCATGGATTCCTCTCCAGGCAGGCATCTGACCCCATGAGCCACTCAGTCTGTTTCTCTGTTCCACAACCAGTGCCACTCACTGCAGCCACAAGCCACCTGCATTTCCACCTGCTCCTAATGCAGCTGGCTTCTCTCAAAATAAATTAATTACCAATCCCATGCATGCAAAGAAAACAGACCAGGATACTGCTAAATGGAAGGCACAGGACAAGAACCACATAGCTGTGGCCCACTTCCAGCATCCCGGCCTAGCCATGCAGCCTTCCCAAGTACCCCACCTTACCAAAGTGTATTTCCCTTGCCAGATGATGTGCTAGGACCAATTCAGTCACAAATCCTATTTGAAAGAGGGAGAACTCAGGGTTGCAGAGCCTTAAGTATCCCCCAAGGACCCCAAGAAGGATCCCAGATAGCTCCCCCCATACCAATCCTGTTCTACTTGGGGGCACCTGTCACCTCCCTCCAGGTGGTGTCATTTCTTGCACCATTAGGCCCCTCCCCTTAACTTGCCTGCTGCTCCCCCCACCCCCCTTCCCTGGCTAATTCTGCCCGATCTTATGCTTGCCATTTCCTTAGGGCTGCCAATTGACAACTCAGGTTGCCTTTTATTAGCAACCTCATTTAAAGTATAGTTTTGATCTACAGATTCATGGCTCAGCTGGAGTAATTATAGAGCAAGTGCAGCTATTTAAGTATTTAGGCATAGTGTTAGACTCTACTTTAAGTTTTTCCTGACAAGTAACTTAACTTTTTAGAATGGTAAATCAGAAATTAAGTCTTTTGTATAAGTTCAAAAACTACTTCACAGCAGAAACAAGAAAGGCCATTGCTGTTGGGTCCCTGCTACCACATCATGATTATGTGGCTGTCCTGTACTGTAAGTTAAGCATTAGGGGAACTTAATACCTTGACGATAACATATAATAATATCTGTCAATTTGTATAATGTGTTCCTTACCACACACACCATTGCAAATTGTACCCTAGGTTAGGCTGGTTGTCTTTTACCTCTAAAATAGAATATTTTTTTGGATGCTTAATTTTTAAGACCACCTCACTAAGCTCTTTGTCTCCCCTGGCTGATCTAATTACTGTCTGCAAGGTTCCATCTAAGTTGACGTCATCAAATGGATTGTTATTAGAAGCCCCTATGTGTAAGCAAAAACTTGGATCCTGTGCATTCTTCATTTTGGCACCACTTCTTTGGAATTCTTTACCAATGACTTAACGCATTGTGAATTCTATGCTGAATTTTAAAATCTTGTTTAAACAATTTCTGTTGACAAAATCTGTTAACAATTGCATTAAATAAATGTTATATTGTTGTGATTGTTATGTTTTTATTAATGTAATGTCATTTTATGGAATTTTTTTCTATGTGATGATTCGGGGTCAGATCTGAACAAGGGCTATGGTCTAGTTTCCCTACCCGGTTAACAAATGGTTAAATAAAAAAAATAAAATAAAAATATTTATCTCATTATGTAATTCATTATTTCTCCCAGACTTATTTACCTGAACATGTCACTGAAGGTTCCTACACCCATTCCATTACAATATTAACATATCTTTCCATATTGCTGAAATTAATCCTGTTAGTTTCTTATCAAACTTACCTTGGTGTCCTGATATAAAATACATTTTTTATAATCAAATGTAAGGTCTACAAATTTCCCTTTAACATCAGATGTTTAATTCACAAGTATTGTGCATCACTATTTAATTTTAGATATCAGAATAATTTCCTTTCATCCCATGATCATTTATGGCAGGGATAACACCATGAAATGTAAACTCTCCTTACCTTTCCATGTTTCTAATGTGAGAGATGTATATGGAATTGGAAAATGATATCCTTATGGTTGTTAATCACATGAGTATTATTGCCACTTTTCATTCATCTCTACATGCAATGAACATGTCATGGCATCATCTTAAAATCTCATACCCCATTGGTATTCCATGAAACTAAAGACAATATTCAAACATCTTTTGCATTCTCATTACCTTCTCAAATTACTATACATCATTTCTCCTGAATAGGGACACAGACAGACCCAACAAATAATAACTAGCAATAATGAATGGCCATAACATCTTAATTAATAAATGGCCATCACACCTTGCAAACTTCCCACTTTTTGAACAATATCACTTATATCGATGAAAACACCTCAAGAGATAGATAATTCCAGATGTTCAAGTCATAAAATGGCCTAAAATTCCTATCTATATTAGGTGGTATGCAAGAGGCTTCTCATTATTTTGGATGGAATGTTCTAAAGTCATAAAATGGAAGTATTTCCTAAGGTGGGAGTTTTGAAAGCCATAAAATAGATGCAGCTCCTATTTATGTTAATACCACTGTTCTGAGATGTCTAAATCATTTTTTTAGCTTTTCTCTAAAGATGGACTTATCTGACACATTTCTACAGTAATTGTTTTCCGATAGTTTACAGTACATCAAGTTACAGATAAAAAATAAATACTAGACATACAGTAGATATAAAAGGTAGAAGAGATTACATTTGGTCAGAAACATTTGTCCAGGTGCATTATTTATTTTTATTTATTTAGTAATTCAGAAACAACCTTTGGGTGTGAACTCTTTTACAAAGGTTCCACATCATGGATACAGAGAAGACAAATACATACATTATTTACAATAAATATGGTATCAAGCATGTTATAAGAAAGGGTAACAGGACTCTTTTGCTATGCAAAACAATGTGCAGATTTAATAACAGCAAGGTAAAACTACTAAACAGCAACTACTATAGCAGCCTCCGTGGCCTTGTCAGATGGTGGTGAAAGAAAGAGGTGGGAGATGCTTATGCAAATGGGGTTATACAGGGTGGAAATTGCAGGAGCAGAGAGGGTAAAAGGCAAGAGAGGGTTGGGGCAGAGGTCAGAAGGGGGTAATGAAGAGATGGGCTGTGGGAAAAAGAAGGTGGATATACCAACCCTCAGAAATGGAAAGGGGACAGGGGCAGGGGCAGAATTGGAGCAGATAGGTTGCTATGGGTAGGTTATGGTGAACATTTTCACAGGTGAGATAGATGAAGATGGTAGGGGGAGGACAAATGAGAGTGAGGACATTGAGGTACGAGGAGAAGAGAGGATGTAGGGTTCATGAAAATATATAGTGACGAGTGGGCAAGGTGCCAAGTAAAGAGAATCAGGCTCAATTCAGCCATTCAGTGATGAAAGAACGAGGTGCCCTTGGGAGAAACAGGCTCAAGTACAGGCATTCACAAATGTTCATAGCTGAACTTTTTAAACTGAACATAACTAAGAGATCTGGAAATTGAATTTAGTTATATCTTAGCTTGAACATTGGACATAAGGGGAATTTAGCGTAAATCCAGCACTGTTTCAAAACCCTACGATGAAAAATGGTGTGGGGAAAAACAGCACTGCATGGTTGTGTAATCTAGTGTGGTCCGAAACCATGCTGGATTATATGAAGAAACTCCAAGACTGCGCATGTGTTTATGCCCACCCAGTTTTTGACAGCACATTTGTGCAGTCGGGTTTTTGACCGGTTACTCTTAAATCTGGAGTTGTACAATAGGAAATTGCATCTGAACATAAACTTCGAAACCCCCCACTGTATCTAATATTTTTCCAGCATCTTATTTCCCGTCATGATGACAGGAGGGAGCACTTAATGGTGGGAGATCAGAATCTGGATTGGGAAAATTGTGGTAAACAGAATATAAAAATAGATTGGCTCCTTATGGACTTTATTGGTTAGTAACCAGCCACACACACTAACTATAAAACAGGGAACCACACAACAATAGATTGGCTGGTCTCAAATCGGCCTGACAAGATGCAGAAATGGAAGGTTTTGTCTGATTCCATCTCAGATCATTGCCCCTTGGTTTGCATAAGGAAACATAAAAGAGAAAAGGTTCCCCCAAAACTGATTCAGAGGAAAAGTGTGGTACGTTAGAAGAAAATAAACAAGATTTAGCAAAAGTAGATTTGAAACAAATGGAACAATGTGATCATCCTGAAGAGGCAGCTGCCTGGTTAACAAGACCTTCACTAAGATTTATAGATCAAAATATTCCAAAGATAAAACAACGAGTTAAGGTAATGTATTCGCCATGGCTCAAAAAAGACCTAGGACAATTAACGAAATTAAGAGATAAACTAAGGAAGCTTTTTTTGACAACCGGGGATTATAAACACCTGATAGAATATAAACAGAGACAAAATTTGGTAAAGGAAGAACTAATGCAGGCTAAATCAAAGTACTTTCAGATGCAACAGCTGAAAAACTTAAAAAATTCACTCTTATTTTGGTTTTCATTTCACAGCATTTGTAATCCAAAGGTGAGATCAGAGATAAACTGTCTGGCCAATGGGGATTCAGTAAAGACAGAAGAGAAGGAAATAGCAGATTTTGTTAACATAATTTTAATAAATCAGATTGGAGCAGATTTAGGTAAAACACAAATATTCAAATAAATCTCAAGAACAGGAGTCTAAAGGTGCAAGAAATGAAAGTGATGAGTTTTTATTGTTTACTGCAGTGCTCCCAGATCGGCCAAAGCATTTTCCTGTAGCAGACTCTCATTTTTCCTGTATTTTCCCTGTAAAACCTTGATGAAATCCCTGTAGGTTTTCCTGTATGCCCCAGTCAATTTATTATTGCTATTGGCATCACTAGGATGGTAAACAAAATGATGACAACACATATTCTGTCTGTTTTAAGGGTTCTTATTTACTTTAAGAATTAAAACTGACCCAAAACATCACATAATTACATGACAGCCTAAAGATATTTACAAGTAACATGAAAACAAGCAATGGTGGGGGAAGAACTGACGTAGAAGGGAAGCACTGATACTGAACAGGTGGTATAAAGAGATAAACACAGGCATATATATGTGAATACGTATAAAGTCTTAAAATGGGCACCCAGAAGTCACATTGTGCAAAGTTACTCAGGGTCAAATGAACACCTGAGGAGTGATGTGCAAAGTTTCTTAAAGTCACTTAGGATCCATCCACGATGTAAATATGTGCAGTCACCTTTAATATTTGTCCTTGTTTCTACAGTGTTCCAGCATGGTCTTCGTTGGCTTAAATTTAAAGCAGTCCTCTTCTGCTTTATTGAAGGAAACATGCAGCAGTGCATTGAGTGTGTTTCCTTTCATACAGCTTCTGTCCTTTGTTTTGGTATGGTTCACATCACTAAATAAGCGCTCCACATCTGCATTTCCATGGGGCAGAATTAGCAGTGCAGATGTAAGCCTGCCAAGTAGGGGGATCCTTAAGACACTTGGATTCCTGGGATTCTTCAGGTTTCTGATGTGCTGCCAATACTCGTCAATTGGCAAGGTGGTCTTTTCCCTCTGGGAAGGTCATCATTTCATATTCCAATATTTCATCATCAAGTTGATCCCTGACTTCATCATTGGTTCCAATAATGTTGGGGAAACAGTCTGCCAAAGCTTTTAATTTAGCACTTGAGACATGTTGTTTCTCTGGGTTTAGTGCCTCCAGATGTTTATAGATGCCACAATCGTAGTCTGCAAATGGCATTCTTCTTTTCACTTGCTGGCATGCCTCAATCCAGAAATCCTTTGCTAATGAAAGAAACTGTAGAACTGTTTCTTCTTCCCCTTCCTCTTGTAGTTGCTGTACAAATGACCTGCAATCAGATTTTCCAAAAGCAACTTCGTCCAAAGGAAGGTGGTAGTCTGCATTTAGGACATCAATATCTTGAACTTGTGCAGCTTCTCGAATAGTAGCAGTGGTTAGGAATTTTGACAGCAGTTTTTTGTACAGAACCTCCAGCTCATGGAGAACAATGTGAATATTTGGTTTTTCCTGCTGGAAAAGAAGATTGAACTCTAGAATCAGTGGTAATGCATAGTCCAGGAACATGAAGCACAGCTTTACTAGACTGGAACGTAAAGCAGTCCGGATTCCCAAAACTGTTGCACTTCTTTCACTAGAACTTTCAAAATAGGACTTCAGAGCCTGAAACTGTTCCACAATTCTCCCAGCCACTTGGTGCAGACTGAGCCATCTGGTCTGACACGGTTTCAAAAGTTTGTGTGGTTTTGTGTTGGTGAAGTCCTGAAAGGTCTGAAAGGTTTGCATTCTCTTGGCACTTTTCTTAAAATAGTACCAGATGTCTACAGGTAGGCTCTGTACCTCGTCAGGGAACACTTTGCAAGCATCATTTGCTACGAGGTGGGCAACATGGCAGATGCAATGAATATTGAAGATGTATGGCAGCTCCTTTTTCAGTCTGGAGAGAACACTATTTCTTACCCCTATCATCACATTGGCTCCATCAGACCCAAACCCTACAATGTTTTCCAGGGGGATTTCATCCTTTTGGAGTTCTTCAGTGATGGCATTGTACAAGGTCCCTGCATCAAATGTAACTCCAGATGCAGAAGGTGTTCAAGCAGCTTGTAAAAGCATGACCTCACCCATCCCTGGGCATCAAGGATGCGAGCAAGTAGAGCCAGCTGCTTTGCAACAGTCTGATCATTGCTTTCATCGATGAGGAGGCTGAAATGTTTTTTTTTCTCATTTGCTCAACAACAGATAGCTTGAGCTCTTCTCCAATTACATTCACCAACAGGGATTTTGTTTTGGTCTCCTTACAGGCAAACTTCTCTGCAATCTTTGAGTCCTTGAACATCACTGGGAACATCTCACTCATGTGGTTTGCCAGTGCAAATGGCAAGTGATGCTCTGCCACAGCCCTTGACCACAACAATTCTGCTGATGCCACATCAGCATCCAGTGAAAGTGCAAAGAACTTGCTGACCGTTGCATTTGACGAGAGTGATGTAAGCAGCTTCTTAAGTTTTTCTCCTCGACCATGATCACGAAGATCGTTCTTCCCTCCAGTGGCAACCTTGATGTGTTTGTAGCAAGGACTAGAGAGAGAGAGAGAGAAAAAAGACAAAAAAGAGAAAGACAGGATTAGTTTTTTAATTTACAAAACATTATCTCCTCCACCCACTCAAAATCAATCCTGACTGATCACTACACTGTTAGAACCCCTGTCTTACACTAGTTAGCACCCCTGGCTTACACTACCCATCTATTTTAATAACAGTGCATGTTCTCCAATACTTCTGTGCACCACCTCACACATTTTGCACACACCCCCAAATGCATCTTAGAATTGTGCATATATACTTACATGCAGAATGCATGTTCTTCCCCTTTGTCACTCTTCTGGAGCCATCCTTTGAATTCTGGTTCAAGTTCCCAGTCTTTCCTGTAGCTCTGACGATACCTCATTTTCTTTGCAGGGGTGGAAGGTGATGACGGAGATGCAGATCGGACTCTTTGTGGAAGACATATCGACCAATGGGATTCTGTCCGTGCTGCTGGTTCTGTTAAATACATAAAATTAAAAGTCAGTTGTGTGTTTCATAATCTCGAAAGAAGTGAATTTTGTCTTAAGCATGTGTAAAGCATGATTGTATGCTCACGAGGCTAAAGATCAAACTCTGGATCCCCAGGAGGCAGATGACAGCATAGTGTGCCACTGGATGGCATCCAACCAGGATTAATTGAACAGATGAAACCAGGATGAACAAACGAATGAACAAATGAACAAAAATGAAATGGACTAAACTAGACAGACACGACAATATTTTTAGTGACATCCATTGACACAGCTCAATACAATGCTGCAGTGCTTATTAAACACACTTACACAGTGATGCTATTACCAAAACATGATATCTTTGCATCCTGAATTGGCGACTTACCAATTTGATTTCAAAAGGAGTGGAGGTCTCTTGGTACTCGCCTCAGGGCCCTGCTGTGAAGTCACCCAGCTACCATGTTGAGGTAGACCGCCCATTAGCTGGGTCCCTACTCTAAACTGCATCAGTCTCAAATGGCTTACCTTTACATAGGGTGCATCAGGCCAAAATATGCTTACTCATGGTTTGGGTCCCCAGCCAATGTGCAGGTAACTGGTTGGGAGCTAGCTAAATCAATCATGAGAAAGCCATACTTCATTCACAAATATTAGCTGCTTACCCTTGCTCATATACAAATCATTAATGGGCTTCTAAATGAGGTGTGCTACTGTATATGGCATGCATAAAACAAAAAAAACAATCAGAGTGAGGACACCCTGCCCCCCATCACCCCCAGGGTAAATTGTAATGTTAAGCATATTTTTCCAGCCTGAATTGGCAACATACTAATTTGATTTCAAAAGGAGTGGGGGTCTCTTCGTATTCACCTCAGTGCCCTGCTGCGAAGTCACCCAGCTTGATGTTGAGGTCGACCACTCATGTACGTAATTTACTGACCACTCGGGGAAAATGGGGTTTTGCCAAGTCCCTCTTCCCCAACCCACACTCCCTTTACTCTGCTTTTTGCTTTCTTATATTGTTTTTCTTCTAACAAACTTATTTTCTCTTTTCTTTTTCCCCCCTACAGGTCTGACAGGACGAGGGCACCCAACTTATCAGATAAGTATAATTTTCTTTTTACTCCTGTCCCTTCCATCCCTTTCATCCCCCTTAAGAACTGAGGATCCTTTGTGACCCCTTTGCCATCTTTTATTTCACAGGGTCATGTACACCACCTCTTTGGACTACTATTTGGCTCCCTAGGTCAGGTAAGTCACATCAGAATCACCCATAAATAAAAAACAGGTATAAACTACTTTCTTATTTCATGGTGAAGTAATTGAGTGTACGCTGCACATAGCTTACTGATACCGTGATATGTAGAGAGAATGCAGAAGCCTGAAATGCAGTAGTAAGGTTTGATAATAGTGGGAGGGAAAACCAAAGTGAGAAGAGGTTGAGCTGATCAGAGTTTCACACCAACAGCAAAATTGCTAAAATAAGTGCCAGCTGAGAAAACAGTAACCCAGCATCCCTGCCTAGTATATTTAGCCCACTTCACTCTGAAACCAGACCCATTCTGGTCATGAGCACAGATCACCTCCAATTGCACAGCCAGATTCCACAATAAAGAAACTGCCAAAAGCAAGCCACAACATAACAGAGAATAGAAGCAGTGAGTACAGGTGGGGGGGAGCAAAGCAGGCGGGAGATGAGGTAGTGGAGGTGGAAATCACGACAGAGAGAATAGTAATAATGACATTAAATAAGTGTTCTTGCTGCTTTAAAAAAAAAAATGCTACCACACAAATAGCACAGATCTGAATACAATGCAATGATTCCAGCACAGTCTGCACTGTCAGAAAACGTTGATGAGGATGATGCTCCACTACCCAAACATGTATCTCTTCTACTGTACTATGGAAGCACTCTGAAGGGTTCTCTGGAGGCACATGACAATGAGCAAAAATTAATATCTGCATTCTGGCAAAAGCTCTGCATCCTAGTACTGACTTATCCCTCCCTTATTCCTCACTAGCACAACACAATACCTGCATTCTGGCAAAGGCAGCAGAAACAGAAACTGTCTGTTAGGCTATGCGACTGAAACAAGACTGAAGTGCACCGGACTGGACATCACAGATCAATTTATTACCATTTACCTGCCTCAGAAGAGTTGGTGTGTGCACTGATGTACAGACAGCTACCGCTGTGCCCACGACTGTCACTCTACTGCTCTCTCCTGACACTGGCTGTAAGGAACTATATTTTCACAGAGAGGGTTGTGGATGCATGGAACGGCCTTCTGGAGAAGGTTGTGGAGTCAGAAACAGTGGTTGAATTCAAGCATGCATGGGACAGTCATAAGGCAATTCTAGGGGTTGGGGGTAGAAAGAAGTAGGCTGCTGGTTAACTAGGATCTGCAGCTTATCCATTAGGTAGGGAAATGGGCAGACTGGGTGGACCAAGCAGCCCTTATCTGCCATCAAATTCTATGTTTCTGTTTCAGGCCACTATAGATCCATTAGTCTATTGGATAGCTCACAGAAGATGTTTACAAAAATTATTAATACAAGACTCTTGGGATGGATCAAAGCAAACAAAATTATTTATAGTGCACAAGCCAGATTCATATCAGAACATTCCACAATCGTTCAATGTTTTGTACTAACTCATCTCACATATGAACACAAGAAAATTAAGAAACGAAAAGTATACTGCATTGTTATAGATTAAAATCTGTATTTGATAGGGTAACCAGAGACTTACTGTGGCAAGCACTAGAAAAAGCCGGGGTTGAGCAAGCCATAATAAAACTAATTAAATTAAATTACCCGTATGAGGATAATGACACAAATTAGATACAACTCCATGGGGGGCAAAACTGGAGAATTCCACACAAATAGAAGCATCAAATAAGGATGCTCACTATCCCTGATTTTGTTCAACTTATTCATAAATTATATATTAATCAAAATGTACAATGAAAAGCTGGCCCGCCAGCGCAGTGGCAAGACATCTGCTTGCAGGCGCCAGCATCCCAGGTTTGGTGATCTACTCCAGGAGTCAGAGGACCTGCCACGGGGCAAAGGATTGAGCATCCCAGGGACTGCTCTCCTTCTCCGGGGGGGAGGAGGAAGAGTGTCCGGTGCTGTGTGGACCTCTGGCAGAGGCTGGGGGTACCACCACTGCCAGCGCCTCACACAAGAGGGAGTGGGCAGATGCTGGCATCATTGAGCATCCTCACCCCCAGGGATCTCAGCATACCAGGAAAAAAGATTCTGTCTCCATTCATGTTGGCTTCCACCCCCAACACCACTCCCGCAGTGATTAATGTCCATCAAGGGGTCCCGCTCCCATAGCCTTGCCCTGGGTGGGGTAAGCCAGAGCAAGAGACTGTGTTCTTTGGACCCAGAGGTGGCCCCACTCAGTCAGTTAAGCCTTGTCTTGGGGGGTGCAGTAAGCTGGGTGGGGGACCAAACCCTCCAGCTTGGGGGGATGGAGACAAGAGCAAAATAAAATGTACATGACTGAAAATTTTCACATGCACAAAATCGGTGGACATCCATGCCCATATCTAGACTATGCTGACAACAAGAACATCGTCCTAATATCAACAAGTTATTTAGAAACTAAGAGGATGTTGCAGAAATGCAGATTTACAAATAAATTATGAGAAATCCAAGGAAATGATATGTGGTGGAAATAATAAAAATTGATACTTTATTGACGGCTGCTGCGGCTGGAAACAGAACCAGTTGGTCCCGCTGACTCTCCGGATAGTACTCACACTGGCAGTGAATTTCCTACTTTGCTTGTGCTTTTGCTTGCTGCTGGCACTCTCTAGAAGTCCCACAAAAAACGCAGATTGTCCGATGATATAATGTCTCTCTCTCTCTCTCTACGACTGACTGCTCGCCTCGTACAGCTCGCTGCTCTAGCCTCTGACTCCAAATTAAACTTCCCGTGGTTACCTACATCACCACAAATCTGGATTTTTATAGTAGGGGGCTCAGTGGCTAGCCTATCGGCACTGTATCAGCAGTCCTATTAGCCATGAGGGGCATGTGTGGCTCTACGATGACAGCGTATCGGGGTGCCTCCAGCACATGATCACACAGCTCCCAGGGGTCTCAGGGGCACGTGATCACAGCGTGTGAGGTTGGGAGGCACCAATCAGAGTTTACTCTCGCTCTCTGTGAGAGTCTCGGACGGCCATCTTTAGTGTGCCTCTGTTCTCCCCATAGCACCGGCAACAATCTCTGTAGATTCAAAAAAATACTGATTTCCTCCCCGTAGCCCGTTTTCTGATATAAATCCCCGCAAAATATGGGAATCCTCGTAGATATGGGAGCACTGTTACTCCCATCCCTCAAAAGATGTGTTGAGTCTTTTACTGACACTAGATGAAAGGAAGGACAGTGGACCAGATTTGCTTCCTCCAAAAATATTGAAATTGGTAGCAGCAGAAATTTCTTGCCCTTTAAAATATTTGTTTAATCTGTCCATTTCTAGGGGCATTGCCCACTCAAAATGGAAGGAATCTATGGTTGTCCCAATTTTAAAATCTGGGGACAGGGCTAATGTCCCTAATTGTAGACAGATATCACTTTTTTCTAAACTAGGAAAGTTACTGGAAAAATGTGTCTTTAAGCAACTGGTGCCATATCTAGATTCAGAGGGGTTAATGGTTGAGCAACACCATGGATTCAAGTGGAGTTATGACACAGCAAAGTTCTGGTCATGTTGGGGAGCACCGTACTTAATGCTTGTGACAGGGGTATGATGACTGGTGTGATGTTCATCGACCTGACCAGGGCTTTCAATGCAGTCAGTCATAGCATATTATTGCAGAAATTATATTATTTTGGAATAACAGGGACCAGTCTAGATTGGTTTAGGAGTTACCTAAGTGTCAGAGTGCAGAAGGTAAGGATATGTAATTCCCTATTTGAACCACTGCTAACGAGAACAGGTGTCCCACAGGGATCAGTAGTGGGATGCCTGCTGTTTCCTATCTTCCTGAATGACCTACCAGGGGTATTCATGGAGACAGAATGTATACTGTACACTGATGACACAATCTTCTTCAGTTCAGGATATTCCATTACAGAGATCCAAAGGTTATTGCAGGACAACTACTGGAATAATAAACTGATAAAGTGGATAACTCAGAAAAAGTTGAAACTGAATGAGAAGAAAACTAATGTGATGCTGTTTGGGACATCACAGAGGTTGGCCCGGGCTGGAGGAGACCTGTCTATTAGGGGTAGCGAAGGAGTTGAAATTTTAAGGGTACAGTTGGTCAGATATTTAGGTATCCATCTGGATCCAACATTAGGTCTTATGGGCCACTTGGAAAAATCAAGTAAAAAGATACACCAGAAGCTGAGCTTCCTTTATAGGAACATCAGTGCCCTAACTGATGAGACCCATATGGATACAGCCAAACAAATACTATTGCCTATTTTAGACTATGGGGCAGTATTGTTCAAAAATCAGGGAAGCTCATTTATTAATAGGTATCAACTTATTTTGAATAGTATTTGTAGATTTGGTTTGAGGGTCCCCACATGAACTCATCACTGTCTCCTGTATGATAGGATGAATATTTTGCCGCCTTTGCAGAGTATTGATTATATAGCAGCTGTTTTTGCATATTCCATTTATCGAAGTTCCACACCTCCCTGTCTCTTTAAGAAACTTATTCAGTCTACAGGTCTACGTCTAACCAGATACAAATCAGACTTTCTTTTTTATCCATTTTAACCGAAACTGGTTAATAGTAACCGTTCTTTCACTTGGTATGCTCCTACACTTCTAAGCAGTCTACCATTCATAATCATGACTGCAAAAAAAAGTTAAGCAATTAAAACATCTGTTGAATGATCACTACCACAAGAACATTTCATGCAACTGTTATGACTGAAGTACTGCTGATATATTTCATTTTATGTACATGTCTGTTGATTGTTATCTGTTAGTATTTGTATTTGTATTTTGTACTGTATTTATTGTCAGGTGTGACTGAAAAAGGGCTGGGCCCAGACACCTCCTGGTAAAAAATGAAATAAAACTGTTTTTAAAAAAATCTGTCATACAGAGAGAGTAAGGAAAAACCCAGCCTTCTCAGACTACAAGACTGGTATCTGTACTGGTAAAAAACAATCCTCTATATGGTCCCCTATACCTGCCTCTGAAAGCATGATGGAGACTATAGAGAAGGAAAAAAAGCAAATTCCAATAAGGCTTGAGTAGGTTCAATCCCAAGAGAAAAGTGCTGTGCACCCTGATATACAGTATCTGGGGCTGCTCTGTGTCACTTTCATCCCTGTCTTCCAATACCATGTGCCTTTCAATATAGAAAAATCTTCAGCATCTTACATTCATATCAAAAATCATATAACAAAACACCTTATACTAATAGTAAGTCTCAGGATCCAAAAAGAGTTTGCCCTTGAAACGATAAATACAATGCAAAGTACTTTATTCAGACATGCAAATTAAAATTACCATGACCACATCCCAGCTCTTTAAGGCACACCACCTCATTGTCAGGGAAGGTTGTGCCAAGAAAGATTGTTTTGTTGTTATACTGACCCCTTAAAATAATAACTACTAATACTAATCACAAAGGAATTCGAGTCACAACACGGCATTTCATATAGCACTTAAAACAGTTTATGAAATAAAGTGGCACATGGCAACAAACAATATCTGCCTATAAGAGGTGATAACTTAGACTCTGCTTTGGATTTACCATCTCGAGTGTGCACAGTTGTTTTTGTAAGTAGTTTGTGCTTCTACCATTTTAAGCAACACTTCACACTATGTTTCCACATGGGTTGTTTGTGTTTTATTTTCATGTTAGTAAATCAAAAATTCTTAACATTGTGTTTTCTATTAAATATTTACATTAAGGTAATGTTATGGTTTGTGGACAAAGTAAAAATAATAGTTGTTGAATGTCTGGATTTCACATGCATGAACATAGGTCAAAACCTTCACCAGGATTCACAAAAAAACTGCAAAGCGCCACACAAAATGTTGCAAAACATCCAGTGGTTGCGCTGGTGGGCAATCAGGCTATTCACAGTGGGATAGCATGGTGTGATTTCTGACTGTGAATAGGGGCAGGTGGGGGACAGCGCTAACCCAGGAAAACCATCAGGAAACCCAGAAGTGCTTCACCCACAGCCAGCCAGGAGAATGGGCTGGCAACAATAGTGCACACATGTGCTAAGCCCCTATTCACTAAGGGAGCCATGTAAATGAGCCCACTGGATATGCAAGGTGCCATTGGCCATTAGCATGCCCATTATGGGGTCATTTGCATGGCCCGCAGGTGGCTTAGTGTGCCCCCATCAGTCCATGCCCTACGCAGTCACATTCCATGGTGGTCTAGTGCCTCCCTGTCCTCTGATGGCCATCCCCAATATTGAGATTCCTGGTAGTCTAGTGGTGCCTTTCCCAATCGTTGACCCAATAAGTGAAAGTAATGTTTCCATAGTGTAGTTGACCCTCCCTGACCCAATAAGTGAAAGTAAAGTTTCCATAGTGTAGTGACCCTTCCCCCTCCCAGGTCTCCAATCTCCGACCCTAGAAGCCAAATTAAAGTTTCCATAGTGTTGTGGTCTCTCCCCCTCTCTGGTCACTGATCACCATCCACAAATGTGGAAAACTTCAGCCCTGGTAATCTAGGGCCCTTCAGCCCACTCCACCCCATCCAGTGTGACCCACCACCCCATTCCCCCCATCCTAACCCATGATTGGCAACCAGCATTTGCTCTCCTCAGCCCTGGTCAGTCACAGTCAATGAGCCCACTGTACAGTAGAAGTGCTCAGGAGGGGCTCAGTCAGTGGCCAGCCATGATAGTGTGAGGAGGGCTAGGCTGGTTGCCGATCATGGGTTGGGAAGAGGGGGAGAGGAATGGTGGATCACACTGGATGTGGTGATGGATGGGGGAGGAACCACAAGCTACCAGGGCCTGAGTTTTACACATTTGGAATAGCAATCAGTTACCAGGAAGGGAGAGAGACCACTACACTATGGAAACTTTAATTTTACTTATCAGGTCAGTGATCGGGGAACAGAAAGGGACCACTACACTATGGAAACATTTATTTTACTTCTAGGGTAGGTGATCAGAGACCTGGGAGGAGGAAGGGACCACTACACTATGGAAACTTTGTTTTTACTTATTGGGTCAGTGATTGAGGAGGGACCTCTACACTATGGAAACTTTACTTTCACTTATCGGGTCAGGGATCTGGGACCAGCGAGGGGGGGGGTGCAGTACCTCTTCCAACCACTAGGGCTGTGTGGAGTACTGACAGATTTTGGTCAGTGGCAATTTCTCCATGCAAGGGCCTTCTCAAAAGGCTCTTGTGTGGAACAAACACTTTGCAAATCGCACTGTGGGGATATGCAGATACACTCCCATTCATTTGCATTGCGCCCCCCCCCCCCCAACATTGCTTGTGCGCAAACCCAGTTTACAGGGGCACACTGGGCTTTGTGAATACCAACTCTGGGCAAAATCCAGTTTGCAACAGGCAAAGTTTTGTGAATCTGGCCCCTTATGTTTAAATGAGACTAGGACTATTAGAGCAAATCCCTGTTTTCAAGATTATCCTGATACATATTAAGGCTTGGTTGATAAACATACAAAAGCAATATCAACACTGACACAGCTGTGATCAATATTCACACAATTGCTTATGAACCAAAGTTCACGCATCAGTAATGTGTGTCATATTTAAACATACAGCATACAGTAACATTTTAACTACAGTACATTATTACAGTACCATTACCTATTCATAAACTAGTGTGAGGAGTTAAATTTATAAGCAATTATGTAAACATGGGTCATAAGTCTTTCAATTTTGGCTTTGAATTCAATTTCCTTTTTGATATTGTACCTAATCCCTGCTATCTTAGTGTTTATTTTTTCTTTTCATTTTTGTACATTTTGTTGCATTTTCAGATAAACACTCTGGTACTGCATACAGTATCCCAAAACAGAAAAAGAGCAGATAAAAAAAAAAATCATCAAATTGTGGAAAATACATATTACAAACCAACACACGTAAAGAAAGAAGCAGAAATAAATTTTATAGAACTATAAGGTTAACTGGCAATTCAGTGTTCAGTGTGTGTGGCACTCTCTGATTGTTTACTGTGCAGAGTGTTAATCTTCAGGAGATGCCCCATACCAGTAAAACAACTACACCATGTACATTTCTGATCTTGAAATCGCTACAATAAAGTCAAACTGCCACACAAAACTACACAACTAACATCACAACTTGCATACAAACAACATTAAAATCTCAGTTCTTCATAACATTTAACTTACTACATAACATCAATTTACACCACTGGCCACAAATTTGTTCTCCTACAGTATGTCAGCACTTTGCATTTCAAATCACACCTACCGAACAGTGACAAACAAATGTACTGAAACCACCATAAAACAAGATTTGCTTCAATCCAGCAGGCTTGAGCTGTTGTGCGGTCAGGTTACATGTAGTTTTAGGTAATTGCGGTTAGAGCCACTGACCTGTGGCCTGTGATAGTGTTGCACAATACATGCCTACACCATGAAACCAACCAACATAGCCCCATCTACAATGTACATGCCTAGCCAACACTGTAGTATCTGTACTGCCACCACCAGTGGAATATATTCTTACAATATATACCACCCACAGATCCTCCTTCTGTAGTTTGCCTGCTAGCACTGTACCAACCACTGTGCATCTTCCATTGATGCACCTTCCAGTAGTCAATCAGCTGTCAGCAGTGTACCCATTGAACTATCCCATCTGTGACATTCTGACCACACTACATTTCCTTCTTGTTGCCAGTGCTTGCAATGTGCCTACCATCACCTTACCACCCACACTGTTCCAGCCAGAGTGAACAAACTTGTGATACACCTGCCAGTACTGACCCAGCAGCCAGCAATGTACTCCCTGCACTACCCCATCTGTGGCATTCTGCCAGCATGGCATTACCTATATCACATATGCTTATAATGTACCTGCCAGCACCTTACCACCCACACTGTACAAGCAACACTGCACCAAGTTTCAATATACCGACCAGTACTGAACTAACATCCACTCATTTACCTCCACGCTACCCCTACCTGAGACAATTTGATTTTAGTCCATTACTTACATTATTGAAGCTTGTGATGTTCTTCAACTGCCAATATCTTACTATCCACACTGTACCAGCTGTAGCACACTAACCAGCAGAATATCTGCCAGTACTGAACCTGCCACAAACAATGCAGCCCCTTGCACTTCCCACATCTCTTACAAATCTGCCCACACTGCACTACCTGTGCTACCCATGTCTGCAATATACTTGCCTGCACCTTACATCTCGCACTGTAACATCTACACTGCCTTGTGCCTGCAATAGTGCCTGTCTGCCTGCCCTGTAACACCTGCACTGCCTCCACCTAAAATGTTCTTGTGACCCCACTGCACTCAGGTTGGTAGCTCAGCCCCACACCAATCTCTGTTGGTTGCCCACCACCTATTTAGGTAGATACCCTGCTCTACCACACACAGAGATGTGTGCAAAACCATCAGGCAGGGATGTCATACCAAGAGAATTGCCTGTCTCCTTTACACTGCTCTTCCTGGGAAAGGAGGGAGTGGGGGACATGATAGAAACTTTCAAGTACATCAAGGGAATCAACAAGGTCCAAGGGGGCAGCATCTTTCAGAAAAAGAGATGTGCAAGAACAAGGGAGCAAAATTTGAAGATAGAGGGGAATGGCTCAGGGGCAACATGAGGAAGTATTTTTTCATGGAGAGGGTGGACGCATGGAACGATCTTCCTGAGCAAGTTGTGGGGTCAAAAACTGGGGGAATTCAAGAATGCATGGGACAGACATAAGGCAATTGTGGTGGGGGTTAGGAAGAAGTAGGCTGTTGGTTAACTAGGATCTGCAGCTTACCCAACAGGCAGGGAAATGGGTAGACTGGGCAGACCAAGCAGTCCTTATTTGCTGTCAAAGTCTATGTTTCTATGCTTCTGTGTTTCACATAGTGAACATATAGTTGATGTGGGAATCAAATCCTGGACTCCAGTTCAATGATCAGTTCTCTGACCCTCAGGACAAATGGATAAACTAAGTGTCTGCTTCCATGTACTTTTCAGAAGGCTGCAGAAGATGTTACATGATGTGAGAGCAGTAAATGATGTAGATAGATGGGTAAAAGGTAGATTGGAAGGAAGACAGCAGAAGGCAGTGGTAAACAAAGTCAAAGTATGAGGAGAGGGAGGTCACCAGTAGTGGTGTGCAAAGTTGGAAAAATGTGCTGCAATTTGTGAAGTTAATCTGCCTTGTGAAGTACCAGTTCCCAGTACAGGGATAACATACTGAACTGTGAATTTGTTATCTTTGTCCAGAAAGTGAGGCCCACAGGCAGAGCTTGCAATGTACTATGGGAATGGAGGTGATATTGTACTGAAATGGGTTGTGTGTTATGTGGAGGCTGTGTTGAGTACAGTCTTCTTAAGGAGAGTTGGAGAGAAGTCTGTTCCTGGTTGTGTGAGCAAACAAACCCTTAAAACCAATATAAAAACGGAGTCTTTTGAAACTAAATCGCTCACAAATAGATTCAAAGGGCCTTGTACTGCTAGATTTGTGTTATGTGTTTCTGTTTTTGCTGATTATTTAAAATGTTGGTTTTATGGGTCGCCACTGGGGTGCTTTCCAAGATGGCAGCATAAGCTACTAGCTCTTCTCCCTAGAGGGCTAAATCTTTCAGAGTCCTGCTGTGTCCATGACTAATACTTATTTTCAAGCACATAGTGCTGTGCAGAGAAGAATAAGGATCAAAAGGATACCAAGATTTCCACTGTACACCTCTGGAGCAGCTTGCAAGCCAAGGGGAATGTTTGCTGAGGTGAGTGGGGGCCTACCACTCACAGCATGGCACAAACCCTGCAACCAGTGGTCTGGGACCACACCTTGGTCAAGGGGATGTTTAGGCAATCACTGACCCAGGTGGCTGAAGTCACCCTTGAGACCAACTACACTGCCCAAGTACTTCAATCACTGGAAGCCCACATGTTCCACACAAAGTGCCGGGTGTCTGCAACAGAAAGCAAACTGCAAGACTTTTCAGCAGTCCTCCGAGAACAACAAACCATCCTACAAATACAGGGGAAAACTGATGACCTAGAGAACCAGGGGCATAGAAATAACCTCCAGTTCCTAGGTTTCCCAGAGTAGGCCGAAGCACGTAACACTGAAGAATTTCTACAAAAAGCATTTGCCAAAATGCTGCATTTGGACACAGCCCGGCCGCTCCAGGTGGAGTGTGCCCACCACTCCCTCACCCCTTCTATGCCCAGGGCCCAGGAGATGCCTCAGCATATCACTGCACATTTTTTGGACTTTAGAGAGAAGGAACTAATAATTGCCAAGGTGCTTGAGCTCAAACAGCTTATCAGGCATAACCACTGAATCAGCATCTTCCAGGATTATTCCAAAAGCTCTCCAACAGGCGCTGGGCCTACACGTAGTACCTGCATGCCATGTGCAGGATTGGACTGACTTTTTCCTTCTGCTACCTAGCCACCATATTAGTGGAGCACGATGGAGCTCCTCTGCAATTTGCCACCCCAAAGACCCTTACAGACTTTCTGTGGTGGAACTGGCCAAACTAATTCAGGCCTCAAGAACATAAAACCAAAACTCCTTGGGGAAGGTATGGAGGGACTTGATAGGAAAGCCTCCCCTACATAAGTCCAGGTTGTAAAACTGTCAAGCGGTTGCTGAGAAACCCTTCAAGCTCTCTCCTGTAACAGCAGAAAAAAGCACTCCTCAAGGCATCACGGGAAGAGAGACCACCCCACGGAGAGCTCTTGCAAGGAAAGCCCCACTGACTGCCAGATGGATATGGTGACCAGCGAACTACTTCAGGAATTTCCCACAGAGAACCAATGCAAAGCTTTAAGGCAGCACTAACCAGAGCAGCAACCGAAGCCCTCCGGTAAGCATATGAAGGCTCCCCAACCACATCAACTCCAGTCACCATCTCCCCCCAGCTTGTGGGTATCTCAGGTCACAGACTCCACAAGGAATACCACTCCAGAGATTCCTCACTCCAGTATCCTAAAGACTTCACCTCCCAGGTGCAGCAATGCCACCCATATCCCAGTATCTGCCTCCACAGAGCACTTTCACATGCTGCCATAGCAGAATCATGAGCAGACATGGTATACCCCCCAGACAACAACACCAACACAACGACGTACATACCTGTCAACAAAATCGACAGTTTGCCAACAGGTCACTGTGTTGGTGTGCCTACCTCAGGTGCACACTGTCTCCTGGTCCTGCACCCCCTCCTTGAATCAACTCCAACTGGAGTTGGTAATTTAAAGTGGGGGGGGTGCAGGGGGCGAAGCCCCCGATGAAAAATTGGACCAGGAGACAGTCTGGATTTATGTCATCTGCAACTTGCGGTTGACATAAATCCTGTCACTGTGATGCCGGTTGACAAAAGTGTTGTTGAACCACCATTGTAGAGCCAGCAGGCATCATCAGATAAGTAATGGCTCTTGTTTGTTCTCTTTGACTCTGGATATTGCGATAGGCTAGGCCAGGGGTAGGGGACTGGGGATTGAGTGAGGACAAATGGTGAAGGCCCCAACGAGCACTGTTCTGAGGCCTAGGGCTGGGACTTTGGGGCACACAATGACACTCGTACACGCCCTCCTCCAGTCCCCTTGCTAGCAGCGACTACTCACAGTAAGCCTGCCAGCCCCACTCCTATTCTGGGAGGGATACTATGGGGAGAAAAGAAGTCCAGTTCAGATTTTACAGTTCAAGGAGAGGGAGTCATTGCATATCCCCTAACTATGCTCCTACTGATGCAACAGACCCCCCCAGGACTTCTGATGTGTATTGCTGCATGCGTTGGGGGTCTATACTCTTTACCACAGCATGTGTAGAATGATTCTCAGTTACCTTTTCAGGCAATGTCAAGGCCCAGTACACAGCCTTTCATGGCCTGGTTTGATAGTGGGGAATGGTACCAAGCTGGTTCCATCTTGCAGGGACCTGGGCCCCTCCCTGTTTCTCTCCCCTCCCACCTGGCAAGATCCTTAGAACATAGGCTTAGGCCTAGGCTAGCTCTAAAGTATCCGCTAGACATCCCCTTGCATCAGGCCATGTGGTAAACCTAATCTCTGTGCACAGTATATATGTCTATTGGCCTTTGGAGTACACCCCCATGGCTCCCCTAACCTAGAAAGCCCTGGTTTCAAAACACCCCTTCCCCCAAAGACTCTCATGGTCTCTGTCTAGTGACACATTGGGTCATACTTTCAAAGGTGTGGTAGTGCCTTCATCTGCTGGTACCCCTCCCTCCCAGCCATGATTCCACCTCACACCCCAGGCTTTCTGGCCTTGACAAGCAATGCGGCTACTCTGCTCAACCTCAGATTCATGGCCTCCCCTCGAAGGCTGAGGTAGGAAGATTTATTCACCAGTGCTCTAACACCTGACACCACAGAGAGACCCCTGGGAAGATTCCCCCTGGGCTACTTTTTTAGGTGGTCCAGGGTACAGAACCCCCACTATGCACCCAGGGGAATAGAGGTGGGCCTTCAGCAGTATGCTGTGGCCATTAGACCACCTCTGTTTCCCATATTTGTACTCAATGGTTATTATGTACGTAGTTTATATGTTGGTTTAGTATATACTGTTTGGTTTTCACACAGAAAGCTGCTTGTAAGTAATGTCTGCACTGTTATGGTTCAAGTCTGTGGCACGACCCTAATTGTACCCTCTCAATACCTCACTGATATCCGGTCCTGGTGTTCTTGATGGGGGCCACCATCTGGTTTGCAGTCCTGATACCACTTTCTGATCAATGTTTTGACATGTACCCACTCATCATTCCCAATGGGTGACATTACATGTCATACTTGGAATGTGCAGGGGCTGAACACCCCACCAAAAGGAAGCTGGTGCTAGCTCACCTAAAGAGAATGCAGGCCAGAGTGGCCTTCCTACAGGAGACCAAACTAACCGCAGGAAACCATGACAGACTAAGGAGGGATTGAGTTAGCTTGGTCATGCAAGCCTCTGTCCCCACAAGAAAAAGAGGGGTCATGATACACATAAACGAGAACCTTTACTGGATTACCTAAAAAACAGCCAGTGACCCCAGTGGGAGGTGGGTAATAGCCCTAATGACCACACCAGAAGATCCCTTGTTGCTAGGGAATGTGTATGGCCCAAACAAAGACACTCCATCCTTTTTCCATGCACTGGCTCAAGTGATAGGGGATATGGGCAATGGGGACACCCCAATGCTTGTGGGGGGGGGACTTCAACCTTATGACCACCCCATCCTAGATCGATGCCCTTCCAATATAGAGCCTCACTCCATGGAGCCAAAGTACTAGCCCAACTCCAATGGGACCTGGCCCTCACCAACATTTAGAGAGTCTTCCACTCCAGGGAGTGTGACTACTCATTTCACTCCCCAGTACATAGCTCACACAGCCAAACTGACTTTTGTCTCACTTCTCCAGACATTACCAGGGCCACCCTAGAGGCTACTATCCTCCGAAAAGTAATTTTGGATCATGCCCTGATGTGACTGAACTTCACAAGGGCCCCCCCTTCCTTCTCTCCCTCATGGAGATTGGACCCCCTCCTAATAAAAGACCCTGACTTTACCCCATGGCTACAGTGGGAGGCCAGTCTGTTCTTTCAGGACAACCCTATCTCAAATACCTCCACTGGCAACACATGGGAGGCTTTCAAAGCCACTCTGAGGGGTGCCATTATAGGATTTGCTCACAGGAGAAGGATGAAAAGAGAGCAACGCCTCTTTGAGCTGGAGAAGCAGCTAAAAGAGGCAGAAGCCCTCTTCAAGGCTCTCCACAAACCCTCTCTCCAGTCCCAGACTGGTTGCCAGGTGGCTGCTCTCAGGATGGAAGTAAATTAGCTGCTCTCCAGGAAGTCAAAGGTATCAATTATATGCCTGAAACACAAATATTGGGAAAGGGCGGAAAAGGGGGTAAGGTCCATGACAATCAACTCAAAAAAGCAGCAAGTGGAAAGGCAAATCATTGGGCTGATAGACAAACAGGGTAAGGTCCAAACCAAGACAGAAGATATTAACCAAATAATGGTGGAATTTTGCTTTATTCCACCTCCAGGGACCCCAACCCAGAAGATTTCATCCCCTTTCTGCAGGCTTTTAACCTCCCCACTCTCTACAACCAACAAGCCCAGATGTTGGACTCACCTCTCACAACCAAGGAGGTGGTAGCAACCCTGCGATCCTTAAAGATGAGGAAGGTGCCAGGAGGGGACGGCTTCCCACTTGAGGTCTGGCAACTCCTGCAGCAAACAGTTGCCCCGATACTTAAGCAGGCTTATATGGAAGCTTTAGAGAATGCTGCCCTCCTCCCATCCTTCTGGGAGGCAGTTATAACCATCCTTCCAAAGAAGGGGAAGGACCTCCAACAAGCCTCCAGTTATAGCCCTATCTCACTCATGAATACAGACAGAAAGGTACTAGCTAAAATACTCACCACCAGGCTTAATCCCTACCTCCTCAAACTCATCCATCCCTCACAGGTGGGCTTTGTGAAGGGTCACTACAGCTTAGACCATGTTAGATTCTTAGTAAACTTGATTCACAAGGCCAGATTGCTTCCCACCCCTGCTGCAGCTGCCGTGATTGATTTTGAGAACACTTTTGATTCCCTGGCTTGGGACTTTGTCCAACAGGTCCTGAATACAATGGCATTCAGAGACAGATTCCAGATGTGGGTTCAGGCGATTTACTACTCCCTCACAGAAAAAGTCCTCACTAATTCTATGATGTCCCCCCCCACTCACGCTAGGTAGGGGCATGCATTGGGGCTGTTCCCTCTCACCACTGCTTTTTGTGTTGACTGTGGAACCCCTGGCTGCAGCCATTAGGCACAGCCCTCTTATTAAGGGGTGTGAAAATTGGAGTGGAGGAGTACACCACCCTCATGTATGCGGATGATCTCTTGATTTCTCTGGCCACCTCGAACTCCCCATCCCCCACTTCTTGGCACCCTATCAGATCTCACAACATATTCAGGGTTATGATTAAAACAAACCAAAACTGAGGTCCTCCCTCTAAACTGCAAGTGACCCCCAGTATGGCCACTGCACACAGCATTTGGTGGGCATCGCGTAGCATCATATATCTAGGAATTCAAATCACTCTGAACCTAAACAACATCTGGGATGCTACCTAAAACCCCTGCTGGCCACCATCTGCACTAAACTGGAAAGATGGAGAATCTCCAACTCACCCCAGCTGGGAAAATCTCAGCCTTAAAAATGAAATGCTCACTGCCCCTGAGGTCATGTAGTTGCTATCCCTCATCCCCTTGAAGCTCACCCCTGCTGGTACAGGAGAATTGACACCCTGCTGGGGTCCTATATATGAGAAGACAAAAAGCAGAGATATACTGTAGTCGAAACAAATTGCAAGCCCACTGGTCAGAGAGGGTTGGTGTCTTCCGTGGGTACGAAGGGTATAAATGGGCCTTCCAGATTACTCAAATGCTTAAACGGTTTGTTGGCTGAGGACCTGAAGCTCCCAAAAGGCTAGGTATGGAGCAGGTATACAGTAAAGTGGCACACCTATCCCTGCTGTTGTATAATAGCCACCCAAGGGGAATACACACCCATCCCACAATAGGTCCTTCATAAGAGTATTGGAGGAAACTTCACAGGGGGCTGAACATGAAACCCTTCCCTCTTAGCTTTATCCCACTGTGGAGTAACAAAAATATTACTGTGGACAGCAAACCCATATCCTGGGCGAAGTGAGCCAAGGCTGGTCTGCAGTGTCTGCGGGACACATATGCACCAGGTACCACTGCTATTGATACTTTTAAGGGTCTATGTGACAGCCGGGATATTCCCTCAAGGGACTTCTGGAGATATCTCCAACTCAGAAGTGCAACTGGTGAATATTTTCACTGATACCCCACTAACAAAACTAATTCATCAATCCCACACTGGCTGACCTTAAAACGAGGCCAGACCAGTACTATATACTCGGTGCTCAGGGCAAAAATCCCACCTCAATCCTACAAAGCCAGAATGATGTGGGAAGCTGCTCTAAACAGCCATATATCAGAACAAGAATGGAAGTCCTGTTGGAGGCTTGCCCATAAGGTCTACCCAGACACCAGGAGTGTTTTTATTTAAAACAAGTTCCTGCAATCATGGTACAGAACCCCTGTGGTGCTCCACAAGGCCAAGCTCTCTTAGGACGACCTCTGCTGGAGGTGTCAATTTGACAGGGGGGACCTGACACACATACTGTGGGACTGTAGGGCAGTCCAACCACTTTGGCAGCAAGTCTGTACCCTAGGTTCCACAATTCTTCAGAAGCCGGTGCCCCTCTTACATGAGGCAATGCTGCTCAGCAGCCACTCAGCCACACCTCATTTTACTCCCCAGGACCAAAAATGGATTACCATTCTCAGTATACAGGTAAAGAGGCTCATTCTCTGCAGGGGGAGGTCACAGGGAGTCCCCTTGTCCAAAGAAGTGCTCAACGCCTTAACACAGGTAGCCAGTCTAACACGCATAATGCATGTGGTAGCGAACACCCTTCCTCAGTACACCACTCTATGGCAACCCTTTATTACATACCTGAAGCCCAGGGTAGTGGTTGGCTGAGGCAGCCTCATAATTGCTCCCCTATTTCCCTCCACCATTTTCATTTTAACCAGCCTGGAAGTGGGTCCCAGGGTGGTAGCCTGGGTAAAACATTGGCTAGACAACAGGACACAGAAAGTAATTGTAAATGGAGTTCACTCTGAAGTAAGAGGGGTTACTAGTGGGGTACCGCAGGGTTCACCACTGGGTCCAGTCCTTTTTAATGTCTTTAAAGGTGACATTGCAGAGGGACTGGAAGGAAAAGTATGCCTCTTTGCAGATGACATAAGGATCTGCAACAGGATTGATACACAAGGAGGCGTGGAAAGGATGAGAAGGGACTTGGCAAGGTTGGAGGAATGGTCAGAAGTATGGCAGCTTGGATTCAATGCAAAGAAGTGCAAAATAATGCACCTGGGAGACAAAAACCCAGGGGAAAATTACACAGTGGGGGGAGGTAGTAACAACAACAAAAATGGAAAGGGACCTGGGGGGTAATCATATTAGATGACCTTAAGGTTGGCAAACAATGTGAGAAGGTGGTAGGGAGGGCTGGGGGAATACTGGGATGTACAGGAAGAGGCATCACCAGCAGAAAACAGGAAGTTGTTATTCCCCTGTACAGACAGTTGGTGAGACCCCATCTGGAGTACTGCGTCCAGTTCTGGAGACCCCATCTCCACAAGGACATAGACAGGATGGAGGCAGTTCAGAGGAGGGCAACTAAAATGGTGCAGGGTCTGCAAGAGAAGCCATACAAGGAGAGACTAAAGGTGCTTAATATGTATACCCTTGAGGAAAGGAGGGAGAGGGGGGACACAATAGAAACATTTAAGTACCTCACTGGACTCAACAAAGTCCAAGACGGTAGCATCTTTTAGAAAAAGAGATGTGCAAGAACAAGGCGACGCAATTTGAAGATGGAGGGGAGATGGCTCAGGGGCAATGTGAGGAAGTATTTTTTCACAGAGAGGGTGGTGGATGCATGGAACAGCCCTCCTGAGGAGGTTGTGGGGTCTAAAACTATGGGAGAATTCAGGAATTTATAGGAAAAGCATAAGACAATTTTTGTGGGGTTAGGAAGAAATAGGCTGTTGGTTAAATAGGATCTGCAGCTTATCCTCTAGGTAGGGAAATGGGCAGACTAGGTGGGCCAAGCGGTCCTTATCTGCTGTCAAAGTCTATGTTTCTATGTAATGGGTAGGTTCAGAAGGCGGACGCTCACAGAGTCTTATCTTGATCTAGGTCCAGCAGTATTGTGCAGCCCTTGGATGTTCAGATGCCAAACATCTCTGAATACTTTAGATGCTTTGTGTGTGCTCTGCTTCTGTTTTGATGTAGGTTTGCTCTGCAAGGTGTTCTGCCCCGCTGCTACCTCCGATATCACATTGAGTATCACCTCTTAGAGCTGATACTCCAGGTCACACCAGGTAGGCCTCATTATACTTGTTTGATGCAGAATCTTAAATGCCATTGGTCTCTGACAGTCTTCATGTACAAGGCATATGTTGTAAGCCTGAAGCAGTGGGGGACCAGCACATGCTGTTTGTGGTCCTTATTTTCCTGCACGTTTTTTACTGTAATATGTGCTGCATATGAACAAAAACTTTGTTTGTGTTTTTACATGTACTGTACTTATGCTCTGAAACAATAAAAATCCTTTAACTACAAAAAAAGTATTGGTTTTATTTTGTCTATAGTGAAACACTGCTATGTGGAGGAAGAGAGCTGCTTTAGTTAACGAGGCAGCCCAGAAAGATCAGTGACTTGGAGCCATTTTTACTGTGAGCACCAGTTTGTGTGCAGCAGATATTTATATTTGTTTTTCAGTCTTTCTTGTTAATTATTTTTGTATGTGGTCTGTGATTTGTCATTGTAGTTCAGTTTGGTGTGGTTAATTGAAGTATTGTGTCAGTGTGTTTCTAGAGGTGTGGGAAAGTTCTAATTTCCGCCCTAGTGGAACTTTCATGGAATTTGGCAACTTTCATGGACGTTCATGTGCTTCCGCCTGTGGTGGATCAGAAAACTTCCAAACGTTTGGGGAAAAATTTCACCCTGTTCCACCCTGCCCAGTGCCACCGGACTTGTTAATAACCCCCCGCCAGTGGCTAGTGGTCCCTCCCCCTGCCCAATCACTCGCTAGCCCCACCTGTGCTTAGAGAAAAAAAAACTAATGGCTAGCAGTCCTGCCAACCACCTAATCTCATGCCAGCCCGACCTGTATTAACAAAAAAAAAAAAAAAAACTGGTGGCTTGTGGTCCCTCCCCCACCTGATCACCCACCACCATGGCCTGTATTTAAAAAAAACAACCCTGGTGGCTAGCATTCCCTACCCCCTCCCAATCACACACCAGCCCAGCCTGTCTTTAAAAAAATAACCCTGGTATCTAGTGGTCCCTCCCCCCACCGGATCACCCACCCGTGTCCAGATTAGAAGTAGCAGTTAATCAATAGTCATCAGTGAGACAGAGATGTAACTGCCGATCCCTGTCCCCACATATAGTAAAACTATTTTTTGCCCTTGTGGTCTAGTGAACCCCCCTCTAAGTGTCTCCATGTCCCCGATCCCCAGTATGTAGGTTTTTTTAAGTTATTCCCTGATGGTGTAGTGGCCCCCGGCCCCCCCAACTCCACCCCCGACAGGTTGTAACACACCCACTCCTCCCCATCCTGAAATGGAGTGCATGCACCCGCACATCTCTCCAGTCTCTCTCCACGGTTGGTGTCACTGAGATGTGAAAGAATGAGCATGTGCTATGCTGTACATGCTCTTTCATTCACATCTCAGTAGGCTGCCAGCTGTGGAGGAGAGCAGAGGGCTGTGCCGGTCAACCACTCCCTTTGGGTTGGGAGCAGGGTGGACACTACTTGCCAGGGTGGGGTGGTGGGCCACTAGACCATCAGGGAATAACTTAAAAAAATGACATAGTGGGGATTGGTGACACGGAGGGACTGGGACAGGGATTCAGTAGACCACAGGGCAAAAAATATTTTTGCTATATGGGGATAGGGATGGGGGGTTACATTTCTGTCTCTGATAACTATTGACTAGCTGCTACTTCTGGACACAGGCAGATGACTGGATGGGGGAGGGACTGCTAGCCACCAGGATTGCTTTTTTTAAATACAGGGCAGGCTGGCAAGTGATCAGATGGGAGAGGGACTGCTAGACAACAGGGTTGTTTTTTTTTTATAATATAGGTTGTATACAGGGCTAGTGGATGATTGGGTGGGGGGAGGGTCCACTGCCACCAGGGTTTCTTTTTTTTCAACACAGGTTGGGCTGGTGGGTGATCAGGTTGAGGGAGGGACCACTAGCCACTAGGGTTGTTTTTTTAAAAAAATACATGTCGGGCTGGCAGGTGATCAGGTGGGGAAGGGACTGCTAGCCACCAGGTTTTTTTTTTTAATACAGATTGGGCTGTTGGGTGATTGGGTGGTGGAGGGACTGCTAGCCACCAGGGATTAATTTTATTTATTTTGGGCAATCGGGGGGGGGTGCAAAGCAGGTGGACTGTCTACAAAAGTTTGGAAATGGATTTCCGAACTTTCGTAGAAACAAAAGTCAGACTTTCACTTAAATTCTGCCTGCAGAAGTTTTCTTTTCACACACCTCTATTTGTTTCTATATTAGCTTAAGTTATTTAGTTTAGTTATTAAAGTTATGATGTTCTGCACTTACGCCCCTGTGGTGTGTCTTATTAATCCCTACTCTGTTAAAAAAAAGCAGAAGAAAACATGTCATGGTTTTTCTGTAGCTACTATTAGCTCAGTTTTTATTTCAGATCACACTGGTAATCCCTTGGGGAAGGAGTTGTCTGCTGTTATTTAGTTATACTGCATGCTTTTATTATGCTTTTGTTTTCCTGCTAATATTGTAACTCTAAATATATAAAATGACTGTGAAGAGATGTTTGACTAAAGGGAAAGGTGCTGAGGAGGGTACTAGGTTAGATTATCACTACAGGAATAGCGCCAATCAAGAGAGCACTAGTCACTGTTGCACTAACATGGACAGCGATAGGGGGTTACAGCATTTTCAGTAAGTGATCCTCTGGTCGCTGTCCATGGTGCTGGTATAGCACACTAGCACTAGAATCCAGAAGGTGGGCCAAGCTGCTCCAGTGGTATAGAGGGCTGGTGCACAGAGTAGCTTGACCAACAGTAGTAAAAACCAGGGTTCTAATCCTAGTCTCCAAACATTTTACACATGTTGAGACTTAGTAGTTTTTACATGGGGCTGTGGAAACAGTATTCTACGGCTCCACAAATTTTAACTTTCCCGGTATCCACTCCCCCTCAGAGTGAGAATCCTATAGTAGGGGGAGGCGGGGGATGTAGTCACCTGCAAAACCAAAATCGGTGCTATTTTTACAGCGCGCTGCTTGACTGCGCTATTGTGACTGGCATTATTCTGACCCAATGCTGCAGGGACAGTCAGCAAAGAAGTTCAAAAGTTCTGTTGGACAGAAGGGTGTTGCAGTTAAAAAAACTACATTTGCAGCAGTGTCATCTTTGGGCTGTAGGGCAAGTAGCAGTAACAGAGTAGTTGGCAGCAGTGGCAGTGGCATTACTGTGGCCATGTTTTTCTCTGCTACATTTGTGGCATCCATGCTGATGGGGGCTGGTGGGGCAGCGACAAGAGGAGCAGTCTAGGAGGGTGCAAAATCTCCAGCTCAGTTACAGTGGTCAAGGAGCAGGCTGTTGATGTCCTCATGACTCCTTGTGGTGGAGGCAGTACTGAGCTGGATCTTAATAGTAGTTTCCCATTTCCAAGAGAGTGTGGAGCTTGACAAGTGTCAGAGTCTGAGGAGGGAGAAGTCACTGTTACATAGTCAGAAATGAGTAAATTAAAAAATGTGTCTCTGATTCTGGATGATGAGACGGAGACAGATCCTAGAGAAATTGAAAATGATGAGGGCGGGGCTTAGGAGGAGGAGGAGGAGGAGCATATCTGGGGTGGTGGGGCTGATAATTTAGATCCCTTTTGGGAACTGGAAAAGAAAAAGAGGAAGGGTGATGTTGCTG
Source organism: Neoceratodus forsteri (assembly GCA_016271365.2). Classification (NCBI taxonomy): domain Eukaryota; kingdom Metazoa; phylum Chordata; order Ceratodontiformes; family Ceratodontidae; genus Neoceratodus; species Neoceratodus forsteri. The sequence continues at coordinate 87,500,947 of CM057453.1, forward strand.
AATATATGGAGCTTTGCAAACCAGTATCTCATATAACTACTAGAGCCCTCCCCAATGCTACAGCAGCTATTCCTTTTATCAGGGTTGAGCCCATCACACTGTGAGAGTCACCCAGTGTTCAGGTGCATAAAGCATCAAAAAAAACACCTATTTCCACACCCCCTCCTGTTTCACTCCAACCAACATGTAAAATCAAGGGGTACCAAACCCTTAACTTAGGATCTTTACATACTGCACCCAGCTGATGGAAAAGTTGCTGTCTGTCAGCTGTATCAATTGTGCATTAGGGAAAAATGTGCAGCCACCTAGCCACTGGTGGCCAACACAAACACACACACACACACACACCTAAAGTCAAGTCACCTGTTATGCTGGGCTCAGCACCAAAAGGAAGCTGGTGTAGGGGGTCCCACTCTCTTATCATCAGCATTTGCAAAGGCATCCAGAAGCAGCAGGGAAATAGTCCCAGTGGAGGGAGGGTTGAGGGAGGAGGACTACTACGGAGATGAGCAGGAGTCTGTGGGACTGCCATGTAGTGGTCATAGCAGCATGGTGGATTTTGTAGTACCATTCAAGGGTGCCAAACCACAGTAACCATAGAACAGAAAGCATTACAAATCACTGCTTTCATTTGAGCAGCACCCATGAAATCCCCACAAGTCAAATACTACCCTGCCAGCCATGCTGCAACACCAAGTTCAGCTGTTTTGTAGCACAACACCCAGAAAGGTCCAGCTTTTGCTGCATAGCATGTTTTAGCATCATGTAGAATACCCACCCAGTCATGCTATTGCAGGTAAATTGAACGCAGCAACAGTTGAAAACTTGAAAATTGATCTATTGCTATTCTGGTTTGTGGGGAACATGGTATTTAGAAGTTTGATATCCCATGACTGTCCCAAAAGGCAGATTCCCTCAAAGAACGTGTGTCCCCACACGTGCCATTCCTGAACTTCCTGGGATGATCTCATGATTGGCAATCCATGCTCTGCTACATTCAGCACTAGGTCAAGATGGCAAAATCAATAACAGCGCAATCAACAAGTGTGCTGCAAAAACAGTGCAGTCAACAACTGCGCTATCCCAAAACACCACCAGAACAAACAATGCAAATGGTAGGTTCTCCCCACTCCTCTGATATTAAAATATTCAACTCCGGGGGGGAGGGGGGAAAACATGGGGATGGGAAGACACTTGGGAGGGGAGATCTTTGATTTTTTGGACAAAATATAAAAAAAAGAAAAAAACAGTACAGATGAAGGGAAGACAAAAGAACTACTAATTGGGAGACCAGGAACAAAACCCCCGATCTGCTGCTCTGTACTGCCCAAGCTGCTCATGCCTTAGTCCTCTCCACCATGGGAACAGCTTGACTAGCCAGCACACTTTCAGTTCCTTCATTCCTTCCTCCCCTACCTTGAGAGCTACAGGGACAGTGGTAAATAACATGTGCTATACTACCCCTGTCACTATCAAGGCAGACACACTTTTTGAAGCACAGTTTTTATGGCGCTATATTTGAAGCGCTCTTTCACAAGTATGCTACATTCAGCTTCGCCATACATACATCTCAGTATGGATATGTGGCCCAGTGACCAAAGAGCTGGTAGCTCCTATGTATGCATTGCAGCACATTGAGCACAGGTTTCTGGGATAGAATTTGACTGTGGCGGGGAGGGGAGAAATTTCATTAAGCCCAACTGTGGTGGTAGCAACACTCTGAGAATTCACCAGCGTGTAAAACTGGCAATGAAGAATGCAACTGGATCGCACATGGGTCAGAAAATGCTAGAATTGCACCTGACCAAGAGTGATGAGTTGCTACACACCCACTCACTGGAAGTGGGTTTCATTGCAAGTGATGACTCGAATGTAGTGAAATGCATCCGTGATGGGGGAGGGGGTTATCAGGGTGATATGCCTGGCACACTGTCTTAATCTTGTTGTGCAGGAGTTTCTAACATATCTTGATATCAAGTCTATGTTGACTGTAGCCAGTCACATCTATGCCCTCTTTGCCCTAGAAAGGCCATTGACCATCTGCACCTGCAGACCAAGAACAAACTTCCACAGCACCGTATGAAGCTGGAAGATGGAACTCAACACTATACCTGATCAACAGCTTGTATGTACAAAGCTATCTCTTATTGTCTGCTGCTGCATACGAGCCATAACAGGCAAGTGGTGACACTGGATAGCCTGATCATGATTCCAAGATCATTTGAACATGCAACACTTGTTTATTAGTGATTTTGCTGTCTACTATTTTCTCACCTTTTTTCTTGCATGCTTGGATAAATTGGGCCTGATTTTAAAAAGACTTGTGGATGCCTCAAGACCCTGGTGCATCAAACATACAGCACAGGGGGCTTGCAGCATTCCAGTGGCACCGATTGAGATTTTTTATCTGTTGTGCTAAATGCCACAAGTTAGACCAGCTCCACTCTGGTCTAACTTGCTACATTTGGGGGATCCTTTTTACAGGGCTTGCACCAAATATTTGGTGCAAGCTGCCAGAAATTGTGGAAACTGTTGCAGCTGTACACAATGTACTAAAATTGGATACAGTTGAGTTAAAAGAGTTTGGCACAGTTGCACCAAACATCAGAGCTGACGCAGGGCTTGATACAGGCCCTGCATCAGACTTTGAAAATTGGCCCTCTTGTCTTGTTTATGCCATTTTTAGAAGTTTTTCCATGTGATTACTTTGACTTAGCATCTCATTCAAATAGACTAATATATACATGGGACATTTTAACATGCCTGTTTGTGTAGGTCTTTGTGATTTTGTGTCTCTCCAGTTTCTTTACGAGACATAAACCAATGTAAATATTAATCTGATGAGCAAAATATTAGAATGATCTATACCAGCTATATTTACACCTTTTGTCACTACATTGTGATTTCATCTATTTCTCCCTGCCTTCCTACACCACTGTTTTCCTCCAGCCTTCCCCTATCCCTCTCCATCAATCATGCTTATCTGATTTTTTTCATGACCATAGCTATTAACTTATGCTTTCATATTTATACATTGTATTATGCTCATGTCTATATTTAATAAGTTGTATAGTTTTTTATATTTTTGAGATTTGCACTAGTCTATATTGCACAGCACTGTTTTCAGTATTAGACAGGGATGATTTTCACCTGCACTTGCTCACAGGTGATGTAATTAATTTTCATTCTGTGTATTTAAAGCATCTCAAATGGGTGGCAGGTCAGCCTTGATAAGGTAAATACGAGAAGCACTGGTTTGAAGTCAGCAGTTTTCTGAGCTGCTGCTGGTTTAACATTTATTGCAATAAAGCAATGTATACTTAGAAATTGTAAGCCTATGCTTTTTATGTGTTGGACTATGTTGGCACCACATGTTTGCCATTCAGTAAAGAAATATACACCTAAACAACAAGTCAATAAATCCATACAAAATGATAAGTATAGAGAAGATGACAAGAAAACCAAAAACGCTATAAAAGCTGTGTTTTTGCTTGGTGTTTTAAAGCCTCTGAAAGCAGATCTGACCTCTTCTACTTACTTACTTAGACTGCAGAACAAAACTAAGGCTTTGTCTTTACATAGAGAGGCAGCATGTGACTTGTAGGAGCCGTTTCCATGTGACCTACAGGCACTTGATATTCAGAATTCTTGTTCTGAACAAGCTTCATCCAAATGCATTGCAAAAGTGAAGATGAAGGTGAAGTTGTTAGGTGAAGCTACAAAAGGTGAATCTCCTAGTAAATAGAAACATGGAATTTGATGGCAGATAAAGACTGCTTGGCCCACGCAGTCTGCCAATTTCCCTACCTAATGGATAAGCTACACATCCTAGTTAACCAGCAACCTACTTCTTTCTACCCCCACCCCCTAGGATTGCCTTATGCCTGTCCCATGAATGCTTGAATTCCACCACTGTTTTTGACTCCACAACCTCCTCCGGAAGGCTGTTCCATGCATCCACAACCCTCTCTGTGAAAAAAATACTTCCTTCCATTACCTCTGTTCTGCCCCCCTCTATCTTCAAATTGTGACCCCTTGTTCTTGCACACCTCTTTTTTTGAAAGATGCTACCCTCTTGGACATTGTTGATTCCCTTGTGGTACTTGAAAGTTTCCATCATGTTCCCCCTCTCCCTCCTTTCCTTGAGGCTATACATATTAAGCTCCTTTAGTCTCTCTTCATATGTCTTCCAGTGCAGACCCTGCAGCATTTTAGTTGCCCTCAGGACAGCTTCCATCCTGTCTATGTCCTTGTGGAGATTGGGTCTCTAGAACTGCACGCAGTACTCCAGACGGGGTCTCACCAGCTGTCTGTACAGAGGGATGACAACTTCCTGTTTTCTAATGGTGATGCCTCTCCCTGTGCATCCCAGTATCCTCCCTGCCCTCCTTATTGCCCTCTCACATTGCGTGCCCACCTTTAGGTCATCTGATATGACTATCCCCAGGTCTCTTTCCATTTTTGTTGTTGTTAGTATCTCACCCCCCATTGTGTACTCTTCCCCTGGGGTTTTTGTTTCCCAGGTGCATTGCCTTGCACTTCTTTGCAGTGAATCTAAGCTGCCATACATTTGACCATTCCTCTAACCTTGCCAAGTCCCTTCTCATCCTTTCCACCCCACCTTGTGCATCAACTCTGTTGCAGATCTTTGTGTCATCTGCAAAGAGACATACTTTTCCTTTCAGTCCCTCTGCAATGTCACTTATAAAGCCATTGAAGAGAACTGGTCCTAATACTGAACCCTGCGGTACCCCACTAGTAACCTTCCTTTCTTCAGAGTGGACTCCATTTACTATTACCCTCTGTGTCCTATTCTCCAGCCAATTCTTTACCCAGGTTATCATCTTGGGACCCACTCCCAGGCTGGCTAGCTTGTATATTAATCTTTTGTGTGGGACTGTGTCCAATGCCTTGCTAAAGTCTAGGTAGGCCATGTCCACAGCCCCTCCCTGATCTACTACTTTGGTCACCCAGTCAAAGAAATCTATTAGATTCATCTGGTATGACCTTCCCGCTGTGAATCCTTGCTGCCTTGGGTCCTGTGCCCCTCTGGCCTCTAGGTACTCAACAATTCTTTCCTTCAGAAGTGATTCCATCATTTTCCCTATCACTGAGGTTAAACTAACAGGTCTGTAGTTTTATGCTTCTGCCCTGCTCCCACTTTTGTGAAGGGGAATCGCATCGTCCCTCCTCCAGTCCTCAGGTACCACCCCATCCTCCCATGATTTGTTAAAGAGGGTAGTCAGTGGTGTCACTAGTTCTACCCTTAGTTATTTTAGAATTCTGGGATGAATCTCATCAGGCTCCATTGCTTTGTCCACCTTCAGTTTTAAGAGTTCTTTCAGAACCCTTTCTTCTGTAAATGGGCTGATATCAACTTCTGTATCCAGAATGTTTCTGTTGTTTGTTTTAGGTACCCCCCTCTCCATTTGTAAATACTGAGCAAAAATATTTGTTTAGTATCTCTGCCTTTTCACAGTCACCCTCGCCCCCTTAAGCCTCACTATCCCTCTCTTGGTCTTCCTTCGCTCCCTAATGTACCTATAAAAGGTTTTCATCCTCTTCAACTGAGTTGGCTTTTCTTTCCTCGGCCTTTGCTGTTCTGACTGCCTCCCAGCTTTCTTTTGCTTTAACTGATACAATTCTTTGTCCTGCTCCTTCTGTGAATCCTTGTACTTCCTGAATGCTTTCTTTTTCTCTTTAACCTTCACTGCCACCTCCTTTGAGAACCATAGTGGTTTCTTACATTGTTTTGTTTTTTTTGCTTCACACAAAGGCTTGTTACCTCTGTGATGGCAGTTTTTATTATTCTCCATTGTTCTTCCACCCCTCCTTCCTGCCCATTTGCTAGTGCATTCCTTAGGCACTCACCCATTTTGGCAAAGTCAGCCCTCTTGAAGTCCAGTACGTTTGCCTTTGTATGGCTTGACTCTATTGCTGTGTTTATTGTGAACCATACTGTTCGATGGTCGCTAGTTCCCAGATGGCTACCCACTTCTACTTCTGTGATCCTCTCTCCATCTCCATTTGAGAGAACCAAGTCTAAGATTGCTCCCTCTCAAGTGGTTTCCAATACTAGTTGTCTAAGGCATGAGCCCTGCAGTGCATCTAGAATAACCCCACTCTTAGAAGTGGCTGCTGCAACTGCACTCCAGTTAACATCTGGCATATTCAGATCACCCTTTAGCAATATCTCCTCTTTATCTGCCATTCTAAGTATACTTTCTATCATTTCCTTGTCCATTTCCTCCCCTTGAGAGGGGGGTCTGTATACAACCCCTGTGAGAATTGTGGTGCCATTGCCTGTCTCCAAATTGACCCACATTGCTTCTTCTCCTTCCTGTTTACCCTTTTGTTCTGTTGCTTTGATTCCTTCCCTTATGTAGAGAGCTACTCCTCCTCCTCTTTTACCCTCCCTGTCCTTCCTGTAAATAGTGTATCCTGGTATGTTTACGTCCCAGTCATGGTTCTGTGTGTACCATGTTTCTGTGACTGCCACGATATCCAGATGTTCCTCCTCCATCAAGGCCACTGATTCAGGAAGCTTGTTACCCAAACTACGGGCATTGGTACTCATTGCTCTCCATTTTTTGATGGCGTTTCCTTCTGTAGCAGCATCCCCCACTGACCTTTTTACCTTGGTCTTTTTCTCATTTAGTACCCTGTTTTGTAGGGGTAGGCTGGGATTTTCCTGCTGCTTATCAGTGCTTCCCCCTTTGACTAGTTTAAAAGCTTGCCAATGAAGCATTTAAACTGATTGCCCAAAAGACTTGTTCCCTTCCTGGACAGATGCAGACCATCCTGCCGGTATAGGCTGGTGTCCCTCCAGGTGGAACCCCAGTCCCCAATGAAGCCAAACCCCTGTGCTCCACACCATTTTTTCAACCATTCATTAAACTACATGGTGCAAAGTACCCTTGTCTCACCCATGCCATTGACAGGCAGCACCTCTGAGAAGGATACTGTGTGTGCTACTTGTCTTAGGCCCCTCCCCAGCTCTACAAAGTCCTCCTGCACTGCTCTAATCTCATGGTGAGCCAAGTCATTTGTCCCTAGGTGGACAATGACATCCAGCTCAGACTCCCGTGCAACTGTTCTCGTGATCCTGAGGATGCGCTTCCTGTCCCTCCAAGCTATGGCACCAGGCAGGCACCTTACTTCAGTTTTCCCTGCTCCCCTCAGTTCTATCCCCCTAATAATTGAGTCCCCCACCAGGAGCTGCTTCCTTTCCCTGTGGTGTCTTCTGCCTCCTTCCTGAGGCCTTCCTTGTGACAGTTGTCCACAACCTCCTTAATCTCCTCTGCAGGTGCATCCATAGGGGAACTATGCTTCCCCCAGAATGGTGTATGGATTGTGGAGTGGAACAACTGACTGGGTGTGCCTCTGTTCCACCACCCTTACCCTCCCTGAGCCCACTGTGGTCCAACTGCTGTGCTTTCTTCGCAACCTCTGAGGTAGTGGTGGTGGTTCTGGTACTCCCTGGATGGGGGAGGTTCCCTTACTACTGTCCAGTGTGGCCTGAAGACAGGCAACTTCCTCCCTCAGGGCAGAGAGTTATCTTCAAATAGGGCAGCATCTCAGCCTCCAGAAAGACTCCTGGAAGACTGCTGCTCCACAGCCATTACATTGCACTACTCCCTACATGTCTGTCTACCATCTTGTTTATTTGTTTGTTTTTTTGTGTGTGTGTGTTTGTGTGATTGGTTTGTTATATAGAAATACATATATTATACAATGTGTATGCTTATATTGTCAGTGCAGTGTGCTAGAGAGGTTATGACAGTGATATGCACCTTGCCCTCTTGAGGAAATGATGTCAGAACCCCAGGTATAAAGGAACTATTTCCAGGGTGGGTGGGGGGTGGAAGGGTTTGGGCCTAAACTGTGCCCTCACGAAACAATCAGCTAAAAGCTCTGACCCACCACTGCGATGAGTGCCTTCCTGTTTGCAAGATGCCCTACATGACAATTTAACAGAGAAAATACCCTGCTAATCAAACAGAAAAATCCAAACATCCAAGTCAGACACAGGTAAACCTCCCCAGCCCCAAAACAGCCTGGTGACTTGTGCTCTGAAAGCAGTCAGCCCCAAAACAAGTCAGCTGTGCACAAGGACATTACACAGTAAACAGTATTCAGTCCCTCTGGGTTTAAACTCTTCCTACACTGAAAATCTTAACAATTGTAACAAAAGTAAAGCAAGGTCCGCCTCCCTCTGTTGATTTAAAGACTGCCTTTTCTGATAATTCTAAGTTCCTTATTTCTCCTTTCAGTTAGAAGTAGCCTCCACCTGAAGAATATTAACTTTCCTAATGAATCTGCTACAAACCAAAGACAATTGTAAATTGTAAGGTTCATCTCCCTCTGTTGTGAGCACAACTTGCTTTCTTGCAAATCCTAAGTCCAGTATTGCAGCTTCCAGCCAGCGGTGGCTTTACCTGAAGAATATTAGCTTTTCTGATGAGTCTGCTATAAACCACTTGCTTATAGTACTATTGTTATCAGGTCTGTAAGACTCTTCCAAAGCTATTGGCCGATAAGTAGCTGTGATGTAGGCACTTCCTGACACAGTCTGGCCTGGCCTTTTAAGGCACACAGAGATAAACACACAAAAAAACAGTTTCCACCCCCTGGGGCACTGTCTGGGTCAAAAACACAGCCTGCAACCTGCACTCACTTCAGGACTTATGGCAAATTCTTAGCCCAGTGAATAACTCACAGTATTACAAATATTGCAATGCAAACAGTCAATCAATAACTCCAATCAAGTCAGCTGTGCACAAGAACAGACACAGTAAACAGTATTCATTCCCTCTGGGTTTAAACTCTTCCTGCACTGAAAATCTTAACAATTGTAGCAAAAGTAAAGCAAAGCCCACCTCCCTCTGTTGATTGAAAGACTGCCTTTTCTGATAATTCTAAGTTCCTCATTTCACCTTTCAGTTAGAAGTAGCCTCCAGCTGAAGAATATTAACTTTCCTAATGAATCTGCTACAAACCAAAGACAATTGTAAATTGTAAAGTTCACCTCCCTCTGTTGTGAGCACAGCTCGCTTTCTTGCAAATCCTAAGTCCAGTATTGCAGCTTCCAGCCAGTTGTAGCTTTACCTGAAGAATATTAGCTTTTCAAAAATTTGAAAATGTATCCCACAAAGGCAAAGCTGATGACTTTGCCAGAACTTTACATGCAAATTAAAACTTCAAAACATCTCTAGTCACCAGGGCTACACAGGAATCAGCTCTGGGTCCAGCCCCTTTCTCCTGGCTTTGAGAACGTGTGTGTGTCTGTGTGAAAACATCTGGCACACTCGGGGGCAGTGAGTGCTACTTTATAAGCTAAAATAAAACTTGTGATAAGTTACTATATAGCCAAAATAGTGGTCTTTTGTAGAACCAGTGTCTGTGAGCTACACTTGATTATTTTTTTGTGCCTGTTATTTCCATTCAGCTCCAGACAAAGATCTTCATTAGTGAGCTGTTTACACATTTTATAGTTGCAGAGGGAGCTGCAAAAGTTGGAGAGGTGATCCAAGGCTTGCAATTGCAATTCAACACCAAAAAATCCAAAGAGATGCACAAAGGGAACAAGAACCCCAGGATGGAGTATTTGATTAGAAGGGTTAAGCCTGCACTACTTTGGAGGAAATGGATCTAGGAGTCATTATAGGTGACTTCCTTCAATGATACAGACAATGTAACAAGGCCTACAGTAAGGCAACTAGGATGTTGTGATGTAATGGGAGAGGGGTTGACAGCATGGGGAAAGAGGTATTACTATCTCACTATAGATCACTGGTAAGACAACACCTGGAGTACTGTGCCCACTTCTAGAGTCCTCATATAAAAAATGATAAGAACAGGCTAGAGATGATGCTGTGAAGGGTAACCAAAAGAATTTAGGGCCAACAGGTAGATCATATGAGGATCAATTTAGAGCATTAAACATGCACTCACTGGATGACAGACAAGAGAGGGGTAATAAAGCTACAGACCTTCAAGTTCCAGAATGTAATAAACAAGGTAAACTAAGAGGAACTATTCAACAGGAATAGTGAATCTAGAACATAGAGACATGAGTGGAAGCTGGCAAATGGAGATTAAGGAGAGATGTGGGAAAGACTTATTTTATAGAAAGAGCTGTTGAGCCGAGGAGCAGTCTGCCAGCTGAGGTGGTGGGTGCCAAAACCATTAATGGTTTCAAACATTGCTGGGACAGAATTAAGGCTTAGTCATTATTCAAGGGGTATTAATATGACAGGTAACATAGGGGTGGATAGTGCCAAGAAACATTTCCATATGGGCAGTAAGTCTTAGGGTATGCTAGAGTGTTTTGGGTAGTCTGGATGGACCAATGGTCTTTTCTACCATCATTGTCTGTTTCTGTTTCTTGCCTCTCACTCATCACACCCTAACTCCTAGATTGCACTGTAAGTGGTGGCTGTGAGATTCAAACTTGAGCTTCAAGCATCACAGCTCTGCACTGTTAATACTAGGAGAAACTGCCTGCTCCTTTCATCAAAACTGATCACACATTGAATTAATGGTAACCAGGGAATTTAAAACTGAATCTTCAGAGCCACAGCTCTGTGCTCTAACTTTTTAATTTACCCCTCCACCAATTTCTAAGTAGCTTTTGCTTTTTGGTGGTATGGGACTCCAGAAATAAAAACGTGAGTACCCTGGAAAAAATTATGGATGTCCACCAGTGTTCCTCTAGAGTCACTACTAGTTCATCATGACACAGGGAAAAGCATCTACATAGTGAGATAAAAGCAGTACATCCTCAGTACCCTCCTTACTACTGGATGTGCACTGAGATAAGCTGTTACCTTATCAAACATGCAGTACCCTGCATCCTCTAGGTACCTGCCCCCACCACTTGTCAAAGGGAGTGGGTGGTGGTAGTATGATTCAGACCTGGATTTCTAGGTTTACAGCCTTTCACTCTAAATGCTAGGCTATGTAAGCACTCAAACAAGACAAACACTCAAAAAACATTGACGTTTGCATATAGATAACAGTACACTACCCCTGCCTTATCGGCTCATAAGGTTTTTTTTTTTTTTTTTTTTTTGACAGGGTAAACAAACAATGGGCAATTTGGCCCTTGTACAGGCTTGTCCCAGGCTGATATACAATACATACATAGAACAAAATGCAAAATACATTAGAAACAAAACAAAAATGCAAACAACTATGAATATAAGCAAACACAATTTAAATAAAACAATATCATAGCAAACAATTGTTAAAAATGGTTAACATGATAACATTATACCAACATACTTCTGAAATTAACAAAATAAAATAAAACAATACTTAAATGCAATTGCATTTATGTACAATTTCACTATTATCATTCACATTTCATCTACAAGTGCACCTTACCACAGACCCAGGTAGTACCATGGTACTGACCACCATTGGTTAATCACAGTCAAGGAGCTGTACTGTATACAGTACACACTCCTTGAGGACTCAGTCAGTGGCCTGCCACTATGGTGTGAATAGGGCTGTGTTGATCGCCGATCATCAATTTCAATGGGGGGGTAGCTGGCTAGCAGGTCACACTGGATGGGATGGGGGAGTGATCCAAGATTACCAGGGCATGAGGGCATGCGGTGTTTGCATTTGGGGACAGCGATTGGTGACCAGGAAGGTGGGGGAGGGACCACTACACTATCGAAAATGGTTTTGCAATATTGGGTGGGAGACTGGGGACTGGGGGAATCACTACAGTATGGAAAGATGATGTATCAATATTGTGTGGGTGATCAGGGACTGGTGAGGGACACTACACTATGGAAACATTGTTTATTAAAGTCGGGTGGGTGATCGGAGATCTGGGAGGGATACTACACTATGGAAACATTTTTTATTAAAGTCGGGTGGGCGATCAGGGACCAGGGAGTGTGTGAGGGACTACTACATCATGGAAACAGTCATTTTTCTCTACAAGTCTGTGAGTGGTGGGGGGGCCCTAGACTACCAGGGACCATTTTAAATATATGGGACAGTGATCAGGGATCGGGGTGGGGGAAGGGCACCAACAGACTACCAGGGAATATTATTCAATTTACAGGATGGTAATTGAAGGTCAGAGAGGGTGGAGGGCACCACTAGACTGCCAGGGGTAATATTATTGTATTATAGTATAGCTATTGGCAATAGGGGGCAATGGCCACCATGGACTGTGGCTGCATGTCAGCCATGAGCTAGGGGGGTCACGCTAAGTCCCCACAGCCTGTGCAGATAAGCCCATAATGGGCATGCAAATGGCCTACTAGCACTTTGCATGCCCAATAGGCTCATTTGCATGACTGGCTTTGCGTATTGCACTATAGAGCAGTAGCTTTATCCATTACAGTGGGGTATTCCTGGCTCCAGTAAAGGGCAGTACTTCAGGGGTTAGTGCTGGCTCAATCTAGCCCCTATTCACAGTCAGATAGCATGGTGCACTATCAAACTGTGATTGGAAGATTTTGGAACATGGGCAATCACAAGGCTCAGTGCCAAATCTTTGTGCTGCACTTTGCACTTTTTTTGTGAATCCTGCTCCAGGTAGACTGTTCCAAGTTTTAATTGCAACTTGTATAAAAGCTTTTTGTTTTTTTGTAGAGTTACATATCAGTATTGCCAGTGTTACAGTGTCATCTGATCTTAAAGATATCAGCTTTTGTTTTTGTTCAAAGAAGATGGCAAGGGGGGTCTGGCTAGCCACCATTGAGTATGGCTGTTTAATTTGTCAGCTCTATCTCATCCTGGTCTACTACACATGCTTTTTCCCCTGTCAGAGCCTGCCTAGAACCTTGGTTTTTATCTTACGGTAATCATAAGCAAATATACCCTGCCTGGATCACTGCCTCAGCTCTCCATGTATGTGCAAAATGTCTCACAGTTGCCAAGAAAGTAGGAGCGCTGGCCAAGCTGCCAACTGCCAAGCACTTTTGACAGTGAATTGATCTCTCCAAATCCATGGCTGTCATGGGGGGGGCCTGGTGCCACAGGACAATGCAGCTTCATTGAACTATATAACAAAGCTCCTCAAGCCCTTTGTGGCCAACATGGTCAAGATTAAAATCACTACAGCTGCCAATACTGACTAAAGATGCAGCAAATTTAAATTCCACTGGTCAAGTGAATGCGAAGTGGGCACTTTGTGTTGCCACTCTGCTACATGGAGTGGGCAATGCAAAGTGCTCACTCCACCTTGTCATTACCACTTCATGTTAAGGCAGAATGGCAATGTGAAGTAAGGCAAAGTCATTGTTTTTAATGGACTTCACATTCCTCATTATGATTCTAAATGATACACTTGGTGTTTCAGATGTGGCAGCCCCCACACACACACACAAAGCTACATTTTTTGTCTTTTCTGTACTCTTTTTTACTTAATTTGTTCTTTCTGAAAATTTTATTTTTCTTACCTTTATAAGTTGTTAGTTGTTTGTCCCCCCCCCCCCAGAAGCAGGACCAGCACTGCCTCCTGTCCTGACTCTGAGGCAGTTGAATCACCACCACCATCAAGTCCAGCACCAGGTCCTCTGGAGCAATATGTGCCTGTTCCCTCAGGCCCAGGTGTGGATCCCATCCCTGTTCAGCACCATGACCAGTCGGCTGCCAGTTCATCTGGCCTTCCCCTGCCTCTGCCTGGTCCTCCCTGAACCTCCATTGTTTGGCAGTTTTTTGACTGTGTCAGAGGGGACAGCAGTGTGGTCAAGTGCCACCTATGTGAAGTGGAGGTGCACCGTGGCCTTGGGGGACTCACCTGGGGACTTGGGGCCAGCACACCCATATGCTCAATCACCACCATTTGGAGTGGCAGGCTGCCACAGAATGGACCATGTCTGTACCTGCTTGCCATTCCATTGCAGAGGGTGCAGCTGTGCATGGCAGCATCTCTAAGAAGAGGAGAGCCACAGCAGCACCTGCTTCTCCACCAGCATCCCACCCTCACCACCACCACCACCAGCAGGTCAGCCTGTAGAATGTGTGGACCCCAGAGAACTGTGTGTAACACAGGCTGACTTGGCAGTTCTCTGGAGTGCTGTTGAGGAGAACAATGAGAGGGTGAGTGCAGTGGATCAGCAGCTGGATCACATAGTGGGACATCAGTTGCAAATTATGTCCATGCTGGAACTGCTGCTGGATCACCATGGGATCCCACATTAGTTTTGTTTTCCTCACACCATGTGCCCCCCCACACCTTCCTTGCTGTGTTATAAAATGTATTCCTCCACCATCCCCGACACTTGCATGTAATTATGTCCTTTTTTGTTGTTTTCCATATGTGTGACACTTTGTATTCTGAGCAGTGCAAGTATACTGTGCTAAACTGCATGTGTGCAGTCAGTCTTCTTTCTAGTCTGTGTATGTACTGCAGATGCTGTCCAAATCCCTGACTTAAAAACACCTATTAATGAGTACAATGGTGGGAAGGTGAAGCCAGGAGATATACTACAAAACAGGCTTGCAATACATCCAAGTAACTAGTAAAAAAAGAAATGTGATTCGTGACATAATCGTATATCGTGAATGTTGTGATTCGTACTTCATTGACAAGTATTTAAGCTAGCCAAGGAGGGAGGCACTGGAAAGAAGCAGGGAAATCCTAGCCCACCCAAAATATCAGGGTACTAAGTGAAGTAGATGCCAACATAGAGATGTCAATAGAGAGAAGTGCAGGGGTAAATGGAGAAAGTGACAAATGCAATAAGGACAGGGATGGAGCAAAAAAGGGTAAGGCCATCAAGAAATGGAGGGTAATGAGTACCAATGCCCATAGTCTGGGCAACAAGCTCCCTGAACCGGTGGCCTTGATGGAAGAGGGATGCCTGGATATTGTAGCAGTCACAGAAACATGTACACAGAGAACCATGACTGGGATGTTAACATACCAGGTACACAACCCACAGGAGAGACGGAGGGACAGAAGGGGAGAGTAGCTATCTATGTAAGGAAGAGATAAAAGCAACTGAACAAAAGAGTAAACAGGAGGAGAGGAGGCACTGTGGGTCACCTAGAGACTGGAAATAGCACCTAATCTGCACAGGGGTAGTATAGACCCCCATGCCAGGGAGGAATGGACAAGGATATGATAGAAGGCATACTTAGAATGGCAGAGAAAGGGGAGATACTGTTGATGGGGGACCTTAACATGCCAGATGTTAACTGGAGCACCTTTGTGGCAGCCACATCCAAAAGCAGGGCCATTCTTTATGCCCTTCAGGTGGCATGCCTCAAACAGCTAGTTTCAGAACCCACTCATGGGGGAGCAATCTTAGACCTCGTACTCTGTAATGGGGACAGTCAGAGGATCTCAGATCTAGAAGTGGGTAGCCATTTGGGAACAAGTGACCACCAAACAGTGTGGTTCACGATAAACCCTACAGAGTCAAGCTTTCACAAAAGTGAGGGTTCTGGACTTCAGGAGGGTTGACTTTGGCAAGATGGGAGAGTGCCTTAGAAAAGCACTAGCAAACAGGCTAGAGGGGGGGTGGAGCAACAATGGGCAAATATCAAAACTGCCATCACAGAGGAAACAAGCCTTTGTGTGAAGCAAATAAACAAATCAAAACAAAAGAAAAAGCCACTATGGTTCTCAAAAGAGGTGGCAGTGAAGGTTAGGGAGAAAAAGATAATATTTAGGA
This sequence comes from Neoceratodus forsteri, assembly GCA_016271365.2. Lineage (NCBI taxonomy): Eukaryota > Metazoa > Chordata > Ceratodontiformes > Ceratodontidae > Neoceratodus > Neoceratodus forsteri. The sequence goes on from CM057453.1 coordinate 87,516,597, forward strand.
AGTATAAGGAAACACAAAAGGAGCAGGACAGAGAACTGTACCAGTTAAAGCAGAAGGAAGCAGGGAGGGCATTCCGAATAGCAAAGGCACAAACTGAGGAAAAGATAGCTAACTCGGTTAAGAAGGGGGATAAAACCTTTTATAGGTATATCAGGGAGGGTAGAAAGACAAAGGAAGGGATTAGTGAAGGAATAGAATGGATGGTGGGTGGGCAGAGAGTGACAGTGATAAAGCAGGGATATTGAATGAATACTTCTGTTCAGTATTCACAAAAGAGGAAGTGGGGGAGGTGCCTAATCCAATTAACAGAAGCACTCTGGAGAGGGGGGTTGATCCCAGTCCTTTCACAGAAGAAAGGGTTCTGAAAGAACTCCTAAAACTGAAGGTGGACAAAGCAATGGGGCCAGTTGGAATTCACCTCAGAATTCTAAAAGAATTAAGCAGAGAACTAGTGAGACCACTGACTACGCTTTTTAACAAATCATGGGAGGATGGTGTGGTACCTGAGGACTGGAAGAAGGCGGATGTGATTCTCCTTCACAAAAGTGGGACCAAGACGGAGGCAGAAAACTACAGACCTGTCAGTTTGACCTCTGTAGTAGGGAAAGTGATGGAATCACTTCTGAAGGAAAGAATTGTTGAGTACCTAGAGGCCAGTGGGGCACAGGACCCAAGGCAGCATGGGTTCACAGAGGGAAGGTCATGTCAGATGAATCTAATTGATTTCTTTGACTGGGTGACCAAAGTAGTAGACCAGGGAGGGGCTGTGGACATGGCCTACCTAGACTTTAGCAAGGCATTTGACACAGTGCTGCACAAAAGATTAGTAGTCAAACTAACCAGCCTCGGAGTGGGTCCCAAGGTGGTAGCCTGGGTAAACATTGGCTAAACAACAGGACACAGAAGGTAATTGTAAATGGAGTCCACTCTGAAGAAAGAGGGGTTACTAGTGGGCACAGCAGGGTTCAGTACTGGGTCCAGTCCTTTTAATGTCTTTATAAGTGACATTGCAGAGGGACTGAAGGAAAGGTATGCCTCTTTGCAGATGACACAAAGATCTGCAACAGGGTTGATACACAAGGAGGTGTGGAAAGGATGAGAAGGAACTTGGCAAGGTTGGAGGAATGGTCAGAAGTATGGCAGCTTGGATTCAATGCAAAGAAGTGCAAAGTAGTGTACCTGGGAAACCAAAACCCAGGGGAAGATTACACAATGGGGGGGAGGTAGTAACAACAACAAAAATGGAAAGAGACCTAGGGGTAATCATATCAGATGACCTTATGGTTGGCAAGCAATGCAAGAAGGTGGTAGGGAGGGCTGGGAGGCTACTGGGATGTATAGGGAGAGGTATCACCAGCAGAAAACAGGAAGTTGTTATCCCTCTGTACAGACAGTTGGTAAGACCCCATCTGGAGTACTGCGTCCAGTTCTGGAGACCCCATCTCCACAAGGACATAGACAGGATGGAGGTGGTTCAGAGGAGGGCAACTAAAATGGTGCAGGGTCTGCAAGAGAAGCTATATGAGGAGAGACTAAAGAAGCTTAATATGTATACCCTCAAGGAAAGGAGGGAGAGGGGTGACATGATAGAAACGTTTAAGTACGTTAGAGGAATCAACAAATTCAATGAGGGTAGCATCTTTCAGAAAAAGAGATGTGCAAGAACAAGGGGGCACAATTTGAAGATAGAGGGGGGGATGGCTCAGGGGCAATGTGAGGAAGTTTTTTTTTCACAGTGAGGGTGGTGGATGCATGGAACAGCCTTCCTGAGGAGGTTGTGGGGTCTAAAACTGTTGGGGAATTCAAGAATGCATGGGACAGACATAAGGCAATTTTTGTGGGGTAGGAAGAAATAGGCTGTTGGTTAAATAGAATCTGCAGCATATCCTCTAGGTAGGGAAATGGGCAGACTAGGTGGGCCAAGCGGTCCTTATCTGCTGTCAAAGTCTATGTTTCTATGTGACTGCATTTGTGACCGTGATGTGAAGAAATGCGAATGCCTATGGCTGTGCTTCCCCGGATCCCAATGAGGTGTGGCACAAAACTCCCCGACTTAAAAACACTCATTAATGAGTACAATGGTGGGGTAGTGAAGCATGGAGAGATACTACAAGACAGGCTTAAAATACATCCAAGTAACTATTAAAAAAAATGAATGTTGTGATTCGTGACGTGATTGTAAATTATGATTTGTGACTGCATTTGTGACCGTGATGACGAAGAAACGTGAATGCCTACGGCTGTACTTCAATGGGTCCCGATGAGGTGTGGCACAAAACTCTCCAACTTAAAAACACTTATTAATGAGTACAATGGCGGGGTGGTGAAGCATGGAGAGATACTACAAAGCAGGCTTACAATACATTCATGTAACTATTAAAAAAGATTATTGTGATTTGTGATGTGATCGTAAATCGTGATTTGTGACTGCATTTATGACCATGATGATGAAGAACATGATTTGTTTCACGAGTGACTTGTGATGATGGTCCTGACTTAAAAACGCATATTAATGAGTACAATATTCATGCAGAATTATGCACCACACCTGTCCAGTACTCTGAAGGGAAGCCAAAGAAACAACTGTGGCTTAAGTTAGAGATGGAGATTGGGCCCTAAAGAGATGCAAATGTACAAACAAAGATTGTGCTGTGCACTGAAGAGATGCAGATGCAAAGGCACAATACCTAACCAGTGTTTACCATCAGAAATTCAAATCTGGAAAATAATTCCTTTGCCAGTTGGGGTGGACCATGGGAGCAGTTTACTGCACTGCTGCAGTAACAGTCACTAGTACGAGTTCCAGTAAAGATACCACAAAGAAGTACAAAAATTACACAGCTGCAGTGGATAGCAGGTTCACATTGCTGAAATTATATGGCACAAAAACAGGTGTCTGATTTGATGACACGCATCACACACATACTCAGACGCACACTAAATAATGCATATCAAATTGAAAACTTCAGTAATATAACCACATATTTTAAGCAAACTAAAATTATGCATTGCTGCACCACAACAATCAGCAAAAAAAATGGCAAGAATTATTGAAAATATTACTGTGTGTACATTAACACAGTTATACAAGAAAAATATCACCAAAACAGAAAGCACTGTCTTTTTCTCCAAGTAAATCTACCTACACCACAGATACACCTCTCCCCCAAAGCACACTTCCACTGTCTCTCAGTACACAGACTGAATATTGTACATTAACATTCAAAATCCAGACACAGAGCTGGCCCAGTGGTGTTGAGGGTTGAGGCGCTGGACGCCACACCTCGCTCCACGCCAGCAACCCAGGTTCGGGAGTCGACTCGGGTCGCTGGTGGGTAGGCCGGGGGAGTTAGGCTTGAGCATCCCATGACAGCTCGCCTACTCCAGGGAGGGTTGAGGCCACAGACCGAACACTTGCCTGACTCTGAGCGAAGGCTAGGAGTACTGCAAGTTTCTAACATCAGGGGCATGGGCAGCCGCTATACAGCGTGATGTTGGTGCTTGATGCCTTGACGTCGGGAGTCCTACACTGTAATAGGGTGGGGAGAAAACAGAGAAAATGCCTGCCATCACCAGGAAGACGGAGCCCCCGGAGATGTGCCCTCGATGTGCCTTCACCCACCCGACGGCTGCCAGACCAACAAAAGTTGATTGATGGGGTAAGGGGGCTCTGCCCCATCCCCGCTCGGGGGGTAAGCCGAAGCTCCATGGGGATCCAGTGGGGTCATTCGGGCAGGGTGGAAGGTAGAGTGATGTCTACCTTGGGGCTCATGAAGGGTCGGGGATGGCAGGCTGGGAAAGGCGAATAAATAGTGATTTCAAAAAAAAAATCCACACACAAACAATAAACACTCGATGATATGAGCACAGGAAGGTTTCCTATAATTGATGAACTAAGATTTCAGCAAAACAAATGACCCAAAAAGGCTTTTTTCAACAGCTTTTAGAAGGTTTGAATCACAGAGCGCTCTCAGAGCAGATTGTCTCCTACAGCTTCATACACACACTACCCCAAACTGAGGCTGTGCAGAACAATCTAGAGCCCATGTGACCTGAAATCCCATGAATCACTGCAAAATTTGCCTTTGTAGCTTAAAAACAAGGAAAAGTGAGGTAGAGTACATTGTTTTCAATGTACTTCGTCTTAAGAATTGGTGGAGTAGTGGTTTGAGAAGGTGGAGTAACACAAAGTCATTGTTTTCAATGGACTTCGTGTTACCCATTATAATGCAAAGTACTCCGCTTCGCATTGAGGAGCACTCCGCTAATTCGCCTTCACTCTGCGAATCACTTTGCGGAGCAAATTGGGGCCACTTCGCCCACCACTAATACTGACAAGGTAAATACATTTAAAAGACAGAGCGCATGTATTACAGCAACAATATAACAACTTGGAGGACTTTCAGCAACAAGTGCAATGCTGGCTGGTTCAGCATGAGCAGTGCCTGGACCTTTTTTGGCTTATAGCAGAGGACCAAGAGAACTGGGGATGACAAAACAACATTTGAATCTCGGGAGTCCCAGAGAGACAGGAAGGGGAAGACATAGAAAGGTTCCTAGCTGAATTGCTTCCATCCCTCATGTGTCCCAAATGGCAAGGCATGGTGGAAGTGGAGAAGGCACACCACACCAGAGCTCTGCCAGCACCAGCTGGCTCACATCCTCAACCCTTCTTTGCTTATGTTCTCCATTACTTCGTGAAGGAAATATTGCTCTGAGCTGCCAGGGAGGTGGGCAATTTGTGCTGGAAGGGTTCCAGGATCTCTTTATACCAAGCCTTGTCAGCTGAGGTGGGTCCAGCACCAAAAAGAATTTTCCACAATCAAAGTTTCATTGCAATGGGAAGCAGTGCAATACTGCTTTAAAGCTGTACAAACTTATAAATTTCGCAAAACAGACAATCCTTTGATGGTTGTAATGTACTAGAAGTTGTCAAATGAATCCAGTGTCATTGGCCCGATGTCAGAATGGGTTGTACATCCCCCAGAAGACTATGGGATGAGCACCTTGGCTACATCTCTGAGTTCAGGAACCCAAGTACAAGCTAGCAGTCTGTGAGGGCTGGTGCACCACCTCTCCCAAAGGAAGAAAACAGTACCCACTTTTCTGGTTCGGGGCTGCCCAGTAGTGTTGCTTGGATAGTGCCGCCATGGATCCACCAGTGATCCAGTGGATGATAGCACTATTCAAGTTGGATCCATCCCTAGATCCATCCCTAGATCTGGCCGAATACTGAGGTCAGATCCTGGGTCGTATTCCGCATTATCCAGTGCTGGATCCAGGTATCTGGTGTCAGATCCCTATATCTGGCACCAGGTCACTGAATCCGGCCATTGGATAACGAAGGATCTGACCAGGGATCTGACAGCCAGATCCACAGGCAGATAGTTGAAGTATCCAAGAGATCTACTACCCTGCCACAAAGGGCAGATATCTGTGGATCCAGATTTATCCTGATCCATCTGAGCAACACTACTGCCCAGCACCAGACAGTGTAATCTGGAGGGGGCCCGAGAAAGAAGAGACCACAGATCCCCTGGCCTACAACAGCTTAGACAATGATCCAGAATCACTACTTTTAGAACCCTCGACAAGACCAAGATCCACGTGCTCCTCCAGCCAAAGCAGCCTGAGGTTCTATTTCATAACATTGATCGCGAAATAGTGATCATCATTAGGCGAGTGTACATCACAGAAAATGAATTTTGCTTATGCACACTCGCAGTGAATGGGAAAAGGGAGCCCAAGATCTATGGGTTTTCTTTTCATGTGGGGGGCTGGGCCCCCAGTACACCCCTACTAAAGGATTTTCAATGCCAGGGGGGGTGCATGTCAGGTGGGGTGAAATACTTAACAAAAAAAAAAGCCGCCTGCCAGCTGAAAAACAAACCGTGCCATGCCGGACCCATACCCTGCACCTCCCAACTGACCACTCTCCCCACCACGCTAGCAGACCAGTTTGGTAGCTGACCACCACACCCCCTCCAACACACCTTCCCTCCCCTGCTTCTCCCTTCCCGCTCATGGGCGCGTGTGCATATACTCGCGTACTTCCCTTTGCCCTACCTTGCGAACTAAGGTATCCCGTGGCACCACTGCCAGGTAGCCCTGAACACAGGCACCATAATTGAGTCACCATTTTTGTAAGTGCACAATTGCAGTCATCTTGCTTACAGGTTACTGCAGCCCGAGGCTCCTTTGTGGATGTCCATTCATCAAGAAACATCCCTGGCCGACCCTCTCCAAAGCATCCCACAGAAGTGGCAGACCCAGAGACAATCTGGGCCAAGATGGACACTGGCCTAATTGACATGGAATCTGGGGCCATGGACAATGAATGGACAAGACCTGGTAACTGGTCATTTGCCAAGGTTGCCACCGCTCCAACGTGAGGCACCGCAAGTAAGTGGTGTTCCACTTTTTGATCAGAACTGCTGCCTGTGTACAGGTAAAGACTGGAACTTTTGATCTCTTGTTCTTGTTTCAGGAACTTTCTATTAATATGTTATTTTGGTGTGTTGTGGTTAAAGAAGTAGGGGGGTATGAAAAGAAACAAAAAAACTCATTTGGTGTTCTTGCCCAATCCTCAGGGGGTCACAGTGCAGTGCAGCTCAGTTTTCAAGGTGAGAGCCTCCCATCTAAGTTAACAGACTATCTTTATCAGGGGTAGATCTGTTACCCCCCCCCCCAGTGCTATGTTCACCTTGACCTCTCCTCACTGCTACAGCAGTACTGTTTTTATGAGACAGCAGCTTTTTGTTACATGTCATGGCTTCAGGGCTCCCTCACCTATTGGTGCCTTCTCATGGGATGATTTATTTTATTTTTATTTAGCTTTTGTTGACCGGGTAAGTGCACTAGACAAATCCTGCCTATTTTCAGGCACGACCCGGGGGAGGGGGGATACAGATGAATGCCAACTGACTTTGAAACCAGATTTAGCTGTTGGTGGTATTTGGTGGTATGATGTAGCTCTATAATAGTTTTAGTTATCTCTGCTGAACCCACATGCTACCAAAGGATCCTCCTCATCCTCTTTTCCATCTTTTGGGGGGGGACGTATGGTAGGCAGTGGCCCAATTTAAACATGGTTTTCCTACTTGCACTGCCCCCCCCCTCGCATGCACCTGCACCCCAAGTTTCAGACTGTCACACAGGATGACAGTTTCCCTAGGGGCTTCCACATGTTTTCCCCATTGGTGGTGGTGAGGAAGCTTCCATCTCTGGTCTGCATCTCCCTTGGCTGAGGGAGTTACCTCACACCATGCAACACACAACACCATACGGATCGTCTCTGTCAGATTCACTATTTGCCCTAGTCAAGTACAGGGGCCCTTACAGAATCCTGTTAAATTAAAAAAATGTTCATCAGTCCCTTTCAGTCACATTGCAGGGCTTAGTAGATTAATTTACTGGGGAGCAAGACAGTGACCTTTATGTAGGTTTACAGTTCACCTCTAATTTGGTACCTTGGTGGCAAGGAGTGGAAGGCTATAGAGCCTCCTTCTAGCTTACACCGTAGGTGCTTTAGATTATTTTCTGTTCAGTTATACTTCTTGACCATAAATCTCCCATTGACAGGTAGAGATACTGCTGGTCTGTTTTAGCAAGGAGAGAAGTTCATTATACGGTTGTTTTATTCTGTTGGTTCAATTGTTGTGTTTTTTAAGCTACTGTTTATATAGTATATAATTGCTCATCTGTTTTTCTCACTACAACCATCATCTACTATATTAACTTAAGCTGGTTTGGTCTGGGGTAAGCAGCACAGGGTACAGGTATAATTCTTAGCCACACCAACAGGTTAGAGTGCTGGTCAAAAAGTAAAAAAAAAAGGGACATAAGTAGGCAGAGGCCCTCTCAGTACAGTTTGCTACTCCCATGAGATAGCTCCCACTCTTCTGCCCCACTAGTACACAGAGGTTATGTTACAATCAATGGCAGAGTGCTGCCTACCAGCTACCTTTTTCTTTAAGATTGACCCTGGATACCCAGTGGCACTTTGAAGTCAGCCCAAGTTGAGATCACCCAGCAGTCTCTACCACTGGTGCATCTTTATAGGAGCTGTTTCACAGTACCACCACTGGCCATTTCTATTCCTGCAAGGTCACTGTTGGTTCTCCATGTTTAAAGCCCCAAAGGGACCTATTCCAGTTGCCTTGTGATCCTTCCTATAACCAAGTAGAGGCAGGGCAAGGAGTGTCACAAAGTTTGTGGGAGATTATCATCGTGGCCTCAAGGTGCACTGCCGAGCTTAAATGTGTCTCCTGGAAGGTCAAGGGGCTTAATCATTCAGTCAAGTGCACCAAGGTGCTGTAACTCCTAAAAGCTCTCAGGAGACACATATCTTTACTCCAGGAAACACAATTAACCAAAAAGACAGTGTTATGTCTTAAAAAATCCTCGGTGGGACAAGTACACCACAGTTCAGTCTCTTCCAAATCCAAGGTGGTAGCCATCCTACTTCACAAGGCCCTACAATGGAAGCTGGGAGGGTGTAAAATTGACACAGAAGGTTGATGGATAGTGGCCCGTGTTGCATTTGCAGGTGGTCAGATTATTCTTACTAACCTCTATTTCCCCAAATAGTGATGATGCTAACTTCCTCCCAGAGATAAGCCAGGTCCTGATAGAGGTCAGAGGGAATACATACATCCCTCTTCTTGTAGGGGGCAACTTTAACTTAGCTCCAAACCTTTCCTGGATAGATTTTGAATGACACCTGACTCCCACCTCAGGGTAAAGGTGGTGCTGGCTGCCTTAATCAAAGAGTGGGGTTTTACCGTCATCTGGAGATGTAAACATTGCAACAGAAGAGACTACACGTTCTGCTCCCCGGTGCATGGTTCTTTTTTTAACTTGCTGTTAGTGCCCTCTTCTGTCTCCCCATCTACATCTTCCCTTGGGGACTCGCAATTCTGCCAAGCAGCACATTGGCGGACCCGCCCCAGCCACGGATAACCCCCCTGGTGGGGTAGGAGGGGGATCCAGGTTTGTCCCCCCCAGGCAATGTCCAATGTGTTGGGAATGACCACCAGGTGAAGGGGCCTATCTTCTAGTCTAGACATCGGGTATTTTCCATGTTCTGGTTCCTCCTACTCCCAGATGATGGCACACAAGAAGGTCCCAGGAGGTGAGGGCATGAAGAGATGTGCCTCCAGCTCTGGACCTCAACAGATATCTACCCCTCCCTGTTCAGATCTACTTCCCAGACTTGCACCACCAGTGGTCACCCAGGTGATGGTATAGCAATGGGACATGCAGCCCACCCTCCCTGGAGAAGGAGAGCAGCCCATCAGGTATTCATTCCTTCTCACCCCAGCCGGCCCTCCAGTCACCCAGGCTCGCTACTGAACCTCGGTCACTGGCATACTGGTGTATGGTTCTCATAGTCATTTCGACCTATGGTTGGTGTACAGAGTAGCATCACCAAACACGTATGATTCCTTGACCAAGTCCATCATAATCTCGGAGCATGCCCCTGTAGGAATGCTATTTATGCCTTTTTCAGGTCAGAAATGCTCCACTCAGTGGAGATGTAATCCATTAATACTTAGGGACCCCAAATTTTGTGACTGAATAGTGGAGGAAGCAAAACAGTATTTTCAAATCAATAATAATGGAAAGATATCACCAGGATTAGTATGGGAGGTTTTTAATGCCTACATCAGGGGATGCATAACTTCTTTCACAGCAAAGCAGAATAAAAAAGGGGGATAGAGCTATGACAGCTCCAAACTGCTCTAAAAACAAAGGAAATACAATTCAAGGTAGTCTCACACCCCAAACTGTGCTGATTAGTGGACATGGTAAGCCTGAAATACAAAATTAATATACTACTCACAAGGAAAGCAGAATGGTAGATGCTCAGGATGAAGCACACATACTGGGAAATGGGAGATAAGAGTGGTAAGTTGCTAGCTTATAAGCTTAGGAAATAAAAAGCAGAAACCAAGATATTGGCACTCCACAACACACTAGGGGAGACTATCACCACTCAGATGGCATAAACATGATATTGCGCAAGTACTACTCTCAACTGTATACCTCATATACTGCTGTTGCTCAAGATCAGTCCCCTACTCACAGTTTTCCGGGTGACACCCATGTATCCAAAATCCCACAGTCCTTTAAGGAGGAATTAGATGCCCCCCTAATGCTGGAGGAGCTTTCAGCAGCCCTCAAACAGCTCACGAGAGGTAAATCCCAGGGTCCTGATGGAATGGTAATTGACTTATATCAACTGATACCTCAAGTACTGTAATTATTCCACCTCTCTTAGTTGCCCTGAAAGGCCACAAGGGATGATGGGGTGCTACTTCTCATAATGAAGGAAGCTATGATTTCTCTGCTCTCAATGAAATCATCGGATCCACTGGATTGTGCAAATTTCAGAACCATTTCTCTGCTCTCTGTCAACACATAAATTTTCACCAAAGCCCTGGCCAATAGGGTGGAGAAAGTACTGCCCCACATCATTCATCCTTACCAAGCAGGGTTCAAAAGAGGGAAGACTGGGGCAGATAATATTCACACAGTGCTTCACTTAATATGGCAGGCAAGGAAAAGCTCGCTCCCCATGAAAGCCATGGCAGTCAACTTCAAGAAAGCTTTTGACTTTGTCAAATAGCAATATTTGCACTCTGTCCTGAAAGAATATGACTTTGGCCCATACTTTCATAGCTGAATATCCACCCTATACAATGCCCTGACAACCACAGTCCTTATGAATCGCAACATCTCCTTGCCCTTCCCATTGTTCAGGGACATGTGTCAAGGCTGCCTCCAATCTCTGTTACTCTTTCTAATTGCTATAGACCGCCTTACGAGGAAACTCCTGGATAACACCCAAATTCAAGGCATCAAAATTGGGGATAGCAATATTTTAGTGAACACATACGCAGGTGACCTCCTGCTTACCCTCACAAGCATGGCTCAATCTTTTACACAGATAATGGCCCTATTAGAGAACTTTGTACTGGTATCCAGCCTTTATGTGACCTGATAAAAGACCATGATCCCTTCCCTCAACTCGCAATGCACAGTGGCTTGCACTGGAGCTTTGCAAATAACCTGAGCGAAGGATGCTTTCATATACCTAGGAATAAATATTCCCTTAATGGTCAGACTTGATCCAAAATAACTTCACTAACTAGTTTCGGGACCTGGAGCCTGACATATGGAGGTGGATGAAATTACAAAGTCCAAACAGTTGTAGTGGCACTTGAGACCCCAAAAAGGCACACAGAATCCAAACAGTGGAATGCTGAAAAAGATTTATTGCTGCATAGCAAACTTATTAGTGCAGATCTGCAGCAAAAGCTCTCCCTGACCACCCAGTGCTTTGACTGCTCATGAGTCTTCTTCAGGGGGAGGAAATTACATCTCTTTCTTAAGGGGAAAGTGGAGGCTGTACATATGTTTGTACTCCCCAGGTTGTCGTACCTATTCTCCAATCTTCCACTCCCTGTTCCCCAAACAGTCTTCACTAAAATAGATAAATCGATAGCTTCTTTGCTATGGGAGGTCAGAACGCCCAGGCTCAACAAAAATAAACTTCGGGTTCATTGGACTCAGGGGTTTCTTGGACTTCCCTGGTTCTAGAAGTATCTGTAGGTATTTAGAATGGCGCAAGCAATACAATGGGTTATCCCACAAGGAGCTGAGTCACCCCAGTGGGTGCCACTTGAACAGGACATTACTGGGATCTCTAGGATGGAGTCCTTTCTAGGCCCCTCCCATCCAAACCACTGATCAAGAACCCCATCATCCTGGCCATATGACAAGTGTGGCAACACTGTCTCCAACTAACACTTTGCACCAAATAGGCCCGTAGCCTCCCTGGTGATATACTTACATATAGGGATCCCCAGATGTTTTAGCAAAAAAAGAGCCATACCAAGGTGACCTGGGGTGCCTTGTGACAGCCAGTAAATCAAAAGACAGAAAGTCACGGCACTTACCCAGGGAATATATGTCCATGAAAATGAAGAGCCCTGGTCTTTGTAGTTCTGGGCTAGGGAAACCACACCAGAGATCTGATGTTTCAAATCTAATGAGTCTTTATCAAAGATCTTTGATAAAGATTCATTAGAGTTGAAATGCTAAATCTCTGGTGTGGTTTCCGTAGCCCAGCAGGGCTGTTCTTGTTGTGTTTGGCAAATAAATGATGCGAACTGTTTGAACTACAAGGACCTGGACTCTTCATTTTCATGGAAATGCCATCACTTTCTGTCTTTTGGGTCCCCAGATGTACAGATAGACAAGGTTCCCATAATCTGGCCATCCTGGATCATTGCAGGCATACTCACAGTAGGAGACATACTGACACCCAACTCAGACATTTTGCTTACCTTTCAGCAGTTACAGGATAAGTTTGTGATCCCTAAGGTAGATTTTTCGAAGATAGCTATAACTCCGTAGTGCCATTCAGGAAATTCAACAATGACCTAGATTGCCACAAGAATGGGACTGGTTACAAAATTTGCACAGGGCAAAATCAGTCAAGGTGATTCCAGGACAGATATATCCTTTTATCAGAGATGCCCAGCCAGACTCTATGGTGACGTGCAAACAGCAGTGGGAGAATGAGCTCCAAATAAACCTCCCAAGTGAGACATGGGAAGCGTGTCTCAAAGCAGCTTGCACTGCTTATAAAGATGCTAGAGGTCAGTTGATACAGGTCAAACCAATTCTCAGATGGTATTATACACCAGCCTTTTACACCATCGGGGTCTTTTACCGCATGCCAGTTGCTGGAGGTGTAATGACCCAGGTGCCCATCTATCTCACATCATTTGATCTTGCCCCACTTGCCAGCTTTGTGGAATAAAGTATTAGAGGATTGCTCCAAAATCATGCAAATTATGATTCCTCCCCTTCCTGAGCTAATAATCTTGGGGGACATATCTCAGCTACTCAAGGGTGACCCCTATGGGCTCAGATGGTTACTTGTGGCCATCATGGAAGCCAAAAGGCCTATTTTAATGAAGTGGAGACAGCCCCACCCACCATCTGTCTTGACTTGGCACTCTGTCCTGGCACATCTGGCTACTTTTGAAAGATTAGCTTATGCCACGAGTAATGCCTTGTCAACATACAACAAAAAGTGGAGAAAGTACCTAGACTCTCATCTACATACTGCCCCCCTCCCCACCCCAGGAAACCTGCCTTTCTAAATTTATCCTACTTCCACCTCTCCAGCAGTAATGCCTCACTGTTAGGATGCAGTAGTCAGATTTCTCAATGTATCCTCCTTTCCATGTATTCCACACTATACTGTGAACAGATAATGTGGCTTTATTATTTAACCTGGTTACTAGTTAAGATGATGGTTATCTAGTCTGGCACATTGTTAGTGCCTTTCTGTTGTACGATTCTTGGTGTATACATTTCTTGTGGTTTATGATCTTGCATTTATATGCAAAACAAAAGAAAAGGCTTCAATAAAATATTTTATGTAAAAAAAAAGAAAGTGCCAAGGGTATTGTTTGCTGCATGTACAACAATTTGTGGACAAAGCAAGACATATGAAATCTGTACCTTAGTTCCAATAACAAACAATTTAACTTATTATATAATTGCAGTAGTGATCTCTTTGCTTAGCTCTTAGAGTAAATCTGCAAATTGTGTAGTACATGTGCTTGCATTGTTTAATTATTTTCTCTGAGTCTCCCTCACCCCCATATTAAGCTTCCATAATCAACCATAGGTAGGAGGTAACTCTGTGCCAACAACCTGCTGGTGCCATTTGCTAAGTAATCTTCTAGTGTGTACAGAGCTCCAATTTTCATGTGTAACTGTTTAACAGCATTTTCAACATGTTTATTGTAGTCTTCAGTGGCCTGGGTCAAAAGCTCCTGTGGGATTTGTTACTCAAAGAAGTTGTTGATGACAAAACATTTTGTAGGGCCTCCATTGCGAGAAAGAGTAAGTGGACTAGGTAATAAGCTTGTACAGCCCCTGGGGAAACTGTACTAATCCAATAGTGTTCCAATCAATTAATCAAACATTTATTTATAAAAAGTGCAATTCCAATTCAGATCAAAGTGCTTGCACAGTAAGAAGAGATAAGTAATACAACTAAGTAAAAACACAGATACAACCAATTTAATAGATACTAAGTATAATTCATGCTACTCAAAGTCCGAGAAATCAAAGCTAAATAAATAAGCTTTTAAAGCAGATTTGAAACTCTCGACAGTCAGGCACTCCATCACTCAATGAGATAAAGAGTTCTGCAGGATGGGGGCTGCAAACACAAAGGACTGAGTGCCAGAGGTCTTAAGCCTAACCTGGGAACCTCTAACAATTCCTCATCAGAGGAGCGGAGAGACCAGAGGGGTGGTAAGGGTGAAGGAGATCTTGCAGATAGCTCAGTCGCTGGCTGTGTAGAGCTTTATAGGTCAGGAGACCAACCTTGAAGGCGATCTGCCAATTGACTAGCAGTCAGTGCAGGCTGCAGAGCACAGGCATGGTGTGGCAGAATCTAGGTAAAACAGTAAACAGCCTGACTGCTGCATTCTGAACCAGCTGCAGTTGGTGGATTTCAACCACCAGAAGCCAAAGGTAAAGGGCGCTGCAGTGGTCAAGGCAGGAGCTCACACAGTCGTGAACCAATACAAGAAGGTTGTCGGGTGAGACCAGGTGCTTAACCCGAGTGATATTCCTCAGATGGTAAAAAGAGGTTTTTACGACAGAAGACACCTGAGATTTCAGTCAGGCCACTGTCAATAATAATGTCAAGGTTGCGCACTTGATCCGAGGCAAGCAGTTGGGTCCCATTCAGGTTAAGTTCAGATGGTTGACCTGCTACTGAGCCTAAACCCCGGTGACCTAGGTCCACCACCAACACCTCAGTTTTTTTTTTTTTTTTTTTCTCCTCCTAGCTGCTGGTCATCCAGGGTATCAGCCCGGTCACGGGCCGACGTCTTCCACCCCCCAGAATGGCCTCGATCCCTCTGAAGCCCCGTGGCTTACCCCCCATGGCGGGGCTATGGGATGCAAGGGTCCAACACCCCGCAGGACCTGTATTAGGTCGGAGGGCCGGCCTGGGGACTAATTGAAGCAGCGGCGGGCTTCATAGAGGGCGACCGGCAGCCATCCATTTTTCCGTTTTTCCGGGAGGCGGGACATGCAATGATGCATGACGTCCTGTCCCGCCTCCAAAGTGTCTGCGTGTGTCGGTAGCTGTCGACTCCAGCCTCGCCGAGGATCGCTCATGCTCCGAGCATCAACCTCCCCTGGAGAGGAGAGCAGCCCATAGGACGCTCAATCCTTCTCCTCCGCCGGCCTTTTCCAGCGTAATTCGAGTCCGCTCCCCGAACTCCGGTCACTGAAGCGTCAGCAAGGAAATCACCGCTGCGCTTGACGGGCTGCAACACCTCAGTTTTATCTGGGTTCAGCTTCAGCCAGCTGGCCCTCATTCAGCCCTGGATCCTCAAATGGCAACTATTAAACACACTGCTCCAACCTGTTCAGACACAAAGGACATGTAAAGCTGAGTACCATCCATATAACAGTGGAAGCTCAGCCCATACTGCCTCATAATGTCTCCTAACAGCAGCATATACACCGCGAACAGCATGGGTGAAAGAATGGAGCCATGCAGAACCCCACAGGGTAGAAAAAGAGAACTTGAGGAGTGAATCCCGGACACCACTCTCTGAGTCCTACCCATGAGGAATGATTAAAACCATCTGAGGATTGTCCCAGACAGTCCAAAGAAAACCTGCAAACACTCCAATAACACCGCATGGTCCACGGTGTCAAATGCTGCAGTGAGATCAATGCAAACCAAGATGGAATCGCTCAATTGATCTCTCACAGTCAGAAGATCATTAAGTACCCAAACAAGGACCATCTCAATGCTGTGCCTCTTCCTGAATTTGGACTGAAAAGGCTCATAGACATTGTAGGTGGTTAAGTGGACCTCCAGTTCTCTGCAACTGCCTTCTTAATAACCTTGTCCACAAAGGGAATGTTAGAGACATGTTTGTAGTTGGTTAGACAGTCCAGGTCGAGGGAAACCTTCTTGAGAAGGAGTCTCACTACTGCCTCCTTAAGAGGTGCAGGAAACACCCCTGTATCCAATGAACACAGGACTATTTCTGCTAGGACTAGTCCAATGATATCCATACACCCCACTAAGAGGCGTTTTGGGCCCGGATCCAAACTACACTAAGTTGGACGCACATCATGAATAATCTGTACAATGTCTGTGATTTCCAGTCAAACTTGGACCAGACAAAATGGGTATCTGTGACCCCATGCTGACATCCACAAGGCCCATTGGAGGGAGCTGAGTGGATCTCCGACCAGATTGTGGCAATCTTACCTGCAAAGAATTGAGCAAAGTCATCACATCTTTCCTGTGAAAATGCTCCCCTGGACTGGAGACAGGCTGGATTGCATAGTCTGTCAACAGTCTGGAAAGGCTGAGCTGGTTGATTCTGTGCAGCAGCAATCTCCCTGGACAGGAATTCAGCCTTCTAATGGGAGATTGCTGATTGATAGTTTTTGTAATGTACCAACAATCTAAGTCTGTCACCCTCCAGGCTGGATTTCTGCCAGTGACATTCCAACCTTCGGCACTCTCATCTTAGCTCCTTCAGAGCTCCATCAAACCATGGGGCCTTGGAGCGGAGAGTAAGGGGGCGAACATGAACAATGGAATCCAGAGTCATCGTCACTGCCTTATCATAGGCAAGTACCAGCTCCTCTGTGTCTTTGCTAGCACTCGACACACCTGAATGGTCCAGAACTGATGCAAGACCATTAGGAGTCAGTCCCCTTAAAGGGCAGTACTGAGCCATCTCCATAGGGGCAGGTCTATAAGGGGCAGCCTGGAAACTGAACCTTATAGTATGATGGTCAGACCAACTGACTGGTTCCACCACAAGATCAGAGATCTCCATTCCCTGTAGGAAGACCAAATCCAGAGAGTGACCCAAACTGTGGTGTCAGAAGTAATCACCTGTGTAAGGCCCAACAAGATCATCAGTTGGAGGAAGTCTTGACCGATCTCCTAGAGCTCATTGTCGATCCAAGTAGTGAAATCCTCCAAAATAATCCATTTGGGAGATTCCAGTGCTAGATGGATGATGATGTCCGCGACTTCCTGCAGAAACTCCTTCTCACCTCCAGGTGGGCAGTAGACAAGAAGTATTCTGCAACTCACACCTACCCACACAACACACTCAAAGGATTTGGTCCTCTCTACAGGGATTTCTACAAGTCCCAGTTCTGATCAAACACAGATGGCTACACCCCCGCCCCATGATCCTCTCTCGAGCAATGTATCACTGAGTACCCGGCAGGAACAGCTGCTTCCAAAACTGGGCCAGCATTTTTGTCCAGCCAGATCTCAGTGATGCAAGCCAAATCAGCTGAACCCACAAAATCAGCAATTATCGCTGTCTTGTTCCAAATTGATCTGGCATTGCATAACACCACCCTAGCAGGATAGGTAGAAGAGTCTGGCCAAGCCACCTGCTCACAGGAGGTGGAGCCCTTGGGTACTGGAACTAGACAGGGAGAACCCCTTTCCAGTACCCATTTTGCCCAAGGGCATCTCCTTGTCCTCACCAATCCAATCTGCCCACTACACTACACTAATCCACCAGGATCACCTCACCTCTGACCCTTCCTCCTTTGGGCTATCCCCAAGGAACAACATCATCTGTACACCTCTAAAGGCAGAGGTGGACAACTGAAAGGTCAGAGGTCCCTGAGTCTGGTGGGAGAGTAGTTACTGACTGTCTGAGAATTATACCAACACATGACTAAAACACGTCAAGCAGCAAAAACAGGAAATAACCAGATAAAATGAACGCACAGACAAGTACAACTAAAATACACACTCACACTCTCATATACCCACAATCACACAACCAATCATCCAGTCAAACCCACCCTCAAACCAAATACAATTACCTACCCCACCTAAAAACAAAATGAACAACAAATTAAAATAACACAACTGACAGTTTACCCTCAACACTCAAATTAATAAACATCCAAATGAAAACAAATTCCCACCCCCAATGCAATACTCAATGTGCAAAACAAAGTAGCAGGATACAATGGATAGTCCTTCTAATGAGTTAAGTTGTGCAGCAAATTAAAATTATCATATCTCAGAGCAAATGTGTACAAGAAGGATAATAGAACTCTCACTTCCATCAGTCAAAAATTGCAGAACACCCCAAGTCTTGTGAAACCCTCACTTTCACAGTTCCTAGAGCAATAACAGTTTTAAGGAGAACTGAATGAATAATTGCACAGTCTCACTCTTCTGAAGTACAACATCGTTGCATCTAGGTTCTGCCCACTGGAAAAAAACATCATGGATAAATCCAAATCTAGGTTCTGCCCCACTGAGAGACTGTCCATGGCAAATACAAGTAAAGAAGAGCCTCTCTCCTTAGATCTCCCTATAAGCAGCTCAACTTCTGCTGTCGTCCAGCAAAACATGCACTTGCCTCCCAACAGACCCCTGGCATCCACTACCACCATATATGTGGGCAAATGGGAACATGATTATCTTTACAGCACCACCCCAAATCCATTTCTTGACAAGGTGGATTTGTGGCAGAGCTTTATTGATGACATCATTATCATCTTGAAGGGGACAGCTTTGGAGTTTACTTTTTTCATTGAATGGATGGAAGATACTAGTACATGCTTGAGGTACAAGTATGAAATAAAACAGAATGAGATCACATATTTGGATCTGAAATTGTACAGGGACAAGGAAGGAGGAGTTTGTACCACATTACACCAGAAAAATACAGATCATTATAGTCTTTTGAGATATGAGAGCTGCCACCCACCCTGTGTACATTTTAATATCCCCAAGGGACAATTGGTACGTACATTGAGAAACTGTACTGAAAGTACAGAATATGAACAAAAGAAATGTAGTCAGGTGAAGAGATTTGTAGACAGAGGTTACAGCAGACGTAGTATTGCTACTGTCATTTCAAAGGTGGATAGCATGAATAGAATGGACACATTACAGTATGGGGGGACAGAAATGGGTAATGAAAACAGAAAACAGTTGCCCTTTTGTCATCACCTACTCCAGGAGAGCAGAAAAAGTGAGGGAGGTGATTACTAGTAACTGGTCAATTTTACAGTTGGAATCCAAACTAGACAACATTGTGGGAATGGGTCCACAAGTAGTCTTTCACAAATGTTGTAGCATTAAAGATATGGCTGTCAGCAATATTGTACAGGGTCCTGAAACAATGAGACAGACCTTACTGGCACCACTACCCACAGGGACACACTGTTGTGGCAGATGCAAGTTTTGTAAGTACATCTGCACATGTAAATCTTTTGATCACCCTGTAACAGGGAAAACTATAGTTTTGAAAGATTTTATGACATGCTCGAGCTTAGGAGTGGTTTATTTGTTAAAGTGTAGTTGTGGAGCATACTAAGTGGGAAGGACGACTAGAAATGTTAGGACCAGAATAGGAGAATATATAAGGGCAGTACAAAAAACTGACAAAACTTATGCTATAGTTAAACACATGCAGAAATATCCATGGAAACAACATCACCTTAGTTTTATAGGCATTGAATTGGTCAGTATTGGACCAAGGGGGGGGACATCAAGAAATTAATTGGCCAACGATAGAGCTTCTGGATCTACGAGTTAGGAGCAAGAGAGAAAGAGGGTCTCAATGACAGTATTGACAGCAGCTTTTTGGAAAAAATATAGATGTTCAGGGAGGGGCTTTCAAATGTAGAAAGGTATAGCCAGCATGGTAAAATCATGCACTCTTTCTTTTGATGAGCATATAGTGCCCAGGGGTGTATGATTTCTAGAAGAATAAGAAGAGAGTTGCTGTGGAGCATTATTTACATATAAAAACCTGGTGTTATCTTTAAGGAATATATATGTTTTTGAATACTTCCCTAACATGTGAGCCCCTTTTGATGCACTCTCAAGGAAAGCTAGACAGATATTCTGTAAAAATAAGAACAAAAAGTGTCTTATAAAATTTGGTTATAAAAACTCCCCATAAAAATTCCCCACAAGAAACTCTCTGTAATAGAGCTTTTACAACTTGGGCATTTTCAATGGTAGCAGAAAAGAGGACTCCCGTAGTCAGAGTATCAGACATAATGTCTATTTAGTTCAAGTGCTGGTGCCTGGGCTATCAGTGTGATTACTGGCTTTTCCATTTTTTATAGAGAAGTAGGATTATATGAGAGTAAAAAAGGTTATAATAGAGCATCTAAATCACTATAGCTCATGTTTTTATTCTAAATGTTTATTTATCACTTCACATGTTTGTTTTCAAAAGTTATGAAAAATTTAAAATAGTGGAATGCTATGTAACTAGCAAATGATGTGACTTTAAGAGATGGTTGAACTGTTGGAGTGTGATAAATTATTTTGTAATTTATTAAGTGTGTTTATTGGTTGTGTACTTCATTGCAGCATATAAATGCAGAAAATTGGACTGGATTTTCAGATCACTCTGAAGAAGCTTGGCAGACTGCCAAGTGAAACGTCAGTGACTTTTTTGTGAGCTCTCACCACCTATGTCAGTTGTTGTTTATCTGCTGTGAGTTATTACATAAAGGACTGAGCTGAAATTCAAGCTTTCATCAGTGCCCTGTGTTCCTTATGTTTGCAGTGGGTGCTTTACTTTAACTACATTGACTACCACCATAGCAAGACCCCAGAGAAACTACAACAGGTGAGGCAAGCACCCCGAGTATTGGCCCTGTTTGACATCTACCTTCCGATAGGCACCCCCAATAAGCCCCAGCAGTCAGGGCAGCACTCGCCCTCCAACAAGCATTCCCAAATGCTGCTACATGGAGGCAAGGAACAGGGTGACTGCCCCTGAGGAAAGCATAAACAGGCTCTGATTAGTCACAGAGTCCTCTGGCCCAGGTTCAAGCTGGTCAGGAAAAACCTCAGCACTGACTCAAACATTGACTGACGTTGATTGAAACATTGATTGACTGAATGATTGATTGAATAGTGTTCCCATTGGCATAACCCAACCAACTCCCAAACAGTGCAAAAAACATCTGTAATGCAGCTGAACTGTGTGGATGGTGTCGAAGAATGCAACATTACTCTTCACATTACTGCAATCCAGTCCCACTTGCCATCTCTGGGACCAGAGGAACCAAGCATCAGGATGGCTGGTGGCTATGGCTCCAAGGAGCCCAAAGTAATCCCTCATATGTGGGGGGGGGGGTTACACATATATTACACATACATATTAAAAGAAAACAAATATCATTAACTTGAACTCCTCTTCCAATAACTAAATAGTGAAAAGGAAGCAGTTCCCCCTTAAAATGAATTACTCTGAAACAAATGTTCTGTCTGCCCTACCTCTGTTACACTTTTATTCTGTAGTAGTAAACAAGGTTTGTAACCATTTTAAACAGTAAGTTTGCACATTGCCAAATTTAAGTACCACCGTGGAGCATTTCCAGTCCCACATTATATAATGCCATCGCCTTGAGGAGCAGGCTTAGCTAATATAGGGACCTCTGACAGCTGAGGTCTCTAGTGGCTGGCTGGTGATTGACTGTCTACCCTCAGTCTGTGTTAAAAACTGATAAAAATGCAAAAAGGGGCATTTTAACTGTGTGTGATGTCTCTGTGTTCTTTTTGGTCCTTTGGGTAACCGTATATCCACTGTTTTTGCAAGGCATTGTGGGTTGCTGGAGGCAGTGTCTCATTCTTCCAGCATCAGGAGATCTGACTTCTCCATTTAAGCCTACTTGCTTCACTTTTGCAAATTACTACCTCTGTTACTCTTTTATGTTACTCTTTTATTCTGTGGCTATAAGCCAGATTTGTAATGTTTTTAAATAGCAAATTTGCACATCACCAAACTGGCTACATGGCACTTCCAGTTCCACTCTATATAAGGTTCCACCTCGAGAGCATCGCAGTTCCCCCCAACTTAAATCTCACATTTAGGAGAGACTTAATTATATTTTCAGCAAAGTAATACCTCACACAGGGTCATAAATCACGGACCCTACAAGCAATATCCTTGGCCTCCTTCATAAGGAGGTCTCAGTAGTAAAGTGTACTAGATGCTTTATGTACACTGCCACTCCAACATATGACCTGAGTGACAGTTTCACTTGTGGTACGTGCCTAGCTTACTCTGCTGAACTCCAAAAAGCACAGGATATAAATAAAATAGAGTAATTTCTTCAGGCCATGTCATAAGAAAATCCAATTATATTGATAAAGCAAACTGATAAAACAAAAAGAATAGGGAGAAAAATGATGAGGTGGATAGCTTCAGGACATTAGAGAGGAAGTCAAAGAGAAGGAGGGAAGATTCTGACACAAACTTAGGTGATTGGTATTTTGTAACCATTAATAAAGGTAAAAAGAAGGAAAGAAGAGCAATTACAAGCTTAACAAATGAGATGCCACTCACTAACAGATTCAGTTCTCTTGTCAAAGAACATGCTGCATGCAGGCAAAACCTAGAAAATCAGTCTATAGTATCAAACAAAATCTGATTATAGGTGACTCCATAATATGTTAGATGGATGACACTATCTGTAAAACAGGCAAACAGAGTGCAATTGTGTCATGCCTCCTGGGTTCAAGAATACAAGACATAGACATGAGGATATATAAATCATTAGGATCACAGGGAAAAAACAAATCTGTAATTGCTTACATGGGGATGAATGATATGGGTAAACTGCATGATAAGGATATCTGTTATGACCATCTGTCTCTTGGAACTAAAATGAAAAAACATGGGCTGTGACACAGCAATCTCAGGCATCCTGTCTGTACCAAGAGCATGCAAAGAAAAAAAATTCAAGCCGGTGACAGAATAAATATCAGGTTGGGTAACTGATGTAAAAACGATAATTTAAAAATCATCAACTGGGAATCCTTTGATTAAAAATCCTACTTATACTCTAAAGATGAACTGCACCTTAATAAGAAAGGGACTCGTACACTGGCTGAAAGTGTAAACTTGAACCAAAGTGGAAAACTCATAATCTGATTATTATCGATAAACTAAAACCTCCTGGAAGAACATGCATTAAACAATCTAATAATAAACAATGACATGTCCTTAACTGTATTTTGCAAAATGCACATAGTTTGTGAAATAAACTGGAAAAACTATAGGCAATAGTTGTGGAAAAAAAATTTGATATCACGATTATTATGGAAACATGGTGGAGCGCTCAGAGTTCATGGGGAAATCTATGCAAGGGTATTAGCTGTGCTATCAAGACAGTATGAATGAAGGGGGGGGGGGTACTGCCCCATACATTAAAGAGGGACTTCAATGCTCAAACATATGCTCAAAAAACCAACAAAGAGTAAACAGACATGCTTTTGATTAAAATTACAAGCTGTACCTCTGATCACATCATACCTGGCTTTTGTTCCAAACCACTTAATTTCACAACAGAAATTTCTGTTGAACTCCTCACTGAAAAAGAAAATGTATGTGACATAGGAAATATGGAATACATGGGTGACCTGAATCTTGGGGACATAGACTGGCACAATAAAACAGTGCAGTATGCAGTGGGAAAAACTTGGTAAGCATTATGAAACAATCTCACCTACTGTAGTACAACATATATCCCAACCAACCAGAGGAAAAGATTCATTAAACATCATTCTTTCCTCTGAGAATGTGAATATTAGAGACTGCACAAAAGGGTCTCCATAAAGCAAGAGTTACCATAAGTCTGTCCACTTCAGAATAACATCACATAACATTCAAAAGTGGAATCCCTGAGATATTTGTATACAATGATGATTTAAATAGTATTCTTTGCAAAAACAATGTTAATGCACCAGTTAGCCATTCCTCATAGAATGGTTGATGCAGACCCTGTACCATCTTGGTAGCGCTCCTTTGAACGATCTTCATTCTGTCTCTTTCTTTCCTTAGATGTGGCTTCTAAAATTGAACACAGTGCTCCAGGTGGGTCTTAACAAAGACCTATATAGTGGCAGCAGCACTTCTCTCTTCCTGATGGTAATGCCTCAACCTATACATCCATGCCTCCCACTAGCTGTCCTGATCATTTTGTTGCATTGTCTGGCCACCTTCAGATCATCCGATGTGATCAACCACTAGGTCATGTTCCTGCTTGGTCATTGCTAGTACCTCTCTCCCCATTTTGCACTGTACCCCCTGGGGTTCTGTGACCTAAGCGCATTATTTTGCACTGTTTTGCATTAACCTTAGCTGACACACTTTTGACTAGTCCTCCAGTTGTTTCAATTCTCTTTCCATCCTTTGCAACACCTGTTGCAGATCTTGGTGTCATCCACAAATAGGCTGACATTCCTTTCTAGTTCTTCTGCTATGTCACTGATGACATTGTGAAGAGGACTGGCCCCAGTACTGACCCCTGCAGTACCTGGCTGGTCACTTTCCCCTCCTCAGAGCGACTCCATTTACCACCACCATTTGTCTCCTGTCCCCTAACAATTTTCTTACCAAGGTTATCACCATATTGCCCACTCCCATGCTACCCAACATGTTTACCAGGTTCCTATGTGGAACGGTGCCAAAGGCCTTATTGAAGTCTAAGCAGGACATGTCCACCACCGTGGTTACCCAGTCAAAAAAATATCAATCAGTTTTATTTGGCATGACCTCCCATCTGTAAAGGCATGCTACCTCGGGCCTTCAGTCTATTGGATTCCAGGTATTCCAAGATTCTTTCCTTTAACAGTGTTTCCATCAGTTTCCCTACTACAAATGTCAGGCTGACAGGCCTATAATTTTCTGCCTCCCCATTGCTACCAATCTTGTGAAGTGGGACTACAGTACATATGCCCATCTGCAGTCCTCTGGGACCACACCAATCTCCAGTAAACTGTTAAAAAAGTCTGTCAGGGGTGCAGTTAGCACCTCCCTGAGTTCCTTTAACACTCCTGGATTCACCCTGTCCAACCCCATGTTTTTTCTACCCTCAGATTAGTGAGTGGTAACCTTTACAAGGAAGCACTGTACGGTACTAAAGTGCATGACTCCTTGGCTCACCCTGTGGCATTCCATCTTTCTCTTGACCATCAGGTAGTGGTCTAGCAAACATTCTCCACTCTTAACATTAACAATCATGCTCCATCATGCATTCTGAAGGGTCAAGAGCTTCTATAGCATAAAATTAATGAAATTCAAACTACATAGTTAGGACTTTATGCTGAAAACTTATCGAACTGTGGTAGTAGTAACTAACAGCAACTGCCTATAGCCAACACAAGTGCTTTGCTCCAGTATACCAGCTAAAGATGTGTATGCCACATATTCTGGACACAGTGGCTAGGGAGGATTGCATGTCTCAGAACTCAGCTGCAGATCTCAGGTATGCTGTATTTGCAACTGGCAAATAATCAGCAAATTCCCACAGCTACCCTATCTCTTTTTTTTATTTAATATACTTTATTAAAGGTTTCCAACACATACAAGGAAAACAGTCTCTGAAACACATTCCATAGATCAACTGAACAATTATAAACCCTTCCCCCCACCCAATAAGGCCAAGCACTAGGATAAAACTCTAAATGGCACAGTTCACTAAAAACCTCTCTACCCAACTCCAAAATACCCTCTCTCAATCCCTCTACCCTCCTCCTCCCTCCCCCAAATCCTTACCAAACCTTCAATAATCCCAGTAAGGAAGCACTCACAATCTCCATCACAGCAAGGTTTACCAAAATATAACCATGTGAAATATACTACAATCACATTTCTGATGATGGAGGAGAACAATTAAATCTCATAAGTGAACTAACTCTCCTCCTAGCAATAAACCAGAACATAGAATCCCAGAGCATTCCAAATTAACATTTTCTCCTCCCTATGGCACTTACTGATTTCCTGCTGGTCTCCAAAATCTGGAAGTTTCCCACATCCAGCAGAAATCCTATTGTTATAATGCTACTTCATTTAAGTTTTGTTTGCTGTTTGTCGTTTCAATTTAATCATTGATGTATCATCAGACGAAAATAATTAATGTAATGTTATCTGTTTCTCTTTGTCATCACTGATAATGACTGTACCTGGCTGTATACTGTTCAAATGTTTGTTCTCACCTCATGCTGCATCATGAAATGCTGTTTAATGTTGACTCTGGTCTCCCCTGTCTGAACTCTCCCAGGTCATGCCTGAATATAGGCAACATTGTTGTCTAGTGTACTTACCCGGTAAACAAAAACCAAATAAATACCACCCTATGATTCTGTGCTGCTATGGCTCTTTCTGCATTTATAGCAATTGTTAGTTCCTGAGTCCATTCTTGTAATGGCAGAAGTATGTTGCTTATCCAATGTCATGCTATAATTAATTTTGTCACAGAAGCTATTAGAGCCATGTAGGCATTGTCCCTAGGTGATTGTAAATATTTAAAGTTACCTTTAATATATATTTCCAAAGAAAAGTAGTTGTAGTGGCCAAACAGAGGGTAACATTTCTGCTTGATTCTATGCCAAAGTGCTTCCACCTTAGGGCAGGTCCAAATCATGTGTAATCAAGATCCCTTTTTGTGAGAACACCTAGGACATTGAATCTCTGCTAGTCCTGAATAATTTGAGAGGCATATAGCAAAGATTGTAAAATACATTATATTGGACTAGTCTTAATCTGTCTTGTTTGATAAAATGATATAAATCTGCTGAGGCCAACTTCCAAATACTCGAATTATACATTAAGTGTGCAGAATGCTGCCAATAAAATGCTACTAGAGAGCAACTGTTCCACATTAAGTCTCCGATTGCTTTATAAAGCTTTGATATTGGTCTGCTCTGTAGAGCTACAGTATGTAGGCTAGTTGTAAAAAAGTCTACTAGCCTCGCTAGGCCAGGCTGGTTTCTGCAGGAATGACTGCACACAATGCTTAATCTAAATGTAACCAAGAAAATGAGGAACCAGAAGGTGAGATAATTCTCTGAATTCTGCTATGGTTATAAATCTGTTCTGTTTAATGAAATCCGACAAGGAAGACACCTTCAGAATCTGCCAAAATCCTTGTGTAGTACATTTATTACCTATCAATAGATTTAAATTTTTGAAGAATGACTGTCCCAAATCCTTTCTATGGTTTACCCAAAAATATTGACACAGCTGCTAATGCACCTGCACCAACCATCCAATCAGAAAATCCTTTAGGATTGGGCGGGAAGCTTGGCATATGGAACATACAAAAGGAAGGGTAATGAAATAAAGCTGGTTTTCATTCTAGACCTCTCAATTAATAACCAATCCTGGATCTTCTGTCCTGTCTTATTGCCATGGAAAATATTTTACCCCTTCAAAGGCAAAATAACATAAGAGGAGATGCGGGAGTTGTAAACCCCCAACTTGTCTCAGTCTACATAGTTTGTCCAGAGCCCATCTGGGATGTTTCACTAACCACAACAATTTGGTCTAGATAGCTGCAATTTTTTTGAAACCACTGCTTAGTGAGGTGAATGTTTAAAATCGGCATAGGGTACATTAAGCTTGGCAGAGCAACCATTTTTTAAATATTAACTCTACCCCACACAGTAAGTGGGATATGCTGATATCTCTGCAGGTTCTGCTCTAATTGCTTAATAACAGGATTCAGATTACATTTTTTTAGGGCATATAGATCTTTGATAAGTTCTGTTTCTAAAAATATAATAGACTTTGGTGCCCATTTAAGGTCTAATTTTTTTATATCTGCCTGTGAACAGGATGGGGATAGGGCTAGAACCATGGTCTTGTGGTGGTTTAACTTGTACCCGGACAAAATACCATGATCTGAAATTATTTAAAGCACTGCAGGAAGAGATTGCTTCCACTCAGAGATATGCAGCAACACATCATCTGCCAACATAGATATCTTGAATTCTTGGTGTCCTATCCTGATGCCTTTTTAACCTGCAGGGATGTTTTCATTTTTCTTGCCAAAGGTTCTATATATAGATTAAAAAGTAAGGGGGAAAGTAGGCATCCTTGGTGGGTTCCTCATGTCAATGAAAAATGTGTGGAAAGGGCCCCACTACTAGCAACCTTGGCAGAAGGACAGGTATAAAATATTTTAACCCACCAAATAAAATCTTTAGGAAAACTACACTGAGGCATTATATTGAATATGAAGTTCCAGTCCACTCTGGCAAAGGCCTTCTCCACATCCAGGGAGACGAGCACCTCATCAGCACTCCCCTCTCCAGATGTGGAGAGAAGATGAAAAATCTTATTGAAGTGGTCACTGGAATGTTATCCAGCAACAAAACCTACTTGTTCCTTGCCAGTTAAACCAACCCACACTTTTTTAAGCTCACTGGCCAATACACTAGCTAAAGGTTTTATGTGTATATTCAGAAGGGATATGGGTCTATAGTTTTCAGGTAAAGTGGGGTTCCTGCCCAGTTTTGGTAAAACAATAATCCGCACTTCAAAAAGAGCTGATTCTTTTGTCTCATGGTGAAATAGATAATTACAGAGGACCCTTAATTTGGGAGCAATCTCTAATTTGAGATATTAGTAAACAGTTGGGGAAAGCTGTCTGGGCCAGGGGCCTTATCTGACGGGAGACCTCCTATGGCCTTAAGAATCTCTTGCTCTAATATGGGCCCTGTCAGAGCATCTCTCTGAATATTTGAAAGCTTAGGCAATTTGATCCCCCTTAGAAACTGTTGTAACTGAGCCAAATAATTAGTAATGTTTGAGGGCACCTTATATAATGATTGGTAAAAGTCTTTAAAAATACCCACTATTTTTGCAGGCTCAGTGTCGAGGGATCCTGTATCATGCTCCACCAAGGCTGTTACCTATCATATTGCTCTTTGTTGCTTCAGCCAGCTAGCCAACAGCTTGCCCACTTTTTCCACCGGCCTATATACGTGGCCTTAATTTTGGTGTTTGCTTTAGCTACTCTGTAAAGAAGATGAGCTGAGTACTTCACTCTTAACATTGTTAACTCTGATCACAAATCTTCTACAGTTGATTTCAACAAATGGGCCTCCAAAATTTCAATTCTGGACAACCATTCTTCTACCTGTGCATTTAGTTTCTTTTTTCTCACCGAGGCCAAATGTATCAACTCTCCACACTGCAATGCCTTTAATGAACCCCACATTATGTCCTTGGCTTCTACAGAGGTACTGTTCTCCTCCCAGGATTGGTAAACAAAAGCCTTCATGTGATTCAGAATATACTTTTCCCTTAAAAGGTGTGTTTTTAGGGACCAAGTGACAGCTGCAGGATGGTAACTTGTTACTGACAAACTTAACCATATCGGGGAGTGGTCTGATATGACTCTAGAATAAATAACCATTCCCTCAATCCCCAGTATGAGTGAGGAGCTAATTAGGAAGTAGTCTATTATGAAATATACTCCATGAGGTGGAAAAAAGAAAGTATATTCCAGCTTCTACCTATGTAAAAGTCTTCATGGGTCTGCTAGTCCCAGATCTGTAACAAAATTCCCTAAGTGCTCTTTGCGCTGTGGATAACCCCAGCCTCCTTTGAAATGATCAATCCAACTCATTGGAAAAAAACTAGGTTTCAGTACCCTCCTAAAATGTAAGGGATGTCATTCAGAGAGGTAGGTATAGTTGCTATAGGGAGAAAAACAAAGGGGAGTTCACATGAGGACCATAGATAGTACCCAGCACCACTTCTACACTGGCTAAATGCCATACATTATAATATACAGACCATCACAGTCTGCCCACTCCTGAATAATAGTAAAGGGGACTAATTTATGAAGCAAAATAGCTACTCCTCTTTGTCTGGCACTCTGTCCCACAGCAAACACCAGCCTCACCCATAATTTTTTAAATGGGTTAACAGGTCAACAGGAATATGAATCTCCTGTAACATGGCAGTGTAATGATGATATCTGCTTAAATGTCTAAGAACACAATATTTTTTATTGTTCTACTTCACTCCTCATATATTCCAAGAAACAATTTTCCAGCTACAGTATCTATGACAATGATTGTAAAAAATAAAACCTAGCTCCATAATTGCATCTTCATGTTTAGTATATTATTCCCACCTCCCCCCACATCATATCCTCAGTTCCCCTCCCCTGAGGAACCCCCCCTAAATTCACTGGTCTGAAAACCATAAACTACCCCCCTACCCACCTCACCCTACTTACCATACTGGCCGATAGCCCTCTCCTAAACATGCAGCCCATGATGGTGGGGGGAGGAAGAGCCCCAACCCAACCCCATATCAAACCCATCAATAACCTCTCCACCTCCCAGTTGGTTTATGCCCAAAACCTTACAAGCAAACCCCACGGGTTTCAGAAAAATATAAAAATATGAGAATTTGTCCCCTATTAAATACTAAAGGAAAACTGTCTCTAGTTAATTACTTTTGGGTTGGGGGTGGGCCTAGAAAACTATCTAAAAAAAATAGTTATTCCTGAATTGGACAACAACTAAAAAAAGTAAGCCCCTAGTAAAAAGGAAAGGAAAAACATGAGAATTCAAACTCCCTCCTTTTACTCAGTATTCTGTCAATGAACAGCCTTACCACTGCAACCATCCGAACCCATAAAGGGCTTAGAAAATAGAAAAAAACTACCAAATGTCCTCTGTCCCCCATTTTATCAAATCCCTTTTTGTATGGGGGGGACACGCCACCCAAATGCCCACCTTGAGGTACCCCAAGCCACAGCTGTGGAGGAACCTACGATGTACCCTATGGACACGAAATAACTGGTGACAGTCATAAGGCAATTCTAGGGGGTGGGGGTAGGAAGAAGTAGGCTACTGGTTAACTAGGATCTGCAGCTTATCCATCAAGTAGGGAAATGGGCAGACTGGGTGGGCCAAGCGGTCCTTATCTGCCGTCAAATTCTATGTTTCTATGTAACACTAAACCCACCTAACTGACAATTCTCTCTCCCTCAACTTTATGTCAAAGGATAAGGAACAGTGGACAAACTTCCCATTATTGTACAAAAGCTGTATCACTGGTACCTCAGCGCCAGATAATTGAGCGGGGTAAATCTAAACTCCCTCCATATACTTATGAACCCAGTACCACTGTTAAATTGGGTCCTAAAAATTCTTAACATCAGCACTGTATTTTAGCTGTTTAAAAAGAGAACCAACAACAATGAAGTGAATAAACTTTCAACTGGCTTAACAGGCAGAACATCCTAACAGCAGAGACTTGAATTGGACTATAGAGGTATAACTTATAATACCGGAAGTGTCATATGTTTAAACATAGTTCAAATCCAGACAGTGATATAGTACAGCTCAAGTAACAGGATTCTTAATACTGAATTGGTCCAAAAAAAGAGAGAAGAAAATATATAAAGGCCTACTGGGTGTTTCCTAAGCTTCTTAGCATTGTTAAACAGAAGGTGTCCAAACAAAAGGCTTTTCCCTCCAGGTTAAACTTAAAACTGCAAAGGCCTGAGCAGATCTTTAATAGTAGAACAAAAACTGTTGTGGTACTATCCACAAAGCCCTTACTACCGCTCATAGTCTTGATGACTCCAAGAAATAATAAACAATAATAGGTTCATATCATATAGATAGCCCACAGTATAGGTGAAGGCTCACCACCATAAATTGTCCCATAGACTGCAGCACTTAAAATTCTGAAGCTCAGATCTGCATGCCTTGCCCGAGAAAGAAATAGTTTAGACTACAATGGCATCCTCTAGAATGTTCTGAGGACACCAACATGCAAATAATTGTTCTCTGAGCTAAAACTGAAGTTATAAGGGAGGTACCCCTTTCTCGGAAGTTCACACTGCCCAAATCATTAGATGACCAAAAACATTTCCCATATCCATGGAGGGCCCAAGTTAACAACCCAACAAATTCCTCTGTAATCCTTTTTGAACAGTATAAATGAGCCCAACAGTCTAGATATATTAATAAAATATTAATGGAAAGTATCACAGCTGCTTCTTAAGGCATCTCCCAAGGGTGCTGATACTCAACCTCCATACTTTGGGGCAGGCAAGTAGAAGTTTTATAAACATATACTAGGCAGCCCAACAGCTATATGAACTTTTCAGGAACACACAGCAGACTTTCTTTTAGCCCTTGAAAGACTAACTGATTAGTCTTGAGAGAGTCACCCACCTTTACAGAATAAATCCAGCAGCTATTTTTTAAAGTTAGACAATATTTGAGTAGCTGAGACAAAGCGATAGGCTCCTTTGGTTGTTACCACCTCCAGGCAGGGTGGGTATAACATTTTGTGCCTAATTTTGGCTGCCCATAGCTTTGCTTGCACAGGGTGAAAGGCAAAGTCTTGTCTCACTTTGTATGTGAAATCTGGAACCAGCCATATTCATTTCCCCTCCCATTCCATTTTCCCCAGTTTCCTCATTGTCTCACGTAAGTGGTCCCAGTCCAAATAATTAAGCATATTGAAAATGATGAGGTGGGGTGGGCTCACTGACATCCAGTTTTGGTCTTATCAGTCTGTGCCAGCTCTATGATGCATGTTTGTGCATTTGGAGATGGACCAGCTAGTCGGGTACATCGCTTTTGCAGGAACTCAATCAGAGCTGACCCTTCCTCTCCTTCCTCCCCTTCTGGCAACACTAGGAGAACAAGGTTATTTCTTCTAGAGCAACCCTCTAAATCCTCAACCTTTTCTTCCAGCTTCTTGATGGAGCATTTTGCCACAACCAAGTCTGGTTCCATTTTAGCCACTTTGTCATTGGCCGACGAGATCTGAGCCTCAGAGTCCAAAACCCTTTGAGCTAGTTCTTTCACTAAGGTTTTCCATTCCTTGAACTCATGGAGTAGGGTGAAAAGAGCAGTCTTAATTATCTTGAGTGCAGCATACATCTGCTCAGTGGTTATTGTTCCTTATGAGTCAGGCAGAGGAGATTGGGGGTGGGAACAGCTCCTCCAAGAACACTTTGCTTCTTGACCTTCCATCATCTCTGGCTCTCCGTCCACATTCTCGAGCAGAAGAAAGGCTGAATTTTGTGTCTGCTCTTGCATTTCTTCTTCCACTGAAAGGTGAAATAAGGAACTTAAAATTATCAGAAAAAGACAGTCTTGTTACAATTCTTAAGATTTTCAGTGCAGGAAGAGTTTAAACCCTGGGCTAAACATCTGTCACAAATCCTGAAATAAGTGCAGGTACAGGTTGTGTATTTGACCCAGACAGTAAACTGTTTATTTGTGTTTACCATTGTGTGCCTTAAAAGGAAATTCCAGACTTTCTCAGGAAGTGATTACATCATAGATACTTATCAGCCAATAGCTTTGGTAACAGACCTGAGAACAATAGTATTATAAGCAAATGTTTTATACCAAACTCATCAGAACAGCTAATATTTTTCAAGTCAAACTACCTCTTCCTGGAAGCTGCAATACTTAACATAGGATTTGCAAGAAAGTGAGTTGTGCTCACAACAGAAGAAGGTGAACCTTACAATTGTATTTGGATTGTAGCAGATATCCTGCAGGTGGAGGCTACTTCTAACTGAAAGGTGAAATAAGGAACTTAGAATTATCAGGAAAAGACAGTCTTGTTACAATTCTTAAGATTTTCAGTGCAGGAAGAGTTTAAAGCACAACTGACTTATTTTGGGGCTGACTGCTTTCAGAGCACAAATCACCAGGCTGTTTTGGGGCTGGGGAGGTTTACCTGTGTCTGACTTGGATGTCTGGATTTTTCTCTGTTTGATTAGCAGGGGATTTTCTCTGTCAAATTGTTGTGTATGGTATCTTGCTGATAGGAAGGCACTCATCACAGCAGTGGGTCAGAGCTCTTAGTTGATTGTTTTGTGAGAGCACAGTTTAGACCCAACCCCTTCCCACCACTCACTCCACCCACCCTTGGAAATAGTTCCTTTATACCTGAGGTTCTGACATCATTTCCTCAAGGGTGCAAGATGCATATCAATGTCACATCCTCTCTAGCACATAGCACTGAAAATATAAGCATACCCATTGTATAATATATGTATTTCTATATAACAAACCAATCACACACACACAAAAAAAAAAAGTACATAATCATGTGGGGAGTAGTGCAATGTAATGGCTGTGGGGTAGCAGTCTTCCGGGAGTCTTTCTGGAGGCTGAGATGCTGCCCTATTTGCAGACAACTCTCTGCCCTGAGGGAAGAATTTGCCCATCCTCAGGCCACACTGGACAGCAGTAAGGGAACGTTCCCCAGGCCAGACTGGATGGTAGGAAGGGAATATCCCCCATCCAGGGAGTACCAGAGCCACCACCACTACCTCAGAGGTTGCAAAGAAAGCACAGCAGTTGGACCACAGTGGGCTCAGGGAGGGTGAGGATGGTGGAACAGAGGCACACCCAGTCAGTTGTTCCACTTCACAATCCATACACCATTCTGAGGGAGCACAGCTCCCCATGGATGCACCCACAGAGGAGATTAAGGAGGCTGAGGACACCTGTCACAAGGGAGGCCCACAGGAAGGAGGCACAGGACACCACAAGGAAAGGAAGCAGCTCCTGGTGGGGGACTCAATTATTAGGGGGATAGAACTGGGGGGAGCAGAGAAAACTGAAGTGAGGTACCTGCTTGGTGCCATGGCTTGGAGGGACAGGAAGCGCATCCTCAGGATCATGAGAACAGCTGCACAGGAGTCTGAGCTGGATGTCATTGTACACCTAGGGATAAATGGCTTGGCTCAACATGAGATTAGAGCAGTGCAGAAGGACTTTGTAGAACTGGGAAGGGGCCTAAGACAAGTAGTACACACAGCATCCTTCTCAGAGGTGCTGCCTGTCAATGGCATGAGTGAGGCAAGGGTACTTTGCACCATGCAGTTTAATGAATGGTTGAAAAAATGGTGTGGAACATAGGGGTTTGGCTTCATTGGGGACTGGGGTTCCACCTGGAGGGACACCAGCCTATATTGGCAGGATGGTCTGCATCTGTCCAGGAAGGGAACAAGTCTTTTGAGCAATCAGTTTAAATGCTTCATTGGCAAGCTTTTAAACTAGTCAAGGGGGGAGGCACTGATAAGCAACAGGAAAATCCCAGCCTCTCCCTACAAAACAGTGTACTAAATGAGAAAAAGACTGAGGTAGAAAGGTCAGTGGGGGATGCTGCAACAGAAGGTAAAGCCATCAAAAAATGGAAAGCAATGAGTACCAATGCCCGTAGTCTGAGTAACAAGCTTCCTGAATTAGTGGCCTTGATGGAGGAGGCACATCTGGATATCGTGGCGGTCACAGAAACATGGTTCGCACAAAACCATGACTGGGACATAAACATACCAGGATACACTTTCTACAGGAGGGACATAGAGGGTAAAAGAGGAGGAGGAGGAGGAGCTCTTTACACAAGGGAAGGATTCAAAGCAACAGAACAAAAGAGAAAACAGGGAGGAGAAGAAGCACTGTGGGTAAATTTGAAGACTGGCAATGGCACCACAATCCGCACAGGGGTTGTATACAGACCCCCTTCTCAGTGGGAGGAAATGGAAAAGGAAATGATAGAAAGTATACTTAGTATGGCAGAAAAAGGGGAGGTATTGCTGATGGGTGATCTGAATATGCCAGATGTTAGCTGGAGTGCAGTTGCAGCAGCCAATTTGAAGAGTGGGGTTATTCTAGATGCCCTACAGGGGGCATGCCTTATACAACTACTATTGGAGCCCACACGAGAGGGAGCAATCTTAGACCTGGTTCTCTCAAATGGAGATGAAGAGAGGATCACAGATGTAGAAGTGGGTAGCCATCTGGGAACTAGTGACCATCGAACAGTATGGTTCACAATAAACACAGCTATAGAGTCAAGCCATACAAAGGCAAAGGTACTGGACTTTAGGAGGGCTGAGTTTGCCAAAATGGGTGAGTGCCTAAGGAATGCACTAGCAAATGAGCAGGAAGGAGGGGTGGAAGAACAATGGGGAATAATAAAAACTGCCATCACAGAGGTAACAAGCCTTTGTGTGAAGCAAATAAACAAAACTAAACGATGTAAGAAACCACTATGGTTCTCAAAGGAAGTGGCAGTGAACGTTCAAGAGAAAAAGAAAGCTTTCAGGAAGTACAAGGAATCACAGAAGGAGCAGGACAGAGAACTGTATCAGTTAAAGCAAAAGGAAGCTGGGAAGGCAGTCAGAACAGCAAAGTCCCAAACCGAGGAAAAGATAGCCAACTCAGTTAAGAAGGAGGATATAACCTTTTACAGGTACATCAGGGAGTGAAGGAAGACCAAGGGAGGGATAGTGAGGCTTAATAAAGGGGGGAGAGGGTGGGCAGAGGGTGACTGTGAAAAGGCAGAGATACTAAACAAATATTTTTGCTCAGTGTTTACAAAGGAAGAGGGGGAGGTACCTAAAACAAACAGTAGAAACACTCTGGATACAGACGTTGATACCAGCCCATTTACAGAAGAAAGGGTTCTGAAAGAACTCTTAAAACTGAAGGTGGACAAAGCAATGGGGCCTGATGGGATTCATCCCAGAATTCTAAAAGAACTAAGGGTAGAATTAGTGACACCACTGACTACCCTGTTTAACAAATCATGGGAGGATGGGGTGGTACCCAAGGACTGGAAGAGGGCAGATGTGATTCCCCTTCACAAAAGTGGGAGCAAGGCAGAAGCAGGAAACTACAGACCTGTTAGTTTAACCTCAGTGGTAGGGAAAAAGGAAAGAATTGTCGAGTATCTAGAGGCCAGAGGGGCACAGGACCCAAGGCAGCATGGATTCACAGCAGGAAGGTCATGCCAGACAAATCTGATAGATTTCTTTGACTGGGTGACCAAAGTAGTAGATCAGGGAGGGCTGTGGACATGGCCTACCTAGACTTTAGCAAGGCATTTGACACAGTCCCACACAAAGATTAATATACAAGTTAGCTAGCCTGGAAGTGGGTCCCAAGAGGACAGCCTGGGCAAAAAATTGGCTGGAGAATAGGACACAGAGAGTAATAGTAAATGGAGTCCACTCTGAAGATAGGGGGGTTACTAGTGGGGTACCGCAGGGTTCAGTATTAGGACCTGTCCTCTTCAATGTCTTTATAAGCAACATTGCAGAGGGACTGGAAGGAAAAGTATGTCTCTTTGCAGATGACATAAAGATCTGCAACAGAGTTGATGCACAAGGTGGGGTGGAAAGAATGAGAAGGGACTTGGCAAGGTTAGAGGAATGGTCAAATGTATAACAGCTTAGATTCAATTCTAAGAAGTGCAAGGTAATGCACCTGGGAAACAAAAACCCAGGGGAAGAGTATACAATGGGGGGTGAGATACTAACAACAACAAAAATGGAAAGGGACCTGGGGTAGTCATATCAGATGACCTAAAGGTGGGCAAGCAATGTGAGAGGCAGCAAGGAGGGCTGGGGGGATACTGGGATGCATAGGGAGAGGCTTCACCAGTAGAAAACAGGAAGTTATTATCCCTCTGTACAGACAGCTGGTCAGACCCCATCTGGAGTACTGCATGCAGTTCTGGAGACCCAGTCTTCGCAAAGACATAGACAGGATGGAAGCTGTCCAGAGGAGGGCAACTAAAATGGTGCAGGGTCTGCAACAGAAGACATATGAAGAGAGACTTAAGGAGCTTAATATGTATAGCCTCAAGGAAAGGAGGGAGAGGGGGGACATGATAGAAACTTTCAAGTACCTCAAGGGAATCAACAAAGTCCAAGAGGCAGCATCTTTCAAAAAGAGGTGTGCAAGAACAAAGCGCATAATTTGAAGATGGGGGTGGCTCAGAGGTAATTTAAGGAACTATTTTTTACACAGAGAGTTGTGGATGCATGGAATAGCCTTCCGGAGGAGGTCGTGGAGTCAAAAACAGTGGTGGAATTCAAGCATGCATGGGACAGTCATAAGGCAATTCTAGGGGGTGGAGGTAGGAAGAAGTAGGCTGCTGGTTAACTAGGATCTGCAGCTTATCCAGTAGACAGGGAAATGGGCAGACTGGGTGGGCCAAGCAGTCCTTATCTGCCGTGAAATTCTATGTTTCTATGTTTCATTGTGATTGTAGGAGGCTCAGTCATAAGGTCCTTACCAGGTAAGGACAAAAAATAATGTAAAGGTAGAAAAAATATGGAGATAGATTAAATTGGAGTTAGAAGGAGTTCCTCCGAGAAACTACTTATTCTTCTTCAGTCATCACGTGACTCATTCCTCACATCCAGCTACCCTATCTCTTTCAGGCACTCTTTCACGAAGAAATGACACAAAAATGTCATAGAGAACAATCTAAAGCCACTCACTCACTCACTCACTGGCTCACTAAACACATGTCCAAAAGTACACAAAAACATTAAAAAGTGCCATAAGGTACCAAACAGTTCCAAACAAATATAAAACAAATACTTCTAAACTGAGCAGGAGTCCAAGGAGAGGAGCAACATAATGACCATCTAGTAACCCATGTCACCCTCATCAGATGCCTAGCATGGGATATTGCCTTCCCCCAGCCACCAGTTTGCTAGATAGATAGACAGACAGACAGGCAGGCAGGCAGACAGACAGGCAGACAGACAGACAGATAGATAGATAGATAGACAGATATAGATAAGCCACCCAGGATGAAGTGCAGTGCTGCAAAATTCTGCAGTAGAGTTACTGCAGTAAACAATGCAATTTCAATGTGAGTTAGTCCCTTTTGTCATGAGGTAAACTTGTGACATTGTGCTAAATTCTGGAGGACTTATCTGTAGATAGAAAGATATTGATAGATAGATAGATAGATAGATAGATAGATAGATAGATAGATAGATAGATAGATGCAATATCAAATACAATGTCAGATGTGATTTTAATTTAGAACTTCCCATGGGCAATTTCAGATGTGGTATTTGTAAATTGTGCCCATATATTTTGAGAACTGATACCTTTACTACATGCAATAACAGCAAGTTGTTCAAAATGGGATCCTTCCTTAACTGTAGTAGTGAACAAGTAATCTATTTAGCCACATGTGAATGTGATGCTTTTTATGTGGGCAAAACAACTAGACTTATGAAGATATGCATAGGGGAACATCTGAGATGCATGAAGGAGGGGGATAAAAAGAATGCATTAGCTGGTCATGTATCAATTAACAGTAATGGTCATCATAATTTTAAATTTTGTGCGATTGAAAAAATAAAAATGGGTCCCAGAGGTGGCAACTTGAATGACAAGTTGTTGAGCAGGGAATCCTTTTGGATTTTCACCCTGGGAGCTCTGGAACCACTGGGTCTGAATGACTGTATAGAATTAATGCCATGTATACAAAGTAAGTAAAGGGAGAATAGATCTGTTTATTTTACTGAAGATGCCATTGTAATGTCCATATTTTTGCTGCAATAATCTATTTTTTCATGTTCCCTTAGGGCTATTAGACAACCTGAGACATCACAGTTCTTTCCATGTATGAAAAAGAAAATTAGAAAAAGAAAATTAGGATTTATGAATCTGGATGTGCTGTTTATGCCTTTGTGATGCTGTATGAATTATTATCAAATTCTTTTTTATACCCTGATGTTTTGGTGAGAATAAAGATTCCCTTTTTTGTATATATTTGTTTGATGTTTTATTGCTAGATGTATGCACTAATCTATTTTGGTTGGTGTTAATAAGTTGCACTTCAGATCATTAAGCACTGTCACTTTAAATTATATGTGGATTGTATGCATTTAAGGGTCCTTCTTTGAAGGTAGAGCTAGCCTCCTGATGATGCATATGTTGCGAAACTGGTAGAGGTTTAGTTGAGCAGATGCTAGTGGTGGCGTTTGGCACTCTTTTTAAATATTCAAATAC
Source organism: Neoceratodus forsteri (assembly GCA_016271365.2). NCBI lineage: Eukaryota > Metazoa > Chordata > Ceratodontiformes > Ceratodontidae > Neoceratodus > Neoceratodus forsteri. The sequence goes on from CM057453.1 coordinate 87,556,312, forward strand.
TATAGCCTTAAGTTCTGTGTTTTTTTCCCTTCCAGTGCATTTGATTTCTTTATGACTGGGATAAGTTCAACAAGCGCTGTCTAGTTTGTTGTTGACAGGAGCCACTATTTGCACTCATATTACTGTTACTGCATACTTTGTTCATTTGCCTTCACTTACTGGGGACAATACTTTATACTTGTTGGACTCAAGGTCTTTCCTCTCGGCCACCCTTTTGTGCTCCAGGTCGGTTGAGGTGAGCATGCTAACTGCAGCCTCTGGGTCCATGCTGGTGGTGGTGGTGATGCTGCCATCTACATGCTGGTGGTGCTCTTTGCCATTCTTTATTGATATCTCCCCTTTAATTTCTCTCACTCAAGAGACTGAAGATGGCCTTCCTGCTTCTTTGGGTTATAAGGGTGGCCCAGCCTTGACCCAATATAGGAACTGCCACAACAAGTTGTCCCACTTCCCTGCACTAGTTGCAGCAGCAGCTGTGCATAAGGACAGGACAGGACATGAGCCAGATGAAATGCAGCTTTCCCACATCACAACCATAACCTGACTGGTAGCAACTGCTTAGGCTGTTGCTGGTACACAAGCCCACCACTGCCACCCTTTCCAGTTGTTCTGGACTTTTGCTTTGGTTTTGTACTCACTTGAGTTTTTTGTTCCTCTCAATCTTGTTGTCACTGTCAGACAAGACAGAGGTTGTTGAGGGTACTAACTGTGTGCAGCTGGGAACAGATTTGGGGGCATACGGTAACTTTACCACCTCCAATTTAACTACTGAGTTCCTACACCTTTCACATCTTCCACATTATGCCCCCATGCAGTCAACTCTTTAAACACTTCTTTTTTTCAAATCAGAAAATCAATCATATTGCATAGTGCATATTAGCATATGATGTTATAAAGATTAAACAAACAATTTAACATACTAGAACCTGTGTTTGGACCAGGAGGAGGGGGCAGAATTTAATGCACTTCCATATCAAAGATGGTCTTTTTTAGTTACTAGTTCAGAAAATGTTTTAGATCCCGATGGTCATTGAAACCAACTGGTCTCATAATTCTCAGCAAAAAATATATATTTTTTCAACAGTTAATTTATTCAATCTCCTTTCAAACTTATGTGGGAACAACAGTTAGAAGTTTTAGAATTCAGGAATATTTTTGGTACATCACTAGTGGTAGAGCAGAAACTCCTGTGCTTTTACATTTTACTGATGCATGTGCCACTAATGCTGAAGACTTTCATGCAATGGGCCTGGAATGGGTGCCACCACTCAAAAATAGAGAAGATCGAACAAATGAACCCTTGAAACAAGAGAGCAGATGGATTTTTTTCGCTGAGCAGTATGAGACAAGTTGATATCAATGACCATTAAGATCTAAAACCTTCTTTGAAATAATAAAAAGATTATCTTTGATATGGAAATGCATTGAGTTCTGCCCCCTCCCCACCTAAACGCTGGTCATATTATGATAGATAGCATGCTTAAACTTTATTCACTTTTTTTATTTTGTTTCCTAATTAAGTTTGGCAACTATCTGATACTACTTTGTTCTGTCTTTCAGGTAGTCACTGCTTGCAGCCCCGAACAGCACTCTGTGCAATCCCTGAATTAACTGCAATCCCTGTATAAAATACTTAGGGTGATCGAGGAGGCTCTCCCAACTGTTTCTATCTTTTCTTCCTTAACCAATCTATCTTAACTGATATTACTTGCTAGAATTAATATTTTAATATTTGAGCTGTATAATAGTGAAGCATTAAAACATAGTGTAATTCACAAAAAGTAATGTTTATTCTTGACATGAAATGACTACTAATGAGCTTCACTTCCCTCTGTGATTTTTTGTAGTGGAAATGTCTAGATATGACAAGAAGAGTGGACTCTGTTGAGAGTTTGTTTCACTGAATTTTACAACAGTTTGTTGATACTAAGTGAAAGAGCAATAAAGTTTGAAATCACATTAAAGGTGCAATATAAAAAAGATAATGAATATTCATAATATGAAATTTATATTAATGTGCCTCACTCCTCAACACGAACATTTTAGTGAACATTTCTTAACATGGTAATAACATTGGTTCCTGTTGTGGGTTTGTATATGATACCATTTTACCACTGTGTGATTTTTTGTGAGCTAAGAAACATTGTTTTACTGCACATCAAATCTTTGTCAAATTTATACATATCAGATGATACACTCTATATGGAAAATAAATGTATTTCAGATATATTTATAAAAGAATATTTCAAATATATTTTTGATTATATATCTGAAGTATATGCAACATAGTTCAAATTGGCTGAGTTTGAAATATCTGCTTTATTTGCAGAACATATGTGATATATATATATATTTAAGATATATCATAACTACATTTCTATGATATGTGTTTATTATAGGTGTATGTTATATATTTTATAGATCTGCTTACACATCTTGAATATTTCATGGATATACTTTTATGTAGTTGGCATATATCTAAAATATTTTTTATATATATGCATTGTAAAATATCTTAAAATACTTATACAAAAAGACAATGAATTAATCTTGATGTAACATCTCTTTAACTGTACATTGGGAATTTTTATTTGTAACCATTTGGATATCTATAGTAGAATCATCATTTAATGATGCACCATTATCATAGACTTGTACATTATACATTTATATCTATGCATAGGACTTCCCTTTTGTTTTCACAGTTTATAAAGGCTCAAATTGGTATTTATACCACTCGTGTTTGGTTCCCTTTTATGTCTGGGTGAGTTCCAACATGTACTTGTTTTTTACTCTTTACCTTTCCTTCTGGTCTGTAAGTCAATTCTGTCAATTCAAAACTATTTAAAAATAGAAATTACCATGATTTTGGTTGATGAACTGTACTTTTGAAATATGCAAATTAGTTATGCAAATCTGTCCAAAGTACCATAGCAGGCATTTGCAGAAATGTATTTGCCATATATAAAAATATATATTCTGCTTATACAGTATTCTACACATACTGCATCTTGCAAGCAAACAAGATATACAGATAAGCCCTCCAGGATGAAGAGCAGTGTCACAGGTTTACTGCATGACAAAAGGGATTAACTCTCATTGAAATCATACTGTTTACTGCAGTAACTCTACAGCAGAATTCTGCAATGCTGTGCTTCATCCTGGGGGGGCTTATCTATATATTTTACTCACAGCAGAAATTAGGTACACACACACACATACTGGACCATGAGCTCCAGAAGGCACTTCTTGGATTTTCCATCACAAAGCTTATTTGTCCAGTGAAGAAAAAATTGTTAAACTAAAGGCAAAAGCAGCAATAGTAAAAATGAGACATCCCCGAAGGGCTGATATTTTGCACTGTGCTTGAGAAAGCATGAGAACAGCATGAATTGTCAATCCTGTGGGTAGGTTTGTTTTTTTATTATTGCTGCATTTGGCTTTGGTTTTACACCATTTAATTTTTTTGTACAAATAAACTCTGTGGCAGAAAATCTAAGAATTGTCTTCTAAAGTTCCTGATCTGGTGTATGTGTGTGTGTGTGTGTGTGTGTGTGTGTGTGTGTGTGTGTGTGTGTCTGCATAACTTATACCGTGAGTGCTGTTTACGTTTAAGTTATGAGCACCACTATTTTTTGGAACTGCCTTCTCTGCTTGTATACATATTTTACTATAAAAATAAATGTAGTGCATTTAATATGTATTTACAGAATGTAGTCTTTACAAATTATACACTATATGTAATGTATATTCCAGTCATGTTTATAAACTATAAAACATATTTATTTGCTATATAGAACATATCTTTAAAATGCATTATCAGTATATATATATATATATATATATATATAGAGAGAGAGAGAGAGAGCAGGATAACTAATACATATATTACAGATGCTTTCCAGATGTACATCAGGCCAAAACCATTTTAACAAATATATAAAATATATCTCAGAAAATGCATCTCAGTTCTACAGTATATATATGTGTGTGTGTGTGTGTGTGTGTGTCTATATATATATATATATATATATATATATATATATATATATACATACATATATATATATATGTGTGTGTGTGTGTGTGTGTGTGTGTTTTATATATATGGGATACATGATGGGCAGGAGTGAGATATGGGAAATATTCTCACTCCTGTAGTGTGAGAATGCACAGCTCACTCTGCAGGAGAAAGAATATTTCCCATATCTCACGATCTGCACATCATGTGTGCTACTTATACAAAAGGGGTGAGAGCATATAAAGTGTCATGTTTTACTATATCTTTTTTCTTTGTGTCTATGTGCTTTATTTGTTTGAGTTTTAGTCTTTAGTAACTAATTTTTGGTAGGCAGGTGAGTTTTTTAGGAGTACTGGGAAGTTAAGTGATTTGTTCAGATTTACACAGTATGCAAGTGGAGGCTGTGAGAATCAAACCCAGGTCTGGTCTGCTGACTGTATCAAGCTTGTTCAGAGCTCATTACTCCAAAATCTAGTCTATACTGAAAGCAGTTTTTGTCTGTGGTCTGAGACTGTGGGAGTGTTTCTGAATGGGCTGTGATTGTTAGAAGCACTGTGGAACACGGGTGATTGTGTTTGACTGTGCTAATTGTGTTAGCTGCAGCTTGCAGTGAGAAAGAAAAACTGCTTTGTAAATGAGTTTTATTTGAATTCAGGTTGCTTTTATGCTGAGAGTAGCACATACATGGGCTAAGAGTGTTGACAACTTTGGAACACAGGTAAGTGTGTTTTTCTATGCTATTTGTGTTAGTTGCAGCTTGCAGTGAGAAAGAAACTGCTTTGTAAATGAGTTTCATTTGAATTAGGTTTTTTTTTTTGAAGCTGAGTTTACCACAGAAATGGGTTAGGAGTTTTGGAAAGTTTGGAACACAGATAAGTGTGTTTTTCTATGCTATATGTGTTAGTTGCAGCTTGCAGTGAGAAAGAAACTGCTTTGTAAATGAGTTTCATTTGAATTCAGGTTGCTTTTATGCTGATATTTGCACAGAAATGGCCTAGGAGTGTTGGAAACTTTAGGATACAGGTAAGTGTTTTGCAATGCTAGCTGAGTGATTTGCAGGCTTCAGTGAGACACAGAAACTGATTTGTGAAGCACTTTCATTTGGAATGCTAGCTTGAGTGAGTGAATGAGTGAGTGAGTGAGTGATGACATCAGCATAATATATCTCACTCCACTGATGTCATCAGCATTTATCTCACCGCAGTGAGCATTTATCTCACTGCAGTGAGAATATTTCAGTTTATTGCACTGGAATAGTTCTTACCCCATTGTGTGTGTGTATATGTGTGTGTGAGTGTGTGTGTGTGTGTGTGTATATATATATATATATATATATATATTATAGTAGCATGGTAGTGCTACCATAGTTAGGGTTCAGGAGCCATTTTCATGTTAAACCCAAAATTTTGCACCTTAATAACTTTGCAACCGTTTGATGGATTTGCCTGAAATTTGGAATGTATGATCAAGACCCATAGGCCTTGGGATCTGCCAAGTTTCATATTGATCAGATATACGGTTGTGGAGTTATTAAGCATGATCTGTGCATGCATTTACGCTTTTCTGGAATTCGATGGTCGCGCGTACAGGTTGTATGGTTTGCGTGACCAGCCCAAAATCTTCAGGGAACATGCAGGCAGGGTCCCCAATGTGCCTTTCAAAGATTTGGTGAAAAAATATTAAACGGTTCAAAAGTTATTCAAAAAACAGTTTCCCATTATAAGTCAATGGGAAAAAGTTAACAAAAGTGTCGTAAATGCATTTTACTTTCGCAAATGGGCCTGTTACTTTCATCAAATCTGCCATTTTGTTTTCAGTTGGTGATCAGAAAAATGGTTGGCATTTAAATTTGAGACCCTCTAGCAGCGTAATTTTTTGTATTTAGCTATTCGGGCCCTGAGGATGCTTGCCATGTCTTTATTTTGTGGTAAAACACCCCAGAAATATGTTTTTCAAATTTCTGGAAAAAGTACTTCATAAAATTACTTTTGTGCTCCACGAAAGTGTCGAACTTTTTGGAAAGCTTTATAAATTATGACAGCAATTTTCTAGCCTGTGGGAAATGCAGCAATTCTTTGGCACTGTACTGCAAAATAACCGTTGGGAGTTGTGGGCTGAAATTTGGAGGAGCAGCCGACATCTCACAGATGTGCCTTTCAGTGTTATATTGAAAAATATTACAGCGGCAAAGTTATGGCACTCCAAAGTTGACAGTTTTCCCATAGGATAACATTACGGTGTCGAAGCATTACAGGAATCCTTTGGCACCCTGCTGCAAAGTAACGGTTTGGTCTTTTTCCTGAAATTTGGAGGAAGACAGCCAACAGTACACAGATGTGCCTTTCAGTAGTTTGGTGAAAAAATATCATATGGCGGCAAAGTGCAGCACTCCAAATTGGCCAGTTTTTCCCATAGGATAACATTCGGCACCTGACATAACAGAAATCATTTGGAGCCCTGCTGCAAAATAACAGTTTGGTCTTTTTCCTGAAATTTGAGAGAAGACAGCCAACAGCCACAGATGTGCCTTTCAGTAGTTTGGGGAAAAACATTACAGGAGGAAAGTTATGGTGCTCTGAACTTTTCTTTTTCCCATAGGATAACATTACGGCGTTCGCCGCACCTTTCAGGGCCGTATCTCGGAAGCGTGTGAGATCACGAGGAGTTTTAAATGGAAAATTTCTTAGCCCCTCATGGGGCTATGATCAAATTAGCCAGGACAGTTGTAAATAATATGACTTTTAAATTTTTTTCTCGTCATGCGGTTCCTGAGATATAATGTATTTAGTATTCCAAGATCTCATTTTCTCGCCGATACTCATTATTTTGCATACATTATTTGTACTCACTGTCTTTCTCAATGCAGGCTTTAGGGAAAACCAGCCTAATAGCGCTTACATTACTGTTACTGTTGCCCTTTCGCTGCGAATCCAGTACCCGTTTCACTTACCATTGACGTCTGCGCCACCATGTGCGTTATCGTTTGCATTTTCATTTGCGCTTGCGTTTTTGTTATTTTTTGCCATTTTTGTCTACAGTACTGTTTATCTTACTGTTTCACTTTACATCACCATGCCCATTGACATTTCTGTTTGCAGGCACCATGTTACTATGTGACAACACATCACGTGGCAGACCATTTCCGTCTACGCTTGCATGTGCGTTACCCTTTCTGTTCTCATTTGTCTTGTGTTAGCATGTACACCACTGTTAACATTTCTGTTTTGCGTTGCTGTCCTGTTAGTATGCCACAACACATCATGTGGGCGGGGCCTTGAGGCCCAAAGTTATGCATCATTGATGTCTGCGCCACCATGTGCGTTATCGTTTGCACTCCTGCCGCTGCATGACATTCACTATTTCTTGTTATCATTCTTAAAAAGAAGGGAATTAGAGGCAAAAACTGTGTTTAATGCATTAGTTAGGGTTGTTCACAGCAACAAAAGTGAGGAATTCGCTGTTGGGTTGAAAACCCCCTTAGCCCTGCCCATCACTCAAACCAGCAGTGGGGTGCGCATTAGGATTAATGGGTCCTAACTCTCACCGCATTGTCCTATACTTCTGCTGTTTTACACATGTCATGGGGTGAGAGTTAGGGCTGATGATCCCAATGCAGACTCCAATGCCACCATATGCGCCATTGTTTGCGTTTTCTTTTTTGTTTGCATTTCTGTTACTTTTTAGCCATTTGTGTGTACTGTACTGTTTTGCTTTCTGTTTCACTTTGTGTCACCATGCCCATTGACATTTCAATTTACAGGCACCACGTTACTTTGTGACAAGGCATCACGTGGCACAGCATTCCTGTGCATCCCACTGTATGCATTCGCCTTTCTGTTCTCATTCATGGTTGTGGGAGCGCTGGGCCCAAAGGGCCCCGTGATCCCGCTGCTGCATTACATTTGATATTTCTTGTTATCTTTCTTAAAAAGAAGGGAAATTAGAGGGAAAAATGTCTGTTAAATGCATTAGTTAGGATTGTTCCACAGCGACAAAAGTGAGGAAATTCGCTGTTAGGGGTGAACACTCACTTGTACCCTGCTGCCCTCCCAAAGTGGCACTTTTAGCATTAATGTTTGCGGTGCTGTCTGTTTTATTGTGCCATAACACATCATGTGGCGGTGGGCGCATGGGCTACTGCCCTGCCCATCCCCAACCCGGCATTGGGGTGTGCATTGGGATCGTGGGTCCTAACTATCACCCACTCTCCTATACTTCTGCTGCTTTACACATGTCATGGGGTGAGACTTAGGGGTGTGATCCGTCTAGCACCATGTGTGTTACCCTTTGTGTTGCTGTGTTACTGACTGTATGTCATAGGTAGCAAAAAATAGATGGAGTTATAGTTGTAGCAGTATTAGTAAACATTGATTTGTATGCTTAAGTAATAGACACTTATTTTCATTTCAGTATGGTATTTAAAGTAATGAGTCGACACAGGTGGTTATGGTTTTAAAAATGTATTGCCAATTTGTCAAATGGAGAAAAGGTCAATGAAAAGTTAAATTTTGTTAACAGAAACAGTCTCACAATACAATCTTTGTATGTGTGCAATCATTACTTGTGAAATTTGTAAATGTAAAATTATAATAAGTGTATGATGTGGATTGGACTAAGTGTGTGATATTATATGAAACTAATCAGATGTTGTGTGTTTTAGTTGTGCTTCAGTACTCACTTCTGTTTATATGTGTGGAAGTATTTTCTGGCATTTGACTTGTAATTTTAATAGTTAGGCTGAAGATATTGCTATTGAACGTGAATGTAGTTTGTAAAAAATGTAACTTTTTAAAAAAATGGTTGTATGTTGTAACTATGTGTAGTGCATTACTTGTCTGCTATGTTAATAAGGGAATGTCAGTTGTTTGTGAAGTGTGATTAGACACAAGATAGACAAGTGTTTTGTTGTAATTGTGTAACTGCTAATGTGGATGTTCCTGGGGTGGGCAAAAAACCATATGCTGATTGTTTAAGTAGTACAGTTTACACAATTGTAAGTTTAGTGATATTTGATTCTTACTATTAAATAATATGTCACTGACTAGGTGCAAATGGAAAATTCCCACCCGACCCCTCAATTGAGGCGATCATAAATATTGTCAGGAACAGGTATGCAGTTTGTTGTGATCAGCAACAGTGCCTGATTTACAATTGTCAATATTTTGTACATACGGTACAGTTAGTTATGTGACAAGTACAAAACAAAAAATACATGTTTTACATGAACAAAAAAATGTTATCAATTCTTACATTGGCTTCTATGTAAATTCTTAACTTGTAAATACTAAAACTGTTATGGAATGCATTTTTTCACAAACTTATGCTTAGTTACATGTTGTTAGTATACTGCTGAGTAATATGTAAGACATTCACTTGTACTGTAGTGCTACACTGCTATTTTTAGTTCAATTATTAAATAAGTTATTAACAATGTACACTTGAAAACAAATGTTTCTATTATGTACAAGTAATTTTAAACAGTTGTAAGAGTCACTGAATTACATTCAGTAATTGGTTATTATTAACAGTTGTGTAAATCAGCTTCTTGCATTATCAATAACGGTAGTTGTTTTTACATATGTACAATACCAGTACTACATCTGAAAGCGTGATAGTTCTACACTGTTGCATGGTGATCTAATGATGTTCTCTATATGTGAAGAGTCACTAGAAGTGTTAAAAGACTTCTTCTGACATAGTGGAATGTTTGTTGAGTGTTATAAGGGTAGAATCTTTCACAGACATGTAATCATGGTTTCTCTAGTGACTGTAAATATTGTCGGGGCCGATTGAAGCCACTACAACAATTTTCATGTAGTCACTGATCTACACAAGATGTAACATGTCACAGTCTATGTAATGTCTGTATTTGAATTCCATTTTTTGTTGAAATGGTATTGTTTATCTACAGTTGTAAATTGTAGAACATTGTAACGAGTTATGACATTTTTGGGGACAAAGTACTCATGTAAAAATAGTACGTTTTGTCCTATTCTTCTGAAATATGAAGGTTGTCATAATTCTTCAATATTAGAAGATATGTATTTTTTGAGGTGATGTGGGAGTGTCTATTTAAAAGTTGTTGTAGAGTCGTCACACTCTAACCATCCAGCTGTGCACCTTAGTAACGAGGTGTAATGTCCAGAATGCATGGATTGACCATGGTGATAGATAATGCTATGCGTGTCAAACAGTGATTGGTTGAACACTATTCTACTAGCTGTGTAGTCTGTGATAGGATATCAACTCTGAGCCATTGGTGTCAAATCTGTGCAACATAAGCAACAGATATTGAGATGAAGTCCTCAGGCATATGGACTGAAAGTGCATCTGCCTCGCACCTTCCACAGACATGACTACATTCAGCATTAGTGAACAGCTGTCGAAATTTGACACTTTTGGCTTTAGAAACAAAGAGAGTTATCTACAACATGTCTTGTGTGGTTTCACGCTGTGAATTGCCACATGAAACACATACATATTTTGTGAGGTATGTTACTGTGAAGTACTGGCGGATTGGGGTGCCGTCTTCATCAAGGTTGTTTATCACAGCCACCATAAACTCAGTACTGTCTTGCTGTATGTCTGCAGCAAATGTACTACATCCAGCATATGTAGATAACACCTGTCGTAGTGGTGTTAGTGAGTGTACATTGTTAGAGTGGTCAAAGTCATGTTGATAATCTGCTTCAAAGCATTTGATAGGAGATTGTCTTGTAAACAGATATTGCTTGCACAAACTGTAGCATGTGTGGGAAAACTTGCATAGCTGAGTTAGCATAGCAGTTTACTCTACTGCTGTTGTCAAACAGTGGTACAGCAGCTACACCAACTGATTTCTGATGAATTGTTGGTTGTGAATGTTTACTTGAGGTTGTGGCCTTTGCTGAACTTTTTTTTGAATCACTTTGAAGCTTGCTGCTGTTTGTTGCTTCGTCTAGCTGTGACTGAATTGTGTGAGACCGACATATATGTAGGCAGTGGTATTAAAGACATTTGTGGCTGATGTAGAGTCGTAATCTGTTGTACTCAAGAATACATCGGTTGTCAGCTGCGTATTTTCTGAGGTGCTATACTAAGATGTGCAATCCAGAAAGGCTTTGTACACGTGAAAGTGCAAGCGTAGCTCATTCCATCTTTGAAAATGTCTGTACCTATGTCTATCATTGCTGAATCAAACTTAATCCCTGAGATTTGTGAATTGAGACAGCGTATACAACAATAATAGGAACTGTTTCCTGTTTACATAGATATCCTTAAAACCTGGAATTTAACGCGGGTTCTATCTATGCGTGCAGAGTGTTGCATGTTGTCAAAACTGCACTAAGTGTCTGAATAAATGTCTTCTGTACATTATAGATAAAGTCAGTGATGTTTCCCATGGCACCATTTACCATGCCTTGTTCGACATCTAGATGCCGATAGTAGCATGATCGTGCATTCTTACAAAGTGTGAGAGAAGGCTTCTAGGCCAGCAGTTCGTGAAACATCTGACTTCAGTTCCTTAGTCGTTCAGTCATCTTTGCTACTAACTTTCGACTAAGAATAACGCCATCAACTGTATCAATTGCATGAAGTGACAATCTCTGAGTTCTCTCTTTGTAGCATTAGATTGTTGAATTCAGTGCATTTCTTTAGTCGTGGCATAAGACACACTATGTGTCTGGCAGTAGAGTATATGTCACTGAAGACATTACATGCTGTTTCTATGCATGTACTGTCTACTGTGATTTTCTGATCATTTAACATACAAACATGTTCTGATGATAGAGAACCTGTGTGAGCTTCATCTAAAAGTGATTTGTAAGCTAGGTCACCACTTGGCCGCTTGTTCTGAGACAACTCAACATAGGTAAATAATTCCCATATGTTATAGCCTGCAATGCAACCGAGGATATTCTTAGCTTGCTTGGCAGTCAGAGTTGTGAATACATGCTCTGCATTGACTGGTGCAAGTTGTAAAAGGTCTCCCAACACAAGTATACTTTTGCCACCAAATAGCACTGCATCATCAGTACCTAAGATCTGCTGTAGACGTAGATGAATACAGGCTAGCATGACATTGGAGACATGCTGATTTCGTCAACAATGAGTAGCTGCATCTTTTTGAACATGGGATGGAGCTGAGATGCAACCTTGAATTACAGTTTACAATACTCTCCAGTTCTCCCATGTTCGACTGGCAACATAAAGAGACGGTGTAATGTTACTCCACCAATGTTGTATGCTGCTAGTCCTATGGGAGCAGTCACAGCAACAGACATTGAAGAGCCTGTCACAGTCTGTATTTCTGAAGTGATAGCTTCAATCAGGAAACTCTTTCCTGTGCCAGCTGAATCACTGACAAACATTAGTAGTGGTTTGTGCTGAGTGCAGTCACATTTTTTTGTTTCATTTAGTATACCATGTTGGACAGCTTCAACCACTTTGGAGTGTACTGTATGCTGCAGCTGATTTAGTCTTTGTCTTACGTCAGCTGGGTTGACCATAGAATGTGTGCCATGTTGCATGGCTGTCTCAATTTCTGAGATTAACAGTTCTGGGGCATTTAACGGCAGAGGGTCACCTAGAACACCTTGTCCTTCTGGATCAAGGTTGTCTAGTGAACTAACTGGAGTGTCTTCCTGAGTTGCTTCTCTGCCTGCTCGAGCTGTTCTTTCTCAGCTTTTAGTCTTTATGTATGTTTGTGAGTAGTCAGTTTGGAAATTCTCATAAGTGAGATTGAACTGTTCTTCAGATGTATCAGAGTCACCTTTAATTCAGACTCACTCCTCCAGGGTCTAAATAGGAATAGGAAAGCAAAGTAGTAATGTTCTGTATCTCTGATGTGCCTAGATACAGTTGCAGTTATCTATAAGCCATGACATTCTTCTTCACAAGACAAGCCATCTAGGCCATTGACCTTGTAAATGTGCCGTGTTGAGTCATGTGCACCTGTCTAGTAGTCATACCACTTAGCCACCTCAAACAGACACATATCATTCATCTCGTTGTGTCTACGTGGGTAGTATGTGTCTATCAGGTTATTCTTCAAGATATGTTTTGAAGAAGTTGCATTGACAACAAGCTCCTCAATTCGGCATGAGGAATCAGTACTACCTTCCGTTTCTCTTTGTAGTTTACACTGAGGAAGCGTCACAGCGTCGAGACTTCCATACAGATGTGTACCCATTAGCGGTCACTGGCCGTAGCTCCACATTCTCTGTGTGACAGAGTCTTCAAACCCAATGACCACAGCTGAGATGTCAGGCTTTTGCTTGAACTGGCAATATCTTCCCAAAGATCTTGCAAGCTAGTCTGTTCATGTTTGGTTATGTACGAAGTTACATAGCGGACCAGGGCTAGTGAGTTGTCAGCCACAAACTGAACATCTATGTTTGCTTGCCACATTAGGAGAAGAGTTGGGTTGTAGTCATTGATATACACCTCTTTTTCATCTCTGGGTAACTCGTATACCCTCTTGGTTGATTTGCCTTCAAGTGGTGTCACATTGCTGAAAAGGTCATTCATGGCACCATTCGACAATCTCTAGAAATCCAAAGCGACATCGCGTGTACCAATTAGATTTGTTCTTTACTGCTCGCTGGCAATATTTTATGCAAATATGTCACTGGAACTTTGAACCAACTTCCATAGTGTAGGACTGTCATACTTGTCTGGAATGTGACAAGTGATATATTTTTTATGAATGACAGCACTTCTGCTGCATCATGTTCACCGATTAGTGGCGCATCCTTGATCCATAATAACATATGGATATGAGGGGCACCTCGATGTGATATTCTGTCACTCCAAAGTAGTGTTCTACAATGCCTGGGAGGATTGTCCTTTGATAAGATGAAATTGAGAATGTCATGGAAGCGCTTGTGAAAGTGTCTTGTGACAGACACAGGATCAAGTGAACACATTTCTCCGATAGTCATTGATGAGATGCCGTTGACATCGAAGTTGCCCACTTCAACAGTTCAATGAGTTCGTCCCAGGCATATTCTGCACAACTAAGTGTGACAAACCATGTGGCTCGCCACACTCTCGTAACATTGTCATCACTTCTGGTGTCTATGATACCAATATTCTTTGGTGCCACGTAGGCTTGAAAGTATGGAAGACAGATTCACTTGCATATTTTCATCTTTCTGTTTCAATTTCTCCAGAAATTGAGCAGCTGTAATTCATCTAGTGGAGTTGTTAGCCGAATGGTATGTGCTATAGGCAGACACACAGAATGCTAAGCTCACTTTCCCCAGAGCAGATGGAACAGGTACTGTATATTCGTCTGAATTTGCCATCTTTGCTCAGGATACGTCTGGTGCGGTACTCAGCACCTGTACCGATATTCTCTTTCATCTAGGCTTCCACCTGACCCTTTTGGAAATAGGTCTGGGATGCAGCGTGCTTCTAGTGTTGCCTCCCAAATGCTGACAGGCTCACCTTCCACCTGCTTCATTTGATAGAGATCAATGTTGTCTCCTAATGGATCTCTACCATGTAGTGGGTGAATTATGTTCTGTTCATACACATTGTCACTTGTCTGTGTAGTGACTTTCTAAATGATTGGCTCACTTTTTCTAATAGATCATGTTGCACAGAGAAGCTGGCCATTTGATCTATGTCAAGATCTATATAAAGGAATTGTTCTTTAAATAAGCCAGAAACAAGCTTACCTTTGCAGGTTGACAACATCTTGCCAAATGACCTTGGGCTTTGTAGGCACACCATTTACTAGAATGACCAAGCTATTTTCTGTTGAGATAGGCAGACATTTTCCTAGAAGAGGAGTGGGTAGATACATCACAGAACCCTTCAGAGATCTAACAAGCTCTTTCTGTGGAATCTTCCGTCTTTTTTGTGTTCAGGCGGTAGAATCGTTTGGAATGGTTTCATTGTCTGAATTAGAATACGTTCAAACATATTCAATGTTGAAATCTCAGTTGGTGTAACATCTGTTTCCATGTTGTTTACCACTGACCTTCCTGGCAAAGTGTTGCACTTCAGTTTTGAAAAACAGTGTTTGCATAGTACAATGGTGTCTTGTGGATGAAGTCAGATTTCAGAAGCAAGAATGCTGTGAGCGCAACCGCGTGTCTGTATGATGACCAGGTTTGTAGGCTGACTGTGACGGTTTGCTTTAAGTAACCTGGCGGTCGCATGACTTACATACAAAATCAAACTACTGTTACTTTGCAATCTCAAACTTAGCAATTTCCTTTCCGTACTGTTTCAGAATGTCATTTCTAACACTGAAGCTAGCTTTTCTGTTGAAGTAGTGACAGCAATTTTCCTGCTTCTGGCTCAGAAGGAATGTATTTTGCTTTTCAGAAAGTGATGGCACCGTGCATGTCACCTGACTGCAATAAGTCATTTAAACAAGTGTACTGATGCACAGCTCGCTGTACTTCATATACTCTGTAGACAAAGTTTAGCATGCCTGTCTGATGCACTCGAGCATCCGCATGTTGTGAAAAAACTATCACAAACACCAGTATCCGAGACATGCAAGTGAGTGACCCATGAGTCCAGTATGGCCGTATTTCACAATGGTGATTTCAGTAAATAGCTTATGTCTCTCTTTGCGATCTGTTATTATGAATAGGTTAACAAACTGTTCTACTTTTTGAAATGATGATTGCCTACGGTTGCAGGTAGCATCACATGACCATGTAAGGCAGTGCCGTTTATTCAAGACTATGGTTGGACCACAGTCATCATCAGTATCTAATTGATTGTCATCAGAGTTACTGAGGACATTTGTAAGTTGCCGGACTCATCGATATTGAGCGTCTGTTGTTTGAGTAAAGTCATGATAAGACTCTTCCCAGAAATATGCTTCTACGAGGTGCTGTGTGTGCATTCACTGTCCTGTGAAGACATGGCAGAAGTTGTCAACAGTCAAACAAGGATACTGTTGAAACCTTTTTTGATGCTATATACAAGTTTCCTGAATTGTTCAAGGACATGAGACATCTTATGCCACAATCTTTGTAGTACAAACAGTGCTCTGTTGACAAATGTTTGTACTTTCAGACGTAAATTCATCAGAGAAAGGTGACTCTTGATCTGTTTTGCGGCTGTGCCGTAGCACAGCAGTAATAAGTCTTTTGATCTTAGCTATACTTGCTAGTGATCTGAAATACTTTCTTTTGTTAAGTTGTAAGTCACAATTTTTCATTTTATGTTGTTGATTTGAGCGTCTGTTGATGGTTACACTCAAGATAGTTGTGTTTCGTCTTACAGATCGACACAACATTTGTGATGTTATACATTTTTTGGGGTTTTTTTGGGATTTTTGTTTCTGTGTGTAGTGACTTGATGTAGGGGTCACTGTTGCAGTAATGGTCTGTCGATGTTCATTTTATTGGGTAACTTTACTTTTTGTTTGTTGCACTTATACAACAGTGTAGTACTATTATATCGAGCTCGTTTGAGATATACCTACATCTGTATTTAGTTGGCATTTTCAGGTATTATATGGTTCACAGTGACAGTAAGCAATCTTACAGAAGTATCAGGCACCTGTGAAAAGAAAAAAAAAAAGTTTTGAATATACTTCAGTACATTTCTTATAGTAATGTGTATTACTAGAATAGCATGTTAAGAATGTTAACAATTTGGTGAAAAGCAACAAGCTAATGAAAGCTTTTATGAATGTGCATTGCACAGCTGCTATGTAATATCAGAAATTTTTTCATTCTCAATATTTCTGTGGACATTTGAATGTTTTTTTCTTCACGTGTGTTCTTACGATTATGATGGCTGTTATTTTTTATCTGTGTATGAACATGTGTTTAATGCTGTGTTGCATGTTATGTGATAGTCAGTTTGATGATTAAGTATATGGTAGACCAACAAATTCAGAGTGACAGTGTGCATTATTAAATGTATAACAATTAGTATATTTACAATTACGTGGAGGATATGCCACTATTACTGTTTGTGTGAGTGTGTGTGGCACAGTTGGTAGATATGGTTGCATGTTAGCGAAATTTCAATGTTGATGCTGTATTGTAGTAACATACTGTCTTTTCTGCTGGTGTGTGTTGTAATTCGAGCTGTGACCTCTTCACAGCATGGCAAAAGAATGTTTTTCTCAACATGTGCTGTGCAATGATGAAGTTCCTTGCAGAAATAACTGTGTGGAACACAGTCTAAAAACTACTGTGGCTGCATTTCTGGACAGATAAATTCAATCTGTTCAAAAATGTGTGTGAAACTTCTAAATATTTCTGATTTACAAGCTTGTGCATTGCAGTTCATAGGTAGACTAGTAAGTTCGTGTTGTGTCATACTTTTCAGTTCGGACTTTACTATTTTGCTTTTGAAAATGGGTCTGAAATCCTACCCTTCTGATTGGCTATGATACCAATCTCAATGGTCGTGTTCTGAATAGATACCGCAAAAAAGAAGTTACTATCGAGGTGCTGCATTACTTGTGTGTTGTAGCCAACCTAGAGTCTTCAAGCTTTTCACCTGCATTTTGTACCACTTGGTAAGCAAATGAATGAACAAGACCATGATGTTCCCCCGCACACACACACACACACACACACACACAGACAGAAGCCAACAGAAGCACAGTACTCATACAAAACTTCAAACAATGACATCTACCAGCAAATGAGCTAAAAAATGCTGTGTATCATGGTCTGTCAAAGACTGGGCAATCCATTACATGGTGAAAGCTTGCAGCATGTCTCCATTCACGGCCACTGTAAGTTAGGAAAGTGCTGTGACTGTTGCACAGCCCTATTCAGAAAATCTAAAACAAATGCCACAAGTCCTCTACTGTATTTACTAATCTCAACATGTCCCCAAACTACTGGCAGGTACAGAGGTACCTTACAAAAAAAAAATCTTCAATGAGCGGTCACCCACTATCTTGATTGCAAATTCAGAGCCATCCCATGTCTGGTAGCTTCAGTCACAAAGTGCATGCCAACAAAGTGCCCTGTCACAATGGAGTCCCCAATAGTATAGAAATCAAAACAGCCTGAGGGATTACTTAATCATAAAGTTGTTTGAAGCTCATTTGTATTTTTATATCTATTTTTTTAATACTTTTCCTCCATTTTTTCCTTTACAGTGCACATTTCTAAGTGCAATAATACCCTCAGGGTGGCTGATATAGAAATAGTGTTACTTCCAGATCCTATAAGCACTTCCTCCTGTGTTGTTGGGTCTCATTACGCCTCTGGTTGGTTTGCTTTTTTCCTACACTACCCACTCTGGAGGGTGTTATTGTTAACTTCAGACAACAATGTTCTGAATAGTGTAGATTTTATTTGTCGCTTCTTGATGATACTGTGTTTTTGTTTATGTGCTGCGTTTTACATGAGTCGATGTGAGAAATGACTATTCTGTAGAAATTTTACATATAAGAGTGTAATGTAATGAGCAGAAGTCGTGCAATGGATATATGAGGGCGTCTGAGTGTGAAACATACAACAAATAAGTGTTTTGCAAGTGTGCGCTGCACAGTTTGTGGGTATGCATTAAGGATTGTAAATCTTAAATATCTGCACTGCGCTGAGATTGAGGCAGTTATGCAGCAGATTATGTGTTTACAATTGATAATTAAGTCATTTTTCCATAAAATGTTAAACTGTGTCAATATATGGCCAATTCTTGAAAAATACTTTCGTGAGCACAAAAGTGTCGAAAAATACTTCGTGCATTGAAAGTGTAAGCAAGTGTATCTTTCGTGCGTTGACACTATGGCAAAAGTACTGCTTCGAAGTTCGACATTTTCGCAAATTTTGCTTTCATGCTATCGAAAGTGACGCAAATGTACTTTCGTGCATTCGAAAGTAAAGTTAATGTAATACTTGGGAGTGGCTGAAACATTCATTATCGAATCATTAAATAGTCTGTTTGAGTGACAGATAGCTCTACCAATGAAATTAAAGATTTGTCAGGCCACTTCTGAGAACCAATCAGTGACGGACAACACTGAAGAAGAAGAAAACAAGATCCATTTTGAAAATTGCAGAGAGATAACCAGTTCAAACTGTAAGTACAGTCTATCGTTACATCATATTTTCTAGTATTTAAAGAACTTATTAGAACATGTACATATTATTAATCAAAACGTTTTTGGGTGTTTAATCTGATGATGTTAATAGTTATTATGTGGCATGTTATATTCTTAAGAGAAAATAGTTTAAAGTAAGAAAGAAGTTCAGTACTCACTTGTACAGATACAGCTGCAAATGGAGGGAGATAGGAAGGTGCACGTGGAGTTGTTTGACGAAACGCAACCAATCAGACTTCTTTCTGATGTTGTAATTGTTTAAAAGTGCCTATGAAAAGCATGCATTTTGTTTAGTTCTCAGTGGTTTTAGATTTTTGCAGGGACATAGTCTATTAATACTGAGTGCATGAGTTAGATTGGTTCATGAAGCCAGAGCAGGAGGAATGTTTTTTTAATGTGTGTGTTTTGACTGAATGCAGTGAAGCTAGTTTGAAATAAGGAGGGAAAATATCAGTTTGATTTTCAGTGCTGTCTGGTTACTGCAGGGTGAACAGTCCCTTTCTTAGTAGCTTTCTGTAGCGTTCTGGGTAAAAAAACTTAGAATGGCAGAAAATAGGAAAAGGATTTTGTGGATTATTGGAAGCAGTTACATAAGATGAGCAGCTGAGTTTGCAGTTCATAGTGATTTTGGAAGGACCTGCAGCTCCCGGTTGCTATGTTAAATGGTTTGGTCATGGTGGAATGAGGATAGAACATCTTATGCCAACCATGCACAGAACTTTAGAACTCACTCTCCTCCTGACATACTGCTAATCCATCTTGGAGGCAATGATTTGAGTTTAAAGCGATGGGTAGATTTAGTAGCGAGGAAAAAATTGGACCTTGCTTCTATTATGTCTATGTTGCCTGCCTGTATTATCATATTTTCAGATATTACAGAGCGTAGAGTCTGGCAAGCAGAGCATCATATGTATCTGATTGACAGAGCTCGCAGAAAAGTAAATGTACAGATTACTGCTTTTTACGCATGCATGGAATGCATACTATACATCACCCCGAAATTAAATTCTGTAATGATTGGCTATTCCTACCAGATGGTGTGCATTTCTCGCATGCTGGCAATTGTCATTTTCTGGGAGACCTTCAAGATGGAATCCTGAAAGTCCTTTAAGATTGTGAGACTGTTTGAGGAAATATGATAGTATACACAAAGGTTCTTTTCAGAACCATATTAATGTGGTCAAAAAATAGATTTCATGATATGCAGTAGTCTAGCTGCCATGGTGAAGTGAGTGTCTGCCAATTTCTCTGCATGCTTTGCTGTACTAATGCTTTAGTGTTTTTCACAGTTTGGCAGGTTGTACGAGAATATATCCTTACCTGGTTTACTGTTGAAGGATGTTTGACAGTGATAACTGTTTGATAATACCTGTAACCTGTCACAGTATGATTCCTTTCACGGAATGTTAAAGTGCATATGTGAATAAATGTAGTTTTTCATTCTGAGAAAACAATCATGATGTGGCAGGCTACAAGTAAGGTATTGTACAAATGAACTGTGGTAAACATCCTTGAACACTAGAGAATGAAGGATATATTTGAATCACACCCTGTAGCATTTTGTGTTTGCTAACTCACCCTCATGAAGTTTCATCTGTGGGAGTTTTGGCTTTCCAGAAGCATGTAAAAATATTTTATAGCCCCTTCCGGTCCTGCTTGATGGATTGACTCACTCACATTACATTTTGGCTACCGTGTCTAATTTATTTACTACGCAGGACAGACACATGAGGAGCTACTAGGAGTGCCCTTAAGTTGCTGCCTTTTAAAGCGGCAGGTGGCAATTACTAAAACTGAAGTGCATTTTAGTGGTCAGTGCCCACTTATTTTGACTCCTGTGGTGCATTTTCATATCATGAGGTCCTGACATCCCTTTTTTCTATATAGAGTGCTGTGGTTGGGGCCTAGCAGCCTAATATGTGTGGCAAAGTTGTAAATCAGAACTGCCTGTCCAAGGGACAGGCCAAGAAAGTAAAACGCCTGTCCCAATGAAAAAGCAGGTGTCCGAGCTGGGTGGAGAGTATGTTATTTCAAGGCCTGTGTACCAGTAATGTATGTTTGCGAGTTCAATAAAACACAGTTCTGTGATGTGTGGTTCATCTGTGTTTGATATCACATTACAATGTTGTGCGAATATTTCACTATGGTACAGATGGATATGTCATGGTATCCCAAATTTGATGTTTGATACAGTTACTCCAACGCATGAGACTAGAGCATAGCATGTTAGTGTACTAGCAGTTGTTTTTACTGTCAAGGTGGCTGTATCCTTTTTTTTTGTTCTATTATGGTACTGATCTGTGTTTCTGCTATCTTGAAGGACAGGTGGTCTTTGATGTAATTAAATTAGTATTGTATAGAATTTCTTTAAGAAATGATGAATATTGTTACATTATACTAATGTGCATATTTTTGGGTTTTGTATTTCAGAGCTACTAACACTCATCTGGTGACATGAGGCAGTGGACCTTGCGAGAGGTGTGTGCACTGCTTGAGGCAGTCCAGACCTGGGGGAATGCTCGTGTGCTCATGAGGAGCACAAACCGGAAGCTGGATGCAATGTGGAGGTGCGTTAATAGTTATTTATATATTGCACTCAAAGTTAAGAATAAGAGTGTAGTGCAATTAAAAAAGAAGTGGAAGCTGTTGCACCAGCGATTCTATGTACTGAAGGAACGGGAGGTGATACCGGACAACGACACTTGCTGGTACTACCTCGCTCATGAATTATGGGAGGCTGCTGGGAAGCCAAGTGCGGGGGAGCGCCTTAGTCACCGTAAGTAAATCAGCACAACTTTTAATTATAGTTGTCAATGTTTTCAGAGTTAGTGAAAAACGTCTTATAGTGTGGACCACATATTGAAAAGGGTTCCTCCATGTGCAACAGGGTTGTGTATGTGCAAGTCCAACTTTTGACTATTGTGCGATATTTACCAGGAGGCAGTTATGTCATTGACAACAGATTGTGCAAAAGATCAATGGAAATGAATGCATGGTTAACAGGACGGGGAGGAACAATGCATAAGCTGCCCAACACAATATTCAGTGGGGTTGTAGATAGTTGTGCATGCGCAACCCCCAACATATGGCTGCACAACTTTGAGCCCCCCCAAAAAATGACGTTGATGGCCACCCACAGGTGAGCTGCTGTATTGCAGGGTGAAACACAGCAGCTGCCACTCCTGACTGGATGCCTAGTTGGTTCTTGTGCCCCCCACCAGCCCCATCATGTGCATATAGTAATATAGTAACATACCCCCAACCCACACATCTCTTGACGCCTGACTGCAGGAATAAAGTTACATGCCCCCCCTACAGATCTCCCTCAGTGTGATCGAGGGCAATAAACTAACATGACCTCCCCTGCTCACACATCTCCCGAAGCCCAATCATGTCCAGAATGTGTATCTCCTCCCAAGTGCGTGATCATGGGCAGAATGTGAAGCCCTTCTCAACCAAAATATCTCCCTGGTGGTCCACTGGATTGTAATGTCTGATTGTGGGCAGAATGTCAAGTAACTACCACCTCAAAAGTCAGCCTGAGGCTGGCCCGCGGCGCTGTGGTTGGATTTGCTTCGGCGCCAGCGACCGGGTTCGAGCAGGCCGGGAAGCTGGAAGGCGGCCGAGAGAGAGGGCTTGGCGTCCCAGGGACTGCTCGTCCTCTCCAGGGGAGGATCAGAGCCCGGCGCTTGACTGTCCCCAGGTGGAGACCTGAGCGCAGCAAGGCCGATGGCAGGAAGAAGGGTGACGGCCAGACGCCGGGCGCCAGCGCCTTTGACGCCAGGATACACGGCACGCCGCGAGTAAGAACACCGAAAAGCACCCGCGGTCCCTCGGTAGACGGAGCACTAGGCCCCGACCTAAAACCCCTGCCTGCCCAGAGACAGCATCCCGACGAAATTCCAGTAAGTCTCGGGGTGTAGGGCCCCCACCCCGTACCCCGCCTGGGGGGTAAACCAAGGCTCCGTGGGGGATGGACTGCTCTGGTCTACAGGCAGGTGAGCGAGGGCTGAAAAAGGCCGTAGAGTGCCTCCCGAAGAGAAAGGGACTGCGGGGGAGAGGAGGGAAAAAAAAAAAGTCAGCCTGGTGCCTAGTGCCCACCCAGTCCTGTATGAAGCCCCTCTAGGCTGCTCCCCCCTTTGCAGGAGGTGGGCGGCAGCATCCCACCCGCATGCTGCCCCGCTGCCTGCCGAATTACTGCCTGGTACGACTGCATGCCCATTGATTGTGAACTATAGCCAATGGACGTGCAGCCCATAATGTACATGACACTCCACATTTATGAATGATGTTACTGTATTGCCCGTGATGGGGCGTCGGTAGATGTGTGGGTGGGGGGGTCATGTTACTTTATTGGCTGTGATTGGGCTTCAGGATCTGTCTGGGGGAGGGTAAATGTAGACAGAGAGATAGTGTGTGTCATTGGGCTGCAGGGTGCATCGGTCTCCAATGGCTGCTGCCTAGTAGGGCGGCCAGGTGCAAATCCTTGTGGATCATGCACCTATATGCTAATGGCATGCAAATGGGGCCATAAATAGATGTAAATGATCCCACCTTCGTCTTGTATAAAGTGTTATCTCATTTGCATGCCAGCTTTTGAATATCTGAAATTTGTGCATCGCGCAATGGTACTTATGCCACTGCAAATTTAATGCTCAACTCTAGCAAGTTGTGGTGGTGCAAGTTGCAGTGCAACATGTCCAGTGGCTGTGGCTGGGGGTGATAGTCAAAGAAGTTGGTCCATAGCACAATTTGATTGAATATTACCCTGTACACACCCGTGCGAAATTATTTTGAGCAGCGGAGGGCTGGCGATTGAGAATGACGCAGTTTCCATATCTGTGCATGCATAAATAAGCAATGACACATCAGGAGTGATTATTCAATGTTGTGTAAATGTGTGCTTACTAGTGTAATGTGGGATGAGGCACAGCTGAGTACTACATCAGTCACACAGTGATTAAGTAACCATTGATATATACAGTCAGAGTGCCTTATTTGTATTATCATAGCAATATTTTGAAAATAGTATTGAACATTGTTTTGTATGTGCCTAGTCTCTACATATATATCAATAAAGCAATAATGCCCAACAGGGTGTGTGTCGTGCTGCGATAACGTCGCTCCTCAGGTGGTTGGGCACGAGGCCGCAGTCCGAGTGTGTCCAACAACTGAGGCGTGACGTTATCCCAAATGACACACACCTTGGAGGGCATTATTGCTATTATGCAATGTTTCATTGTTATACAGAAAAAAAAAATAATTTTAAAGATGTTTTTGTGTGGAAAAATATTTTTTTTTTTAAGAGCAGATGAAACAATCAAGCAAATGATCAGCATGCTCATGCTGATCAGCAGGTTCACAGTAAGGCTGAGACTAGACCCGTGATGTTGTACTGATTAACATCACACCCGTGATGTTGTACTGATTAACATCACGGGTCCAGCCCAAGACTGACCAATCAGAGTCCCGGATTTTTTCTTGCCATTGTATAATCAAAGATTGAATACAGTAATAACGTCGTGATAGAAATTAGAAAGTAGTATTTTTTACAACTGTTGTTCTCAGTGTTAAAAAAATGTACTCTGATTTACATCTAACATTCAAATGTTTTTGTTTTGTATTTATTGTAGAACATCGGAGGCGTTCCCCAGCTGCGAGCGAGGTAGTGCCAGCAGCAAGCGAACCTGTGGAGGGTGGCCAGTCAGACACTGACAGTGTCATTATGATTGAGTCTGACGGTAAGACTTTATTATTACAAAGTTCTTAGGTTGTTTTCAAATAAGAAATGAGGGTTTCTCATGACACAAGTGTGTGATATTGAAATTGTGGCATTGATAGACGCAAGGTATTGTGTTGTGCAAATTAGCTGGACAGCTGTATCTCTGGGGCAATATTTGAAATGTGACATGAAATGTGGTATTATCATCATTGCAAGATGCAGTGTGGGCACATTTGTATGTTGTTATGCTGTGATTTGCATGCTATTACCATGCAGGTCTGTTGGTCCATCAAAAATTGTGTGTGGTGCCCTGACAGGCTGCAGGCATGGGGGAACAATATTGCGGTGCAGCTTTATGATAGAGAAAGGAATGTAACATATCCTGCAACACCCAGTCCACCAGCCCTATCTTCAGAGGGGGGGTATTACGCTAACTACCAACAAATAAACATTTCCGTTAGTAGAACAGGACGGATATGTTCAGGACAAGGGCTGAGTTGTTTTACTTACTGGCTGCAATTGGGCATTTTGCTGCTCTTGACCTGAAGGGATACATTTTGTAGGTTACGTAACATGATACAATGGCAAGAAAATATCCTGGACCGTGACTGGTCAGTCTTGGGTTGGACTCGTGATGTTAATCAGTACAACATCACGGGTCTAGTCTCAGCCTTACTGTGAACCTGCTGATCAGCATGAGCATGCTGATTATTTGCTTGATTGTTTCGTCTGCTGTTAAAAAACAAAAATATTTTTGCACACAAAAACATCTTTAAAATTATGTTTTCTTCTGTATAACAATTAGCCATTGTATGATAGCAATAATGCCCTCCAGGGTGTGTGTCGTTTGGGATAACGTCACACCTCAGTTGTTGACCGCACTCGGCGTGCGGCCTTATGCCCAACCACCAGAGGCGTGATGTTATCCTAGGATGACACACACCCTGTCGGGCATTATTGCTTAATTGTGGATGTGATCGGGCATTTCTGGGCATTGTAGCATCAGGTATCCGTTTCGTGGGAGTCACAGTGGTGCACGGCGTTTGGGTCAACTATCTTGAATATGCACCCAAAATACTTAGAAAAAGGTATTAACCAACTCTAATGATTGTGCAGTGCCACCATGGCAGAAGATCCTGTACTACCATGACAAACTGGTATTACTACAGATGTGTGGAATAATATTCTTCATGAATCTGACAATGTATGGGTGTGCATAGCGGTAGATGTGGTGTTGTGGGGGGGCAGGTCTTCTCCTCTGCTAATTTTGGTGGTGGAGTTCAATGTACAATTAAGCAATAATGCCTGACAGGGTGTGTCTCGTGCTGGTATAAATCACGCCTCGGTGGTTGCGCATGAGGGCCTTGAGCCAGGATATTAGTACACAACAACTGAGGCGTGACGTTATCCTAACGACACACACCCTGTTGGGCAGTATTGCTATTATACAATGGCTCATTGTTATACAGAAAAAAAATAATTGTAAACATGTTTTTGTGTGGGAAAATATTTTTGTTTTTTAAGAGCTGACGAAACAATCAAGCAAATGATCAGCATGAGGTGAAGCAGGAAGCCGGCGCCAGTCCACCACGTAAGTGAAAATCTGTTGTTGATATTATCTGCATCCTTGAGAAGTACCATAGGGTTGTAAACATTCTGTGGTGATCAATGCTCCTGTTGAGAATTACACGTTGCAGTGCTACTGTATGATAGGGGGAGTGCACTGTCTATTGGATACTCACTGCTAATGTAAAATAGTTTGGGGTGTGAGCAACAGAGCTTCGTTGCTGAGGGAGTACCACTTTATTTTGTTTGTTGTGGGTGGGTGAATCACTGTTTACATAACTTACTTTACGTGTGATGTGACCTTATAAGGGTGGGAATGCATTGATCACTGCAGATACCCAACCACCCCAAAAACACAAACATGGTGGTAGGATATTGTAGTTACATAAATGTTGTGCACTGCATAAAGTGTACAATAATGCTTAATTTGTTTTTTTCTCAATCTACACGTTTAAAAGTGTGCCTTATAGTGTTAAGGAGCCCTTTTCCCCAGTGAAAGTGAATAGCTGTGCAGTGTGTATGTCTTCAGCCTTGCCAGCCTAATGCTTACCTCTACAATGTAGTGCAATGCTGTTCAGTGCACTGGCATATGTGTGTATTTTTTAAAGGTGATCATGAACTGAGGGAATGTCGATAAAACTAATAATGCAGGTAATGATGGGACCATTTGCGTTCACCCTATGAATATCGTACGTTTCTAAATAACACTATGGAAGTTGTCTCACCACACTTAGAAAATGGGCTTTTTATCTCCTGGCATCTGATTGGCTAGTACCCTTCCCAGGGGGGTACATTAACTTTCAATACATGCCCAGCAAATAAAAAGTATCAGCCCCAGTACCCTCTCACCCACTCAAGTATCCCTCTGCCCATGCAGGTTGCTCATTGGCTAAAAACATCTAAATAAATTTGAAGTCACTGCCATTTTTTTTCTGTCACTTAGTGAGAGATATTGGCCCATTAATGACAAGCTGTCTCAAAAATACACTGCCCCCCCACACACACACACACACACACACACACACACACTCACTGTTCCTCAACAACTTTTGTCAGGCAAATTCATTCGGTGCAGAAGTATATTGATTTAGATTTCTTTTAAAGATGTCAGTGTTTAAAACAGCACTAGGACGTCGTGCGCTCAGCGTACTTTGACACCTTTTCCATATTAGAGTTTTATTGTAACCATAACTCCACTAGCAATGACTTTAAATTAAGCTACCTCCCCATGTCCTACCCACCTGCCATGACTGTGCTCCTGCATTTTTAGGATCGTCAACCACAGCAGCCACCCAGCTCTGACGGGCGCCTCTCAGCACTGATTCTGTTCCTAAATGAGACAGCACTAGCAAGATTTACTGCTCTCGCTGCCTTCTCTATACCTCTGCCCTCCCCTCTACTGTTTCCTGCTCAGAAGCTTCACTCTACTTTTTGTGGGATTAGTTTGGCCTGACTGGGAAGCTGTGGCGTCACGAGAGCAGTGAGTGTGGCACAGCTCATAAATCACGTACAACCTTTGCTGGTGAAGAGAAAACGGTCGGAGCGTCCGGACTGGGAATTGTATTAAGCTCAGCATCAGCGGGGTCGTGGCTGGCAGGAAGGGCGGAGTGCTGTGCTGAGTGGTGGACAAGGAACAGACAAATTTATTAAACATATGTTGATCGAAGTCTCTGTAGTCCTGTGTGCGGTGGGGGGTGGTTATGTTAACATGACAACAGGCTCCAAAACCACAACTACAGGACT
Source organism: Neoceratodus forsteri (assembly GCA_016271365.2). NCBI lineage: Eukaryota > Metazoa > Chordata > Ceratodontiformes > Ceratodontidae > Neoceratodus > Neoceratodus forsteri. The sequence goes on from CM057453.1 coordinate 87,584,392, forward strand.
GCGACTAGGACACATGCGGAAGAACTATTTTATTACAAAAGAAATAAAATAAAAACAGTTTTCACATTAAAACATTAAAATATTTTTTTCTTTAATAAAAATAGTACCATGGGCCATTTTCTAAGCGCAATAATGCCCTCCAGGATGGGTGGTATTGATCAATACCAGACTGGCCAGGAGGTATAAGGCCATCCACCTACGTGCATCGGGCCTCATTATGCCCTGGCTGGTCTGGTATTCCCAATACTGCCTACACTGTCGGGCATTATTGCTAATAAAATGCAGTACTTTATGACAGGTTGCAGTGGTGCAAATCCCACTACATTATATGGCCGTGTTTCTGGGTTGGTGTTATGAAAAGAATTTGCTGAGTGAGTGAAACTGTCTAAATATTACCCATAGATCTGGGTGCTAAATAGTTCAATGATGCATGGGTTAACACTACACAGTGTCATAGTTTCAATGAGCAACTATTCTTTAAAACAGTGTTTTTAAAACATGACTATAAGATGGTGTGGCTGTTGTTCAAAATTACTTTTTGGGACATTGTAAGAAGATGACTGTGAGAGTGTATGTGAGTAAAGGTAGTACTATGTCTACTTTAAAACATTTGTTTTTAGATGAACATTATATGCTATCATAGGCACAAGCCCTTCTGCTGTGCAAAACAGTTGCGCAGGGGTGTGTCAAGGGTGATATTCAAAGGAGTTGTGGTATTGAGGAAGTACTTTGAATATCACCTCTAAGCACATCCACTGTGCATGGCGCAGTGTAACTTGCAGCAGCGCAAGTTTCAAACTGCAGCATTCTACTTGTGACTCTAAAATGCCGATATTCTAAAGGTAATATGCAAATGTGGTTGTAATTCAGGCAAAGGCAGGGTGGGGACATTCTCATCTGATTATGGCCCTATTTGCATCCCATTAGCATGCAGGTGTGGTGATCACAAGGACATCGCGCAGGGTAAGGATGCCCCATGCAGGCTAATTTCAGGCAAAAGTAAATCCCCACCACTGGCCCGATTACGGGCATACTGTTAATACCTCCCCAGTAGCCCGGTTAGGGCGCAATGTGTCTCACGTTCAACACAGGCGGGAGGTACAGTAGACCAATAACCACAATTGCGCTATTAAGTAATGAAACACCTTCCTACCTCCTGAATACATCCCTGGCAATACCAGTGGACTGATAAGCCCAATTGCAGGCTTGAGTATTGAAACCACACCCCACCTCCTGATCATATGCTGAAAATCCCAATTGTGGGATGTGTTAGTAACCACCCCAACAAAAGACATGAGTGTTGGGGGCAGACACTTCTGCCGTGATTGCCTTGATGAGGGGTGTAGAGTGTATATCTCTCAAGTATACCACATTGCGAGGAATGTAACTCATTTAAATTCACCAAAGCTTCCTGTTGCAGATTGTGAGGATTTGTAACATCGTTCAGTGTTAACATGTTTGTTCAAAATTCTATAGTAAATGATGATAAATATATCAATTTTATAAATTGCAGAGTTTATGAACTTAAATGCAAACATTTTAACAGTGTTGTGGGCTTCTAATTGTAAAATTAGATTAAGTGTTCCACGCTTTTCCTATTCTTTCAACATTTAGAGAAGCAATGTTACACATTTTGGGAACAAACAGCTCAGACGTATGAGACAGAGTGTTGAGGGCATGCACAGGTGGCAGCTGCTGTGTTGCATCCTGCAATGCAGCAGCTCACTTGTGGTTGGCCCTGAACTTGATTCTTTTTTTTCTCAAAGTTCTGCAGGCACAGCTTTGGGGTTGCGCCTGTACAACTCTGCTGAGCTTGACTCCGATATCCTGGCATGGTTTTGCATCGCATCTTATATTAGTGACTTATTTATTTAAAGTACTGATCTGTGCTGAGATCTTGGAAACACAGGTCAAAAGCTGTTCGCTTTAAAGTATCATTAAACTTATCATGATAGTGTACATGAAAAGTATTTTATTATACTGCTATTGTAAAGGTACTTTAATTTCACTGAATACATGACTCACATTATAGGAAGACATGGTGAAGTAAACATTCTCACACTTGATGAGGATGTATTTCAACTCTATGGCATAATAGTGTAAATAATGCTAAGTATGCACATACAGAATAGTTCTGATAGTGAAAGAAAATCTAAGAGTAGCACTATAAGCACAGCTAACTATACATTTTTTTTATGTTGTGTGTTTATTAGATAATATAGATAGTCAAGTATGACAGAGACAAATTAGATGCTAAGCAATTTATCCCTCCAGGGGTGCGATACACTGGAGGGTTTACCACGGCTGAATTGATTGGGTTTATGAGTCGCGGCCGGTGACCGAAGTCACACCGGGTGATTAAATCCTCAGTGTTCTCCCACCCTGGAGGACAAGTATGTTAAACAATGCAGGAATGTTGTTTTTAATGTTTTTAACTGCATTCTAACTCACTGAGGTACCTACACTTCGAAAGAGGAGGTCATTTAGCTAAAAATTTTCCGTGGTGTTTTAGCGAACTGGCAAAGGACAAACCCGCGGCAGTTTTGTTTGAAGTGAATTTGACCGGATTAATGCGGTATAAGGTTGGCTACACTTCTTCCAGTGGGTACACTGGAGGATTTATCAGCGATGGTCATTGTGCCAGCCAACCAATCAGATACAGGATTCGACATATCGGTTTACCACATTGTGTAATAAATAGTTTAGCATCATACTTTAAACTATAATCATTACTTTAAAATGAATGCATTTCTGATATTGTATGAGATAAGAAATATTTGAAGTGAAATATTTTACAGTTGTAATTGTTGAATTTATGTTATATATTCATCATAACTGTTTTTTTATCTTTGTAGGCGCGGCGACTGCTGAGATGCCTGAGCCATTACTGCCGCTACTACGTAAGCTCACTCGCGAGGTTCTCAGTCTGCGGAAGGAGAATGCTGTCATCCTTGAGAGGCTGGACAAAATCAAGTCTCTCTTGGATGCACAGCGAACATAAGAACCCCGCCTTAACAGTCGTAGCAGAATTGCTAAGACACATAGCAGTGCTTCACCTCCAGACTACCATCTGTTACCACCTTCCTGGGTGAGACTGGCCACCTTCCAGAGGTCCGCATCACTCCGGCGCAACAGTTTCACTTCTTTTGCCCCCCATTAATCCAGCTCCAGCCTGATTGCCTGATCAGTGCACACACCTCTGCAAGTCTTTGACTGAGCAAAACATTAACAATATTTTATATGTTTTTATTAATATTTCACAAAAGATTTTATTTAATTATATGTTGTGTATGATGTAATACACAACTTATTTTACCGTTGTATGTATATTCTTTTATAAAAATCTATTTTGTATGTATAAAAAAATATTTTGTTTGTCATTTTTATATTAGAAATATTTTATAGTAAATAAGTTAAACATACTCTCTTGTGTTTAGTGTCTTTTTCAGATCCAAGAGATAAAGTGTGACATTCGCCGCAACATTTTTTGGGCAATCTTCATAACCATATCATCTTATTGGGTATATGTAGCAGTATTGTTATCCTAATATAAGATAGTTAATAGAAAGGTTCACACAAATTTTCAAAGTGGAGGAGGCCGACAGCAATGAATAGCCATATGTTCCCAGCCAATATCCTTATGTAGTCATGTTAGCCTTCATAAAAATTTCATTCAGGTTTAAAAGCATCTTGATTTAGGACAAATAAGGACAAGGGACCTCATTCCGGGGCCACCAGTCTCTGTGTGACAAATGCCTTCCTTCTATTAGTATTATATTCATGACCCAGATATTCAAAAGGGCTGTGAGGCAAGGGTATGCTCGCAAGTCAAGACTTGCTCCATTCTGCATATTCAACAGGAGCAGTTCCACCACAGAAAACATGCTGAGTAACAGTACAACAACGAATACACATGAACTGCAGGACCAACCATGCAGTAACTGCACAGCTGACATTCAGCAGACAGTGAGAGGGGTGAAGGGTAACCTGCAACCTGCGCCTGCACAACTTTCAGGCCAAAAAAGCTCAGTCAACAATCACAGCTAAACTGCTGAATCATGGCAGCACAGCGTGACAGCTGTGGCTGACCAACCCATATGTCCCATCGCAGCCTAATCGTGGTCAAAAGGTAATAATTCCAACACCACCCACCACTGGGCCTATTAAAAACAGGAAATGTTCCTCCCAGAAAGCCTGACCCCGGGCTGCTCTAGTTTAAAAACAGCCTCTGTGAAGAACCCTGGTGGTCCAGTGCTAGAAGCTGATTCAGAATTATCAGTGTGAAACCCCCCCACGAACATAAGGCCCTGGTGGTGTAATGGCTGAAAGTCCCATTTATGGATGAAAACAGTAGCTGACCCCCAAACATAGCCTGGTGGTCTAGTGGACCAAAACTCCTGTTCGGGATGTAAGCAGTAAACCACCCTGAACATACCCTGGTGGTCCAGTGCACGAAGTCCCGCTTGGGATGTAAGCAGTAAACCCCAAGAACACATAGCCTGGTGGTCCAAGACGTATTAGTACAACAAACTTTCCACATGTTCACATGATTGATAGTACGACCAGTTGGTGGAACACTTATGAAATCTCAAGTTACTATAGTAGCATATCCATTGTTCAGTACATAAACTAATAGTGTCCATGGATGTCATATCTTTTAGTTATACACATTTCAAAGTTACATATGATACAAACAAAACGATTAGAACTTTAACATTAAAACTACTACATGGAACGAGAATGACAAATGACACTAATAAATAATTAAGACAATGACAGCAAATACAACACAACAGCTGAAATATTTCTGACAATCAAACATTGTTTTATATGTATGTGCACTATTCTTAGGAATAATAATGGCATGCTGAGTGATCTTTGAAAGACAGGATATTCATGGCAAAAACTCCGCTTAATCATCAGTTGGAATTTCCACAGCGACAAAGTGAGGAAATTCACTGCTAGGGTTCAAAACCCCAACCAACCCACCCCCAGCACCACACACACACACACACACATTCAAGCATGGGGAGACAAGTCAACACAACCAATAACGACATCCAGCAGCGGCGACAAAACAACAACGGGCTAAATGTACTACGAGACATCCCACTACCTGACCAGGTACCGCATGCTCAGTGAGATCAACAGCAACCGAGGCCGCACACAAACGACACATACCCGATGCAGCTGCACACACATGACCACACTTAGTAGTTGCATGGCCTTACCTACCGATGCCCCACATCTATTATTTCTGTTATCATTCTCAAAGAAGGAAATTAGCAAAAATTCTGTTTAATGCATGGTTAGGGTTATTGCGCGACAAAGATGGTACTAATTTCAGTTGGTAGGGAAGCACTCTATGAAATCTCTCGTTACTATAGTAGCATATCCATTTGTTCAGTACATGAACTAATAGTGCCTATGTCATGTCATATTGTCTTTAGTTATGCCATTTTTAACATATGTGTCTACAAACAAAATGAGTAAGACACTTTAACATAAAAACTACTACATGGAATGAGAATGACAAATTTCAATTAATAAAGTAATTATGACAATGACAGTAAATGCAACCACAACAGTTGAAATATTTCGATATTGGAACATTGTTTTATATGTATGTGCACTATTCTTAGAACAATTAATCTGTGTAGTGCTGAGGATAGTTTGAAAAAGACAGGATATTCATGGCAAAACTCGCTTAATGTATCAGTTAGGTTTGTTCCACAGCTTATTAAAGTGAGGAAATTGCCAATAGTTGAAAAACCCTAACTCCGACCACCCCCAGCACCACACACACACAGACACATCACACAGATTCTGGTATGGGGAGGACCAAGTCAACACAACCAATGACAGACATCCAGCATCTAGGTGACAGAAATAATAAACAATTGTCTAAATGTACTACGAGACATCCTCACCCACCTGACCAGATACTGCATGCTTAGTGAGATCAACAGCAAACTGAGGCTATGTACACCAAACGACATATCCCTGATTGCAACTGCACACAACGTATCACTTAGTAGTTGCATGGCCTTTACCCACTGATGCCCCACACCAGACCACACCACTTGTGGTGAGCCACCTGAGCAATAGAGTTCAGCAAAACCAAGGAGTTGTACAGGAATAATATCTGTGATTATAACAAGGGTTTGAGAAATGCAGCTTTAATTGACTGTAAACATTGTAACAGCCTTTATGTTTAGTTTGTATTAACATACATGTAGAGCCTAACCATATGATGAATATGGTTTAATGTTGTTTAAAAAAACAGTTTTATTATGATACCACTAAGCTTAATTCTGTGGTATTATGTTAATGGTCGTTTATCACTGTTCAGCGACATGTGCGCCACTCGGGCTATGCTCTCATTCAACATTAAACCTCTACAGGGTGATTAATAGACCATTTAATATAACTGTTGGTCAGTGCTCTTATTGCTTAATTGTGTTTATGAGTAGATACTCTCCTGCTCCAGTACCTCTGCAGCAGCTTTGCAACATAGTGTCCCACCCAGTTACAGCATACACTGTCTAGTTACTGAGAATGGCTGTGAATATGAACTCATGAAGATAACACTGTAACTGATCATTACAGTCATCGAAACCCTAGTGTGATTATAACTGGCAGAGTCAGTGATAGAGGATAACCCTGCTGTCCTAGTACACTTACTCCCATTGTGAGTTAATCAATACTAAAAGACATTCTGTTTATATCTACACCATACCTACTTGATTCCTGTCATACCATTATTAACATAGTTCTCACTTTGATAGCATCAGTGACAAAGTGTGGCAAACCCAAACAGTAGGCATACAGCCTGAGTATGAAACAACTGTTAAAAAAAAATCACAGTGTCCATAAGTGGTATAGATCACTCATTGCAACAATAGTAAATGTATTACTATTTGAATAAGGTTATCATCCAGATGCAATGAGATTGTCTCTTTCCAGGTACAACATACCAGTAAGGTGCCTACAGGAAAATCTATCCTATATACATCTCCGATACAGGTACATCATTGTTGGCTCCAGTAGTGCTATGATATTGAAGTTGTTTGGCCTGATCCATGCAATTACAATGTTTCTTACAAAGAATACTTACTGCATCTTTAGTATTGAAACACACTGAAGGTCTATGTATGTACATCAGCAGTACACCTTCATCAGTAAGAATGCATGTGAGACTGGCAGTACGAATTTCACATTGTTGAACAGGCAATGCTTTTCCATACGTTTACATCAGCCTCTCTATCTTGGGTAAACCATTGCAGTAAATGTACTACTATGTAAATCACCTACTAAATGTATCACTACTTTTATCTTGAGCATGCTAGTGTCTTGTAGTTAATTTATGTGCTTCTCTTAATTAATGTATACTCACTAGTGTTACAACCTTTCTACAACTGTCATCATGCACCTTCAGCATTTATATTGAATAACGGCACAGTACCAGTTGTGTGTGTGGTGGGCATTGGTAGGTAGGCCATGCAACTACTAAGTGTGTGTGGCTCGCTGTGCAGCTGCAATCAGGGATGTGTACGCTTGTGTACATGGCCTCAGTTTTGCTGTTGATCTCCACTGAGCATGCAGTACCTGGTCAGGTGGGTGGGGATGTCGTAGTACATATAGACAATTGTTTGTTATTTCTGTCACCTGGATGCTGGATGTCTGTCATTGGTTGTGTTGACTTGGCCTCCCCATACTTGAATGTGTGTGTGTGGTGCTGGGGGGGTGAATTCGGAATTAGGGTTTTCAACCCTAACAGCGAATTTCCTCACTTTTGTCGCTGTGGAACAACCCTAACTGATGCATTAAATGGAGTTTTTTGCCATGAATATATATATATATATTATGGTAGCACGGTAGTGCTACCATAGTTAGGGTTGAGGAGCCATTTCTATGTTAAACCCCAAAACTCTGCACCTTAATAACTTTGCAACCATTTGAAGGATTTGGCTGAAATTTGGAATACATGATCAAGAACCATAGGCCTTGGCATCTGCCAAGTTTCGTACTGGTCAGATACACAGCTGTGGAGTTATTAAGCATGATTTGCGCACATGTTTACGCTTTTTCTGGAATTCTACGGTCGTGCATACAGGTCGCACAGTTTGCGTGACCGGCCCAAAATCTTCAGGGAACATGCAGCCAGGGTCCCTGATGTGCCTTTTCAAAGATTTGGTGAAAAATATTAAACGGTTCAAAAGTTATTCAAAACAATTTCCATTATAAGTCAATGGGAAAAGATAAGTTCAACAGTGTCGCAATGCATTTTTACTTTCCAAATGGGCCTGTTACTTTTGCAAATCAGCCATTTTGTTTTCAGTTGGTGATCAGAAAATGGCTGGCATTTAAAATGTGGGACCCTCTAGCAACCTAATTATTTTGTATTCACCTAGTCGGACCCTGAGGATGCTTGCCATGTCTTTATTTTGTGGTAAACACCACAGAAATATGTTTCCAATTTCTGGAAAATACTTTCAAATTAATTTCGTGCTCACGAAGTGTCGAACTTTATAAAGCTTTCAGAAATGCGACAGTAGTTTTCTACCTGTGGAAAGTGACAGCGATTCTTTGGTACTGCGCTGCAAAAAGAACGGTTGGGAGTTTTGGGCTGAAATTTGGAGGAATGCAGCTGATATCTCACAGATGTGCCTTTCAGTGTTGTATTGAAAAAATATTACATGGCAGCAAAGTTACAGCACTCCAAAACTGACATTTTTTCCCATAGGATAACATTACTGCGCCCTACGCATTACAGGAATCTTTGGCTCCTGCTGCAAAATAACGGTTTTGTCTTTTTTCCTGAAATTTGGAGAGAAGACAGCCAACAGCCCACAGATGTGCCTTCCAGTGGATTGGTGAAAAAATATTACAGGGAGGCAAAGTTATGATGCTCCGAACTTCTCTTTTTTTCCCATAGGATAACATTACAGCGTTCGCCGCGCCTTTCAGGGCCCGTATCTCGGAAATGGTGCGAGATACGGACTTTTTGTCAGAAAAATGCTTAGCCCCCACAAAATTAGCTAGGTCAGTTGTAAATAATATGAGTTTTAAATTTTTTTTCTATGTCGTACGGTTCCTGAGATATAACCTATTTAGTATTCCAAGTCCTCATTTTCTGCTCTGATATCCATTATTATGCATATATTCCTTGTACTCACTGTCTTTCTCTATGCAGCTTTTAGGAAAACCAGCCTGTGTGCTTACATTACTGTTACTGTTGCCCTTTCTGCTTGCAGTCCAGTACCGATTCACTTACTGTTGGCGTCTGCGCCACCATGTCTTTATCCTTGGCGTTTTCATTTTCAGTTGCGTTTCTGTTATTTTTTGCCATTTGCGTCTACAGTACTGTTTCTCTGTCTGTTTTAGTTTGTGTCACCATGCCCATTGAAATTTCTGTTTGCAGGCACCATGTTACTATGTGACAACACATCACGTGGCAGACCGTTTCCATCTATGCCGCCATGTGCGTTACCCTTTCTGTTCTCATTTGTGCTTGTGTTACCATGTGTGCCACTGTTAGTGCTTCTGTTTGCGTTGCTGTTCCTGTTACTATGCCTCAAGACATCACGTGGCGGGAGCACGGGTCCCTCCGCTGCTGCATTACATTCACTATTTCTGGTTATCATTCTCAAAAGAAGGAAATTAGGGCAAAAACTCATTTAATGCATTAGTTGCGGGTTGTTCACAGCATAAAGTAGAAATTCTCTGTTAGGGTTGAAAACCCCTTTGACCCTTTTCCCACCTTCAACGGCATTGGTGTGCATTGGGTCATCGGTCCTAACTCTCACCCCATTCTCCTATACTTCTGCTGCTTCACATGTGATGGGGTGAGAGTTAGGCCGATGACCAATGCACACCCCAATGCCGGTTAGGGGGTGGGTAGGGGTCCAAGAGGGTTTCAACCCAACAGTGAATTTCCTCACTTTTGTCACTGTGGAACAACCCTAACTAATGCATTAAATGGAGTTTTTTGCCTCTAATATAAATATATATATTTATTATACTGGTGCGGAAGCACCAGTATATTAGGGTTGATTGCTAACTTCTATGTTAAACCCAAAAAGTTGAACCTTAATAACTTTGGAACCACTCAACAGATTTGCATGAAATTCAACATGCATTATCTCCAGGGGTAGGTCCCTTGAAGTGCATAATTTCATTTAAATCCATTGTGTGTTTTGTGGGAAGGTAACTGTCCAAATATCATACATTGACCAATTATTTTCACATTTCTTTGTTCACCTATATCTCAGAAATGCGTTTATGTTGTGGTCTGAACTTTTCAGGGTAGAAAACCTTTGGATCACAGATGTGCCTTTTAAAGGTTTGGTGAACAAATATTAATCTGTCCTAAAGTTATAAAATTTTGAATTTCCCATTATTTTCTATGGGAAAATGTATATGTATAATGAAAGTGGAAGTACTTTTTATATATATTTATTATACTGGTGCGGAAGCACCAGTATATTAGGGTTGATTGCTAACTTCTATGTTAAACCCAAAAAGTTGAACCTTAATAACTTTGGAACCACTCAACAGATTTGCATGAAATTCAACATGCATTATCTCCAGGGGTAGGTCCCTTGAAGTGCATAATTTCATTTAAATCCATTGTGTGTTTTGTGGGAAGGTAACTGTCCAAATATCATACATTGACCAATTATTTTCACATTTCTTTGTTCACCTATATCTCAGAAATGCGTTTATGTTGTGGTCTGAACTTTTCAGGGTAGAAAACCTTTGGATCACAGATGTGCCTTTTAAAGGTTTGGTGAACAAATATTAATCTGTCCTAAAGTTATAAAATTTTGAATTTCCCATTATTTTCTATGGGAAAATGTATATGTATAATGAAAGTGGAAGTACTTTTTGCACACTGTCATCCAGTTATGCATATTTTGCACCTAAATAACTTTGCAACTCTTCAATGGCTTTGCATGACATTTGGCAAGTATACTCTCTGGGAGTAGGGCTCCTGAAGTGCTAAATCTTGTGTGAATCAGTGTTGTGGTTGTTGAGAAACGGAGTGTCACTAAATCCTACATTTACCAGGTTTTTTTTTAACATTTTTTGTCCAACTGTATCTCAAACATGGCTTTAGGTAGTGATATGACATTTTCAGGGTAGAAAGCCTTAGCCTCACAGTTGTGCCTTTTGAAGGTTTGATGCAAAAATATTAATCTGTTCAAAAGTTATTAAACTTTCAATTTCCGATTATTTCCAGTGGGAAAATGTATATGTCAGGCATGGAAGCTATAACTTCCGCAAGTTACATAACCTGTGCAAGTTACTGTCAGGCAGGAAAGTTGTAATTTGTGCAAATTACATAACATGCATAATGGGACTTGCCATTAAAAGGCAGGCTAGGTTATCCAGTGATCCCCACCAGGAAAAAAATGCATAGGGTAGGGGGGAGGGAACAGAGAGATAGAGGGGGAGGGGCCTGATGACATCACCAGGCAGGAAAGGGTAATGTGAGAAGTGCTAGCCACAGCCTCAGGGATTGGCTGGGAGGCGGAGCCCAAAAGGGGGTCCTCCCAGAAGCTCATTGGGGGTATAACAGGCCAGGGCTCAGGCAGAATTGCCTCTTTTGCTGGGAATTTTCAGACAGAGAACTCAGCACATTGTGGCAAGTGATACAGGTAAGGCACATAAGGCTTTTAGGCCTAGTGGGCCATGTGGTGCAGTGTGACCAGCATTATGATTTGATGGGCTTATCCCATTGTTTAAAGTACATGTACGTGAGGAAAGAAAAATACGTTTTTTCCCTGTAGGTGCATGGTAATAATATATCAAGGGCTTATGGATTTTTTGGCTGGAATGTTGTTCTGTGGTGCACATGGGACAGCTAGGTCTGGCAGACCATGTTGGCCCTGGGAGAATGGCTAGCTTGGAGAAGCAATGTTATCATAGGAGCCATCTAGATGGAAGTCCTAGGCAAGAAGGGTCATTTGTTCATTGATTCTGTAGTCCTAATCTATAATTTATTGGTTTTTAAGGTTTTTGGTTTTTCTCCGGTAGTTTCCTTCAGTGGAAAGCCTAGGTTAGCCACTCGCAATGCGAGGCCCGGGCTACATAGGAGAAGTCAATTGGGGACGTCTTTCTGAAATGGCTGGAGGGGCAAGGAGGTAGCATGGAATAGAAAATGTGGCAGTATTGGGGCTTTTGCATTGCTTGGCATTTTTGTGTTGTAGCAGCTGGTGATATAGGTGCTGGGGGCCTTTCGGCATTTAGTTTGTCCTGCAGCCAGCTGGTTGGACTGCTTGAGGCTGGATTATGCCTTTGGAGGAAGCAAGGCAGGCCTGGGCCTTTCGGTATTTGTTTTATCCTGCAGCCAGCTGGTTGGGCTGCATTGAGGCTGTATTACGCCTTTTCAAAAAAAATGATAATAGGGAAAGGGATGGTTAGTTTGGCACTGAAATAGAACAGCGAGTGAAGTGCAAGGAGGAAGCCGATGATGGTTTAGCTGGTCTGGCTGGGCGTGGGTGTGTGCTACTGGCAGAGGAAGGAGCAAGAATGATGACTGAGCACATGTTTTTTTTTTTGCTGGACACATGGCGCTACGAGAACAGGGAAGGGCCAGCGGACAGGCTGTAACACTGGCGAGCAGGTTTAAGAGGGGCATGAGCGTAGCTGCAGGGAAGGCTGGAGAGCCTGCCATGGGAGTTCCTGAGGTGTTGGCCGGTTGAAGACATGGAACAGCTGGGCAGGAGAGGGCCCTCTCAGCCGCGCAGGTCATGGTAGTACGCAAACAGGATCTTACCGGAGGCATAGAGGGAGGGGACACAAAGCAGTCCCTCAGGTATTCCCAGGCAGAATTGGGTGCATAGGTGTGTTTTTGCAGCCTCCTGGGGACAGGAGGAGGCTACGTGGCCCAGATAGCCAGGACCCATGGGGGGGTGTTTCTGTGAGCATTGTCCCTGGAGCAGGGGTGGAAAAAGGGGGTGACTGGGAAGGGAGAAGCACACAGTAGAGTGATTGAATGGGGCAATGGAACCTCGGGGGGCAACATTGGGTAACCAAGAGCAGGCCATGCTGGGGGGGAGCCTGCAGCAGGGCAGCTCGAGGTCGAGGCAGGCCTAGCAGAAAGGGCCAGACCATGCAGTTGTTGTAGAGGCAGAGGCCTGGCAGGTGATAATGGTTGCCAGCATCGAATGGGGGACAGGAGCTTGGTAGCCCAGACCACGTGCATGACCCTGTGAGGGGCCCAGCATGTCAAGGGGTGGAGGCACTGCAGAGTGCACAGGGGAATAAGGGCAGGCATGGCAGTGTTGGAGCATAAAACAACGGCAGGCCTGGGTTTGCAGCAGCATGGGGGCGCATCATGGGGGAGGCAGCTAGCGCAATGGTTCAGGTTGGGGGGAAATTGAACCGAGATCTGGAGGGCTGGGTATGGAATCCCACAACCCACACTGGGATGGTGTAGTCACTAGAATGGGCCCACACGGTTTGGGGCACCAGGATGGGGGGGTGATATATATAAAATATATATATATATATATATATATATATATAGATGAATAAGAAATGATAAGAGACAGGTGTCTATACTGTGTATATATATATATATATATATATATATATATACAAAAAACAAAGTAATAAAACAGCATTGGCTCGCTACGACACAGGAATTAGTGGACACTGGGTTGGCAGGCCCGGAGTAGGGCTTGAGACTGGTCAGCCAGAACAGGGGACAGGGCAGCATGCCAGTCCATCCAACCTTGGTTAAAGGGGGAGGAGACCTGATGGTACAGGACTGAATGTATAACCTTTCACCTGCAGACTGTAAGGACAGAGAAACAGTCATGGCACCAAAGCAAGCCCAGCTGACCAGCGAAAAGATGCTACTGGAGGCATCAGTCTTGATGAGAGAGATGACAGACCCATTGGCGGCAGCAAAAAAGAGAGAGGCAGAGGAGGACATGCAGAGGAAATGCAAGGAGAGGGAAGAGCACCCAAGTAGGGGCAGAGGGAATAAGAAACCCAGGCAGGAAGCCCCATGCACTGCTCCAATACCAGTGCCCCTCCCCACACTGGAACCAGATGATGGGGATAAGGATGATATGGACTTCAAGGATGAGAGCAGTTTAAAGGAATACCTCAAGGGGCTGCTACGTGACATGGAGGACGTGGGCATTGAGAAGCTGGAGTGGGCAGTGCAGGCCTTGAAGAGCAAGGTGGCTGAGCCTGAAAAGAAGGGGGAAGGGCAAAGGCGAACAAGAAATATTACGAGGTTCCCCCGGGATGTTCAAATGGGGACCACGTGCCAACCTCCATCAGGGAGAAAATCTGGAAAGGGGAGTATATCGACATTTTCAGGCTCGTAGATGAGGACACAACCACGAAACATGAAAAGAAGGAGTCAGTAGGAAAGTCGGAAATGGCAGTAGCACTGGCGGTGGTGGGCCATAAGGTGGAAGAAGCAAAATATAAAGGAAGGACCATTGAAAATTGGCAGGGCGGGTTCATAATATATAGTGCACTGATACTGGTGAAACAGCCAGAGCTCGCAATCCCATTATTGACATACATGTCCATTATTCAGGAAGTGGACAAGGCAAAAGTGGGTTATGGTTATGGGTGAGTCAAGTATGATGAGGCCTTCCAGAAGTGAATGGCAGCGAAAGGGGACCTGAGATGGGATTGCACCCATTCGGAGCTGTGGGTGAGAACCCTCTCTGGGGAAGGGGAGGCAGGGGGAGACCAGGCAAGAAAGCACAATCTGGCCCCTGGGGCAGAGGTGTGCGGGGGCTACAACAAGGCCACCTGCACATGGGGCAATTGTAAGTTCCATCATGTCTGCTCAAAATGCAGGGGTTCACACTCGGCATCCTGCTGCCAGCAGGGTGACAGAGGGGCCCAGAATGGGAGGCAGTCTTATGAGCAGCCCTTTCAGGGGCCCCAGGGGATGAAGAGTGCAGGGACCAGGGGGCAGCCACAGGGGGGCAACACAGCACTCCCGGAGGCTGGTGGTGAAGGGCCACAAAGGGATGGACAATGGGGTTACACGCTGTCGCATATGCCCATTTCCTTAGCAATGATGGAGGACTGGACCAAGGAATAGCTGAACAGAGGAGCAGGAGAATTGCTTTGGGACAGGTTCTGGACAGGTTTTCCACTGGGTTGTCAAGGGGGGCAGAAGAGGGCATTGGGCCAAGAACTTGGGATCGGTACGGAGGAAGGAAGGGATCGTGGGGCCAAGATAGAGAAGGAAATTACAGCAGAACAGGTCGAGGGCCCATTGAAGGGCCCTCCCTGCACGCATTTCTGGACTTCCCCATTGGGGGGGGTGCTCAAGAAGGCAGAAGGCAAATTCTGTTTAATTCAACATCTATCCTACCCTGAAAGCTCCTCAGTGAATGACGGCATTCCGGACCACCTTAGGACAGTGTCGTATGCCTCGTTGGAGCAGGCCATAGCACTAATCAAGGTAGTCGGGAGGGCATGGCTGGTAAAAGCAGACATTGAGTTGACTTCCAGGCTCTTACCGGTCAGGCCAGCAGATTGGGACCAGCTGGTTTTCAATTTCAAGGGCACATATATTTTGATAAATCCATGCCCATGGGGTGTTCTGTGGCCTGCTCCATGTTTGAAACTTTCAGCGCCTGGATACAGTGGGTTTTCAGGGCCAGGTATGGACACAGGAGGGTCATTCATTACCTGGATGACTTCCTGCTCATTGGGAGAACAAGGGAGGAGGCACAGATGATGCTGAGAGACTTTGAGCACATGTGCCAGTCGATAGGGATTCCACTGGCACAGGGGAAGATGGAGGGGCCGTCAAGAAAATTGGAGTTCTTGGGGATAGAGGTGGACACTGAGGAGGTGTGTTTAAAGCTGCCCGGGAGCAAGGTAGTGTGGCTGAAGGGACTATTGGCCCAAGTCAGGGGGAGGAGGAGGAGGAGGAGGAAGAGGGTGCGCTGGTACAAATACAGCAACTGCTGGGGCACCTTAATTTTGCCTGTAAGGCCATCAGCCCAGGCAGAGCTTTTACAAGGAGACTGGGGAGGGCCATGGGGAAAGCAAAACATCCACACCATTGGATGGACGTATCCAAAGGTGTGCGAGAGGATTTCAGGATGCGAGATGAATTCCTCGACAGTTTTAATGGGGTAGCATTTTGACAGGATGATTGGGAGAGGAACACAGATATGGAGCTGTTCATAGATGCCTCAGGTGCCCAAGGTATGGGGGCATACCTTCAGGGGGGAATGGATGTCAGAACCCTGGCCGTCAGCCTGGGAAGAAGGGGGGATGCTGCAGGATATCACTTTCCAGGAGATTTTCGCAACATGGGTAGCGCTGGAAGTATGGGGCGAGAGGATGAGGGGAAAGTGGATCTTGTTCTGGTGTGACAATAGAGGGGTAGTGGAGGTGATTAATAGGCATGGGGGGAAGACAGAGAGAGAGTGGGCAGAGTCCTCAGACATATGGTCTTACTGGGCCAGTGGCTGAACCTGTCTTTCAAAGCGCAGCACATAGAAGGTTTGAGGAACGATGTGGCTGACAGTCTGTCCCATTTACAGCTCGACAGGTTCCGGGAGCTGAAGCCACAAGCAGCGCCACACAAGACCAGGATCCCGGACTTGTTATGGGAGGCTGGAAGATCACAGCACGGGCACTGTATTGGGGTGTCTGGGCAGAGAATACACTGAGGGCCTATGAAGCAGGGTGGGAAAAGTTCCAGGGCTTCCGAGGGAAGCATGGGTGGGACAAGGAGGAACTGGAACAGGACGAGCAGGTAAGAAGGTTCATAGTGGAGCTCTGGGAGGAGGGACTGGCCCATGCCACAGTGGTTGTGCACCTAGCTGGGATCAATTGGGTGTGCCAGGACAAGGGCTGGCCTGATGTAGGGGCCAGCAGGATCGTAAAACGAATGATGGCTGGGTGGTGCAGGGGACAAGGGGTCAGGTTTGATAGAAGGCAACCAATAAGGGAGGAACTGCTTATAAAGGTTTTGGAGGCAACCCAGAAGGTATGCATGTCGGCCAAGGAAGGGGTGCTATTTCAGGCCATGTTTGCAGTAATGGCAACAGGGGCATTTCGGGTAGGGGAAGTAGTGGCCCCGAGGAAGACAGCCACTGGTCATGCCATATGGCATGAAAATGTCATGTGGTGACCAGACAGGGTGGTCATCATCCTGACCAGGTCCAAAACGGACCAAGGAGGGAGGGGGACCCAAGTGTCACTGGCAAGGAAACCACAGTCAGCCAGCAGCACCTTGAGTGCACTGGAGGAGTACGGGGGGTCGGGGAAAGGCGGGGGGTACTGTTCAGGCATGGGGATGGCTCCCTGGTCATGGGTTTGCAAGTAGGGGCAGTTCTCAGGAGGGTGATGGCATTTTTGGGGGAGGATCCCAGCAAGTTCACCCCTCATTCATTCAGGGTTGGGGCTGCCACAGAAGCAGCAGAGAAAGGGGCTGCAGTGGTGGAGTTAAAAAAGGTGGGGCGCTGGAGATCCAGCAGCTATAAGAGGTACGTGAGAGAATAACAGTAACTCACACTGTATATTTTGTTTCCATGGCAGATTCCAGGAGAAAGATTTGGATAGTGAGGCATTCCTTCATGTACTCGGCTGAGAGGTTTGCGGTCACCACCTCAAAAGAAGCAGAGTTGAGATACAATACTGAACATACAAGGGTGTTGTGGAAGGGCATCAGAGGAATGAAGTGGGCTCAGCTCATGCCTTTGATGAAGGAGCTGAAGTTGCAGTGGGGCACCCCAGACTGCATTGTAGTACACCTGGGGGGGATTGACTTGGGGAGCCTGCCATGGGGGGTATTGGGTCAGATGATCTGGAGAAACTGAAGGGGTGGTGGCCGAGGGTGATGATCAGGTGGTCTGATATCACCTCCCGAAGGGTATGGAGGGGGGTTGCAGGACGTAAGGCTGATCGAGAAGGTAAGGAAGTGCTTAAACAGGAGGGTGGTCAGGATGGTAATAGAGATGGTGGGGGTTCACCTGCAGCACAGGGACATCTCCTTTGACCATCCCACAGTATTCAGGTTGGACAGAGTCCACCTGTCAGAGTTTGGGATGTGCCTATTCCTGCAATCTATAGGAGAGCTAGTGACTCAGATGGCCAAGAAAGGGCTAAGATATTAGCCCACAAAGGGGGGAGCCCCTCCATTCATCACAAGCTGGAAGGGGAAGTAGAAGTAAGGGAAATGGGAGGAGCGGGGGGAGAAAGGGGTAAAGGGTAGGATACATGGGCTGGGGATAAAGAACCCAGATGTGATGGTAAAGTGGGGAGGGGGATAGGTCCAGGCGCTGGATTCAGAAGTGTCTTGGCCTGGAGGGCAAAAGTCCAGGGAAGTAGTATGGCCTGGTTCTGATGTGGAGGAGGGGGCCAGATTCACAGTGTCCGGGCCCTGAAAACAAGATGGAAGAAAAGACCAGCAGAAGGACAGAGGCCAGAGCCAGAAATTTGGGAAGAATTGTTGATGTAAATTGAATTGTAAATTCAAAGTATATGACTTGTAAATATGTAGCCTTTGTGCCATAAATACATCTGCCACGAGCAACCAATATTCAAATTGGTGTGGAGTCTATCATTCCTGGGGGGGATTCAGGGAACAAGATACCATTGTATTTTGTACAAATTATGTAATTTGCACAAAATACAACAGTACCTTGCACAAGTTACAGTCACAGCCAAAGACATGGTCAGATATTTCTGTCATATTTCTTGAGAAATCTCCTGTTTTCTGCATTTCCAGAGTAGGGGCAGCAGAGAGAAGCTCTTCAGAAATTTTGCGAACTACCTGGAAATATCAGACCACGTCTGTGGTTACTACTATATGTAATTTGTGCAAAATACATGTTAAACCCGAATTTTTGAAACTTAATAACTTTGGAACTGTTTCACAGATTTGCACAAAATTTGGCATGAATAGGTTTGGTGAAAAAAATATTACTCCTTTCAAAAGTTATTAAACTTTTATTTTCCCATTATTTCCTTTTGGAAAATGTACATGTCAGGCAGGAAAGTTCTAATTTGCACAAGTTTCATACCTTTCACAAGATACAGTTGTACTTTGAACAAACTACGTAATTTGCACAAAATACAACAGTATCTTGTGCAA
Organism: Neoceratodus forsteri; assembly: GCA_016271365.2. NCBI lineage: Eukaryota > Metazoa > Chordata > Ceratodontiformes > Ceratodontidae > Neoceratodus > Neoceratodus forsteri. Next base: position 87,603,500 of record CM057453.1, read on the forward strand.
GTTATGTAATTTGCACAAATGGGAGTGCAGGTTCTGAATGGCTCTGTGCTCCCACCATAACATAAGAATGCTGTTATACTGTCTCAATGAAGGGATGGGAGCACAAGGTCCAAAAGACTCTGTGGTCCCACTGTAAAATAAGGATACTGTTATAGTGTTTCAAGGATATTGACATACTATCTCAATGGAGGGAACACTGTAAAATAAGGATACTATTATACTATCTGAAAAAGTAAGGAAATTCATTTAAAAAAACTTTGTTAATGCACGATCAGGGTTGAAGCATAAAAAGTAGGGAAATGCAATCTTAGAGTTCCCAAGCATAAGACCCTGCCCCCACTCTCGGCTTCCAACCTGAACACCCCATCCTCACCCTCGGTTTCCAACCCTAAGGCCCACCTCCACCCTGCATGCAGGAACAGGTGTGAGGTGTGTGCCTTGGGGGTTGTGAACTCTAATTCTCACCCCATTTAAACAGTTAATAACCTGCCATGGGTACAGAATAAAACAGTGGCATGAACACTCTCTGAGATGCATATCGTTATGTGCAAATGGGCAACTTGGTGGGAGCTGGGCCCCGCGCTCCCACCAACACATACCATATACCAGTTACATTGTACTTTCTTAAAAAGTAAGTAAATTAATTGCAAAAAACTTCATTAATGCATCAGTTAGGGTTAAAGTGACAAAAGTAGGGAAATGAGACATTAGGGTTGAACCCATAACCTCCCCACCCTACCAACTCGCCCTCCATCCTACACACACCAACAGAAATTGGGCTGTGCCATGGGTCATTAGGCATAACTCTCACCCCATTGTCCTATGATGTACCATGTCAGCCTCTTTACACATGAAATTGGGTGAGAGTTGGGCCTAATGACCCCATGGCACACCCCAGTGCCTGTTGGTGTGTGTAGGATGGGGATGAGGTAGTAGGGTGGGGGGGGTTAGGGTCTCAACCCTAACATTTCATTTGCCTACTTTTGTCACTTTAACCCTAACTGATGCTTTAACAAAGTTTTTTGCAATAAATGCTCATATATCAAAGATGTTTCCCAAATATGATACATCTTGGATCATTCTGTGAATATCTACTATATATATTAAAAATATATCTGAAAAGTGTGAATGTATCTGACTTTCTGACCTATGTCTGAAACAAATATGGGGATACAAGGATACATTTCGGATATTAAAAACATGTAGATATTTTCCATATGGGCCAAAAGAGGGGCCTATCCTCATTAACTTTCCCATCCTCCCAAGTCCTCTGGGCATGCCCTACTTAAGCTACAGCCCATCTCCTTTCACTTTTCCATCTCCATTGAACAACACCGAAACTGTTCTGCTCATGTAGCATGTTAACTCCAAGTGTGACTGATGGAGCAGGCTCGTAATGCAGAAAACCTGGTGTTTCAAATGTAAATATCTTGAAATATACAAAACTCCCGAGCATCAAACCCTGCCCCCCCCCCAGAAATCCTTAGCCACTAACCTACACAACCATACACAATTTCACAGTTTAGAGATTTATTGTTTTGTATCTAGAGGTGAGCAAAAATTCATAAATAAAACATCATTGAAATTAATGGTAAAATTATATATTTTTTCACACTTTAATGTCTCTAAAAATACTGAACTGATTTACCTGAAACTTTCAGGATCTATGGATTCTGCCATGTACAGCAAATCCTGAAAGTTTTGTGTAAATCTGTAACACTATCTTTTGGCAAGCAGCAAACAAAAAATTGAATTTAACACAGAACTCACTACCCACCCTAACTGTAGGGGCATTACCGTGCACCTATAATAGCAAAAGAATTAGACATCATAGTCTGTAACTATACTTAAAGTATCCCCCGGATCACAATAAGCTGAGTCCTAAACACAAAGAAGATGCCTGAATTCACATCTTACGTGGGCTAAATTGATTGTAGCTTCTTATGTGCCATTCCCAATACTGACTCAGCCCTAGAATTCTTTGTCTCAGAGTTCACACTTGCCTGTGATAAATTTGCACCCTTTAAAAAAATTCAAGGTAAGAGGAACATGGTCAGGATGGACCAGCCACACTACTTGCTTGAATGAGGTGTAGGGGCAATTTCTGGGCACTGGCCATGGAAACAGGGTCCTCTGTCCACCTGCAAAGATACAAGGAAACCCACAATAAGTGCACCAGTATGATTAGAAAAGCTAAATCTGACTTCCGTAAGGATCAGCATACCCAGAACTGGAGCAATGGCAACAGATTCTGGGACAATGACTCAGAGCTCCTTGCCAGGGGAATTGAAACCACTCCTCAAATTCTCATGGATGGAGGGTCAAGAGATCCTTGATCTCATCAAAATTGCCAATTACTTCAACAGTCTTTACTGACCTCAGTTCCATCATCCCACTAAGTCTGACATTATCACTTGCAGGGAACCCTGTCCTGAAGCCTCCCAGATAGTGGGCTCTGAACAAAGGTAGCCTAAATTCTATTATAAGGCTGTTTCAGTCAGACACCTCAAAATACATCAGTAGAGTACTTGGCAAATCTAGGTGTTTGAGTGATTTGGTTAATATGAAATTTCTTGTCCTGGCAGTAGAGCAACTTTCCCACCCCATCTCTAACATTTTTAACTTTTCCATGTGCTATTCACAGTTCTCTGAGAAGCAGAAATCCACACTGGCTACACCAGTTTTCAGAAGTCATGCTTGCACTAGTCTTGCTAGTTATAAACCCATTTTGATTCTCTCTCCTCCATACAAGGCCCTCAAGAGAATAATCCATGACCAACTTGCTACATACCTTGAAAAATACAATGTCCAGTGTGCACAGAAGCATGGCTTCTGGAAGCTACCCAGCAGCAACATGGCACAGGTGGAATACACCAACTGCATTCATTAGGTTAATGATAATGGTGACCTTGTCAAAGCTATATACATCAACATTACTAAGGCCTTCAACCTGGTCAACTATAAGCTGTTACTTAACACACTCCTTGGCCTGGGTTGTTTAGAAACACAGTTGACTAGTTTTACAGCTATCTCACCAGCTGATCCCAACATGTGAAGATTGAAACATCTTTGTCTGAAACTAAGGGAGTAGCTGTTGGTGACCCCCAGAGCTCCATCTTGGGCCCACTCCTATCTAGTCTCATCATAAATCAACTGCTTGATACCTTCCAGACAGCCAATGTACTCCTCTCTGCCGATGATGCTGTTATCTATTCCAAAACCCCTGACCTTGACAGCCTTACTGCCACTTTCCAAAGTAACTTCAGATCACAAGAAAGCTGGTTCTGCAATAGCAAAACTGGTCCTCAGTTACAAAAAAAGAAAAAGTCCATTATCATCTCTAGTCCCCCTCAGAAGAGGACATTTCCACCATTTGTCATTTAAAATAGCCAGGGACAAAACCTAGAACAGGTGGAGACTTTCAAATACCTTAGGTTAACTTTGGGTGACACCTTGTCTTTTGGTCCCCACCCCAACCCCAGTGACAATTTAGTGACAGTAGTTTACAGAAGACTGGGTGCCCTGTATTGTAACCAGAACAATCTTATTGTGAATACTAGACTCCTTACTGTAGAGCTCTGTTCTGTCATTTAAAGATTATGGCCTCCCTTTCTACAAGGCTGCCTGTGATACAGTACTAAACAGAATAAGGCTGACCTGTAATAAGGTGTGCCGCTTTGTACTTGGTGCGGATAACCGCACCCATAGGTGTGCCCATTACACACTTACTAACTGACTACTTTTACCTTGCAGAATAAAGCTCCAGACCAGTTTGTGAGCCAAAAAGGCACTCCCGAGCCTAACACCCCCTGCTTTATCAAATTGTTTCCATACCCTCTCCAAGCAGTACAATAGCAGGCATGCCTTTAAGTTTTCTTCCAAGCATACTCAGCTAGGCAAGTGGTCATTTGTTGTCAGTGTAACTAACTGGTTAAATGAACATCCTGATACTCTGCTGAATCTCCCCAACATTAATTAGATCTTTGTGGTCTGCTCTTGCAGTCCTTTGCAACTGTAGGGGCTTGGGGAGACCGCTAGACAACCAGAGTGTTTATTTCATCATTCCCAACCGGGATTGGAGATGATCATTGTCTGCTAAACCACCAGGGAATTAATTACTTGCATAAACATATACAGGCATATGGGGGTGGCACCGCTAGACCACTGGAGAATTATTTACTATTCATAAACTTACAGGCATATTAGGGTGGTGGGGCACCTCTAGACCACCAGGGATAAGAATTACATTTATTTGAATGGAGGGTCTGGGGGAACCACAGCACATTGCCAAATGTCTATACCCTCCCAGAGGGTACACTTCTAAGTAACCTTAGATCAGCCCTGGCTCATCTAATGGTACTTAGAAATCTACCCTCTGGGAGTGTTTTGTGAATCCCAGCTTAGAGGATATGGCAGCCTGTGGCTTCCACAGGTCCCCTAGCACCAAGCCGCAGCCCATTTTGTGGGGCACAGCTGGCACATGACCCCTTTGGTGCAGGCAGTCTGCATTTGAAGTAGGCTGCTTTTTTGAATTGCTCCTGGGGCATCTTTTGCTGCAAGGTGCCACTTGCATCACGTATGTTTGACACAGACACCTTGCGTCATTTTAGGAGCTTTGTGAATTTGGCCCATGGAGTTTACATTAGCAGAAATGCCAATAAAATGAACAAAAAGAATCCCTCTTTTGTTATATGAAGTCATTAAAGTCTCAGAGGAACTGGATAGGGCCTCTTATCAGTGATAATACAACTATAAGCGATCATAGGGAAATGGCAAATGTATTTAATGACTACATCTATTTGGTTTTTGCTCCAAAGAAAATGGATTATAATATAACAGCCCACCAAGCCAGACATATATATACAGTCACCATGGAAGAAATTAAGGGTAGAATAAAAAATTAAAACACAACTCATCACGAGGTCTAGACAAAATCACAGATAAGATGCTCAAACTCATGCCCAACAAATTGTTTTACTACTAAAATAATTATTTGAGAAATCACTTTGTTTTGGAGAGGTCTCTCCCAAATGACTTGAAAAATGCTGATGTTATACTGAGTTTCAAAAAAGTTGAGGCTTATAAGTTTGACATCAATACTGGGAAAAAATATTTGAAGGAATATTTAAAGGTATCATACCAAATCAAATGCCAAATACTGATACAGACCTGTGTGGTTTAGAGTGGGTAGATATTGCACAACCAACATACTCTGCTTTTACAAAAAAATTAGCCAATCACTTGATGATAAAACACCCTGCGATATTATACAGCTAGTTTTCAGAAAGGCATTCAAACTTGTTCCTCACTGAGCTATAACAAAAAAGATGTAACTGCTAAGCATTGATATAGTTTTAATAAGATGGCTAAGTACATGTTTTATTTATTTATTTAGCTTTTGTTTACCAGGTAAGCACACTAGACAGACAAGTACCTATTTTCAGGTGTGACCTGGGAGGATTACAAGATGCAGGCAAACAATACAAGGTCATAGCATGATATAACAGTGAAAAACAGTCATGTTTATCAGATAGATCTCAGAAAGTCATAATAATTGGTTACTCCTCATGTAGTATAAAAGTTACAAGTGGCGTTCCACAGGGATCCATGTTGTATCCGCAAATGTTTTATATCTTTTTTTCAGATTTATCAAAATAATTAAAGACAATGTGCAAAGGTTTTTGCATATTGTTAATAAAGCTTGAATTCATGTCCCTGTGTCATGATTAGAGTTTCCTGAAAATTTCATGCTGTTTGATTTTGTGGTTTTCTTTAAATCAGCATTTGTTAACTTGCTCTATAGTGGCTAAAACAATGGAGTTATTTCCATCTCTCTCAGTCAGGCTTGGGAGAGTGATGACATCATTGTGGAGTACTGTATCTTGCTGCTTCAGATTCCCAAGCACAGCAGGCTGTAGAGTTAGTGGTTTGCACATCAGGTTTCTTATAAACTCAGTCTTTTGTTTGTGTTCAGACAGATTAGCTTAAAATCTATCATTCTCTTCTTCTAAAAGTTGATAATTTGAGTTTCAGTGCTGAATTGAAGTAGTGGAAATCTTTCTTCATGAAAGATCAGCTAGTCTGTATCACAACTCTCTATTCTTTCTCATTAAAACTCTGTTTTTTTCTAACTATATAACACAGTTTTTTTAATGAATATAAAATAAATCTAAATGTTGTTCATTCATAGAAATAGTTTGTCTTTGATGCAGCCTTCATAAATACATTCATGTAAAAACATTTTTTTTTATGTCAGATTGACAAACAGGTGCCTGTCACATTCTACTATTTCAAGCACGTCTTGTCTGAACTCTCAAATTTCAGTCCTTTGGTGGTTTCTGTGTGAAAATACATAATGTATGTGTATAAATAGAAATACTATATGGCATCCCAATGCACTGTGTCTCTTCCCCACAGCTGAGGCAGCTGCACTCTGCTGCCACCTGTCCTCTGCCCCACAAGCCCCCCACCTTCTGCTTCACATTTGAGGCTGCTGCACCCTGCTGCCCACATGCAGCAGCCTCAACTGTTTAGGCATGGGGCAGCAGGGTGCAGCAACCCTAATTATTTAGTCAGGGGATGGAGACAGCAGGGTGCACAATCCCTGACTGTGTGGGAGAAGACAGTGGGCAGCAGGGTGCTGCAGTCTCTAGTATGGAGCAGAAGGCAGGCAGCATGTGGGGCAGGTGGCAGCAGAGTTCAAATGCCTCAGCTGTGGAGAAGAGACATGGTGCATCAGGGGGCCATATAGTATTTCTATTTATACACATACAAGATGTATGTGCACACAGAAACCACCAAAGAACTGAAATTTGTGAGTTCAGACAGTATGTGTGCTTGAAATAGTAGAGTGTGACATGCACCTGTTTGTCAATCTGACATGGAAAAACATTCTTACCTTAATGTATTTATGAAGGCTACATCAAACATAAACTGTTTGTATGAATGACCAAAATTTAGATTTATTTTATATTCATTCAACAAACCTGTGTTATGTAGTTAGAAAGAATCAGAGTTTTGATAAGAAAGAATAGAGAGCTGTTATACAGACAAACTGATCTCTCTCAGAGAAAGATGTCCACTACTTCAGTTCAGCACTGAAACTTAAATTATCAACTTTTATAAGAAAATAATGATAGATTTTAAGATACTCTATCTAAACACAAACCACTGACTGAGTTTATAAGAAACCTGTTGAGCAAACCACTAACTCTACAGCCTGCTGTGATTGGGAATCTTAAGCAGCAAGCTACAGTACTCCACAACGATGTCATCACTCTCCAAGCCTGAGAGAGAGACATAAAGAACTCCATTTTTTTCAGCCACTGTAGAGCAAGTTAACAAATACTGATTTAAAGAAAACCACAAAACCAAGCAGCATGAAATTTTTAGGAAACTCTAATCATGACACAGGGACTTGAATTCAAGCTTTATTAGTAATATGCAAAAACATTTGCACATGATCTTTAAACAATTGGTCAATTAAGTATGCAGATGACACCAAACTTGGCAGTCCATGCATCATTATAGAGCAGTGCTCTATAATACAAAGTGATCTGGACACAGTTCTAAATGGACCCAGGACTGGGAGATGAAATTGAATCTAGACATAAGCAATGTAATGCACATATGTAAAAAGATCACCTGTCTGGCATACTCTATCTTTGGAATACAATTAGTTATGATTACAAATTAATGCGATATGGGAGTAACAATAACAAATGACCTTGATCACTCATCACAAACTAATGAAGTCAGGCAGGCAATCAAAAGCAATAGTAGATCAAGAGATAGGAGCAGCATATTCCCCTCTTTAGAGCCTATGGCAAGCTGCATCCAGACTTTGCTGTGAGGAAGACATAACAATTTTGAAATGTCAGGAGGCACATGAGACATGCACATGCACTTGTTCACATTATATCTCAAGAAGTATCAGCAAAAAGGCCCTTGGCAACTGGGCAGTGAGAAAACAAAAAAGTAAAAGGTACTTCAAAAAAATTCGTCTGTGGCTGGGCACTTGAAGTGATTTGGAAGGACAAGCAGCAGATATTTTTTTTGGTAAGTTTTCTCACTGGAGTTGGGCAACTGAGCTAAGAAGACCCATTGGAACTGTAACAACTAGAAGGTCTGACTTTCTGTCATGTGTTCATTTGCACTCTTTGGAGTGTTTCAGTGGTTAAAGTAAAAGAGGGCATGGTAAGCTGTAAATTGACTCCAGCCTATTTTTTTTTATTTTATTAAACTCTAGGATTACAAATACCTTTGAGCAGGAACTGCTCATTTACAAAGGTTCCACATCAAAGGATGTAGGGTAACATGCATACAAAGGTCAACAATGGTCACAGTCTTAAAAACACAAAGATTTCTAAGCATTTATTATACAGCCAAAAATGGAGAGAGGAAACATAAGCCAGCTTCAGACAAGTTTCAGGGTGAACTCTTTATAGTTAGTCTAGGGTAGGAGGGAGTCAGGAAAAAGTAGGCAGGCTAAAGGGCCATTGTCGGTGGGTAGAGGTGGGTGGCAAAAGTGCGAGGTGGATTGGTTGGAGGGCCCCATATCTGAAAGTGCCATTAGAGAGGGGAGTGGGTGGGTGAGGCAGTGTGGTGTGGGCGGGTAAGGGCGAGAGTGGGGGAAACTGGTGCCAAAAAAGTGGAGCTCTAAAGGAGGTTACAGGTCACCTCCAACTAGGGTAAAATGAGGAGGCAGTTACTTAGGAGATGCAGTCACATTGAGTGTTAGAAGTGAGGAATAGTCAGAGTTGCCTTTTAAAGGGACCAAATGTCACAGTTGTAAGTGTTTCTTTGTTAAGGGTATTGTACCACTGAGGAGCCCTGTGTGTGAATGACCTCTGACCCATTGTGGTCTGGCATCTGGGGACCTGGAAGGTTTGATATAGAGCACTGCCTGTGTGCTGGGTACTACTGTTGGCAGTAAGGATCTTTGCCATTCCCGATGGCATGATCCTGAGGAGAACTTTTTTGGTTAACAAGCAGGTCTGGTATTGTATTCTACTATGGAGTGGTAGCCATCTGGCCTGTTCGTACAGGTCACAGGTGTGTGTTAGGTGGGTGGCACCCATTAGAAGCCTACAGGCCTTATTGAGTGTCACCAATATCCTCCGGAGGGCAGAAGGGGAAGCAGAGACATAGATGACTAGACCATAGTCAATGATTGAGGTGACAGAGCTGTAGATAGCCATTCTAAGGGCACCAGTGATCATGCAGTATTTGTGCTTGTGCAGCAGGCCAATCCATATTTTGGCGGCCTTAGCTACATTGCCAATGTGCCGCGTGTAAGAAAGGGAACTGTCCAAGGTGATGGTGAGATATTTAAACTCAGGAACATGTTCAGGTGAAGTCCCCATGTGGTTCATGATGGTGAGGGACAGAGATTTATTCTTGCTCCGTGTGTTGCAGAATGTAATTACCCCAGTTTTGCTGTAGTTCAGGATGAGTTTATGTGAGCTGAACCACTCTTCAACATGCCTGAAATCACACTGCAACTGACTCTCAAGTTGTTTAGAATCTTGGTTTCTAGTAAACAGTACTGCATCAATCACATAGAGTAGTATTGTCTGTTGGCAGATACTAGGGAGACTGTTCAGGAATAGAGAAAAGAGTAATGGACTCAGTATAGACCCCTGCGGGACACCTGAGAGGACTCATTTTTCATCAGAGGTGACGCCAGCAATCCTAACACATTGGACCATTCCCACGAAGTAGCTAGCAAACCAGGGCAGTGCATCCTTGGAGAGCCCGAGAGTGGTCAGTTGCCTGAGTAGGAGTGGGTGGTTAGCAGTATCAAAGGCCTTTGTCAGGTCAATGAATACTGCTCCCCCCCACAGATTCCTTGGCTGAGGGTTTCATGGATGAATCCAGTAAATTCCAACAGTGCCGTGGTGATACTATGCCCTTTTCAGAAGCCACGCTGTTCTGGGCACTGGATTTCATATTTGTCCAGGAACTCGATAAGCTGTTTTGAGACTATTCATTCCAGAGCTTTAGGTAACGGGGGGGTGGAGATGTGCCTGTAGTTGGTGTGCAATGACTTGTCTCCATTTTTGTGTTCAGGTGTGATAGTCGCCTGTTTCCAGAGTGATGGGAATTGACCCAATCTTAGGGAAAGGTTGAAGATCTTTGTCAGGGGTTCAAGGATTTCATCTAGGACTAGTACAAGCAACTTCAGGTTGAGTGAGTCACCACTGTAGCCAATTTTGTGGATGGCCTTGCATATATAGATTATGGCTAAGTACATTGGGATCTCTTTGAAAAAGAACTGCAGAGCTGTGTGTACTTGGGATGCAGTGTCAAAGGGGGAATTGGTGGTGGGGCATTGAAAAAATCAGGTGAAAGGACACTGCCAAGGTTGGAGAAGGCATTGTTGAACATATTGGAGATGGTATCTAGGTCTAGCATAGATGTTACATCAATGTTGAATATGGTGGATGGTACCTTAGTATCCTTGCCTGCGAGGTCCTTCAAGTTATTCCAACATTTTTTCCCATCACCCCAGGAGCTGAAGAGTGTCTCCCAATAATATTTGCTTTTAGCCTTCCGTATAGCTCAGGTACAGCCATTTCTTGCAGATTTGGATTTTATTTTTGAATGTCCCCTTGTGCTGATGTGGCTTGAGCACAGTACCAGAGGTGGTCCCTTTGTTTGAGCCATGTTACAAGCTCAGAGTTTATCCATGGGTTAGACCTGCCTTTAACATTCATCTTTTTAAGTGGTGCATGGATATCACATGCCACCGTTAAGTGGCTGATGAACAGTTCCAAGGCTTTTTTTTTGTATCATTGAATGAGTTGATTATTGACCAGTCCAGCCTGCTTAGAAGTGGTTTTAGCAGCTGAAGGTGCCCCTGCTTGAGTACCCTGGTGTGTATTATTTTAGAAGGGGGCTTAGTGAATTTGTTAGCCCAGGAGCAGATAACAGGTGAGTGGTCACTTAAAGTATCAGGGAGTACAGACACCATAGAGATTCTTTTGGGGCAGTTTGACAGTATCCAATCAAGTAGAGTGTGGGTCCCTGTCGTATAGTTGCACCTAGTTGGGGTGGGGACAAGCTGTGTGAGGTGTTGTGCCATGACAGCATCCATGTAGGTGCAGGCCTCAGGTGAAAGTCAGTTTATGTTAAAATCACCCAGAATTATGATCTCCAAATTATGGTGTAGTCCCATGAGGAATTCCATGATGCTGTTGAAACCACTGGCAGTGCATATAGAAACTGGTGCCCTGCACTGTGAGTGAAGAAATCCTTTATATTACATATAAAACAAAAGAAAAGCCCACTATATGCAACTCCTAACTCATGGCTGTCCATAGCCACCTTGGAGTCCATAGTGACCCCCAGATTCCTACCCATATCCACAGCTCTAAGAAAGGGACCATTAAATGATGGCAACTGGGTGTCACTCCTTGTCACAGCCAACCATTGTTGACCTGGTGTGACAATCATCACCTCAGTCTAGTATGAGTTGAGACTTACCCAGTCAAAGGCCATCCAGTCATTTATCTCTTTTAGGCAGTGACACAGCTCTCATCCAACAATTACCCCAACAGGTGCAAATGAAAGGTATAGCTGGGTATCATGTGCATAGCACTGAAACTCCAATCCATACCATCTAATGATCTCACCCAATGGCAACATGTACATGGTTAACATGGCAGGGGCCAGTATCAAACCATGAGGCACACCACATTCCAGTACAACTGCCTTGGAGATGGAATTACCCGAGGGTGTCCTTTGCATTCTTCTAGACAGGTAGAACTCAAAACAGCACAAAACTATGCTTGCAACACCCATGTAATGCCTCAGACATACCATAAGATAGCAATTATCAACAGTCTCAGATGCAGATGAGTAGCCAGGAATTACTCACATCTGTGAGTGGGTGCTGTGTAAAAGAAGCAGTGTAAGAACCAGTGTGTGAGCCATACACACTATTCAGTGCATGCAATACAATTTTGCTTGTGCAACTTACTGCTGTGAGCTTTACTCTGTCTGTGTAGCAATAGATATTTGCTCTGGACCTGTTTTGACACTGCTGCTAGGTTACTAGTGCAGATAGCCATTGGAAAGTACAGTTATGTAAGAACTTACTGTAACAGTAGATCTTCGAGAGAGGCTCTTGCAGTAGGTAATTACATATATAGGACTAACATCAGCAGGCGGCAGGTCCCCACGGAAAAATTTCTAGCTAGCAGTCCCTGGCGAGGGACTGCCCCCATGTCAGGTGACTGGTGTTGGGAGATGTCAGTATAAAGGGGTGGTCCCTGACACCCACCTTCCAGTTCTTTCCCGCCACAGGCCAGAAGAGCCCAGATGAGAGAGGAGCGGATATTTCCCTTAATGGAAAAGGAGCTGAAAAAGCTTAGGGGGATGGAGGGCGGGAAGGTATTACCTACTGCAAGATCCTCTCTCGAAGGTCTACTGTTACGGTAAGTTCTTATGTAACTGTACTATCTTACTTCAAGAGGACTCTTGCAGTAGGTAATTACATATAGGACTGAGTCCCAAGCACTCTGGAATGAGGAGAAGCACTGGGAGGAGGAAATCTACTCCAAGTAGAAGTTCTAGCTGTGCAAGCTTTAAGATAAGAGGCCTTGCAGAACAGACAGCCCGAAGCCTGCTCTACGGCGAGAGGCAATATCCAGACTGTTGTATTTTGTAAAGGTATGGACAGAGGTCCAGGTAGCGGCAGCACAGATATCTGCCGCTGACACATTCTTGAAACAAGCCACTGAGGCAGCTACTCCTCTGGTGGAGTGACCTCTTACTTGACCTGGCAGGGTCATGTTGTATTTGTCATAACAGAAAGTGATGCAATGAGCCAACCATTTAGATAGGCATTGCTTAGAAACAGCATTGCCTTCTCTTTTGGGTGCAAAAGAGACAAACAATTGATCGGTCTTCCTGAGATCTTTTGTTCTCTTAGTGTAGTATCTCAGAATCTGGTGAACGTCCATAGTATGGAGTAAATACTCCCCCTGATTACAGTACTGTGTAAAAAAGATGGGTAACTCTATGGACTGGTTTAGAGTAGACTCCGCTACTACCTTAGGGAGAAACTTAAGGTTAGTGTGCAGAGCAACATGTTCCTTGTGAAAAATCAAGTATGGAATTTTACACATCAGGGTCTGGAGCTCGGAAATTCTCAGAGCAGAAGTAATGGCCACCAGGAAGAGAGTTTTCAATGAAAGGAACTTCAAGTCTGCTGAAGCTGCCGGTTCAAAATGAGGCAGAGTAAGTTTCTTGAGAACAAAGCTCAAGTTCCAAGGGGGAGCAGGAGTACGTATAGGAGGTCTCAGATGGAGGACCCCTCTGAGAAAGGTCTTAGAGACCTCCAGTTGAGCAAATGTCTTGTCTGCAAAGGGGACATGATAGGCCGAGATGGCTGCCATGTGGACTTTCAGAGAAGAAAGACTGAGACCCAGGTCAAAAAGATGGTGTAGGTACTCCAGGAGAAGTCCTGCTGAGCAGAAAAAGGGTTCCATGTCCTTAGAAGCAGCCTAGATAGTGAACCTTTTCCACTTCATGGTGTAGGTAGATCTAGTGGAGGGTTTTCTAGCCTGCACCAAAATCTCCACCACTTGGGAAGAAACCCCAAAACGGGATTGAGCTAAGTCCGCAGAAGCCATGCATGCAGCTGAAGAGATCTGAGGCTTGGATGGACCAGGGTCCCCTGATCCTGGGTCAGCAAACCTCATGATAGAGGAAGAGGAAGAGGATGATCCTCTGAGTATTGTTGTAGAAGAGAGAACCAAACTTGCTTGGGCCAGAAAGGAGCAATCAGAATCATTCATGCTCCCTCTGAAGCTAGTTTCTGTATGACTCGTGGGATAAATGGAACTGGGGGAAAGGCATAGACGAATCTGTCCTTCCAGTCTAGAGACACAGCATCTCTCCAGAAAGCGCCTCACTATGAAACGAGCCAGCAGAAGACAGGAAGCTTTGCATTTAGACAGGATGTGAACAGGTCGACCTGTGGTGTTCCCCAAAGTTGGAAGATACTGTCTAGGACCCCTTGGTCCAGTTCCCACTTGCGAGCCAGAGCAGACGAGTGACTTAGCTTGTCTGCCAAGGTGTTGTCAACTCCCAGAACATGAATTGCCATGAGGTGAAGGTCATGTTGTGTTGTCCAATCCCAAACCCTTATTGCTTCCCTGCAAAGAGGGTAGGACCAAGTCCCCCCCGTTTGTTGATGTACCAAACCACGCACATGTTGTCGGTCTGAATGGCTAGGTGGCCAGGAATGTCTAGAATCACCCCTATAAACTGTAGTCTCTGAGATGGGATCAAGTGAGACTTGGAATGGTTAATGGTAATACCCAGGCAGGCAAAAACCTGCTGGGTAAGGGTGAGGGAGTGCAGGAGTTTCTGCCTGGATGAGGCTGCCAGGAGCCAATTGTCCAGGTAAGGGAAAATCTGCACCCCCCCCGGTATGCAGGTAGGCCACCACCACTACTAGGCATTTCATAAATACTCGGGGAGCTGAAGATAGGCCAAATGGAAGTGCCTTGAACTGGTAGTGGTCCCCCTGGAATGCAAAACAAAGATATTTGCAATGAGACGGATGAATGGAAATGTGCAGGTAAGCATCCTGCATATCCAGGGCACATAGCCATTGATCTGACTGGAGAGGGGCAGAAGGCTCTGCAACAAGAGCATTCTAAACCTTTTGTATTCCACAAAAAGATTCAGGGAACTGAGATCTAGAAAGGTCTGAGATCTGTCTTCTTTGGGACCAGGAAGAAATGGGAATAGTAACCCATCCCTTGAAGATGAAGGGGGATGAGTTCTTTTGCTTCTTTCAGTAGCAGAGCTGAAATCTCTTCCTGGACCAAGAGAAGATGTTCCCATGAATATGATGACTTTAGAGGGGGTGGCGAGGTGGTTTCTGTAGAAACTCTATCGAGTGTCCTTCTGCTATCAGCTGGAGCACCCAAGAATCTGATGTTATCCTCTCCCATCCCAGAAGGTGGAGGGAAAACCTCCCTCCTACCAGTTGCTTCAGGAAGTCTGGAGGCTCTAGGAGAGGAGAGGAGTTAGGTGGTGTGGGGCAGCGCTGCAGCTGAATCACCCACTGCCTTTTTGGGTGGGGGGCTTAGCAGCTGTGGGGGCCCGACGTTTTGTGGCCTGCCTTCCCTGGGGTTTCGCCTTGGGCCGATTCCGTCTGCAAAATGGACGGCACTGCAGCTGGTGGGGGTGGTACATGGAGTCAACGGACTTCAGTGCCATCCCCTTCTGCTGAAAATTAGTGATGATGTCCTTGACATCACCACCGAAAAGCACTGACCCCCAGAAGGGTGCTTCCTGGATAGCGGACTGCACTTCCGGGACCAACCCTGACACACGGAGCCAAGCATGATGACGTAGGCCTATGGCGAAAGCTGAGCTCCATCCAGCAGTGTCCACTGCATCGTAGGTCGCATGAAGCATGTGTTGACTGACCGAACGTGCAGACCGGACAAGATCAGTCAACTCCTGCTTGACCTGAGAGTCTGGCAGGGAGTCCAGTTTGGTTTCCACCTGAGTAAGAATGGCCTTCTGGTAGTCCCCCATATGACTGACATAGTTCAGGGCCCTAATTCCCAGCATGGAGGAAGCGAAGATCTTCTTTCCATTCTGGTCCAGTAGGCGGGATTCTTTGTCAGGTGGCGATGAGCTGGGATGTTTTGGGTTAGCCGACTGGCCATGAGCGGTGCTAATCACAACTGATTCAGCACGAGGGTGAGAATCTAAAAAATCAACACCCTTAGGAGCCTGGTATAGCCTATCCAACTTCCGCGGAAGTGGGGCTAGAGCCGACAGCTGCATCCAGATGGTGGTAATGAGGTCCGCGTAAGGCTCTATCCAGGGTGGTACCAAAGAAGGAGCTGTCACGGGCAGATCCAGATGCTGGGCGAGTTTCAACCACTGAGGGTCTGGTTCCAAAGAGTGCCACTGATGAACCTCTTGGATTTTTCATAGCAGCTCCATAAAAGAAGGATCTTCTGGAGGAGACTTCGGAGGAGTCCTTGGCCTGGGCTTCGATGGAGAGTGTGGCTCATCATCCCTTTCAGAGCAACTGTCGGAGGAATCCAAGGAGTCCGAGGGTGAAGAGGAAGAGGAAAAAGACTCCCTTTCCCAACCCGGGGGAGGAATGGACCCCTTGGGAAGCACTCAAGGAAGCGTATCCTGCCCCTCTCTGGACCCAGATGGGAGAGTCTTGGAGTCTGGAAGTGGTGAGGGAGTGTGCTGCTGTGGATGTACAGGAACCTGAGATGGCACCATCATTGGTAGGTGGCTCTCCACCTCTCTGGTGAGCTGAGCCTTGGCCTCAGCCCACCAGGAGGCCAGAGTCTCCTGCAAATCCACCGGTGGCTGTGGAGGCAGTGGAGGAGGAGGAGGAGTAGGAGGGGGATAAGGGTATGGGTTGTACCGATACAGAGAGTATCCAAAACACGGTGGCGGGAAACCCAGCGTCGGGTATTGTGGCGTCAGGTACTGTGGCATCAGAAAGACCGGCATCAGGTACTGTGGTCCCAGATATGCTGGCATCAGATAGGACAGAGGGTATCTGAGGGCCGGAGGAGCTGCCGGAGCAGACAGCCTGGTCAGCGGCCTCATGGGTGGATCCAGGTTGGGGGGCCTGGAAGGCAGAGGGCCCAGTGGTGGGGGGACATCTGGAAGTGGGATGTCGGCTAGAGTCGGTAAAACCAGCATTGGGGCCAGCATTGGAGGCCCCAGCATCAGAGGTACCGGCGTCTGAGGTGCTGGCTTCAGAGCTGGTGTCCGGGGAGCCGATGTCAGATCTGGCGCACCTAGAGGAGGATGGTCCAATGGAGGAGGAACCCCAGCATCAGCCAGGGATGGAGGAAAAATCCCAAGGTCAGGCTGGGGGACTCGGGGTCCCGCATGTAAAGGCTGCAGAACGGGACGATGGACGTGGGTAGGTCCGCCGTCGGTTCTTTCACCAACCGAATACTGGATGAACCGACGGCGGGTTTTACAGTGAGTTCCCTGGCGGCACCAGAGGAGCCTACATCTGACTTATGGGAGCCTTTGCCGGAGGCAGACCAAGGGGGAGGATCACCTGGTCTGGTGAGAGAGGAACCACGCGCCGCCCCAAAGGATCATGCACCTTACCGGCTTTCTCCGCATGGATGTCAGAGGAACCGACATCCAGCTTACCAGAGTCGCCCACACCTGTAGGCCACAAAGCTATGGCAGAACCGGGGGCGGAGGCTTCCAATTGCTTGGAGGCACTCAAAAGGCCCTAGTGCGAGCCAGACGGGCAGGCCGATGCCCCCTCAGAAACCTCTGAGGCAGCCGTCGAGGAACAGTCCCCTAGAGGGGACGTTACCTGAGTCCCAGTGACTCCCAAGGGAGACTCGGTGGAGGAGCCCTTGTCCCAGTGCCTCTCCTTGTCTTTCTTCTTTTGATGGCCTTTGGGGGAAGTGGACGCCTTCCTCAGTTTTTTGAGCTCCTTTTCCATCAGACTCGTCTTTTTCTTCAAGATGTGGGCTTCCAGGGATTGCTGCAGCCTTTTCCGGGTAGCCACGTTGAAGCTAAGGCAGTGCTAACAGTTCTCAAGTGGGTGATTGGGGCCTAGACAGAACAGGCACAGGGAATGGCTGTCCTTGTGTGGTAGTTGGGCGCTGCATGAGTCGCACTTATTTTTGTGCTCGGAGGGTGTAGGGGATGACATACACCGACGATGACCTGACGAATGTCAAAAAAAGTCAAAATTATTCTGTAAAAACTGACGAAGAGAGGCTGACGAAGCAACAAACTTTTCCGCAAGGTGCTGCACGAGCTAACAGTGGGAAAGAACTGGAAGGCGGGCATCAGGCACTGCCCTTTATACCCCGCGCTCCACGCTGGTCTCCTGATTAGGCAGTCCTCACCAGGGACTGCTAGCAGAAATTTTCTGTGGAATTCACACCTGCCAACATCAGTCCCATATGTATCATTTACTGCAAGAGCTGGCCCAGCTAAGATCTGTGGTACTGGGACTGCATTGGGAACTAAAAGTAACTCATGCCTAGACTAACCTCATTTAATACATTTTGCAAGCCATTATAGCCTGTTCTTAAGTGCTGCAAGGGGAATCTCTTCCTATTTTTTGTGTTTGAACCTGCTTTTAAGGAGATAGCACAACTTAGGGAAGCTTACTTCTGGTTCTCACAATATAAAGCTCACTGTGTCTGCAAGTCTGCAAGTGGGCACTGTGTAAACCAAGCTGCGTGAAAACCTGTGTGTGAGGCATACACACTATTCAGTGCAGGCAATACATTTTTGCTTAGGCAACTTATTGTTGTGAGCCTTACTAAATCTGTGTAGAAATAGATATTTGCTCCAGACCTGCCATTGCTAGAGTACTAGTGTAGAGAACCCTGGGAACTGTAGTACTGTACTGGAACTGTACTGGGAGGTAACATGATTTAGGGAAGCTTACTTCCAGATCTCATAGTATAAAACTCACCATGTCTGTCAGCAGGGTGAGCATAAGTGGGCATGCTCACGTGGAGATGCATGCAGGGACAAGAGCATCTGCACATGTTTGCTGTGTCCACTGGGACTGATGGGGCAGAGGTCCAAAAAAGTTGCAAAACAAAAATACAACCAGGCAGCTAGTACAGGATGTATGCATTGATTAAAATATAGTTGTGGTTTCTATAATAAGTCAAATCAACTGGCTGATGCTATATAGCAGTAATGCTTATTAGACTGCTACAGTATGCTTATGCTGTCTTTGGAACACTGATAGGGCTGTATGATCCACTAAGCTCTTTCTGGGCTATTTGAGTGTTGGCATTAAACAATAAGTTTAGGAGCATAATGTGTAACCTAAAAGAAAAATAAATTAAACCACTATACTTACACATATAACATTTAGTGAATATACAAGGCTGAGGGTAAACTGTGACCAGATAAGACAAAAGGCAAGCAAGGATGATTAGTGTTGGCCTGGAAATCCCCAGCATGGGTAGTAATATTGTAACCCTCTCAAACAGCACACTTGGAATAATATGCATATTATGTAGCAAATTCAGTACAGAACCAAATACCTACATCTCTATGTTCACTTGTAACCAGTGTATAGAAATAAAATGTGCTAAAAGAATTGGTGACCACATTTGAACTGGAATTAAATTTGCTTAGAAAAATGAATAATGCATCCATTAACAATAGTGGAATTTTAAAAGAAGGGAACAGTAAGAAAAGACAATGGGATGCTGATAATGTAGATGGTACACAGGAGGAGTTTGAACACACTGGCCCAAATGTAAATGATAACACTATTGAACGGAACAGTAGGGAAAAAAGGCAAATGGACTCAGTGATCACAGTGTAAAGCAGGGAGTCTGATGAATGGAGTATGGTTACTAGAAACAAAAGAATATTCAAAAAGGGGAAGCAGAGAAGAACCCTTCCAACTTGAAACAAAAAAAAAGTTTACACCACTAACTGACCTCCTTGACCAAATAAAGAATGAATCCAATGAACTTTTAGAAATGGTTAGTAACAGTGAGGCAGCTTCAACTGAAAATGCTTCAGAACAAGTAATTAAAATTGAATATATTAAGGATGACTACCCAAGGCAACTATAAATACTAGGGGATTCTATAATTAAGTACACCGATAGGTACACTACAGATGGAAATAAAGAAAATGTTGTTTCAAGTAGCTTCTTAGGAGCCAAAATTAAAGACATAAAAACATGCCGCCAGACATAATCACATTATCAAGTATAAAATCCTTAGCCCTAATACTCGTGGGAACAAACAATTTTGGGGACTCAGCAAAAAGAGAACACTATAGATCAGGGGTTATCAGACCTTCTCAGGTTGAGCCTCCCCTATGTCACTTTGGACAAGCCTGGGCCTCCCCATGTCTCAAGCACAGTAGCACACACTCAAAAGGATATGACATTTCATGCGCGATTTCATGCGCAATCACGAAACAGGCAAAATATACTATGATAGTGTTTTATTTACAAAGTGAAGCACTGTGCATTATAAATACTGTGCAAATGAATAACTAAAAGTCAACTGAAAGGCATTTTGCCACTGCACACCAGATACCATGCAAAGCAGCAATAAAAGTCAACTGATAAAAACTGCTGTACATCCAGTGCTGTTTAAGTCAAATCATTCAGCTGAAGGGAGCCTGTGAGCCTGCTTTTTGGCAGTCAGTTGCTGGATTCGTGGCTGCACTGTTGAGAGATAGAGGTGCAAGTCATCTTCAACCCTGAGGCGGGACCTATACTTTGTCTTTATGCCAGCCAGTGCGGAGAACCCAGACTCTCAGAGATAGGTTGAGGCAAATGGCAGTAACACTTTAAGTGCTCGTTGTTTTAATTGTAGAACTTCACATCCCACTGACAGCCAAAACTTAGCCAGTGGCAACTGTCCAAAAGAGACCTTCAGTGCTGGGTCTGTAGCCAGATCTATAAGGCTTTCTTGCTCTCTTAATGGCAGGTTGTCCACAGACCTCGGTTTAAAAATGAACGGATTCCTAACCCACTGGTTACACTCCTCTTGCTGGTATTCAGGGAAGTATTCACAGAGTTTTTCCTGCAGTCCACTTGAATGTTCTGAAATTGGCATCTGGACACTGTCAATGGAAAGCTCATTTTCCTGCAGGAAATCCTCCAGTGTGGGGAAGGAGGAAACCAATCCCTGCTGCAGTCTTGAAGACCATAATTGTAGTTTCTGACAAAATGCCTCAATCCTGTCCCTTACAATGAATATGTTGGTGTCCCGACCTTGAAGTGAGGCATTGAGTGTGTTCAGTCTGTCAAAAACATCCGCTAAATATGCCAGCAATGCAAGCCATCGTGAATCATGAAAATTTTCCACAAGTGCAGAGCCACAGTCAGCAAGGAAAATATGCACTTCATCACGCAATTCAAAGAGACGTGTTAGTACTTTTCCCCTGGACAGCCAACGGACCTCTGTGTGCAGCAGTAGTTGTTTGTGGTTTGTTCCCATCTCCTCACACAGCACAGCAAAGAGTCTTGCATTTACTGGCCGTGTCTTGATAAAGTTCACTACTTTCACAGCATCTGCCAAGACTTTCTGAAGATCAGCTGGCATCCTCTTGGCTGCTAGTGCTTCCCTGTGGATCATGCAGTGATTCCACACAGCACTAGGAGCCACTGCTTACAACCTTGTCACCATGCCACTGTGTCTGCCAGTCATTGCCCGTGCTCCATCACTACAAATTCCACACATTGGTTCCAGGCAAGATCTTCTTCTGTAATGAATTTATTGAGCATGTGGAACAGCTCCTCCCCAGTTGCTCGTGCAGGCAGCGGTTGGCAAAACAGGAATTCTTCCAAGACTTCAGTCTCCATGACATAATGGACATAGACAAGGAGTTGTGCAGCATAGGCAATGTCAGTGGACTCATCAATTTGTAATGCAAAGTATGGACTTTGCCGAACAGAGTCCAGTATCTGTTTCTTGACATCAGCAGACAACTCCTCAATGCGCCGGCAAACTGTGTCATTGGAGGAGGATGACATCTAGCTGTGCTGCTGCTTTGTCTCCCAGCATTGTGCACACATTTCTTTTGCAGCAGGAAGAAGTAATTGCTCACCAATGTTGTGTGGTTTTCCTGCTTTGGCAATTCGCAGTGCCACACAATACGAGGCTTCCACAGCTTTGCTAGGCACAGTGCCATGCCTTTCCACCAGTTTCTTTTGGCCCCTCAGTTCTTGTAGCTTTTGATGGAAGAATTCCAGAGGTTTGGAAACTAGGCTGGGATGCTTTGTCTCCAAATGCCATCGAAGCTTGCAGGGCTGCATGCTGTCTTGTGCCAGAACGTCAGCACATACCACACACTGTGGCCAAGGTGCTTCACTGGTCCCAGTCCAGGTGAATCCCATCTTCAAGTATTCATCATCATACCGTCTGGCCTTGCGCTTTGCTTGAGGGCCTGCAGCTCCTTCGTTGGCGTCAGCAACAGCTACTTCTCCATGCACTCGTTTTCTTCCGGTCACCAGAAAGCGATCCATTATCTATGATACACCAATGTTGGAAATTGTCAAACAATGTAACCAAAATCCTCCTGGACATGCACATACTTGCATGTCCAACAACAGTCGGGCATTCCAAAAAGAGGAAACCAATGATTACAGAAAATGCAGTGCCCCAAACTGCATGTCAATTTGAAAAGAAGACGATCATAAACAGACCAACAAATAAAAACACTGCTCCCTACAATAGTTTCACTGTGCATCCATGAGACCAAAAACCAAGCAATGAGATGTTTAAAGAATGATTCAGAATCCATTTCTATCCAGAACCAAACATTCCCATTTGTCACTTTGGCATGCCAGGCCAACACTGCTTCACTCACAGTTCCCAAGCTAGGCAGTCCTGTGTTTCACTCCTCCAGCTCAAGCCAGACCAGCACACCAACCACAGATTCCATTCACCTTCATTGACCTCAACATGGCAACTCTTGTCAGCTTGCATCCTGATCTGCACAGCAAAAGGTGACCCACAGAGAGAGTGTATTGTAACTGTGCAGTCAGCTCAATGTCTCATTTTAAGTGCACATAAACACTTATGCAGTGACAAAAGGGTTGAGGTGCACCTCAGTCAATCCCAGCACAAATTCATATGCAAGGGCCTTGGGAAATGGGTGGTTTGGATCCAAGGGCATGCAAATGGGGATCGAGTGCTTGTCTGTGCTCAGAGGCACATGCAGTTTAGAGTAGGGACCCAGCTGATGGGCGGTCTACCTCAACGTGGTAGCTGGGTGACTTCACAGCAGGGCCCTGCTGTGAATACCAAAAGACCCCCACTCCACTGAGCCTATTTTGGGCTGATGCACCCCATGTAAAGGCAAGCCATGAGCACAGCCTTCACTCCACGCTGTCCACCACACAGGCAAGACACTGGGGGTTGGGGCCAGGGGGGGAAGCAAAGTAGAAATTCCTTCATACTTACCATGATTTTCTTATCAGTTAGTTCCAGCATGTCAGTGGGGTATTCATGTGGGATCTTCACTCCAAAGCCTCCCAACCCACCCAAATTTGCAGACACAAGATTCCAACACACAATTTGAACCCCACAGCACATATAGGTAAAGCAAATAATGCTTTTTACAGTGAAGGGTCTTGGATGGGGGGAACACTCCTGAAAACCTGAAGAAGCCTCTCACCCCCCAAGCTACACCAGCAGACCCTTCACTCACAAAAATGAACAAAACCAGCACCATTTGATACCCACGGCACACAAGAAAGGAAAATTATGCATTTGTACTGAAGGGTCTCATTTGGGTTGGAGGGGGCATTCCTTAAGACCTGAAGAAGCACCTCATGTCCAAGGTACACCTGCAGCCCACCCCCCAAAAAAACGGCACCATTTTAGTACCAGAAAATGATCATATATGTGCCCCAAGCTACAACCACAGAACCTTCACTCAGAAAACAGTCAAAACCATGATTATACAATGGCAAGAAAATTTTCTGGATTCTGATTGATCAGTCTGGGGCTGGACCCGTGATGTTATCCCAGCATAACATCACAGCTCTAGTCTCAGCCTCACTGTGAACCAGTGTAGATGACATTATGTACCTTGCATCTCTCTTTTTTCATCTCCTCTTAAGAAACAAAAATATTTGTTCACACTAATAAAAACATTCTTTAAATGTTTTTTTTTATATATAACAATGAGCCATTGTATAATAGGAATAATTAACTCCAGGGTGTGTGTCGTGCTGGGATAACGTCACTTCTGGGGTGATTAATCACACTCAGCCTGTGGCCTTGTGCCTAATCACCCCAGGCGTGATGTTATCCCAGACCACTATCATGCAATAGAACACCCTTCCAAGTAAAACCACCAGGTCCATCAGTTCAAAAACAGTAGCATAAACAACTGTGCATCTTCCCACAAAACAGAAGCATCCAAAAGTCTCCACAGCCCCTACCCCCAAGATGCAGGTCCATCATTGTAGCACCCCCCCCAATCACCACAAGACTTCCTTTTGAGGCATTTCAAGCATACCCCCTCCCATAAATACAAATAGACCAGACATAAAAAACGGACCAGAAGCAATCCTTCCTGTGAAATAGTCAGCTCTGTCTGTGTACACTACCCTGTTTCCAGTAACAATATTCATGGAACCTACTGGCTGAGAGGTTCAGAGCATGAATTTGGAGTCCCATTTTCACAGCAGCAGATAGATGGGGGCAAGAACATTTTTTTACCAGCATATGAAAAACCCCAACCGTACAACTCCTTCCTTAGAACCCCTCCAAGATGAGGGGAGGGCAAGAACATTTTTTTAGCAGCAGGTAAAACCCCCAACCTTACAGACCCTTCCTTAGAACTCCATCCTTGCAGTCCCTCCATGAGGGTCAAATGAATTTTTTTTTGCAGATTACACATTAAAGACCCAACCTTACAGCCCCTCAATGTGGGGGGGGGGATGAAATAAATGTTTGTTTAAGAGGCATATTAAAACACCAGCCTTGCAGCCCCCGGGCCCCTGCAGCAAAAACCCTGAGTTGACCAGCCCCTTCAGCAAAAACTTCAAAAAAAATCAATCCTTACCAGCCCCTTCAGCAGCAGATGTAGGAGAGTGCAGTTCTATGCTCCGGGTGGCAGCAGGCAGCTTCAAGGAGATCAACTGCGAACAGAGTTCGAATGCACAGATGATCAGAGTTGGCGACTCGAGCAGTGGCTGGAAGCAGCGGGTCCCCGGTTTGAATTTCGGTGCAGATCTTCCCGATTCAGCAGCTGTGCGGTAGACAGAGAAAAAAAAGCATCCTGGGCATGCTGCTTTGTTGCTGGAACTGTTCGGCAGCACAGGGTAAGCGGCACCTGATTGGCCGAAGAAGTCTGCCAGCCATTGGCTGGAAATGGGAGGCATATGATTGGCTGCATTTCCTCCCTTCTCATTGGCTGCTATTTGCGTGCTCCTCATTGGTCCGGAACAGACAAAATTCTGCCTCTTGATTGGTGGGCTTGTGATACCCTCCTAGCCCCTCTAGGTTCAATGCCTTTCTCGTTTCTCCGACACTGGCAGAAAGAAGTTGGCACCTCTCATCAAGGTGCTATTAGCACCTCATCAAGTCATCTTGTCCCTGGGATTGAAGACAAAGGTTGGGGAGGGGGGATGATGTATTGTAAGGAATGGATAGGGGATGTGCGCGTTTACAGTCCACGGAGGCGCCGTTTTCAGTTTGGCTGCTTGCTTGCTTTCTTGTTTTCTGGTATTACAGGCAAGCCTCCGCGCCTCCCCTGGAAGCAGCTCGCGCCTCCCCAGGGAGGCGCGCCTCACCATTTGAGAACCGCTGCTATAGATGGTTACAAGGCCCTGAAAGCACTTTCGATTAGCTTAACTGTGAAGCCATTTTCTCAGAAATTTTACCTGGCCCTAGAACAAGTGTAAGAAGGAATACAAAAATAATAAAAAATAAATAACTTGCTAAGAAAATAGTGCCTGGAAAATTAAATTAAGTGCATCAAGACTTGGGAGATTTTTGTTGGAAGGAGGGAATTGTTCTGTCAAGACAGTTTACATTTAAGCAGGAAGAACAGCAAAATGTTAGGGAATATTTTTTACAATACTATAAATGGAATACCTTTAAACTAAGTAAGGAGGGGAGAGGGACATTAAATGTAAACATTCATGGCAAAAAATATTACACATAATATGCAAATAAAACAGGGGTTACAAGTCCCGCTGGCCAACACTAGAAGCTTCAACATTATCAAAAAGACAGAACTAGAAATACTTCTGGATGAAAAGAGAATAGACCTGGTGGCTATTACTGAGACATATAGATACATAGATACATAGACAGTGTCGGCAGATAAGGGCCTATGGCCCACCCAGTCTGCCCATTTGAGCTTGTAAGTTCAGTTTGTTTTCCTAGAAGTCTGTTTCCCCTTACCCCTGACCTCTAGAATTCCTTTATGTCTATCCCATGCATTCTTAAATCCCGTGAATGTTTCAGCCCCACCACTTCTCTGGCAGGGTGTTCCCTTGTCCACCACCGTTCTGTGAAGAAATTCTTTCTCATGTTTCCTCTGAATACGTCCTCCTCCAACTTCATCCCATGCCCTCTAGTCCTGGAACATCTTTTTCGCTTAAAATAGTGTTTTCCTGCACCCTGTTTCTCCCTGTAAGATACTTATATGTCTC
The DNA here is from genome assembly GCA_016271365.2 of Neoceratodus forsteri. Classification (NCBI taxonomy): domain Eukaryota; kingdom Metazoa; phylum Chordata; order Ceratodontiformes; family Ceratodontidae; genus Neoceratodus; species Neoceratodus forsteri. The sequence goes on from CM057453.1 coordinate 87,629,658, forward strand.
TATAGTATCCCCTCTCTCCCTCCTCTCCTCCAGGGAGTACATGTTCAGTTCCTTCAACCTGTCTTCATAGGACTTGTGATGCAATCCATGCACCATCTTTGTTGCCCTCCTCTGAACCTTCTCTACCCTGTCTATGTCCTTACGTAGGTATGGTCTCCAGAACTGTACACTGTACTCCAGGTGGGGCCTCACTAGTGTCTTGTATAACGGAATTATGACCTCCCTTGGTGGAATGATTACACAGGCTGGAGCAGGGATATAAAAGGATTTAAGCTCCTGTTCAAAAACAGAAGAGATTGAAGAAATGGAGGAATAGCACTCTATGTAAAAGATAACATTGACTGTAAACACATCACTAACATCATTTCAGATGAAAAAATCTAGAAATATTGTGGGGTGAAATTACAATAAATGAAAGGAAAAAATTAACTTTAGGAATTTGCTACAGACCCCATGATATTAATAGTAATGAACATTTAAAATTCCTCAATAATATTTCAACATGGCCGAACAGAGAGAAATTATACTACTAGGCAACTTTAACAGGTATTAACCAGAAGGATTTAACAACAGCAAATAATAATAAACAAACATTCATAGATATGATAATAACTAATGGGCTAGCCCAAGTGGTCTGCCAACAAACAAGAATTAACAACACTCTTGATCTAGTTATTACAGATAGAACAGATGAGGTTAAAATAGTCATATACTGGAACCACTAGGCAACAGTGACCACAGTATGGTTTTCTTCAATACTAAAATATAGAAAAATATGATAAAGGGGTGTGGAGTTACAAAAAATTACTCAAAAGCCAATTATGAAGCCATTATTAGCTCATTAAAAATGGAACTGGGAAAGTTCATGTGATACCAACAACGTTAACTCATTATGGACTGACATCAAGAATGCAATATTTAACTTGGAAGATCAGTATATATATGCCCAATAAACCCACGTACAACAAAAAGGGTAATGTACCGCACTGGTTAACTAGCAAGATAAGGAATCAACTAAGCAGAAAACTATCTACCTACAAAGCTACGAAGCAGGACTGTAGTGAACATAACAGAGAGGCATATAAAAATGAGTTAAAAATTATCCAAAGTACAATAAGAAAGGAAAGAAAAACATTGGGTTCCAAATAGCCCACACAAAATATAGCTGTAAATAATTTTTTTGCTTATGTTAATAAAACAACAGATAGAACAATAGGGCCACTAGGCATAGGATCACAGGAAGTAACTGAATCAAAATAAATGTCAGAGGTGTCTATAATAAACCAAATAATACTCCAATATTAATTAAAGGTGCATTAAATAAAATACCAGAGATCACACCCAACTATGGGGGTTCACTACATTACTAATGTAAAGGTTAAAAAACACTTAGGCAAAATTAAAACCAATAAATCAGAAAAGCCAGACCAACATAGACTTTAGGCTCCCCCAAGGCTGCCCGAGGGCTGAGAGGGCAGGAAAATGCAGTCCTTCCCCACAGCTTTCCACCTCGACTTCAGACTTTAGGCTCCCCTTGGGGTGACTGAGGGTCACAAGGGTAGGAAAATGCAGCCCTCCCCCACAGTTTTCCACCACAACTTCAGACTTTAGGCTCCCTCGAGGGTGCCCAAGGGTTGCGAGGGCAGGAAAATGCAGCCCTCCCCCACAGCTTTCCACTATGACTTCAGGCTCCCTCGAGGGTTGCAAGGGCAGGAAAATGCAACCCTTCCCCATAGCTTTCCACTGCAACTTCAGACTTTAGGCTTCCCTGAGGTTGCCCGAGGCTGATGAGGGCAGGAAAACACAGCTCTCCCCCACAGCTTTCCACCGCAACTTCTAACTTTAGGCTCCCCCGAGGGTGCCTGAGGGTTGCAAGGGCAGGAAAACACAGCCCTCCCACACAGCTTTCCACAGCGACTTCAGGTACAAATTCAAGAGCAAACAGGAGCTCCATAGCGCTTGGCTACAAAGTCTAGGACTGTCCTGGTACCTTATCTTTTTTTAAGAAAAACTGAAATAGCTTCCATTTTGTGTCTCCACATCAATGCTGATAGTTTCTGTAAGCCAGCTTCTAGCCAAATTTACTGTTTATAGGCTGTTCCTCCAGTACACCTTTTGAGATACTATGGTAGCATTTTAATTTACTAAGCCAAATTAATTGTTTTTTGATGCTATTTTAGCTGAACACCTTAAAGTGTAACTCTGTCCAGCCAGCTTTTTGCCAAACGTACTGTTTTCAGGCTGTTCTTGCTGTGCACCTTAAGAGACACTATGGTAGCAATTTTATAATGTGCCAAATGAATGCTTAATTCATGCTAGTTTAGAAGAACACCTAAATGAGATGAAAATGTTAGCACCGTAAGCCTAAAGTATTGGTTTTGTGCATTTAAATTACTCCCCTTAAGTAATTTGCAGACAGCCTTCCACTGCTGCTAACTCTTATTACTTGCTATGTGCCATGTGTAAATGAGACAGTCCACATTAGCTTAGAGTTTAGTCTCTTTTTAAGCAGCTTACTGAACACCTTTATTTTAGACCCTGTTTAATTCCCTAAGTCTTTACAGTGACATGCTGCTTTCCCCATTTTAAGCCAACATTTTACACACCTCAATTCAATTCCAGCTCTCCCCAGCACTTGCTTTTTGTCTAAATTAGTGTCTGTAATCAAACAGCATTTCCCTGAGTCACTCCATTCAAATTTAAATTTTGGCGCCATTTCTGTTCAGCAGGCTATCACAACCCTCCCCCTTCTATTTCAGCCACTCCGACTTAATGAACCAGCATTTAAGTGATTTCTCTTCTCGTCACTCTTCACAGACTTTTGGCTCCCCCAAGAGTGCCTGAGGTCATGAGGGCAGGAAAACACAGCCCTCCCACACAGTTTTTATTTTTTTACTATTTCTATTTATTCTCCTTCCCATACGGCCCCATCTGACTGGCTCCCCCAGCTCCGTCCCCCGGAATTACCAGGGCTTACCTTATGCCCAGTCCAGAGGCAGTGCTTGTGGAGAGTCAGTTGCCAGCCTGCTGCATTTTTTTTCCCATTTTCTACCCATTTTTCCCAAGGACCCAAGGAGAAGGACGCATGCATGTAGAGGCATGTATGTGCCTTACAGTCCTGGTAACAGCCCTCCTCCACCTGCCCCATTGGCGTATTGTAGGCACACTGCTTGTGTAGCCCCTCGGCCTCCACCAAGGGGTAGCCATGAGTGAGGGATGCCATCCCACCTCCCCGGAGAGGAGAACTGCCTGATGGCCAATCCATCCAGCTCCGCCCCCTGTGCTGACCTCTGACAACCCTGGCTCACTCCCGAAATGGGTCGCCTGCATACCACGAGGTAAGACATCCAGCATTTCAGCCCTCTGCACCACCGGGCCAGCCAACCTTCCCCCACAGCTTTCCACCACAACTTCAGGTACGAATTCAAGAGCAAACAGGAGCACCATAGTGCTCGGCTGCAAAGCCTAGGACTGTCTTGGAGCCTTTTTTTTTTTTTAAATTGAAATAGCTTCCATTTTGTGACCCCATACCAATGCTGATAGTTTCTGTACAGCCAGCTTCTAGTCACATTTTCAGTTTATAGGCTGTTCCTGCAGTACACCTTTTGAGATACTATGGTAGTATTTTAATATTCTAAGCCAAATTAATTATTTTTAATGATATTTTAGCTGAACACCTTAACGTGTAACTCTGTCCAGCCAGCTTTTTGCCAAACATAATTTTTTAGGTTGCTCTTGCTGTGCACCTTAAGAGACACTATGGTAGCAATTTTATTTTGTGCCAAATGAATGTTTAATTCATGATATTTTAGAAGAACACCTTAATGCGATAAAAATGCTAGCACCTTATGCCTAAAGTATTCAGTTTTGTGCACTTAAATTACTCCCCTTAAGTAATTTACAGACTGCCTTCCACTGCCACTAACTCCTATTACTTGCTATGTGCAGTGTGTTAACAAGACAGTCCATGTTAGCTTAGAGTTTAGTCTCTTTTTAAGCAGCCTACTGAACACCTTGATTTTAGACCCTGTTTAATTCCCTTAGTCTTTCCAGTGACATGCTGCTTTCCCCCTTTAAAGCCAACATTTTACATGCCTCAATTCAATTCCAGCTCTCCCCAGCATTTGCTTTTTGTCGAAATTAGTATCTGTCCTCAAACAGCATTTCCCAGAGTCACTCCATTCAAATTTAAACATCGTCACCATTCCTGTTCAGCAGGCTATCGCGACCCCCCTTGTTCTGTTTCAGCCACTCCCCCTCAATGAACCTGCATTCAAGTGATTTCTCTTCTCCTCTCTCTCTCCACAGACTTTTGGCTCCCCCGAGGGTGCCTGAGGGCCATGAGGCAGGAAAACGCAGCCCTCCCCCAACAGCTTTCCACCCCGACTTCAGGTACGAATTCAAGAGCAAACAGGAGCTCCACAGCACTCAGCTGCAATGCCTAGGACTATCTTGGAGCCTTTTCTTTTTAAAAAGAAATTGAAATAGCTTCCATTTTGTGTCCTCACACCAATGCTGATAGTTTCTGTACAGCTAGCTTCTAGCCAAATTTTCTGTTAATAGGCTGTTCCTGCAGTACACCATTTGAGATACTATGGTAGTATTTTAATATTCTAAGCCAAATTAATTGTTTTTTCATGCTATTTTAGCTGAACACTTTAAAGTGTAACTTTGTCCAGCCAGCTTTTTGAAAAAACTTACTGTTTTTAGGCTGCTCTTGCTGTGCACCTTAAGAGACGCTATGTGTAGTATATGGTAACTTACCCTAGTAACAGTGTAGAATGGTTTAGTCCTCATCCCCCTGCAGTTTTGGGCTAATGGTATGTCTTGGGTGGAAACTGGGTTTTAAAAACTGGACGAGCAGATTGTAGTAGTGGTTCTGCTGAGGCCTGCTGATCTATCTAATGTATATTTGTTGAATAAACCTCAGAGCTGTTAGAAGTTACTTATGGTGTCCAGTCATTCCCAAAACCTGCAATCCTGTAAGAAGCAACTAAAGTGAAATATTATATGGTGTCAGAAGTGAACTTGCAGTGCTGCAGTTGCAAGAAAGAAGAAAAGTTTGTGCTGCCAAGAAAAGAAACAAAAGACAGTATTTGTGAGTACCGAAAGCTTACTAAAAGACTGTATAACAAAGTATTTTTGGCAGTATGGAGCAATTTAAGCCACCTCCACCACTATTGTTGACTGGAAATCTTGCAGAAAACTGGAAAAGGTGGGCACAGAGATTAAGTCTGTACTTCACAGCCAAGGGATTAGATGATAAGTCAGAGGAAATGAAAATTGCAGTCCTGCAGCACACAATCAGGGATGAGGCCCTCGAGGTGTACAATACCCTCAATATAACATATGCTGACCCACAAGCTAAAAAAAGCAGCTGAGGTTATGGAAGCATTTAAGAATTATTGTGAACCAAGAAAAAACTTGGTGTTTGAGAGGCATCAGTTTTGGGTCCATCCATTCAATGAGCACTCAGGTATAGACAAGTTTGTTACAGAGCTCAGGCAAAAAGCTCGGAATTGTGAGTTTAAAGAGACTGAGGACTTAATGATTCGAGATAAAATTGTCTTCAGCATTACCGACGACAGGCTCCGAGAAAAGCTACTGGAATCCCCAGACCTCATGATGACCAAAGCAGTGAACATATGCACAGCCAAAGAGGTAACAAGGGCACAGGCTAGAGCGATGTTACAAGGGACTGCTGATAAGTTCATCCATGCTGTAGAGCATAAATCAAGGCAGGATGGTAAAACAGGCCAAAAACCAGACCGCCAGCTACCAACACATGAGACACATGCACAAAAATCAAACATGTGTGGGAGGTGTGGCAAGGGACATGCACCAAAGGCTTGTCCAGCATATGGACAAGAATGTCATAAATGTGGTGGCCTCAACCATTATGCAAAAATGTGCAGGTCCAACAAGTCCAACAAACCTCACGAGAAAATGACCAAAGGGGTAGAAGCACTAGTTGTGGGGGCTGTAAAAAGAAAACAAGAAACGGTGTGGACACAAGTACCAGATGAAGGGTGGTACACTACCTTGAAGATAATGGGACAGCCAGTTAAGTCCAAGTTAGACACTGGAGCAGAAGCCAATATACTGACTAAAGAAGTGATTGTGCAGTTTCCATGCCAGGTACAAATTAAGCCGACCAGTACTATCCTAATGGCATATGGAGGAGCACAAATTAATCCTGAAGGGGAAGTGACGCTAAAGTGCAAGACACAAGACAGAGAGGCCAATCTGCAGTTTTATGTCACTAATACATCAGGAGCTTCTCTACTGGGTCAACAGGCATGTGTCATCCTGGATCTGATTCTCAAAGTAAAGGTGCTTAAAACCAAGTCACCAAGCACAAAAGAGGAACTTCTTGCACAATATAAAACAGTGTTTGAAGGCCTAGGAGAATTCCCTGGAGTTTACCACATATATACTGACCCAAATGTTACTCCCGTGATACATGGGTGCAGGAAAGTCCCATATGCAATCACGGACAGACTAAAACAGACACTGGAACAGCTGGAGCAAATTGGGGTGATTAGCAAGGTAAGAAAACCTACAACATGGGTAAATAGCCTTGTAATTACTGAAAAGAAAAATGGTGAGATCAGGGTGTGTTTGGACCCTAGAGACTTAAATAAAGCTATCAGAAGACATCACTTCTCCATCTCCACATTTGAGGATATTCAGAGTAAGCTTGCAAGTAAAAAGTTTTTTACAATTCTAGATGAAAAAGATGGGTACTGGCAGATCAAATTAGATGACGAATCTGCAGACCTATGTACATTCAACAGTCCATGGGGAAGGTACAAATTTCACAGACTTCCTTTTGGTATACGTTCTGCGAGTGAAGTATTCCAGCAGAGAAATGCTGAACACTTCGGGGACATACCAGTTGTTTTTGTAATAGCTGATGACATGCTTATAGCAGCAGCTACCAAGGAAGAGCATGACAATATTTTGAGAAAAGTAATGGACAGAGCAGTGGAACTCAATGTAACGTTCAACAGTGACAAAATACAGTATTTGGTGAGTGAGGTGAAATACATGGGGCACATCATAACTGAAAATGGGCTACAGCCTGATGAAGCCAAAGTAGAAGCAATAGCCGAGATGCCCCCTCCCGAAGATAAAAAAAGCACTACAGAGGCTGTTAGGAATGACTCGATACTTGGTGCAGTACATTCCAAATGAAGCAAACCTCACTGCACCACTAAGGCAGCTACTCAAAATGATGTCATGTGGCAGTGGCAGCCAGCACAGGAAGAAGCCTTACAAAAGCTGAAGAGACTATTTCTTGTGCACCAGTATTAAAATTCTTTGATCCAAAAGAGGACATTGAAATCCAAGCAGATGCATCTAAGGATGGACTAGGTGCTTGTCTACTACAAAGAAACAGACCAATAGTTTATGCATCTAGGTCATTGTTCAGTGCTGAAAGAAACTATGCACAGACAGAAAAAGAGTTGCTAGCGATTGTGTTCTCTCTACAGAAATTTCATCAGTATGTTTAAGGAAGGTCAGTGAAAATACAATCAGATCACAAGCCACTACAGTCCATTCTGAACAAACCAACTGGAAAGGCTCCAGCAAGATTGCAGCGGATGTTGTTACAGATACAGGAATATGACATAGAGGTAATATATACTCCAGGAAAAGATATTCTGATTGCAGACACTATGTCCAGGGCAGTACCAAGAAAATCAGCAGTGGGAGACATTGATCTAAGTAGTGAAAAGGTCATATACTCAATCCAAGCAACAGAAACACTGCCTGACAGCATGTTAGAGGGGCTAAAACAGGCCACACAGAGGGACAGTGAGTTACAGTTGCTTAAAGAAATGCACATCAGAGGATGGCCTAACAGGAAAAAACAAGTCAGCATCAAACTTCAGAACTATTGGCCCATGAGACACAATATATACATAGAAAATGAACTCATAATGGTGGGTAAAAGAATCATCATACCCAAAGAGCTGAGAACAGATATGCTACAAAGACTTCACACAGCACATCAAGGAATACAAAGGTTGAAGGCACAAGCCAAAGCTGTGATGTATTGGCTAGGCATGAATCAAGAAGTGGAAATGATGGTTGAAGCATGTGGACCATGTCAGGAACTCTTACCCAGCAACCATAAAGAGCCAATGTGTCCACACATGAAATACCTGACATGCCATGGTTGAAAGCTTGGTGCAGACATTTTTGACTTTAGGGGACACTCCTACTTAATAGTAGTGGACTATTTTTCAAAATACCCTGAGGTTCTCAGAATGCCTGACAAGACGGCAGCTACAGTTATTGCAAAACTGAAAGCTGTATTTGCAAGACATGGAATTCCAAAAGAACTGGTAGCGGATCATGTACCATTTGCAAGTCATGAAATGAAGCAATTTGCAAAGTTGTGGGAATTCAGAATAACTCATTCCAGCCCAGGATACCCACAATCTAATGGTTTAGCTGAAAGAATGATCCAGACAGTAAAAATAATCTTTCTGAAGTCTATGCAAGGTCAGACCCGATCCACATCTTGCATTGCTCAGTCTTAGAAATACACCAGTCACAGGACTGAACTGTACACCTTCTCAATTGTTAATGGGCAGAACGTTGAGGACAACATTACCAGCAAGTACAAGGGCCCTGCGACCTGAAATACCAAAGGATGCACATAAATGTCTGAAAAGACTACAGAAAAGACAGAAACAGTATTACCACAGGAATGCAGCTCCACCTACTCCATTCAGAGAAGGGGAACGGGTATGCATAGAGACTTCTAGTGGGTGGCAACCTGCTACAGTGGAAAGAATCCGTGATGAGCCAAGATCCTATAGTGTGATTACACCTGCAGGACAGCGATACCGCAGGAACAGGAGACACCTGAGGATAGACCGAACAGTTGCTTTGGAGGCTGAAGAACAACAGGCAGATGAGTCAACTGAATCCATATTGTCACAAACAGTGGAATCCAGGGACAACAGCGAGGAACAGGACATTTGTCAAGAGTATGAGCAACCTGAGATGGAACCTGTTGTTTTCAATGACACTTTGCCAGAAAGTCCAGAGGCTGTACCCAGTGTGCAGTCTACTCGAATGGCCAGAAGAGGGCGTCTGCTTAAAGTTCCTCAGAGGTTCAGAGATTTTGTTATGACTTAAGTCAGTGGTAAAGACTTATTTCAACAGAGCTTAGTACCAGTGACTTTAGACCCTAACTCATCACAAAGTAAGACTCAACCATTATGTTAATATTGCTTGGTAATTATTTGTCATTGATATGCAAACCGAAATCAAGGTAATTGCATTCTTTTACTAGAAGGGGAGATGTAGTATATGGTAACTTACCCTAGTAACAGTGTAGAATGGTTTAGTCCACATCCCCCTGCAGCTTTGGGCTAATGGTATGTCTTGGGTGGAAACTGGGTTTTAAAAACTGCACGAGCAGATTGTAGTAGTGGTTCTGCTGAGGCCTGCTGATCTATCTAATGTATGTTTGTTGAATAAACCTCTGAGCTGTTAGAAGTTACTTATGGTGTCCAGTCATTCCTAAAACCAGCAATCCTGTAAGAAGCAACTAAAGTGAAATATTACACTATGGTAGCAATTTTATTTTGTGCCAAATGAATGTTTAATACATGCTATTTTAGAAGAACACCTTAATGAGATAAAAATGCTAGAACCTTGTGCCCAAAGTATTCGGTTTTGTGCATTAAATTACTCCCCTTAAGTAATTTGCAGACTGCTTTCAGCTGCCGCTAACTCCTATTACTAGCTATATGCAGTGTGTAAATGAGACAGTCCACGTTAGCTTAGAGTTTAGTCTCTTTTTAAGCAGCTTACTGAACACCTTGATTTCAGACTTTAATTCCCTTAGTCTTTCCACTGACACGCTGCTTCCCCCCTTTTAAGCCTACATTTTACATGCCTCAATTCAATTCCGGCTCTCCCCAGCACTTGCTTTTTGTCTAAATTAGTATCTGTACTCAAACTGCATTTCTCTGAGTCACTCCATTCAAATTTAAACTTTGGTGCTATTCCTATTCAGCAGGCTATCGTTACCCCACCCCCTGTTCTGTTTCAGCCACTCCTCCTCAACAAACCAGCATTTAGGTGATTTCTCTTCTCCTCTCTCTCCACAGACTTTTGGCTCCTCCAAGGGTGCCTGAGGGATGCGAGGGCAGAAAAACGCAGCCCCCCCATGGCTTTCCACCGCAACTTCATGTATGAATTCAAGTGCAAACAGGATCTCCATACCGCTTGGCTGCATGCCTAGGAAAGACCCCGGCGATGCTCCGTATCAGCTGCCCTCCACCCTCACCACCACCCTTGGTGGGCTCAGTCTTTTATAGCTGCTACTCATGTCAGTCTAAACCTTTCAGGTGCTTTCCCCATTCACAGATTATCTCCACTTGCCTCTAGTGGCCGCTAGCCCCTAAACCTGCATTGTCAGCCTAGATTACTCTCTGCAGTTCCTGCGCTGGCCCCTAGTGGCTGCTACTGCAACTACACTCAGCAGTATTCCAAACATTAGCTGAGCCAAAATGTGGACACTTCAATTATTATGCCTTCTCTTACAAACAATCCTCTTCTTAGCACCTGCCCCCCCATTAACACTCTTACTGACAACCTCTCTCCTCCTGCCAAAATATCATACACTCTCCCATTTCCTCTGGAGTCACACCTTCCCTTCCCCACATATACCACTCCAATACTAACTCTTCTTCTCACCATCTCCCATTCTCCCCACCATCTATCCCCCTATCCACCCCTTCCTATCCTCACTACCCATCCACCCCTCTCTGCTCCACTCCCACCTCCTCAACCTGGAGGCTCTACCATGATGCTTGAACCTCCATGCCCCACCTTCCAAACGTCACTCAGGAGCATCCAAACTCTCCCCTCTCCTCACATACTCTGTCCTCCTCCTGCTCCTGGCAGGTGACATACACCCTAACCCTGGCCCCTCTGTGTCCAGGCAAAGCCCAAACTACCCCCCACCCAAACAGGCCTGCCCTCTTGCCTCTCCCCTGACTCATTCCCTAAAGGCCTCCTCATTTTCCATCTAAATGCTAGAAGCCTCCTACTCAAATTCGATGCCCTTAATGTATGGGTCACCCAATACTGGCCCGACATTCTCTGCATCACGGAATCATGGCTATCTGCCAAAATACCCAACTCCTCTATTGCCATCCCTGATTACAACTTATTTTGCCAGGACCAAGACAAGAGAGGAGGGGGTGTGGCACTATACATCAGGCAAGCCTTCCCGTGCTCTATCATCTTCAGTGAATCTTGCCACTCTTCCCATGTATTCATTATTGTGCACCTATCCTTTCCCTCCTCCATCCCCCTGTATATTGGAGCTCTTTACACTCCACCAAAGACCTCACCCAGCTCACTCGTTAATGCCATCTCGTTGATCTCTTCCAGAACATCAAGCGGTGAACTTGTGCTTCTAGGCGATGTCAATCTTGACTGACTCTTCTCCTCCACCAAACTCACCACCCTAAAAATTGAAGCCCTGAACCTCTCTCAGCTTATCCAGGGATCTACCTGCCTAAACCTTCAGTCCTATAACCACACCCTTTTGGATTGAATCTTATCTACCCATCCCCACCATACATCTACCTCAGGTATTTTCTCCAATGCCCTCAGCGACAACTGCGTTACTTACTGTGTCTGCAAAATCCACTCCACACTCTCATATCCCAAATTCATCTGGTCTCACCCACTACACCTCCTAAATGAATACGCCCTGCAGTGTGACCTCTCAGATGCAGACTGGCTACCAGTCCTTTCTGCAGCAGATGTAGAAATTGCTCTATGCCATTTCTGCGGTATCTTCTGGAGTATCTGGGGCCTACATGTTCCCCCCAGGAAAGTCAGGGTAAAAGGCTTCCACCACCCCTGGATTACACCTGACCTTAACACCCTGTGTCATTCCAGGTACAAGCCATGGAGACTACATAAAGCCTCCCAGGCTTCATGTGATCTACAATCCCACAGACATCTTAGAAACAAATGTACTAAAGCCATTCGCCTATACAAAACTTCTTACTTTAAAGTGCAGTTCATGCAGAATCAAGACCCCCACGTGTCTTTCTGGAAAATGATTAACTCTCTTCTGGACCCACCTACTAAACAGGCATGTCCGGAATTCTTTGTCTCCTGTGCTCTCCCAAACTTCCCCCTCCCTCCCCCAATTTGGTGGATCCTCTCACCCCATCCTCCGGCTTCCTCTTTCCACCCTTCACACAGCTGGAAGTGTACAAAGCACTGTCCTCTCTTAGCATGACCAAATCCAGCCCCAACGTCATTCACCCCAAACTACTCCAAATCTCTGCCTTCACTATAGTGGCCCCCTGACTCACATACTAAATCTCTCATTATACACAGCCACTGTCCCAAAAGCCTGGAAACTGGTCAAAATCATCCCTCTGTACAATGGTGGTGATTCCTCCCTCCGGGGAAATTACAGGCCTATTTCGCTCCTCCCCATCCTTGTCAAAGTCCAGGAATCACTCATATTGTCCAAACTATCAGTCTTTCCCTCTCTTCCACCTGCTCTCTCTCCCCCTTACAGTCAGGTTTTAGAAAATACCACTCCACCATCACCACCCTTCTATGCATAACCAACTCCATCCTCTCTGTCATGGACAACAGCCAAACCACCGCTGCCATATTCATTGACCTGGCCAAAGCCTTCGACTCTGTCTTCCATCCGCTGTTTCTTCATAAACGTAATTCTTTTGACATCGCCCAACCTGCCATCACCTGGTTCCACTCGTATCTTCATAACCGACAACAATCTGTTCAAATAGGCTATACTATCTCCACTCCTCTCCCTATCATATCAGGTGTCCTCCAAAGCATTATACTTGGTCCCATCCTCTTCCCTCTCTTCATTAATGACCTTCCCTCCACCTGCCTCTCCTCCAATGTGTACCTATATGCTGATGACACTATCATCTTTGCCTCTGGCCCTTCCTACAACTGTATCCTCCCCAAACTCCAAGATGACTTCAACAGAGTCTAATCATGGTTTCTTGACAGCCTGCTTACACTCAACTCAAAAAAGCTGTTACCATCGTCTTTGGGTACAGGCAAAAGCTTGCAACACTCCCTGCCCCCACAGTGATCATCAACCTGTATGGCTCTCCTCTGGAGCTTGTCCCAACTTCCAAGTACCTGGATGTTTGGCTGGACAAACACCTTCACTTCTCCACCCATGTTGAGGCCATCTGTTCCAAATTCTGGCCTAAACTCACTATCCTTTACTACCATAAAGACAGCCTGCCTATCCCCACCCATTGTGAGCTCATATGTAAAACAGTCTTATCCATCATAGCATATGCTGACATTGTCTATGGAACGGCCCCAGCATCCTCTCTCTCCAGATTAGATATTCTTCTCAACTCCTTCTGCTGCTTCGCCACTGCCTCCCCCTCACTCACTCACCACTGCCTACTCTACATCGCACTTGCCCTTGCTCCGCTTACCCACAGGAGAGAGAGAGCCTTCCACAGCACCTCCTTCATAGCTAAATTTTGGTTTGATTCCCTTTCCCCACCTCACTTCCCTCCTCACGCCAGCTACCTCTCTAAACTGCCTGCTTCACCACAGGGCCCTTGCACTTTTCACCTGCCCTGACCACACACTATCACCTGCCAAGCTGCCGTTTCTCAACATCTCCCCTTTCTCTGGAACAATCTCCCCTCCGTACTCCACCTAGCCCCTTCTCGTTCTGCCTTCTCTCAACTCCTCAGACCCCTACCCTCTCCACATTACCCTAAATGCTCCAATGGTACCAGCTTGCTCCTGAGACCACTTACAGTCACTACTCATGTATCCTATCCCCCAACTGTAACCTTGCCCTATCTTGCCCATTTACCCTGTATGCTCACAAAGTTTTGTATTATGGCTAATTTATTACATTTCTTTTTGTAAAACTGTCTGTACAAACTGTTTGTATCCCGTATTTTTTTACCATGTCTTACTCTTTTCTCCTGACTGTACACTCTGTACCCCGGTCACACCTGGAAATGAACCTTGGCTCGGTGTGCCTTTTCTAGTCATCAAAATTTTAAATAAAAAAAATTAAATAAAAACAATGCAAAGCTAGCAAGGGTAATTGGAGAATGGATCAATGATCCATAGACAGCACATTTCCAGCTGTCCATGGAGACAGAGGATATTCCAGAAAATTGTAGAAAGGTGACAGCTGTGCCCATTTATTCAAAAGGAGACAAGTTGATCCTGCAAATTATAGGCCAATAAGCCTGACCTCAGCCCTTAGAAAAACAATGGAGGACATTATAAAGGAAAGAATGAAGTAAGATACATAAAAATGAAAAATCTAACAGACATTAGCCAACACGGGTTTAGAAAAAACAGATTGTGTGCAATGAATGCACTAGTTTTTACGAAATGGTCAGTCACTAAGCAAAAACAAATCAGTAGTATCATGTACTAGGATCTACAAAAGGCATTTGATAAGGTCCCACATAAAGCACTGGTTATGAAGCTACATAAGATGAGTCTAGACAAAAAGATTCTAGCCTGGATCTCTGCCTGGTTGGACAATGGATCCCAATCAGTAAGAGTCCTCGTTAATTTGTCAGAACCCGGCAGGGTGACTAGCAAAGTGTCGCATTGATCCATGCTGGGTCCAGTGCTGTTTGAACTGTTTATCTCTGACATAAATGTAAATGTCAGAAATTGGCTGGTGAAGTATACAGATGACGCCAAGCTAGGAGCCATAGTTAGCACAGAAGAGTAAACAAGAAACCTAGAAAGGGATCTAGAATCAATGGAAAAGTGGGTGCAGAACAATAGTATTTCCTTTAATCAAGCTAAATATGTTGTTATGTATCTGAGTTTCAACAATAAAAAGCATAGATGCTACCTCAATGGCTACAATTTAAAGGAAGTTGAAAGTGAATATGACTTTGGCACACTGATTCATTGCAGAGGGGCTGGAAGGAAAGGTCTGCCTGTTTGCAGATGACACCAAGATCTGCAACAGGGTGGATACTCCAGAAGGGGTGCAGAAAATGAAGAGGGACCTGGAGAAGCTTGAAAGATTGTCAAAGGTGTGGCAACTGATGTTTAATGCAAAAAAGTGCAAGATAATGCACCTGGGTAGGGGGGAACCCTGGGCAGAGCTACAAGATGGGGGGGTAGGTGCTGATCATCACCAAAAAGGAAAGGGACCTAGGGGTTATCATATCTGATGACCTTAATGTATCAAAGCAGTGCTCAAAGGCTGCAGAGAAGGCCAGTGGCATGCTGGGATGCAAAGGCCGAGGTATTACTTGTAAGACACCGGAAGTGGTGATGCCATTGTATAAAACACTGGAAAGGCCTCACCTGGAGTACTGCATGCAGTACTGGAGACCACACATGCATTAAGACATAAACAAGGTGGAGGCTATCCAGAAAAGGGCGACAAAGATGGTGCATGGTTTGCACCACAAAACATGTGAGGAGAGACTAAGAGACCTCAATATGAACTCACTGGAGGAGAGGAGAGAAAGGGGAAACATGATAGAAACTTTAAGTACCTCAAGGTTATAAACAAGGTGAAGGCGGGAGATCTTTTCCAATATAGAAAAGATACCTGAGCAAGGGGTCTCAATATGAAATTGGGGGGAGGGATTAAGAGGTAATGTGAGGAAGCTTTTCTACACAGAGGGGGTGGGGAACACTTGGAATAGTCTGCCACAAGAGGTGGTAGGGCAAGCACAGTGGAGAGGTTTAAACATGCCTGGGACAAGCACAGGGGAACCTTGGGTCAGAAGGGAGTGATGAAAAGCCATTGACCACTTAGGGTGAGTGGATGCATACATGTATAGGGTCTATGGGCAGACTGGATGGGCCTAGCGGTCCTTATCTGCTGACAATTTCTACGTTTCTAAGACTGTGGCTTTGGAAACCACTGTAAAAAGGTAATCAGAACAGCTAAGAGAATCCGGTTGTGTATCAGAAGTGCCTTTGTCTGCAGAGTCTAATATTAACTTCATTATACAAAATTTACTTAAGACCTCACTTGGATTACTGCTTTACTGTATGGAGCCCTCACCTTAGGAGGGATATAAATAATATTGAGAGGGTGCAACACAGAATCACAAAGATGATAAATAAGATAAAAGACATGACCTAGACTAGCAGATCAAGGATTGTACACACTTGAACGTAGAAGAGAAAGAGATGACATGTTGCAGATGTATGAGGCAACAGGAGATGGTGAACTAATGAATAGCATGGGGTTATGTTTTATTAATAGAGAAAGGTGCAACAATAAACACATTATGACTGAATTTTCAAAAAAGAATAATAGAAGTGGCTAATTTCCATATAGAGCAGTGAAACAGTGTCAGCAGAATTATTAGACATTTTTAAAACCAAAATTGATAAATTCCTTTTACAAAATGATTAAAACAAGTGGTCCTGCGAAAGTGGGAGACAGGCTCAATGGGCTCTATGCCTTCTTTTATCTGACAACCAAGAGTAGACATGAATGGAACAATACCCCCTGTCTCTTGGTATGAGAAAATCACTAAACCTCTTGAAGAGTGCCAACTCAGTTTTTTTTTTTCAGTTGTTTAACCAGTGCTGGAAGAAGACTGAAATCCTGACTGGAGTGGCCCATAGATGTCACACCTTTCCAGGTGAGTCTCAGATTGCTTTACCACCACCTTCTTGATTGCGGTACATTCCCTAATGGCCTATAATTCAAGGTAGTGTCAGGACACAAGAAGGATTTCTTTAGGAGGGCCCTCACCACTGCCCTTTTCAGAGAGGCAGGGAAAGCCCCTTCCCTCAAAAATGACCTCACAGCCTCTGAAGTAATTGGATCTAGGGCCCCACACAGACAATAAGCAGCTGGGTTGACTCAGGATCCAATAGACAGTTGGTGAGATACAATCTTCAGATCACCGAGAACCCCCCCCCCATCATCCATCATAGGGCAGAATTCTTCCCAGGAGATCCAATTACCTTTGCTCATCACAGGCCTGGTACTTCCAGCCCATAACAGACCAGTTGAGGGGATTCCACTTTGAATGGAGAACACCTTGAAGAAAAAGAAAAAAATAAACTTACTGCACTTGTCTGCAGAAAAAAGACTCCTGGACTATAGACAAGAAGAGTTAATCAGCCTATCCACAATGCACAAAGGTTGAGCCAATCAATTCTTTGCCACAGTAACTGCCCTTGACATGAACTCTGTTGTTTTAATATTGACTGCATACTGATATTCACTGTAGCGAGTTTTCAAAACCAATCTGACCTCCACCAAGTGGGACCTCTACCAAGAACACTCCATCTTCTCTCCCTTAGTCTTCAACTGCCTGAGTCCCACACAGTACCGTGGAAAGCCTGTGGCAGGAAAATCAAGGGACTAACACAGAATGGTGCTATGGAGTCAAGGTCATCAGTAAGAGCCACAGCCTCCTCAACCCCACTCATACAAGCTGACATCATACCAGATAGGTCCAAAACTGCCAGGAATCTGTATATCTCCTGATCTTTTTAGAGCAGTAATGGACCATATCCATGAGGGGTATGTAAATGGAAGGATCCCACAAAGGAAATACACAGCATGATGATCCAACCAAATGACCAGATCAACCATGACTTTGCTATTGTCAAGGCCTGATGAGAAAGCCAGGTCCAAGGCATGGTTGTGCTGATGGGTTCCAGTCTCACAGACTGTGCTAGGCCCAGCTGTGCCATCTGCTGGAGAAATGACTGACCAAAAGTTAAGGCTTCATAATCAGTCTAGGCACTGAAGTCCATGAGAACAATAAGTCTCAGAGTCTCAGAGACTCCAATGTCATGTCTGTGATGAAGTCTTTTAGTTCCTGCAAGACCTCACTCCTATACCCCAGAGGAGAGTACATGAGAATGATCCAGCAAACTGCACCTGGACTATACCTCACACCGACCTGCATTCAAAACACTTTATCACTCCCTTGGGTCATGCAACTAGTCCCAAAAAGTGTCTAAAACAAATGGCCACACTGCCATCTCTTCATTCCCACTTTGAACAATGTATCACTGAATGTCTTCCCATGACAGAGGTCCCCAGCACAGGGCCAGAGTAAGCACTTACTCAGGTTTCATGATACAAGCTTGGTCAGCTATGGAATTCACTGTGTGGATTTCTAACGTCGCAGTTTTGTTCCTTAAAGATCTAGTGTTACAAAGCATTAACCAAATGGGAGGGGCGGAGCCAGCAGGTGAAAAGTTACTGTGATGGGAATATGATGAGGTTAAGTTATTGTTTTCTTTATTAGTGTAATTATTTTTCTTTTGTTTATGCTTATTTTCATATAAGCTCTCATTGTTTGGAAGGGATACAAAATGGCTTCTAGGTCACATGTCCAGGCAGCTCTCAGGAGAAACACTTGCCAACTGAGAATATGTGAGATTTCCCATGAGATAATCCAGCAGAAGACCCTGGCAGATGTGAGGGTTCTTTTTCTGGTATGCAGACATCCTGCAACAAGGATGAAGATAGGGTTGTAAAGCTGGGTTGTAAAGCTGTGAGTAAGGATGACACTAATTGAGGATAAAGCCAGTTGACCTGGTGATATCACACACACACACACACACACACGCACACGCACACACACACACACACACACACACACACACACACATATACACACACTCATGTTGGTGGGGAACACAGGGGGGCTGTCACTCATGGAACAGGTAACACCCCCACAGCCATGAGCATCTAAATTGGGGAGCTGGGCACCATGCTCTCTTTCTCTCTCTGACTTTTTATATCTGGTAAAAAAGGGACAGCCCTGCCAATAGCTAGTTTAAGGACAGTTATTTATTTATTTATTTATTTTTGAAAGCGGAATTTACAACCTTTGAGTCAAGGACTCATTTACAAAGGCACCTTGTCGCAGGGAGGGTGGACATGGTTACAGTGTGAGATATAACAGTGGTAACATGCAGGTGCAATACAGATAACAAAAGAACACAATATAACAGTGGTTTATGGAATAAAGTTACATGCAGTAAATAGAAATCATATAAAGTAGAAAAATAGTAGAAGTCACAACCTGGTCGTACCAGGAAATACCTATGTGGAAGGGTGGGGGCAGGGGTGAGGAAAAGAAAAAAAAGGGGGGGGCAGTCCAATGGACATTTAGTTAAGTATTCTTTCAAGCTATCTCTCAGGTAAATATAGACTCTAGGAGAAACTAGATTTTCACAGGTTCTTCTTACAATCATCTGCCTGTTAACCTTGTTTTATTTTCCTTTCCAGTAAACTTGTAAATCTTTTGTCTTGCTGTACATATCCTGTTTATTTGTTAATACCTGCAGTATCTAGTGGTAAAGAATCTATTTTTTACAGATCAGTGACTGTGCCTCAGTATTGAAAGGGTTATTTTAATATTTCTGCTGGTAAACAATGGATTCTCCGTTTACAGCCCACAATCTGAGGTACATGCTATCAAATATTATTGTGTTTACCTTGTGGGGTTCCTGAACAGGACAGGGTATTTCCCTGAAATAAGCAGGTGGTGGCCATGAAGTGAATCAGAATATCAAAACTGCCCTGAAAGCTGGTACAATCCAAGGGACAGTTTGTCACAAACTGGTGGCAGCCTGTTGGGATCTGTGTACAAATTTAAAGCCTAAATTTCTGTGTGTAGTATGCTTTCCTGGGGGAACTAGGAACTCTTTGAGAGATATAAAAGCCTTACCTAGCATGCAGGCAAACGGAGAGCACCAGTAGAAAAGTTACCTTAATAAGCTATGAAACAGGATAGACAGAAGACTACATTGTTTACTATTTTTTTTTATTTCTAGAAACAAGGTTTAATGCAGTGTGATTAGCAAAGACAAATTCCTCAACATACTGCAGATTTACTGTGCCTCAGATTTGTGAGCTGCACAAATACAGGGGGATTGTCTATGAGGGCCTCATAGAAGCCTTGGCAGGGCAGGTCCAAATGCAGGGAAAGCAGTCAGTTCCTGGGCCATATGACAAAATGCCTGTGGGGGAAACAGTTGCTGAGAAAGATGACCAAAGAAACGAGACGGTCACAGACGATCAGCTAGAGGGGCACCTGATGTCATGAGGTGGTGAGGTAGTATAACCCAGCCCTGAGCCAAGAATCAGTACAGCAGAGTCTCAAAATCAGCTTGGGCTCATGATAATGGAGCTTGTGCTCAAAAAGGCAGAACTGCAGAGGGTAAGGGAAGCTGAGGAAAAAGAGAAGGCATACCAGCATGAAATCTAGATACAGCAAGGAGGGAGAGAGAGAGAGAAAGAGAGAGAGAGAGAGTGAGTGAGAGAGAGAGAGTGGAGAAAGACAGAGAGAGAGAGAGAGAGAGAGAGAGAGTGAGAGTGAGAGAGAGAGAAAGAGGAGAGAGAGAGAGAGAGAGAGAGAGAGCAGCATTAGCATGAGCCTCTCAAATGGGAAGTGAGAGAGAAGGAAAAAGACATGGAAAAAGAAGAAAGAAGGAATGAGCAGAAAGAGAGAAGGATTGACAGCATGAAAAAGAAATGGTAAAATTGTGCCAGAAAGCACAAAATCAAACCGTATATAATAGCATTGGAGGTTAAACCCATGAAACCACAATTAATTCTAAAATGTTCCTCCATACTGGGAGGGGAATGATATTGATTTGTTTTTAAAATCATTTGAGAGGGTATGTGTGCAGTTTAAATTAGACAGTGCTTCGTTGATGACCCACCTCACACCATTGCTTACTGGTGATGCTTTGCATGCATTTACTGGAATGGATGATCAAAACCATATGGACTATGAGAAAGGTAAGAGGGTGTTACTGAAACATTTTTGCACTAACTCCTGAGTCATATAGGTGAAAATTCAGGGAACTGAAAAAGGGCACTGGAGACAGCTACTTTATGTAGAATTGCTTGTTCAAATGTGTACCTATCTAGACTGCTGGGTGGATGGGGTGAAAGATAGAAGCAAATAAAAGATTTGTTTGTAACGGAACAATTTCTTAAACTTGTGCCTGAGGACCTGGCTGTATGGCTACTGTACCAGGTATGCAGCTCCATGAAGAAAGCAGTAGAAAGTGCTGACCTGTATGTAGCTAGCAGACCACACACATAGTGTAGGAATAATGATCCAGGAAGGGCAGCCTAAAGTAAACCAACCTGCACCCAAGTCCATAACACAACACCCTTGTCCTAAACAGAACAGGGAGACTGGAGCAGAGAAGTGCTTCATTTGCCAGAAAGTGGGGCATCTATCCCCTGACTGCTCTAGAAACATGAACAAAGGGCAAACGCCTGGGGGAGATGGTGATCAAGACAGTACCCACTTGATAGCAGCCTGTGCACAGACTGTAATGCCACCTAACTCTTCCATGCATATGCACCCTATTCTAGTTAATTAGACAGTAACACAGGGATTGAGGGACACTACTACCTTCATCTTCATGTTGAGGCAGGATCTGATCTGGGTGGAGCATATTCTGCCTATGCAGTTTTCCAAGATTCAGGGGGTCATGGGTCCTGTGTTCCAAATACAAATGGCTCGGGTCTTCCTGAGCTGGAAAGGTGGCCATGGAGTAAAGGAGTTGTGAGTCATGACTGAGCTCCCTGTGGATGTGATCATAGGGAATAATTATGATGAAAGGGAATCTCTGGTGTGTGTTACTACCCACAGTCAGGCAAAAAGACAAGCTTCTGAGGGTGAGGAGGTGGCAACACAGTCTGTCTGAACCCCTCTCTCAGCAGCTGAGGAAGCAGCTAGTATAGGTGAGGGGCTAGCTAGGATTAGCAGCCCTGAGCCCCAGCTGCAAACAGAGAAAATCTTAGCCATGGGCAGGTTTCCTTCTAAAAGGGAATCAGGGAGGTTATGGATAGGAGGAGCTGGGCATAGCTCAGCTGGCTGATGGTATCCTACAGAAACTGACAGAGATAGCAGATAGTGCTGAGTACTCTCAGGGGAGTAAAAAAATAGTTTACTAGGAGAATGGGCTACTGTACAGGGAGTGTACACCACGAAGGAGGCTAGTGGGAGAGGTACTTCAGCAGCTGGTAATCCCTCAGGCTTACTGCAGGCAGCTTTTAACCCTGGGCCATGACATCACCTTTTCAGACCACCTGGGTAATACCTGCACAAAAGACTGGCTTGCCAACAATTTATTTTGGCCTTTTGACCTAGGATGTACACAGATGTGGCAAATTACTGTAGAACTTGTTCACAGTACCAGAGAGAGGAAAACGTAGGGGACAAGAATAAACATAGAAACATAGAATTTGATGGCAGATAAGGACCATGTGGCCCACCTAGTCTGCCCATTTCCCTACTGAATGGATAAGCTGCAGATCCTAATTAATCAACAGCCTACTTCCTCCTACCCCCCACTGGAATTGCCTTATATCGGTCCCATGCATTCTTGAATTCCCCCACGGTTTTTGACTCCATGACATCCTCAGTAAGGCTGTTCCATGCATGCACAATCCTCTCCATGAAAAAATACTTCCTCACATTACCTCTGAGCCGTCCCCACTCTATCTTCAAATTGTGCCCCCTTGTTCTTGCACATCTTTGTTTCTGAAAGATGCTACCCTATTGGACTTTGTTGATTCCCTTGAGGTACTTGACAGTTTCTATCATGTCCCCCCTCTCCCTCCTTTATGACAAGGCATCTTTGGTACCCCTGCCTAAGAGGGTAGGTGTGGACATAGTGGTGACCCTGAGCACCACAAGACACCCAGATAAAAAATATATAACAGTTTTCATGGACTGTGCAACCAGGTATCCTGAGGCGGTGGCCATGCCCACAGTTGAGGTGTTGAAAGTGGCTGATGAACTCCTATGAATCTTTTGCAGAGATGGATTTCTCCAGGAGATTTTGTTAGACCAGGGGATGAATTTCAAGTTCACTAATGAATAGTCTGTGGGAAAAGTGTGAGATAAGTATTTTCCTGACCAGTAAACGAGGTAGTGGGACAGATATTTGCCCCACACCTGTTTGCTTACAGGAAAGTCCCACAGGAGTTCACAGTGTTCTCCACCTTCATGGTCCTGTTTGGTCACAGGATGAGGTGGCCCCTTGATTTAGTTATGGATGAATGGGAGTGAGACCTTGCCTCCCAAGGAAACTTGGTTGTGGTGTACATCATGAATTTCAGGACTGGCTTAAGGAGCTCACGGGGCATGCACAAAAGCACTTAGTCACTGTACAACAGTGGCAGAAAGCCTGGTATATTCATGGGCCCAGAGCCTGGGAGCATGAAGTCAGGCAGCTAGTGATGGTGCTCATCCTAGTCTGATAAAATAAACTGTAGGCAGCATGGGAGGGCCCATTTTCCTTAGTTAGGAAGGTGAGTGAGGTCAATTATATAGTGGGACTGCCTGACATGAGGTGCAGGCAGAGGGTATATCATGTTAACATGATGAAGTCCTACTATGATAGAGAGGAAATGGTCTTCACTTTGTGCAAGGTCCTGGAAGAGGAAAATGAGGTTGAACCACTGGTGGATCTCCTTGGGGAGGTACAGGAGAGAACTTTAGTGGAAAACCTCACCCTCTTGGAGCAGGTGACACTAGCCAAGGCAGAGGAGATTTTTTTTGTGGGGAGTGCTGTGAACAGTTGAGGAAATGATCAAGGGGGAAACCCATGTACACTACAATGGCTGAACACCACATGGATACTGGCACCCAAGTATCACTGAAGCAGTCCCCCTACAGGGTCCCAGAGGGAGTGAAGCAGACTATGCAGGAGGAGCTCAGAGAGATGTTGCCTCTCAGAGTAATCCAGGATTCGAGTACTCCCTTGGCCTTACCCATGGACCTGATCCCCAAAAAGGATGTGATCACAAGGTTATGTGTTGCCTACTGGAGGTTCAACAGCAGCACTGACTTAGATGCCTTCCCCATTCCCAGAATGGCTGAGGCCTTTGAACAGTTGATGGGAGCCCAATTCCTGACCATGATAGACCTGACAAAGGGCTACTTGCAGGTACCCCTAACCCCTGCGGCAAAGGAGAGGTTGATCTTCATCACCCCATTTGATTTATTCAAATTCTGAGTTATTCTATTTGGAATGAAAAATGCTCCCACAGCCTTACATTGGCTTGTGTATTGCATTCTGCCTGGGGTAGGTGAATATGCACTGATATATATGGATGACAGGGCCATTTACAGCCAGACATGGAAAGATCAAGTCAGGCATGTGAGGGAGGTGTTCCACTGACTGAAAGCTGCAGGGCTGACAGGGCAGAAAAATGCCAGATAAGTGTGGCAGAAGTGCCATACCATAGGTACCGGGTGGGCAGTGGATGCACTCATCTAGAGCCTGTGAAGCTTGATGCCATCCAGATGTGGCCCACCCCTACCACAAAGAGAAAGGTAACAGCATTTCTGTGGACAGTTGCGCACTGCAGGAGGTTTGTTCCTCAATATAGTTTTGTGTCGAAACTCCTGTTAGATCTGACAAAAAAGAAACTGCCAGAGAAAGTTCTCTAGATGAAGGTCGATGAATTTGCTTTCTGTCAGTTGAAGGAGGCATTATGTAGGTTGCCCATGCTCACTAACCCCAGTTATGATCTCAAGTTCATCATGCATGTGGATGCCTCAGGCCATGGGCTGTGTGCTGTCTTGACCCAGGTTACACACCAGGGGGAGAAGCACCTTATAGAGTATCTGTGCCAAAAACTTCAGCCCTAGGAGAAGGCATATGTCACAGTTGAGAGAAAGTGGTTTGAGGCAGTGTGGGCCTTCAGAAGCTGCAGCCATATTTGAATGGATGGGAGTTAACTGTGGTCACAAATCATAACTCCCTCATGTGGCTTCAAAGGGCTAGTGGGCAAAATACAAAATTATTGCACTGGAATTTTATACTGTAGTCACATAACAGGACCACCCAGCACCACAGTGGTTCACAAAATGCCAGTGCAGATGAACGGTCTAGGCAGGGTTGAATGCATGGCAGGATACTTTAGGCATTTCCAAGTCCCTATATGAATGACAGTGTCTCTTGGGGGTTGCCTAAAAGAGAAACACCTTCATCTCCCAGGGAAGGGGGGAGAAGTGATGGGAACATAACCAGGTTTAGTTCTTTCTTTTTTTTTGATAGTGTAATTATTGTTTATTTCGTTTATACATGTTTTTAAACAAGTTCTCACTGTTTGAAATGCATACAAAACTACTTCCAGGACACATGTCCAGGCAGCTCTCAGGAGAAACACTTGCCAACTGGGAGGGTAAGAGGTGTCCCATGAGATCACTGAGAAGCACCACACACACACACACACACACACACACACACACTCTTACATGGGTGTGGAACACTGGGAGGAACTGTCACTCAAAGGAGAAGTCACACCCCACAGCCCTGAGCATATAAATTGGGGAACTGGGCACCCAGTTCTCTGTCTATCTCTGGGACTTTCTAAATCTTTTGAAAAAGGGAGGACCCTTCCAACATCTAGTTTATCTGAGTGTGGGAAGGACAGTTCTAGATAAGTGTTCTTTCAAATTAGCTGGTAGATAAATATAGACACTAGGATAGACTAGATTTCTGAGATTCTTCTAGCAGTCATTTGTCAGTTAACTATTTTTATTTCCCTCTACAGTAAACATGTAAATCTTTTGTCTTGCTGTACATATCCTGTTTATTTGCTAATGCCTCCAGTATCTAGTAGTAAATAATTTGTTTTTTATAGAACAGTGACTGTGCTTCATTGTTAAAAGGGTAA
Organism: Neoceratodus forsteri; assembly: GCA_016271365.2. NCBI lineage: Eukaryota > Metazoa > Chordata > Ceratodontiformes > Ceratodontidae > Neoceratodus > Neoceratodus forsteri. Next base: position 87,655,372 of record CM057453.1, read on the forward strand.
TTTGAATATTTCTGCTGGCAAACAAAGAATTCTTTGTTTACAATCCACAATTTGAAATGCAATCTATCAAATATTATTGTGTTTGACATCCTTCCTGGGTCTCTGAGCAGGATGGGTATTTTCCGGACATAATCAGGTGGTGGCAGCAAAGTGAATCATAATACCTGAACTGCCCTGTAAGCTGGTATGGTACAAAGGACATTTATCACAGGTACCCACAATGGAAGCAATTTTTAAATTTTCATTTAATTATTTATTTAGCTTTTGTTTACCAGATGAGATACACTAGGCAAACATGCGATATGCCTATCTTCAGGTATGACCCAGGAGAAATAAAACACATCTTGCACAATGAGCACATTACAATGATAATAGGACAAATAAAAGAAAAATACACAACCATACAATGATGATATAAGACAGTATGATACAAGCAATGAGACATTGATTAGAAAAATATGATTATACATATGATTGGCAAAATAAATTCATTGTACAATGTTCAAGAAATGGTAGTAAACCAGTAGGTATAAGAGTAAGGTAAGACAATAAGTGCAAATATGGTGTGCAGTGGTCATCTTTCATTACTTGAGTCATTAATTATATTTTTATTAATTTTTTATTTTTGTTTTGGTTCCCCCCCCCATTCCTCTGACACTCCCATCTGCGGACCACCATGCCCAGGCTTGCCCCCCTTGGCAGGGCCACGAGGAGGGCCCCCCCTTGGCAGGGCCACGAGGAGGGCCCCCCCTCCCAATGGACACTGTTGGCAAGCCCTGGCTTACCCCTTGGATCAGGGCCATGGGAGAGGGACCCCCATGGCGGACATCAAAGACAGTGGAGATGGGGGCAGCAGAGCGAGTCATCATGCCGGGGGTCTTGCTTTTTTTTCTGATGATTGCTCCTTGGGGGCAGGGACATGCAATTATATCCAGCATCTTCCCCGCCCCCTAAGGTGATGGTGCCAGTCACAGTGGTACCCCCAGCCTCTGTCAGGGTCCGTAAAGCACCATGCACTCTTCCCTCCCCCAGAGAAGGAGAGCAGTCCCCAGGGCACTTGATCCTTCTCTCCTGCTCTCTCCTCTGATTCCCGGGTCCATTCCCAAACTTAGGTCGTTGGCTTCACAAGCAGAAATCCAACCACTGTGCTGGCATGCTAGCTAAGTCATTAATTAGAAAATGAGTTTTAAAAACTGTTTCTGAAACATCTGAGGACATTAAAAAAGATACTAATTATAAAAAAGATACTAATGACGAATCCTTGATGGTCAGAAATACATTTTTGCTAAAAACTATATGAGCTCATTTTACCTGCTCTCTTATTTCATATATGTCTGTCTGTACCTGCCTACTGTTTAACTTTTGGTTGTTCATTTTGACAGCACACTGTTTTGTTAATATTGACTACACTTTTCCACTGAATGTATTTGTCTCCCTGTACCCCTTGGGTGTCATCAGGAAATGAGTTTTGTCTCAGTGTACCTTTCCCAGTTACAAATTTTCAATAAATAAATAAAGAAAATTGTTGCCAACTAACAACACTCTTGCTTTAAGTGCTCTTATCAAAATTCGAATCTCATCATATCAAAATTTCACTTACAATAGGTAATAAATTTATTTTTTATGGAAGTTAAATGTAACTGAAAATATAAGACCCCTCCTCAGTCCAACATGCATATTTTATTTGGCTATGTTAAAAATGCCCCACAGCCTATCTCATATATAGCCAAACTTATATCTGCACGCACTGTATCAGCCAGAGTTTATGAAATAACAATGTCTGATTTTGCAGAGCTCTGCACCTTGTCATTTTTAAGTCAGATGAGCATATAAAATTGACAATACTAAGCAGAGCAGTGACCACATATTATAGAGAGCAAAACTTTAAATGCATAGTTCTTCCCATTATCTGAAAAAAAATGTTCTAAATAACCTTGTAGATGTCAGTAATCCATAGCCTTAGCAAAGCTGTGGCAGGCAATTAAAGCAGAATTCTGTGACTCTTTTAGTTTAAAAGAAAGAAAAGCCATTAATGACCTGTTATATTTGTTCCTGACGTGTTCAGAATATCTTTAGCAATATGACACTATTCCTGGGCAAAAGCCATTTAGCTATTCCTACAATAAGCATTTTAATATTGTGACAAACTCGGTCAGCTTTCTACATGACATGTATGAATACAGTATATAGAAAACATGGAGAGGTGGCTCTGAGTGGCTTAACTAACATTTCAGGGCAGTAGCTGAGAAAGCTCCATTTGAGCCTATACTCCATCCCATACACACACACTCCATTACCACATTTTGTATGAAATATCAAACTGTATTAAATATTAAAGAGTGATTTCTGGACATATCATTTGTGCAAGACAGAGAGCGAAAGAGTTGGTTTTTAGCCTGATTGGTAAAGCAATTTGACAAGGGTTGACATCGTAGCCTGAGGCAACTCAGTTTGTCCCCCTTGGCAGAATTGGAAAGAAGCTAAAACAAGTAGCAATTCTTTAAAAACTGGCCTTGTGACCAAACTATCAAAATAATTGCCATCCTGGAAATAAAGATTCACATGCCTCACTGTCAATGGGCAAGTGCAGTACAAGCAATACAGGAAATATTTATTTTAAAAAGCTTACTGAACTTGAGTTATAAAACAATCTCACTTAGGCTGGTTGAATCTAAATAGAAATCTTACTATAGCAACATACTGTTTTGGAAGTAGGGCCTTTTCTGTACAACTACTGCAGCACTATGAACATTCTAGGCTGACTGAATGCTTAGCTTCTTTTCTTCATTTCATCATGCCCTGTAAGTTATCACATCCACATTGTTGCCTCCAGCTAGAAAGGTAAGTTGCAGTAGCCTTTACAGTCATCTCTGTTGTCACTCTGTGATCAGCTGCAAGGGGTGTATAAAAGCTGGTTCATTTACTTATTACTTCTATTAACATTTTGTAGTGCTATGTAGTTAAGACACAGTAGACCCCCCAGGAAACAAAAAAGAATACTGCAGAACTATGTAGCATCACAGCTGGAAACTGCAATTTCAACTGCTGTTAATTACTTTTGTTATGTAGGAATATGTGCTGACGCTCCATTGCTTCTGCTGTAGGCTCCATCGTATGTCTTCTTTTCGGTGCAGCTCTGTTAAAATTGCAGCCAGTTTTGCTAACATTTTCAGTTATGCATTTGTTCAGTATTATGCAGAGACATACATACAGTACAATAACAACACGTTATCTAAAATAAAGTTAAAGTAGGAACATATCCCAGCTCTGTGGGTACTAAGCACCTTACCTGAAAACTATGCCTGGCCCTAGAGAGGTCTGCTGCTGAAGGTACCGCACCAAATCAGGTCTTCTGCTAAAATAAAGTTTAAAGGGTGGAAACTGCTTCTAAATGGAAGCTCATACAATGGTGTCAGCTGCTCAGTGAGGTTTTCAGGCAACATAACAGTTATGTAAGCAATTACAGAGAAGCCTGCTAGGATGAAGCACAGTGTCACAGGTTTCCTGCATGACAAAAGGGATTAACTACCATTGAAATTGTACTGTTTACTGTAGTAACTCTACTGCAGAATTTTGCAGAGCTGGGATTCATCCTGGTGTGCTGTACATACACAGAGTATGCATTAAGTGTTGTGAGGCTCGTGGCATTAGTTGCTTAATATACACTATGGAGTATATTATTATACTTGTAAAATGGTATTTTACAAAGAAAATAAGAAAAAAAGCAACACAGCATGTTACCACATATTAGGTAACATCATTGCACAGTCAAATGATGTGTATTAGCCAATTATGATGCTTTATCTACCCATTTTATAAAGTTCTTACAAATTGCTCTGCATTCAATGCAGTGAACACAGTTATATAATTTTTAGGGACTCATTAAAAGAGTATTTAACTGTTAGCTCAGTTTGTAAAAGTGTTTAAGTTCTGCATCATAACTGTCCTCTAACTGCAACAAGGTGAAAGCACTATTGTACACAGACAATGCTGAACTCTACAGAACTGACCGTAATGTTAAACCAATTGAAGCTGGCCTAACCAAAGACTTTCCACTACTGGAAAGTGACTTATGACTAACCACCTTATTTTAAACATGAGGAAAACAAAGACAGTGCTCTTTGGGTCTAGAAAACTAGGTACAGATAGGACAGAGTCTCTCAGAATTGTCAAGGTAGTAAACAGCATGAATTACCTAGGCATTCTCACTGACCAGGAGCTTTCCATCAGGCCCAAAGTAGAACACGCTACTAGGTTAGTCTCATAAAAGCTAGGCCTTCTCTACTGACTCAGTGCCTACCTCACAAATGAGACCCGCTTTCTATTGCCCGTTCAGTATTACTTCCAATACTTCTCTACGGAACTTCAATTCCATCTACATTCCGGGAAGCTGAGCTAAGCAAACACGGACATCTCTGTAACAGGGTAGGCAGGTTTGTGACATGTGTGATAACAGAGAGCACTGATATCCTTTCTTCCCTTAGTTGGCCTACACTAGAAGATAGACTGAACTGACATTCAAAATCCTGTATGACTACTTACCTAGCTTCAAGAACATATTGGTACACAAACTATATGACAGAAACATATGCCCCTCTGCCCATCCTCTCCTGGAAACTCCTAGAGCCAAGACCTCAATAGGCCAGTGATATTTCCCACATAAACCTTCTTGGATCTGGAACAAACTCCCCTTCACTATCAAGGAGAGTACTTCACTAGAGTCATTCAAAGGTCTGATCAATGAGTACTTCCACCTCTCAACAGGGTGCACCTGTACGCACCGAGTGCCTGGTGTGATGGTTTTCTCTACCTTTGTTCCCCTCCCTAAACCCTCTGAGACTAATGTTGTGCCTTGCTCTAGAACTTAATTATTTCATTAATGCACCTGGAAATCCACATGGCGTATTGTACAACTTTATGTAACTCAACTAATTGAAATGTTATTATCATGTCACTTGTCTTTTGCCTGTTACTGCTTAACACAATATTCTGTGTACTACCAAACTAAACTATTATCTCTGTTACTTGTAACTAATGTTGGGGTCACCCCTGAAAAAGGGATGTCAGTCTCAGTCAGCCAATCCAGTTAACAAAATTCAATAAAATAAAATAAAAACATTATGTAATTATTTATACTTATGAGTTACACACCAGCACATTGCAATACTGCATGTTTATACAGCATTTAATTTTGTTGTTTATATTTGCCCTTGTTGGCTCTGGGTTGCTTCTGAAAATGGGCCTTTGGTTCAGTGTGCATTACGTGGCTAACAAATAAAATGAAAATGATAATAAATAAAATGTGTAGGAAAAATCCTGCTCTCTGATTGGCTGATACAGCTTGGCACCCATACTTTTTATCACAGAACAATCAATGGAAAAAGCTACCAGTGTCAGAGGTATCCAGTTAGCCAAGATATCAGTGTGCCAGCTCAGAGCTGTCATTGTAAAATGGCAGACATTCTCCCCCACCAAGAAAACAGTTACACTTTGCACCTGCAACATATTAAAAATCTTGCCACCTTCATGACCTAGCAAATCTTTTCTTAAATGTTCCCAATTTTTCTTTTTTCTTTTCCTTGTTTCCTTTTTCACAGTCATGCCTATGCCTGCCCAACCAATCGAGTGATCAGTTCTTTATACCCTGTTCACACAAACATGGATAGCTCATGGGAAACTTTGTCACCAAAGCGATAGTATTCATATATTATGTTATCACTTTTTATGGCACAACAGCTGTGATCCTGCCCATACTCCTGTCTGCCTGGTAACCAGACAGTCAGAAAGAACACAGACTCACACATTTCCTCCATCTCTCTTCCCTTCCATTTTCTTACCAACAATCCCTGAGTCAAGATAACTTTGTACAGACAACATAAAAAACAGCACATCACAACATCACATTTTTCTTACTTAATCACTGCTGCCTACACTGGTAACTTGCAGTACAAGTCCCAATCCTGCTCCTGTCATGACTCTATTTTCTGATTTTCTAATGAACTACTCTGAGAGCAGGATTCAGGGGGCTAGCTTGTGGGGATGCTCTCAAGCTCATGAAGACCCTTCCCAATAGGGCCAGCCTTGGCAGTGATGGTCTTTTCCCCTCTTTCCTATGGCTCGTCCCTCCTGCTATCATAGAACCCCTCACCTTCATTTTTAACCTGGCCCTGACCACTTCTTCCATGCCTGATTCCTGGAAGCACACCAAAGTAGGGCTGATATTTGAAGCCAGTGACTGCCTTTCTCCAGACAACTATTTGCCAATCTCCATTATCCCTCACCTGAGCAAACTATTGGAGAAAATTGTGCACTACCAGCTCTCTGAGCATCTCAGAAAATATAACCTGCTGTGCTCCCAACAACATGGATTCCATAAGCACTATAGTACCACATCAGCCTTGGCCCACTTCACAAACCACATCCTCAGAAACATGGACTAGGGGAAGGCCACTGGTGCTGTATTTGTGGATCTGACAAAAGCCTTTGACCTTGTTGACCACTCCCTCCTTCACTACACTCTCCTCCACCTTGGCTGCTCGACTAAGAGCTTCTCTTGGTTCAAGAGCTATCTCATGGGCATATCCCAGTCAGTCAATATTTGTTCAGCCTCCTCCCCTATCCTGCCAGTCACTACCAGGATCCCTCAATCCATCCTTGGTCCACTGCTATTTTACATCTACATAAACACTCTCCCCACTGACAGTCTATCCTGTGAGGCACTTCTCTACAAAGACAACCTTGTCCTATTCCACAGTGACAAGTCCCTCGTGAACATTTCCTCCATACTAACCCTTAACTGCAGAGCAGCTCACAATTGGTTTCTGTCCAACAGGCTCTTGGTCAATGAAAAGAAAATGAAAGCTCTTCTGCTTAGGTCATAACCATTCCTTGCCAACATCTCCAAATCAAATTCCTTACCCCTTGTGCACACACTGGAAGGCCACACCCTTCAAATTGCTCTCAGCTTCTAATACTTTTGTGTCACCCTTGACCCCTCACTTGTGTTCACGGAACATGTCAACAACATCGTGAGCAGGGTAAAACAGAAATTTGGGTCTGCCTACCACCAAAAGCAGTTCTTGACCTTAAACACACACCTTGCAATTGCCCAAGGCAACCTTCTCTCCCTTATAGACTACTGCTCCCCCATCTATTTCCAGGTGTCCTGTGCTCTGCATTCCAGGCTGAACTCCATATACTACAGCATTTGTCACTTCACGTTACAGTCTCCTTACTCTACTCACCACTAGGACTTATACCAGTTGCTAGGATGGCTCCCACTCAAGGACAGCTTGACTATGCCCTTGGGTACATTATAGACAACACCCTCAGAGATGGCCACCTGTCCCCATACTCTCTCCTCCTCAAGGGCAGAGTGGCATTAAGGTGCCTACATGGATCATCTGTCCCCTTGTAAGTCCCTAGAATATACTCCACAATGGGCCATAAAGCCAGTTTCTTCTCTGCCCCCACCTTATGGAATAAGCTCCCCACACCACTCTGCTTGACGGACTCTCACCCCACCTTCAAAACCAACCTCAAAGCTTGGTTGCTGTCAGAAGCCAGATGTGTTTGCTTATCAGGGCAATCAGTGCATCCCCTTCCTATAATCCTCCTCCCCTGTACCGGTGTCATACCCTTTCTTGAAGCACCCTCATCCTATCTGGCTATGTACTCTCCCCTTTCCTGCCTTTAACACAGCACTTACTCTATGTAGATGGCATGTAAACCCTTCTCTGAGATTTTTGTACCATAACAGAGTCTCGACCTGATTATTGGTTTGCTTACTGACCTTGCACCCTACTGTAATTAATTGTATGTATTGTCATTATGTACCTTGTTTCTGCAACCAAATTGTGATACCTATTAATTCCCGGGTAGCACCTGAAAATAGGCATTTGTTGTCTAGTGTGCCTACCTGGTTAACAAAAACAAATAAATAAAATAAATAAATAAATTTGCTATAACTTGTATTTGCTCTACTCAGTGTGCCATGCAAAAGTATTGTCATTATGTACCTTGTTTCTCCAACCGAATTGTGATACCTGTTAATTTGCTGTAACTAGTATTTTCTCCACTCAGTGTGCCATGCAAATGATCTGGGTCTTGCCAGAAAATGATCCACTGGATGAGTGCACACTCCTGGTTATCACAGACATAAATAAAATAAATAAATAAATACCTACAAATACAATATGAAAAAGGAATTTCTTGATAACTGTCCACACTCCTCCCCAAAAAACAATAAATTATTAATAAAAATGATATTAAAACACATTGCCAACAATTCATTCATCAGACACATGCACTGCATTAGCACCTATACTACAGTCTATACTTGTACCCCCAATGCTCAGAAGAAGGTGGGGACTCACCACTCCATGCAAGTAAGGAATTTCATCAGGCACACAGCATATGGTGTTTTGCTAAATTTTTAATCAGATAACACTGCGATATACAGTGAGCCAGTGTAGCCCAAGGAGGCAACCCACAAACAACAACGTTTCACATTCTAAATCAGTGCTTTGTGTATCAAATTGATAGCACTAAGGTTGGGGCATTGTCACAATATTTTAATTGCTTGTAAGCACATATTGTGTATATAAAGAGTCACAATAGGGGTGCTCTTCAACTTGACAAAGAACTTGGGTTGAATGTGAAACGTTGCTGTTTGTGGATGGCCTCCTTGGGCAACACCGGCTTACTGTACAGTATATCACCATGTCATTGGATTAAAGATTTGGCAAAACACCATATACTGTGTGCATAATGAAATTCCTTACTTGTATGGAGTGCTGAGTTCCCCCTTCTTATGTGTTTTGCCTTTGGGACTTACAAGAACCACCACTGCAAAGAGCAACCCTCTTTGTATCGAGTACCCCAATGACTGCTCACCAGCAAAGGGGCTATTTCATGGAAAATTAATTTTTTTATTTATATTTTTTTATTTGTTTAAGTTGCAAAAATTCCCCCATAAAACCCATTTTATAAACACAATAAGACATTCTGGGGTGTCGGTTGTGCTGTGAGAAATGCACTTCCTGGAGTTGTAGGCATTTTGCCTGCAGACTTGAGTTGCACTACATACTGTACATTGACATGTGGTCATCCCAGCAGAGTCAGCACCCTGCTAAATATTATGTCTCATTGTTTAAACAGTATACAGTACACTGAAAGATACAAAATAATAAAGTGAAATGCTTTAAAGCAGTAGTATTTGTTGGTAAATATATGTGTGTGTGTGTATATATATATATATATATATATATACACACGGTATATATCTTTATATTATGGTAGCACGGGAGTGCTACCATAGTTAGGGTTTAGGAGCCATTTACATGTTAAACCCCAAATGTTGCACCTTAATAACTTTGCAACCGTTTGGCAGATTTGCCTGAAATTTGGAATACATGATCAAGACCCATATGCCTTGTCATCTGCCAAGTTTCGTACCGTTTGGATGCACAGCTGTGGAGTTATTAAGTGTGATCTGTGCATGCGTTTACGCTTTTTCTGGAATTCTACGGTCGCGCCTACAGGTAGCACGGTTTGAGCGACCATCCCAAAATCTTCAGGGAACATGCGGCCAGGGTCCCTGATGTGCCTTTTGAAGATTTTGTAAAAAAATATTAAACTGTTCAAAAGTTATGGCAGTCCAAACTTCTGTTTTTTTCCCATAGGATAACATTACGCGTTCGCCGCGCCTTTGAGGGCCCGTATCTCGAAAATGGTGCGAGATACGGAGTTTTAGTCAAAAAATTATAGCCCCCATTATGGGTTATGTAAAAAAATAGCCAGGAAAGTGATAATACATATGACTTTTAATTTTTTTTTCTATGTCGTATGGTTACTGAGATATAAGCAATTTACTATTACAGCTACTGATTTTTGTGTTACGAGAGTCATTATTTTGCATACATTCTTGCTACTCACTGTCTTTCTATATACAGCTTTTGGGGAAAACCAGCCTGTGCGCATACATTACTCTTACCATTAACGTTTCTGCTTGCGGTTCCATTACCGTTTACTTACGTTCCACAATAACGCTCCATGTCGTTACCTTTGCATTTCATTTGCAGTTGCGTTTCCATTGTTTTTAACATTTCTGTCTACAGTACTGTTCCTCTTTCTGTTTCTCTTTGTGTCACTATGCGCATTACGATTTGCGTTTGAGGGCACAATGTTACAATACGACAAGACATCACCCCCGTGCTCACGCTGCTGCATTATATTCATTATTTCTCATTATCATTCTCAAAAAGAAGGGAAATTAGAGGCAAAAAAACTCAGTTTAATGCATCAGTTAGGGTTGTTCCACAGTGCCAAAAGTGAGGAAATTCGATGTTAGGGTTGAAACCCCCTTTGCACCCCTCCAGCCCACCCCCCCACTGGAATCGGGGTGTGAATTGGGGTCATCGGTCCTAACTGTCACCCCATTCTCCTATTCCTCAGGTTCTTTCCACATGTGATGGGGTGACACTTAGGGCTGATGGCCCAATGCACCAATTCCAGTTAGGGAAGGTGGGCTGGAGGGGCGAAAAGGGGTTTCCCCCTATCAATTTCATTTTTGTCATTGTGGAACAACTCAACTGATGCATGAACTGAGCTTTTGCCTCTAATATATATATATATATATATCTTTGCAAAAAACATTGTTAATGGCCAGTTAGGTGGATACCACAACAACAAAAGCAGGGAAATGAGGCATTAGGATTTCCAACCATAATGCTCAACCCCCAGTGTTCCCCTCCACCAACCCAACCCACCCCATCCCCCCACCCAACACACACCAACAGGTGTCGGCGTGTGCCATGGGGTCATGTGCTCAAGGTCTGGACCACCTGTGGAGCTGCCCTCTTGGTCTCTCTGTGACCCTTTCAAGTGCTCAAGGTCTGGACCACATGCATAACTGCCCTCCTGGCCTTTCCAACCCTTTCAAGTGCTCAAGGTCCGGACTGCCCACGGAGCTGCCCTCGTGGCCTCTCTGACCCTTTCAAGGTATGCTTGGATGCTTGTGTGACTGCAATTCAACTCCGTTGTTCATGGATTTTCAAACTTGGTACCTTTTTTTATTGAGGATCACCAGCGGGCTTCCGGGGCTATTTGCGCAAGGAGACCTGCTCAGTGTATTCTATCTGTTACCCTCTGACGGCGTTTCTGCTGGACTCTATTAACATTTAGCTGTTTGAGCTTTAATTTGTATTGGCTAGGAATTAGTTAGGAATTTCTTAAGAGAAAAAAAAAAGAAAATGACTCCTCAATCCTGCATGTTGTGAATTTGGAGCCTAAGCCCTTTCTATAGGTTGCAATCTTTAGGTCTCAGCAAGCCTTTTCACTCGGAGCTAGACATACACAAATGGACTGGAGGCTGCCGCTTAATTATTTTAAACTCCTAAAAGCCAGCATGGATTGTATCTGGAGCTTAAAACCTACTCTACATGCAGTAATCCTTAGGTCTCAGCTAGCCTGTTAATTCAGAGCTTGAAATTTGTAGCAGAGTGGAGGCAGCAGCTGTTAATTTATGTTAAATCCTCCAGCCAGCATGTTTTGAATTTGGTTCCTAAAATCTGTTGTGCAGGCTGCAATCATTAGTTTCAGAAAGCCCTGGTAACTCAGAGCTTGAAATCTGTAATTTGGAACCAAAAGTGCAGGTGGCAATTGGGGGACTCAGGCTGCAGTGATTCTAGTCTCAGTGCCTACCTGGACCCTGCAGTAGCTTTATGACTGCTCCCTGCCCACCTCCCAATACCCTCCCACCCTTAGCTGGTGTTAGCTATATAGACTCGGGTGAATTGTTTCTGTTTTTTCTATCTCCCACATTTCCCATCTGTATTTTATACTAATTATCCACAAGTGGCCACCAGCACTCCTTAGGGATCCTTGTATCTGGCACTGCCTCACTGCTCATCTGAGTTTTGTTTTTTTACTTATCCTCTCATCTTCCTCTCCTACCTCAAGTCCTCATCTCTCCTCTCTAAGTACACCTTACTCAAACGACTCCCTCATCATGGATTCTAAGGCATTATTCCCTTTACTGCCTTTATTATTTACGCTGTTTTTGCTATCAATTTTTACCGGTCCTGATGAGCTACCATCTTCTTGCTTTGTGTGCTCACTTGACAATTTCAGCTTCTCCAATCTACAGTCTTACCCTACTAACCCTGTACCTCAATCAGGGCTTAATTATAAATACATAGGAGCTTTAATTAGATTTATCCAGCATAGAGTCTCTATTTCCCTTGGGAGCACCTGTCAGGTATTTGTGATTGCTTCAATATGGATAGTTACATTATCCCTTACCCTTGCTGGGGATGTGGAGTCCAATCCTGGTCCTACCATTGCTACTACTATCAGCTAGTCTCTTCCCTTGCATTGCTTTCCCCAATCACCTGGTCTCACCTTTGCACACTCTAACATTAGGAGTCGTGTGGCTAACCTTCCTGAACTTGAGGCTTGGGTATGCATTAACAACCATGACATCCTTGCCTTGCCTTGTCTGAAACTTGGCATAATCCTTCCATCAAGGACTCCTTCTGCCACCTCCAGGGCTATAACTTACTTCAGATGGATCACTCCAATGCTAAAAGAGGTGAGGGCTTGGCAGTTTACTTCAAGGCCCATCTCAAAGTATCTATTATACATGATCCCCCTCTCACTAGCTGTGAGGTTCTTCATTCCCTTCTACTGCTTTGGGGTGTTAAACAACTCCATAATTTTTGCATTTATATACCACCCAGAAACTCCAGACTAGTTCTTGAAGAATTTATGGAACATGTGCTGACCATGACTGGGAAAAATTATATTATCTGCTTGAGAGATTTTAATCTGTACTGGGCCAGATCCAGCTCCTCTAATCTATCCTCCATGACTAGCAAAGCCAACCTCACTCAGCTCATACAGGACCCCACAAGAATTTCCTGTCATGGTTCCTGCAACACTCTCATTGATTGGATACTGACAAATAGGAAGGAGTACTTCCCCTCTGCTGGTGTTCTGCCTGACGCCATAAGTAATTACTGCCTGGTTTACTACATTTGCGATACCTCCCCTCCATCCTTCCCTTCTAAAGTCTTATCTTTTTCCAACCTCTCTAAGCTTAACTATGGTGTGTTCCGTCATGACCTTAACCGAGTTGACTGGTCTCCCTTCTACATGACCAATGATATCAACATAGCAACAGATTATTTCAATGCTACCATACTCTCCTTACAAAACCTACACATTCCGGTTACCATGCGCAGGGTAAGAGAGAAAGTTACCAAATAGCTCAAGTGTCCCCTACTCCAACATCTGAAACTAAGGGATAAACTCTGGTCAATATGGAGGTCCTCCTTCAATCTTTCTGATTTTGAGGCCCACAGAACCCTTTGGAACACCTGTAAAAAGGAGATTAGATTGGCTAACAGCACATACTACAGGAACCTGCACAGTGCCTCCACCTCTAACCCTAAATGTAACTGGTCTCAAATTAAGGAGATTGTAGGGAACAATAAACCTATGACCCCAAATGATATGTATATGAATGATACCATCTGTAACCACCATCTCATCACAGCAAATGCTTTCAACTCACTCTTTTCCACACATACCACCCCCCCACCACGTCCTTCTCTGCTCAGGCTACCACCGTGCCATCTTCCACTGACCCCCCCTTCTCTTGAGCTGTCACTGGTCTTATGCCAGGATGTCCTCAAGTTACTAAAGGCCATTCCTGCTAGTGGTAGCACCAGACCTGATGGCATTCATCTGGGAATTTTTTGGCAATTTGCCTCATGTCTTGTGGCTTCTGTCACCAGGCTGTTCCACCTCTCTATCTATACTGCCTCAGTACCCGTGGTCTGGAAAATGGTCAGAACTATACCTGTGTTTAAGAAAGGTGATGCCAAAATCCTGTCTAACTACTGCCCCATCTCACTTCTGTCTACACTCAGTAAGCTGCTTGAGAAACTAGTTCATCATCAGGTCACTAAGTACCTTTGCAGTTTTAAACCTTCAGTCAACTGTACAACATGGCTTCAGGGCTGGGCACACCACAACTACTGCTCTTACACAGTTTACCAGCGATGTCAAATGTAATATGGAAAAGGGCTTACTAACTGGATCTGTATTCATAGACCTCTCCAAAGCATTTGACATGGTACATTACCCATTACAGCTGGCCAAGATGCAGTCTCTTGGTGCCTCTGACTCTACTCTAGCCTGGTTTGGAAGCTACAAGGATAATTCTTCTCAGGCTGTCTCTTCCTGTAAAGTTCTCTCCTCCCCTGCACCTATATCCTGTGAGGTTTTCCAGGGTTCTATCCTGTGTCCCCTGCTCTTCTCTCTCTTTCTTAATGACATTCCTATCCTTTCTCCACTCAGCAGCATAATCATGTATGCGGATGACCTGGTGCTTTACTTTGCCTCCAAGTCTATTGTGGACAGTAATCTAACTCTTTATCTGGACTTTCAGTCCCTACAATCCTGGTTTTCATCCAACTATCAAATACTAAACATAGCTAAGACCCTGGCCATGCTTTTTGGGTCCACTAGAAAACTGTCCACAGAGTCACGAAACCTCCTGGTCCACTGCTGTAATGGGACTGCTGTCTCTTAACACTTTATCTTTCAAATATCTTGGGGTTACACAAGACCTAGAATTGAATTTTACTGCTCATGTCAATGAAGTCTGTTGCTCAGTCAATGCCATGATAGATGCAGCCTATAGAGTGCGCCACTCACTCACCCTGGTGGCTAGAATCTCTATAGCTAGAGGTGTTCTTCTCCCACAACTACTATATGCCTATACTTTCTCATGCCAATGCTGGGGTTCTTTGCAAGTGGGACACATCTTACAACAATATCTGTAGATTCACCTTATCTGCTCCTCACCTAACCCATCACTGCCTACTCTATTCTGCCTTAAACTGGCAGTCTCCCAGTGCTCTCTGTTCATATGCCCTAGGTTGTTTTGTTGACTCACTGACTATAACTCCTCACCCCACCACTCTAGGTGACATTCTTACCCCTGTCTCCTACTCCCAATCCCACTACCTTAGGTCCTCCTCCTCCTTCCTGTTGCTCTCTGTTACGCACTGCTCATTGAAAATGGGCAAGCAAGCCTTCTCCTACTTTACACCTAGGTTCTGGAACTCACTCCCCCTACATGTTAAGAACTCCTCATCTCACCATACACTTAAGAATTCACTGTTTTCCCACCTATATGCTCTTGGTAACTGCAACTGCACTTAACTTTCTGTGTTTGTTGCCAGATGTGTAGATGCCCATGACTGTAATATATGACTTAAGTATATTGTTTTACCTGTATGTTTTCTCTCCCCTAGCTAGGCTATTTGATGTGTGATCCGGTTATTCATGCTGTAACTGTCATTTTACTCTAAATTGTGTTTCACTGTCATCCATGTCTTGTAAATGTTCTGTGATCTATAATGCTGACTTATTGTTGTCCTGACAGTCATCCTCATTATGTTCCAATTGATTGTCACTGTGATATCTTACTGTTGTGATTGCTGTATTTTGCAGTTTGTACTCTCCCAGGTCGTACCTGAAAATAGGCAGGTTTTTTTTTTTGCCTAGTGTACTTACCTGGTTACCAAAAGCTAATAAATAAATAAATAAATAAATAAAGCCCAAATCTCACCCTATTCCATGTGTAAACATGCTTACAGGCTACAGTATAGGACAATAGGGTGAGAGTTCAGCCTTATGACCCCATGGCACACCCCAACGCCTGTTGGTGTGTGGAGAGTGGGGTGGTAGGGAAGGGAACCCTGGATGTGGGGTGTTAGGGTTGTCTTACAATGGCAGTGTAGGCCCTGATGGACTGGAACCCAGAATTCTCAGATTAGGCATGTCTCTTCTTGCCACCCCCATTATGCAATTGTTCAACCTCTCCATTAGCTTGGGTACTGTGCCCCTCTCCTGGAAAAATGCCAGGGTTATCCCAGTCTTCAAAAAGGGTGCTCCAAAGAACCTAACAAATTACAGTCTTATTGTGCTCCTGCTAACCCTCAGTTTGACTTGGTTAGCCACAACCTGCTCCTGCATCAACTAGGCTCTATTGTCGCCTCCCAATCCACACTTGCCTGGTTTGCCAGCTATCTGTGGAGCCACTCCCAGTCTGTCTCCTATCATAAAGTTCTCTCTGCCCCTGTCCTGCTTTATTCGGGTGTCCCACAAGGTTACATACTTGGACCCCTGCTCTTTTCTTTGTTCTTCAATAACCTACCTCTAGTGGCCTCCCACAGTCTCTCTTTACTGTATGCCAATGACTTGGTTCTCTATGTCTCCTCCAGCTCTATTCATGAAATTAACTCCCACCTCTCCTCCGATCTTCATCGTATCCAAACTTGGCTTACATCCCAATGCCTGGTGCTAAATGCTGACAAGATCCAGGCTATGCTCTTTGGGTAACAAGGGAAATCTATGGGGTTATTCTAGATGCCCTACAGGGGGCATGCCTTGGACAACTAGTATTGGAACCCACTCAAGAGGGAGCAATCTTAGACCTGGTCCTCTCAAATGGAGATGGAGAGAGGATCACAGTTGTAGAAGTGGGTAGCCATCTGGGAACTAGTGACCATCGAACAGTATGGTTCACAATAAACACAGCAGTAGAGTGAAGCCATACAAAGGCAAAAGTACTTGACTTCAGGAGGGCTGACTTTGCCAAAATGAGTGAGTGCCTAAGGAATTCACTAGCAAATGGGCAGGACGGAGGGGTGGAAGAACAATGGGAAATAATAAAAACTGCCATCACAGAGGTAACAGGCTTTTGTGTGAAGCAAATAAACAAACCAGAATGATGTAAGAATCGCTATGGTTCTCAAAGGAGGTGGCAGTGAAGGCTCAAGAGAAAAAGAAAGCATTCAGAAAGTATAAGGAATCACAGAAGGAGCAGACAGAGAATTGTATCAGTTAAAGCAAAAGGAAGCTGGAAAGGCAATCAGAACAGCAAAGGCCCGAACTGTGGAAAAGATAGCCAACTCAGTTAAGAAGGGGGATAAAACCTTTTTTAGGTACTTCAGGGAGTGAAAGAAGAC
Organism: Neoceratodus forsteri; assembly: GCA_016271365.2. Taxonomy (NCBI): domain Eukaryota; kingdom Metazoa; phylum Chordata; order Ceratodontiformes; family Ceratodontidae; genus Neoceratodus; species Neoceratodus forsteri. The sequence continues at coordinate 87,672,417 of CM057453.1, forward strand.
TAAGGGAGGGATAGTGAGGCTTAATAAAGGGGAGGGGTGGGCAGAGTGTGACTGTGAAAAGGCAGAAATACTAAACAAATATTTTTGCTCAGTATTTACAAACAAAGAGGGGGAGGTACCTAAAACAAACAACAGAAACACTCTGGATACAGAAGTTGATACCAGCCCATTTACAGAGAAAGGGTTCTGAAAGAACTCTTAAAACTGAAGGTGGACAAAGCAATGGGGCCTGATGGGATTCATCCCAGAATTCTAAGAAAACTAAGGTTAGAACTAGCAACACCACTGACTACCCTCTTTAACTAATCATGGGAGGATGGGGTGGTACATGAGGACTGGAGGAGGGAAGATGTGATTCCCCTTCACAAAAGTGGAAGCAGGGCAGAAGCAGGAAACTACAGACCTGTTAGTTTAACCTCAGTGATTGGGAAAATGATGGAATCACTTCTGAAGGAAAGAATTGTCGAGTACCTAGAGGCCAGAGGGACACAGGTCCCAAGGGAGCATGGATTTACAGTGGGAAGGTCATGCCAGATGAATCTAATAGATTTCTTTGACTGGGTGACCAAAGTAGTAGATCAGGGAGGGGCTGTAGACATGGCCTACCTAGACTTTAGAAAGGCATTTGACTCAGTCCCACACAAAAGATTAATATACGAGTTAGCCAGCCTGGGAGTGGGTCCCAAGATGATAGCCTGGGTAAAGAATTGGCTGAAGAATAGGACACAGAGGGTAATAGTAAATGGAGTCCACTCTGAAGAAAGGAGGGTTACTAGTGGGGTGCCACAGGGTTCAGTATTAGGACTAGTCCTCTTCAATGTCTTCATAAGCAACATTGCAGAGGGACTGGAAGAGAAAGTATGTCTCTTTGCAGATGACACAAAGATCTGCAACAGAGTTGATGCACGAGGTGGGCTGGAAAGGATGAGAAAGGACTTGGCAAGGTTAGAGGAATGGTCAAATGTATGGCAGCTTAGATTTAATGCTAAGAAGTGCAAGGTAATGCACCTGGGAAACAAAAACCCAGGGGAGGAGTACACAATGGGGGGTGAGATACTAACAACAACAAAAATGGAAAGGGACCTGGGGGTCATCATATCAGATGACTTAAATGTGCACAAGCAATATAAGAGGGCAGTAAGGAGAGCTGGGGAGATACTGGGATGCATAGGGAGAGGCATCACCAGTAGAAAACAGAAAGTTGTTATCCCTCTGTACAGACAACTGGTGAGACCCCATCAGGAGTACTGTGTGCAGTTCTGGAGACCCAATATTCACAAGGACATTGACAAGATGGAAGCTGTCCAGAGGAGGGCAACTAAAATGGTGCAGGATCTGCATCGGAAGACATATGAAGAGAGACTAAAGAAGCTTAATATGTATAGCCTCAAGGAAAGGAGGGAGAGGGGGGACATGATAGAAACTTTCAAGTACCTGAAGGGAATCAACAAAGTCCAAGAGGGTAGCATCTTTCAAAAAAAGAGGTGTGCAAGAACAAGGAGGCACAATTTGAAGATAGAGGGGGTGGCTCAGAGGTAATGTAAGGAAGTATTTTTTACAGAGAGGGTTGTGGATGCATGGAACAGCCTTCCGGAGGAGGTTGTGGAGTCAAAAATAGTGGTTGAATTCAAGCATGCATGGGACAGTCATAAGGCAATTCTAGGGGGTGGGGGTAGAAAGAAGTAGGCTGCTGGTTAACTAGGATCTGCAGCTTATCCATTAAGTAGGGAAATGGGCAGACTGGGTGTGCCAAGTGGTCCTTATCTCCAGTCAAATTCTATATTTCCATGTTTCTATGTTTCAAATCCATCTCTCCATGTTTCTTGTCTTGATGGCTTCCTTGTGGAAGTAACTCAGTCCTTCAAATACCTAGGGGTCATGCTAGATCCATCTCTTAACTTCTCTGTGCATGTCAAAGCTGTCTGTAAATCAGTCAATGCTAAAACTGGACTGGCTTACCGAGTCTGTCAGTTTCTGAGCCCTGCCACTAGAAGCTCTGTCACCCAGGCTCTGCCTGTCTTTGCTATGGCACAGGCAAGCATCTTGTAAATGTGGGACATTGCCTACAATGATGTCTGTAGATTTGCACTATCTGCTCTTTGTCTTAATCACCACAGTACTCTCTACTCTGACCTCCACTGGTTGGAGTGGAACCCACTCATGAGGGAGCAATCTTAGACCTCGTACTCTCAAATAGGGGACAGTGAGAGGATCTCAGATCTAGAAGTGGGTAGCCATCTGGGAACAAGTGACCATGAAACAGTGAGGTTCATGATAAACTCAGCTACAGAGTCAAGCCATACAAAAGTGAAGGTACTGGACTTCAGGAGGGCTGACTTTGGCAAGATGGGAGAGTGCCTTAGAAAAGCACTAGCAAAGAGGCTAGAAGGAGGGGTGGAGCAACAATGGGGAAACATCAAAACTGCCATCACAGAGGCAACAAGCCTTTGTGTAATGCAAATACACAAATAGAAATGAAGGAAAAAGCCACTATGGTTCTAAAAAGAGGTGGCAAGGAAGGTAAGGGAGAAAAAGATAGCATTCAGGAAGTATAAGGAAACACAGAAGGAGCAGGACAGAGAGCTGTACCAGTTAAGGCAGAAGGAAGCAGGGAGGGAAGTCAGAATAGCAAAGGCTCAAACTGAGGATAAGATAGCCAACTTGGTTATGAAGGGGGATAAAACCTTTTATAGGTACATAAGGGAGGGTAGAAAGACAAAGGGAGTGACAGTGAGGCTGAATAGAAAGGACGGTGGGTGGGTAGAGAGGGACAGTGAAAAAGCAGGGATACTGAACGAATATTTCTGCTCAGCATTCACAAAAGAGGAGGAGGAGGAGGTGCCTAATCCAATTAACAGAATCAATTTGGACAGGGGGGTCGATCCCAGTTCTTTCACAGAAGAAAGGGTTCTGAAAGAACTCCTAAAACTGAAGGTGGACAAAGCAATGGGGCCTGATGGAATTCACCCCAGAATTCTAAAAGATTTAAGAGAAGAAGTAGTGAAACCACTGACTACCCGTTTTAACAAACCATGGGAGGATGGTGTGGTCCTTGAGGACTAGAGGAAGGCAGATTTGATTCTCCTTCACAAAAGTGGGAACAGGACAAAGGGCAGGAAACTACAGACCTGTCAGTTTGTCCTCTGTGGTAGGGAAAGTGATGGAATCACTTCTGAAGGAAAGAATTGTTGAGTACCTTGAGGCCAGTGGGACACAGGACTCAAGGCAGCATTGGTTCACAGCAGGAAGGTCATATCAGATGAATCTAATTGATTTCTTTGACTGGGTGACCAAAGTAATAGATCAGTGAGGGGCTGGGGACATGGCCTACCTAGACTTTAGCAAGGAATTTGACACAGTCCCGCACAAAAGATTAATAGTTAAATTAACCAGCCTGGGAGTGGGTCCCTGGGTGGAAGTCTTAGGACACAGAAGGTAATTGTAAATGGAGTCCATGCTGAAGAAAGAGGAGTTACTACTGGGGTACCACAGGGTTCAGTACTGGGTTCAGTCCTTATTAATGTCTTTATAAGTGACATTGCAGAGGGACTGGAAGGAAACGTATGCCTTTTTGCAGATGACACAAAGATCTGCAACAGGGTTGATACACAGGGAGGTGTGGAAAGGATGAGAAGGGACTTGGCAAGATTGGAAGAATGGTCAGAAGTATGGCAGCTTGGATTCAATGCAAAGAAATGCAAAATAGTGCACCTGTGAAACAGTAACCCAGGGGAAGATTACACAATCGGGGGAGGTAGTAACAACAACAAAAATGGAAATGGACCTGGGGGTAATCATATCAGATGACCTTAAAAAGTTAGCAAGCAATGTGAGAAGGCAGTAGGAAGGGCTTGGGGGTTACTTGGATGTATAGGGAGAGGCATCACCAGCAGAAAATGGAGTTGTTATCCCTCTGTACAGGCAGTTGGTGAGACCTCATCTGGAGTACAACATCCATTTCTAGAGACCTCATCTCCACAAGGACATAGACAGGATGGAGGCAGTCCAGAGGAGGGCAACTAAAATGGTGCCGGGTCTGCAAGAGAAGCCATACAAGGAGAGACTAAAGGAGTTTAACATGTATACCCTTGAGGAAAGGAGGGAGAGGGGGGACGTGATAGAAACTTTTTGGTACCTGAGTGGAATCAACAAAGTCCAAGAGGGTAGCATCTTTAAGAAAAAGAGATGGGCAAGAACAAGGGGACACAATTTGAAGATGGGGGAGTGGTTCAGGGGCAATGTGAGGACGTATTTTTTTCACAGAGAGGGTGGTGGACACATGGAACAGCCTGCCTGAGGAGGTTGTGGGGTCTAAAACTGTGGAAGAATTCAAGAATGCATGGGACAGACATAAGGCAATTTTTGTGCGGGGTAGGAAGAAATAGGCTGTTGCTTAACTAGGATCTGCAGCTTATCCTGCAGGTAGGGAAATGGGCAGACTAGGTGGGCCAAGCAGTCCTTATCTGCCATCAAAGTTAAAGTCTATGTCGTCTCCTTCCTTGAACTGGGCTTATTCATTAGATTGTCTGACTGACAACATTGTTCATTCTTCTATCCCCTCCATACTTGCTGCTATGCTCACCCCCATGGACTGCCCTCATTCCCTCCATTCCATGTCTTTAGCTCTGTTATCTGTAACAAAATGCTCTACCAGGATGGTGAACTTGCCTTCTTCCTCTGTGCACCCAAATTTTGGAACTCTCTCCCACTTGATCATAGGCACTCCAAATCCCACCCCACTTTCAAGAAAGGCCTCCCCAATTATCTCACCTCCCTTGACATTTGCAAATGTCCCTAGCTTCATGAGTCATGCAAATCTACCATTGTCCTGCACTTAAATTTCCCTGTGGCCTCTTGATTCCTCCCATCCCCACTCTTCATCAGTTGCAGCTATGCACTTTGTTCCCTGTCTCTGCCTAGAAATTGTCTCCTTGCTGACTTACCAACATCACTGTCATGTTTTGTACATTATTAACCACAAATTGTGCTTTTTTGTCTGTTTTGTTCCTATTATTCTGTGTGATATGTACCTCCTCTATGTACTATGTAACTTGCACCTCTGTATAACTGTCTGGACTCTCCTATTGTACAACACTGTATATATATTTGTTTTTACCTTTTCCTTGATTTGTACTCTCCCGGGTCGTAACTGAAAATAGGCAGATCTGTCTAGTGCACTTACCCAGTTACCAAAAGCAAATAAATAAATAAACACAGTCATTTTGCAGAATTTTTTCACCAAAACTGCAACATGGGCTTTTTCAGACCCCTACCTCATGAACAGTGGCACTGTCGCTTCGTGAATCGGTCCCAAAAGGTGATTCCATGCAGCAACCACAAAATCACCTTTTGGGACTGAGAAACAAAGTGACAGTGACAATGTACATGAGGAGGGGTCCCAAGAACCCCATGTTGAAAATGTGGGATGAAAATTCCTAAAATTGGCCAAGATAACAACCTAAGTTGAAACCCCATTGAGTCCCATTATACAGTGCTTACTCAAGTCCTCATTTCACAGTTCGGATTTGAAGAGTGTAGACATGTCCCAGTTCAGAGAAGACCATGGCTCCCGACCTCCAGAGGGTAAGTATTGGTGAGGGGGTGTGTAGAGATGTGGATGCGCAGAGAGAGGGTGGGGATGGGGGAGGAGGATGGGAAGGCAACAATGGACTATTTTCTTCATTATAGGTAAAAAAATAGAACAGACTTCAAGGGACAGTTTTCATCATTTACTGGAAGAAAACATTCAAAAACAATTTGGGCACACTGGGGTGGGCTCCCAGTGTGCCACTTGAATTGGAGGGGCATACATGATGCCAACAGGGGAATTGGGCACCCCCATCAGCAATGAAAGAAGGTGGGGGGAGACATCTGAGATTGGGAATGGGCACCCCAGTGTTGAAAATGAAAAATTAAGTTTTCTGGGCACACTGGGGTGGGCTCTCACTGTGCCAGAATAGTATGGGTGGGGATACAGTAGTAATGTGTGCAGAATACTGACTTGGGTACTGGGCACCCCATGTCAGAAAGCATTGTGCAGCACACTACAGTACTTCAATGCAGGATCCTGCATCAAAATGATTGAAAATTCCAATGCAGTATTCTGCATCGAAGAAAATACCTCAGGGGATGGTTTTCTTCTTTTCAGAGGTTTTTTATAAATAAATAATACATTTGGGCACACTGGAGTGGGCTCCCAGTATGCCCAGTACATACTATGTATTGTGCACACAATGCGCACCAAGCAGGTCTTCCTTGACTCTGCAGCCGACAGCATGAGTTCCAGCTATGGCTGCAGAAGTCAGGAAAATACTGCTCTTCTCACTCAGATAACAGACTCCAAGCTGTTCTCTGTATAAGCTGGCACCTAAAAAAAAACTTCTTTGGGTCCAACTTAAAACACAAAAATCCCCATCAGGAAACACCTAAAGAGGTTATCTTTAGCTGTTTTCTGATTTTCTTTTGTGTTTAAAACCTTCTGTACTTCAACATCCTAGCTAAGCGGCAAAAAAGATGGTGGCAGCAACAGAGCTCAATTGATCACAGGACTGTGAACTGTGCAAAACATATCAGTATTCTTTGTGAAAAGAAACTGATATTTTTCTCTCAGTATTCCTATCGTTCAAAAATAAGCTGGTATTTTTCACTCAATACTCCAACTGTGTGAAAAATATATTTTTCGTGCCTGACATAGACATTCTCCCATAGGAAATAATGGTAAATTTAAAATGTCATTACTTTTGAACAGATAAATATTATTTCACCAAACCTTCAATAGACACATCTGTGACCCAAAGGCTTTCTATGCCAAAAATTTCAGACAACAACATAAAGGCATTCCTGAGGTACAGATGAGCAAAGAAATGTTAAAAAAAAACTGGATTTTTCTGTTTTTTCAACACTTCATATCTCAGTAACCACTTGACGGGGTCCCATGCCAAATTTCATGAAAATCCATTGAAGGGCTCTGAAGTTATTAAGGCTCAAAGTTTGGACTTTAACATAGAAGTGCCATTTCACCCTAACTTCACTGGTATGAATTATATACTGTATATAATTATATATATATATAAATATATATATATATATATATATATATATATATATATATATATATATATATATATATATATATATATTATAATGCCACGTGAGGCACTATAGTTAGGGTTGAGTAAGCATATTAATGTTAAACCTCAAATTTTACACCTTAATATCTTTGCCACCATACGACGGATTTGCCTGAAATTTTGCATGCACGGTCTGGTACCATAGCTTCTGGATCTGCAAGTTTGCAAGTTGCATTAAGGTCAAATGTATGGCTGCTGAGCTGCAGAACTCCAAAAAACACAAAAAAATTGACTTTTTGCCCTAACTCTCACCCCTTCACATGCATGAACAAGCTGAGGCATAGGAGAATGGAGTGAGAGTTAGGGTAGATAACCCCAATGCACACCACATTGTTGGTTGAGGGGCAGGCTGAGTGTGTGCAAGGGGGATTTTCAACCCTAACACCAAATTTCCTCACTTTTGTCACTGTGGAACAACCCTAACTGATGCATTAAATGGAGTTTATTGCCTCTAATTTCCCTTGTTTTTGAGAATGAGGACTATAAATACTGAAAGGAATGTGATGGTGGGAGTGCAGGGACCTTTGGGCCCAGCACTCGCACAATGTGATTTTTTTGTGACATAGTAAGTGCAACAGAAATGCAAGCGCTAATGGTTATGCACATGGTGATGCAAATGTAAACTGTAAAGCAAACGTTAATAGAAATGCAGGCGCAAAGTGACACTAAACCGAACAGTGATGCAAACAGAGATGCAAGCGCATTCAAAAATGCAAGTGGTAATGCGATGGTGACGATATTGCTATTGTAAATGCAAATGATAATGGTAACAGCAACAATAATGCCAAAGGAATCAGAAATGGAAACCCAAACGCAAGCGCATATGGAAATGCACCCCGTATTGCGCACAGTCACAGTAGCGCAATTGTAAATGCAAATGGCAAAAGTAACTGCAACAATAATGCCAAAGAAAACAGAAACACAAACGCAAGTGCGTATGGAAATGCAAACTGTAATGCGCATGGGAATTCAATTGGAAACACAAATGGCAAGAAAAACAATGACCCAAAACAAAATACAAACGCAAACGGAAGGGTGTCTGCCAACAGAAATGGTAATGAGCACGGTGACGCTAAGCGAAATACAAACAGTAGTGGAGACACAAATGGTAACAGTAATGCAAATGCAAGTGCAAATGGAAACAGAAAGGGTAACGCACATGGTGGCGTACACAGGAACGGTAACACAAACGGGCATGGAAACACCAGTGTAAAGCCTACGTGTAACAGTAACTGGAGTGCATGCTCTATTTTTCCCAAAAAGCTCCATTGAGAAACACAGTCAAAACAAAGAATGTATGCATAATAATGTGCCTCGGAGCAGAAAATGAGCAGTCGTAATACTAAATTGCTAATATCTCAGTAACCATATGATGTAGAAACAAAATGTAATTTCACATGATTTATGAGTTTCCTGGCTAGGTTTTCACTTCATGGGTAGCCCATAGGGCTACGCATTTTTGGAACAAAAATTCTGTATCTCGCACCATTTTCAAAATACGAGCCCCAAGAGGTGTTAGTCTATGGGAAAAAATGTCAACTTCAGAGTACCGTAACTTTGCGTACATGCAATATTTTGTCAACAAACCACCAAAAGTCACATCTGTGAGATGTTGGCTGCCTTCCCTCCAAATTTCAGGCCAAAAGACCAAACCATTCTTTTGCAGCAGGGTGGCAAAAAATTCCTGTAATTTTGGTCATAGTCTAGAAAAGTAGTGTCTTGATTTGCGACACCTATCACTAAAATTTATGACAGTGTCACAACTGTGACACTACTTTGCAACACTACTTTTCCCACAAATTAGAAAAACATATTTCTGGGGTGTTTTACCCTAAAATAAAGACATGGCTAGCATCCCAGGGCTCAACTAGGTAAACACAAAAAATAATTATGTCCCTAAATGGTCTCAATTTTAAATGCCAGGTATTTCTGTGACCAGTAACTGAAAACAACATGGTGGATTTGTGACACTACTAGGGTAATTTGCGACACTAAAAAGTGCATTTGAGACACTTTCGAACTTTTTGTTAACTTTTTCCATTGACTTATAATGGGAACTTATTTTTTGAATAACTTTTCAACCATTAAATATTTTTTCATGGAATCTTCAAAAGGCACATTGGGCCCCCTGACCACATATTCCCTGAAGTTTTTGGACCAGTCGCGCAAACCATGTGACCTGTAGGCGCGAGCAAAAAAGTGCAAAAAATGTAATTGCATGCCAGAATGTTGCTTAATAACTCTGCAGCCGTATGTCCAACCAGTACAAAAGTTAGCAGATTCCAAGATCTATGGTTATGCCCTGTGCCTGTCAAATTTCAGGCAGATCTATTGAATGGTAGTAAAGTTAATACGGTGCAAAGTTTCACCACTTTTTTTTCAACTGTCTTTCCCTCCAGTTGCAGCACCCTGGATCATCTCTCAGGCAACCTAGTCCTTTCCTGCCCAGCCTGAAGCCTCCCCAATCTGCACCTCCTCTCTCCTCTCCCTCCCCAAAGCCAGTGCTCCCAGTTTAACCCACCCGGGGTAGGTCGTCCTCTCCTCTTGGGTGTGTTATGAGTCAGACTGGCTCGGGTTGGGCTGGGGAATGAAGGACCTGGAAGGTCAGTCAGGGAAGGCCAAACAGAGAATATGGTGGACCGGTGCCATCACCTACCCACAGCACTGTTGTTTTCTGTGTTCTTGTGAGCTTCACCCACTCCCTCCCTGTGTGGTGCACAATAATGCACTGGTGCATGGCAACCCTGCCGATGTTGACCATGTTAATGATGTGCATGTCTTGCTGCTGTACTGCCTCCGGTCTCCACCGGAGGTCACCAGCACACCAAGACAACCCTCCCATGCTACCGGGGGAGGACAGCACCATGCAGGCACTCATCTTCAACCCTCCCTCAGCCAATCCCCAGTGACCTGAGTACACTCCTGAACCTGGGTTGCCAGCATGGTACGAGGTGTGGCAACCAGCGCCTCAACCCTCAGCACCACTGAGCTGGCTAAAGTTTCACCATTTAACCTTAAATGGGGTACTCAACCCTAACTATGGTAGCACTACCATGCTACCATACTATATATAGATATATATATATATATATATATATATGTGTGTGTGTGTGTGTATATATATAGATTTTCAGGGCACAAGCTCTGTTTAATGCATCAGTTAGGGTTGTTCCACAGTGAAAAAAGTGAGGAAGTTCAGTGTTAGGGTTACCACCCCTTGCACCCCATGCCCCCTGCAACTTCAACAGGCATTGGGGTGTGTGTTGGATCATCAGCCCTAACTCTCACCCCATTTTATGTGTAAATAAGCTGAGGTGGTGCAGTATAGGAGAATGGGATGAGAATTAGGCCTGACAACCCCAATACACACCCCAATGCATGTAGATGAGGGAGGGTTGGGCATGGGGTGCAATGGGTGGTAACCCTAACACCAAATTTCTTCATTTTTGTCTCTGTGGAACAACCCTAATTGATGCATTAAACAGAGTTTTTTTCGCTATGAATTTTCCTTCTTTTTGAGAATGTGCAATATAAATAATGAATGTAATGTAATGGTGGGAAAGCGGGGCCCTTCAATCCCTGCGCTTCCACCATGCTGCCCATGTCTGCATAAGAACTGTAACAGTAATGCTAACACTAACAATAATGGTAATGGTAAATGAAATGCAAAGCTAATGGTGTCTGTAACACCTACATAAATGTGAATGCAAATGCAAGCGGTAACTGTTGTGGTACCGCAAATAGAAATGCAAATGCAAGTAGTAATGCAAATGGTATTGCAAATGCAAATGGTAATGGTAACAGTAATGCAGATGAAAATGCAAAATGCAACAGTAATGGTAACGGTAATGTAACCACAAAAGTTAACAGTAACAATGACTCAAACATAAATAGAAACACAAATGGTAACAGAAACATAAGCACAAACTGTAACACAAATGGTGAGGGAAACTCAAACGTAAATGGTAACAGTAAGCTGATGTAAGGCAACAGAAATGAAAAGTCTATATCTCACTTCATTTCCAAGCTCACAGCACAAAGGCAATGTGAGCCAACAGTAGCACAATGTCTGTATTTTGCTTTGTTTCCAAGATAACAGCACAAAGGTGATCTGAGCAAACAGTAGCGAAAAGTCTGTATCTTGCTTCATTTCCAAGATAATGACACAAAGGCGATGTGAGCCAATGGTAGCAAAAAGTTTGTATCTTGCTTCATTTCTGAAATAACAGCACAAAGGCTAATGTGAACCAAACTACAGAAAGGGACATCTGTACCACTAGGGCTACCTAAGCTGTAAATTTCAAGCCCCTGGCACCATGCATAATGCTAATGCTAATATGCAAGTTAACTTATGTATATTACTCAACTTATGCTTGTACTTGTATAGTTGCTGCCTGTAACTCCAGGTGTTTTTGTATCTCACCTGTATGTAATCCCTGTCCTAAAACCTCACTATTTGTTGTCTCCCCCCCATTTTGACGAGGTACCTTTGTAAACGAGTCGCTGACTCAAAGGTTGTAAATCTGATTCTTCAATAAATAAATAAAAATAAATAAATAAAATAAGTGCAAAATGTTAACTGCATCATGCAGTATCTCCACAGCAAATTATTTTCCCAACATGTAAACAGCATAATTCACATCTCCAGGACATCCACTCAACACCCTCTAAATTTCATGTTAAAAGACCAAACCATTCAAGAGATATTCAATTTTAAAGTTTGTGCACCTTTAAGAAGTCTTCCACCACAAAATGGCAAAACACGCAGCCAGAAATGCACAAAAATGGAGGACATGGTAGCCAAAAAATCTTTAACCGCAAAGGGGGGGGGCAACTTTGAATGGCAATAAGTCTGGAATGGAACAACATTTTTTCACCCAAAAAAACCTGGCATGTTCCTTGAAGGAAGGGCTCTATATGTCCCAAGTTTCAGACAAATAAACTACACGTTAGTTGTGCAGCACCATGGGCAAAACATTGCACAGAATTAGCAAGAACTGAATTTTTGTAATTTCGCTGCACAAAACCTTTATGTCCAACTGAAATGAAAATTGCTAAATGAAGACATGTACCATACCAGAACATGTATTACAAATGTTATCTGAATCTGTTCAACAATTGCACAGTGTCACACCAGGAAAACTGCGCAGGAGTGCCAAAAAGAGCATTTCTGCCACTTTGCTACACAAGAACCATATATCCAATGGAACCAAAAATTGGTAAAAGAAGACATGTACCATAGCACACCGTGTGTCCAAAATTTTGTGAACATCCCTTCAACGGTTGAATGGCACCACGAGCAAACAACTGTGCAGCCACAGTTCAGCAACCATAACCGCCAATGACCCAAAAATTGTCATAGTCAAAGAACTATTATTAATTTTTCTATATTCAAAATGCCAGGCAAATCGGATACATAGTTCAAAAGTTATTGAAGCAGAACAAACCACATTTTCATTCATCAGAGTAGCATAATTCCGCACCTGTTGAAGTTTTATACACCAAACTACTGCAAGACACCTCCGTACCATTAGAGCTACCAACTCTATAAATTTCAAGCCACTAGCACCATGCATAATGATATGCATAAAATGTTAACTGGGTCACTCAGTATCTCCACAGCAAATTATTTTTCCAACATGTAAACAGCATAATTCACATCTCCAGGACATCCACTCAGCACCCTCCAAATTTCATGTTAAAAGGTTAAACCATTCCACAGATATTTAATTTTAAAGTTTGTGCACCTTAAAGAACTCTGCCACCACAAAATGTCGGAACTTGTGGCCAAAAATGAGTTAAAATGGCAGAACTCGTGGCTGAAAAATCTCTGACTGCGAAGGGGGGGCCAACTTCAAATGATTATAACTCTGGAACGGAACAACATTTCTTCACCAAACAAAAATCTGGCATCTTTCCTGAAGAACGGGCTTTCCACATGCCAAGCTTCAGACCAATATACCACACAGTGGCTGTGCTATACATCATGCAAGATGGTGCAAAAATATCAAAAACTGCATTTTTTGCACTTCTCTGAGCAAAACCCTTATATACCAGTGAAATAGAAATTGCTAAATAAATAGACGTACCTTTCCACTCCATGTACACCAAATCTTATCCAAATCTCTTCAACGGTTGCAGAGCAGCATGAGTGTAAAACTGCACGAGTGGCAAAAAATACTTTTTTGGAGCTTCACTATGCCAAAAAATGTATGCAGATGTGAAATGAAAATTGGTAAATGCACATAAATACCATAGTAGACCAAGTATAACAAATGTCACACAAATCTGTATAACAGCTGTAAAGTGATAATCACACAAAGAATGTGCCGTTTAAGCACAAACACAAACAGTAATGCCAATGGTGACGCAAACAGAAACAATAATGCAAATGGTAAGAGAAATGCAAGCACAAACGTAAATGCTAACAGCAATGAAAAACCAAATGTTATAGATGATGCAAACAGGAGTGCAAACTCAAATGGCAAAAACACAAGCAGAAACACAAATGGTAATGGCAATGGTGACACAAGTGGACACAGTAAGACAAACATTAATGGAAATGCAAGTGCAAACATTAACGCAAACAGTAATGGTAATGGTAGTGCAAAAGGTAATGGAAGGGCAAATGGTAATGGAAACAGAAATAGAAATGTAAACTGCAATGCCAACTATGATGCAAAATAAAATGCTAACACAAACGGTAAAGGAAATGGAACTGCAAACGCAAACGAAAATGGTTATGCAACCGGTTATGTAAACACAAGTGCAAATGTAATCGCAAACACAAATGGTTACGCTAACAGTAATGAAAATGAAAACTGTTACAGTAACACATACAGAAATGAAAACAGTAATGGTAACATCAATGGTGATGCAAAAGGAAACAGTAATGCAAATGGTAACACAAATGCATCTGCAAACGCATACAGAAAGAGTAACACAAACGGTAATGTAAATGCAAACATAAGCAAAAACACAAATGGTAACAAAAATGCAAACGCAAATGGTAATGGTAACACCAATGGTGACGCAGAAAGAAGCAGTAATGCAAATGATAATGGAAACGCAAGCACACACACAAACACTAATGGTAACAGAACTGCAAATGCAAATGGTAATTATAACACCAATGGTGATGTAAAAGGAAACAGTAATGCAAATGAAAATGTGAACGCAACTGCAAACGTAACCGCAAATGGTAATGCACATGTTGACACAAACGGAAATGGTAATACAAACAGTAATGGTAAAGCAAGCGGAAATGGAAATGGAAATGCTAACGGTAACAGTAACAGAAATGCTCACACTGTGTGTCCCAAAAAGGTGCATTCAGAAGCACAGTGAATACTAAGAATGTGGGCACAATAATGGCCCTTGGACAGGAAAATGAGCACTTGGAATACTAAATTGCTTATATCTCAGGAACTGTAAGACATAGAAAAACAATTTAAATCTCATATTATTTATGACTTTCCAGGCTAGTTTTGTACTTAGCACCCCAGTAGAGAACTAAGAATTGTTGTGACGAAAAGTCTGTATCTCAAACTGTTTTCAAGATATGGGACCTGAAAGGTGCAGTGGATGCAGTAGTGTTATCCTATTTGGAAAAACTGTCAAGTTTGGAGTGCAGTAACTTTGTAGCTGTGTTATATTTTGGCACCAAACCACCAAAAGGCACATCTGTGTGATGTTGGCTCTCTTCCCTGCAAATTTCAGCCCAAAAGACCAAACTGTTGTTTTGCAGCAGGGTGGCAAAGATTTCCTATTGTTTTGGGCACAGTGTCACAAATTACTTTCTTAAAAAAAATCAAGAATGTGTCATATTTGTGAAAGCACTTTGCAACACTACCTTTTACAAAAATTTTAAAAAGCATATTTCTGGGGTGTTTTACCTCCACCCCCCCCCAAAAA
Organism: Neoceratodus forsteri; assembly: GCA_016271365.2. Classification (NCBI taxonomy): domain Eukaryota; kingdom Metazoa; phylum Chordata; order Ceratodontiformes; family Ceratodontidae; genus Neoceratodus; species Neoceratodus forsteri. Next base: position 87,687,461 of record CM057453.1, read on the forward strand.
AAAAAGACAGGCTAGCATCCTTAGGGCTCAACTTGGTGAACACAATAATAATTGTGTCCCTGGAGGGTCCCAAATTTAAATGGCAAGCATTTTTCTGACCACCAACTGAAAAAAAATGGCTGAATCACGAAAGTAAAAGAGTCATTTGTGACACTTTCACATAATTTAACTTTTCTCATAGACTATAATGGGATTCAGTGTTTTTTGAATAACTTTTGAACCATTTAATATTTCTTCACGAAAGTTTCGAAAGGCACATGACAAAAGTGAGGAAATTTGGTGTTAGGGTTGAAAACCCCCCTTGCACCCCCTCAGCCTGACCCCCAATCGGCATCGGAGTGTGCATTGGGTTCATCGGTCCTAACTCTCACCCCATCACATGCATGAACAAGCTGAGGCATAGGATAATGGGGTGAGTTGGACAAATACTAATGCACACTCATGTCCAATCGGCGGGGCTGAGGAGCAACTCTGGGGTTCTTCCTGCAACCCAAATTACTCCTGCTCATGGAACAATCCGAACTGGTTCATTAAATGGATTTTTTTGCCTCTAATTTCCCTTCTTTTTGAGAATGAGGACTATAAATAGTGAATGGAATGCTCCCACCACGTGATTTTTTGTGACATAGTAACGATAACAGCAATACAAATGCAAGTGGTAATGGTCATGCACTTGGTGATGCAAACATAAATTGTAAAGCAAGCGTTAATAAAAACACAGGCACAAAGTGACGCCAAAACAAAAAGTGACGCAAAGGGATACGCAAGCACATATGGAAACGCAACTGGTAAAGTGCATGGTCATGGTACCACTATAGTAAATGCAAATGATAACTGTAACAGCAACATTAATGCAAAAAGAAACAGAAATGGAAATGCAAGTGCATACAGAAATGCAAACCGTAATGCACACGGTGACGGTACTGCAATAGTAAACGCAAATGGTAACGGTAACAGCAACAGTAACACCAAAGAAAACAGAAATGCAAATGCAAATTGAAGTGTATATGTAAATGCAAACCGTAATGCACACGGGCATGGGAATGCAATTGGAAACACAAATGGTAACGGTAAGAACAGCAATGACGCAAAGTGAAAGACAAATGCAAATGGAAATGGAAGGGTGGCCGCCAACAGAAATGGTAATGCACATGGTGACACTAAGCAAAACACAAACACAAACAGTAGTGGAGACACAAATGGTAATGGTAACACAAATGCAAACTCAAAGGGTAACGCACACTGTGGTGTACACAGGAACGCTAATGCAAAAGGGCATGGAAACACAAGTGTAAAGCCTACGTGTAACAGTAACTGGAGTGCACACCCTATTTTTCCCCAAAAGCTCCATTGAGAAACACAGTAAAAACAAAGAATGTATACATAATAATGTGCCTCAGAGCAGAAAATGAGCAGTTGTAATATTAAAATGCTAATACCTCAGTAACTGTATGACATAGGAAAACAATTTTAATTTCACATGATTTATGAGTTTCCTGGCTAGGTTTTCACTTGTCATAACATAAATTCCGTATCTTGCACCATTACATTACGAGCCCCGAAAGGTGCAGTGGATGCCACCATGTTAGTCTATGGGAAAAAATGTCAACTTCAGAGTACCATAACTTTGCATCCATGAAATATTTTGTCACCAAAGCACAAAAAGGCACATCTGTGAGATGTTGTCTTTCTTCCCTCCAAATTTTAGCCCCAAAGTCCAAACCATTCCTTTGCAGCAAGGTGGCAAAGATTTCCTGTCATTTGGGCCATACTTTAAAAAGCAGTGTTGTGATTTGCGACACCTTTCACAAAAATTTGTGAAAGTGTCGCAGGTGCGATACTACTTTGTGACACTACTTTTCCCAGAAATTTGAAAAACACATTTCTGGGGTGTTTAACCCCCAAATAAAGACACTGCTAGCATCCTCAGGGCTCAAATAGGTAAACACAAAAAGAACTGTGTCCCTAGATGGTCCCAATTTTAACTGCCAAACATTTCTGTGTTCAGTAACTGAAAACAAAATGGTAAATTTGCTACACTAAAAAGTGCGTTTGTGACACTTTCAAACTTTTTGTTAACTTTTCCCATTGACTTATAATGAGAACTTTTTTTTTGAATAACTTTTGAACCTTTCAATATTTTTTCATGAAATCTTCAAAAGGCACATTGAGGACCCTGGCCGCATGTTCTGTGAAGTTTTTGGACTAGTCACATAAAGGCACAAGCAAAGAATGTGCAAAAAACATAATTGCACGCATGAATGTCACTTAATATATCCACAGCCATATGTCCAACTGGTACAAACCTTGCCAGATCCCAAGAGCTATGGTTATGCCCCATGCCTGCCAAATTTCAGGCAAATCCATTGAACGGTGGCAATGTTGTTAAGGTGCAAAGTTTCACCATTTAACCTTAAAAGGGGTACTCAAACCTGACTATGGTAGCACTACCGTGCTACCATAATATATATATATATATATATACACATATATACAAAATCACACATGCCCACACAATGCAAAGCATCATGGGCTGCATATGCAAATCACCACAGAATATTATGCTGGTTCAACTTTAAGCAGAATTGTATGGTGCCGAAAGGCCTCTCATACAGTTTGCAAAGGGTGCTAACAGATGACATAGACACGTGTTTCATCCTACCAGGACTCATCAATATGCCTCATCTGTTTGACACCCCGGTGGAATGAACCAGCTACCCTAAGACAGTCTGTCTGTGTAATGTTGTGGTGAACCCATTAAAATAAAAAACTATTTGAAAGACAAATTACCTCTGCACCCAGGGTTGAGGTGCCATTTACATGTTAAACTTAAAATTTTGCACCTTAATAACTTTGCAATCATTCAACAGATTTGCCTGAAATTTGGAATACGCAATCTAGAACCACACATCTTGGGATCTGCCAACTTTTGTACCATTTGGATATAGGGCTGTGTAGTTATTAAGCGTGATATGCGTGCACAAATACACTTTTTTGGAATTCTTTGCTTGTCTCTACAGGTCGCATGGTTTGCACGACCAGTCCAAAATCTTCAGGGAACGTGCGGCCGGGGTCCCCGATATGCCTTTTGAAGATTTTGTGACAAAATATTTAACGGTTCAAAAGTTGTTCAAAAAACAATTTCCCATTATAAGTCAATGGGAAAAGTTAACAGAAAGTTTGACAGTGTCGTAAATGCAGTTTTTACTTTCGCAAATGGCCCTTTTATTTTCGCATATCTGCCATTTTGTTTTCAGTTGGTGATCAGAAAAATGCTTGCAATTTAAATTTGGGACCCTCTAGCAACCTAATTATTTCTGTATTCACCTTGTCGGACCCTGAGGATGCTAGGCATGTCTTTATTTTGGGGTAAAACACCCCAGAAATATGTTTTTCAAATTTCTGGAAAAAGTTATTTCGTAAAGTACTTTCACATTTTCAACACTGTCGCATGAATTTGTGAAAGCTTTCACAAAGTTCAACTGTACTTTTCTAGGCTGTGGGAAAATTACAGCAATTCTTTGCCACCCTGCTGCAAAAGAAAGGTTTGGTCTTTTGGGCTGAAATTTGAAGGGAACGCAGCCAACATCTCACAGATGTGCCATGTAGTGTTTTTGTGAATAAATATTACAGGGTGACAAAGTTACGGTACTTCAAAATTGACAATTTTTCCCATAGGATAACATTATGGCATCTGCCGTATTACAGGAATCCTTTGCTGTCCTGCTGCAAAATAACGGTTTGGTCTTTTGGGCTGAAATTTGGAGGGAAGAAAGCCAACATAACATAGATGTGCTTTTCATGGTTTGGTGAAAAAATATTACAGGGAGCCAAAGTTATGGCACTCTGAACATCTCTTTTTTTCCCATAGGATAACATTACGGTATTCGCAGTGCCTTTCAGGGCCCATATCTCGGAAATGGTGTGAGATACGGACTTTTCATCAGAAAAATGCTTAGCCCTCTAACCAGGGACTAAGTACAAAACTAGCCAGGAAAGTCATAAATCATATGACTTTTAAATTTTTTTCCTACGTCGTACGGTTCCAGAGATATAAGCAATTTAGTATTCCAACTCCTCATTTTCTGCTACAAGACTCATTATTATGCATACATCCTTTGTACTCACTGTCTTTCGTTATGCAGCTTTTGGGGAAAACCAGCCTGTGCGCTTACATTACTGTTACCCTTACCGCTTCTGCTTGTGGTTCCGTACCTGTTTCACTTACTGTTCCCATCTACGGCACCATGTGCGTTACCCTTTGCATTTTCATTTGCCCTTGCGTTTGCATTATTTTAACCATTTGTGTCTGCAGTACTGTTTATCTTTGTGTTTCACTTTGCATCACCATGCACATTACCATTTGCGTTTGTGGGCACTGTGTTGCTATGTGACAAGACATCACGTGGCAAGAGCACAGGGCCCAAAAGGCCCCGCCACTGCATTACATTAAATATTTCTCATTATCATTCTCAAAAAGAAGGGAAATTGGAGGCAAAAAAATCCATTTAATGGATTAGTTAGGGTTGTTCCACAGTGACAAAAGCGAAGAAATTCGGTGTTAGGGTTGAAAGCCCACCCCCCCACCCACACCCCCAACCAGCATCGGGGTGCACATTGGGTTTGTCAGTCCTAACTTTCACCCCATTCTCCTATACTTATGCTTCTTCACACATCTGATGGGGTGAGAGTTAGGGCTGGCAACCCCAATGCGCACCCTGATGCCAGTTGGGGGTGTGGGCAGGGGGGCCCAAGGGGGCTTTTAACCCTAACACTGAATTTCCTCACTTTTGTCACTGTGGAACAACCCTAACAAATGCATTAAATGGAGTTTTTCGCCTCTAATATATATATATCTATAAATATATAGATATATATATATATATGTGTGTGTGTGTATATATATATATATATATATATATATATATATATATATATATATAATATAGATAGATATAGCTATATTATGATAGCATGGTAGTGCTACCATAATTAGGGTTGAGTACCCCATTTAAGGTTAAATGGTGAAACTTTGCACATTAATAACTTTGCCACCATCCAACGGATTTGCCTGAGATTTGGCAGGCATGGGACGTAGCCATAGATCTTGGGACCTGCCAACTTGTGTGCTGGTCAGATATACAGCTGCAGAGTTATTAAGTGACATTCTGGGGCGCATTTTCTTTTTTTGTGCATTCTTTGCTCGTGCATACAGGTTACATGGTTTGCTCGGTTTGTGTGACCGGTTCAAAAGCATGCAGCCGGGGTCCCCAGTGTGCCTTTTGAAGATTTTGTGAAACAGTACTGAATAGTTCAAAAGTTATTCAAAAAGGAAGTTCCCATTTTAAGTAATTGGAAAAGTTAACAACAATTGCAACACTTTTGCAAATGCACTTTTTAGTGTCACAAATTACCCTAGTAGTGTCGCAAATCTGCCATTTTGTTTTCAGTTACTGATCAGAAACATGTTTGGCATTTAAAATTGGGACCCTTTAGGAACACATTTATTTTTGTGTTCACCTAGTTGGACCCTCAGGATGCTAGCTATGTCTTTATTTTGGGGTTAAACACCCCAGAAATATGTTTTCAAAATTTTTGGGAAAAGTAGTGTCACAAAGTAGTGTTGCACTTGCGACACTTTCGCAAATTTTTGCGAAAGGTGTAGCAAATCATGACACTACTTTTCTAGACTATGGCCAAAATGACAGGAATTCTTTGCCACACTGCTGCAAAAGAACAGTTTGGTCTCTTGGGCTGAAATTTGGAGGGAAGGCAGCCAACATCTCACAGATATGCCTTTTTTTGTGGTTTGGTGAAAAAATATTGCAGGGATGCAAAGTTATGGCACTCCAAAGTTGATGCTTTTTCCCATAGACTAACATTGCCTTGTCTGCCGCATGACAGGAATTCTTTGCCACCCTGCTGCCAAATAACAGTTTGGTCTTTTGGGCTAATATTTGGAGGGAAGAAAGCCAACATCCCACAGATGTGCCTTTTGGTGGTTTGGTGAAAAAATATTACAGGGCGGCAAAGTTAAGGAACTCCAAACTGCACATCTTTTCCATAAGGATAACATTACAGCGTCCGCTGCACCTTTCGGGGCCCGTATCTTGGAAATAGTACGAGATACGGACTTTTCGTCAGAAAAATACTTAGTCGCCTAACCAGGAGCTAAGTAGAAAACTAGCCAGGAAAGTCATAATTCATACGAAATTTCAATTTTTTTCTACATCGTACGGTCCCTGAGATATAAGCAATTTAATATTCCAACTCCTCATTTTCTGCTCTGAGCCCCATTATTATGCATACATTCTTTGTACTTATAGGGTGAGATATTCAGACTGAACCAGGCTGTGGCTCAAGCCTGGGCATAGTGCAACTGGGATGCGCCAGGGAGTGTGCTGGGTGATATTCAACGGTGCTGCGCCATGGCTCATCACCGTTGAATATGGCAACGTGGCCTCCCGCATTGTGAATTGCTCAGTCACACTTCACCAGCACAAGTGGCAAGGGAGGAACAGAGCTATGTGCCAGTGAAAGTGCAGTTGTGCTAGGTGCAGGAACCGCGATATTCTGCGGTGGATATGCAAATGGACCATAAAGCATGCAAGGTGCAACTGGGGCCATTAGCATGTCATTATGGCTCCATTTGCATGCAGATGCGCAGATCCCTGGTGACTTGCAACTGGCACCCTACCGGGCTGCAGCCACCGGGGACCAATGCCCCCTACACAGCGTTGCAAAGTGTCCCAATGCCCGATCATGGGCATAAGTATAACAAACCACACTTCCCATATCCCTGGTGGTCCAGTGGACCGCTACCAACCTGATTTTGAGCATAAGCATTGAAAACAACACATCCCCATATCCCTGGTGGTCCAGTGGAACACTTCCAGCCCGATCACGGGCATAAGTATAAACAAACATTTTTGAATATCCCTGGAGGTCCAGCGGTACCCCCCTCCCCACCCCCCACTGAGCCTTGCCACCCCACCCCCCATCAGTGGTGGGCAGCAGCTCCCCATCTGCAAGCTGCCTGGCCACCCACTGACTGACTGTGTACAGTACAGCTGTATGCCCATTAATCCACAGCGTGGGCCAATGAGAGTGCAGACCGAATTGTACTACACAGTCCAGATATGTGAATGGATCCATCGTGGTGGATTGGAAGGAACAAGACTGAGAAGGTAAGTTTTTGCAACATTTATTGAACAGAAAAACAAACAGTAGCATTTATTTTTATTGTAGTGCCCTGAAATATGTGTGATTTCGGTTGGTGGTATTCCACTGTCCATTAATTTTTGTACCAGGTGCTTTCGTACAGAATGGTTAGTTAATCGTTTATCAGTTTGTATGCCTGCATTGGTAACCAGGTTTTTGACAATAGTGGAGAGCTTATTAATACCCACAGGTTGATTTTTAAACCATTTGTGCACTTTTGATGTTTGTATGTTGTTGTTGATAGCTAAGAAAACTGGTGCTTCAGGGTGGTTACTTTGGCTGGGCCTGTGGGTACCGTAGAGTTTGTAGTTGGTGACTGGGCATCTAGTAGGATTTTGTTGTAGTTCGTATGCTCGTGGCTTTAGTTTTCTACATTCTTTGGGTTGGAGCCTTGTCTAGTTTTTGTTTGACGTTCACTGGTATACCTCAGTCCGTTTTCATCTTTTTGCACGATGATGTCTCCCCATTTGACTGATCTCATTTCCGTTATGCCTATGACACCAAAGTATAGGCCAACTATTAACCACATGGTGTTAAGCAAGGCATCAGGGCTGTGTGAGCCTAGCTGTTGAGTGTCGTATAGTTTCTTGATAAGGGAATCTGTCAGCTCATCTGCTGCTTTTGGTCTGTTACCCTTGCCATAACTTTTGAGGTGTTTTTGTTTGCACTGCAGAATTTCTCTGGTTGTGAGGAAAGCAGGTGATGTTGATAGTGATTCTGGATAGCGTTTCTGTTTTAAATATCTTTCAACACTCTGGAATGTGGCACATAGCGTTAAGAGCTTGTAGGGAGTTCCGTCTTTTCTGGTGGAGTGTATGAAAAAGGTAGCAAGTAATTTATCCAGGTTTGCCGGTGTAATGGTTTCAAGTGGAGTTTCTATATTGTGGTTTTCTTTGAGGTATTTTTGAACAGTCATGGCATCACTGTGAGTCTTTTTCATCATGTTGGGGTTTTTGCCTGCTTGGATATATTTTTGTATGGCATCTTCGTCTATGTCCACTGCGGTGCTAGTACTGGGTTTTGGTTCTTCTGGTATGTCTGTGTTTTGTGAATTATTTAATTGTTGGGGTTCTAGTAGAGGTTCTGTGTCTTCTTCAAATTGTGTTAGTATTTGGGTTAGTTCCATTTTAAAGTCTGCAGCAGTTTCCTGTGTTGCCATTCTTAATGCAGTAACAGTCATTTTTTTTATGTGATACTTGCAGTCGGAAAAGGTATCGGAAATCGAGAGTCGCAAAGTTGTAGGTGCTTTTTATAGTTTTATAATGGAAATAGTGTCTTTTCTGTGACGAAAATGGTTGTACTGCTTGCGATAGTAATGTAGTATGGTGGAGTGTCATTTGCGTGTTGTTTGCATGCAGTTTTCTTCTTGACTGCATGAGGGGTTATGCAGGTGGATGATTTACTGGTTGTGCCAGTGTTGATTGCGTTTATGTGTGCCAACTGTGTGGGTGGCAGAATGTAGGTCCGGTACAGTGCTTGTGATTGACAGTTTTCATTTATCCCACATATGTGGGATAAATCTAGGGTGGTTAGATTTATCCCACATATGTGGAAATAAATGGATTTATTCAATGGCTTTTGCTCTCACACAGATTGCATAAATATATATATATATATATATATATATATATATATATATATATATATATATAATAGGGGCACGGTTGCACCCCTATAGTTAGGGTTATGAAGGCAGTTTAATGTTAAACTAGAAATTGTGCGCATTGATAACTTTAGACCCGTTCAACAGATTTGCATGAAATTTGGTATACACGGTGAGGCATGGTGCATCTCTTGATCTGCCAAATTGTGTCTTGGTCGGATGTATGTTTTCTTTGCAGTGAATCATTGAAAAATGCACTTTTCGCCACTTTTGTGGGCAGTTTTTCAGATTTTGTCCGTGACTCTGTGTGGCTTCTGTGTGGCATGCCAGTCTAAAACCTGGCATGTAGAAAGAGCTTAGGTCAAGGAATATGCCATTTTTTGTTTGGTGAAAAATATTAATATATTCAAAAGTTATTAAACTTTTTAGCTCCCATTATACGTCTATGGAAATCTCTATATGGTTATTTTGCAAAATAAGAATGGAGTTTTGGCTATCTGGTCACTCCTCACAATCAAGGAATTTGCAGGCTTGTGATCAAAGATTCTTTGAGAGTGAGAAATTTATTGATCGTGATGGACATCATCTTGTTTTCAGTTTGGGGTTGGAAAAAAAATATCTCAGCCCAGGGGTGACTTCTGAAGTAAAACTTGGATGATCTTTGCTCAGAGGGCTTCCCTCTGTCGAGCCATACCTGTGGTTTAATGTACTTATGTAAAAAAATTGAGTTTTAAACTTTTAAATTCTTTGATTGTGGCTCACTAATGATCTTTGATCGTGAGATGCAAATTCTTTGATCGCGATCTTTGTTCGTGAGGGAGGGACGAGATGGCCAGATTTCTGGGTTGGAAAAAAACAAATATCTCAGCCCAGGGGTGACTTGTGAAGTAAAGCTAGGATGGGTTTTGCTCAGGGGGCTTTCCTCTATTGAGCCATGCCTGTGGGTTAATGTGGTTATGTCAAAAAATGTAGTTTTAAAATTTTTAAATTCTTTGATCGCGAGACTACAAATTCTTTGGTCATGAGATTTCTTTGATCGTGAGCTTCGTTTGTGAGGGCGAGATGAGATGGCCAGATTTTTGCTGGACCAGATGTCTCTGGGAGGGACCAGATAGCCCAAATTTCATGACCAGATGTCCACCTATGATCAAAGATGATCTTTGATCATGAGGTCGTGACCGATTCTCGCGATCAAAGAATTTTTAAAGGTGCAAAAACTTTAAAATTAAATTTCTCAGAAATGGTTTGGTCTTTTAACTTGAAATGTGGAGGGTGTTGAGAGGATGTCATGTAGATGTGAATTTTGTTATTTAGGTGTCGATAAATTAATTTCCTGTGGAGATAATGCATGACACAGTTTACACTTGTGCGGATAGCAGTCTGCATTGTGGTAGTGGCTTGAAATTTATTGGGTAGCTAGCCTTACTGCCATGGACATACTTTTCAGTGATTAGGTGTGTAAAATGTAAACAGGTGTGAAATTATTCCACTTCAATGAATTAAAATTTGGTTTGTTTTGCTTCAGTAACTTTTGAACTATTTGCATGATTTGTGTGAAATGTGGTCTGTAGAAAGAGTCGTGATAGATTTTGGAGTGTGTCAATTTTTGTGTCAGTGTCAGTTACAGTTGTTGAGTTGTGGCTCATGTTCATTATAGCTACTGGGAAAACATTTCTGTGTGTTGTGAAAGGCATGGTGAGCATATATTTATGTATGAAGAGTTCATGATAAGGTTTAGGACAGCTAAAAATGAATGACAGATGTATGTGGTTATGGAGGTTGGGCAATGTGGAAAGGAGCGTGGGACTTGAAGGTAGAAGTGGACAAGTTGGTGGGAGCATGAGGCCCGAAGGGCCCCACACTCCCAGCAAGATGTGCTCTTACCAATACATATGATATTTAGTACTTGTACTGTGATGTTAGGCAGAAATGGACATGTTGGTGGTTGGGCCCCATGTTCCCACCAATACGTGTTCTCACCAGTACTTATGATAATCAGTAGTTGCAGTGTGATGGTAGGGAGAAGTGGACAAATTGGTGGGAGCGTGAGGCCCAAATGGCCCTGTAGTCCCAGCAATATGTGCTCCCACCAATACATATGAGATTTAGTACTTGTACTGTGATGTTAGGCAGAAATCAACAAGTTGGTGGAACTGTGTGGCCCAAAGGGCCCCGCGCTCCCACCAATACATGCTCCCACCAGTACGTATGATATCAGTAGTTGCAGTGTGATGGTATAAAGAAGTGGACAAATTGGTGGGAGTGTGGGGCCCGAAGGGCCCCGCAGTCCCAGCACTATGCGCTCCCACCAATACATATGATATTTAGTACTTGCACTGTGAAGTTAGGCATAAATGGACAAAATCCCACCAATATGTGCTCCCACCAATATGTATGATATTGCATAGTTGCAGTGTGATGTTAGGCAGAAGTGTACAAGATGGTGGGAGTGTGAAGCCTGAAGGAGGCCTCAGCCAGGCAATGCCCCCACCCACTCAGACCAGTTACTAGATCCTGTGTGCACAGCCACAGCTCAACTAAAGGACATCAAAGGTATATCTCTCTGATACCATCTGCACATAAGTTAGGACACTTAAGAGTTGCATGGCCCCAGCAAGGTAATGCCCCCACAGACCAGGTACTGTATCCTGAGTGCAGAGCCACAGCCCAACTAAAGCCATGGATATAAACAGTATACCTCCCTGATTCCAGCTGCACAATAGTTAGGAAATTGAGGAGTTGTACAGCCTCAGCCAAGCAATGCGTCCACCCCACTGAAATCAGGCACTGGATCCTGAGTGCAGAGCCACAGCCCAACTAAAGACATGGACATCAATGGTATACCTCCATTATACCAGCTGCATATGAGTTAGGACACTCAGGAGTTGCATGGCCTCAGCCAGGCAATGCCCCCACAACCCCAGACCAGGTACTGGATCCTGAGTGCAAAGCCGCAGCCCAACTACAGCTATGGATATCAATGGCATACCTCTCTGATATCAACTGTGCACAAGTTAGGACACTGAAGAGCTGCACGTCCTCAGCCAGGCTATTCCCCAACCCCCCCAGACCAGGTACTGGATCCTGAGTGAAGAGCCACAGCCCAACTAAAGACATGGACATCAACAGTATACCTCCCTGATACAAGCTGCACACAAGTTAGGACACTGAGGAGTTGCTCGGCCTCAGTCAGGCAATGCCCCCACCTCCCCCAGACCAGGTACTGGATCCTGAGTGCAGAGCCACAGCCCATCTAAAGCCACAAACATCAACAGTATACCTCCATTATACTAGCTGCACACAAGTTAGGACACTCAGGAATTGCATGACCTCAGCCAGGCAATGCCCCCACACCCCCAGACCAGGTACTTGATCCTGACTGCACAGCCACAGCCAGCCCAACTACAGCTATGGATATCAATGGTATACCTCTTTGATGCCAACTGCACACAAGTTAGGACACTAAGGAATTGCACAGCCTCAGCCAGGCTATTCCCCCACCCCCAGACCAGGTACTGCATCCTGAGTGCAGAGCCACAGCCCAACTAAAGCCATAGACATTAATGGTATACCTCCCTAATACCAGCTGCACACAAGTTAGGACATTCAGGAGTTGCATGGCCTCAGCCAGGCAATGCCACCACCCCCCCAGACCAGGTTCTTGATCCTAAGTGCAGAGCCACAGCCCAACTAAAGCCATAGACATTAATGGTATACCTCCCTGATACCAGCTGCACACAAGTTAGGACACTGAGGAATTGCACGGCCTCAGCCAGGCTATTCCCCAACCCCCCAGACCAGGTACTGCATCCTGAGTGCAGAGCCACAGCCCAACTAAAGCCATGGACATTAATGGTATACCTCCCTGATACCAGCTGCACACAAGTTAGGACATTCAGGAGTTGGATGGCCTCAGCCAGGCAATGCCACCACCCCCTCAGACCAGGTTCTGGATCCTAAGTGCAGAGCCACAGCCCAACTAAAGCCATGGATATTAATGGTATACCTCCCTGATACCAGCTGCACACAAGTTAGGACACTGAGGAGTTGCACGGCCTCAGCCAGGCAATGCCCCCCCATACCATGTACTCTATCCTGAGTGCAGAGCTACAGTCCAACTAAAGTCATGGACATCAATACTATGCCTCCCTGATACCAGCTGCACACAAGTTAGGAGACTGAGGAGTTGCACAGCCTCAGTCAGAGAATTCCCCCCACCCACCTAGTCCAGGTACTGTATCCTGAGTGCAGAGCCACAGCCCAACTAAAGCTATGGATATCAACGGTATACCTTCCTGATACCAGCTGCACACTAGTTAGGACACTGAGAAGTTGGACAGCCTCAGCCAGAGAATCCCCCCCCCCCAATGAGCCCAGGTAATGGATCCTGAGTGCAAAGCCACAGCCCAACTAAAGCTATGGACATCAACGGTATACCTCCCTGATACCAGCTGTGCACAAGTTAGGACACTGAGTATTTGCACGGAGTCAGTGCCCCTCCACCATCCAACACTAGGTGCAGGATCCTCAGTGCAGAGGCACATCCCAACTAAAGCTGTAAACATAAATGGTATACCTTTGTGATAGCAGCTGAACAAAAGTTACAGTGTTTATAACAAGGAGACAAATGCATGATTGTAAAAGAAGAATTTTTTACTTAAAATATAAATAGTTTTAATTTATAATTTTACAAAAAAAAATATTTTTATTATTGTATAAAAACTTGTAAAATAAATAAAAGTGTTTCTTCACACAGGATGTGGGATCAAAGGGATAAAAATTATAACATATATTAAATTAAAGCTGTAAAATAAATATCAGTGTTTATTCACACAGGGTGGGGGGATCTAAGGGATAGTAAATATCACATATATTAAATAACAAGTTTCAGGAAAAAAACATGTATGGCTAGGAGTGGCAGGGAAGTGCTAGCCATTCAGGCTGTTGTACATTGGGGAGTAGGTGAGCAGGAGGAAAAGAAAGACTGCACAGAAGCTGGTGTTGGGACTTGGTGCCACTCATCTGTTGTTGGTAGTGGTATTGTGGGAGGGGCACCTTCGAGGGACTCTTGCTGCTGAGGAGCTGTGGAAAGTGGGTCATTCTGTAGGTGCTGCAGGTCTTGGAAGAGAAGGTGGTGAATCACCACTGTGGCCTCTAACTGGTTCTCAGCCAGTCACACCATGAGGCCATGGGTGGTTTCAAGAGATGCAACAGAGGCCTCTTCCATTTCTCAGAGGCTGGTGATGGCTTTGATGAGGCCTCTGTTGCTACCTTTGAGACCACGAGTGGCAATTAAGGCCGCATGCCCCACACACCCATGTCACTGCAGCAAATCAATCATGGCAGTATTTTGCTCAATTATTTTATCTAATTTTGCTGCAGTGACATGGGCATGCTGGGCTGCAGCCCTGTTGCAACCCTCCACAGCCTTGAGCAGCCGGCTGAGGTTTTGGTTGATGCGCTGTAGAACAGCAAGAGACTCTATGGAGAAAAAATGAGAAAAAGAGACATATTAGTAAACTGAGCTGTTCTGTACTGTTAAGTTAATGTACTGTACTGAAGTATATTTTTAATTAATGGATAAAGCCACTGTATTTACATCTATGCTTGATTAGTATAGCTGTCTTGATTTCATAATAATGTAATTAACAAAGTGCATTGCTGCTAGAATTTATGTGATTATAAGGGGATACGGGATAGTTACTTATGTGTTAGCCGATATATCAGCACAAGTGGCAAGTGAGCACAGGGGATATCATGAGTGGCATAGCCATGAGTGATTGAACCCTGAGTTCACTTGCAAAGAGTTCTGAGATTCAGCTATCACATAAGTAACCATTGCATATCCATTTTATATGGTTCTATGTCAAATACGCGAAAAAAAAATGCGATTTCAAAAATAGCAAGAGCACAATAGTGAAACTCAATATAGCGACTGAAAGTATAGCAAATGTAAAAATACCTCAAAAGCAATTATAGCGAGCTGTGTAGCAATAAACAGTTGTAATTAACGTTTAATAGATTTTAGCTGTAATTAACTTTTTGCAAGGTTATTAAGCAGAAGCTGGCAGAATTAATCTGTGGCTGAATATTTTGCAGGCAAGATGTAGCAGTTGAGTTAAATAGTAAAGCAGTAGCTGGCTGCATTAAGCTGAATTAAATTTGGCTGGGTCCAAAAACATTTAAGATTTGTGCCTGAAACCACTGGTGCACTGCTGGAGACAAGGGAAGAAAGAAATGGCACCAGAATTCAAAACCGGGGTGATCCTCCAATTTAGCTGTACCTTGCTAGCTTCAGGGCTGAGTGGGTGGGCTGGTGGGCAAGGCAGATTGCTGTAGAGTCCAGGAGTTGCTACAGGAGTGGGACATCAGGGAATGACCCAGGAGCCTTGCTAGCTTCTGAGCTGACTGGGCGCACTGGTAGGCAAGGTAGATTGCTGGTGAGTCCAGGAGCAAACACAGGAGCAGGACAACTGTTGAGCCCTATCAGGGGCTGACACAGGAGCCTTGCTAGCTTCTGGGCTGAGTTGGTGGGATGGTGGGTGAGTGGGTGAGGCAGATTGCTTGCAAGTCCGGGAGTCGCCGCAGGGCAGCTGTTGAGCCCTATTAAGGGCTGACCCAGGAGCCTTGCTAGCTTCTGGGCTGACTGGGTGAGTTGGCAGATGAGGCAGATTGCTTGTGAGCCTGGGAGCCACCGCAGGAGCGAGATGGCCATTGACACTTTTTAATGGATTTTTGCTGATAATTCAGTTACTATCCTGATAATTCACTAATGCTGCCTTTTAACTGTGTTTGCGAGTTTGCATTCACATCTGCATTTAAGTTTTCAAGGTGGTGCATGTGCATAATAAATAAGAGTATTTTCTAAACATTGTGACCCCTATTGAATGCTGTCAGTCATCGTTTGTGAATTCTACGGATGTGCAAATATAGTGAGAATAAAATTGCACTAATAATGACCAGTTTTACAGTATAAAAAAACATTATGGACAAACTCTCAAAGGTTAGTGCATGTTCCAATACATAACACAAATTCTTTATGTACTGTCATACAAAACCTATCGCACATCACAACAGGTCATGTGCTTAATTGCTCAGCTGTCATCTTTCAGCATTCGAGCTTAATGATCGCAATTAAGATGCAGGAAAAGTCGCTATTAATGGTGCGAGCTATTAAATGACACTCGCTATTATTAGTTGCGCTTTTCTTTATTCGCTATTATTTATTTGCGATTCTTTACTCGCTATTATCACAGGATACCATTTTATATAATATGGGTTTGCTGATTACAAGGCTGTATTTTCATTACCATTTTTTCCCAGTGTTTCTTTTTGTTTCAGTGGTAGTACGATAGTATCATTGAAATCTAGTGTGTCATTTTTTTTGTGTGTGTTGATGTGTATACAGTGGTGATATTGCGAGTTGCATAGAAAGAGTTGTAATAACTGCTGCAGTTTTCCACTGTGTACATATCATTGATTCATCGTTGCTGTCTAGTGGTGATCTGGGGTATTATCATATAGCTTATCATCAAAACCCTATTATATAATGACTCATATCTTGTCTTAATCAGTTGTCATGTATGAGTTGTACATTGTGCTTTACAACAGATAAAATAGAAGAAGTGCTTGGTATAAGGGAGGTTTATGTGAAGTTTAATGTAGTTTGTTTTATTATTGCTGCTGTTTGTGTGTGTAAGTTTTTCACTTTTGATATTCTATTTCACATTTTGATTACCATACAAGATATCATACAAGCACATTTTAGTACATTTAATATGCATTGCCATGGAGGAGGTGGAATCTTGTAGGTAGGTAGCTATAGCATGTGTGCTCTACAAAGACATGCAGGCAATGATAATGGTAAACTACAAGCAAAAGTAGCTGTTCATAGTTACAGAGATGGAAGATGCTTTACTGTAATCACATTATTTTTTATGTTTAGTTGCGCACATGCACAAGAAACATTATGTGGCAGCTTAGGAGAGAAGCGGGTTGTGGAGGCGCAGCGCTATGCGACCCAACTGAGGCATTGCATTTGGGGGGTTGGCACTGGTGGACCACTAGAGGCACAGTGTGCTAATGACACTGGCTTCCAAAAGTGCCACCAACTTGTAAGGTTTTCACAGCAGCAGTCAGGGGCTGCCTCATCACTGCAGTGTCAGACATTCAGACAGAGGGAGCAACCCGTCATTGGAGGGCAGTACCTTGCCTAGTGTAATATTGTTTGTGATCATGGTGGCAAGCCGCTGCCATGTTTACAAATAATATTACCAGCCCCCAGTGCCAAGGGGGTGTCCAATTCCCCTCAGCATCATATGCCCCTCCCAAAAATCCTTTGTTTGCCAACAGCAGCCCCAATCCCCGTCGGCTTCAGTCCCTGCCTTCCCAGTTTAGTTTGCCAATGGGGGAGCCCACTCCCTGTTGGCATTATGCACCCCAACCAAAAACGCTTTGCTTTGTTATGAGGGGAGTGCCCAATCCCCCTTGGTTCTTGCTCTGCCCCACCTCAGTATGTGCCGATGGGGGTGCCCAATCCTCAATCGGCTACTGCCCCCCAAAGAAAAACACTAGGGTGGCAGGCTGGGAGCCCACCCCAGCTTGCCAAATGTCACTGTTAAAAAAAAAGTCCCGCGATTTTTGTTTTGTTTTGTTTAACCTATAAAACAGAAAACACTTCCTCATCGAGTCCGGCGGGCCCTCCCCCAACCTGCGCCCATCCTCTGTGCACCCTGCCTCCCCGCACCCCCCTGTCACCCCATACTTACCTCCAGAGCCTGGCACGATGATCTTTGGTGGACCAGGAATATGTCAGCACTCTTCAAAGCCGACCGCGAACTGAAGAAATGCCGGTAAGCTGTAAAATGGCATAGATATAGTTTTTTTCAACTTTGGTGCATATCTCAGGCATTTTGGGGACTTTTGGCACTGAATTTTCCACATGGAGTTATTGGGAACCCTCCTCATGAATTCAGCCACTGTCATGGCATTATTCAGTCCCGAAAGGTGATTTTTTGGTCACTGTGTGGAATCACCTTTCAGAACTGATTAATGAAATGACTGTCAGTGTTCATGAGGTGGGCACTCAAAAAGTCTATGTTGCAAATTTGGTGGAAAAAATTTTAAAAAATGACTGTTTTACAAGCATGCGTTGTGCAGTTGCTACGAACGCTTATAAGTTCATGAATTTGTAATATTTTCACTCCGTATTTTCAACATTGCCATTTTTCTATACCTCCTTGTGAACAGTACAGCTGTAATTTTTCACATCCTGGCTGAAATGTATTTTTGCACTTCACTTCTGGTGCAGAATAGCATGCTCGCTGTGAGAAATCCATGTTTGGGACACATTAAGAAAATCACAGTGACACTGTTCATGAGCAGAGGCCTTAAAATGCCTATATTGAACATTTTGTGATGAAAGTCCATAAAATGAATATGGTACGAGCGTGTGTTGTGCAGTTTCCACGCACAAGTGTAACTTCATGAATTTGCAATATTTCCACTCCAGATTTTCAACATTGCCATTTTTCTGCACCTGCTTATGAACAGTATAGCTGTCATTTTTCACATCCTGGCTGAAATGTGTTTTTGTACTTTCCGGCACAGAATAGTACAGTCACTGTGGGAAATCAGTGTTCAGGACACATTAAGAAAATCACAGTAATACTGTTCATGAGCAGAGGTCCTAAAATGCCTATGTTGAATATTTGGTGATGAAAGTCCAAAAAATGACTGTGGTACATGTATGCGTTGCGCAATTTCTATGTATGTTCATAAGTGCGAGCATTTTTAATATTCCCACTACAGATTTTCAACATTGCCATCTCTTCACACCTCCCTATGGATGGTACAGCTGTCATTATTCACATCCTGCCCGATCTGTGTTTTTGTGCCTGTGGTGCAGAATGGCATGATCTCTGTTGGAACTCAAAGTTTGGGACACATTGGCAAAATCACATCGCCACTCTTCATGAGAAAAGCTCCCAAATGCTTTCATGAGTTAGGGTCACAAAAAGGCCATGTTGAAAATTTGTAGTGCAAATTCCAACAAACGCCTGGGGCTTTAGGGTTTCTAACCATAACGTCCCACCCTGTACAGACTGACAGGCATTGGGGTGTGCCTTTGGATTTCCGACTGAACTGCTAATGCCATCCCACCTCCACCCCCCCCAGCCAGTGACAGGCATCGAGGTGTACCTTGGACTCTTCACCCCAGAGTTCACCCCATTCACCTATGCTGCACCCATTTCAGCATATGTCCTTATGGAATGGGGTGACTGTAAAGCCAAACACCCCAAGGCACACCTCAACACATGTTGGTGTCTGCAGAATAGGGTAAGGTGAAATAGCATGAGTGTCATGGGTAATGACCCAAACACTTATCCCAATGTCTGTCCATCTCTACAGGATGGAGGTGGAGTTGGCGTGAAGTTCAATACTTCACTGCCATTCCTATTCTGCATCTTTCTAACTCTTGCATTTCCAGTGCTAATACCAGCAAGCAAACATTCGGCATTGACAAATGCTTGTTTCACATGGTTTGATGTTGGTGGATAAAGAACAGAAATTATTTGTTACTGAAATGCATGAACAATTCTTATAAGTGAATATATTCAGTTATCATGTGATAGTAAATAATACTGTGATTTACATTGTTCACATGGTGGTAGACGTTGTGATTGATTATGTTTTATAGGATCAAGTGAGATGGGTGCAGCTGTGCAATTGAACCTGGTTTGCTATTCAAAAGGCAAAGTATGTGATAATGATAAGAGAACAGTAGAAACAATTAAATATTGCTGTTTGTGAAGATTCGGCCTTTCTGGGGGTGGGGGGTCATGTGAGCTCTGTGTGTATCACATGCAGTGCATGCAGTGAGACACAGTTCATGGGCTTGTTTTGTTATTGCCATGTATATGGGGTACTGTATCATTGAATTGTGAAGTTTTTACATTGTGTAAATGATGCATTGATCTGCATGTATTTCTCTAAATATGTTGGCCATGTCCTAGTGCAAGTGTGGTTATGGTGGGAGATTTGCAGTGTTGCTTGTCTGGGGATTCTAGTACAGGTTTCTGTAGTTTTCATATGAAGGTCCATATGTTGAATTCTATAGTATTAGTATTTATGCAACAGGTGTCAGGATAAAAACTGACACATTACTTCAGTTATGTGAGTGACTATGTAGATAAATAGGTGGTGATACAATCACTATGTGGATAACTTCAAGATATCTACATAGTGATCACATCATCACCCATTTATCTACACAGTGAGTTCATCACTAACCACCACCACGTGTGCTGCCTGTTTGGTAGTACTGCCTCCCAGTTTCACTTTCACCTTCTCAAAGTGCTGTTTATAAGGAAAGCTATTACAATCCGAAAGACTCAGAAAATGCACAGCCTAACCAACTCCCTCACAAACCAGAAACACATTTTAAATTTAAGCACTCTTAAAAAAAAATGTATTTTTTTACCTTTCTCAGTACAACAACCCTGTAAACCAAAGACAGAAACCACACACAGAGAAAAAACATGGACAGAAACTTAAGAAAAAAATAATTTATAACAAAACTAAACTCAAAAGGTCCTGTTGCATAAATTAAATATTCATGGTGTGCCTGTGAAATAATGAATTTATTTGTATAGTAGCCTGTGACTGCTCGTAAACCTCACTTGTGGCTTCATCATTCATGAGGTTACTCAAGGTCACATGCTACTGTTCAAATAAGTTGGTTATTCCACAGGTGCACCACTCATATCCTTCATATATACGAAGAAACACTGCTTTGACTTAAAATTTTCCATTTTACAAAATGACCAGTACTATTGTACAATGTTGTTATCTCCCACAATTAATATGTGTTATACATGTGGAAAAAAACAGTTCAAGAATGTAGAACAAATAAAAAAACTGTAATTAGATTTGTAACTGTTGAAATCAGGTACTCACATGATGATGTCTAATTATTGGGAAGAAAAAAACGTTATTGTGATACAACTTGTTACAGATATGTAGACATGGAAAAACTATTTTGATGTTTACACTCTTTAACATAGCATTATGGCCAGTGGGTGATTCAAGAAATGCAATATGGCTGGCATCATAGCACTAACTGGTTATCTATTGCTGTTACAACATTCTATCTGTGGTTAGTAATTTATTGTGTAATGTGTGACCGCTATTCTTAGGCAGAATGCGTCGGGTCACATGTCTCATACAGTGAAGAAGTAATTATATCTGACGGTGTGAAAAATGGTGGAGTACATTGTGTTAATTTAAAAATAGCATTGAAACATTTGTGAATGGAAATTTTGTTTGACTGTGGTTTGTTACTGAACTTACAAGGAATGGGTAAATGTACAAGTAACCAGAATGTGTTGTTTTTTATTTCTTCTATAGGTCACAGCTTCTTGTGCCCTGTTGGTTAAGTGTTAAACAGAGGAATACTGTTTAGTGTCAGTGGCTCAGTAGATAGCACACTCGCCTCTGAAGCCTGGAGATCAGAGGGCTGTGGGCTCAGTTCCCACATCTGGCACTTGGGTTAATATCCCAGTATTGACGCTGTAGTGCAGTATGAGAGGGGTGCTGCACTTCTGAGGTGCCGTCTTTCGGATGAGATGTTAAACCGAGGCTTGGATTGGTGGTAGTTCAGGTGGATGTTAAAGATCCTATGGCACTTATCGAAAAAACAGTAGGGGGAATTTCCCTGGTGTTCTGCCCAAATTTCCCTCATTCACTAAAAATACCACAAACAGCTTAATCTGGTTCAAGGCCAGATGGCATTCATCTGTATCCCCCTCCCCCGGGTCGTGCCTGAAAATAGGCAGGATTTGTCTAGTGCACTTACCCGGTCAACAAAAACTAAATAAAAAATAATAAAAAATGGGTATGTTAATTATGCAATAAGGCACAAGAAACAATATATTCTGGGTCCTTGTACATTTACCCATTCCTTGTATGGTCTGTAACAAGCCACATTCAAGCTAAATTTGTTATTCACAAATGCTTCAATGCTATGTTCAGATTGGCACAATATACTCCATCATATATCAGGGGATTTACCACAGGTTTGCCTATGAGGTGCAGTCAAATAGGTAAATCCTTGCCAGCCATGGTAAATCTCCCGATAACCCACATCTTCTGGGTGGCTTATTGCAATTATACCAAGGTTATTTTGTTTTTACTATAATAAAATACAAATATTAAAGAAATTGCTCTGTTTTTTAATTTTTTAATGTATTCATTCCTATGCTCCAGATGTCATAGATGATATAGTCATCAATAGCCATTGGTTATCAGAGTATTTACAATACTGGGAAAGTGCCAGTCTAATTATTTCATTGGCTATTCAGCTATGTCCATGGTATAATTTAAGTTACTTGCATTCCTCAGCTGGAGGCCCAGACAGAACTGCAGCCACTGTTGGATGATCCGCTGCTGAAGCTGTTGTTGTATTCTTCACAGAGGGATCGATGGTTGCAATTTCAACCTCCTCTGTGGGCTCTTCTGCTCCAACAGCTCCCTCTGTTGATGGTTCATACTCTGTGAAAAACATAGGAAAAGGGAAAACGTTAATTGTTTGTAGATTTTTTTTATGTGTATGTGTACCTCTGTGATAAAAGTTGTAGTAGATTTAAAAGACTGAGGAGTTGCATGGCCTCAGTCAGGCAATGGCCCTAGCTGTCCAGATCAAGTAGTGGATGTGAGTGGAGAGCCACATCTCAGCTGAACCTATACAGTAAATATTATAGCTCTCTGACATGACCTGTACACAATGCCTGCATCACCTATGACAAGATATTAGACTGTGAGTGCAAAGCCACATGCCCAGTGAAGGCATAAACAGTAATGTTATACCTCCCTGATACCAGCTATACAGAAGTTAGGACTCTGAGTAGTTGCATGCGATTAGCAGGCAGTGCCTCCCACCCTGCAAGACCAGGTATAGGATCCTGAGTGCATAGCGATATCCCAACTGAAGCTGTAAACATTAACATCATACCTCCCTGATTCCAGGAGAACTGAAGTTAGGACAGTGAATACTTGTACGACTGGAGGGGGTATTACCTCAATCCCCCAAGACCAGTTAGAGGATGCTGAGTGCAGAGACACATGCAAAGAAATGCTGTTAACACTGACATTATAGCTCTCTGATACCAGCTGAATGCAAGTTAGAACACTGAGGAGTTGCACGGCCTCAGCCAGGCAATGCCCCCACCTCACCCCAACCAGGTACTGGATCCTGAGTGCAGAGCCAGTATAGTGCAGTGGTTTAAAGCTCTGAGCTGCAAATCTGGAGACATCAAGCAGACCAGACCTGGGTTAGAATCCTACAGCTTCCACTTACATACTGTGTGACCCTGAGCAAGTCACTTAACTTCCCTGTGCTCCCTGGTCGCGCCTGTAAAAAAGCTTTCAGCTTAGTGTGCTACTCCTGGTTAAACAACTAAAAAAAAAAGCCACAACCCAACTTAAGCCATGGACATCAACAATATACCTCCCTGATACCAGCTGCACACTAGTTAGGATACTGAGGAGTTGCACGACCTCAGCCAGGCAATGCCCCCACCTCCCCAGACCAGGTACTGGATCCAGAGTGCACAGCCACAGCCCAACTAAAGTCATGAACATCAACAGTATACCTGCCTGATACCAGCTGCACAACATTTATGACACTGAGGAGCTGCATGACCTCAGCCAGGCAATGCCCCCACCTCCCAGACCAGGTACTGGATCCTGAGTGCAGAGCCACAGCCCAATTAAAGCCGTGGGCTTCAGTGGTATACCTCCCTGATACCAGCTGCATACAAGTTAGGACACTGAGGAGTTGCATAGCCTCAGCCAGGCAATGTCCCCCACCCTCCAGGCCAGGTACTGGATCCTGAGTGCAGAGCCACAGCCCAACTAAAGCCATGGACATCAATGATGTACCTCCCTGATACCAGCTGCATGCAAGTTAGGAGACTAAGGAGGTGCGCGGCATCAGTCAGGCAATGTCGCCACCACTCGAGAGCAGGTATTGGACCCTGAGTGTAGACCACATCCCCACTGAAGCCATAAACAGTTATGTTATATCACCCTGATACCTCCTGAACAGAAGTTAGGACAATGAGGAGCAACGCAGCCTCAGCTAACCAATGTCCTTTCCACCCAAGACCAGGTGTTGGACCCTGAGTGCAGAGCCACATGGCAACTAAGACCATAAATGTTTACATTAAAGCTCCCTGATATCAGCTGATGACAAGTTATGACACTGAGCACTTGCATGGCCTCAGTGGGCAGTGGCCCCCACTCCTGAAGACCAGATATAGTATCTTGAGTGCAGAGCCATATCCCAAATAAATCTGCAAATGTTAACATTATATCTCTCTGATACCCAGTGAGACAAGTTCGGACACTGAGAAGCTGCACTGCCTCTGCCAGGAAATGCTGCCAGCGGCCAAGAGCAGGTATTGGACCTTGAGTGCAAAGACAGATTACCACTATATCATTGTGACTCACCAGAAGAGTCAAGCACTAGCAGCTGCTCGACGGGAACCCCTCTGTCCTCACCTTCCAGGAGTGGCACGAGCTGCATGCAGTGGTAGGAAGCAGAGACGGTGGTTTTAGGTGGCTGAGAGAGAAAAAAGAAATATTAAATGCGTTTTATGTGTGTATACTGTGCAATTTTACTTTAGCATTACTAAGTAGTGTGTTTGCATTACTACTGAAATATTCTGTTGCACTATATTAGCACGTGATACATGTTAATTTAACACAGTAAGAACTAATACATACTGCTACATATGGTACTATTTATCATTGAATGCTGTGGGGTGTCAACCATCTAGGTAAGATTCTGGATTGTCTTTTCCATTTTTTTCACTTTGTCCTTTAGGTTTTAATGATAAATTAATCAGTGTTTTAGAGTTTCAGTTTCAGTGAGGTATAGAATTTGCATGGTACTGTTACATGGTGACTGCTGTCATCCACTAGGAATGTTATCATTGTTATAAGTATTTCAATATTTCATTACGTAATCTGTATACTGTATTTACTGCTTATTTTTGTCACTGTACCTAGTCTTTGTAAAGCACTCTGAGCATACAGAGATGGGCTCCGTATAAATAAACTTACTGCCACTAGTACTACTGAAGTACTAGTGCTGCAACTACTACAAACAATACTTTTACTCCTACTACTGCTGCTACTACTATTACTACTACTACTAAACAAGCATTTGTCAATGCTGAATGTTCGCTGCTGGTACTGCTGTTGTACCAGTTCTTGCTTGTATTCATTTTTACTATATATTTATCCATGATAGAGCAGATGAGATGTAATATCTTATTTTCACTGGTGTCCTGCTTTGACACATTGTTGGATTGTAATTACCCAGGATAGGGCAGCTGAGAGGCAATACCTGCTTTTAAGTGGGCCACCAAATTTTGACCCCAAATGTTCAACAGTCTTTTTATGACCTGATGTTATGATCAAGACAGGTGGATTTTTAAAATCCCACTTGAAAGGTGATTTTGCTGTGCAACTGTGGAAACATGTTTTGGTGGTGATTTGAAAAATGACACCTACCATGTTCAGGAGGTGGGGTAACACAAGAGATATGTTGAAAATTAGGGGCCAAAATCTGCAAATGAACCCACTTCATGAAAAAGGGCAGAGAACATTTTCAAATCCTGCCCAAAAGGTGATTTAATTTCACAAGTGTGAAAACACATTTTGTCCAGGATTTGAAAATTGACAGCTGTTACTGTACATTCATGAGATGCTGTGAAGAAATGTCTATACTGAAAATTTGGGGTCAAAATATTTAAAATTGCCAAAGTTGCAACCCTGCGTTCGCAAATTTCAATGTAGGCTCATGACTTTGTTGTTTTAATTTTTAATATTTTTACAAAAAAAATGTTCAACATAGCATTCTTATGACCCCACCTCATAAACCAGGGCAGAGAGCATTTTAAACTCCTGCCCAAAAGGTGATTTAAAGCATCAACCACAAAATCACCTTTCAGGACAGATCTGCCTACTTTCACTGCCATTGTTCAGTGAGGTGGGGGTCCCAAAAAAAGCATGTTGAAAATGTGGGCTAAAAATATTCAAAAATGGCCAAGTTATTCCACTAAGTTCAAAACCCCATTGAAATACATCAAATTGCATATCTGACTTCCTCAGTTTGTGGTCTGACTTTGAAGAGTGAAGATATGTCTGCAGTCCAAAGAAGAATATGGCATTGGATCCCTGGTGGATACATGAGGATTTGGGGATGTGAGGAGTGGTGGGTGCTGAGTGGAAGGGTCTGGCGGGGGACAGTAATGGCTGCAACAGGCATCGATGGACAGTTTTCTTTTTTACAGGGTTTAAAAAAAAGAGGGATGGTTTTCTTTATTTCAGATGGTGGCACTGGGGGATTGGGCACCCCCAGTGTCAGTGTTATGGTTGTTGTGGGGGTGTGGGGTTGTGGGTGCTGAGTGGGAGGCTAAGGTGAGTGGACAGTAAAGGTGGAGGCAGAAACAGACATTGGTGGATGATTTTCTTTTTTACAAGGTATATATTTATTATGGTAGCACGGTAGTGCTACCATAGTTCGAGTTGAGGAGCCATTTCTATGTTAAACCCCAAAACTTTGCACCTTAATAACTTTGCAACTGTTTGACGGATTTGGCTGGCATTTGGAATACATGATCAAGAACCATAGGTCTTGGCATCTGCCAAGTCTTGTACCAGTCAGATACACAGCTGCGGCGTTATTAAGCATGATTTGCGCACACGTTTACGCTTTTTCTGAATTCTGGTCGCAGCAAACAGGGTCGACGTTTATGCAACTGGTCTGAAGTCTTCAGGAACATGTGGCCAGGGTCCTCGATGTGCCTTTTGAAGATTTGGTGAAAAATATTAAACGGTTCAAAGTTATTAAAAACAATTTCCCATTATAAGTCATTGGGAAAAGTTAAAAGTTCGACAGTGTCACAAATGCATTTTACTTTCATAAATGGGCCTGTTACTTTCGCCAGATCAGCCATTTTGTTTTCAGTTGGTGATCAGAAAAATGGTTGGCATTTAAATTTGGGACCCTCTAGCAACCTAATTCTTTTTGTATTCACCTAGTCGGACCCTGAGGATGCTTGCCATGTCTTTATTTTGTGGTAAAACACCCCAGAAATTTTTTCAAATTTCTGGAAAAAGTACTTTTGCAAATTACTTTCGTGCTCACGAAAGTGTTGAACTTTTTTGCAAAAGCTTTCGCAAATTGCAACAGTAGTTTTCTACCTGTGGGAAAGTGACAGCGATTCTGTGGCACTGCGCTACAAAAGAACGGTTGGGAGTTTTGGGCTGAAATTTGGAGGGAACGCAGCCGACATCTCACAGATGTGCCTTTCAGTGTTGTATTGAAAAAATATTACATGACAGCAAAGTTACGGCACTCCAAATTTGACATTTTTTCCCATAGGATAACATTACGGCGCCTGACGCATTACAGGAATCCTTTGGCTCCCTGCTGCAAAATAACGGTTTGGTCCTTTTTCCTGAAATTTGGAGGAAGACAGCCAACAGCCCACAGATGTGCCTTTCAGTGGTTTGGTGAAAAAATATTACAGGGAGGCAAAGTTATGGTGCTCTGAACTTCTCTTTTTTCCCATAGGATAACATTGTGGCGTTCGCCGTGCCTTTCAGGGCCCGTATCTCACAAACGGTGTGAGATACGGACTTTTAGTCAGAAAAATGTTTTGCCCCCCCTAATTGGGGCTAAGTAGAAAATTGCTAGGACAGTTGTAAATTATGAGTTTGAAATTTTTTTCTATGTCGTTCGGTTCCTGAGATATAACCTATTTAGTATTCCAAGTCCTCATTTTCTGCTCTGATATCCATTACTATGCATATATTCTTTGTACTCACTGTCTTTCTCTATGCAGCTTTTGGGGAAAACCAGCCTGTGCGCTTACATTACTGTTACCATTGCCCTTTCCGCTTGCGGTTCCATGCCCGTTTCACTTACTGTTGACGTCTACTCCACCACGTGCGTCATCCTTTGCGTTTTCATTTGCGCTTGCGTTTCTGTTATTTTTTTGCCATTTGTGTCTACTGTACTGTTTCTCTTTCTGTTTCACTTTGCGTCACCATGCCCATTAACATTTCTGTTTGCAGGCACCATGTTACTATGTGACAAGACATCACGTGGCACACCGTTCCCGTCTACGCCACCGTGTTCGTTACCCTTTCTGTTCTCATTTGCACTTGCATTACCTTGTGCACCACTGTTAGTGCTTCTGTTTGTGTTGCTGTTCCTGTTACTATGCCACAAGACATCATGTGGTGGGAGTGCGGGGCCCTTTGGGCCCCACGCTCCCGCTGCTGCATTACGTGCCCGGGAGTCCGGGGCTCTATCTGTGTTATCCTTGCGTTTTCATTTGCACTTGCGTTTCTGTTATTTTTTGCCATTTGTGTCTACAGTACTGTTTCTCTTTCTGTTTCACTTTGCGCCACCATGCCCATTGACATTTCCGTTTGCAGGCACCATGTTACTATGTGACAACACATCACATGGCAGACTGTTCCCATCTATGCCACCATGTGCATTGCCCTTTCTGTTGTCATTTGCACTTGCGTTAACATGTGCACCACTGTTAGCGCTTCTGTTTGTGTTGCTCTACCTGTTACTATGCCACGGGCCCCGCGTTCCCGCCGCCGCATTACATTCACTATTTCTCATTATCATTCTCAAAAAGAAGGGAAATTAGAGGCAAAAAACTCTGTTTAATGCATTAGTTAGGGTTGTTCCACAGCGACAAAAGTGAGGAAATTCTCTGTTAGGGTTGAAAACCCTAACTCCGAATTCACCCCCCCAGCAGACACACATACACACATACAAGTATGGGGGAGGACCAAGTCAACACAACCAATGACAGACATCCAGCAGCAGGTGACAGAAATAACAAACAATTGTCTAAATGTACTACAAGACATCCCCACCCACCTGACCAGGTACTGCATGCTCAGTGGAGATCAACAGCAAAACTGAGGCCATGTACACCAAACGTACACATCCCTGATTGCAGCTACACACAACGTACCACACTTAGTAGTTGCATGGCCTTACCTACCAATGCCCCACACCACACCACAACTGGTACTGTGCCATTACTCAATATAAATGCTGAAGGTGCATGATGACAGTTGTAGAAAGGTTTTAACACTAGTGAGTATACATTAATTAAGGGAAGTACATAAATTAATTACAAGACACCAGCATGCTCAAGATAAAAGTAGTGTTACATTTAGCATGTGATTTACATAGTAGTACATTTACTGCAACGGTTTACTCAAGATAGAGCGGCTGATGTAAACGTATGGAAAAGCATTGCCTGTTCAACGCTGTGAAATTCGTACTGCCAGTATCAGATGCATTCTTACTGATGAAGGTGTACTGCTGATGTACATACATAGACCTTCAGTGTGTTTCAATATTAAAGATGCAGTAAGTATTCTTTGTAAGAAACAATGTAATTGCATGGATCAGGCCAAGCAACTTCTAAATATCATAGCACTACTGAGCCAACAATGATGTACCTGTATCGGAGATGTATATAGGATAGATTTTCCTGTAGGCACTTACTGAGTATGTTGTACCTGATAAAGACAATCTCATTGCATCTGTGATGACTAACTTATTCAAATAGTAATACATTTACTATTGTTGCAATGAGTGATCTATGCCACTTATGGACACAGTGTAATTTTTTTTAACAGTTGTTTCATACTCAGGCTGTATGCCTAGTGTTTGGGTTTGCCACACTACTGTCACGGATGCTATCAAAGTGATAACTATGTTAATTGTGGTACAACAGGAATCAAGTAGGTATGGTGTAGATATAAACAGAATGTCTTTTAGTATTGATTTAACTCACAATGGCGTAAGTGTACTAGGACAGCAGGGGTTATTCTCTATCACTGACTCTGTCAGTTATAATCACACTAAGATTTTGATGACTGTAATGATCAAGTTACACTGTTCATCTTCATGAGTTCATATTCACAGCCATTCTCCAGTAACTAGGCAGTGTATGGTGTAACTGGGTGGGACACTGTGTTGCAAAGCTGCTGCAGTGCCTAGCAGAGGGATAGTATCTACTCATAAAGACAATTAAGCAATAAGGCATGACCAACAGTTATGTTAAATGGTCTGTTAATCACCCTGTAGGGGTTTAATGTTGAATGAGGCATAGCTGAGTGCCACATGTCACCAGACAGTGATAAACTGACCATTAACATAATACCTGGGAGTGTCTTATTGCTATCATAATAAAACTGTTTTTTAAACAACATTAAACCATGTTCATCATATGGTTAGGCTCTCCATGTATGTTAATAAAAGCTAAACATAAGGCTATTACAATGTTTACAGTCAATTAGAAAGCTGCATTTCTCAAACCCTTGTTATAATCAGAGATATTATACCATACCTGTACAACTCCTTGGTTTTGCTGAACTCTTTTGCTCAGGTGGCCCACCACATATGGTGTGGTCTGGTGTGGGGCATCGGTAGGTAAGGCCATGCAACTACTAAGTGTGGTACATTGTGTGCAGCTGCAATCAGGGATGTGTACATTTGGTGTACATGACCTCAGTTTTGCTGTTGATCTCCACTGAGCATGCAGTACCTGGTCAGGTGGGTGGGGATGTCTCGTAGTACATTTAGACAATTGTTTGTTATTTCTGTCACCTGCTGCTGGATGTCTGTCATTGGTTGTGTTGACTTGGTCCTCCCTATACTTGCATATGTGTGTGTGTGTGTGTGTGTGTGTGTCTGTGTGTGTGTGGTGCTGGAGGGGTGATTCGGAGTTAGGGTTTTCAACCCTAACAGCGAATTCCTCACTTGAACAACCCTAACTAATGCAATTAAACAGAGTTTTGCCTCTAATATATATATATATATATATATATCTATATATATAGATATATATATATATATATATATATATCTATATATAGATATATTAGGGCAAAAAAACTCAGTGTATCGATAGGTAGGTTATTCTAACATTACAAAGTGAGGAAATTGCTGTTAGGGTTGAAAACTCCTTGGACCCCCACCCCCAACCAGCATTGGGGTGTGCATTGGGTCATCAGCCCTAACTCTCACCCCATCA
Organism: Neoceratodus forsteri; assembly: GCA_016271365.2. Classification (NCBI taxonomy): domain Eukaryota; kingdom Metazoa; phylum Chordata; order Ceratodontiformes; family Ceratodontidae; genus Neoceratodus; species Neoceratodus forsteri. The sequence goes on from CM057453.1 coordinate 87,718,436, forward strand.
CATTGTAAAACAGCAGAAGTATAGGAAAATAGGGTGAAAGTTAGGACCGAATACACCAATGCATACCCAAATGCACGTTGGGGGTGGGGAGGTCCAAGGGGTTTTCAACCTAACACCAAATTTCTTCACTTTTGTCACCATGGAACAACCCTAACTAATGCATTAAATGGAGTTTTTTGCCTCTAATTTCCCTTCTTTTTGAGAATGATAATGAGAAATAGTGAATGTAATGCAGCGGCGAGAGCGCAGGGCCCACGTGATGTCTTGTGGCATAGTAACAGGAACAGCAACATAAACAGAAGCGCTAACAGTGGTGCACATGGTAATGCAAGCACGAATGAGAACAGAACTGGTAACGCACACGGTCAGGTAGATGGGAACGGTCTGCCACATGATGTGTTGTCACATAGTAACATGGTGCCTGCAAATGGAAATGTCAATGGGCATGGTGACACAAAGTGAAACAGAAAGAGAAACAGTACTGTAGGCACAAATGGCAAAAAATAACAGAAACACAAGCGCAAATGAAAATGCAAAGGATAACGCACATGGTGGCGTAGACGTCAATGGTAAGTGAAATGGGTACGGAACCGCAAGCAGAAAGGGCAACAGTAACAGTAATGTAAGCGCACAGGCTGGTTTTCCCCAAAAGCTGCATAGAGAAAGACAGTGAGTACAAAGAATGTATGCATAATAATAGGTATCGGAGCAGAAAATGAGGACTTGGAATACTAAATAGGTTATATCTCATGAACCGTAAGACGTGGAAAAAAAATTTAAAAGTCATATGATTTATGACTGTCTTGGCTAGTTTTGTATGTTGCCCCCATTAGGGGACTAAGTACTTTTCCAATGAAAAGTCCGTATCTCGCATCGTTTCCGAGATACGGGCCCAGAAAGGCGCGGCAAACGCCGTAATGTTATCCTATGGGAAATAAAGAGAAGTTTGGAGCACCATAACTATGCCTCCCTGTAATATTTTTTCACCAAACCACTGAAAGGCACATCTGTGGGCAGTTGGCTGTCTTCCCTCTAAATTTCAGGAAAAAAGACCAAACCGTTATTTTGCAGCAGGGTGCCAAAGGATTCCTGTAATGCGTCGGGCGCCGTAATGTTATCCTATGGGAAAAAATGTCAATTTTGGAGTGCCGTAACTTTGCCGCCGTGTAATATTTTTTCAACACAACACTGAAAGGCACATCTGTGAGATGTCAGCTGTGTTCCTCAAATTTCAGCCCAAATTCCCAACCGTTCTTTTGCAGCGCAGTGCCAAAGAATTGCTGTCATTTTCCCACAGACTAGAAAACTACTGTCGCAATTTGCAAAGCTTTCACAAAAATTTGTGACACTTTCATGAGCACGAAAGTACTTTGCGAAAGTACTTTTTCCAGAAATGTGAAAAACATATTTCTGGGGTGTAGTGCAAGCATGAGAGGGTGCTGCACTTCTGAGGTGCCGTCTTTCGGATGAGACGTTAAACCGAGGTCCCATCTGCCTGGATTGGTGGTAGTTCAGGTGGATGTTAAAGATCCCATGGCACTTATTGAAAGAGTAGGGAATTTCCCGGTGTCCTGGCCAAATTTCCTCATTCACTAAAAATACCACCAACAGCTTAAACTGGTTCCAATTTCAGTTGCTTACCATCTGTATCCTCCCCCACCCGGTCGCCGCTGAAAAGGGACTTTCTAGGCCCAGTGGGCTTACCGGGTCAACAAAATTCAACAACAAAACAATAAAAACAAAGACATGGCTAGCATCCTCAGGGTGAATACAAAAAGAATTAGGTTGCTAGAGGGTCCCAAATTTAAATGCCAAGCATTTTTCTGATCACTAACTGAAAACAAAATGGCGGATTTGCGAAAGTAACAGGGACATTTGCGAAAGTAAAAATGCATTTGTGAAAGTGTTGAACTTTTTGTTAACTTTTCCCATTGACTTATAATGGGAAATTGTCTTTTGAATAACTTTTGAACCGTTTAATATGTTTTCACCAAATCTTTGAAAGGCATATCGGGGACCCTGGCCGCACGTTCTCTGAACATTTTGGGCTGGTCGTACAAACCATGCAACCTGTAGGCGCGACCTTAGAATTCCAGAAAAAGCATAAACCCAAGCGCAGATCATGCTTAATAACTCCGCAGTCGTATATCCGACCGGTATGAAACTTGGCAGATCCCAAGGCCTATGGTTCTTGATCATGTATTCCAAATTTCAGGCAACTCTGTCAAATGGTTGCAAAGTTATTAAGGTGCAACATTTTGGGTTTAACATACAAATGGCTCCTCAACCCTAACTGTGGTAGCACTACCGTGTTACCATAATATATATATATATATATATATATATATATATAAAGAAAATCTACAAGGAATGGTTTTCTTTATTTCAGATGGTGGCACTGGGGGATTAGGCACCCCCAGTGTCAATGTTATGTTTGGGGGGGGGTTGGTGCTGACAGGTAGGATCAGGTGGAGGGACAGTGATATCAGCACCAGCAGCAGATATCTATGGATGGTTTTCTTTGTTACAGTGTGTAATTCCTCAGCAGGCTGATCATGACAGATCATCTGTGCTTGCTGGGTGGCATAGATCAAAGGAAAAAGCTGACTTATGACTGGGTTGGCTCTTTCCTTTGAAATACACAAAGTTTCCAGCCAGCAAGTCAGAATACTGTCATGATCAGCCTGACTGATGATTGGTTGTGACATCGACAAGCCCCTTGCAGACCACTCTGCATTGGACTGACAGTGTCATACCCCTCAAGAGCACTATCCTAACAAAATGTTCACTGCCCGTGCGAGCACAGCAAACATAAAAGAACTCATTTTAGAGAAGTTACTGAGAGATCGCTTCTTTGATGTCATCAGATAGTCTTTAATCAAAGCTTTCCAACATGGAGAAAGGGAAGAATTCTAAATTATGTTTGAGAATTTTCAGCTTCATTTCCTGTCCTTTTGGCTTTTATAATGTTTTATTTGTAGGTGGTAAGGTCTGTGTGACACTTTAATTACTGTGTTTGAATCTATATATCTGTGACTTTTGGGGTATACTGTATATCATAGGAGCTTTTACATGTTTTTTTTCTGAACTCTTTCAGTTCTAGAAGCACTGTGCAGTTACAATGTATTTTTGCTGTGTTTAGTTTTCGTTTATAATTTTCTTGTTCTCTCAGTTGTATTTTTGTGTGTGATTTTTGTAATGTTAGATTTTGTGAGTGATTTATGTATTTCCTGGGCAGATGGTAGAAGCTTTTCATTTTAGGATTTTTCTGGCTTTATTTCTCAAGGTCTCTGCTCATTTGGACCAAAAAGTAAGAATTCAGTGTTTTGCTTGATTTTTATTTTCTTTGCAGATTGATTTTATTTCTTTGTGTGTTATGTGTGTTATGTGAGGGACAGGGCCAGTTACTCTGGGGTAGGTTTGACTTGTTATGTGATGGATTTTACATGTTGTGTCATTTGCATAATGGTTTTGACCTCTGCATTATCACACACACACAGGTATCATGCCTTTGAGCATTTTATATATAGGATAGCATACCCATAGCTAACCAGTTCTTGACCAATGAGGACTGAATTAGTTACACCCTATTTAACAAATCATACTAACTGGATGCCATACTTGTTACTGGCTTTATTAAATGGACTGCTTAGGCATTGTTTTGTAACATTATTTTGAATTTTCCCGAATCTCACAGTTCTGTCTGAGTTGTGCTTTTATTCTGTATTTACTTCTTTTTGTTAGAATTCAGTATTGTTTAACTAAGCAAAAAGGCATGACAGGGCATTGGTTGTACTAGGCTTTCCTGGTGAATCTCTTCTAAATAAATAAATAATAAAAATACCCCACAGTCAGGTACATTGTAAGGCACAAGGCAAAGCTGAGTGCCTTCCACCCCTGAATGTGAGGTAAACCTAGTACTGCCAACATCTTTGCAGTGCCTTATTGCTTATATAAAATGGTCCCAGAGGCAACTTTTAAAAAACACTCTAAAAGTTTTCAAACCCACAAAAATTATAATACAGAGTTGCTAAATAATGTAAAATGGTCCCTCCACAGAAGTTTTTCACCTGTCAGTCTTCTGTCTTTCTTCATATTCAGTACACAGTGTGATTGTTTACCATAGGATAGAAGCATTCAAAGTTCTGCATGATTTCAGTAGTAGAAAGCTCCTCCAACACACACACGGAATGGTAACATGGAATACATGAATTCAAAATCTTCAGAGTTCCACTGGCATACACACACAGACACAAACACATACACATGCCTCAAATGGAGCTAGAACCTCAATTGTATATGTTGCTAGGTAAGGAACAGAGAGTTCTCTGGCAATCTGGTGGTGATAGGTGGGGGATTTTGCAAGGTCATCAAAGAAACACCAATAATGGAAACTCTGAATAGTACTCTGTTTTCTAAATTTGTATCTATGCCTCAGGCTCCCATTTACTCAAGTTCTGCAAGCCCTCATTATTATTGCATGCTTCATCTCACAGTTCTGTATCCCAGCCTGCTGTCTCCTGTGCTTTCCACCTTAATTGTTTGCATCTGGTTCAGGCTTCATCCTGCTCAGCTAGCTGCCACTCCCTGTTGTGCTATGTGTTCTCACTTTTAGCATATTGTACTCTGAAGAAAAAAAAAAACTACTCCACAGTGGCAGTCACACTCACTGAAGGTCAGTTATTCCCCTTACACCCCCCCAAATAGAAATAGCAATAGGCACCACGGCTATCACACTCAGCCTACTCATGGTTACCTTTCTTGCTCTGCCCATCCCATTCTGCCTGCCTACCCTCCACCCTGAGCCCCACCCCCACCACCCCACAGCAACCAATCCCCCCACCCAGGACACCTATTTTCCACAGCACCCACTTCCAACGAATACCCCCCGGGACACACTGGGCCCACCCCTTCCTTGCCATACCTACCCTCCACACCAAACCCATCCCTTGTACCCCCACTAGTAGGACCTCGCATAGATACCTGGCTAGGGGTCCTGGTCACCACAGACCACTCATCAGATTAATTGTTCTACCCGTTCTGCTCTCTGGGAACATACAACCCAACCCTGGGTGGTTGTCAACTAGCCACCCACACCCCACTCTAGTACTGGCCTCTGCATTTCATACATGAATATTTGCAGCCTCCTAAAAAAATCCGCCACTCTCCAGTGCTGGGTTGTACAACACCGTCCTGATGTTATAGCACTAGTCGAGACCTGGCTCTCGAGAAAAACTCAAGACTCGGTTATCTCCCTCTCTGGCTACACTCTGTTCAGAGAAGACCATATAGGCAAACATGGTGGAGGGTGTGCAGTCTTTATGCATGACACACTTTTAGGCCATGCTCTTCTTGCCCCCAAGCTTGGTTTTAGTACCCAAGCCCTCACCCTCAAGGTTACCCCTGACCCAGCCAGAGGACCCCTTTTTCCTCACAGTCTCTTACATACCCCCCGAGGGATCAGGGACCAGCTGTCCACTCCCTCATTGATTACCTCACCACACTCCCACACAAGGTGGAGCAGCTCATCCTAGATTACCTTAATGTTAATTAGCTGCGTACCACTGCCCCACATATCAAGGACTTCTTCGCTGCCCTAGATATGACACAACTAGTTACCTCACCCACTAGATTTAACTGGTTGTGTGGCTCCAACACCCTCCTAGATGTAATTATGTCGAACTTCCCCCTTAAAATCAGGGATATTTAATGTACTACCAGACACTCTTAGTGTCCACTCTCCTGTCCTCTGCCACTGGTCATCCCCCACACCAAAATTGTGTCCCAGGTCACCTTGTGCTGGTGCTTTCACCAAAGGGGGTCTCAGAAAGCTAAAAACGCACCTAGCCCTGCTTGGCTGGTCCCCAATCCTACTTGCAATGGATCTTGACTCTGCCATAGCCTATTTCTCCAGTGCCTTCAGCAAGGCCTGTGACCTTTTCACCCCCTGACCAGAATCCATACCAAGAAACACAATGCCCCATGGATCTCCCCATCCCTCATATAAACACTGAAACAAAGAGATAATTTCTGGCACATTGCTGTTGAGACTAGCAAACTGGCTGACAGACAAGCCTATAATGCAGCACTTAATACGTGCACCTGGGCTACAAGGCAGGCTAAGGCCAAATATTATCAAGCCATTCTTGAATCCACCTGGGGCTCATCCTGTGCTTCCTGGGACAATATGAAAGAGCTCAATGGAAAGACCTGCTGCCCCCCACCATCACTACTCTCCATAGATGGTACAACATCTTCATCAGTGACATTGCGCAGGATCTAGAAGGCAGAATTTCACTTTTCGCTGATGACACAAAGCTCTGTAACAGAGTAGACACACCAGAGGGTGTAGACAGAATGAGAAGCGACCTGCAGAAACTTGAAGAATGGTCAGGGGTTTGGCAGTTGAAATTCAATGCAAAGAAGTGCAAGATAATGCATATGGGGCACAAAAACCTTGGCACAATATATCAGTTGGGGGGTGAGGATATAGCATGCACCAAGCAGGAAAGGGATCTTGGGGTTGTCATCCCTGATGACCTCAAGGTATGGAAACAGTGTGACAAGGCAGCAGGTAAAGCAAATAGGATGCTGGGATGTATAGGCAGGGGCATCACCAGCAGGAAAGGAGGTCATAATTCCGCTATACAAGACACTAGTGAGGCCCCCACCTGGAGTACAGTGTACAGTTCTGGAGACTATACCTCGTAAGGACATAGACAGGGTAGAGAAGGTTCAGAGGAGGGCAACAAAGATGGTGCATGGATTGCATCACAAGTCCTATGAAGACAGGTTGAAGGAACTGAACATGTACTCCTGGAGGAGAGGAGGAGAGGGGATATGATAGAGACATACAAGTATCTTACAGGGAGGAACAGGGTGCAGGAAAACACTATTTTAAGTGAAAAGATGTTCCAGGACTAGAGGCATGGGATAAAGTTGGAGGAGGATGATTCAGAGGAAACATGAGAAAGAATTTCTTCACAGAATGGGTGGTGGACAAGTGGAACACCCTGCCAGAGGAAGTGGTGGGGGCTGAAACAATCACGAGATTTAAGAATGCATGGGATAGACATAAAGGAATTCTAGAGGTCAGGGTTAAGGGGCAACAGACTTCTAGGAAAACAAACTGAACTTACAAGCTCAAATGGGCAGACTGGGTGGGCCATAGGCCCTTATCTGCCGACACTGTCTATGTATCTATGTATCTATGTATCTAGTGACTACTGATCCTTCCTGCATAGCTGAGAGCCTCAATATGGCTTTCTCAGATCTAAGCTCTGTCCTCCTCAACTACTTTTTCAACCCTATCCTTGCCTCCACCCCCCCCACCTTGGATCACCACCCCCTTTCTACCTGCATGCCATATCACCCCTTGAAGCCAGGCCTCATCTACAAAAAGCCTTAGCTAGCAACAACTGCAGCTGTGATCCCCTGGACTCCAGAATTCTCTGATTAGTCCTAGATACTGTACTAGCCCCTCTCATCAACCTTTTAAACTGGTCACTATGTCTTGGTCAACTTCTCAGTGCTTGGAAAATTGCAAAAATCACCTTTATCCATAAGAGTGGAGATAGAACCTCCCCTAACAATTTCAGGTGCATCTCCATTCTCCCCCCTCTCCAAAGCAGTAGAAAAAATAGTGGCCATTCAGCTCTCCAGGTATCTTGCCAAATACAACCTGATGTGTCTAGAACAACATGGATTCCACTCTGGACACACCACCACTTCAGCCCTCCTGGAGTTCTCCCAGCACCTCCACTCTGCTCTCTACTCTGGTCATGTTGTGGGTGCAGTGTTCATTGACCTCTCCAAAGCCTTTGACACTGTCTGTCACCCCCTCCTACTTGACTCCCCCTATCAACTTGGCTTATCCCATGGCCCACTGGCTTGGTTCACCAGTTACCTCTCTCTCTACCAGATCACAGTACGTGAAGGTAAATGGCACCTTGTCCAATACCCTGCCCATTCGCTTGGGGGTCCCCCAGGTTTCTATCCTGTGTCCCATTCTGTTCAGCCTATTTCTCAATACTCTCCCCAACTCCTGTTCTGGCAATATGGTATTCTATGCTAATGATGTGGTTCTCCTTGCCTCCCACCCTGACCCCACATCTCTACAGGAATTCCTGCAGCACACATTCAACCAAGCCAAAAAGTGGTTCCTTGACCACCGGCTGGACATCAACTCCTCCGTCCTGTCCCTAGTGAACTATGGCCTACCTATCTATGCTGCAACTGACAATACTGCCCTCACCAGAATCCAGAACTCAATAAACAAGGCCTGCAGGCTGCTAACTGGTGCATCCCTCCACACGCATACTTGCCTGCTCTATTCCATCACCAACCTACTCACCTTGGAGGAGTGCCTGTGCTACCAAACTTGCTTACTTGCCAAAAAATCCCTGCTAGGACTCTTCCCACCAGGGGTCACCACTTCTCTGCAGCTTGCATCCCCATCTGTTGCCACACATAGTTCAGTTAAGGCCACCTTTCTGGTGCCCCATACCAAGACCTCCCTAGCCCAAATGTCCTTCTACTACTGTGCCCCAACATGGTTCAACTCCCTCCGGCTCTCTGTCACTAAGTCTACCAAAATTGGTTCCTTTAAAGTCACTCTCCATAATAACCTCATTGGCACCCAAAGCTGTAGTTGCCCTTAATCAGCCTAATGTTGGAGTCCCTTCCCATTTCTTGCCCATAGCCTTGATAATGTCCGTTGGACTGCTCGCCCTCTTTCTTTTTTTTTATATGATTGCTATTTACTGCATGTAACTTTATCGCATAAACCACTGTTATATTGTGTTCTTTTTATCTGTACTGCACCTGTATGTTACCACTGTTGTATCTCACACTGTAACTATGTCTACCCTCCCTGCAACAAGGTGCCTTTGTAAATGAGTCCCTGACTCAAAGTTTGTAAATCCAACTTTCAAAATAAATAAAAATAAATAAATGAAAATAGAAAAATACATTCATGGCTTGCAGATTTTCATTGCATTTCATTACTGCATTGCAAATGCTCTTTACTGGAACAACCTAACTCCATTTTAATGGCATCTATGGTAGTCATACCACTCATATCAATTCACTATTCATGCTGTAACCATAGTGATCGGCTGCTAAACCTAATTGATTCATTATGCTAAACCTCACTGATTCAATTTGTAGTGTCTCAGCCTCTCAGTACCTAAACACCTATCTTTTATGTCACCATTAAAATGGCTTCCTTAATGAAATTGGTTGGCTTGCTTTCTGCTGGCTGCTACCACTATTAACCTCCAAATGATGAATCTCACTACAGCTTCCTACCTTACCCAGGCTGCTGGCTTTGCCCAGTCTCCTTATCACTAATGCTGCTGACTTCGCCTGGCCTTCCCATCAGTAATCTACTAACCAATCTACAGCCACTGGCTTCACCCAGCCTCCTTCTGTCTAGCACATTGAAGCTTATTCATGCACTCACTCATAAATTGGAGGCATGCCAACCATGTCCATTACCTTTTCTGTCTCAGGACTTGCCCTGTAGTCAACGGTCATGCTCTGCACCCACGAAGTCTGCTTCTCAAGCATGTGAAGCTCGGGGCATGGTCCTTCTCTTTTGGCCCATAGTGGGAATGTCCTTGCACTGGACACAGCTTCAGTCATCTAACTCATTGGCGGCACCTCTTGATGTAGAATTTGAGACTTTAGCTGTTGAGGGGTGGGGTCCTTAAGCCCAAGAGTATCCCTTTAGCTATGGCAATGCTGTGGCACCTTTTAAAGCTATTCTCCCTACCACTACCTCTGGTTCACCTGGTCTGTTTTAGTTGGTAGGCTGGCTGAGTGCCTCAGTGGTCATTGCATGCCTCCCCCACCTTGGCGTTCAACTCTCACTTCAAGAGTACCCATTGTTGCAGAGGTCTCTAGCAACCCATCATGGTATTCCCACTAGCAGGATCATGAGAGCTTTCCACAAAATTTGAATATTTCCTCCCTTTGGATTAGATTTCTAAATTGCAGCAGCAAAGCCATCTCTAAATAAACTAACTCTAGCCTGGAGGGAAGGTGACCTAGGTCTTGGATCCCCAGAGATGTCCTCCTTTAAAAATGTTTTTTTTCCTCTCCTTCATGTCAAAGGTTATAATATGTAGTTACCCTTGTTGCTGATAGTATAATCCCTAGTTTTCTTAGGTAGGTTTCTGCTGTTGGACAGAGATGGTGGCCCTACTCACCATTCCCTCCCTCTCTTCTTAGGAAGCCCTTATGTCATCAGTGCATTCCATTTTATCAGAGCAATCCTGACAACCTGCACATCTTGTTTGTGTTTCTTCAAGCTGTCCCATTGCTGTCAATTTGCTTCTCAACCTTGTAGTGAATGTTTACTACTCAATACTCTTTTGGGAGCTCCTTCCTAAGGTACCTTTAACCAAAGGAATATTTACCGCAGCACCTCTAGAGGTGAAACCCTCTTCGAGGGTTCCTTGCTTTAGGTAACCCTACAGGGTGGTAATTCCCCATGGAATAGACAGTGTGAATGGCCAAACAATTATCACAGTTGTACAAGCATAACACTACTTTGATTTGGAAGGCTATGCCTGTAGTTCAATGGGTTAAGCAACCACTCACACCCCCTTCATGAACTATATAAGCAGTTCCTCCAAGCCTCCTTCTGAAACACTTTTTTTTTGCTTCACCATCCTCCCTCCTCCTCCAGTTGCATGCCTCTCTCCTTCGGGGGCTCCTTCCTAAGGAACTTTTAGCCAAGGGAATCTTTTCTGCTGCATCTCTAGGGGTTGAACCCTCATCGAGGGTTCCTTGCCTTCAGTGCCCCTACAGGGTGGTAATTCCCTGTGGAATGGAGAGTGTGAACAGCCAAACAGTTATCATAATTGCACAAGCATAACACTACTTTGGTTGTATAGGCCCATTGAACAATAATGTAAAGCAAGAGAAAAACAGAGCTGGAGATGGTTAGATATTGGTAATTTGACTAGGAGTGTACTTTGTGAATAAAGCACAGTATGGGAATGAAAAGTAAATATTTCAGAAACCAGGTTCTCAATATCTCTTTATAGATCCAACAAGGTTTTGTGTGAGATTCAGTAGTGACAAAAACAAAATATAGTAGTTAAGCCCCCCTCCCCAGACTGAGATTGTGGTCCTTCAAAGATACTAATGTGTATGTCTCAAAGTTTCCCATTGCATCCATTATTTTAATATCTGCATAGCATAGTGTCTTATATTTGGGATGTGTGGAACAAACCCAGACTAGCCCCCAAAGACTGCACAGCATCATCAGCTGTTGCTTAGGAACTGCATTAACATCCTCTGGAAACCTGGCAAAGAGACACTGTACAAACGTAACAGTGCTGACCACAGCAAATCCTGCCTGAAAGGTGATGTGGAGCAGCTGCAAAAAACATGTTTCGGTTGGACAGGATTTAAAAAAGTACACCTGCCTTGTCATGAGGTGGGGTACACAAAAGGCTTTGTTAAAAATGTGGGTCAATATCTGAAAAGTAGCAAAGGTATGAATAAACATTGAAGAATTTAAGTGTTTCCTTTCAACTTTGTGACTTTGGAGATTTTGACCCAAAATTTTCAACATAGTCATTTAATTACCCCACCCTATGATCAAGAAAGGTGGAACTTTTTAAGTCCCTCATGATACATTGCTCACTGGAGATCCCCACTGTGTCTCAATGGCTAGCAGCAGTGCAGAACATAGCCACCTCAGATAGGATGTCACACTTCACAAAAACATAGAAACATAGAAGCTGTCGGCAGATAATGACCTTTTGGTTCACCTGGTCTGCCCAGTTTTTCCTGCCTACTGTGCCACCACAGACCTTACTCAATCTCCAGTCGCCTCCTCCCTTTGCCTTGCTACCAAGGTCCCCTTGTGTCTGTCCCATGCAGGCTTGAATCCTGTCACCATTTTGGTACTCACCATCTCTGTTGGAAGGCTGTTCCAGGTGTCTATCACCCTCTCTGTGAGAAGTATTTTCTCACATTTCCTCTGAGCCTACCCATCTCCAACTTCATAGTGTGACACATTGTCCTTGAGCTTTTTTTCCTATGGAAAATGCTACCTTCCTGCACTTTATTAATACCTGTGATGTATTTGAATGTTTCTATCATATCACCCCTTTCACTCCTCTCCTCCAGAGAGTAGATATTTATTTCCTTGAGTCTCTGCTCATAGGGCTTTTGAAGCAGGCCCTGCACCATTTTGGTAGCCCTCTTTTGTACTGCCTCCACCTTATCAATGTCCTTCCAGAGTTGAGGCCTCTAGAGCTGAACACAGTACTTGAGGTGGGGTCTTACCTGTGATCTGTACAGGGGTAATATTGCCTCCTTTTTCCTACTGGAAATACCCCTCCCTATGCACCTGAACATCCTGCAAGCCTTCCCCACTGCCTTATCACACTGCTTGGCTACCTTCTGGTCATCACAAATGATTACCACCAGGTCCCTTTCCTGTTTGATGGTTGCCAACATGTCCCCTCCCAACTGGTGCATAACCCCTGGGTTTCTGTGCCTCAAGTGCATGATTTTGCACTTTTTGCATTAAAAACCAGCTGCCAAATCCTTGACCATTCTTCCAACTTTTTCAAATTATCCCTCATTTTTTTCACCCCCTGGTATGTCTACTCTGTTGCAGATTTTTGTGTCATCCACAGACAGGCATACTTTCCCTTTTAGCCCTTCTGAAATGTCATTAATAAAGACATTGAAAAGGACAGGGCCTAGTACTGAGCCCTGAGGCACCCCACTGGTCACATTGGATTCTCAAGAGTGGACACCATTTACCAACCCCCTCTGACTCCTATTGCTTAACTGACTTCTTACCCAGTTTATAACTTTTTGACCCACTGCCAAACAGGCCAGCTTGTTTACCAGTCTTCTATGCAGAATGGTGTCGAAGGCCTTACTGATATCCAGGCAGGTCACATCTATCACTCCTCCTTAATTCACTACCCTGGACACCCGGTAGAAAAACTCAATCAGGTTTGTCTGGCAAGACCTTCCCCCTGTGAAACCATGTTGCCTTGCATCCTGTAATCCACTGTAGGGTTATCAGAACTAGTTTGTCAAAGATTCGAACCCTCCTCGAACCCTGGTGTTCGAGTTCTAACTTAGAACTCGAACACTAAAAGGTTCACAAAAGGGTTTAAATCTGAGTCCCAGCTGATGACTTGTGTGTGTGGAGAGGAGGGCGGAGGAGGCATGTCCCAGCAGGCAGCCCCGATGTGGGGGGTATAGGGGTATGTGTGGGGACTGGAGGAGGCATGTCCCAGAAGCAGCAGGCAAGTGGCAGCCCCGATGTGGTGGGGGGGTGCAGCAGCAGTGTTGTTGGGGTTGCCATTGCCAGCCTTGCCAGATCCACCACGAGGTTGTCTCAGTTTGCGCTTGCGTAGCATGCTACGTTACGACGTACGCCAAGTGGGAAGTCATCTCTTCACCACTCACCGCACGTGTCAGGCAGGGGTTTAGCAAAGCTGCGCGAGCCACAGGATCTGTGGGGTATTTAGGCAGATGCAAGCCGAGACAGAGTGCCATTTGCTGAGGATTTCAGGAGGCAGCAGCAGCAGCCTACTTAACTGTGGCGTACCACTACTACTGCAGCCAGCATTCTTGCCCGCAGCCCGATACTACTTACTAGGCCAGGGCCCAGGTCGGTGTGGCCACAATCAGACTGCAGCACTTGCTAGTTGCTGCAGTGCTATTTAAAAAATTCCATCATCCATTTTCCTGTGAAAAAGGGCTAAGCAGGCCTGAGAGACTGAGAACGAGAGAAAGGCTGAAAAAAAGGCTCAGTAAATTAACGGTCGGGTGGGAGTGGGACTAGGGGGAGGTTCAGGTGGAGGGATTAATCAAGAATGGGGATGGGATTGGGGAATAGGGATCGAGACCGAAATCAATCAATAACAGGACTCAGGAGAGAGAATAAAAAAATTAAAAAGAAGAACCTTTGTGAAATGTGATTGTGATTGAAACTGCAGCACTGCACAGTGGTGCACACTCAGCAGCTGCCAGCAACAAGCATATAACAAGGGGGCCAAAAAAAAGGCAACTAAATCTGTACCCTACCCAGTGTGTGTCACAGAGAGAAGCCCAGTGGCCAGTTGTGTGGTGGCATTAACCTTACATGACAGAAATGTAGAAATATAATTCTCATTCCCTGGGTTGTGTATGTGACTCCGTCTCCTGTGGTCAGCCCATCACCTGCTGCTGTGTGCCCCTTGACTGCACTGTACCCTACCCTAGTACCCAGTGTGTGTTACAGAGAGAAGCCCAGTGGCCAGTTGTGTGGTGGCATTAACCTTACATAACAGAAATGTAGAAATATAATTCTCATTCCCTGGGTTGTGTATGTGACTCCGTCTCCTGTGGTCAGCCCATCACCCTGCTGCTGTGTGTCCCTTGACTGCACTGTACCCTACCCAGTGTGTGTTACAGAGAGAAGCCCAGTGGCCAGTTGTGTGGTGGCATTAACCTTACATGACAGAAACATAGAAATATAATTCTCATTCCCTGGGTTGTGTATGTGACTCCATCTCCTGTGGTCAGCCCATCACCCTGCTGCTGTGTGCCCCTTGACTGCACTGTACCCTACCCAGTGTGTGTTACAGAGAGAAGCCCAGTGGTCAGTTGTGTGATGGCATTAACCTTACCTGACAGAAATGTAGAAATATAATTCTCATTCCCTGGGTTTCGTATGTGACTCCATCTCCTGTGGTCAGCCCATCACCCTGTTGCTGTGTGCCCCTTGACTGCTATGTGTGTGCCTATGCCCAGCAGCCCAATCATTCTGTAAGCCCTTAACCTGGGATCCCTTAGTTGCAAACCATCAGATTCTTTAATTACTTTCAGTCTACTGCATCACAGTGTCACACAACCAAAATAAAATTTGGAGTTGTAGCCAGTGATCACAGATCACATTGCTTTCTTACAGAGGAATTGCTTGGGTGTGGGTGTGTTCACCACAGTATACTGGTACTGTTATGGCTGACACCAACATAGTTGAAGCATCTGGTGATGGTGTTGGAGTAGGTGTTGGTGGTAGTGGTAATCCTGGTGCTAGCAGAAATAACCAAAATGTTGCATGTGATAAAATTCAAGAAACAGCAAAAGAGCAACAGTGAAGTGTGGTAAAGGGGGACCTTTAAAAGCCTGCACAGCTGCTGGGGTCACGGAGAGGCACCATAAGCTATGCCATTCATGCTGTTAAGATCCCTGTGACTAGCAGCAATAATGCAAGTGACGTGAGTCCCTCCCTGACTCAGACAGTAGCTCTTTGTCTTAGTCCGACACTGTTGTGTCTCCGATGAATCATTACTTCCTCAACAAAGTGAAATGAGCAAGTCTGCTGACAATGAATCAGGTAGTGCACTTGCAAATACATCCAGCACTGTTGGCAATGAAAGGACATATCCATTGAATCCACCACTTCTGTGTTGGCCAGCAATGAAAATCCATCAGAGTCTTCTGCCCACTCTTCTAGCACCAAGGAGCATGTCCGGGTTCTGTTAGGACAGGTGAAAAGACACAAACAGTCTTTAGCTATCTTCCTCATCGAACAAAATCTGTCACATCTGAGGTGTGGAATTATCTCTCTGTCAGTAAACTGATCCATGCAGAGCAATTTGTTCCCTGTGTAAACAGAGTGTAAGCCATGGTAAAGTTGTGTCATGCCTTGCACTACAGCTCTTAAACACCATCTGAAAAAGCATTCAGTTTGCTTGATCATCCAAAACCCATGTCCTCCATCTTCCAGACCACCGTGAGAGGGTCAGGAATCTGAAATGGATACTGAATTGTCTGAACTTGATGTGGGCAGAATCACTGCCAGCCCTAGGATCACTGTTACCACCAATGCCAGCACCATTAGTACTAGTTGCACATCCAGTGATGGCACTGAATGTATAAGTCCTAGTCCACCATCTCTGCGTCCATCTGCCCATCGAAGCACGGTGTATAATAAACCAGCAGGGACATGTTGTAAACAGCTAACACTGTCTCAGGCATTTGAAAGGAAGAATACCTTTACTAGAAATCATCCAAAGACCCTTCATCTTAATCACAGAATTGGTGAACTGTTAGCCAGAGCCTTTCTCCCATACTTTTTGGTAGATCATGAGGATTTTAGGGAGCTCATGACATTAGCAGAGCCTCGTTGCAATGTTCCTCATTGAAGGTACTTTTCCTATGTTGAAATACCAAACATTTATCAGGCTTTAAAAGCGACAGTGATGCTTGCACTTAAAACTGCTGAGGGTGGGGTTATTCATGTCACAACAGATATGTGGACCAGCACTCAAAACATAGATTACATGTCCCTTACCGCTCATTGGGTCATGTTTTCTTGTGCTTCTTCAAAAACAAAGACACCCCAAAAGATGGCGCTGCTGCAGATAAAGAAGTCTGGGTAAAGTCATACTGCTGCAAACATCTTGCAGGAACTAAATGACCTCCTTGACGAATGGGTTTATTCTTGCGGTCTAAAATGTGGCTTCATAGTAAGTGACAATGGAGCCAACATCTTGAAAGCAGTACAGGATGGAGGATTTCTGCATGTTTCTTGCTTTGTACATTGCTTACATTTAATTGTCACGGGATTTCTCAGCAATGAAACACAAGTGGATGGCATGATTGCTGTTTGCAAAAAAATTGTGACTCACTTTTCACATTCAACCAAGGCTATACGGACATTGTCCGAACTGCAAAAAAAACACACAAGCTGCCCCAGCAAAAGCTGATTCAAAATGTTTCCACTCATTGGAACTCAACGCTGTATATGCTGCAGCACCTCTTGGAGCAGGAAGCAAGCTGTACATGAGTATTGCTCCAGTTACATTATTGGAGATGGCATTATGCTGTCTGTGCTGCAGTGGAAATTAATGGAGACAGTGTGCTGCATCCTAGCTCCTTTTGAGACAGCTACAAGGGACATGTCTTTTGAAGGCACATCTGTGAGTCAGGTTATCCCACTCATAATGCTCATTTCACATCATCTTAGTGTTCTAAATCTATAAATAGAAAAAGACAGATCTGAAGTGCAGACAACATGTCACCTGTATCATGGGAATCTCATAAAGAGAATGAGCGAGCGCTTCAAAACCAATGACAAATTAGTTGCAATGACGAAATCAAAACACTACATCCTTGCAACTCTCTTAGATCCCAGGTTCAAGGCTATACATCTTCCAAAAACAGATGATATAGAGCAGTACAAATGTCTGTTGCTAGATGAGCTGCAGCACTCACAGGAGTCAAACACAGACACGCACAGTACCCTCAGGTTGTCATCACCACAACATGCAGGTTCATCTTCACAAAGGGATACAGAACTGGAAAAGTCACCAAACATTAACAGTAGTTGTTCCACAACTGCCACTTCTTCAACCCTTAGTAGCAAGCTAAATCTGTGGCAAAACCTTTCCCAAATTGCTGCCATACCAGCTTCTGCTGATTCCTCTTCTGAGCGGTCTCTGTCCATCATGGTAGACAGTTACCTGCAAGAACTGCCTATTCCTATTGATGCATGCCCTTTTGAATACTGGAGATCAAAAAAGTCAATTTGGACAGAGCTGTATGATGAAGCCTGTAAATATCTTGGTTGTCCTGCAACAAGTGTCTCTTCAGAACGCATGTTTAGTACAGCTGGCAATATTGTGACAGACACCAGAAATAGGTTGCTGCCAGAAAATGTATAACGCTTAACTTTTATTAAAGTTAATAAGTCAAGATTTTCGTATCCCTACAAGAGTATACAAACTGATCCTGAAGAGATTGATGTTGTGGATGTTGATGGTGATGACAACTCAGATGGTGGTGGCTGGTAAATATTGTGTGGGACAGAATCTCTCTGCACCAAAAAGGAAACTTTTACAGACTGTGATGACTTTGGTTGTCTCTCTCCTTTCTCGATCTACTACCTTGGACTATATACCACCAAAAACGTTCACCATTTCATGGCAAACTGCTTTGTAGCTAGGGCCTAAACTAAAGTCAACAAGTTTTATATACAGGGCAATTTTAACATCAGTGGGAACAGGCCCAAATTTGGCATAAAAGGGGCACTGTCACATCAATCCTTTCTGTATCATATTATTTATAGTTAAAGTGCAAACATATATTTTTGGATTTACCTTCTGTGACTTTGTGGTGCATCAGTATGGGCTGGGACCAGGAACGGTCTATTTTTCAATTTTAAAGAGGACAGAACAATGAGTTCTAATTGGTAACTGTTTATTATTTTTACAATTACAGAAATGTTAGCCATAAACCAAAAATGGATGCTAGTACATGGGTGAGGGTTGTGGGTTGGTTTTAACATGGGTCTAAGGGTGGTATGGGTGCTACTGCACAGATGAGGGTGGTGGAAGAAAAGTGGAATGGGTGATGGGGTGAAAGGTGGGTGTTGTTTTAGTCCTTTCATTTACAGATTAGTGATCGGCTGGGGATGGTGAGGAAAAAGTGATGACAGACCGAACCTACTGTGTACATATAATATACATATATATATATATATATATATATATATATTTTTATTATTAAATACATTGCAAACTGCTGCCACCTAGCACAATTGTCCTGTCCCCTTTAAAAAAAGAATAAAGGAATCAGAAATAAAGAAAATCTGCATCAGCAGTTTTCACAGAATGTGACCTATTATAAAGTGTTTTTGCTTTACAAGTAGTGATAATTTGATACATAATGGGGTTGACAGATGCTGTTCCTTAAACATCACATGCCAACTGCTGCAGCCACATTAAATGTTCCTTAAGTTAGTATGTGGTGAGGAAACCACTTTTTTATTTATGTGACTGAAATACAGATTTTATTGAAGTATCAGCTGCACCAATGCATCATCTTAGAAAGTTATATGTATTACTTCAATTTGCCAACAAAAATGTTGGTATATGTATGCATTATCTTAGAAAATGGCATGCATTTTTTGCCAGCAACAATGACTGGCATATGTTTTTTATTTAAATGTCTTGACTGACTACGTTATGACATAATGGGCCAGATATTCAAAACTTTGCGCCGGGCAAAAATTGTTTGCGCAGGTTTAGCGTGGGATTAGCGTGGGTCTGCTATATTCAAAAGGCCAAATAACGCGGGCAAACTGCATTAGCACCGGGCAAGATTATAATGTATGCAAGGGGCAAACTGACATGAATACAGGCACAATGCTATATTCAGTGACTAGCGCCGCACTAAGTGGTTTTGCGCGACTTAGCGCGACACTTAGCTATGGTGCAAATTACCGCCCAGGAAAAGATTGTCTTAACCATGGGCAATCAGCTTTGCGCGACACTTTGCCTTTGCGTCGTGTTTGCGCAGGTTTTGCGCGACCCTAACAAATAAATATGACACATAGATAAAGCCAAACTTAGAGGAAGCATGCTGCTAATCAATGGCATCACAATGATGCCATCATCTGCCACCAGTCCCAGCCATGCCAGGCAGTAAATGGTGACCCTGCCACCAGTGGACAGCATGGCAGTGTGGCCATCCAGCACACACCTGCGGACCACACATCTGTGGACACAAACAGATGCCAGAACACACATGCAGCACTGTGGGCATGGAGAATGTTGAGGGGAGTTTGTATTGCTGGCGAGGCTGTGCCACAGACCAGGTGTGGCCACAAGGCTGGGACACATCATGCAGTGCTCATGGGCCAGTATTGGGAATACCCCCAACACTAGCGTGCCTTCGGATAATATATGCCCCCCCACATACCACACAGCTGTACAACTGCCACAGCATACAAAGCCAGAAATGTACATGTCACTGTGAGCATCCCATGCCACAGGTACAGCATCTGTGGGTCACACAACAGTGTAACAGTAATGTCTACTGTCAGTAAACACCTGCAGGTTGGGCCTGTCACTGTGTACAGTGCAGTCAGCATCACTGCCCTACACACCATAGGCAGTGCTGTGTCCCTCACACTACTGGCCCCCTTGCTACTGTAGTGTCTGCTGTGCACTATAGCATGCCCTACAGTGTGACAGTTGCATGCAGCACCACCACCACCTGTGCCTATGCTGTCTTGTCCCCTGGGGTACAATATGCTATGCTATGCAGTACTGTTTACATGTAGCCTGCAGCTATCATCGTGCACTTCCAGACTGACCTACAGGTGGAGCTGTGGTTGGACCTGGTCAGCCCCAGTACTTCCAGACTGACCTACAGGTGGCTCTGTGGGACCCTGCAGTAATGCGGGGCAAACTGCATGCAAATCAGGGTATAATGAGATGCTAATCTGGTTGTTTGCCCAGAGACTGCCTAAGTATGCTCATTTGCATGGCACTTTTGAATATGGCACATTTTAGCTCTGGGCAAACGTGTTTGCCCTGGGCTAACTGCTTAGCTCCACGCTAAGCATGGCGCTAATGGTACGGGGTATAATATACTGTTTTGAACACTGTTCTTTCACATCTGCTGCTTCCAGCAGCTGTACTGAGTCCATGCATTTACTGGCACACACATTGGCCATGTATTTCTTCTGTACCTGCCCTCATGTTGCTGTGAACTGTGTTGTTGTTGTGGGTTGCACTTCCTGGTTGCTTTATTCAGTGCTGTCTTATTCCCAGGCTATTTTTTGTTCTGCACTCCCAGACCAGTTTGCCCAGCTTCCTTAGCCTGAAATATTCAGCAGGATTAGCAGCGGGCTATTTCCATTTCAATATAGCTTGATCTGTGCTCCGGGCTAAGTTTGCCCGCTGGGCAGTGCTAATTTAGCCCCTGGGCAAAGTTTTGAATATCTGGCCCAACATGTTTTGCAACAGTTCCACATGCTACTGCTGTAGTACCTTGGCTTGAATTTGTTATAAAAGCTTTCTTTTAAACATAGCAACTTTTAATTTACTCATTTAAAACAGAAAGCAGCAAATAGCTGAGATTAGGTAATATCAGTTATTTTTTTATCATAATTCATGATGATGAGTATATATAACTGAGTACATAAATGGCTAATGTGCCTCTTTCTTTCACTAAGGAACTATGATGCAGCTGCAGCAGGAAAACTTTAACATATGGGTGGGTGGGTGGGCCTGTTACGTATTAAGTTGCTGGCTTTAGCAAACAGAAGAAACCATAGATAAACCTAGTTGCATTCCTATCAATGTCACACATGATAATTTCTCTCCCCCTTATATTGAACAGTTTTTCCTTTGCATGTATTTTATTACTATCTTCATTACTGGCAGCACAATAAAAAAATAGGGTTCGAGTTCTAAAAAGTTCTAAAAAAGATTAGAACCATAGAACTTTTTCAAAAGTTCTAGACTAGAACTAGAACCCAGCACTCCAGAGGGTTCAGACAACCCTAATCCACTGGTTACAAGGTATTCCACTATCCTTTCATTCAGTAGCATTTCCATTACTTTGTCCACTACTGAAGTCAGACTGACAGGTTTGTAATTTCCTGCCTCCTCCCTGCTCCCACATTTGTGAAGTGGTACCACATCTGCCTTCCTCCATTCCCTTAAACCTCCCCGTTTCTAATGATAAGTTGAACAGAGTTTTCAGAGGTACAGTCAACACCTTTTTGAGCACCATCAGTATTCTGGGGTGCACCCCATCAAGTCCCATTAACTTGTTTACTTTTAATGGTGCTAGTACCTCGAGGACTTTCTCATCAGTAAAAGGACTGTTGTCCAGCCCCTACCATTTAGGCCCTTGCCCCTTATCTTTGGCCCTTTACCTACTCCTTCTTCTGTAAATACTGAACAAAATTATTTGTTTATTATGTCTGCCTTCTTGTGGTCCTCCTCCTCGCAAACCCCTACTTCCCCTTTTATCCTTACTATCCCCCCTTTGGTCTTCCTCTTCTCACTTATATATCTAAAGAAAGTTTTATTCCCTTCTTTTATTGATTGGGCAATATCCTCCTCTGTTTGTGCCTTTAGACGTCTAACTGCCTTCCCTGCCTCCCTTTGTTTCTCCTGGTAGTTTTTCTTATCCTCCTCCTCCTTCTGTGCCTTTTTGAACTTTCTAAATGCTAATGTTTTTGCTCTTACTTTTTCTGTTACATTTTTAGAGGACCTTAGTGGTCTCTTTTTTCTCTTGCCCTTGTTAACCTGCCTGACACTGAGGTTTGTTGCTTTTTCAATGCCCCCCTTTATTTTTAGGTTGGCCGTATGTGCACACTCAGTGAACTTCTTGCAGTAGAGTGACTTTTGAGGGGTGTGGCACTGTCTGTCCAATGCAGTGTGGTCTGCAAGGGGCTCGACAGTATCACACCACTCATCAGCCAGGCTGATCATGAAGCTGTTTTGCCTGAAGTGGTCTACACTTGAAAAGAAAATGTTGCACCAATCATACTGCTGCTTTTTCCTTTCATCTGCAGAACGCCGCCTAGCAAACAGCTGTTCCTGATCAACCTGGCTGACATTGCCACCCCAGTGGTCCCTTCCCTCACTGGCCTTTCACTCTGCCCCCCCACCCCATCACCCAGCCATTTGCAAAAGTTGCTAAGTGGTGCACAGTGAAGTGTATACCAGCAGTTTTCAGGACTGCTGTTGTACTGACTCGTGCACATTATTCACCCTGGTAGCTAGTGACAAGGCACGTGTTTCTCTCTGTTGGTCCTCCACATGAGCAAAGCTACTGTCTGTGCCACTGTATGTCCACTACTGTCTGTGCTGCTATATGTCCTGTTCCGGATCAGTCCCCTGAGATCCCCCACATACATTCAACATCATCTCCCCAGGTAATGTCCATCTGTACCCACTCACCACCCCACTGATCACTGAAACCCCATGGAACAGGCATAGATAAGCTAGTGTCAGTACAACCTCTGCTGTTCCGGGAGTTGACATAGTCAACTGGCCACTGTGTCTTTTACCACTCACCCACCTGAAGGAAATCATAACCCCATCATACAGCACAGTAAACAGTGGCACAACATTGACTGCAGGGTATGTTGAGAAAGAGAGATGGAAGGAGAGAGACTGAGGGAGGAAGAAGCTGTGTTTTTACCAGTTGCTATTGGTAGTGTGATAGGGGGCATGACAGGTCCTGACTGGTGGCTCTGAGAGGCAGTGTTGGGAGAGATGGGCAGATAGAGGGAGGATGAGTTCACTGGATGGCTCAGGAAAGTGGTGAGGGGGACCCGCTCAGTATGGCCGTGCCTCGGGTGCACTCCGTTACCTCAGCGGGGCCCTTCAGGAGTTCCATTATTCTGGCCCAGCTCCTGCTACTCTGGGCCAACATGGTTCTGTCCTCATTTGTTTGGCCCCACTTGATTGGTTAAATTTGCTGCCCACCACAGGGGCAGGAGGATAAGTCCCTAGCCAGTGCTTTGGGACTGTGAGCAGAGTGGACCAGAGGCACTGGGGAGAGGCACAGTGGGCTAACAGTGTACTGTCCCTCTCACTTCCAAGAGCATGAGCAACAGGGCAGGAGAACAGCACAACCATAACACAGCAGCAGCGGTAGCACTGGCAGAAGGGCAGACCCTCAGCCTGGACACATAGTGAGTGTAGCATTGGTACCCAACACATCAGGGAAGAGAAGGCTAGACAATCATGGACAATTGACCTATGTCTCTCTCTTTATGTAGCTTAAAAAGCTGTTACAGCATTTAACATGGCAATAGATGCATTTTTTCAATCTCTTCCTTCACTGCCAAACATGCTGTGGAGTGACAGAACAGGAGTGTAAGAGTGCTGGTATTCCCAGTACAGTACTGGGTCCCTGTTACTGCCAGCATCAGTCAAGGACTGTTAGAGGGAGGTGGAGGGGGTACTGGTATTCCCAGTATTGGGTCCCTGTTACTGCCAACATCAGTCAAGGACTGCTGGAGGGTGAGGGAGGTGGTATTAGTATTCCCAGTATTGGGTCCCTGTTACTGCCAGCATCCATCAAGGAACTGCTGGAAGGAGTGGAAGAGGGTACTAGAATTCCCAGTTTGGGGTCCCTGTTACTGGCAGCATCAGTCAAGGACTGCTGTAGCTACACCAAATCCACGTTGCCTTACTTTAATTTTTCAACCCAAATGACACATGATTTATTTTCCTACCCATTTGGGATTGTAGTAGCTTGAAGTTAAGGGCACCTCAGAAAAAGAGGACCCTCTCCCCAACGTGGAGATTTGCTTTTTTTTTCTTCTCCTTTCTCTCCTTTTTCCTCCCTGGTTCCCCTTTATTCCACTCCTGCCCTGGCCTGCAGTTCCACTGACCCCTCCCAGTCCCTTGGTTTCTTTTAGTGCCGTTCAGCAATGGGATGGGGGGTAGAGAGCCAGAGACCCTCCTTGCCGGGCTTGCAGGACCCAATCTCCTGAATAGATGCCAGAACCTCCCCTGCCCTACAAAAGGGCCAGGGAGTGGCTTGAGAGCAGAGTCGGTGGCTGAGCATGGAGGGCTGCAGACGCGGGGAGCATGGAAAATAAAGAATTACGTGGGGGTGAGTCTGTGGCTCCTCTGGAGTTGCTCTCATCCAGCAAAAGTCAGGCGGCAGCAGCAGCATGAACGTCGGGGGAAGCCCGACTCCCAAACGTGATTAGATAATCTCCCTCAGGCCCAGAGTAGTGGAGGGACCAGTTTCAGGGCAGACCAAAAAGATACCCCAAAATATCGGTCTGGGCGGACAACATGCCCCAGACCAATTAGTTCCTCCTGGTCCCTGCAGCAGCTAAAGACAGCCACCAGGTAGGAGCGCAGCCCTCTGGCCACATACCTGAACCCCCGGCAGCCGAGATCATCACTGGGACATGCTGGTAAATGGGTTGCAAGCCCAAAGATTATTTTACTTAATGTCAGAGGCACCTTAGAGGGAAAGAGGATACCAGGGGCAGAGTATCCCCAGAGCAAAAAGGTGTACCACATGGCATGAGCTTCAGGGGAGGCTAGTTAGTGTTCTGGATCAATACCCTCGGGGGCACAGGGTCTAGGTAGACCTCTCCCATGGGGCCAGGCAGAGGATGGGAAGGGAAAAGCTAGGAAAGGGGATTTAAAGGGCCAGAGCACCAAGAGAAGGAGCAGGAAGGCATAGTGAGCTCCCAGGAAGGAAGGGCAGTCCTAAGTGAGGGAAGAAAGCTGTGGCAGTGGGCCAAATGCCCAAAAGGGGTGGGGTTAAGGCCCCATTGCCTCCTTCAGTGCCATTCTGTGCCAGAGTGCAGGGCTAGGAGGTGAAATCCCTTGGCTGGCTGCCATAAAGGATGGGCTAACTGTGAGGGTCCAGCAGCCAGTCCCAAAAGTCCAGAGACCCAGGCATAGGGGTGGTTAGCAATATTTATGGAACGGGGTCTGGCTGCAGAAACAGCTAGAGCAAAAATCATCCTTAAAGGTGCAGCACCAGCTTGGGGAGAGGAAATGGTCCTATGGCCTAAGTGGCCCAGCAATCAAACTGAACTGCACTGCTGTCTGCTTAGCGCCTCCTAGAGACTGTATTTTCTGCAAAAACTGAACTCTGTTTGAAAAATTTGAACTGTTTGCTTGCTACTAAGCTGTTAGTGAATTATGCCCTGGTGTACCCAATGTCCAGCTTCACCTGTGTTGCCCTGACTAGCTCCACCAGAGCATGACACTGACCCAGGGTGGTCCCCGGCCCATCTACCATATGCAGCAGAACCGCCTCCACTGATGCCAGCCAGTGCCGTAGTCCTGCCACGTGTTCCAGCATCAGCCCTGCAATGGTAAGTGATAGAGAGACACTAGTGAGGTATCCAGTAGTGAGTTAGCTTAGGACGGCTCAAGCTTGAGGGATCCCAGTTGACGTCATGCATGCCCTGTTATTATTTTATCAGCTGTTCATAAGTGTGTGCATTCCTATGTTGATCCACAGAGCCAGCCTGAAGATCGTCCCATCTGCAGTCACCTTGCTGAGAAGTCATCTGGGGCTGGGGACCTGCCAGTGGTCATTGCTGCTAATCGTCCAGGGAACCATTGGCTGACCAAGGGTCTTCAGCTTCTTGCATGGAGCCACAGAGGATTGCCAAGTTCTTCCTTGACCGGCAGGCAGTGTTCCTCTTTGGGTTCTGTTCATCTGGAGGACACCCCATTATGGCCTGTTTACTAAAGCACTTTGTGGGGTCAGTGCCCTCCTGCAGATCAGCCGACGCAGAGAAAAACCCAAGCTTGGTTCATCAGTTGTTTCGTCATCTCGGCCAAGTGCACGCAGAACTTGGACTAAAAGGGGTTAGTTTCCTGTTCTTGGTTGGGCCAATCATTGGTCCCAATCGCATTGCTTTGCTTGTTGCTTATGTTTATTATCCTTTACTGTTGTAAAAACCAGTTCTCTCATTTTTATTGTCCCTTGCAAATAAACTGTTTACATCTTAGTCACTGGCTAAGCTTCGTGCCTCTCCTTCCAGATTTGCCTGGCCTGTCCTAAGAATTTTAGGGAACCTTTTGGCCTGCCACAACTTGGCGCAGCAAGCAGGATCACAACATCAAGGAATCCAAAGCTTGAAGCTGCCCATACCAAGATGCCTGTGTGGGGAGAGAACAGTCCTAATAGAGAAGAGAGAAGTCTGGAACATGCCATTAATGATTCCCTACTACTACGGAGCACCATGGCTCCCATGCTTTGTGGGAAGAGAAGTGGATCCAAACTTTGATTGGCTGCATGAGTTCACTGACAAGTTGAAAGCCTTTTTCCAATTGTATGACCTGCTTGAAGCTCAAAGAGTAGAGGTCCTGCTCGCACAACTCTGAGGTACAGCCCACTGGGAGGCATCATCCTGGCCAACTGAAGAAAAGGCTACTGCGGAACACATTTTTAAAAGGTTACACCACATCTTTGGTCCCAAGAGTCTGTCAGTGCCAATGGTCCAATTCTTTCGAGGGTACAGGGAGACGCCGAGACCCTCTGTGACTATACTATCAGCCTGCAGGAAGACCTCCATGCCATTCAGCAAATTGATTCTAAAGTGTTCTCCAGTCCAGACGGAATCCTGACAGACAAATTCATTGAAGTGGCTAAAAGTGAAACCCTGTAAATCAGACTTCGCATGCTACAAGAACAACATCCTAAGGTAGCGTTCCTGGATTACAAGGAGAAGGATGTCAAGATACTTTAGACTCAGCGACTTGGGAGTAGCGGTCCAGTATGGCAGCTGGGCATGCTGGTAAAGGGCAAGAAGCAGCCCAGTCCTCACATGGAAGTCTCTGGGTGCAGTCAGTGTACTGGTCATCCCCAAGAGGAGGGGGACACCAGCTGTAAAGATAAAGAAAAACTGACATGTTTAACATGTCAGGTGCAGGAAATGGCGGCACTGGTGGCAGAGATAAAGCGAGAGGTCTGGTGCCCAGTTATGCAGCGTCCATACCAGCCTAAAAGGAGATGGAACCAAGGTCAAAAGCACCCTGATGAGAAGATAGAGCAGGGCTGGGCCATACTTCAAGGTGAAAATGTCAAGGGGTCCACAAAGCAGCTGTGTGAGGGGAGAAGTGCTAGAAGCAGTGAAATCCAGGAAGCTTGATGCCAGTTGCATGTGGACAACAGAAGAGAGTTGGAGAGGACTGAGCAGAGCAGCCAGGCTGTTGTGTCACTTCCAGGAAGTGCATTCAAAGTTCCAGATGTTCAAGTGGATGAGCCTGCCCATATGGTAGGTGCCGTCACCCATGATGTAAGCCCACAGGTTCCAGATTGGGATGCCCAAAGGGAAGCCCATGGATGTCGCCTGACACCCAAGGCTGATCCAAATCCAGGTGGAGACACAGTAACTGCAATCCCCTTCCAGATGCCAGACCTGTCAGTTGGATGGCACCACCAAGAGGAAAAAGGAACCCCTTCACCAAAAGAACCTAAGCCACCGGCCAGCAAATAAATGTCTACCAACAAAGACAGCAGGAAAGTGTCCAGCGAAGCCTACGATAAGAAAATACTCTTACCCATAGGAGAGTGAGTGCTGGTAAAATTAGAGAGGCATGGTGGAACATAGGAGCCTGACCCATATGTCATCAAAGATGACAGCCCATGGCAGGGATGGAATTCCTAGCAGGTCCAAGCTTTGGACGGAACCCAAAAGTTAATACACCGAATTCAGCTAAAGTCATGTCCAGTTACTGACAAAACAGATGGATGGATAGACAAGGAGAGGCAGGAACCACTTTCAATAGGTACCTCGAGGTCACCCATCCCTCTTCAGGGTTCAATTTGGTTTGAAAGGTTAAAAATGTTACAGTACGCCAGGTAAAGATTAATGTGTAAAGTAAACTGGGTAAATAGTTAAGAGTACTAAAATGTTGATTGTGTCTTAGAATTTAGTTATAATTGACCCCCCATACAAGAGGACATGTATGTTGGGGGGGTGAATTGTAGTACCTTGAAGTTAAGGGCACCTCAGAAAAAGGGGACCCTTCCCGATGTGGAGAGTTGCTTTTTTTTCCTTCTCTTTTTTCTCCTTTTTGCTCCCTGGTTCCCCTTCATTCCACCCTTCCCCTGACCTGCATTTCCACCGACCCCTCCTAGTCCCTTTGTTTCTTTTTGGGCTGTACGGCAATGAGAAGGGGGGTCGGGGATAGGTGACCCTCCCTGCGGGACTTGTGGGGCTCAATCTCCTGGCAGGATGCCAGGACCTCCCCTGCCCTACAAAAAGGCCAGAGAGTGGCTTGAGAGGAGAGTCAGTGGCTGAGCATGGAGGGTTGATGATGCAAGGAGCATGGACAATAAAGAATTACCTGGGGGGTAAGTCCGTGGCTCCTCCGGCGTCGCTCCCCTCCAGCAAAAGTCAGGCAGCAGCACGAACGGCCGGGAGAAGCCCGACTCCCCGATGTGATTAGACCATCTCTCTCCGGCCCAGAGTAGTGGAGAGACCAGTTTCAGGGTGGACCAAAAAGGTGTACCAAAATATCAGTCCAAGCAGACAACACACCCCAGAATGATTAGTTCACCCTGGTCCCTGCAGCAGCTAAAGAGAGCTGCCGTGCGGGAGTGCAGCCCTCTGGCCACATCCCTGAGCCCCCAGCAGACGTGATCATCTCTGGGCCATGCTGGTAAGTGGGCTGCAAGTCCAAAGATTATTTTTCTTAATGCCAGAGGCATCTTAGAGGGAAAGAGGATACCAGGGGGCAGAATACCCCAGAGCAAAAAGGGGCACCATGTGGCATGAGCCCCAGGGAAGGTTAGTTAGGGTGCTGAATCAATACCCTAGGGGGAACAGTGCCTAGGTAGACCCCTCTCACAGGTCCAGGCAGAGAGTGGGAAGGGGAAAGCTAGGAAAGGGGATTTAAAGGGCCAGAGCACCAAAAGAAGGAGAAGGGAGGCATAGTGAGCTCCCAGGGAGGGAGGGCAGCCCTAAGAGAGGGAAGAAACCTGTGTCAGTGGGACAAATGTCCAGAAAGGGTGGGGTTAAGACCCCGTTGCATCCTTTGGTGCCATTCTGTGCCAGAGTGCAGGGTTGAGAGGTGGAAGCCCTTGGCTGACTGCTGTAAAGGAGGGCTAGCTGTGAGGGTCCAGCAGCCAGGCCCAAAAGTTCCAGAGACCAAGGCATAGGGGTGGTTAGTAACATTGATGGGTCAGGAGTGTGGCTGCAGAAACAGCTAGAGCAAAAAATGTCCTTAAAGATGCAGCACCAGCTTGGGGAGAGGAAATGGTCCTATGGCCTAAGTGACCCAGCACCCAAACCGAATTGCACTGCTGTCTGCTTAGCGCCCCCTAGAGACTGTATTTTTTGCAAAAACAGGAACTTTATTTGAAATATCTGAACTGTTTAGTTGCTACTAAGCTGTTATTGAATTGCGCCCTGGTGTACCCAACATCCAGCTTTGCCTGTGTTTCCTGGACAAGCTCGGCCAGAGCCTGATGCTGACCCAGGGAGGTGCCCAGCCCATCCACCATCTGCAGCAGAATCACCTCAAGTGATGCCAGCCAGTGCCGTAGTCCTGCCACAAGTGTTCCAGCATCAGCCCTGCGATGGTAAGTGGTAGAGAGCCACTAGTGTAGTATCCAGTAGTGAGTAAGCTTAGGAGCCGCCCCGGCTCAAGCTTGAGGGACCCCAGTTGACGTTGTGCATGCCTTGTTATTATTTTTTCGGCCATCCATAATTGTGCACATGCCCGTGTCACTCCACAGAGGCAGCCTGAAGATTGTCCTGTCCACAGTCACCTTGTTGAGAGGTCATCTGGGGCTGGGGACCTGCCAGTGATCATTGCTGCTAATCGTCCTGGGAACCATCGGCCGACCAAGAGTCTTCAGCTTCTCGCCTGGAGCCTCAGATGATTGCCTACTTCTTCCTTGACCAGCGGACAGTGTTCCTTGTTGGGTTCTGTTTGTCTGGGGGATGCCCAATTATGGCCTGTTTACAAAAGTGCTTTGTTGGGTAAATGCCCACCTGCTGATCAGCTAATACAGAAAAAAAGCCCAAGCTTGGTTCATCAGTTATTTCGTCATCTTGGCCAAGTGCATGCAGGACTTAGACTAAAAGGGGTTAACCCCCTGTTCTTGGTTCAACCAATCATTGGTCCCAATCACAATGTTTTGTTTGTTGTTTACGTGTATTATCCTGTGCTGTTGTAAAAAACAGTTCTCTCATTTTTATTGTCCCTTGCAAATAATCTGTTTGCATCTTGGTCACTGAGTAAGCTTCCTGCCTCTCCTTCCAGATTTGCCTGGCCTGTCCTAAGATTTTTAGGGAACCTTTTGGCCTGCCACAGAATAAAAGTCATTCTTCTTTTTTTCAGTGCAAATTTACCAGCTTGACTACATTTTATTTGGAACTGTTCTCCAAAGAGCACTTGGCACATGCAGTTGTGTTGGTAGGGCATGGTGGTGTCCTCTTTAGAGAAACACTGGGTCACCAGCACGCTAAACTAGCGTCAGTATGCTACTGCTGGTATTGCCCAGTCACTTATCTTTTTTGGCTTAAAGTTTGCATTAATCACCTAATGCAAGTCCCCAAATAGGATTTTTAATAATTTCTGAATCACAAGCTAAATGTTGGCATTGACCATGCACTGGGTATTGAAAGATATGTACCTATCCCTTGCATTAAATGTCATGTAATGTAGAATGAAGACATTCAATCAGATTTCTGACCCCTGGATTTTCCAAATCGACCACAACTTTACAAGCCTAGGGGTCATTGACCTCCACTTTGATAATGCTAGTAGTGCACATGTCTTGGTTATTGCTAGGGCTGTTCTTCATTATGTTATTTGTAACTTGCTTAGGAGCTCATTTAAAGGATCGTACATGGCAAGCCTTTAAACTAGTCAAGGGGGGAGGCACTGATAAGCAGCAGGAATATCCCAGCTTCCCCCTACAAAACAGGGTACTAAATGAGAAAAAGACCAAGGTAGAAAGGTCAGTGGGGGATGCCGCTACAGAAGGTAAAGCCATCAAAAAATGGAGAGCAATGAGTACCAATGCCCATAGTCTGGGTAACAAACTTCCTGAATTAGTGGCCTTGATGGAGGAGGAAGATCAGGATATCGTGGCAGTCACAGAAACATGGTACACACAGAACCATGACTGGGATGTAAACATACCAGAATACACTATCTATAGGAGGGGACAGGAGGGTAAAAGGGAGGAGGAGTAGCTCTCTACATAAAGAAGAAATCAAAGCAACAGAACAAAAGGGTAAACAGGGAGGAGAAAGAAACACTGTGGGTCAATTTGGAGGCAAGCAATGGCACCACAATCCGCACAGGGTTGATACAGACCCCCTCTCAGGGGAGGAAATGGACAAGGAAATGATAGAAAGTATACTTTAGAATGGCAGATAAGGGAGATATTGCTGATGGGTGATCTGAATATGCCAGATGTTAACTGGAGTGCAGTTGCAGCAGCCACTTCTAAGAGTGGGTTGTTCTAGATGCCCTACAGGGGCATGCCTTAGACAACTAGTATTGGAGCCCACTCAAGATGGGGCAATCTTAGATCTGGTTCTCTCAAATGGAGATGAAGAGAGGATCACAGATGTGAAGTGGGTAGCCATCTGGGAACTAGCGACCATAGAACAGTATGGTTCACAATAAACACAGCAATAGAGTCAAGCCAACAAAGACAAAGGTACTGGATTTTGGGAGGCTGACTTTGCTAAATGGGTGAGTGCCTAAGGAATGCACAGCAAATGGGCAGGAAGGAGGGGTGGAAGAACAATGGGGAATAATAAAACTGCCATCACAGAGTAACAAGCCTTTGTGTAAAGCAAATAAACAAAATGAAATGAAGTAAGAAACCACTATGGTTCTCAAAGGAAGTGGCAGTGAAGGTTCAAGAGAAAAAGAAAGCATTCAGGAAGTACAAGGAATCACAGAAGGAACAGGACAGAGAACTGTATCAGTTAAAGCAAAAGGAAGCTGGGAAGGCAGTCAGAACAGCAAAGGCCCAAACCGAGGAAAAGATAGCCAAATCAGTTAAGAAGGGGGATAAAACCTTTTATAGGTATATCAGGGAGCGAAGGAAGACCAAGGGAGGGATAGTGAGGCTTAATAAAGGGAGGGAGGGTGGGAAGAGGGTGACTGTGAAAAGGCAGAGATACTAAACAAATATTTTTGCTCAGTATTTACAAAGGAAGAGGGGGAGGTACCTAAAACAAACAGTGAACTAGTGACACCACTGACTACCCTCTTTAACAAATCATGGGAGGATGGGGTGGTACCTGAGGACTGGAGGAGGGCAGATCTGATTCCCCTTCACAAAAGTGGGAGCAAGGCAGAAGCAGGAAACTACAGACCTGTTAGTTTAACCTCAGTGGTAGGGAAAATGATGGAATCACTTCTGAAGGAAAGAATTGTTTAGTATCTAGAGGCCAGAGGGGCACAGGACCCAAGGCAGCATGGATTCACAGTGGGAAGGTCATGCCAGACAAATCTGATAAATTTCTTTGACTGGGTGACCAAAGTAGTTGATCAGGGAGGGGCTGTGGACATGGCCTACCTAGACTTTAGCAAGGCATTTGACACAGTCCCACACAAAGATTAATATACAAGTTAGCCAGCCTGGGGTGGGTCCAAGATGACAGCCTGGGTAAAGAAATTGGCTGGAGAATAGGACACAGAGAGTAATAGTAAATGGAGTCCACTCTGAAAAAGGGGTTAGTAGTGGGGTACATGAGGGTTCAGTATTAGGACGGTCCTCTTCAATGTCTTTATAGCGACATTGCAGAGGGACTGGAAGGAAAAGTATGTCTCTTTGCAGATGACACAAAGATCTGCAACAGAGTTGATGCACATGGGGGTGGAAAGGATAAGAAGGGACTTGGCAAGGTTAGAGGAATGGTCAAATGTATGGCAGCTTAGATTCAATGCTAAGAAGTGCAAGGTAATGCACCTGGGAAACAAAACCCAGAGGAAGAGTACACAATGGGGGGTGAGATACTAACAACAACAAAAATGGAAAGGGACCTGGGGTAGTCATATCAGAAGACCTAAAGGTGGGCAAGCAATGTGAGAGGGCAGCGAGGAGGGCTGGGGAATACTGGAATGCATAGGGAGAGGCATCACCAGTAGAAAACAAGAAGTTATTATCCTCTGTACAGACAGCTGGTGAGACCACATCTGAGTACTCGTGCAGTTCTGGAGACCCAATCTCCTGAAAGACACAGACAGGATGGAAGCTGTCCAGAGGAGGGCAACTAAAATGGTGCAGGGTCTGCACCAGAAGGCATGAAGAGAGACTTAAGGAGCTTAATATGTATAGCCTCGAGGAAAGGAGGAGAGGGGGACATGATAGAAACTTTCAAGTACCTCAAGGAATCAACAAAGTCCAAGAGGGTAGCATCATTCAAAAAAGAGGTGTGCAAGAACAAGGGCACATTTGAAGATAGAAGAGCGCTTCAGAGGTAATTTAAGAAGTATTTTTCACAGAGAGGTTGTGGATGTATGGAACAGCCTTCAGAGGAGGTTGTGGAGTCAAAAACAGTGGTGGAATTCAAGCATGCATGGGACAGACATAAGGCAATTCTAGGGGTTGGGGGTAGGAAGAAGTAGGCTGCTGATTAACTAGGATCTGCAACTTATCCATCAGGTAGGGAAATGGGCAGACTGGGTGGGCCAAGCGGTCCTTATCTGCCGTCAAATTTTATGTTTCTATGTTTCAAATTCTATGGATGTTTTTCCCCGAGTGGTATACTGTAGGTTGGATCATAGTGCTGTGAACCTCGAATTACAGCAGGATCATGTTTGAATTCCACAAACACCATGACCCTGAACAAGCCTTGTAAACTTCTTGAGCTTCATTCTCTCCTGGGTTGCATCTAGAAACAAACTTAGACTCAAGTGTGCCTCTCTAGGCCAAAATAAATACATAAATAAATGTTTCACCAAAACAACAAAGAACAGAAATGACAGCTTGCAAGTATGGGGAGGGGTCCAGATCAATCCTGATGGAAGTTTGCTAGAGGAGAGGCAAAAACAGCATGCCCAATTCTATTCTTTAAATGTTTCTGTGCTGTAAAACACGTCTTTATTTTATGGGTGCATTTCTTTTGGAGTGCATATTTACAGATCTTTGTGTGTTATGATTTTATGATGTACAGTGTTCAGCTTTTTGGATGAGCGCTATAGAAAGTTGTATTAGGTTGAATGGTGTCAGGAACATACGATCATACAAACATACAAAGAAGCCAGCAGAAGAAGGCCATTTGGCCTATCAAGTCTGCTGGTATTGCAAGGTCCACTGCTTGAGCTAATGTCCCTCCTCCCTCCCCACTCTTCCCATCCTCCCTACCCATGATCCTTACCTTCCCTATGTTTATCCCAGCCTCTTTTAAAGCTGTCCACTGTCTTCAACAAGATGACCTCATCCGACAATGCAGTCCAAGTGTCCACCACCCTCTTTGTGAAGAAGTGCTTCCTGACCTCCCTCCTAAACCTCCCACCCTCCAGCTTAAGACTGTGCCCCCTTGTGTTATGGTTTCCACTCAGCTTAAAGAGACTCTCCTTGTCAACCTTATTTATCCCTTTCAAGTACTTGAAGGTTCCAATCATGTCCCCTCTTTCTCTCCTGTCTTCCAGGGAGTACATGTTCAGTGTCCTCAACCTTTCCTCGTATGCCTTACCCTGCTGACCCACTATCATCTTTGTAGCCCTCCTCTGCACCTTCTCCAGCAGGTTAATGTTCTATTTGAGCTGTGGGCACTAGTACTGAACTACATACTCTAGCTGCGGCCTCACCAGTGACTTGTACAAGGGCAGTATAACCTCCTCTCTCCTACTACTGATCCCCCTAGACATGCATCCCAGGATCTTGTTTGCCTTTGCTTCTGATTTCTTGCACTGTATGGAGTGGCTAGAGAAGAAGATCAAACTGAGCATAGTGTGGGTGGACCACCTCAGAAGAGCATGGGTAGGGTGGACTGGACTGACCCTACCTCATTGGGCTATTATGGGGTGGTAATATATGGTGAAGCACCAAAGTGTGGACTAGACAGACCCTGCCTGAGCATTGTGAGATCTTTATGGGTAGGAGCACAGAAAAAGGTGCACATGGTACCCATCCTATTGTGGTACTACAAAGATTTGCCAGACAGGCCAATGGTTGGTGGTCTGGAATGATCCTTTTATGGCACAGCAGTGGGAGTTGTTGAGTAGGTTAGCAGGAAACCCTGGCCCAGCAGGGCAATGGAAGATAGGCTGGTGCTAAACTGACACTCGTGTTGGCAAGAAATCAGGAACCCTGTCCTTGTGAGGCACTGGAAAATCTTGACTAGGCACTGGGAGATAGGCCATGTCGAAGTCAGCTTGCTGGGGCACTGGGAGATTGTGGCTGGGAGAGGCCAGAGAGATAAGTCAGACTGACTCCTGGTGGTACAGTAACATGGGGTGATCCTCACTCAAAAAGGTGCTTGAAGGAAGGCTGGACTGACCCCACTGGCCTGGTGGGGCATATGGAGATCATGGCCTGGTAAGGCACTTAGATATAGGCTGGATTGTCTCCTTGCCATGTTGGGCACTATCACATGGGCTGTACCGACCTTGGCTGAGTGGAGCATGGGCATGCAAGATGTACCGATGCTGGCCTGGTGAGGTACCAGGAGGAAGGTCAAAGTACTCCATGCCTGGTGGAGCACTGATAATTAGGGCATGCTGCCCTCTGACACAGTACAGCACCAGTTGTTTGGAGATACCAACTCCTGGCCTGGTGATTTGCCTTGCAGAACCTAGCTTTATGGCTTGGGCCACTGGGAGGTAGGCAAGCGATGTTGATTCTGAGCTACTGGGGCACTGGGAGGTAAACCATACTGACTCTGGCATATTAGGTCACCTTTTGATAGCCTAGACTGGTCCATGCGCTTGTGAGACATGAGGGGGTAGGCCATACTGACCCTAGCAGAGTGGGACTCCAGGAGGTAAGCTGGACAAGCCCTTGGCCTGGCATGGCATGAGAAAATAAGCTAGACTGGCCCTTGAGCTGGATTTATAAAAAGATACGTACAATAGATACGTAGACATTGACAGCAGGAAAAGGTTTTGGCCCAACCACTCTGCCCACTATATCTAACTATTCTGCCTTGCCCTAGTGGCAGTCCTTCCCTTTTTTTACTGAACCCATCCTCCCCACCGAAAACATTTTAACGAAATCCATCTGCCTATCCCACTTTTGCTTGAAGTTGCTAATTGATTTGGCCTGTGCCACTTCTAATGGTAGCGTATTCCATTTTTTTTTTTGCCTGGCCCTCCATGGAAGCTCAGCCTGCTCTGCCCATTGCCCCCCCACCATGCCCAGGCCTACCCCAATGGGTGGGGCCCATGGTAGCTTATTCCACTTATCCACAACCTTTTCTGTGAAGAAATGCTTCCAGACATCCTTTTTAAATCTTCTGACCTGCCAGTTTTAGGGAAATTCCTCTTACTCCTGTGTTTGCTCAAGGAGCATACAGTACTTACTTGGTGTCTACTCTGTTTATCCTTTGCAGGTACTGGTATATCTGAATCTTGTCACCCCTTTCCCTTCTTTCTCCAGGGGTACACATTTAAAGTCCTGTAGCCTCCATTTGTTTGTTAAATCCACAAGGCCCTGCACAATCATAGTTGCCCTGTATTATACTGCCTCAATCTTGCTGCAGCTTTTCCTCCAGTTCGAGCTCCAGCAGAGATGGCCTTAGGGGGGTGTGAACTGTGCATGCACACTGGGCCCAAAGAACAGAGGGTCCCCCCAAAAAACGTAGCTGTCCTGTTGACCCCCTTCTTCTTCACCCTGTATGTACTAATTTAAGTAAAGTGTAAAAATGGCACAAAACTAGCTAAACATGAAGTTGCAAGGAGGCCATGATAGGGATGCAGATGTTTCTTGTGGTCTTCACAACTTCTGATATGGGGCCCCAGCAAGAAGGTTCACACAGAGCCCTGGAATAGCTAGGGCCAACACTGAGCTCCATTTCTCTTGCACAGCATTTGAGATGCAGCTGTGCTACTAACCTCTACAGAGGAAGATCACCTATTGCCTTCTACTGCAATCCCTTCCCTATGAGTCCCAGCACTCTGTTTGCTTTGCTTTCTGCCCTGAATGTTTTTAGGGTCTCTGGTATCATCACACATGCATTCTTTTCTTCTAGAGATACTCAGCACCACCCCTCCCATTTTATATTGCACCCTTAGTTTCATTTTCCCAATGTGCATTACTTTACACCTAACGTTATAGTGCAGCTTTTAAATCTTGGGCCACCTTTCCAATGCATAAAATAAGTGGCTTTGTGTAGCAATTTGCTACCCAAAAGCCATAATTTGCTAATCAAGTGC
This sequence comes from Neoceratodus forsteri, assembly GCA_016271365.2. Lineage (NCBI taxonomy): Eukaryota > Metazoa > Chordata > Ceratodontiformes > Ceratodontidae > Neoceratodus > Neoceratodus forsteri. Next base: position 87,756,070 of record CM057453.1, read on the forward strand.
AGTCTTGATAAGCAGAAGTTACTAATCACCTGATTTGTGGCACTGTAGTAACAACTAACGAATTTCAGTGATTTAATCCCAATAACTGTAGAAAAACATACTGAATTGTGGTATTTCTTGTGCAGTTTGACACTTCTGCCTCACAATAGAACTCTTAAGGACTGTATCTTAAAAATAATAATTTAGTTAAACAGCTCTTCAATCCTAGCTGGTTGCTAAATAACATTTTTGTTCATTAGCAAAGACTGATAATCCTTAAAACCACATTGGGGTTGTGGCTGGCAGAATAGCCTAGAGATTCAAGTAATGAGCTGTGACTGAGCTTGGTACATCCAGCACACAGACCTGGTTTGATTCCCACAGCCTCAAATTGCATACTAGGTGACTCTGAACAAGTCACTTAACCTCCCCAATGCTCTTGGGTTGCACATGAAAACAGGCACCTGTGCCTAGTGGCCCTTACCCAGTTAACAAAAAATAAATAAATAAATAAAACAAAATGTATGCCTTGCAAACTTCCAGATCATCCTTTACTTCCCTTCTCTCTTCATCCATGTCTGCTGTTGCACAGATCTTTGTGTTGTCTTCAGAGAGGAAGATGTTACCCTTGATATAGAAACATAGAAACATGGAACCTGACGGCAGATAAGGACCTCATGCCTCACCCAGTCTGCCAGTTTCTCCCTACCTACAGTATCACATTTCTCCCAACCTACAGTATCACCGCAGACCCAACTTATTCTATGGTTCATTCTCCTCCCCTCCTTAAGGTTCCCTTATGCCTATTCAATGCCTTCTTAAGCCCCACCACTGTTTCTACCGCCATCAGCTCTGCTGGAAGCCTGTGCCAGGAATCCACCATTGTTTCTGTGAAGAAGTATTGTACTTCCTCACATCTCTCATGAATCTACCCTCTCCACCTTCTTAGCATGTTACCTTTTTCTTGAGCACCATTTTTCCCCTAAAACTACTTCCCTCCTGTACCTTATTTACCATAGTAAGTAAGTAATAATTTATTTAGTTTTGCACCCAATCCCAGGATGTTCAGAAAAAAACACACATGACACTCCCAGGCACAAATGTCTCACACAACATGCATTATCAAGTCATGACCGTAGAAACAAGCTTTTACACTTTGTGATGTTAAAGTTTATTTATTTGTTTATTTAGTTTTTGTTAACCAGGTAAGTACTCTAGACAAGCCAATTTGCCTATTTTCAGGTACGACCCTGGAGAGTACAGGAAATTACACCTTACACACTTGGGACAACATGGTACATAATTAGGAACAGGTTACACATCATGAGACTACAGGTAAGATTACACATCACATAATTAGGAACAGGTTACACATCATGAGACTACAAGGTAAGATTACACATCTTGAGACTACAAGGTAGGGTTACCTAGTGAGATTACATACTTACACACTTGTGAGCATAGTACAAAATTAGGAACTGATTACAGTTAGCCAAAAAGATGAAACTCACATGTCGCCTGCAGACTCCATAATGTAGATGGATACGCAAGGTACAAGGCATATGAGGCACAGTTGTAGCAGTAGGATAAGCGGTGCATCAGTTTATGGAGCAGTACAGAAATACTACATCTTAAGGGCCGGCTGTTTTGTATGGGTGCAAGTGCTGACATATGTCATGGGGTTTTTTGACACCCACAGGCTGATGCAATTTTAAGATGGCTCCATAGGGAAGAGCGCAGGCTGCACTGCGAGGGGGCAACATGGACCTGGGTTGGGAAGGTGTTCCAAAGTTTAGGGGCACATGCTCCGAAGTCCCTTTCACCCATTTGGGTCCTAGTCACAGGTACCTTGAGTGTGGCAGACCCCTGAGACCTAAGGTGATATGACGAGGGGGCAGTTTGGGCCAGTAAGTTTGCCACCCCTGGAGGGGTACCCATGTTGAGAACCTTTCCAGTGAAGCAGCCAAGGACAAAGTCAATGTGCTTTGTAGGCGAGAGCCAGTTTAGCTTGTTGTAGAGCTCACAGTGATGAGTGAGCCAGGGTGCCGATAGGGCGAAGCGGCAGACATTGTTATAAGTCATCGACCACCTGGAGAGATGGACCTTAGCGGTGCTAGCAAACAGCAGGAGCCCATAACACAAAGAGGGGAGAAGCATCCCTCTCGCAAGGGCAACACGTGCTGGTGTGAGGTTGTTTTGTGCCCTGTAGGCCAGACCCAGTTTACAGTTGACTGTTTTTCATATCCTCTGAATATGAAGGCCACGGTCAAGCTGGGGGTCCAGCGTTACTCCCAGGCATTTGAAGTTGTCCGTGATTGGGATTGGGACATCTCCCTTACCAGATACACAGAATGGCACACGGGAGGCCTTAAACTTAGCCCAGGACCCAAAGAGCATGGCCTGTTTTTTTTTTAGGTTAAGGACAAGCTTGTGGTTCAGAATCCATGCCTGAATGTTTATTAGGTCTTCGCTCATGTGTTGATTGATGACCCCCACCTCATGGGAGTGAGACAGGATAATCAGATCATCTGTTTAGAGAATTGGTTTACAGTGGGCAGCAGTTTTGGGAAGATTATTGATAAAAATGTAGAAGAGCACTAGTCCAAGGACGGAGCCTTGGGGGACCCCCATTGTTACTGGGATGGGACCCGAAAGGTCTTTGCCAAATTTGACCCACTGTGTTCTACCATGTAGGTAGTTGTTGAACCAGCTAAGAGCAGTAGTGGAAAGACTAATTTCTCTAAGCTGAGTCTACAGCATGGCATGGTCGACCAGGTCAAACACCTTCGAGAGGTCAATGAAGAGGGCCTCCGAGAGTTTACCCTGGTCCATGGCCTCCCTAATCCATGATGTAACAGTAACTAGGGCTGATGAGGCACCATGTCCCTTCCTGAATCCATGCTGTACAGGAGTCATTATGTCATGCTCCTGTAAGTATTCTGAGAGTTGCTCTGTCACAACTTTCTCCAGAAGTTTGCTAGCCACCAACAGGATAGATATGGGGCGATAGATCTCTATCAGCTAAGGGTTCCCCTGTTTAAGGATTGGGACTACCCTGGCAACCTTCCATATATTTGGGATAACTCCAGTTGCCAGGGACAGATTGAAAATGTGCGCTACCAGAGGTGCCAGCCAGGGGGCACCAAGACTGAGGAGCTTAGGTTCTAAGCCATCTTGTCTGGCACTTGAGTAGGGGGAGAGTCCAGCTAGCAGTTTCTGCATGTCTTGAACCACTACTGTCCGGAACAGAAAAAGCGAGAGGAGTGAAGATGGTACTGTGGGCTGAATGCCACTAACACCATCATCATTTGGGAACGACGAGGTGTACTCCGACATCCGCAGAATAGTGCTTGAAAGAGTTGGCGATGGTTTCCGAGTTGTTACAGCTGGAACCATCAACTATCTTATCAGTGGAGTCAGTGCTCTGTGTACTGCTCACAACTTGTTTAATGTTCCTCCAGAACCTTCTAGGATCCCTAGCCGAGTTCAATAAAGCAGATTTGCAAAATTCACTCTTGGCAATCCTAATATTCTTTTTGCATTCATTTCAGAGTTGCCTATATCTCAGAAAGATAGCTTCATCAGCCGTGGCCTTGAACTTGGCCCAGCACTTATCTCTAGTGTTGAGGAGTGCCAGGAGGCTACCATGAAGCCATTTAGTAGCCATTCCCCTCACCCTCTGACTGATGAGGGGGGCATGTTTCTCCTGCAGGGCCCTTAATGAGATAAGAAAGTGACTGACAGCAGATGTGGGGTCCTTAGCATTCCAAACTGCCGCCCAGTCTGTGTACTTGATGTCATTTTGAAAGGAGGACAGATTAAACTTGGAGTAGTCTCTGATCTGGATAATTTTATGGGGAATTTTTTGATGTGGTACTCCACAGACACAGTGATCAGAGATAGAGTCCGGTAGGATACCCAACGAGCTGATCCTATCAGGTCTGTTTGTCAGGATCCAGTCCAAGAGTGAGCCCTTACCACTACTTGTAGGGCATCTAGTAGGATCCTTGACAAGCTGTGTCAGAGAGAGACTGGCAAGTGACGGTTCAAAGGCCTTAGTGTTGCCACCCAGCCAATTTTGGTTGAGGTCGCCCAGAATGATTAGCTCATTCTGCCGTGTTACTGCACCAACTGCGCCAAGGAAGCCAGTCAGTCCCTCAACGCCTCCTTTTGGAGGATTGTATGCATATACAATGTGAATCTTTTTTGTCATCCCTAGTAACAGCACTGTATGCAGAGCCTCACAGAGGGACTGCATGGTCTGTTGATCAGGGAGGGCGGACAGGACAATCACGGTGGATGAGGTCATAACCAGGGAAGGCACATACTGAGCTAGGGGTGGAAGGCTTCAGCCTGGTTTCTGTAATTCCAAGAATGTTAGGACTGTGACGAGTTACCCAGACATGAAGTTCCGTTAGGTTTGGGAGCAGGCTTCTGATATTTAGATGGGCTACCTTCAGCCCTTTTACCACTGACCAGCCTGCCAGTGTAGGTGTGGACTGGAGTGAAGGTCCTGGGTTTAGTTCAATGTCCCCTGCTTGCATAAGTGTCACCAGCAGGAGCCAGAGTAGATGCCTTAAAGGGGGAGGTCTCTCCTTGTTCTGTGACCTACGGTCATAATGTCTGACCTTTTGAGAGGTCCCAGAAGGTACCTCAGTTTAAGACCACCGAGGACCACGGTCAGGGGAGAGCCCTCTGCTAGAATGTTAGAGAAGGTAAAATCCGACTCCACCGGTTGGACACATGTACACCAGGGAGCTATTTTTAGATGGTCAACTGCCCTATAGATCCAGGGGATCCAGGACACAGTAAGGCTCACAGTGGCTATAGTGGCTAGCGCACCCAGTAGTAGCTGGTACAGGACTAGCATTGATGGGAGCTCAATGAGTCCTGTGCTTGCTCCGGTACAGTTGTCCCGCTGGGATGGTACCACCTTGGGTCACCAGCAGACACCGGGCAGTGCACTGGTGCTAGTTGCCTGACAAGTGACACCGGACAGTGTCACGGGTGTTAATCAGCAAAAAATAAAAAGAACGTGTTTCAGCAATATACAAGGAAACAGCTGCCTTCTTGAGGAAAGGAATACATAGGATTTTCAAAGGATGCCACAGGTGTTAGTCACCAGGCAAGTGCCACAAGTGTCAGTCACCAGGAAAGTGATGGAAAAATGGAGTAGTTGTACCTTACCTAACCACTTATCTCACGCACCTCGAGTATACTTTTGTGAGAAGGCCAGTTATCCAACTAATAGGGCCATAGAGTTAATGCCATTCCTATGTGAGGTGTCAGCCTTATATTTGGGTAGAAGCTACCAGAACAAGTGGGCACAGTACTACCTGTAGGACATGTGTCCAGTTTGCCCCCAGGGTCCAGAGATTTACCCTGTGATTAGAAATATCTTGCAATTTGGCAGTCTAGATTAACCCTACAATTAGGATTACCATGTAGGTAGGAAGTCTAGAATGCGACTAGATATGAGGCCTATAGCAATATACTGGCAGTCTAGATTAACCCTACAATTTGAATTACCATGCAGGTTGGCAGTCTAGAATGCGACTAGAATATAAGGGTTAGGCATACACAGAGTACAATGTTATTCGTTTACACTGCAGACAGTCTGTAATGAAAATGTAGCAGCTTACAGATAGTGCAATAGCTGTGGGTCCTTAGAACGCAGCCCCCTACCACCCTACTCAGTCTGATTGGCCAATGTGACACTGGGGGCATGGCTACTGTGTATTTAATTGGAGGAGGGAATGGAGTGGGCGGGTGGGCAGAAAATCAAGTCCACCTTTCCTTTTCATTTTGGAGATCAGAGAAGCAGCAGCGTCGGTAGCCAGTCAGCGCTTCTGCCTTTCAGCAGGGCAGAAAAAGGCACCAAATTCAAACAAAAAGTTGCAGGGGTCTCGAGTTTCCAAAAGCAGGCAGGGGGGTTGCTCAGCAGGTAAGCGACTCACGATTTTAATAACAGTCCCACATAAAATCAGAATTCAAGTCCACTTTTCCTTTTCGTTTTTGTTCCCAGCTCCTAGTCCCTCCACAACCCCTTCTGAACCAGTGGGTGCTTCGATTTGCAGTTACAGTCTGCAGGGGAGGTCCATCCAGTTTCCCGGCACCTCAACCCCACAGCGTGCAGCTTCATGGGGGCAGGGGGCAAGATCCATCTGCTCCCTTCACTGAGAAACAGTACTAAAAGTTGGACTACTTCATTGTAAGATTGTAACTGGAAGTGACCCTCACTTTCTATTTCATAAGCTACAGTATTCCTTATACAACCAAGTGCTCTCTGCATTCTTCCAAACAAGGTCTGCTTTCATTATTAATCAATATTATAATCTCACCCCCCAACCCCACTTCCCCTTTTTCCCCTTTTCTGCTTAACCTGTTCCGAACCTCAACATTTTCTGCCTTCGGTACAACATTATTCAACATCAAAGACTGCAGGTGGCGATCTGTTTTAAGATAAATAAGATAAATAATCCAAATATTGGAGCCAAACCTTGCTGACCAATGAAAATCTTTGTCTGAATGGATTGTACTCAGTAAAAAGGAACTTCCTCCTTACATCCCCTATTCAATTTAGTAGCCAAGTCACTACATCAGGGTGAGTCAGGACTTTTATCTGCTTGTAATTCACTTTATTCCCAATATCTGCAGAACAGTTCTGCTCAGCCTCCCTCCCTCCCTCAAAAGCACATGCTGTATCTGAACAATGCACTTAGGGCTAAGTAAAATATTCCAACAGAATTCCATGGAATTTCAGAAAATTCCACCTAATTCTGCAAATTTGTTGGTAGCAGAATTTCAAAATTTCAAAAGCAGAATGGTTTTCATGGATAAAGAGGAGAACAGTCACCTCAGAGTAGTGCTGGGGAAAATGGAGCAAATACCCCGGTAGCCTGCCACAGAGGGGCCCCCCATGAACCAACACACATTACGGTCACAGACATAATGCTATCCTATTAAGTGAATCCTCCTCCCCATCAGCCACAATGCATGTGCACTTGTGAAAACCATTTGTTTTTCTTAACAGCAGTGGGCATGTGCCTGAGCCTCAGTGTCTGCAAGCAGTGGGGGTTGGTGGCATGTTGGAGACAGCAGCAGTGGGACTCAGGGTGCCAGGGCGACTGTGTCACATGGTGTGCCACTACAGAGTCAGATGGTATAATATAGCCAGCCAAGTAAAGTGAGCATGTAATCAGGAGGAATCAGGAGCCATGCAAGAGGTGGAAAGACTCAATGGAGAGACACAGATGTGTGTGTGTGTGTGTTTCATGGAGGCTAGGGACTGGATGCCAAGACATGGCGCGTTTGCAGGTAGGATCAGGTTTTGCAAGCTGAGCTGCCCTGTATGCATAAGAAGACTGGCTACTGATTGTGAAGGTCAGTAGAGGCCTGATTTGGTCCAGAGAAACAGCCATCAGCTAATGATACCATCAGCTTATGAGAGCAAGGAGAGAGACAGAGAGAGTAAAAGCAGCCTGAGAGGGACTCATCGCAACTGCAGTATCACCCCATGCATCAAGGGAGGTCCCCGAGTCTGCAAAACTGTGAGTAAACTCAGGCCTTGCCTTGCAACAACATCCCTCTGTATCAGAGTTGGGAAAGCATTTAATGGAACAGGCCATCAGGACAAGATTCATAAATACACCTTGCAGGTTAAGAGCATTTTGGTTTGGGACTTTGTGCTGCAAAGCATTGCTTTATTTGATGACATGCAGCAATGCCAGCCAACCACATTTAACATCATTGGGCCTGTTACACTCCGTAAGTCTTGTACCCAGTAAAGCACTGGGAGCTACTGGGAGTTACTTAATAGATGTAAGGGCATACACTGGTGCCCAAAAGCAACTGCACCGTGCATTGTGAGATTCGGAGGTAAGCTCTGTTATTGGTCTATGTCTGGAATGGCACCGGAAGCACAGTCCCAGGTTATGTGTTACTGTGGCTCTGCCTAGAAGGGCAAGGGAACGGCAAACCTTGTATAATATATATAGGCTGGGCCCAGAGAGGTACAGAAGAATCAGTCAGGATTGTACTTATTACCTCACTGACTAACCTACTTTTCCCACATTACTGTCTTGCAGCAACCCTGATAAAGTCCCTGTTATTTTACGTGCAATAATCACATGAATATATATCATTTTAAAGTATAAGCTGCACACTTTCTGAGTACTGTTACTGCACTGAGTTGGTCCACAGAGGTGTTGATCTATCCCCCTCCACCAAATTAAACAAACACCCTCCCACTGTCTCCATGTGCTGTCCCACCCTCGCCCTCCATTCGCATCCTGGTATCTGAATGTTCAGCTTTACTCTGGTAGGTGCAGAGGCTCAGCTAGTCACACCAACATGGGATTCAGTAGCAGGTCATCCTGACAGCCCACCCCATCAGAGCCTTGAGTAATGGTGTCAATCAGATAACAGAAAATAAAATGCCCACTCCCTCCGCCCTCTGTGTGCTTTCCTACCCCTCCTTCATGTCCAGAAAATACAAGACAAACCCTCCCACTCTGTCCATGTGATGTCTCACCCCACCCTCCCTTCCTGATTGCCAGATAAAATAAAAATCCTCCCACTCTCTCCGTGTTCTGTCCCACCCCCGCCCTCAATTCCTGTCCGCCAAATACAAGAACCCCCTTCCATGTGCTGTCCCACCCCTACCCTCCATTCCTCTACAACAAATACAAGAACCACCCATGAAGTCTCCATGTGCTGTCCCACCGCCCTCCATTCCCATCTGCCAAATACAAGAACCCCCACTCTCTCCATGTGCTGTCCCACCCTCCCTCTGTTCTGGTTCATCAAATACAAGAACCCCCTCCCACTTTCTCTGTGTGCTGTCCCACCCCCTCCTCCATTCCAGTCTGCCAAATATAAGACTTCCCACTGTTTCTCTCTGTGCTGTCCCACCTCTGCCTTCTGTTCCTGTCTGTGAAATACAAGAACCCACCTCTCTCCATTTGCTATCCCACCATGCACTCCATTCCATACCATCTGCACCACCAACAGCAATACCAACTGCGAACTTTGGCATTAACAAATGCTTGTTGTCTATAGTTCCTTAATTCCCCATAGATCCTTTATTCCTGCCTGACCTAGGCAAGTCATCAAGGTGTCTGGGACCCTTTTCTCTGTTCGTGTTATGCAGTGACATACCCTCCTACCACCCCAGGTCCATCTACTCATTCATGTAGGAGACCCTTGAGTTCAGATCTCCCTCCCTTCTCCCCCCAGTAGACTTTAGTGCAAATTACCTATGACCTGCACCTTGAGATGCCCTCATCTGACCTTTCCTGTAATATTGTCTTTTTTGTATAATTGAACTGAGCTCACCATACCCTTGTCTGCTTGCTGTTATGTATGACTGTAAAGTATTCTGCATTTAATGTGTTGTTTGAAGTTCTGTAGCATGTTATGTTTTTCCAAAAACTGCAAATAAAAAATGTGCATAACATGATTTTGCTCAGCGACTGCAAAAACGTATTTGGAGGGGATTTAAAAAATTTCAGCTACCTGGTTCATGAACTGAGGTAAAAGAAGGCTATGTTGTAAATGTAGAGTCAAACTCTAGAAAAATAGCACAGTTAGGAGTAAACACTGACAAATGTTAACCTTTCTTAATAACTTTGTTGTTTTTGAGGTTTTGACCCCAAATTTTTAACATAGTTTTTTTAATGTCCCATAGACTTTGACGGCAGATAAGGACCGCTTGGCCCACCCAGTCTGCCCATTTCCCTACCTATTGGATGAGCTGCAGATCCTAGTTAACCACCAGCCTACTTCCTCCCACCCCACTGTAATTGCTTTATGCCTGTCCCATGCATTCTTGAATTCCTCCACTGTTTTTGACCCAACAACCTCCTCAGAAAGGCCATTCCATGTATCCACCACCCTCTCTGTGAAAAAAATACTTCCTCACATTGTCCCTGAGCTGTCCCCCTCTATCTTGAACTGTGCCCCTTGTTCTTGCACTCTCTTTTCTAAAAGGTGCTACCCTCTTGGATTTTGTTAATTCCCTTGAGGTACTTGAAAGTTTCTATCATGTCCCCCCTCTCCCTCCTTTCCTTAAGGGTATGCATATTAAGCTTCTTTAGTCTCTCTTCATATGGTTTCTGCTGTAGACCCTGCACCATTTTAGTTGCCCTCCTCTGAACTGCCTCCATCCTGTGTATGTCCTTGCGGAGATGGGGTCCCCAGAACTGCATGCAGTACTCCAGATGGGGTCTCACCAACTGTCTGTACAGAGGGATGACAACTTCCTGTTTTCTACTGGTGATGCCTCTCCCTGTGCATCCCAGTATACCCCAGCCTTCCTTACTGCCTTCTCACATTGCCTGCCTACCTTTAGGTCATCCAATATGACTACCCCCAGGTCCATTTCCATTTTTGTTGTAGTTATCCCCCCATTGCGTACTGTTCCACTGGGTTTTTGTTTTCCAGGTGCATTACTTTGTGCTTTTTTGCATTGAATCTAAGCTGCCATACTTTTGACCATTCTTCCAACGTTGCCAAGTCTCTTCTCATCCTTTCCACCCCCACCTTGTGTATCAACCATGTTGCAGATCTTTGTATCATCTGCAGAGAGGCATACTTTTCCTTCCAGTCCCTCTGCAATGTCACTTATAAAGACATTAAAGAGGACCGGACCCAATACTGAACCCTGTGATACCCTACTAGTAACCCCCCTTTCTTCACAGTGAACTCCATTTACTATTACACTCTGTGTCCTGTTGTCCAGCCAACTTTTTACTCAGGCTGCCACCCTGGGACCCACTTCCAGGCTAGCTAACTTGTTTATTAATCTTGTGTGTGGGACTGTGTCAAATACCTTGCTAAAGTCTACGTAGGCCACGTCCACAGTCCATCCCTGGTCTACTACCTTGGTTACCCAGTCAAAGAAATGTATTAGATTCATCTGACATGACTTTCACAGTGTGAATCCATGCTGCCTTGGGTCCTGTGCCCCACTGGCCTCTAGGCGCTCAACAATTCTTTCCTTCAGAAGTGATTCCATCATTTTCGCTACCACTGAGGTCAAACTAACAGGTCTTTAGTTTCCTGCCTCTGCGTTGCTTACACTTTTGTGAAGTGGATTCACATCCACCTTCCTCCAGTCCTCAGGTACCACACCATCCCACCATGATTTGTTAAAAAGGGTAGTCAGGTGACTGATGGTGGCTGCTGGTATGATCAAGACAGGTGGCACTTTGTAAATCCTGTTCAAAATATGATTTTGTTGAGCAACTGCAGAAACACATTTGGGTGAGATTTGAAAAATGTCACCTATATGGTTCATGAAGTGAGGTACACAAAAACTGTTATAAATATGGGGTCAAAATCTGAAAAGATAGCAAAATTCTGAGCAAACATTGAATAATTTCAATGTTTATTCAAAACTCTGCTTGTTTTGTGAGATTCTGAGTACAAATTTTCAACATTGGCTTTTTATTACACCACCTTATGATCAAGACAGGTAGAATTTTTTTAATCCTGTCCTAAACTTAATTTTACACAACTACTCCGAAAACACATTTGAGGTGGGATTCGAAACATTTCTCTTACCTGGCTCATGAAGTAGGGTAACAAAGGGCTATGTTGAAAATTTGGGGCAAAACTACTAAGAAATGGCAAGGTTATGAGTGAAAGTTCAAATGCATTAAAAAGCATTAACCAAACTTACTTTGTTTCCATTTAGTCCCCAGTCAATGTTTGAAGAAACAGAACATGTCAGTGGAAGCAGTGGACCAGATATGCAAATGAGGGTGATCAGGTGGTGGGTGCTGAGAGTGGGGCTTGTGGTAGGGGCTTGGTGAAGCAGAAGTCATCAGTGGACCATTATCTTCTTTTTAGGTTGGGGGAGGCAATCAGGAGGTGAGCAGGCTATGGTAGTGGGTGGTATTGTTGTTAGAGACCAGGATCAGGGAATCGACTGGGAAGTCCATCAGGTTCTTACGTCCTTCGCTGCAGAACCTCCCAAGGGCAGAGGTCATATGCCTACCAGGCACCACTTTGGCTCAATAACCTCGGCACTGACCTTAATGCCATGCAGAGAGTGGGGCTTTTCAAAACCAAGCTAAGACAACACCTACTGAAGATAAGCTCTTGTGACTGTACTTTCTAAAACTCCACACACCCCTATTTCTGACCCTGGTCTATTTCACCTTTTAGGCCATTTACCATCTCCTCACTACTCCTACTTTGTCCTGCTACTCCGAATTGTCCCCGTTTTGCCCTGCAATCCCCTGCACTCTCCTCTCCCATCTCCCCCCAAATAGTCATCATGCCCCCTCCCCACTCAATACCCCCTAGTCTCCTTTCTGGATAGCTGTCTACTGTGTTTACCTGACAATGCCACCTAGGCTGCTACTATTATCTGAATTATCCTTTTGTTAAAACCATCTCTGTTTCCTATTTACAATGTATTATGTCTATGTGTACTCACTTAGCTAGATATTCCTAAACCCACATTGTATGTATACCCACCCTCTACGACATGGAACCTTTGTAAAAGAGCGGTCTCCCGCTCAAAGGTATTATAATCCAAGATTGAATAAATAAAAAAAATAAAAAAAGTAAGCAGGCTATGGTTAGAGACCTGGACTGGTGAGGTGACAGGGAGTTCAGCAGGCTATGGCAGTGGGTGGAACTGTTATTAAAGACTTGGACCAGAGAAGTGATTTGGAAATGGGTAGGCTATGGCTAGGCACCGGGTCAATACAGCACTGCCGAAACAGTGCATGAAAAACTGCGCTGTCTAAAGTGCAGAATGAAGTACAGTAGCAGGGATATAATGGCGGTAGGAAACTACTGCTACCCCTGTCGCACACAAGGAACTGGAGGCAGGAGTGAAGATGCCAGAGGTGCTGTGTCTAGTTGAGCTGCTCCTGTGGTGGAATAGCTAAGGCACAAACACCTGGCATAGTGGAGATATGGGAATCGGGGTTTGATTCCCCGTCTCCCAAGATGTTTTGTTTCGTTTAAAAAAAAAAAAAAAACTAAGTTCCCCACTCCCAGCTTTTCCTTTTTCCCCATGGTCCACCATCTCCCTTGGAGTTGTTTACTTTAGTTGAGGGGGTGCGGGTGCGGAGCCCCCAAATAAACATAGATTTTGGCATTGTTGCCAATGGTGTGCTCTGTGGTGTTCTGGTCGGAATTTTCTCCTGACCTTATATTGCCGCATGCTGTTTTGTGTATGGCATTGTTTTGCATGGTTGCCGCTGTGACACAATGATACTGTGTTGCTACGGCAGTGGGTGGAATTGTTAGAGACTAGGACTGGAGAAGCAATTGGGAAGTGGGTGGGCTATGTCAGTGAGTGGGGTTGTTTTTAGAAATTAGGACCAGGAAATCAATCAGGAGGTGGGTGGGCTAAAGCAGTGGGTAGGATTGTTTTTAGAGACCAGGACCAGGGAAGCTATCTGGAGGAGGGCAGGATATGGCAGTGGGAGGGATCTTTGTTTACAGAGTGGGACTGGGGAAGCGATCTAGTTGGGAGGAAGAGTGAGCAGCAGACTGATCATTATGCTGCTCAGTTGGCTGCTGGGTAGCATCTTGTAAATGAAAGGATGCAGCTATACTCTGATAGCTAAGTCTTCCTCCTTTCAACTACAGGAAGTTTCTGCCCATCAACCAGGCTATACACGGTCACTATCAGCATGCTCCTCATTGGGCTTTCAGTAGTGAGCCTCCTGTAGCCTGAGCTGCATTGGATGCTATGCTGATACACCTCTGGAGTTCCCTACTTTCATGAGTAGCTACATTATGTTTGCTTCCAGTTGTGCGCAAATGTAAATATAACAAGGATTATAGAGAAACTGAGGCCCATAAGTTGCTGGAAGGTGACTGGGGCATTTTTTTGGCCAAAAGCCAAACAGTTGCACTCATAAAACCAACGGGAGTAGTAACAGCTGCCTTTGGTTTATCTTACTGCCCCACCTCTACTTGCTAGTAACTAAAGATGTGGTCCAGTGTGGAAAAGAACTTATCACTGACCAAGGCACCCAGTGCTTTTTCAATATGGGCAGTGGGAAGGCATCTTGGATGGTCCAGGCTTTTAATTGTCAATTGTCAATGCAAGCATGAAGAGACCCATCTTGTTTTTCAAGAGACTACAACTGGGGAGTTGAATGTGCTGCTGTATCTTATGGTACTGGGCTAGGGTAATCCTCCTGTATAGATGGTGTACTTGCATGAGTTGATCAGCAGTATTTTGTGCTGGATGATGATGTCTCCCAGATCTTTGTAGAACACGTCTGTGTTTATATTAGGTAACCCTTCCAGTTTCCCCATGTGATCAACATCCAGCACTGTAGCCTCGCTCAATTCCATGCCTGGAATACCCAGGCCCTCTATATCCTGATCCAGTGCCATAGGGTTGGTCTCATTCTGTGAAGGTTCAGTCTGGTGGTTCAGGCTAGGTGCCTCTCTTGGTACTTGCACTGGACCTGTCCTTCCTGCTTTGACCTTACATAGAACTGAGATTTATGACAGTTTCAGATCACTTCTGATAGCCTTTCCTAAGTCTATATTCTGAAAGTAAACTGGGGTCCTACCATGAATAACATCCATGACTGTGTCCTTCACTTGCAGATCCCTTAAAAGTGGTTTCTGTCTAGAGCTGTATATGGATGGTGTATGGATTACAGTCTCTGCCCCATAGAGCCTTGGTTAGAATATACTTTTACTCCCCAGGGTTAATCTCCACAGGGGACCTTAAACAAGCTAGGTATACAATACACCCAATGCTTCTTCACCCAGTCCCCTTACCATAACTTATTAGTAAGCATCAGGCCAATCTGAGGAGCTACCCTTTAGAAAACCAAGGAATGCATGTCCTAACCAGACTTTCATATCCTGCTTTCTGGTCCTTATGACACAGGTCCCTAATAGGAATAGCACAATCTTTCTGTAATGAGTCATGAGCACAGCGGAATCTTGTACTTCTATTGGGTGTGGCTTAGGAATGATAGGGTTTGCTTGACAACTGTGAGGTAGGGGATCTCCTGACCTCCAGCAGCCCCAGTATGGATGTCAAGTTCATTTCGTTTCTGATACTGAAGGTCTGGGCGATCATGCCATGTAGTTTCTATGATGGGTAAAATTTAGAAGTTAGAGTCATTTAATTTCATTTAATTTGTTTATTTTACCTGAAAAGGCTGTATTGAGCAAGCTCATTTTCAGCTAGGTCCTGGGTAAGACAGCATACATGGTTAAAACAATAGGTTACAGAAGGTATGAAGACATAGTTCAACTCACAGCAGGAATTTAGTTACATACAGTGCCTATATATCATATCCATGTTATACAAGCTACAGTTGCAGCCATAAATATGTTCAGATATTTCCAAATATATCTAAAGAGATTCTCTCTGGTGAACCATAGTGGCACTGCAGGTAGGTAGGAAATTTCTTCAGAGATATCACAATGATTTCAGGAAGTATCTGACCATGTCTATAGCTACCATTGTATAGGAAACAGAAGTATAGCAGATTATATACTATATTATATAGTTCTTATAATACTATGGCCTATGAAAACTCAATTAAAGGTGAGCAATTCTAGGTTTAAGTACCTCATTATATGACCACAAAATCTAGATAAAGGATTAGCCACACCAATATGTTTCAGTGTATAATTTTCTGATAAGGATCTTAAAGAAATTAGGGCTCATCAATGCTGAAAGTTTCAGGGTGGATTGTAGTAAGTTACAGAGGGTGGGAATGGAACAACTAATGGCACTCTTCCCTATCTGTGTGGCATATACCATACTGTCTAGGAGTACTGTATATAGTTGTTTTCCAGAGGGCCTACTTGCTATGGGATATTTGGAATAAATTAGTGATATATCCTGTCAGATCATTTAGGAAAATCTTATATGCCCAATGTGAATGAATTTATTATCCTCCAGTATGTTTGTGAGGGCCATCCTACAGTTTCATACAACTTGCATCGATGAGTGCTAGGTCCTAAGTCCATTATTAACCTAATTTAGTAATAAGGTTTGACAGAGTGTGTATGGTTGTGTAATAATGTCATGCATCAGGTGAGTTGAAGCATAAGGCCACAGGCTGAGTGTCTTCAGCACCCAAGAAGTGACATTATTTCACAACAAAACACATCCTTGGAGTGCCTTATTGCTATTATACAATAGCTGGTTATATTCAGAATAAAAAAAAACATAGTTTTAAACTTTTTTCAGATTTTGTATTGTGGAAGCCTTTTTAAAAATAAGAAATTCATTGTACAGCAGGTGATGCTGTTCACGTTCCCCCTACACTTTTCTCCATTCCTGCTTTAGCTCACTATTATTTTTAGCCATTTCACACAGTTCCACTGTCTGCCCTGGGACTGGATAAAGATGCTTCTGAAGCAACATGGTGTCATGGATGAAAACAAGCAGCAGGGACCGAGTCAGCGAGGTCACTATGAAAGAGGACAGAGACAATCGAGAAACCATTAAAGACGTCTGGCATGTGATGAGATGGTATGGATCGCCACAAGTGGGAGTGAAGTCAGTGACCAGAACAGGAGGATTTTATATGCCGTGTGTGACTAGAAAGTTTCACCAGTGAATAAAGGAGGAGCAGCGCAGGAATGGAGATGTGTGCTAGTGGTCAGGACTCAAGAGTTCTAGTTCATGCAACCAGCAGTTACTATCTGCATGGTTTAGTGAAGCCACTCAGTTCAGCGAAAAAAGACTGGCATGGCAAATTAATTTCTATACTGAAATATGATATTTGCCTAAGCTGGAGGAGCGAGGGTCACAACTGGTGCGTGGGTGGGGGGGTGACTGTGACGGCTTACTGATATTGAAATGGCTGGTTTCTGTGTGGCTTGTGGAAAGAGTGATTCCTTATGTGCTTATGAAATCATTTTTATGCCTACCCTAGACACAATTATATTATTGTCAGGTAACTTCACTGTCTCTACATCATGTCAGCCAATCAGATTGCTGGGATTATGCTTGCCATTGTAGAATTCCCAACATGGGACAACATTTACTTCAACAAAATCATCATATAGTGGTCCCACAAGGTCATTTGGACAGGTCTTCCTGTGGCATTTTACACTGTGGCAAGAATTTCAAGTACCATAATAGCCTCAGGGCACACTACCTTTTGGTTATCATCCACCCACTCCATGGTGTCAAACTTTATTCATTTAAAGGTGCCTGGCTTTTGTTTATTTAGTTGTACATATATATTTATTTATTTGTTTGTTTGTTTATTCACAAGGGACAAACAACGGTACTAGGGACTGTTTTCAGGCATGACTCAAGCCATGAAGATGGCAGTGTAACAGTACAGTAGGAATGCAATACATACAGGACAAAAAAGGCTACATATTTAATTAATGGTAATAGCAGGAAAAAGAAATACAAATATGAATAAACATTAACTGAAGTTCCACTGTGCAGTGTGTTGGGAGGATTGCACTGTAGTCTAGCTTAAGGCCCTTCTTGTCCACATGAGTGACACACAACTGGTCCACCAATAAACATGGCCCCCTGGCTGGGAACACCTGACTAACCTTCTGTTTGCCTGTGAGAATGTTCCAACTGGCAATGGTAGTCAACTCCATTACTAAAGCTTCCAACTTTCACATCTGCCCTAAGTGTTGATTCTGATTAGTGGTCAGTTTCTACACTAGTACTGTAAGCCATGAATGGTCTCATTCTGTTCCTGGGGTGTCTCTCCATGTAAGGGCAGACTATCACTCATTGGATTTCCTTCTGCTGCTCCATTCGTATGCTGCATATTGTTGACTTTCCTGCTGCTCACCTATCTTTCTTTTAAGGACATTTTCTCTCATGACAGTTTTTACAAATCTGCATGTAGCTGCTGGAAAATGAGCTTGTGGGGCTGCACATGTGTAAGCCAGTCTTATACCTATCGTCCCTGTAAACCCAGATGAATTATTGGGTAAGTTTGTAATCTCTATCTGGAAGGGACAAACTTCTATCAATCTTTTCCTCAATGGTTTCTCAGAGTATCCAGCACACTACCAAAATTGCATTCACACATGCTGGTGGCTGGTATCTGTCTTAGAAGTCTGCCATTGGGTCATGGTAGAGATGGCATTCACTGCATTCAGCTTCCAGCTCCTCAAAAGTTCTAGCTAGGCACTGTTCCAAGAGGTTAATGATTAGAATACACTTCCTGGCACCTCTACTGAGGTATATTTCACAAGGTGGAGAACTGTAGCAATTCTGGAACCTTAGTGGCATGTAGCAGGTACTGCATTTGTTTGCTTCAGTCCTTAATATAAACCATACAGTCTTTAATTCCACTGAAAAAAAAATCCCCATACCTGATGCATTGTTGTAAACATGGCGGGGTTCATCTAGGAATAGCTGATGCACCCCACTTATTGGCCTAGGTCTGCTTCTAACCACCTGACAGTAAACCCCCAGTCATGCATGCCACTCAGACTGGTCTGTCTTCAGTGGACCATCTGTGCAGTAATACATCCTGTTTGCTGATGTTTCCCTCTAATTTGCCCTTATGACCAATAAATAGAACTGGGAAGGAATGCAGAGACTGTCACTCCCCCTCTTCATTGCTGATGTGCATATGGTGTCTTCATTTTTGCTAAAGCTCTTCTGTGTTTTGTGTAACATAGAAACATAGACTATATTGGCAGATAAGGACCGCTTGGCCTACCAACCGCCCCCCCATCTTCAAATTGTGTCCACTTGTTCTTGCACATCTCTTTTTTGGAAAGATGCTACCCTCTTGGATTTTGTTGATGCCACTGAGGTACTTAAAAGTTTCTATCATGTCCCTCCCCTCCCTCCTTTCCTCAAGGGTATACATATTAAGCTCCTTTAGTCTTTCCTCGTATGGCTTCTCTTGCAGACCCTGCACCATTTTAGTTGCCATCCTCTGGACTGCCTTTATCCTGTCTATGTCCTTGCAGAGATGGGGTCTCCAGAACTGGACACAGTACTCCAGATAGGGTCTCACCAACAGTCTGTACAGAGGGATAACTACTTCCTGTTTTCTGCTGGTGATGCCTCTTCCTATACATCCCAGTATCCCCTCAGCCCTGCCTACTGCCTTCTCACATTGCTTGCTAACCTTAAGGTCATCTGATATGATTACCCCCAGACCCCTTTCCATTTTGTTTGTTGTTACTAACCCCCTCCCATTGTGCAATCTTCCCCTGGGTTTTTGTTTCCCAGGTGCATTATTTTGCACTTCTTTGCATTGAATCCAAGCTGCCATACTTCTGACCATTCCTCCAACCTTGCCAAGTCCCTTCTCATCCTTTCCACACCTCCTTGTGTATCAACCCTGTTGCAGATCTTTGTGTCATCTGCAAAGAGGCATACTTTTCCTTCCAGTCCCTCTGCAATGTCACTTATAAAGACATTAAAAAGGACTGGACCCAGTACTGAACCCTGTGGTACCCCACTAGTAACCCCTCTTTCTTCAGAGTGGACTCCATTTACAATTACCTTCTGTGTCCTGTTGTCCAGCCAATGTTTAACTCAGGCTACCACCCTGGGACCCACTCCCAGGCTGGTTAATTTAACTATTAATCTTTTGTGTGGGACTGTGTCAAATGCCTTGCTAAAGTCTCGGTAGGCCATGTCCACAGGTCCTCCCTGGTCTACTACTTTGGTCACCCAGTCAAAGAAATCAATCAGATTAGTCTGACATGACCTTCCTGCTATGAACCCATGCTGCTTTGGGTCCTGTGCCCCACTGACCTCTAGGTACTCAACAAGTCTTTCCTTCAGAAGTGATTCCATCACTTTCCCAACCACAGAGGTCAAACTGACAGGTCTGTAGTTTTCTGCCTCTGTCTTGGTCCCACTTTTGTGAAGGGGAATCACATCTGCCTTCCTCCAGTCCTTCGGTGCCACACCATCTTGCCATGATTTGTTAAAAAGATAGTCAGTGGTTTCACTAATTCTCATATTAGTTCTTTTAGAATTCTGGGGTGAATTCCATCAGGCCCAATTACTTTGTCCACCTTCAGTTTTAGGAGTTCTTTCAGAACCCTTTCTTCTGTGAAAGGACTGGTGTAGACCCCCCTATCCAGAGTGCTTCTGTTAATTGGATTAGGCACCTCCCCCTCCTCTTTTGTAAATACTGAGCAGAAATATTTGTTCAGTATCCCTGCTTTTTCACTGTCCCTCTCTGCCCACCCACCGTCCATTCTCTTCAGCCTTACTATCCCTCCCTTTGACTTTCTACGCTCCCTGATGCACCTATAAAAGGTTTTATCCCTCTTCTTAACTTAGTTGGCTATCTTTTCCTCAGTTTGGGCCTTTGCTATTCTGACTTCACTCCCTGCTTCCTTCTGCCTTAACTGGTACAGCTCTCTGTCCTGCTCCTTCTGTGTTTCCTTATTCTTCCTGAATGCTACCTTTTTCTCCCTGACCTTCCCTGCCACCTCTTTTGAGAACCATAGTGGCTTTTCTTTCATTTTGATTTGTTTATTTGCTTCACGCAAATGCTTGTTGCCTCTGTGTTGGCAGTTTTGATGTTTCCCCATTGTTGCTCCGCCCCTCCATCCAGCCTGTTTGTTAGTGCCTTTCTAAGGCACTCTTCTATCTTGCCAAAGTCAGCCCTCCTGAAGTCCAGTACCCTCACTTTTGTATGGCTTGACTCTGTAGCTGAGTTTATCGTGAACCGCAATGTTCGGCGGTCACTTGTTGTCAGATGGCAACCCACTTCTAGATTTGAGATCCTCTCACTGTCCCCATTTGAGAGTATGAGGTCTAAGATTGCTCCCTCATGAATGGGTTCCAAAACTAGCTGTCTGAGCCATGCTACCTGTTTTGGCTTTGAGAATGGCCCTGCTCTTGGATGTGGCTGCAGCAAATGTGCTTCAGTTAACATCTGGCATATTCAGGTCTCCCATCAACAGTATCTCTTCTTTCTCTGCCATCCTAACAATGCCTTCTATCATATCTTTGTCCATTCCCTCCCCCTGACATGGGGGTCTGTATACAACCCCTGTGTGGATTGTGGTGCCATTTCCAGTCTCTAAGGTGACCCACAGTGCCTTCTCTCCTCCCTGTTTACTCTTTTGTTCAGTTGCTTTTAGCCCTTCCCTTACATAGAGAGCTACTGCTTCCTCTCTTCTCCCCTCCCTGTCTCTCCTATAGGTTATGTACCCTGGTGTGTTGACATCCCAGTCATGGTTCTCTGTGTACCATGTTTCTGTGACTGCTACAATATCCAGGCATCTTTCTTCCATCAATGCCACCAGTTCAGGGAGCTTGTTGCCCAGACTATGGACATTGGTACTCATTAGCCTCCATTTCCTGATGGCCTTACCCCTTTAACCTTGTGAAGAAACTGATCTAACTGCACACTTCCTCTAAAGTGTATGCATCTCACTCTGTCTTGTAGGCTCACTGGCTCTAAATCAAAAGCACAACTTACTGAAAAGAAATGTTCCCCTGAGATAGAGAGTCCAGTCCTTTACAGATACTGCTGTGTGCTGTCTACAGTTTTACATTGCATCCATTGTTAGCAGTATGTATTGTGTGTTAAGCTTGGGTGAAATGGAACAAACCCAAATCAGAACCAAATTAAATACACAACAGAGTCAGATGCTGATTGGGAACTTTATTACCTCCCTCTGATAATCTGCCAATGAGATAAAATACAAACAGATGTAATAACACTGGCAACAACTCAGCACTAAGGATAAACTGATGCCTAAATTGCATTCAGTGAACACACCATTAGCCATTCCACCATTATCCCAGCCAATTTTAGACACTGGCAAAGATGGTTTCAAAAAACTCAGTTTCCCTTTGGTACTTCAGCACTTCAATATCATGATGCAGCTCTTTTTACAGGGAGCACATACTAAGCATGTCTAAGCTGTTGGCAAGTCACATAATATGCAGTAGCCAATCAGCAATGCTGGAGAAGGAGAACGCCTAATACTGTACACATCTCAGTGCCATTTCCAGCTGACTCTCACAAGAGAAGGACCTGTGGCACCACTGGCCACTGAAGGAGCTCCTTTTAAGTGAAAAAGAGTGACTTTTGATCAGAAACCTTAAGAAATCATTAGAGAATCATGCATTATCATTATGGTTAGCTAATGCTCATTATATTTATCATAGCATAATGCAGGCAGGCTGGTGAAATTGTTTAACAGAGGAGAGACTGCACAGTGTGAACTTGCACTGGCAGCTGCCGACCCAGGAGCAGGAGCAGGTCAGAATGAATTTCTGCAGACTGGGAAAGTTACAGGGTGAAGTTTGAAAATGTATTTGAGAAAATATTTTGTTTACTGAATGCTGGTGATGTAGAGCACAGAAATCCATATTTTACCTTGCCTTGGGTAACAGTTCATCCACCAGAATAACCTCAGCCAAACAGTACTTCAAACATCAAATTGTATTTTATTGTGACTGTGCCTAATTGCACTCCATGCATCTTGGTAGTACTTATTGCACTAATCTCCCTCTCGCCTTTGTTTCATCTCTTGCAAATATGATATCTCTGTACAGTTATTGTAGATATTATTATATGTTTTTTCTTTATTGATTGTGTGACCTACTTCCTCTTCCCCCAGGTTGCATCTGAAAATGATATTATTGTGTATCCCTATATGTTAACCTGGTGAAACAATATTAATAAACAAATTCACTTAATTTTTCATTTTCTTTTTTTACCTCATGCAGCAGAAGCAGGGCAGACTGCATTTGGTAGACAGGAAAAGATGCAAGGGGATTTTGAAGTATTTAATTAACAAATAATTTTGTACTGACTACTAGTGGTGTAGCAGGTCATGCAAATCAGTCCGTCTTTTCATTCTTTTACATGTGTGTGTGTGTGTACCTGATTGCATGTCAGTGAGTGAAAAATAAAGTAGGCTGTTGTTAGAGATCCATTGTTTCAGTGAGGTCAGGATGGTGTGGTCATTCAGTAGGAGGGGATGAATCAAAATCAAAACTGTAAACACTCATGTGAACCACTCAGCCAAGGCAATTTTGCAATCAAAATGCTTTGTGTAAACATTTTTTTCAGCTTGTTCTGGCAGGTGAGTGCACTAAGATTCTCCATTGCATGGAGGCTGTGCTTCTTCATCAGGGGCAGGGGCAGCAAAGCTCAATTCATTTAATGTATACTTAATTCAGAACACCAATGTCTGGTGTAGAACACCAAAAAGGGAAAGAATCATGAATGATAGAAATGTTAGTCAGGTAAGAACACAATTAATCAGAGTGGGGTGAGAGTGGAGGAATGGAGGGTGCTGGCATGCAAAGAGTAACAACTGTGGTATACAGCACAACATTAATAGAAGTAGTATGATCAGGATAAAGGGGAACAAAAAAGAAACTTTGGGGAGGAGACAGAAAATCAAGCAGAAACAGGTGAAAAGTGAACAATGATGAAATGAGAGTGGCATAAATCAAAAGGGAAAAAATAAGTAATATGAAAAAGTGAGGAAGTGCACAAAATCTGTATAATTTCAAAGACGAGTCATTTATCTAGAACCATGTAACAGTGGAATATTGCTTGTTAACCAGCAATTCCCATTCTCTTCCTATTCTTTCATATGAACAACAGGGACTGAAAGGTGTTGTGATCAGAAATTTTAACAATTAATAATTTAATTAAGCTGGATTGTCAAACAAGTGCCTGTGAAGCTGGAGACACTTATTATTTGATCAGATCCACAAAACCCCTACTATAAACAAGAGTCCCTTAAGTAGCTATTAAAAACAAGGACATATCTGATGTGTATGTGCCACTTGTTTGATTCGTTCTATACCTGAGCCTATGAAATCATGTTCCTAAAACATGGATCAGTGGCAGTATCAAATTAATTAATTAATGTGTCTACTATCCCGTGGTAACCTATAGTTCCAAAGAAATAGTATATAATAATGCTACTGTAAGTAGTGTTGCACTAATAGCTATATAATATATATATATATATATATATATATATATATGTACACTACATCACTGGAGTCAGACAGTTTGAATACAATGGATAGTATAATAATATAGCAATAAAGATAAGTTCATTTTCTCACATTGTCAAAATTGTCCTCAGACAAATTATGCCTAGTCCAGTTCTTCATTAAGCCCATTAGATCAGAGGCACTAAGATTAAAAATCAGGACTCTTTTTGTAGAAATGTCCCAGTCCTATTCCCTCCTTGTTGTGGAAGTTTTATTGCCTCAGTGCCAATGAACAAAAGTGGCTGGTGTTTTCTTTCATATGCTATTACACAGTGTGCCCCCAAGGGTTGATCCATTCTTTTAATAAAAAATGCTTTTACATGCTCTTGGATACTTTGCTTTAATGGTCAAATAGTTCAACCAAAGTAGATCAGCTTCCATGGACACCAGAGGATGTAGTGTGACTGGTGTGTTACATGTGATACACTCACATATTTCCATTCTTTTTCCAGAACCTGGATGTGTGAACAAAGCTCCTTAATAACCATATGTATAAATACTGCAGTTCTTGCAAAAAAGAAATACACGAGGCTTGGATGGCACCCAGAAATTGAGAGTAGAACTATTGAAATGGTTTGCAGTTAATCTCCCAAACATTGTCCTTTACTTAATTTGGCTCTTATACCAGAAGCTGCAACATCTTTGAGGTCTTCATCAAGCGAGAGACTAATAACTAGTGTTTCTAAACATTCTTCAGATGACAAAGTTAATTGTATAAAGTGTCCATGTTATCTCTTGGACGTTGTGTAAGGAATCTATCTAATTGATTTGCTCATTCAAGCACTGTAGTGTTTATTCATTTCATACTGTACATGGACTCCAAATCATTCCAAAAGCTCTGATTCCTTCTTTTGAACATCTTCTTCATTGGTACAATTTCTGAAGATCATCACCAGTTGAGCATAGGGGATACTGTCCATTAATGGCCTTAGATGAAAACTTCTGAAGTGTAACAGGATGGTTCCTGATGTTGGTTCTCAGTAGCCAGTTGTCTTCTGTATTTTCCTGTTATGCCTAAAAAGCACAGGTCCAGGAAATGAATGGCATTTTTATTGAAAGTGGTGATGAATATAAGCCCAATTTCATTATTATTTAAATGTTGGATGAACAGTTCAAGGTCCTATGTGTTATCCATCCACACCCACAGGTCATCATCAATAAAATTGATCCAGGTCACTACACTAGAGAAATAATGTTTATATTTGTCCACATCCAGTATTAAGACATTTCCTGCCTTGTCAGCTGGCTTGAAGATAATGTTATCTGTCTCTGCAAATTGGTTGAGTACTGTTATTATCTCAGATAAAAGATTCTTTTTAGCCTTTGCTTCAGATGCAGGCAGAAGTTTCCTCACATCTTGTAGCTCTGCTAGTTCGATGGTACTGACTGCTGCACTTCTGTGAGTGTCAGGGTTAAAAGTCAATTTGGCATGGAGCCACAGATGGAAGGGATCGCTTAGTGGTGTTGCTCTTCCTTATCACCTCACAAGTCATATGACATTGTGACCTGTCACTGTGCCAGGTGTGTGTATCATGTGGGCATCTAAGAATAATCAGCAACTATTGTGAGGTATCATTTTTAGCATCCAGCAGTGGCTACATGGTGTTACATGTCATGTATGTGTTGTCAATGTGTGCAGAAATCATGGAGAAAGCAGTTGGAAAAAGGGAGGCAAGGAAAAAGAAAGGGGCAGAAAAATTGTTCCACTATGCCAATTCCACCAGCTAGTACTTCTGCAAACGATGGTGGTGAGAAAGAAGCTGGTCATGGTGGTACTGGTACTATGAGTCTTGATCATGGGGCTGTGAGGACAAGGGCTGGGCACGTGATAGTACAGCCAAAGAACCTACTGTCCATTAGTCATCAAAACTCCACCAGTTTCACTCTCACTGCAGTAAAAAACAGCATTCACTGCTAGGCATCCACAGCATCTGGTGTTAATTCATCCAGTGCAATCCAGAAACATACCAGTTCCCCCACTTCCCTCTTCAAGTGCTTCCATTCCCCCACTTGGGAAAGAAGTAATCCATCTGGAAATATAAAGTTCAGTTAAAGGAAAAAATCTTGCATTCACTGCCCAGTTCCTCAAAGTTCCCCTCATGTCACAACCTCAATCTGAAAGTATGACGGAAGGAAGTCAAGCAACAAACACAAATCACATTTTGCATCTTTAATTTCATGATTCATATTTTCTTGGCAGGTAAATATAAATAATATTAGTAAAAAGATAAACAATGATCATTTATTAAATAATATCATGTTTTATCAGATTATATAATCTTGTCATGTATTATATAATTGATTAGTGTGTTAGCTTCTCATGTACCATTTATCTTCTTATATAATATATCATATTGCAGTACAGCCCACTAGGATGCAACACAGCTTTACAGATTCCATTATGACAAAAGAGACCAACAGCCATTAAAATGTTCTTGTTTTCTGCAGTATCTCTGCTGCAAAATTTTACACTATTGAGTTGCATCCTGGAGTGTGCCACATCATATCATATTATAGCATGGGTTGCTAAAATGTGCAACCCCATTGGTGTGGCAATGCATTACATTCCCTTTTTAATGCACTGTTCCACAGAGGAACTCAGGGCAAGGGCTGTTGTCACCGGTTCCTGATTCATGAAACTCAAGCGACTCCAGCAGCCATTTCAGGACGTGGGAAAGTGAGAGAGCCCCAGCAGGCAACATACCAGGTACTAAAGGCCCTACTAGACTGTCGTCAGCTGAGGCAGTTGATGGTCTGCCACCAGTGGTATATTTGCTGTCTCCAAGCCAAGTTCCCAGTGTGACTCCCAGTACACTGCTGATAGTGGGAGTGACAGAGAAAAGGAGAGAGAGAGACACACATAGGGAGAGCAGGCAGGAGAGAGTGCAGAGCTGCAGCAGTTACATTGTTACATAGCATTGCGAGTAAACAGAATGCCATGCCATGCCACAGTATCCACTTTGTTTGCTAGTGGTCAAGAAGGGGCTCCTCGTGCAGGTTAGTCTCCCTCTACTGTAACACTGTATGCTCTGGTTTGTCTCCTGTCACCCAGCAGAAACAAAGATGTGCCATGTGCTGCTGTCAGGACCGCTTGTCTTGGCGCTCCTCCTGCACTTTCCTGTGTCTTCTCTCTGCTAGTCTCTGGTCTTGTTTTCTCCTAACCTATGTTACAAGCACACCGAGTGTGTGTGAGAGAGAGAGAGAGAGAGAGAGAGAGAGAAAGCATGAGAGAGGTGTCACTGGGACAGAAGTGCTTGTTTTAGTGGCAGCATTTTGCGCCAAGTATGCTTGAAATAAGGAGTGCCCTAGAGAGAGACACATGCACACACACACACACACACATACACACACACATGCACACACAGAACAGCAACAGAGAGAAAGGTGCTGCAACAATGAGTCGCAGTCAAGCAGTGTGTGCTGTGTTCTTTCTCTTTCTCTCTCTCTGTCTCTGTGCACCTCCAGAAGTTCAGCTTGCTCTCCCTCTCTGTCTCTGTGTGACACTCAGCAGCGTGAAGGAGGACAATGCAGTAGGTATTTAACTAAGTAACTTGCAGTCCTTGCCAGAACAGTTCTGATACTATCAAATGTGTCTGATGATTTTCTGAGTGCAATAGTAATGGGGAGAGAGAGAGAGAGAGAGAGCACATTGCCCCTGCTGAAGCATTTGTGTTGTGATTCTCTTTCACATCTCCCAAGTGCAATCTTCCCAATGCTGTACTGTGTCAGTCAATTTGGAAAACATAGGGGCTGCATCGTCTGTATCGATGCTTCTATCTGAGAAGCAGTGACAAGGGGACAGGTAGGCAGGAGCAACCATGGACAGACACAGTTACAGAAAGAGTGACACAGAGAAACAGAGGCAGCAGGCACACAGCATCTCTTCAAGCAGTTCTATTGTGGCTCTCTGTGACCTCTCTGCCCATCTCTGTTGCATACATGAGACTGACATTGTTCACACAGTACACAGCTGAATGAGGCAAAAGAAAATGTCACACGCATCACATCAATACTGTATGTGTGACATTTCTGTATGAAGAAGACCCATAGACTGTGCTTATTTTGTAAAGCACTACTTTCTCAGGCAGCAGGATACAGTCCCCTTTCCTGTCTTTCCTGAAAAGAAAAACATGTTTCTGTGCCATTTATTTTATTTTTTTTACAGAACCCATGTTATAAGTGCAATGACCCATGACAGAGTATGAGTTTATAGGCATTTAATGCATGCCTGGGGTGCTGTGAGGACACTCAGCCTGTGGCCTTGTGCTTCACAAAGCACCTCAGATGTGCATTAAATGCCTATAAACCCATACTCTATCATGGGTTATTGCTAACTTATATTATCTGCTCGTAGATCATTTCTGCTGCCCTGCCAAATACCATCTGAAGGCACATAGAAACATAGCCAATGATGGCAGAAAAGACTGATGGTCCATCCAGTCTGTCCATTGTTCCCTATCTAACCCCAGGACCTATTGTTCATACAGAGTGCTAGCCCTCCCTATCCACCCTCGATCCCCCTTCCTGTTACTGTTGCCCTGAGTAACCATTATACCCTTCAATCTGTCCCAATCATGATTGTAACCATTATTGGCTTTGTCACCCACCACCTTGGCTGGTAAACTGTTTCATGGTCCACCAGCCTTTCTGTAAATTAATATTTTCTTATATCCCTCTTAAACTCTCTGCATCAGTTTCCACTCCTGCCCTCGTGACTTTAAACTGTTACTCATGCAAAGTAATTCCCGGCAGTTTAAGTTGTTTATTCCTCTCAGAAATCTGAAGGTGTCTGCCGTACAGTATCTCCCCTTTATCACCTGGTCTCCAGTGAGTACATGTTCAGTGTCTTGAGGCCATCCTCGTAAGACCTTTCTTTTTGGCACCAGTCATTTTTGTTACACTTTACTGCACCATCTCCAGTCTGTACTTATCTGCATCGCTAGGGGGCTCACCTCCAGAAGGAGGGAGTGTTACTCCCACTGTATAACTTCTTGGTGAGGCAGCACCTCAAGTACTGCGTGCAGTTTTGGAGACCACATTTAAAGAGGGACATTGAACTCCTGGAGAGGGTCCAGAGGAGGGCAACCAAAATGATTTGGGGCTTGGGGGACAGGACCTATGGGGAGAGGCTCGAAGAGCTAAATATGTACACATTGGAAGAGAGAAGGGACCAGGGGGAACATGATAGAGGTCTTCAGGTACATGAAGAGGATAAATAGGGGAGGAGCAGTCAGGGTGGTCTGAAGGAAGAAGGGGGGGCAACTAGAGGGCATGGGTGGAAGCTGGAGGGGGGAGATTCAGGGGAGAAAGGAGGAGGTGCTACTTCACTGAGAGGGTGGTGGAGCCATGGAATGCGCTGCCCAGAGGGCTGGTGGAGGCAGAAACAGTGGAGGGGTTCAAGAGGGGGTGGGACAGGTACAGGGGAAGGGTTCTGGAAGCAAAAACCAATCCAGCAAGAATATCCGGGACTGGGAAGGGAGAAGCCAGAGAGGGAGAAGGGAGCAGCAAGGTCAGCTCCCAGGGTGGGGGCTGACCGAACGAGCAGACACGAAAGACCATTAGGCCTATTCTGCTGGCATTTTTGTTAGTATTATCTCTTTTCTTCTGCCATAAATACCCCTCCAGATACATCCCAGCATTCTATTTGCCTTACTATATGTCTTCTTGCACTGACTTCATTATTTGAGGGAGTCACTAATGATATCTTCTATAGGTTCTACTATACCGGGCCGACAAGAAACACATCGACCAGCATCACAGCACCAGGCTCCATGTCGACCACAAGTTGCAGTCAGCATGGAGCCGCTTTACATCTGTGTGTTTTACATCGGGAGTCTTTGCCCTGAGGCATCCACGGGGGCTCTGCCCCTGCATCCCTGATCCCAGTGGCACTTCTACACTGGCATGGCGCTGTTGTTGATATCGACACATGTCGCTGTAGAAATGTCGCTCTTTGGGGGCATACCCCTCCTATATACCATTACTTAGTCTTAGGGCACAGTAAGTCTTATCCCACTGATCCAGTATTCTGTTCTGGGGTTCTTGTTCTCTAGGTTCATCGCCTTGCACTATTTGGCATTGAATTTCAACTCTTAAAAAGCAATGATGTAAATTTTTCCACTAGCTTATTTAATTACAGTTTTCTTCATGGCAACTATATTTCTACATCCCATATGTTTTCACTGATTACTTTTAGCATTGTTAATTGAAAGTGATCCTATATTTACAAAATATATACAGACAATAAGTTTCATGCTGAATATGACAGTCATCCTATGTGGGTTCTGGCAACCAAACTAAATCAAACACAGTCTTGACCCTAAACCTACAGCAGTGGGACCCAGTCTATTTCTTCATTCATGCCAATATAGGAATCCAGTATTCACAACCTGTCAATCTAATACACCTCCCTAGGGCAGCAAATTATCAGATACTGGCACTAAGATTTTTTGGAATACAGCAAGTATTAAAAACCTTATAGGGAAGGGGACTGGGACAAAAAAAACTACTGTTAATGGAGGCATATTGAACTGACAGGTTGGGAATATTGGATCCCAGAACTGGATCACCAGAAGCCACATAGGAGAACTGTCCAGTGATTTTTTTGTTACCAAGCAAATTCAAATAACAGCTACTGACATCTAAATGTTTATAGGTTGGTGCCAAGTTATGTCTTTGCAGGGAGCCCAGAATGTGATAGAAGCTTCCATAAATGCCTGTATACTTGAGTTTTGAGGTGAACTGGTTGTCATGGGGGAGGGCGGGGGTGAGGACTGATCAATCCCTTAAGGACAGATTGACCTTGAGCTTTATAAAGCTGACTTCCCGGAAAGGGATTTTTTTGAGGCCATGGTAAATATCCTTAACAATGACACAGTAGATTGAATCTGCTGTTTACTTAAAGAAATCAAGATGTATGGCTTTTTGGAAGAAAAAAGTAGTAGTAAAAAAGTTTTGTAAGTCTTGTAAACCTGATTTAAAATTCTCAACTCAGGAAGGTTGTAGCTTCTTACACATTTTAGAAGCTACCTACTGATTAGGCATCTGATTGGTGTCAATGACGTCTGACTGGGGCAGGAGAGATCCCTGTCAATTATATCATTCAGTAGTGATTCATACGCTCTTAGTTTCACTCCTTAGACAGATACAGCACCACGCTGGTGAGAGTGACTTCCATCCTCAGAGGTGGTTAGATACAATTTTGAATCATTGAAACTGCTAAGAATTCAATAATTGTTGAAGTAATGGTATAAAGGATTTGTTATACTATGAAAATGTATTTAAATTGTGATGCAGTGTCTTTGAATATATTTTTTAATTACAGCACCACTTCCACTTGACAAAGTTGAAAGTAATCAGTGAAAACGTATGAGATGTAGAAAGGTAGCGGCCATGCAGGAGATTGTAATGAAATAAAACAGCAGACTATTGTGAAAATAGGTTTGCTGGTGGATGAGTTCACATCATTGCCTTTTGGTAGCATTTTCAAGCCCTCTGCGAATGTCTCAGTGGACTCTCATGCTGGATAGACTTGCCAGGAATGCCGGCCCCATGTTTTTGCAATTGAATTTCAACTGTCAAACCTTATACCACCTCTCTAGACCTTTCAGGTCACTCTACATTTTCCAGATTCCCTCATCACTATCTGTTCTTCCACAGAGCTTAGTGTCTTCTGCAAAGAGGCACAAGCTGCCTTGGATCCTTCTCAGAATGTTGCTGATACATACAAGAGAACAGAGCACAGCACTGATCTCTGAAGT
This sequence comes from Neoceratodus forsteri, assembly GCA_016271365.2. NCBI lineage: Eukaryota > Metazoa > Chordata > Ceratodontiformes > Ceratodontidae > Neoceratodus > Neoceratodus forsteri. Next base: position 87,787,762 of record CM057453.1, read on the forward strand.
ACCCGACTTGTGACCTCCCCTTCTGATTTGACACTGTTAACCACCACTCTCTGTTGCCTCCCCTTTAGTCAGTTACTTACCCATTTTACTACTACTCTAGCCATGCCCATCTCCTCCATCTTCTTCAGCAATCATCTGTAAGGCACTGAGTTAGAAGACCTACTGAGGCCTAAGTACAGTAAATCCATGGGCATTGCCCCCTTCAAATGTCTTTATCACCCAGTCAAAGAAAACTAACAAGTTAGTCTTACAAGACCTCCCTGCCACAGACCAGTGTTGTTTAATATTCTGGAGACCATTGCTCTCCAGGTAGTCCAGGAGTTCCTCTTTGATCAGTGAATCCATCAGTTTCACTAATACACAGGTAAGTCTGAGAGGTCTGTAGTTCCCCTCTTTTTGATTGCCCCCCCCACCCCATTGGGTAGAACTACGTCCACCACCATTCGGTCCCTCAGAATGATCAGAACTACACATGTCTGTATAAAGCTACTGAATAGTCCTACCAGGGGTTCAGCCATTTATGCTGCCAGTTCCTTGAGCACCCTCTGATGCATCTCATCTGGTCCCAGTGCCTTGTCTATCTTTAGGGTTGCCAGTCCTTCTTAGACCCTTCTGCATGTAAATACTGGCTGCCTCTTCTCTGAGACCTCTTTTGTGGCTGCTTTGATGCCACTGTCTGGCAAGGCCCCACTCTACTTCTCTTCCCTTATTAAGAAAGAGCAGAAGTAATCATTAAGGATGGCAGCCTTTTGCATGTCCTCATCTATCACTCTACTCTCCTCCCCCCGATAGACTAAACATTCCCCCTACTTTTCCCCAAATATACTGGACAAATCATTTTTCTCTACTTTTGACCCCCTCTGCAAAATGCAGCTCAGTGTCTACCTTTGCTTCCCTATCTGCCCTCTTTGCCTCCTTATTATTCTATATGTATTCTCCCCATTCTTCCTCAATTGGCTTTTCTTTGTATATGGTGAAGGCTTTTTTGTAGCCCTCACTGCTTCCATGTGCCTTACTGAGAACTATAATGGATGCTTGTACTTGTTCCTTTTGTTACCGTTCTCATGCATAACATAGATGCCATGAGAATGGCCCCTTTATTGCCCCCCCTTCCCTTTTCTATACCTCCAATGCTTTCTACCCTGACTAACTTGTCCCATACCAACTCCCTCAACTTGTTGAAGTTTGTCGTTCTGAAATTCAGGACCTCAGCTCTTGATTGGGGTTTTCCAGTCACAGGGGCCAGTTCGAACCAAATGGAATTGTGGTCGCTGTTCCATAGGGGCTCCCCTACTCTCACAGCTCCTACCACCTCTGAGTTGGTCATTGCCACATCAAGAATGGTAGCCTGCCTGGTGTGTTCCTTAACAAGCATTACCAGTAGACAGTTCTGGAATGTATCCAGCAAGGCTTGACTCCAGGTACTCCTGGCTGATTAAAAATCTCAAGTGATAACAGGCAGGTTCAGATCACCCACTTAAACTACTTCCTCCTTTGCCACTCCACTTTCTAATTCTTCCCCTGCCTTCCTGTTCCTCTCTTCCCCTTGCCCTAGTGGACTATAGATCACCCCCAGCTGTAGTTTCTTGCCTAAGGATGCCATGAGCAGCACCCACAGCGACCCTGTCTCCGCAGTGCTACCCCTGATGCACCCATTTTCCATAGTGGCCAAAGAAGAAAATTATCTTGCAATCACTACCCTGGTGACCAGTTCCTCTCTGGAAGAACCCCCTGTCCACTACCTTCAGTTTCCTGTATGAAAATGAACTAATGGATTCTATGCAGTGTGGGAGTATTTTTACAGATGTGCCAGAAATCCACTGAAATCACATTTTCTTGGCATTTAAATAAAGCCACATTTATAAATAATAGTAAGTATATTAAAATAAAAAACATAGAAGGACTTTGGCTCCACAATACAACACATGCTCTTCATTATACTCCTCCTCCTCATCATCATCATCATCATCACCCTTCTCCCTTTTTCTTGAATCACATTTTCCTCATCATGTGTCACTGTAGTATATGGTTGACACCACATTTTCCCTGCCTTTACATTACTCAGTTCTAGTACATTGGCATGTTAGGGGCTGTATGTTACAGTGGTGGGCAGTGAGGCCCTGAAAAACAGTTTTGTTGTATAAATTGTGCAGAAACTGTGAATTCAATTGGACTTCCAGCTGAAAATAGGATAGAGAGCTACTCCTCCCCATGGACCTGTTGACCTAGCAGTTCCTGCCTGGTGGTTGCCTGCAGGAGTAGGAACAGCAATCCCAGCATCCCCTGCCAGGCCTCTCCTAGTGTTCTGCACAAGAGGAAATTAAAAACCCAGCCCCTGCCAAAATAGCAGTCTTCTCCTGGTGTCATACAAGAACAAAACACTAAGCAACCACTGGGACAGTAGGCCTTTCCTGTTGTCCAGCAGAAGCTGAAACAGAAAGGCCAGCATCCATCAGCACAGTAGACCTCTTGTGTTCTGATGTGCCACACAAGCAGGAATGGAAAATATCCTATTAATTAATCAATCAATCAATCAATCAAGATTTATTTAATAGAGTGTATTTCTCCATTGTGACTCAATGTGCTTCACAATAATTCTAAAAGTCATTAAATTACAATACAAAACATACAAACATACAAGTAAATACAAACATTAATTATCAATAAAAGCATACTAGCTACTCATAAAAGCTTGTCTAAATAAAAAGATCTTAAGCTCCCATTTGAAAATGTCAACTGCTGGACTACCTCGAATCTGGTGAGGGCAGGAGTTCCATAGGATTGCAGCTGCAGAAGAAAAAATGTGGGCCCTCGATGTCTTTAAGTGAATCCTGGAAACTCCCAGCAAACCCTCATCCATGGAAAGAAATCAAATTAAAATCAACTTTATTTTTATAGAGCCTTTCAAAAAAAGGCACTGTACATAAAAACCAAATACATAAAGATAAAAATTTAAAACAAAAACATTAGAACAGATCATCTGTAACTAGATGAACCATAATGAACGCTTGTAAGAAGGGAGTGGGTGGGCCACTAGGGACACAGGAGATCTTGCAGGTAACCAGGCCTTTGACTGTGTAGGGCCTTATAGGTCAGCAAACTGACTTTGGAGGAGATCCATCAACTAACTGGCAGCCAGTGCAGAAAGTGCAGTACAGGTGTAATGTGACATGCTCTAGATAGACTAATCAACAACCTGACTGCTGCATTCTGCACAGGCTGCAGGTGGCACAGATCTACCCCGCTAGCCTCAGGTACAGAACATTGCATTAATCAAGACATGAAGTTACAAAGGCATAGACTAGTGCGGGCAGATCAGCTGGGGGTATCAATTGTTTAATAGTAGTTAAGGACAGTAGTGTGGTGGGTAGGTAACTGGCTGGGCGGCAGGACACAGAGGGTGGTGGTAAATGGCTGTTACTCCACAGAGGGAAGAGTGACCAGTGAGGTACCACAGGATCTGTGCTGGGACCGGTCCTATTCAACATCTTCATCAGTGACATTGTGCAGGACCTAGAAGGCAGAATTTCTCTGTTCGCTGATGACACAAAGCTCTATGTAGATGAGAGCACACCAGAGGTGTAGACAGAATGAGAAGGATCTGCAGAAACTTGAAGAATGGTCAGGGTTTGGCAGTTGAAATTCAATGCAAAGAAGTGCAAGATAATGCATATGGGGCACAAAAACCCTGGCACAATATATCAGTTGGGGGGTGAGGATATAGCATGCACCAAGCAGGAAAGGGATCTGGGGGTTATCATCTCTGATGACCTCAAGGTAGGGAAACAGTGTGACAAGGCAGAAGGTAAAGCAAATACGATGCTGGGATGCATAGGCAGGGGCATCACCAGCAGGAAAAGGGAGGTCATGATTCCACTATACAGGACACTAGTGAGGCCCCACCTGGAGTACAGTGTACAGTTCTGGAGACCTTACCTACGTAAGGACATAGACAGGGTAGAGAAGGTCCAGAGAAGGGCAACAAAGATGGTGCATGGATTGCATCACAAGTCCTATGAGGACAGGTTGAAGGAATTGAATATGTACTCCCTGGAGGAGAGGAGAGATAGGAGGGACATGATAGAGACATACATACAAGTATCTTACAGGGAGGAACAGGGTGCAAGAATACATTATTTTTAAGCGAAAAAGATGTTCCAGGACTAGAGGGCATAGGATGAAGCTGGTGGGAGGACGATTCAGAGGAAATGTGAGGAAGAATTTCTTCACAGAACGGGTGGTGGACAAGTGGAACACCCTGCCTGAGGAAGTGGTGGGGTCTGAAACAATCACAGGATTTAAGAATGCATGGGATAGACATAAAGGAATTCTGGAGGTCAGGGATAAGGGGCAACAGAGTTCTAGGAAAGCATAAACTGAAGTTACAAACTCAAATGGGCAGACTAGGTGGGCCATAGGCCCTTATCTGCCGACACTGTATATGTATTTATGTACCTATGGAACCCTCACAATGTTTCTCAGATGGTAGAAAGAGGTCTTGACTATGACCGACACCTGTGGTTTAAGCATCAGGCTGTAGTCCAAAACAATGCCAAGAGTCCTCAACCAACCAGAAGTGAGCAACTGGGAGTCCCTGAGCCTAAGCCCTGAGACTCAAACAGATTGCACCCGCATTCCTTGGCAGCCAGGTTCCAGCACTATTACCTCAGTCTTATCCTGGTTCAGCCTCAATCAGTTCACCCTCATCGAGTCTTGGATCTCATCCAGGCAGGTGTTCAATACATTCATTCATTCATTCATTCATTCATATCTTTATTTACAAAAACCACCTTTCTAAAACCAAGGCTCCTCTACATAAGCTAACCAAAAAATAACAATTAAAGACAATCATGACAATCAAAAGTGTTAAAATTCATAGATTACAGTTCAATGAATATCAAGTTCAGCATGAATCTGAGAATGCAATGCTAAATAAATATGTTTTTAGTGCTGTTTTGAAACTCAGGACCTTCAGGCACTCTTGCACCTAATGAAGTAGAGAATTCCACAGGGTCAGGCTGCAAAAGCAAAAGATCAGGCCCCTGATATCTTCGAATGGACCCTGGGAAGCTCTAGCAATCCCTCATCAGTGGATCAGAGAGGATGGAGGGGGCAATAGGGATGGGGGAGAGTTTGCACGTAACGGAGTCCCTGGTTATGTAGGGATTTATAGGTCAGTAACCTCACCTTGAAAGTGATCCACCACTGTACTGGCAGCCAGTGCAGTCAATGGAACACAAGTGTTATATGACTGGTCCTAGAAGTACCAGTTAATAACCTGGCTGCCATATTCTGCACCAGGAGCAGGTGGTGGATATCAACAACCCCCCCATAGCCCTAGGTAAAGAGCATTGCAGTAGTCAACGCAGGAGGTTACGAAGGCATGGACCAACGTTGGATGATCGTCAGAAGGGAACTAGATGCTTCACCTGGGTGATATTCCTCAGATGGTAAAAAAAGGGTTGGACAGTAGCCACCACCTGAGATTTAAGGGTCAGGCCATCATCAAAAATAATGCCCAGATTCCATACTCGATCTGAGGTAGTCAGCTGAATGCCTCCGAGCTAGAGCCCAGAGGGTTGCCCAGCTGACAAACCCACCTCCCGACAATCTGAGTCCACAATGAACACCTCATTCTTAGCCAGGTTGAACCATAGCCAGCTAGCACTCATCCAGTCCTGGATCTCAGATAGAAAGTTGTTAAATATTGAGAGGATTCCATCCTGTCCAGGCACAAATGACATGGACAGCTGAGTATCATCTGCATAGCAGTGAAAGATCAGACTGTACCATCTAATGATCTCTCCCAATGGCAGCATATACACTGCAAACAACATGGGTGATAAGAGGGAGCCCTGCCATACTCCGCAGGGTAGGGAGAGAGGGGCTGAGGAATAAATCCCAGACACCACTCTCTGAGTCCTACCCTCTAGGAAAGATCAAAACCAACAACAACAACCGCCTCCTTTAGAGGGTCTGGGAAAAAAATTCCAGTCAAGTGACCTCCAGACTATTTCGACTAGGACCAGGATGATTTCATCTACGCACCCTACAAGAAGCCACATAGGGCCCAGGTTCAAACTACAGTTTGTGGGTGCAAAGTCTGGACAATCCTCATGATATCCATAATTTCCAGCCAACTGAAGTCAGAGCAGGCAAACTGGGTACCTGCCACCTCCTGCCGACCTCCGCAATACCCACTAGATGAGGTCAGACAGATCCCAGACCTGATGGTGGCAACCTTGTCTGCGAAGAACTAAGTAAACTCATCACACTTTTCTTGTGAAAAAGCTTCATCAGGCTGAAGACAGATTGGATTGCACAATCTCTCAACAGTCTGGAAGAGCTGAGCTGGTCGGTTCTGTGCAGCGGCAATCTCCCTGGAGAGGAACTCTGCCTTGTTATGGGTGATTGCTGATTAGTAGATTGCATAGTGGCCCAACAATCTAAATCTGTCACACTCAGGGCCCACCTTCCGTCAGGCCCTTTCTAGTCTTCACCCCACCCTCCTCATCTCCTTCAAGGTCCCATCGAACCATGGGGATCTTGGGCGAAGAGTGAGTGGGTGAACATGAACAGGAGCTATTGACTCCAGGGCCTCTGTCACCACCTTATTATAGGCAGGTACTAGGTTCCCTGGATCCATACATTCACTTGGTATACCTGATAGATCCAGCACTGCCATTAGGCCATCTGGGGTCACACTCCTCAAAGGCTGTACCTGACCACCTCCGTAGGGTCAGGCCTATTGGAGGGAGCCACAAAACTGATCCCCATGGTGTGATGGTCAGACCACCTGACTGGCTCCATCACTAGGTTTGATATCTCCATCCCCAGGAGGAACACCAAGTCCAGTGAATGACCACAAATGTGAGACTGTCTCCTGCTGCTCGAGTGAAAAGGACATGTAGAGCTCAGTGTCATCTGCATAACAGTGAAAACTCAGCCCATACCACCTCATATTATGCAAAGGCAAGAAAGAATCCTTGGCTGTGATTGGTCAGTGTAGTGCTAGACCTGTGATGTTATTCCAGAACAACATCACGGGTCTAGTCCCAGAACAGACATGACCCAATCATAGGAAAAAAAATCAGTGCCTATCCTATCTACCACTCAAACTCAAAGCGGCATTTGCGATCGTCTGGTCATTGCTTACTCAAGTCACAGACCCCACCAGCCAAGACCATATCTGTAACAAACAAAATCCTTCCCCTCCCCCAAATATTTTATTGCAGTTCACTCAGTACACATTGCAACTCATTGTCATTTCCCCATCACTTACCGAAACTGACCAGGGAAGCCTCGCCACCTTCACGATCCAGCACGCTCCTTTTTCTGCAACACACAGATGGACTGAGAGCAACAGCATCCCCCGTGACTGCTTAAAAAGAAAATGCACATAAAATAAGTCACAACCCATGGCTACCCTGCCACTTTACAAGTACAAGAAAGGGAACAGTTGTGCCCTGCCAGATCGCATTTTTTTAAACCCAGCCAAGAGCGGCTTCACACTACAGAGTATGTACAGTCACTCACCTCCAAGTCCACAACTCCGCTTCAAGAAGCTTTTTCTTTCTTTCTTGTTTGTTCTGCTAACACTTGTTGTAAGCCCCCAACTGACTTCATTGAGATTGAAACAGTATGTACAACAGAATAAAGCCGTAACTCTAAATGGCTTTTCTGTGTCCTGCTGTGTCTAGCACTTGCAAAGGTAACCGTCGTGGTGTACACTTGCCGCCTGTAAACCTCCGAGTCCATGCATGCCCCTCAGCTTTTTCTGCAGTCCAGACAGCCTGTTTTCTCAGTCTGGTACAGCTCCAAAGTGTACTTCCACCTGCTCCAACTCTTGTAGCACCACCTACCCACTTCAGCACTGCCTGCTCTCAGCAAATGCCTCAGTGGTCACAGTAAAGAAAGAGCTCATATGTTTAAAGTAAAACTGTAGGACACAAAATGAAGAAAAAAACCCCACAAGGTTAGCAACTGAACTGGATGGGGGGGTTGTTAGTCAAAGTTTTTAGCTGAAGATTCTTCACATAGAAAAGACACAGACGAGCAAAAGTTATGCACCTCAGACAGCATCATTCACAGAGCTCTACCTCCTTGCAAAAAGAAAAACTGGACTTTTTTTTATCTATATGTACACATCCACAAGCAAAAATCAAATAAAACAATAAATTATATTTTCCTCTTTTTTCATTTTATTTACAAACTTGCCATTGTATAAAGCAATAATGCACTCCAAGGCATGTGTCGTGCTGGGATAACACCACTTCTCAGGTATTGAATGCACTTGGCCTGCAGCCTCATACTTCAAGCACCAGAGGCATGAGGTTATCCCAGCATGACACACACCCTGTCATGCATTATTGCTTAAATGTTCTCTAGCTATAGCATGTACACTGCAAGCAACATCTGTATCACATCAGCATAGGGAGCCTCTCCAAGTGTCCAGATCAGAGAGAGAATGGTCACTGCTTATTTTAGAGTGACAAATACAGGGTTATTCATGAAGATTCCTAGCAGCATCAGCTGAGAGTGAGAAGGGGTGCTAAGAAACATAAACTTAACTGCCACAGTCAACTCCAATTTAATAAATTATTTGACTGATTTGTGTTTTGTATGGTATTTAAAGTATTGTATACAGAGCTGGTGTATACAATAAATAATATATTTTGCTAGGGAAATCTTGAGATCTAAGACTGACCATGGTATTCAGTGGGAAAATCAACCCCAATGTTTACCTTTGCCCCCTTACAAACTGCAGTAACTGCAGGGACATAGCTCTGTGTTCCCTTATCCTTGTTATGCCATGAGTCCTGATAAATGCTTTGTTTCAGATGTAACCCCCAAGCCACTACCCTTTCATTGCAAGGGGAATCCTGTCAGTCTTCTTTCTGGCACATAATTATTTCACACTTTACAAATCTTCTTTGGCATTTTTAGTACCATTGTACTTTGATTTTTTTATTTCTCTTCAGTTTAGATTATGTGTTTAATAGCCTTATATCAGAATAGTCACTGGATGAGATCTTTATATAAGGAAACAATAGCATTTTCATTCCATTTAACTGCTTTTAAACTTTCTGCTTCCAATTCTGATAGCTAGAAATATTTTCTCTATATCTAACCCTAACAGGACCTACAGTATTGTAGCTCTACAGTACTGTATATGCTTCAGTCACCCTAGCTTTTATACCTTCATGTTGTTCTGACAGATTATCAAAAGTCAGACCCAGGCTTTAAAATGTTAATTGTGGCCAACTAAACACCAGCAGGCCATGTCCCTAAACACTTGAGTGCAAAGCTGTTAGTGTTATCTTTAGTATAAATCAAAGCAAAGGCCCATTATTTCCTGTAGACAGTCTGTTCTGTGCCAATTATAGAGGAATGTGCTGCTACAAAACATAAATTAGTCCTGATCAGTAAAGGGAACAGTAACCAGGATAGGTGTGTTGGTGCAGTTCTGTTACAGGAACTGGAAGGAAATTGTTTCCTTCGGCAAATATGAATAGATTTAAAAAAATGATACCAGTTGCTTTGTTCCTGTGAAAAAGGTTTTGTTTAATTAACACCATGGGATCAAGAAATCAACATGTTCTGAATCTTTAATACACGCAACTTTAAAGAGTTATGACTCCACTGGGAAGACTCTGAAAGATATAAGATTTAGACCTAATTCAGTTTATAGATCACATGTTTTCTGTAATGCCTTCTCCATTTTATGTTATGGATACTTGCGAGGATAGGGGCTGTAAAGATTTGTCAGTGTATACAATGCTGTTCAGGCTGCAGGAGTTTTGCCACTGACAGCCCAACCAGAAGTATGCTGATAGTGATGGCGTTCAGCCTGGCTGATGGTCACAAATTTTGTGTCGTTGAAAGGATACAGCCACACCTATCAGAGTGCATCTTCATGCTTTCATCTGCAACACACACTGCTCAGCAACCAACTGATCAGCATCATGATCATCCTGCTGCTTGTCTTCTCCCAACCTGATGACTTGCCCCCATGCTCCATTTGTAAAAACCAATCCCACTCTCTCTGAAATTCAGCCCACCCACCTCTCAATCGCTTTCTCCAGTGCCCAGTCTGTGAAAAAGCAATCCTACCTTCGGGAGTTTAGTCCACCCACCTACTGATCGCTTCCCCCCATGATCGGTCTGTAAATAAAAAAATCCCACACTCTGGAGTTTAGTCTGCCCACCTCCCAATCATTTCCCCCAGTGCCCTGTTTGTATGAAAACAATCCTGCTCTCTGCCGTTTAGGCTGCCCACCTCCTGATCACTTCCCCCTGTGACCTGCCTGTAAAAGAAAAACAATCCCACCCGATGCTATTTGGCACACCCATCCACCTCTTGATTATTTCCACCAGTGCCTTGTTGCCTACACCTGAGAAGAAGATTGTGGCCCCACAGGGACTTCTTCCCTTGTGCCAACACCCCCACCCCAACCTTCCTCTCGGCACCCACAACCCCACACCCCTACCCCTCACTTACATATCTAGTCCACCAGCACATCTTGCTGCTTCCACTGGCATGTCCTGTTGCTATGCAAACTAGAGCTGGGTGAAAGCTGCCAATTCTGCCTTCCTGGAACTGTCACAAAATGTTGTAAATTTCATGAAATTCTCCGAACTTTCTGCATTGGCTAGATCGGAATCTTCTGAATGTGTTTAGTGGATTTTTGCTCTCTTCCGTGGAATTGTTTGGCTTCACTGGGGAATAATTCACATGAACTTTGGAATGACAGTTCTGAGGAATTTTATTCCACAGTTTAATGGATTATTCCACAATACAAACATATGAAATTGCCAGCAGAAAAAGGCCCACAGGTCTATCAAGTCTGTCCAATTGTGCAGCTATTAGTTTAAAATCACTACTGCTGGCCCACCACCACCACCCAAACCTCTCTCTTCCTCCTCTTTTCCGGTCCTTCTCCCCTTTGTGTTTTTGTCTGTACTAACCATGCCCATGACTCTATCTCATCCCCGCTTGAGAGATCAAGTCCTCTGGCAGTGCGTTTCAACCTGACACCACTTTCTCTGTGACATAGTGCCTCTTCATCTCCCACTTAAACCTTCCCCCTTCCAACTTCAGACTGTGCCCCCTAGAGACCCCTCCCTTCTTTAAGTGGAACAATCCTCCCTCCCTGACTTTGTTTATGCCTTTCAAGTACTTAAAGGTCTCTACATGTCCCCTCTTACCCTTCTGTCTTCCAGTGAGTACATGGTGAGCTCTTTCAATCTTTCCTCATATGGCAACTCCCCTAGTCCCATGATCATTTCTGTAGCCATACGCTGCACCCCCTCCAGTAATCTCACATTCTTTTTGAGGTATGGACACCAGTACTGTACACAGTATTCCAAGTGTGTCCTCACCAGTGATCTATACAATGACAGGATGATCTCCCCATTTTGAGAGGTGATCCCTCTGGTAATGCACCCCAGCATCCTATTTTTCCTTGCTGCAGCTCTCCTACACTGTGCAGATACCTTCATGTCCCCTGTGACTATTACCCTCAGGTCCCATTCCTCCTCTGAAGCCATTACCTGCACTCCCCCGAGTCAGTAGCTGTTCTTGGGATTTCTGGCTCCAAGGTACATGACCTTGCACTTCTTAGCATTAAACCCCAACTGCCACTCCCTAGACCAGTGTTTCAGTTTAGTTAGATCCTCTCTGAGTGCCTGCCTCTCTTCCTTATTGTCCACTTTTGCACAAATCTTAGTGTCATCCATGAACAGGCAGATCCTACTCTTGACCCCCTCTGCAATGTCACCAATGAAGACATTGAATAAAACAGGGCCCAGCACTGAACCATGCAGTACTCCACTCATTACTGGCTGTGGCCTGGATGTCTCCCCCACCCCCACAGCTACCTTCTGTTGTCTGCCCCTGCAGCCAGCTCTCAACCCACCCCACCAGTTTTATCCCTCAGCTTGCTCATTAACCTCCAGTGCAACACAGAGTCGAAAGCATTGCTGAAGTCCAGATACAGGACATCCACAGCAGGACCTTCTTCAACCATGCTAGTGACCCAGTTGAAGAAGTCAATCAGGTTAGTTTGGCAAGATCTTTCTGTGACAAACCCATGCTGTCTCTCATCCTGCAGGCCATTGCTATCAAGAAAGATTATCAGCCTCTTCTTTGGAATGGTTCCCATCACTGTGGAAGTCAAGCTCACTGGTCTGTAGTTACCTGGTTGGTTCTTGGGTCCACTCTTGTGAAGGAGAATCAAGTGAGCCATCCTCCAGTTCCTGGGTACATTCCCCATCTCCAGGGAGGTGTTGAACAGGTCTCTCTCAGAGGGCCTGCCAACAACTCTGCCAGTTCCTTCACTACCCCTGGGTGTACACCATCTGGTCCTGGTGTCTTGTCCACCTGCAAGCCTTTAAGGCCCTTCAGAATTCAATCCTCTAGGATGACTTTGTCTGTTATCTCTGCCCCCCTCCACCCTTGCCCCCTTTCCCCTGCGGTATTGGGCCATCCCTCTCTTTTGTGAACATTGAACAGAAATACTCATTGAGTGCATCTGCCTGATCTTTCCCTTGTTCTGCCCATCCTCCCTCATTCTTGATACTAACAATGTTATCCCTACAACTCCTCTTCTCCCTTATGTATTTAAAGAGCCCCTTATCCCCCTCTCTCATTCCCTGAGCCAACTTCAGCTCCTTTGCTGACTTAGCTGTCCTGACTGACCTGGCCAACTCCCTAGATGCCTTTGAGAACACTTCTCTATCCTTCTCAAGCCCAGATTTTTTTAACTTAATGAAGGCCAATCTTTTTTCCCTCACCTTCCCCTCCACCTCCTTGCTGAGCCAGCTAGGTTTTTTGACCTGGACTGCTTGCTCTGAGATTTGGCACACATGTGTGTGGCCTCATTTAGCCTCTTCCTAATGATTGCCCACTTCTGTTCAGCATGCATCCCTGGATTCATTTCAGCTAAATACCCTTCTAGGATGCTGCCCATTCTGGCAAAATCTGCCCTCCTGAAATCCAACACTCTTGTCCTGTTATTCCACAGTTCATTGATCAGCTCTGTGGGATTTCTTTCTGCAATATAATTAATTAATACACAGTAAATAAAGCCTAAATTGATCACTAAAATGTAATGAGAATAATGGATCAGACAAACTAAGGGTAGCTGCTTAAATAAATGGAGAAAAATCTATTTCTTCATTTAAACTCTTGGAGAAAGCTGTATCCAATGTAACTATTAGTCTTGTTTCCCTTTGTAAAAGTGGCCTCAATCTATCCCCTGATCCATTGTTCTCATTATGTTTTAGTGATCAACTTAGGATTTATTTTGGCAGTTTGATCCACCCATATCTATTTAAATGTAAATTGCTTGACATTATTTGGGGACTAATTATGTTTTGGTTAAATTTTTTCAGTGAACGGTTTACGACTTTACTGACAGTGGATGTTGTACGTTCAACTAGAAATGGAGGGTATGCCCCTTAAGAATAAAAATGCAACAACAGCTTTGCTTATTACAAAATGCAAAAGAATCATATTATGCCACTATGCTATTATTAAGAAGAATGTAAGAGTTAAATTGTGGACCAATGTAGCTAATGTCAGTTCCTCCATGAAGGGGGAGAATGGATCAAGATAACAGAACGAACAGACTATGGGGAAAAGAACAATTTGGAACATAATAGTTGAGAGTTACAGAGTATTGAAATGACACCAACAAATAATATTATAGTCAATTTCATTTGCAGATATTATTTAACATGAGTTCCATACTATCTCATGAGTAAGCACCAGGACTGGAGTACTTACTCATGAGATGGGAATTTATGGAACTTCATAATGCTTCCAAATAATTTAATCTGGCTAAAATGAAATTGATACTAATATGGATTAGGACATGAATATTCTATTAGTATTATTTATTTGGTGTCATTTCAGTTACTCTGTAACTCTACTTATTATGTTACATTCTTCTTAATAATAGTATAGTGGCATAATATGATTCTTTTGCATTTTGTAATAAGCAAAGCTGTTGTTGCATTTTTATTCTTAAGGGGCATACCCTCCATTTTAATGGATTTGAAAGGTATAATGACGTATAATCTAGACAGGTTCTTTGAACTCACTGCAAATGTATTTCACCATGCTGTGATATGTACAGGATCAATTTCAATTGATTTTTGTAATTAATGCATGTTATTTCTCACTTGATTTGCATCACATATTTAAATGATATGTACATTTTTGCACTGATATGGTATAAAGGGTGGACATGCCTGATGACCACTAGATCTGCTCCTGACAAAGACCTATATTGGGTTAAAGCTGGATCTTAGTCTGCATCTGTATTTTGCCATAATTAGGTACTTCTACTTTTATTGCATTTTCTGCCTTAAGAGTGGTGAATTGCAACTGAATTCTAATTCTTTTAACAGTATTCTGCAGAGTGGGCTGGCCACCCTGTTTAACATAACTCCCACACTTTCTGTGCAACTTTGTTTTTCTTGTAAATAAGGTCACTGCCAGGGCAAGGATCTCATTCTCTGGGACAAATCTCACAGTATCATCTCCCTTTCTCCATTCCCCTTCTCCCTATCTTTGATCTATGGACAGTCCTAGGCACACTCAATGCCACCAGTCCATCTCCACACAACAATTACATGAAAGGCAAGATTTTCCTAACCTAACTTGGACACCACCAGTTTGCCACTATACACTACCAGTACAGAATGAGAAGAGACAGAATTGGTTTGGGAGGGGGAGGGAGAGAGAGAGAAAGAGAAGACATTGGATATCAGACTGAAACTCAGATGGGTAAAGGTCAATACATTTTATTACAGACTGAGTTGGGGTGGGTGGGAAGAAGAGATGGACTGCTGAGGGGTAATTTTGTTGCCATTGTGGAATGATTTGCGTGTTTCTCTTGCTTTATTGCTGGCTTTGCATGAATACTCTCTTTCTATTTGGCAATGTTCACAATCTGTTGTTGCACATATGTACTTTAACTGAAGCAGTGTAGTAATCATACTGTAATATGAACACTGATGAAAGACAGCTTATATTCACCCTTCCCCCCCCATTCTGTGCAGTTTGCCTCATGGCACACTGATGTCCATTTATCAATATACATGAGTCGAATCCTTAAGTAAATTGTTTGATGTCAGTTCTGGTTTAATTTGTATAATTCTCTGTTAACTTAAATGTGAAATGCATAGCATATTTAATCAAAGGGAAAGACAGTATAAATGAAATCAAGTTCTATAACACCCTGTTATTTAATTAGTTTTATTTAACTTATCACTGTACTATCAACAGATGAAATACCACTTATAAAGAAAAAAATATTTTTATCAGTTAATCTGTTATGTGGATTACCAGGCATACTGAACATATTAGAAACATTGGGTAAATTGTCTTTTAACAGCAGCCTTCTACAGTTAAACCCACTTAAACACATAGATCCTGTCCCTAACATTATTATGTATTTATGTGGGCTTTGGGTATAAACAGTCTTATATAATACTGTAGGGCAACCAGTGACAATGGTTTATCACCAAGTGACCATTTTAATATAAAAAAATGATCAGAAAGATGCTCCCATAGTCTATAAAGGACTGCATCCCTGCACTCTCCCTGGGCACACATCACAACATTGCTGAACACGGGGACAGGACTTCAGATGCTCCCAGAACAGAGAAGTGGAAGGGATCGGCTCTGAAGAAATTTATGATCCCTTCCACTACTAAATTAAACACCAGATTTAGGCCTTATATATACATTTCGCTTTTGCTAGAGGTAAGGTGCCACAACATGTGGTGCAAATCCAATTTTGGATAACTTGCTAAGTCTTTTTAAAGAGCTGGTGAAACCTCGGGTGAAACTTTGGAAAACAGAATATTTAGACATAATTCAGTTTCTGTTTTATTCACCTTCAGTAGATTTCTCCTCCATCTTATTTATTATCAAGGAAATTCCAACAAAAATTGGATCTTTATCCTTTAGAGTTCTTCTTCCTTTACAGATAATCCCCTACTTAAATTCATAATGCTCTGTTGTGACATCACAGTCTGTTGCCATGGTAATAACAGTGCTGTCACAAGCAAAGTAATGTGACATCAGAGTGGGAAAAAGCAATTGAAGCTGATGAACTGTCAAGGAAAAGTCATCCTTGTTTTTATGCACATGGCCTCAGTAATAAATAACGGAGAAAGAAAATGCAGAGCTAATGAGAAATATAAGCTGTTTTGTATCCAAATAGTATGCTTTCCAAAGTATTCCTGGAAACGTTAGTGGATCTTTAATGCAAGAGGCTCCTACAAAAGGAATTGGGTCTGACAAAAAAATATGCATTTATCTGATCTGGGCATTTAAATGGTATACATTTAACTGGGCTCGACTGTATTTACTAACTATACCCTTGTCTTTCAGAAATTGGAAAAGAATAGCTCAACACTTGGAATTATTGAATGCATTACTACATCCAGCAACACAACAGCATACCACACTGCTGTTATTTACAAAATAAACACTAAAACAGGCACTGACATCCATTCACAAAAAAAAAAAATAAGTTGAAATTCTTCAACACTTACTCATAATTTCTCTATATTTTGTTTTAGATTTTTATCCCAGTTTTACAACACAGACTTCTTCTTACCCCACTTCAAAAACCACATAAGGGAAATGTTTCAAATCCTTTATAAACCAGTTTTCTCATGTGCTCTGTAAAATCACTTTTTGGATATAATTTAAAAATTCCACCTGTCTTAATCATAAGTTATTAAAAAGAGTATGTTGAAAACTTGATGTCAAAGTCTCAAAAACCAATAAAACTATGAAGAAGCTTTGAAATTCTTCAACATTTATACATAACTTTGCTATTTTTCTAAATTTTGACCCACATTAACAACAAAGCCTTTTTTTACGCCACCTCATGAACCAATGATGTAATTTTTTTAATCCCCCCAAATGTGTTTTCACAGTCACTCTGTGAAATCATGTTTTGGATGGATTTAAAAAAGTTCCACCAGTCTTGATCACAATGTGGGTTGATAAACATACTGGGCCCAATTTTTAAAAGCAAAAATACACAAGGTTTAGAGCACTCAGATCTGCCAAAAATAAAACACATAGAAATAATGGCAGTATAGCAAATGAGAACTGCAGCACACTACCCCAGTGCTTCATGTCCACTCCAGGACACTTCATCAGGAGGTGGGGATCTGGTGTTTCTGATCTTCCTTTTATTCAAAACTGTATCATTAAAGTGACAGTGCACTAATCATACATCTTAAATAGAATATTTAAAAACAGTCAAGAAATCCCCCATATTGCAGATACCCTAACTGTAAATGTAAAACAATAATTACAAAAAAAACTAAGATTTTCTTTAGTAGAAGATAATTAACACAGCAGAAATGGTGACAAATCAAATTATTTTAGTATAGGGTAAATTTGCTAAGAAATCAGTTATACTAATATAATAATAAATGATTCAAAACCATAGTGGTATAAATAATAAAGATATATAACAACCAAAGCATTTAGCTATACCCCAGATGACATCATTGATATTTCAGTACCATACAAGTTATTTATTCCAGATTCAAACAAAAACAGCATTGCGATATAAAGTAATGAAGCAAGAGGCATATTTTAGCTCTTCAGAGGTAGTTTAAAGAAAATATATTATTTATAGCAGTACGGATGGGTATTACCAACAAGGAACAACATTTTTAAAAGGTTGATACGGGGCTTGTATCAAGCCTTGCATCAACCAAGACATTAGACATAACTGCAGCCAATGCATCTTCCACAACTGTGAACAATTTTACAATGTTTGGTGCAGTTGTGCTTTTTTTCTCACTTTATGGTGGCTTGCAGCAAACCTTTGGTGCAAGCCTCATTAAATGGGTCCCTCAATACTGCACAGGTAGACCAGGGAGGAGCTGGTCTAACTCACTGCAATTGATGCAAGGGACTTGTGTCAGGGATTTGCAGCTGGCTTCATTGCAAAATCACAGCTTGGTACACAACTTCATAAGAGCAACATCCTTTTTAAGCAGCCCTTTCAGTTAATGCAAAAAATGGAACTGCTCGTCCACAACTTCCCTCCAAGTAGCTCAGCCAGGCACCTATAGAAGCATCACTGCCCCTAACCTGGGGAGTGATTGAAGTGAACTGACTTCTGAGACACTGCCATAATCAGAAACAGTGTGCTTTTCCTGAATTTTTCTGCACCCATGTCAGATTGGATACAAATGTACTCCAGCTGAGGTAATAAAAAGAGAAATGAGCTACTGGAAGGGAGGTTGTGGACATACTACTATGCAATGGTCAGCCAGACTACATGGGATTAGGCAATTGAGCCACAGAGTTTGAATATACACCAGTGCAAACTGCTTTCCTGACTCATATGGACTTCTGTTTTTTTTTTGCATTTACTGAAAGGGCTGCTTAGAAAGGATGCTGCCTTTACAAAGTTGGAAATAAATTATGTTTTTCACATGAACTACTGGTAAACTCACTGTTAATATGACTCATTTAATTTGTGAATCCCCTGGATGTGAGAGAAAATGGAAAGCCAGCATACACAATAAATCAGAGAACAGAGACAATTGTAAAGGTAACTGAAAATGCTGTTGCTGCTGCTCTGTCTGCAGTGCTGTAAGAAATAGACTCAGTACTACAGATTACTTCACAAACTTTTCAGACCAACAACTGTTTCAGAATGGCAGAAACATCAAGGTAATGACAACAGACTGGTAAAATCTTGAGATGACAGTCATTTATGAAATAAAACTTTCCTGTCTAGCATTGACATTGGGCCAGGAAGCAAAATCAGCAGACTGATAATATATCATCATGGTTTCTTTAAACATGCAGCACACAATGGAAATGGCTGTTCGTACATGAGCACAACAGTTGCAGCAACAATCTGAGGGAAGGGGGACAGGGTTAACTACTTTAAAACAAACAAAGCTCAATGAGTTAGACCCCTGCAAAGGAGCAAAAAGTAAGCTTTCTGAAAATAGGTTTTGCATTATTGTTAACAGTAGTTGTAACAGCAGCCACTTTGTTTAAAAAAATGGAGAGAAGATTACAAGTAGAAGAAAATTCTACCATTTCTCTCAGGGAAGAAGAACACTGCCACATAAGTAATAAAGAAGATGACGTAGCATCCAATCAAGCAATTGCTATGACTCCATCTAGTAATCATAATAAGGAATTTCTCACTGACGAAGAAAGTGTAACACAACAAAAGAAAAAATATAATCCTGTATTGTAGGATGAAACAAAAATAACAGAAAAGAAAACATTGGAGGAAACCTGAAGGCAGTGGAATTAGAGCAGACTCTAGTTCAAAAACCTCTAGTAGGAGATAGGGAATATATGATTTCCCCTTTGGAACAAGTTCCACAAACAGCAAGGGTTGAAAAATAAAGACAAAATGAGCTCAAAACTAACATGGATATAGTAAACGAAGTACTTCTGAAAGAAATCAGACAAGGCTTTGCTAACATTAACTTCTCAATGACAACTCTTACTAATACAGTTTCAGGGCTAGCTGATAAAACTCATACATAAGCCTTAAGGACAACAGAACTGGAAACCAGGGTTGGATGTACTGAAGATAAAACAGAACCTTTACAGAAACAAGTCAAAACCACTGTAGAGGAACTAAGTACATTAAAGCAAACAGTGGAAGAATTAGAGACCCAAGCTCTAAGAGAAAATCTAAAACTTGGAGGCATACTGAAGGGAACAGAGGGAACTAATCCTCATGTATTTTTTGAAAAATTGGTAATGGAAGCCTTGGAAAGGATATACCCAGACAACAAAGTAGAGCTTGACAGAGCTCACCAGGGCAGCAATAACCCTAATTATGAAGGCAAACAGCCCAGGTTTGTTTATATCAAACCACCTCACTTCCTGGACAAGGAAGCTCTGCTTAGAAAAGCAAGGATAGATAGATATTTGAAAGTTGGTGGAATATCATTTTAAGTCTATCCCAATTTTCCACCAGATGTTTTAGGAAAAAGAAATGTTTTTGCCACAGCTAAGGACATTAAATACCCATGGCATTAAGTTTACAATGACCCCCTGCAAAACTTTAAAGTTTACTTACAAGGAAGACTAAGAATCTTCAACTCACCAACAGAGGCAGAAAAGACCATTAGAGTGGTGCTATTTAATGACTTAGGGGAGACTCCTTTACATCCTCATGAACAGCAACATGACATTTCCAAGAACTGGAAATAAGGACTGAAAAAGCCTGAATAAAATCTACAGAAGATTTCTTTATGATGTTATAAAAGGAGAAAAAAATAATTGAAAATTGAAGAGGAAGGGGAAAAAAGAAAAAAGAGATGATGGTATAATAAAGTAACAAAGAGTTTACTCTCTCTACCTTGGATACGGCTACTCAGAAGCCTTTTGGCTTAGAGCTTGGGCACAAAACTTAGGTGCCCAGGGTTGCCATTCTATCTTGAATGAAAGTGGAAGGGGGTTGCCATATAACACAGGGACTAGGTATTCCAGTTTTGGGATTCCAACAGAAGAATGTTTTACAAAATTTATATATTTAGTAACAATATCCCTTTAGGTTTAGAGAAGGTAAGAGGGAAGGTGGGAAGGGAGAGCCGGGGAGATTTAATACATTTTTTATCAATTCAATGCCTCAGAATAGGAATTAGGAAAATAATACTGAATAAAAGTGGAAATTGGGAAATAAACAAAAATGCAATGAGGGACACTTTCTGGCTGTGAGTAAACAAACAAGCATTTGCCAATGCTGAATGTTTGCTTGCTGGCATTGGCATTGGTAATGCAGGAGTTAGAGAGATGCATAAAAGGAATGGCAGTGAAGTAATGAATTAACACCAACCCCCACCCTGCAAAGACTTGAGAGGTGTCGGGTACATGCCTTTGTGTCATCGAGCATAACGCTCATGCCATTCCACCTCACTCCACCCTGCAGACACCAACAGGTGTTGCAGTGTGTCTTGGGGTCTTCAGACCTTACACTCACTCCATTTCATAAGGAAATAAGCTGAGATGGGTGCAGTATAGAAGAATGGGATGAACATTAGGGCCATAGACCCCAAATCACACCTTGATGCCTGTCAGTGGCTGGGGGGGCATGAGCATTACGGCCAAGAAATCCAAGTCACAGCCTGAATGCTTGAGTATAGTGTACACTTCTGGGCCACATAGCAGAGGAAGTATAGCCACAGGACTGAGTGCAGAGAAGAGCAACCAAGGTAGCCAAAAGCTTGAAAATCATGGACTATGAGAGCCAACTAACAGAGTTGAGAAAGTGTAACTGTTTTCCATGGAAAAGAATGGGCTAGAGGGTGACAGGATTAGTTTTCAGACATCTGAAAGGGATGACACTATTAGACTTAATGCAACTTTTTCTGATGTACAAGAATAAGAAACAAAGGGACATTCAATATATATGTGAAAGGAGGAAGTTTTCAAGGGAAATGTCAGGGAAGAAAGTAGCACAGGGTGAGTGAGGTAGACAGGGGTGCTACTAGACACCAGGGATCATGTTTGCATGATTTCAGCATTCTTGCATGTAAGCAAACCTAATAAATTAGCCCAAAGTGCCATAGTTATCCTGTTTTGCTCTCTTTATATGAAAAAGATGACTGTTTATAACTTTTCTTTTCTGTTCCTTCCCATAACAGTCCACAAGACCAGTTTTTCCAAGAACATATCCAAACTGGAGATGGAATAAACTTCCCCTCTTGTGATTTATTTTTATTTTTGTACTTTGACTCCCACCCAGTGTCCGGCTTTAGGCACTGGTCTCCTCACATCCTCCTACATCTCTGTTTACAGCTGGCTCTTGCTAATGTGTCTGCTGCTCACTGCTTATGCTCTCCTACCTACTGGCAGCAGGAGTTGTGGTCTGACTGTGAACAGTACTGTACACAGTAATACAGTGAAAAGACATAGTCACATAGAAAGGGTCCTCAGAGACTATACAGTACACATGTACATATATACAGATAGAGAGATTGAGAAGGAGCTCCTGTCTTTCCCGGAAGTTACCACTGCCACCGCAATTGACATGACTGCTGTCTTTAAAACTGCCACCATGCACCTTCTAGCCCTGCTGCTTTACCTGTGCCACAAGGCGACAGTGGCAACGTCAGCACCAGACAAGACGTTCACGGAATATAAGCACTGCACAATGAGAAATGTAGCAGTAAGGGTTTCGCTTTCACTGCACTTTTATTTTTGTGAAGAATGTTGCTCTGGGGGATGCTGGTGCTGTGTGCAAATGGAGTGGAGTAGCAGTAGGTATGCAGCAGCCATGCATTTTTTGCAGTGGGTAGACCATAGGGTGCAGCTAGCTGGCTGAGCAATTTTTGTTCTCTGTGCTTTACGGTGTTACCAGGTTATTAATCACAACCTTCAGTCAATCTGGGAAATGTTTGGAAAGGCAATTTTAGCTACTTAGTAAGGGCAGTTACCCTAGTGGAAAGAAAATAGATGGCACCTCGAGACTATTTCTTTTTCTGTTCAGAATACATGTTGAGGAGGATCCGCTGCTCCAACAAAGGTCTACAACTTTCTTTGCCCATCTTCAGGTGAATGATGAAGTAGCACAATCCTGTACTATGCTATTGCTGGGTATAATGTCGTGAAGTCAGGAGGAGAAATGCACACAGATATCCAATTCCACACAACCCCCTGCTGGGCAATAACCACTGGGGCTAACAGACTGATCAGTCATTCATATCCCTGTGTTGTGGTGCTGCATGTTTGTGTTTACTGTTGTCAGTCAATCTGTTTAAACTCATTGCATTTGATCCCTTAAAACATTGTGGTGGGGGCCGCAGGCATCGGTGTGTGTGGGTGTGTTTTGGACTGCTGTGTGCTGTTCTAAAAACTCCACATACTATGGTGGGGATGTGATCACACAGGTATGAAGTCTTACATCCTTCAAACAGTTGCACAGTTGCAGTTAAAAAGAAAGCAATTAACGGTAGGTTGGTAAAGAGATCAGCATCTGCAGCAGGACCAACTCTATAAGGAAACAAGCTGTCATGACAGCAGTTCGCATGCAGTGGCCTACAGATGAAAGAAAATTACCACTACATTCAGTGGTGGTGATGTGTAGGGTTGGCAGTATGCAAATTGCTACACATTACCACTGCTGATTGTAGCAGTTGTCCTCTTTTAACTGTATGCCACTGCATCTGAACTGCTGTCATAGACAGCTTGGGCATTCATTGGTATGGTGCCACTGTGCCTACAAGAAGGATCAGGTGATTGGAAGTGGAGTGGCACAACTATAAAAACTTGTATGGTGGCACTTTTTCTTGCACATGCATGCAAACAAACATAAAAAGGGAAATGTTAGAGTAAACAAATGAATCATATTAATATCATGTCTTTGAATGTGAAAGGAGCTGAGGATCAAATAAAAATAAAAAAAATATTGAACTATGCTAAAAGAGAATCTGTGGACATTCTGTTCCTACAAGAAACCCATTTTATGGTAAAAGACTATTTTAAAAATCTGTCCTGAGCACTAGGGGAATACTCTACATTGTCTTCTAATGCAAGAGGAACAGCAATATTTATAAAAAAAAAAAGATTAAAGTGATTATAACTAAATCCCATATAGATTCAGAGGGTAGATACTCTATAGTGAATATTAAATATGCACCTTAAGACCTCACTTTAGCAAGTATTTATGTACCTAACCTAGAGTATTCAAACTTTTTTACAAACTTTTTCTAGAGGTGGCTCAATTCCCAGCACATTACTTTGTGGCAAGAGACTTCAATTTGACTATAAAGCAAATAGATAGAAGCCCTATAGCTACAGAGAGAAAAAAGCAGTTACAACAATTCTCAGCTTTATAGAGGACTTAAATCTTACAGAAACATACAGACACTTTTTCCAGAAGAAGTTTATTCTTTCTTTTCACCCCCCCATAATACCAATTCTCTTACTGACTTTTGTTTACTTTCAAAAAATCTATTATATAAAGAACAAAAAATACAAACCTAGAATATTATCAGACCATTCAGCAATAATCATAAAATTCCAAAAATAATCCAATCACAATAAAAATAAAGTGTGGAGATTAGATACTAAATTATTAGAAGAGCAAGACTTTATTAAATTAGTAGAAAAAAGAAATCAAAGAATATTTTAAAGATAATTTAAATCAAGAGATGTCATTGGGAATGGTACGGGATTCATTAAAAGCAAACATTAGGGGTATTTCCATTTATTACTTTATTTTATCTATTTATTTATTTAGTTATAATTTGGAAAACACCTTTAATCACAAGTGCTCTTTTGCAAAGGTTCCACGTCTGACAAGTACAAGGAATAAAAAATACAACATAGAATCACCAGCTCAAGAAGATTCTAGTTAGGTACAAGCAAGAACAAATTATCAGTCTGGGAAATACACACACTCTATCATAGCAGTCCCAAGGGAACAAAGTTTGCAAGTGCCAGTAATGTATAAGCACGAGATAAAACATGGTATACTTGTCAGGAATCAAAATCAGCAGCATGTTAATTTCAAAGTGAGTTCTTCTTTTAGGGATTTCTTAAAGTGTGCCATTTTGGAAAGTCCCATTAGGGATTCATGGAGTTTGTTAAGCCATTGGCAAACATGAACCACAAAAGAGCACCTACCCAGGATGGTTTTTCAGAAGCATACTTCAATAGCTTGTCTAGACATATTTCTGGTGGAATGTTGGTTTGTGACAGGGCAGAAGAGATCTTTGATCACAGTGGGGTTGAGTCTCAACAAAGCTTTTTTAGCCATCAGACATGTCTAGTATTTTAACCTGCACTGAAGTGGTAACCATTTATTGAGAGCATGTAATGTGCAGCTATGTGTGAGCTTGTCTGCCCCACTTACAAAATGACAGGCTTTGTTGAGTACCTTCCTTACTCTGGAGAGTATATTTCACAAGCAGCCCCATATACTGTGAGCCCATAGTTGATGAGAGATAGGATCATACTGGAGACTACCAGGCACCTAGCTTCTTGTCTGAAATTAAGGTGTTGCCTGTAGAGCACTCCTAACTTTCTATTCTATCACAAAAAAGAAAACAAAATAAAGTCTCAGGTACTAAATCAAAAAGAACAGGAGTTGGCACATGCTGAAGCCAGATTTATATAATATTTTCAGCTCAGGAGGAGTTACCCACAATCTTGATTTTAAAAGATAAAATGAATTAAATCTTAAAGAATTGGGCCAGAAACACTAATATGAAAGCAAGATCAAAATATTATTTCCAATGAGAAAAAAATGGGAAAATTACTAGCTTATCAACTTCAAACAGAAAGAGCAGTAAATATGATAATTGAAATAAAAAATGAGCAAGGTGTAAGGATACAGGAATCGAGATGTGCAAAACTGTCAAATTTCATTATGTAAAATTTTTCACGAAAATCTCCCATTTCGTGAAATTTTTCACAGAAGCAAAATTTAAAATTTTGCCTGCATAATGCGAAATTTTGGCTGCAGAAGGTGACATTTTGCATGTGGAATGCAAAATGTTGCATGTGGAAGGTGAAATTCCACCTGCAGAAATTAAAGTTTTGCTATTCACATGCAAAATGTTACCTTTAGAAGGCAACATTTTGCATTATGCAGGCAAAATTCTGAATTTTGCACGTATCAAAATGTTTTACATAATGGGCAAATTTCATGAAATTTTTCACACTGCAAAATTGCCAATTTCACCAGAATTTCACTGGCAAAATATCATTTTGCAACATCTCTATACAATAACCAGGAGCTATTAATGAAGTCTTTAAACATTACTATCAGGAATTGTATTCTTTAAATAGGAAGAACCCAATGAGGAAAACATTAAATCATTTCTACTCAACCTTAATTTAAAATAAGTGGATGAACAAAATAAAATAGACCTAGACTTAGAGTTTAACCAACATGAAAGCCTAGAAGTGATTGCAGAATTAAAAGAACAGTAAAACACCAGACCCAGATGGATTTGGGGTAGACTTTTATAAACAATTCATAGAGGATCTTTTGCTATTTATGCTTGAAATATTTAATAACTTTTCAATACAAGACCAGTTGCCTTCTTCCTTCAATGAAGCCATAATTTAATTAATACTAAAACCAGAAAAATCTGCTGAAAATTGTAGCTCTTACAGACTGATTTCATTACTAAATATGGATTATAAGAGCTTGACCAAGACTCTGGCAAAATGTTTTATGAAAATTACCAAAAAAAGTATACACCCAGATCAAACTACCTTCATCAAGGGTAGAAAACGTACAGATGATATTATATGTAGAACATTAAACTTAATGGAGTATACAAACTCTAGAAATGCAGCCCTGATTGCCTTTGATGTTGAAAAGGCATTTGATAGAGTGAGTATGGAATTTCTAATAAACATATTAAAAATGTTTGGATTTGGAGAGAAGTTTGTGAAACTGGTAAGCATGGTTTATAAGACACCAAAAGCAACGGTTAGAACTAACAATCAAATTCCATCATACATACAGTTACTAAGAGAGATGAGGCAGGGTTGCCCACTCTTACCTCTGCTTTTTGCACTATTTATAGAACCTCTATCAGAATCAGTACATCAGAAAATAGAAGGAATAACAGTGCATGACTTTACATACACAATCTCCTTATATACAGATGACATTTTAATATATTTGAATGATATGATATCTTCTATGACCCCATTAATGGAAATAATTACAGAGTTCTCCATAATTTCTGGATATAAAATTAATCAGAGCAGAACGGATTTAATTTCTATACAAAAGGACATGTGTTCTAGATGTCCACTGGTTAATATTAATATACCAATAAAAATGAAGTTTAAATATTTGGAAATATATATTTCACAAAACAGAAAATAATTATTTAATCTGAATTATAAACCAGTATTATAAAAGATTTACAAGGACTTAGATAAATGAATATCACTTCCGTTATCACTTGTAGGAAGTATAAATATAACAAAAATGAACATCCTTCCAAGATTGCTCTGTTTGTTTCAAGCTCTCCCTATTTGGATAACCCCAAAGGTTTTTGAAATATAGAAAATAAAAGAACACTTTTTTTATGGCAAAACAATAAGCCAAGAATCTCAATACAAAAATCATATGTTCCTATAACACATTTAGACTTAGAACTTCTGAATTTTCAGTGGTATTATTTTGTGGTACAGATTGAGCAAATTAATAAATGGTTTGAACTGAATAAACAACCAAGCTGGAAACAAATAGAAGATGCTTATACTCTGCTAAAAGACTTTACAGGTACTCAATATCTAGAACCAAAAAATGAAAAACAAAACTGGATTTGCATAGCAGCAACTGAAATCTCTGCAAACGTATGGCAGAAAACATATGAATTATTAAACAAAAGAAAAGAATATAATTTTTTTTATATATATAAAGTATATAAAAATATATCTAACATAACAAATCTGTTTTTCAATATTTGGGAAAATAAAGGGATATTCCAATTAAAGCATCTGTATGAGAATGGAAACGTTACAGCTTGTTATAGTTTAAAAGAAAAAAAAAATGTAGAAGCTGGACATTATTTAGCTTACTTATAAATAAGGGAGTTTATTAGGAAAAGAACACAGACATTTAAGGAGTTACCAATGCTTTATTGATAGAAAATGTGCTAATCAATAAAACATTGGATAAACTAATATGAAAATAATATAAAATAATAGCAGACAGTAATACAAACATATTAGAAAAACTTAGAGAAACATGGCAGAAAGATATTGGTATCAAATGAAATGAAAAAAAATGAATAGAGATAAAATCAGAATGATTGGAAGTTTCAAAGAACAATAAACTAATATACTTTCAATTTAATATATCACATAGAGTATATTACACCCCAGAAAGACTTTATAAATGTAATACACTTATATCTCCTAATTGTCCCAGATGCACAGACCAGACAGATGCACTTCTACATATGTTTATCCTAAACTAAAAGAATTTTGGGATTACATTAGATCAACAATAGGCAAGGTAGTCAGATTAGACATTCCTTTTGATCCAGAAATTTAGATTTTTGGTAAACCTTTCCTAACTTTAGAAGACTGGAATAAAGAGAGTACCATTTTTTTTTTGCATTTAGCACCAATTAATGCAAATAAACTGATATTGCAACATTGGAAAGACAGGAATCCACCAATAATAAAAAACTGGTTGAATCTTTTAGCTGACTGTGCCAAGCTAGAAAGAATATTTTATTTTCAATCAGAACATCTTTCACAATTTGAAGCCATGTGGGAACCTATTTCTTATTCACCTAGCACAAATTTCCCTAGCTTTAATAACAATAAATATCGGAATCCCAAGCCAGAGAACCCAGCCCCCTTAAAGGAAAAATGATGAGTTGACAATACTAACCCAGAGAGCAATTGTAGGGTAACAAGTCAACATTTGATTCCAAACCAAAAAAAGCCTCTGGTGGTCCTGTGGTTCCCCTCCCCTCCTGATCTAACAGCAACTCCCCACCCACCTGCCAAGAACCCCTGCCTGCACCTCCCAGAGCCCAAGTGCTATTCTCTGATAGCAGTGGCTGGAACAGACATCTTCTCACTTCCTTGGCTGGTCACTGTTTTACAGTCATGGAGCATAATCACATAGGTGTTTGCACACCATGACTGTCGGATGGTGGCCAGCTGAGGAGGTGAGAGAAGAGCTGTGTTAGCTGCTGTCAGAGAACAGCAGTTGGGCAAAGGGGGTGCAGTGCAGTGGTAGTCAGTTGGTGGGCAAGTAGAGGTCACCACATGGTTGGGGAGTTGGGGGAACCACTCCACCACAGGGACTTTACAATAAAGATGTACTGGGCACTCAGGGGTGGGGAGAACCACTGTACCACAAGGTCAATAAGCATGATGTACAGGTCAATTGGAGGGTGGGGGAACCACTGCACCACCAGGGACTTTACAATAAAGATGTGCAGGGTGACAGGAGTTGAGGGGAACCACTGGATCACCAGGGTTTTCTACCATGGAAAAGGGGAGCTAAGGGGGCCACTGCATCCATGCAAGTGAGCCTATAAGAGGCATGCAGATGCCCCCTTTGTGCCTTGCATGTCCAATAGATTTATTTGCATGCTTAAGTTGAATATGGCCACAGGTGACCTGGCACTACCCCATTTGAGGCAGCACTATTCCTGTGGGCCATATATAGCCTTCCAGTCCATGTCAAGGCAAGCTCAGGGTGGATAAGGCAATGGGACCTGATGGCATACATCCCAGGGTACTTAAGGAGCTAAAGATGGAACTAGCAGATTCATTAGCAGAACTGTTTAATGAGTCTCTGAGCACAGCAGAGGTCCCAGAAGACTGGAGAAGAGCTCATGTGATCCCATTCCACAAGAGTGGTAGCAGGGAGGAGGCGGGGAACTACAGACCAGTCAGTCTTACCTCAGTAGTGGGCAAGATTATGGAGGCACCTTAAGGAAAGGATAGTGCAACACCTGGAATCCATAAGGCACGGGATCCAAGACAGCATGGGTTTACAAAGGAAGGTCCTGTCAAACTAATCTCATAGATTTCTTTGACTGAGTAACCAGAGTGGTGGACCAAGGGGAGCAGTTGATGTTGCCTACCTTGACTTCAGCAAAGCTTTTGACACTGTTCCACAAAGAAGATTGATAAATAAGCTGAGTAGGCTCGGTGGTCAGAAGTTGGTCAACTGGGTGGCAAACTGGTTGACGGGCAGAAAACAGAGAGTGGTGATAAATGGTATACAGTCAGAAGAGATGCAAGTCACAAGTGGGGTACCTCAGGGATCAGTCCTGGGACCAGTCCTTCAACATCTTCATTAGTGACCTTGCAGATGGACTAGAGGGTAAGGCTTGTCTGTTTGCAGATGACACCAAGATCTGCAACAGAGTAGATGATCCAGATGGGTGGGCAGAATGAGAAGAGATCTGGATAAACTAGCAAAATGGTCAGAAGAGTGGCAACTGGGATTTAATGCAAAGAAGTGCAAAATCATGCACATAGAGAAGAGAAACCCTGAAGCCACCCTAGGCTGGGAGGGAGTTGCTAGCTGTCACAAAGGAAGAGAGAGACTTGGGCATCATCATCACTGATGACCTGAAATCATCCAAGCAGACCTCTAAAGCAGTAGGTAAGGCTAGGGGGTGTTAGGTGTTAGTAGTGTATCACAAGTCGTAAGAGGGAGGTAGTAATTCCTCTTTACAAGACACTGGTTAGGCCCCATCTGGAGTACTGTGTGCAGTATTGGAGGCCACACCTTCACAAGGACATTAACCAAATTGAGGCAGTCCAGAGAAGGGCAACCAAAATGGTGCAGGGACTGCATCAGAAGACATATGAGGACAGATTAACAGAGCTCAATATGTATACCCTTGAGCAAAGGTTGGAGAGAGGTGATTTGATCTAGGCATTCAAACACCTTAAGGGCATTAACAAAGTGAAAGAGTCTAACATGTTTAAATATAAGAAAAATAGCAGGACAAGAGGACACAGCATGAGATTAGAGGGGGGCTGATTAAGGGGCAATGTGAGGAAATTCTTTTTCACAGAAAGGGCAGTGGATGCATGGAATGGCTTACCACAAGAAGTGGTGGCTATGAATACAGTGCAGGGCTTCAAACAGGCATGGGATAGGCATAAGGGAGCAATACAAAAGACTATGAATAGATAGGCCACTGACAGAGCAAAGGCCGATGGCACATTTATAAGGTAGAAAAAGAAATGGGCAGACTGGATGGGCCTTGCGGTCCTTATCTGCCTTCAACTTCTATGTTTCTATGTAAGGCAGTGCAGATTCACTTAGCACTGCACCAAATGGACATACTCAGTTGGATGGTGTTGCTCCATCAGTGAGTACTAGCCATCTGAATATCACCAGCCAAGCACAAGCACAGTGCAAATGGCTGCACCGTGCTTTCCCCGAATTCTCAGTGTCAGAGATTTCACTTGGATTGATCATAAGGTGGGGTAATAAAAAGACTATGTTGAAAATTAGGGGTCAAAATCTCAAAAAGCTTAAAAGTTATGAAGAAATGTTGAAATTCTTAAATGTTTACTCCTAGTTTTGCTATTTTACAAGATTTTGGTCCCATGTTTTCAACATAGCCAAATTTTAAACCACCTCATGAACACAGATTACATGTGTCATTTTTCAGATCCTGCCAAAAACATCTTTTCACTCTTCTGCTGTAAAATTGCATTTTGGATAAGATTTCATAAATAAGACTAGTCATGTTCACAAGGAGGTGTAATAAAAAGACTATATTGAACATTTGGGATCAAAACTGAAAAAAAAAAATCAACAGAGTTATGAACATTGACATTTTACATTTACTCTTAATGATGCAGTATTTTTAGTTTTTGAACCCATATTTTCAACATAATTACATTTTCTTACCCACTTCGAATGAACATGGCAGGTGTTATTATCAAATCCCACTCCAAAACCTTTTTTCATGGCCGCTCCACAAAACAATGTTTTGGGTATGTTTCATAAATGACAGCTGTCATGTTCATGTGCTGAGATGGTAAAGATTAGCATTCTGAAAATATAAGGTCATAATCTAAGAAAATGATAACATTTCATGGAAATCTCTTCAGTTTCCAATCATATCAATTTCATTATTATAACTTGAGTTATTACAGCATTTGTTCATTATAGCCTCTGTGCTATCAATACCAAACACATACACAGCAAATACAAGCAAGGAAACATTCAACATTGATACATGCTTGTTTTTTTTTACTGTGAACAGTTGAATGAAACATGCTACCTAAACAAGAACAAAGGTTTCGCACACGCCAAACAGGTACTATTACAGAAGTTTTTTTCACAACAATAAAGCACAACAGGGCCAGGTTAACACCCCTATACATCGCCTCTGCAAGGAGGCTTCATCTGTATCACTGTCCCCTAGACTTCATCTGCTTTGGCTTCTTGTCTTCATGCAACACCTTAAGCCACTGTTTATGACATCAATTATATCCACAGCAACAGACCGTGGTTTAATAAAAAGAACAGTGGTGCCAGGTGTAAAGCAACCAGACCAAATAGGGGAGATATCCTGCTTTCATGCAAAAAGCCTTAGTAATAAAGAAATGAGTAAGAAATACAGTAAAATTATAAAATATGAGCTGAAATGTGTCTAAATATGACACTTTTCCAAAGTTGTCAAAACAGTATTGGGGGCTCATTAAGAAAATAAAAAATGAGGTGTGCAAGGGGCAAGCAGCTAATTACTGAAGAGGGTCCACTGAAGCATATAATTTTTCAGCAGGTCAGCTGGTATTTCAATCACTCTGCTTCATATCACAGTCATTTATCCAACTACTGAATATCCCAGAAATGTTTTAAGCCCATTACGATCACTCATTGCTAAATATTACAGTACTTCGTATTTTGCTATATTTCTTTCAGGTTAGCAGTAGCAACTTCAAGGTGCAGAAGTTTAACATTCAGTTAAAATACCTTATTTGACACAGCAGGTATATGTCTCTCTTTGCTGCCATAACATAAAACACTATTGTTTAAAAAATTAAGCTTCATATAATAAAAATCATCAAAAATGCTTTTCAATAAGTCACCCAATTGGTGTGGAGGGCTGAGGCACTGTGCGCCTTATGTCCTGCCATGCCAAGGATCATTTCCAGGCACAAGCAGGGGTAAGAGAAAGTGAGGAAAACAGTAATACAGTAGCTCATATGGAAGCAATATGATACTACAGTCAATTAAAGGTAATAATAGAAGATTAATGCTGATAGTTGTTGGACAACAACCCAAACACCACAGTAAGTTACAACAAAACATAACCCTTCAAACGATTGGACAGAACAAAAAAAATTTAAAATAAACCAAAATTTAAACTAGGTGAGTGTAGTAATTATGAAACTTACAACATGCACCAGTCAATCTTAAAGAAGCACTGGTGGTGATGAAAGTAGATTAGAGGCTAGATCAGGTGCCTAAAGTTTTGTACCAAATAATTGATTGTGATTTTCTTAAAAACTCCTAGAAGTCCAATTTTGAAATGAGTCACTTCATTGGAGGTTGGCACTAACTAAATATATGTAACTCGGGTGTTAGTTTTTTTTTTTTCCAATCTGGCCCCAAATGTTTCACTTCTGTAGAGTCTCCTAAACCACTTTGCCCATCTGGACCTTCTGCAGCCCAAAGGATTTAGGGACGGAGCCAGGGGTAAACAAGAATGGGGAACCACTATGGCCCTGTCCACACTTGCGGTCTTGTAACATTACCGGCAGTCCGTAACGTTACAAGACCAGGAAACATGGTTTGCATCCGACTGTAGCACATTAAAACCGTACATAAATCAGAAATTAAACCATGCTCAAAAACCTGATGGGAGCAGGTTTTGCACGGTTTCAGACCAAAACAGTTACCTTAAACCGTGTTAGCTGTAGTGTAGATGCAAACTGTGCTTTAACACGGTTTAAGGCAACCTCCTCCAACCTATGTTGTGTTTGTACTACTTCTCAGAAAAAAAGGGGGTAGTATAACTTACATCCCCGATCTCATGCTGAGCTCCCAGTTCCAACGATGTAACCTGTGCACCAATCTGTCACCATGCCCATTCGTGAGTATCCCAGCATGCATTGTGGTGCCCAGTATTGCCGCAAGCATGCCTGGGAACCGAGGCAGACAAGCACGGTTGTCGGTTCGCAGTGTGGATGCACCGACAACTGTGCTTGAAAACGGAACACAAAACGTTTTTAAGAACATTTTGTAAAGAGAGATCAGTGTGGACAGGGCCTTTGTTGCTTTAGCCCAAAGTGTCTCTCTCTAGTAACACAATTGTTCAGATGAGGCGTGGTGTGAATTCCAAAGGTGAGGGGCCAACACACAGAACACTGCCGCTACCCCTTACCAAGATATTCCAGGCTTCCCTCGATAGAGGTGAAGTTCCTCAGGACTGGAAAGTTGTGATAGTGGTTCCATGGCATAAGAAAGGGCCCAAATCTGAACTGGCAAATTTCAGACCAGTGAATTTTACCTCACTAATGGGGAAGGTTTTGGAGGGCATTTTAAAGGAAAAGATACAGGAGTTCATAGAAGGACAAGGTTTATCAGATCCCCTTCAGCATGGCTTATTAAATCTAGATCTTGTCAGATGAATCTGCTCACCTTTTACAAAAAGGTTAATAGTGAGCTTGATAAGGTAAACGCTATAGATGTGGCCTTAATGGATTTTGCAAAAGCGTTTGACAAACTTCCCCATTTGGAGTTAATAAATGCACTGGATAAACTAGGATTGGATTCACGTATTATTAACTGGATTTCTGAATGGATAAGCGGGAGAAAACAAAGAGTCACTGTTAAGGGGACTCTGTCAGATTGGGCAGCAGTTTCTAGTGGCGTGCCACAGGGATCAGTGCTGGAACCTTGCCTCTTTAACATTTACATCTCCACTTTGAAATTAAAAAATCCAAACATTTGAATAGCTAAATTCCCAGATGACTGTCCGGTGGGAGGTACAGTGAATGATTTAAGTGAAGCTCAATCTTTACAAGGAGCTATAGATGAAATCACACAGTGGACTGAGACTAATAAACTAGAGCTGAATACAGTGTAAGGTCATGCATTTGGGCCCTCACAATAAGAATTATATGTATAAACTTGGAAAGGCCAGTCTAAATGTCACCACGGAGGAAAAGGATTTTGGAATTAAGATTACCAATGATCTCAAATTCAGTTCCCACTACAAATAGCAAGTTAAAAGAGCCAATCAGAATCTCAATTGCATCTTAAGGTACATTGCTTGTAGGGATGAGAAGGTTTTGATGCCATTGTACATGGCCTTGGTGAGGCCACATTTGGAGTACTGTGCACAAGTGTGGTCTCCACATAATAGGGAGGACATTCTTAAAGTTGAAGGGGTGCAGAGAAGGGCTACAAGATCTGTTATTGGGCTTAAAAGTAGTAAGACTCAGATAGAGTCAGGTAGATTAGTGCATTTAAACCTGTACTCATTACACTACAGGAGGCATAGAGGTGATATGTGTATGCTTTTTAGAATAATGGGGGACATCAAACTATGTGAGGAATTGGGTATTATAATAAAGACAAACAGGTGCAGTGGGAGGAGACACAGCAGGTAATTGTTCTTACCTAGGTGGAATACCGACTTGAGAAGACACTGATTCACACATAGGGTTATTTCCTTCTGGAATAACCTCCCGTTCAGTGTAGTGAATAGTACAACTATGGAAACTTTTAAGCACAGGTTGGACAGTTTTTGTAGGGACAGAACTACTAAGTTCTAAACATTGAGGGATTGGCAAGCAGAGCGGCTGAAAGTCTATTGCTTGTTACTACCTATGTTATCTCACTGTCAAACAAAACCATCGACACTGTGGGACATATAGGGTCATAACTTTGAAATCTGGTAGTATACCTGACATTTAAAATGCATTTTTTGTTTACCTGTCCATCTCATATTGTTTTTTTTCTGCTATTCAAGAATAATGTCTATGCTAGCTCAAGTAGTTTGAAATGGCTGTGCTTTTCTGCTGCAAGTTGTCCAAGGTCTCAATCCCATGTTATGATGGATGATAGATAAGTCGCACTTAATATGTGTAAAGAACTGCATTACATGTTTTATCAGTTTTCGTCAGTAAATGTTTTTGTGACACAAGTGCTCTCTAGTAGTTCTTGTTCTGATACCAATGTGAGTTAAAATGCAACAATATTTATTTTGTATGATGTATTAGTTATTATATTGTGACTAAGCAGTTTTATTATCAACAATGCATGACTTGAAGCTTTTGTTGAATTTTATTGGGATGAAACTTTTACAGTATATGTGTATCATTAATGCCTAATTGAAAGCAATGGTTCTAATGAACTTGTACACATTTCAAACTCCATGGCATTGTGGACCCCTGTGGAAGCCCAAAGCACCCCGGCTCCCTTCTCTAGCTCCAGGAATAACATCCACTACAATAAGGAGCTGACTGACTGAATGAATGAATGAATGAGCATGTGCTTGTACATGAAAGCTCTCATTCATTCAGAATGAGAGAGCATGTTGATTAGGCTACCAGCCACGGAGGTGAGTGGAGGGCCGTGCCCATGGCCCCTTGGGGTCAGGGACAGGGTAGGGGCTGGGGCCACAACCTGATGGGGTGGGGCAGGGGGTTCCACTAGACACCAGGGATTTTTATTATTGGGGCCAAGTACATGGGCAGGAGGTTGGTTCCACTGGAATTGTTATTATTGGGCCAGTGATCGGTGGGGTGGGGGTTCCACTAGACACCAGGGGTTCTATTATTGAGTGGGAGATAAGTAGGGTGGGGATTATTGTTTGTGCATACATATATCTATATATATATATATATATATATATATATATCTTTTTTTAAACTGGGGCTAGCAATCAGTGGGGAGGGGCCACAAGACACTAGGGATAGATCAGGGATGGTGTTGGGATTCACTATTTGTACTCTCTACTTGCTTTGGGTATTTTAAGTGTAATTTGCACTTAAAAACCAACAAAGCAAGGTGAAGTTGTAAATGGCAAATTCCGGATAATTTTCAGTAATTACACAAAGTGCTCTACAGGGCAAAATGTACGGCTTCATGACATATTCGCCTGTGGAGAAAAACTTTGGTGCATCTCTATTCACAAGAGAGGTAATGGCATAGGACCCTTGCATTTTGATACTCATTTTGTTTCCCTAGAGCCATGCAGGACATTGGGTTCATGGTGGCCAGGCAGCCAACTTCTTGAAGCTATTCACTAAAGGGAAGTATCTCTTGAGATCTCAAGCTTACTCAGAATTAGTTGTTTGGAAGCAATGCCGACTGCAGTGATACAGCGATGAGATGGTGATGCCTGGAAATGTTTGGTGGTGTCAGCCACACAAGAAAAAGGGAAGCATCCAACTGAAGATCAAGACCATAGATTCTTGTGCAGTAGTGGTGGATCTCCTCCCAGAAATTGAGGATCAGAAGCCATGACAATAAAATATGGAAAAGTGAAGCCCCTTGGGGTTTCACATCTCCAGCAGTCATCATGGGGGGAATATAAGAACCTTAGAACATAAAAGAAAGCCTCAGTAGGAGCAAAAGCCCATCTTGCCTGTCCACTAAACAATCAATATGTCCTGGGAGAAAAACTCACTACTTGTAAATATCTATCCAACCTACTTTTAAATATGACTAGATATGGACTATTTACTACTCCATCTGTTAATACATTCCAATGTGTTACAACCCTCTGTGTGAACCAATTATTTTGCTTGGCTGACCTGAAATGCCTACCTTGTATTTGAAACTAATGACCTCTAATTTCTCTTGATTTGTCTTTACATTCAATACATTGACAGCTCCTCAGGTCGGTAATATGCAGTTCCTTGTAAACTGCTATGAGATCACCCCTCAGTCTCCTCATTTCAGATGAGAACTCTAGGTTGCTCAGCCTATCATTATATTCCAGATCTTCAGCCCCATAATCTTTTTGGTCATTCTTCTTTGCTCCCTCACTAAGTTAGTGATGTAGCAGACATCCTGAGGTGCTCAGCCACTCTTTAATCCATTTAACAATTCTATTATCTAGACCACAGTCGAATTCTGCACTGGGGACCTGGTCAAAAGCTTTCATGAAGTCCAGGTACACCATATCAACAGGCCTGATCTAATCCAACACCCTACTCACCCCTCACGGGTCAGGTCTCATTATCCTTGATCTTTCCTCAGCATTTGAACCAGTGGACCATGTCATACTACTTGACCATCTCAGAGAGTACTGTGGGCTTGCTGGCACTGTCATCTACTGGTTTGAGTCCCACCTCATGAACAGGAGGCAACGAGTAATGATGGGGAATTTCTCCTCCTCCTCCTTGAGTCTCCTGTCCTGTGGAGTACCTCAGGGTTTGGTTTTGTCACCAATGTTGTTTGCTGTGTACATGCTTCACCTGGGTGAGCTCATCAGGAAGTACAATGTGGGTTTTCATTGCTATGTAGATGATACCCAGTTGTATCTTTCCTTTGCTCCTGGGACATCCAACACTGTAGAAGTGCTTAATAGCTGCCTAGCTAAGATTAACAACTGAATGTTCTCCAGCTATTTGCGACTGAACTGATAAGATGGAGGTACTGGTTGTGGAGTTGAACCTCAGGCATGACAGAATTGCCTGAGGTGTGGCAACTGGTCTTTTTTTGAGGTTTACAAAATTGATGGCTTCCTCTAGGAGGCACGCTCTGGGCGTATTCCTCGATGACGGACTGACGTTTGAATCTCAGGTGTCATCCGTTGTTCAAAGTAGTTTCTACCACATAAGGAATATTGCCAGGATCAAACCCGTAGTTCTGCCTGAGGACCTTCCTATCTTAGTGCATGCCTTTGTGATATCCAGGCTTGATTACTGTAATGCACTCTACTTTGGGGTCTGTGGAGGGACCCTCAGCGAGCTGCAGTTGGTGCAGAATGCTGCTATCAGGCTGCTGACAGGACTTTCTAAGTTCAGTCATGTCACCCCGGTGTTGTATGAACTGCACTGGCTGCCAGTCAGGTGCAGGATTCTCTTCAAGGTGGGCTTGTTCACCTTTAAGGCTCTTCATGGATCTGGTCCTGGCTAGCTGGCTGTCCTCCTAACACCTGCAGTGTCTGTCCATTCCCTCAGCTCATCTTCTAGTGGCCTCCTTGTGATCCCCAGGACGAGGTTAAAAGCTGCCGGCGACAGGGTGTTCAGTGTTGTCGGCCCCATTCTGTGGAATTTGTTATCACCAGCTGTCAGGGAGGCCCCTTCAGTTGAGGTTTTCAAAAGCCATTTAAAGACCTATTTATTTGCCTTAGCATTCCCATATATAGAGCTGTGAAGATCTATTTTGATATATCCGTAATGCTGTTTTCTGCACTTTGTCTACTGTTTTATTATATTTATACACTTTTAGCTCTATTTATGTATTTATGGCTGTGCTATCCTTTTCAAACTGATTATACATGTAAGGCACCCTGAGCCTCTGGGATTAGGTGCCTAAGAAATAAAAATTAGCTTGCATTGCCTCTCAATAAAGCTTATCAGGTTTGTCTGGCAAGATCTTCCCACTCTGAAGCCCTATTGTTTCCTGTCCCCCAAACCTATCTGACTCAAATGCCCTTCAATAAATGTTCTCAATATGGCCTCCATATTTTTCCTCAGCAGAGACATAAGGTTCACAGGTCTATAATTTTTCTTCTGTGCACTGCTACCCTTCTTAGAGATAGGCACCACAATGGCCTTCTTCCAGTCATCTGGTATCTCACCTCTCTCCAATGACTTTCTGAATATCTCAGTAATTGTATCAACCAGTTCTGAGGCCAAGTCATCTAACACAAATGGATGCAAATCATCTGGGCCCTATGACTTGCTTTTATTAAGGGATTTCAGTGCATCAAGAACCTCTCTCACTGGAATATCCAATGCAGCTTTAGGTGTACAATAGTAGCCACAGACATTGCCAGCTATCTCCAGATATTTTGCAAAATTTCTAAAGAGTTTCTCTCTGCTGCCCCTACTGTGGAAATGCAGAAAGCAGGAGATTTCTCTAGAAATATCACAGAAACTTTGAGAAATATCTGGCAATGTCCCTGGTCCCTTACTTTCCTGGGTGATCACTCCACTCGACTGACGAGGGGTTGCTAGAGATCCCAAGGGTCTGTTTAAAATCTGGGGCATATGCATTTATGCACATGGCCCCTACCCTTTGGAATTCTCTACCCCGTCAGTTACGTGAGTGCACGACTGTGGGGGGATTTAAACAGGCCCTAAAAACCTTCCTATGGACCCAAGAGTTGGGGGAATAAGTAGAATAATATTTTATTGCTTTTCTGTATTTTATGCTATTCATAATGCTTGTGATTATGCAATGTAGCTGTTTTAATTGTTATGTGCGGTGCCTTGGTAATTGAAAGGTGCCATATAAATAAACTTGATTGATTGATTGATTGTCTGTGGCTACTACTGTACTATCCTTAGTCAGAATGACAACCTTATCTAGCTTGGATTCCTGGAATACTGATGCAAAATATCTGTTTAGATGTTCTGCCATCATTTTGTCATCCAAAAGGCATAGACTCTCTCCTTCAGTGGTCATACCGATCTGTTTATCCCTTATTTGTCTCCGAAATGCCCCAAATAATTTCAGATTGGATCTGGAATTTTTAGCTATGTCATTTTCCTTCTCCCTCTTAGCATTTCTTATTACTATTTTGCATTCTCTCTCATGCCTAATATACTGAACCCAGTGTTCCTGTACTCCCAAATCCTTGGCTTTCCTATATAACTTTCTCTTATGCTTTACTGCTTTTAACACACTCTTATTTAGTCACATTGGTCTAATTCCATTTCATGAATATTTTCTTTCTGGTACCCATCTTTGCTCAATTTCTTTAAACTTTTTGACTAAGATGTCCCACATTGTACTTAGGTTAGAATCGCCAGATTCCTTTTTCCACCTAAAGCTTCTCAGATGTTCCTGCATGAGTGTAAAACTAGCCCTGTGAAAGCATTTAACAGTAGAACATTTCTTGATTTTCCTTGATTGCCTCTCAGTGTTAAAGGTGACCATCTGATGGTCACTGTCTCCCATTGGCTCAGTTGTGTGTTAATTACTAGTTGCATCATCCATGTCACTGAAGACAACCTCCAATATATTGTTCCCCCAGTAGATGTCTTTATATACCGGTTCAAATTTAGATTTTTAATATTATTTACCAGTCTGTTATCTTGGGTACCCCCCTGACCCTAGTATCCCACTCAGCCCCAGTCAGATTCATGTCCCCCATGAGAATGACATTTCATTTCCCCATGGTGTTTTCAAATTTTCCCAAAAGTTCTTATTCAACTTGCTCCTGTTGGGTATGTGGTCTGTAGCTGAATATGTTCATATTATGTAAGACCTGAGGGGTATGATACCGATGGAGAGGAATTTTCAGCTGGATGAGCTGTTCTGTAGTGTATCTATGAGGTTTGGTCTCTGCGCCAGCAGCTGATCCACTCAGATTCTGATATCTGCTGCTGAAGTTCTACTTGCCATTTAGCCTTGGTAGAGAGAAGAGTATTAAAGAAGTCATTCCTCAAACAGCTGTAAATAAGGCTTGATCTTCTGCTGGGTAATGCAAGCCATGCAAGAGTGATATGGATGTAGGTGGATGTGATCTGGGGGTTTATATTTTTAATTTTGGGGTTCAACAGATTTCAAATCTGCAGAAATCTCAAGAAGTCTCAGTACACAAATGAAATGTTTAATCAAGGAACTCATATAAATCTAAGTAATCTTTGTCAAGAAAGCAGAGTTCTTGGACTTCTTTCCTTCTCACTCAGTTTGGATAAATTTAATAGGTTTATGTTCAATCTGGGAAAAGGTCATGGTCACATGGGGGACCAGTGGTAGTGGGGCTGGATCAAACTGGAACAAGGAGGCAACTTTCAGCATTTTATGGCTATCTCAACTGTAAGGGGACCTATATCCTTGCAGAAATTAGATGAGTATATAGCCACATGGGGAGGAGGTTTCTCCTAGAAGCTCAGCCTCTATTTGGAGCCACTTGGGAGGGTGAGCCAGTTTATTGTCAATCCATCAAAGGGTTTGGACAGTTATGAAGGACATGTGGTAATGCTTAAAGTAGGGAAGTCCCCAACTACCCTGTGAACTGTACTTCCTACATTTTGCCCTGCTAAACTGGGGTCGGCAGCCCTCCCATAGAAAGTGACCTACATACTTGTCTAGATTTGAAAAACATCCATCTGGGATGGTAATGGGGAGATTGATTGGAAAGTAAAATATTTTAGGGGCAGTCGCCATTTTTATAGATGCCACCTTATCAATTCATGTCAGTTTGGAGGCAGTCAAAGGAAATAGATTCCACTGACAAAAATCTCTGAGTTGGGTGGTGACATGAGTGCCACAATAACTGATTCTATCTTTTACCCAATGCCAGCTGGTATCTTGTAAGGATTCCTCTGTACAATTGCAGTTGAGTGAGGGCAGTTTGGATTTGCTATGATTGACCTTAGCACCAGAGACCAGAGAGAAGTTATAGAAACATAGAAGCTGACGGCAGAAGGAGACTGCTAGGTTTATCTAGTCTGCCCATTTGTTTTAGACCTAGGTTGGCACTCTAGTTACCCTTTGTAGGCATGGTTCCCTTGTGTCTATCTGATGAATTCTTGAATCCCACAACAGTGTTGACCCCCACATCCTCTTGTGGCAGGGTGTTCCAGATGTCCATCACTCTTTCTGTGAAGAAAAACTTCCTGGTGTTGATGGAGAGCCTCCCTCCTTGCAGCCTGAGGTCATGTCCCCCAGTCCTGGAGCCCTTCTTGAAGTGAAAAAGTTCCTGTACCTGTACCTTGTTAATGTCTTTTATGTACTTGTTTTAATCATGTCCCTCTCTCTTCTCTGCTCCAGGGTGTACATATTCAGTTCCCTAAGTCTTTCCTTGTAGAACATGTACTGCAGACCCTGAATCATTTTTGTCACCTTTCTCTGCACTGTTTCCACCCGGTCAATGTCTTTCCTGAGGTGAGACCTCCAGAATTGGACTCCATATTCCAGGTGAGGCTTGACCAGTGATCTATACAGTGGTAGTACCACCTCTCTCCTGCTGCTCGTGATTCCCCTCCCAATGCAGCCCAGCATTCTGTTGGCCTTCAAAGTTGCCTTCTCATACTGCTTACTAACCTTCAAGTCATCTGAGATTATGATTCCCAGATCTCATTCCTGGTTTGAGGCTTCCAGTCTTTCACCTCCTAGGTAGTACTCCTTTCTTGGGTTTTTCTTTCCTATGTGCATAATCTTGCACTTTTTGGCATTAAATCTCAGCTGCCACACTTCTGACCATTCTTCTAATTTCTTGAGGTCAGCTTCCATCTTGCTCATTCCTTCTGAGGTGTCCACCCTGTTACGTATCTTGGTGTCATCTGTGAACAGACACACCTTCCCTTCCAGTCTGTCAGTGACATCTGCTATAAAAACATTGAAGAGCAGAGGCCACAGCAGTGAGCCCTGGGGCACCCCGCTGGTCACCATGCCTTCCGTTGATTGCATTCCATTAACTTGTACCCTCTGGGTTCTGCCTTGTAACTAGTTTTATACCCATCTGACTACTTCTGGATCAATCCCTGTGTGGTCAAGCTTCTTTACCAGCCTTCTGTGTGGAACTGAGTTGAAGGCCTTATTAAAGTCTAGGTAGACCACATCTACTGCCTCACTGTCATCCACTATTTTTGTAGTGTAGTCCAAAAACTCAAGCAGATGTGTCTGGCATGACGTACCTGCTGTGAAACTATGCTGTTTAGGGTCTTGTTGGTCACTAGTTTTGAAGAATGCTATGATCCTCTGTTTGAGTAGTGTCTCCATTACTTTCCCAACTACAGATGTGAGGCTCACCAGTCTGTAATTACTAGCCTCTTTGCAAATGCCTGATTTGTGAAGTGAAACCACTATTGCCTTTTTCCAGTCTTCGGGTACCACACCGCTCTTCAAGGATTTTGTGAATAGAAGTGCCAGAGGGGCTGCTAATCCTGCCCCAAGTTCCTTAAGGATTCTGGGGTACATCTTGTCTGATCCCATGACTTTGTCTGCTTTTAATGGATTTAGTGCCTCCCGTACTTCAACGTCTGTAAAGGGACTTGTGTCTACCCCTAGTCCTGGGGTGTTGTGTTTTTTCAGGGCTGGGCCATCCCCTGGGTCTTCTTTGGTAAACACCAAGCAAAAGCATTTGTTGAGGATTTTGGTTTTCTCTGGGTCATCTTTGGTGCATTTCCCTTCTTCAGTAGCAATCTGTACTATCCGCCCTTTTGCCTTCCTATGTTCCCTAATGTTTTTAAATAATGATTTGTCTCCTCTCTTTGCCCCTTCTACTATCTTTTCCTCTGTCTGGGATTTTGCCTTTCTAATTCATTTGTTAGACTCTCTCATTTTTTCCTTGTACAGCTCCCAGTCTTTCTCAGTGTTGGTTTCCTGGTATATGCTGTACGCCTTCATTTTTCCTTTGACTATGGTAGCCACTTCCTTGGAAAACCATTGAGGATTTATTTTTCTATTTGCTTTGCTGACACATCTGGCACATTGATCTGTGGCAGTCTTTGTTACTCTCTTGAGCCTTCCCCACATGATCTCCACCTCCTCAACCTCTACTTCCATTAACTGGCTACTTATGTTGTTCCTCATTTTTTGGAAGTCAGCCTTTCTGAAATCTAGCACCTTTATCTTTGAGTGGCCGGTGTCCTGTGTTATGTTTACCTTAAAGCTTGCCATGTGATGGTTGCTGTTGCCCATATAACATCCCACTTGGATGTCCTTGATCCTTTCCAAGTTTGTGAGGACATGATCAAGAATGGCATCTCCCCTTGTTGGGGTTTTAACAAGTTGGCAGAGTCTTACGCCTTGTAGTCACAATAAGAAGTCCCTACTTCTTGTGTTTGCTGCCATTAGTGTGCTCCAGTTAGTATATGGTAGGTTGAAGTCCCCCACCAGTATTAATTTGCCTTTATCAGACATTTTGTGGATTTCGTCTATTAGGTCTTTGTCTCCTTTATCTCCCTGATTTGGGGTCTGTACATGATGTCGATTCTGAAGGGTTTTCCCTTGCCTGTGTCTACTGTTAGCCACAGTGACTTGAAGTCCCCAGGTTGCCCTTTTACTTATGTGGCTTTTATTTCCTCCCAAATGTAAATGGCTATGCCCCCCCCCATTTACTCTGCCTATCTCTCCTGAACAGATTGTAACCAGGAATGGCCGTATCCCATCCATGGTTTTCTGTGAACCACATTTCTGTTACAGCCACCCAGTCCAACCTTTTTGTTTCCAAGATGGCTGTGAGTTCAGGAAGTTTGTTGGTTAGGCTCCAAGTATTTGCAACCATTGCCTTCCAGGAATGTGCATCCTCTTTGGTGCGAG
The DNA here is from genome assembly GCA_016271365.2 of Neoceratodus forsteri. Taxonomy (NCBI): domain Eukaryota; kingdom Metazoa; phylum Chordata; order Ceratodontiformes; family Ceratodontidae; genus Neoceratodus; species Neoceratodus forsteri. The sequence goes on from CM057453.1 coordinate 87,832,674, forward strand.
CTTGTACCCTCTTCCTCAACTGCACCAGTTTGCTCTTTCTAGCTGAGTGATTATGGAAGTTGCTGGTTTGAGAAGATGTTGGCTCTGATTTGTTTTCTCAGGATGTATGCATGCATTTGGTATTTTGGGAAGTGATGACCAGTCCACCAACAGCAGGGGTGTGAGCTGCATCTTACTCCCCTTTATTTAGTTTAAACTACCTGTATAGACATTGAATTTTTGTCCGAGTGCTCACACACCTTCTCTGTTAAGGTGCAATGCATTGTATTTAAAAAAGCTTTTTCCCAAAAGTTGTGCCAGTTCCCCATGTAGTGGTATCCCTTGTCTTGGCACCAATCACACAGCCATGAGTTGAATTTGTCTACTTCAATCTCTGACTGACTCGGTGCTTTTTCCTTTTTTCCCACACTGGCAGTACTTCTGAGAAGTCTAATTTGGATGGAAGGGAAGAAAGTTTGTTGGCCTGGTCCTCGAAGTGTTTCTTGGCCTCTTGAACTGTGTGATTTGCCAAGTCATTGTTACCAAGGTGTATTGCTATATGTGTAACATCCGCTGATTCTTGCACAATTGTCTTTATGTGGTCAGTGTTCCTACTTGCAGAGGCTCCTGGTAGACACTTTACCATGATGTCACGTTTAACATTTTGCATTAGGTAGTTTTCCACTCCTTGGATCATGGAATCCCCGATTATGAGAATTTTGCTTTTGTTAATATTTGTGTCATTTTTATTTTGATTTTTAATATTTTTGTTGTTATTGCACTGGTTTTGGTATTGTTGATGGTTATTTTTTGAGTATCAGTATTTTTGTTTTTATCGTAGTTTGTACTGATTTATTTGACATGTTAGCTTTTTTGGAGTTTGATTTCTTTACCTTGTATTACTTTGTTTATGGTTGGTAGCAGTGCAGCAAACCTGTTTTTGGTTTGGATAGCCGGGAAATTATCCTGGTTGTTGGCTTCCTTCCTGGGCCTCCTATGATGCCTCTTTTTCCTTACTACCTGTCAGTCTCTGGGCCCTGCCTTGAGTCCTGGCCCCTGGCTGACCATGATGGTACTGGTGATGGTGGAGGGTTGAGGAGATGTGTTACAGAGTTTCCTGTACTGGAGGTCATATATTATAGTCATGGCCCCGATTTTTTTGCGGCACTTTGGAACAAAGTTCTATCGAAGGGTTCCCATTTGCCACAGAACTTCTGTGGCGGTGAATGGTTATTTCTGCAGCAATTCTGCAGCACAGATCTGTTTCACTATTCCCCTTATTGTTATACTTCTTTGTTGTTTTTCTTCATATTTAATATTTTCTTAGTAAAGTGTTTATATTGTGACATTCATCGATAACATTCAGTACATAAAGACATGAGTGCAAAGCACTATTGGTTTCAAAGAAGACAAAGCAAGTCTCTGCATACATTTGTATTGTTATGAATTTTTCACCACAACAGTGTATGCTGTGAAAAGTTTTTTGGGGAGGTATTTTTGTGGTGTAATGTGACATTCTTATGTAAATATATTTTTTTCCTTGAACTATCTTTCATGCCCTTCACCCACAGGACACATCTGGAAACAAGCTGTTTCAGATCAGTGTTCCTGGTAATAGTTTTGAAAGATGTTTGACAGACAGATAGATAGATAGATAGATAGATAGATAGATAGATAGATAGATAGATAGATAGATAGATAGATAGACGACAGACAGACAGACTTGTTTGTGTATGTTTATGTTCATATGTGTCGTTGTACGTTATGTCACTTTTTCAGTAAGACAAAATGTTTTTATCTGCAAAAAAATCATTTTCACAACTATGTGTGTCTTTGTTTTATTTATACTGTGAAATTAAAGATGTCAGATTCACTGCACACCACCTTCACATATCTTCATGAGGGTCATGATGTTTCATGCATTCCACATAAAACATAATAATACTGCATTGCTTAGGACACCAGACAAGCCTTACACACATCAAAAGCATGTTTTTTTGCAAGAATTTGACACACACCCATGCACCCGGAGAATAATCATTTTTGTATGTTTCATACATTTATTTTGACATCCCAGTAGGGGTTCAGTTGGTTAATTTAGAACGGTTGCACATCAGTATAGATGGATAGATAGATAGATAGATAGATAGATAGATAGATAGACAGACAGACAGACAGACAGACAGACAGATAAATAGATAGACAGACAGATAGATAGACAGATCTGATTTTTTTTTGTATTGTTTTTGTTATTGTAGCATGATATGTAGTAGGGTGGAGGCCAGGAGAGTCACAGAGGCTTCAGTTAAAATTTAAATCCCAGTTCGGAGCAGGACTCAGCTCTGGAGGGCATAAAATCCATGCTTTCAGCAGAACTTAACTCAGCCCAGGGTCCCAGTGTGGGGGGGTGCAATTTACTGTGGCTGAGTGCCAGCCAGGACAGGGATACAACAAATCTTCACACTGTCTATATAATCAAAAATTATTCAGGAAAAGCAAGTGTTAAAAAACTCATTTTGGTTACACAGTGTGCTGATTTCTTTTGTCCCTGACCTGGCTGGCACCAAGAAAAGATTATTAATTTATTTTATTTTAAAAAGAACATAAAATATTAAAGGGTTGGGGTGTTAATCACCACATTATGAGAAAGAAGTATTGCAGTTTGTGGCACATTTATTTTAGTTGAAAGCTTTTAAAAATGAATTTTAATTTTTTTTAATTTTAATGAGGACTATTAAGGTCACACTACTGAAAGAACCTAGATGTAAACAGAGTCTACTCACACATGTACAGATAGCACTCACACTGGTTGAGATCATGACAAGCTTATAAAATACATTTCTATCTAAGCACAATAGCACTTTCAAACTAGATTATGCCATAAACAAATATTTAGAGACAATTATTTTATTGTTTTATTGCCCCAGCAAGGGGGGGGGGGGCGATATAATTAGGCTGGCAGTAGCAGAACTGGAAAAAAACCTCTGACCCATGTAATTACATGGAGTCGGCCACCATTGCTTTTGAACTTTTTTAGGAAGCCAGAATACCAGATATGAATATCAGAATCCAAAACTGGCATTTAATGAAAACCGATTCCCAGCTTTAGAGCTTGTCTGCTGCTTTCAACAAGAATACTCCAGCCAAAATTCAAAATACAACTGCAACTTTACTTTGTATAAGTTTACCATTAAAATGGAAACTAAATGAGCCATTTATAAACAGCATCACTTAGTACAAAACTAAAATACATAGATACATAGACACTGTTGGCAGATAAGGGCCTACAGCCCACCCAGTCTGCCCATTTGAGCTTGTAAGTTCACTTTATGTTTTCCTAGAAGTCTGTTGCCCCTTAACCCTGACCTCCAGAATTCTTTTGTCTAGCCCATGCATTCCTATATCCCATAATTGTTTTCAGCCCCACCACTTCCTCTGGCAGGGTGTTCCACTTGTCCACCACCCATTCTGTGAAGAAATTCTTCCTCATGTTTCCTCTGAATCATCCTCCCTCCAACTTCATCCCATGACCTCTAGTCCTGGAACATCATTTTTGCTTAAAAATAGTGTATTCCTGCACCCTGTTCCTCCCTGTAAGATACTTGTATGTCTCTACCATACTGTATCCCCTATCTCCCTCCTCTCCTCCAGGGAGTACATATTCAATTCCTTCAACCTGTCCTCATAAGACTTGTGATGCAATCCATGTAGCATCTTTGTTGCCCTCTTCTAAACCTTCTCTGCTCTGTCTATGTCCTTATGCAAGTAAGGTCTCCAGAACTGTACACTGTAGTCCAGGTGGGGCCTCATTAGTGTCTTATATAGTGGAATTACGACCTCCCTTTTCCTACTGGTGATGCCCCTGCCTATGCATCCCAGCATCCTATTTGCTTTACCTGCTGCCTTGTCACACTGTTTCCCTACCTTGAGGTAATCAGAGATGATAACCCCAAGATCCCTTTCCTGCTTAGTGCATGCTATATCCTCACCCCCAACTGATATATTGTGCCAGGGTTTTTGTGCCCCATATGCATTATCTTGCACTTCTTTGCATTGAATTTCAACTGCCAAACCCCTGACCATTCTTCAAGTTTCTGCAGGTCCCTTCTCATTCCGTCTACACCCTCTGGTGTGTCTACTCTGTTACAGAGCTTTGTGTCATCAGCGCACAGGAAAATTCTGCCTTCTAGGTCCTGTGCAATGTCACTGATGAAGATGTTGAATAGGACTGGTCCCAGCACTGATCCCTGTGGTACCCTACTGGTCACTCTTCCCTCTGTGGAGTGACAGCCATTTACCACGACCCCTCTCTGTGTCCTGCCACCCAGCCAGTTACCTACCCACCACACTACTGTCCTGCCCACACCCATATTCCCCAGTTTGTATAATAGTCTTCTATGTGGCACCGTGTCAAAGGCCTTGCTGAAGTCCAGATAGACCATATCCACTGCCCTCCCTTGATCCACCTCTCTAGTCACCCAGTCAAAAAATTCAGTGAGGTTGGTCTCACATGACCTCCCCCTGGTGAAACCATGCTACCTTGGGTCCTGTATATAAGGACTACTTTTTATTTTTAAACTTTAAAATCTCTAAAATATAAATATTTTTTAAATAGTTATTTTTTTTATTCCGGGAACCCAATTTACAAGTACAATAAGATACTCCAAGGCATTGATTGTCCAGGGTTAATCCACTACCTGGAGATGAAGATAGATTGTACAAGTTCCCTGTGCCTCGCTGCACACCCAGTCACGCATTAACTCCAGACAACCAATGCTTTGCCATGCCTTGTGTGTGTGGCAACTGATGTTCCATGCTAATAGCCACATCACAGGCACCCCCCCCCCCGAGGCACAGCAATTGGGTAGGCAGAGGTAGAGCGCACCCACTGACACAGTACTTTACTGTCAACTTTTTTTTCAAAATGGGCTGGTAGAAGACACTAAAAAAAAACAGAGTGAGCACATCAGCATGGTATTAGCGCACAGCTGTTTTGTATTATTAATGCAAAGTAAAATACTGAGATAATAATACGAAACAGCTAACAGCCAGAACTGCTCCTTTCTGCTTACCTGTGACATCTTTCTCTCTCTCCCTCTCAATTTTGCCTCACAGAAGAGGTCACTGTCAGTCACTGTCAGTCAGCAGATGGGATAGGGTATTTAATATATAATTAAGCTCATACTGCCTAAACCCCCAAACAATAATCATTGTTCTCAGCTCCCAATTCTCAAAACTTCATATTGCGAATATTCAGAGTTTGTCACCTGCATACACTTCAGAGGTCAGATCTATTTGGGAGGTCACAGCCTAATGCGATGTGCTATGAAAACAGCTCTCTCTCTCTCTCTCTCTCTCTCTCTCGCCTGCTCAAATTTGCCACTTACCCTAACACTGGGACAGGGGCTTTTAGTAGAATACTAACAAAGTTGGAGAATAAAAAAATAAATAAATAAATAAAGGGACATGACTAAGGTGTGTAGTGCTTCAGATTCTTTTCTAGTACACCAGTTTTGCCAGTAACAATCATGTCCCTGTACCAGAACCAAGCTCTTGCACTATTGTATGACAAGCAACTAATTGGGAATTTTTCCAAGGAGGACGGCAGTTACTGTGTATATCTTATCATGTTTGTTTGTCAGAATAGGGGCTGTATAACCTGTATCTTTTATCTCTTGTCCTTATCAGTACACTGAATGCAGCTTTTCAAAATGCAAGGTAAAACTGCCAGGAGGATTTTTTAATGTCTACTATTGCCATCATATTTGTAATTCCATGAGAGTTCCGCGGCCAGCCTTGACATCCTTGGCAGTTCCACGGCCGGCTGTGACTTCTATAGCTGAGGCACAATTCCATGGGTGAGGCACAATTCTGTGAATTACCATGGATAGTTCTGTAGCCACAGAACAGCAGAAAACATGGGGCCTTGATTATAGTCCAAGTATCCTGTAGTTGGGCTGCAAGATCTGCTATGGTGCAACACACACAGCAGGGTCCTGGTTGCCATTTGTAGATCCTATTGTACAATTCACCACAGTTTTCTCAACAGACAAGGTCCATTTTTTTTTGTTTTGTTTTAGTTGAGAGGTAGTGCTGATTCCTGTTTCTTGGCAGGAAGTTTGGATGAAAAAGGAAACAGAACAGTGAGGGTTTTTTTTGTACCTTAGCACTTCCTAACAGGTGTTGCAGGCAACGCTACATGCCTATAAAGCAAGAGCAGTCAGGGGAGGGTGGGATTAGAGGAGGGTGGGTGGGCATATCAGACTGTTCCCTGTATGATGCAGAAAACAATTAGGTAGCTGTTGAACAGATGCGGTCTAGCTTGTACTCCTTCAAGGAAAGAAGGAATCTAGTAACTAGCCAGTTGTTCTGCCCTTTGGCTCAGAAAAGCTCTATGGAGTCCCTGCTGCTTGCAGTAAAAACTCCTGCCTATTGTCCAGAACTGCTGTCAAGGAATCCCTGCTTCTTAACCTATCAGAGTCTGCCTTCCCTCTGTAACTGGTCTCTCTCCCAGTCGGTAAAGATCAGTGAAGCTCAGCAGACAGTAAGGCTAGGAATGAACTGCATTTGACATATGCCTCCTATGGTTTCCCTTTGTGTCTGAGCTGTTATGGAGTTATGGAGGAGTTGTTTGAGAGAAGCAATGGTCTGGGAAGTGACAGCTAGTAGGACCAATAGATCATCTGTGTTTAGAATGGCTCGGTGTTCCTGGTCTTGCACTGTTATCCTTGCCAGTATGTGGTGGTATCTGGTAGCAGTGGCCAGGGGTTCAATGGCTAAAAGGAAGAACAGTGGCAAGACAGGACACCCTTGCTGCTGGAGATGAAAGGGATGAGAGAGGAATCCATTACTAAGGACATTCAGTTATAGTTTACTATAAAAGTTATGCACCCCCTCATGAAAAAAGGTACAAAACCCATGGCTTTCATGGCGATATAGAGATATATCCCCACACAAAGGAACTGAAGGCCTTTTCAAAATCCACTGTAAAAGTGGAAGCCGGGGTGGGAATGGTCTGTGACACATGATACAGATTTAGGAAGGTGTGAAGATGGTTGGCACTAAATCTGCCCTTGACTTAACCATCTTGGGCTAGATATGTCAAGTGTGGCAACAAGGGCTGTAGCCTCTGGGCTAGTATTTTTGCAAATCCTCACAACAAGAACAGCTCCAATGGGTCAGAGGTGCAGTAAAAACTTCAATAAGTCCAAAGAAATAAACTGCAGCTCACTATCGCTAGGATAAAGTTTATCTATTTATTAATTGAAAATGTGTTACACATAGTATGTCCACTCGACACAGAATCCCAGAGATTCTGTGTCAGTGGGTGCCTTTTTATGTTTGGCAGCACATTTTAAATTAATAAATACAGTAAGCTTTATCCTAGCAGTGGTGAGTGCAGTTTATTGCCTTGGATCTATTATTTTTGTAAACACCTTTCCATCCAAATTTATCAACAAGATAGGACAAAAACTACCAGGAATATTGGGTCTTTGTGCTTTTTAGGTAGTATGGTAACAACGGCCTCACTAAGGGACTGGGGAAAGAAGTTCAGTGTTAGGTGATGGGGGAGAGAAGTCTCAGTGAGTTCTCCATGAAAACTCTGGTGAGCAGAGGGATAATATTTTCAGTCAAGGACTGATATGGGTTGATCATGAGTCCATCTCCACCAGAGGATTTGCATTTGTTTATTGAATGGATGGTCTCACAGACCTCTTGCTCTTAGGCTGGTCTGGTGATAGCTGCAGGAGATGAACATATTTTTTAAAACAATCTATGCTTAAAAGTTTAGTGGCAGTAATGTGAATGGGAGCAGTGTTATTCAGTGTATGAATGGGATGAGAACAAAGAAAAAGTGCCACCATGTACATAATAAATGGTTTAAGGTCATGTGCCACCATACATTGTTATTAAACATGTGATGGGAGTAAAAGGTTAAGAGTATGATGCCACAGATAACAGCATGACTTTTTCAACTGACAGTGTTGCCATGCACTCGCAGCGGGAGACAGGGGCTTTATGACTGATGTCATTATTCAATAAAGACCAGTGGCAGGTTTGGCTACTTGGTGGCTCTGAATATTTAAGCAAGGCTACTGGTACAATAGCTCTGATGAAGTTCTGACATCAGAGCAAAATGTTAGAATGTCTTTGCATGCACTTGTGGATGCATATCTGTCATTCCCCTGAGCTGGATATCCTGAAACAGGAATGAAGAATGAGCTACAGGCTCTACAAAGCTGGGTAAGCTTGCAGTGAAATTCATCTAGCAATCTAGTAGGTGCAGATAAAATTGAAGTATACAACTAACTAACTGGTCAACAAACTAAGAAAAAAATCCAGATTAGCTCTAGCTCATGGTATGTGCAATATATGCTCAACATATGACTTTTTTGTACGTCAGGTGTAATAAATCTATGTCATTCTTTGCACAATAATAAGAGCAAGGGTGGTTTCTTCTAACAATTTAAACAGCACACAAGTGCTCAGTTCTGGCTATGCACAATGACCTCGTATGCCTTGTATGTTTCCCATATGATCCTGTCAGACACCACTCCATTGTCAGTGTACAATAGGAATGAGAGTGTTTCCTTCTTTGCCCAGAGGATAAATGTAGGGTCCAAGAATAATAATGGGTTCAGATGCCAGGACAAGGATTTAGGGGTATATAGACCCTAAACAGTAGTAAGGGTCATGGACTCGTGAACAGACATCACAGTAGGATCTGGGGATGACAGCCATAGGTCTATCCTGCTAGAAAACAGATGAGGGTTGAGAAACAGCAGTCCCTGTCAGAAGGGTGAGATAACAGCCAAACATCTGTGTGTGATTAATATTGTATAAGGGCTTTAAGAGAGGAGGCTGATTTGTGATGGTTCTGATTAATTGTAGGTGTGACCTAAGGATGATTCTGGGTAAGAATGAAATCCTCCCCCAGGAGAAGAAGAGGGACAGGGTATTGTTAATGATAGTGAGCTCATCACTGAGAGTTGGGAAGAGGGATTGGTCATCTGAGTTAGGGGCACAAACATTAGGAAGGATGAGGGGGACATCAGGGGTCTGGACTTTGGCCAGTACCCACTGACCCTCCTTGTCAGGTTTCGTGGAGATTATGGACCAGTGTAGTGACTTATGGAGCAGAATAGCCACCCCACATTTTGTGGTAGTTGCAGATTTGTGTTCTTCACCATGCACCCATTCTCTTTTTAAACTGCAGATTACTTTAGATAGTAGTTATGTCTCTTGGAGGAATGCAACCTTCGCTTAAGTTTTTAAGTTTTGTGAGAATTTTCTTACATTTGATGGGGAAGTTAATACTCTTCACAGTCATTTTAGTGGCCATGGTATTAGTAATTGCTGTTAAATGCATTGACTAGTGGGTCCCTCCATATCGGGGGAAATTAGGGTGGGTTTTGTCATCCCAGTCTGAGGGACAACATTTCTCTAGGAACAACTGTTAAAGTTTCAGTACATCCAATATGTCCTAGCACCATATGCATTCATAACAGGTGACACCCTAATCAACAAATACCCAACAGGGGCAAAAGAAGCTGCCATAGTCAATAATTTCCCATTGTTTACCCCAAACCCTTCCCCAACCCAAAATGGAACTGTATGGGCAGCGCAGAAGGTAAATCCCACATATTTCCATCACTTCAAAGAATTGCACATCATCTGTTACTGGAATGTCAGTATAACGCCCTTGTAACCAACTAAGGTCCTGGAGTAGGGGCTTCTAATGGTGCACCCCCCCCCCACCACCACCTTCAATTAAAAAAGAATTGAACATTCTAAGTTTATCTTAATAACAATAAAAGTCAGCAAACAACAGAACATTGAACATTGGTTATATAACTTACATACATAACCCACAGGGTGAAAGATGGGCTAGGTCTAGGTACCTTGGCCCTTGCACATATTCTGCTGCTCAGTCTCCCTAGTCTTAGTATCAGCTGACATGGTTACAGAAACTGATGTTATAAGCAATCTAGCTGGACAGGGACAGATTTGAAGGAGTAATGTAAATTACGTTCCCCCAGAATTGGGGGGTAGCCAAGCCAGCATTGTAAAAAATAGTTGGTGGTGGCATAAAAGTAAACATCAGCACACCTATGTTGGTGATAGGGTCCCCATTCATACAGGCAATCAGAAAAAAAACAGGAGCAGATATCCTGTTCTGTGAATGATTAAGAGGGATTTACATTTACTGTTAAAATAGTTGGGGTATGTATGACCCAAGGGGCACCTTTCGCAGAGCCAAATGGCAGCTGGGACCATAGGTGTGATGTGCTCACCAGTGATAGCCCCATTTCAATTTCCAGGTTCCAGTACTCACCTATGGAGGTCTGGTCAAAGGTAGAGATGCAGCAAAGTTTAACTCCGCCAGCGAAGTTGGGGCGAAGTCATCAACTCTGCGTTGCTAAACGCTATGCGAATTCCTCATAGAATTACACTACTTCACCTTATAACGACTTTGCCCCATTACGACTTCACTTTATAGTTACTTCGTGTTCACTTCACATTGGTTTCTGTTGAACATGTAGTGAGTCATAATTGAAACAGCTCGCAGATCACATGTGTTACAGTCTGCCGATCACATGGCTCAGGCAGGAAGTTAATCAGGCAAGACAGTGAAAGACTTTCACTTTCACATTACCTAGTGTGGGAGAAAGAGATTTTGTGATAGAGGAGACAGGAGAGACAGATATATTGAATCTGCTTGACATTTTTACTTTTTTTGTTAATTAGCTGGGGTTTTTTTGTATTTTGATTGCTTCTAGTGTTGATTTGCGCACCTTGTTTAGTACAGTAATTAACTGTTAATTTTTTGTGTGTGTGTGTGAGTAAAATGGAGAGAGGCGCTTTTGGTGCATGGAGAGGAGAGCGTATGGGGGTATGCACATGCAGTGGTATCCAGTGCCTGAAAAGGAGAACCTTATATCATGTGAGTGGTCCCCTCCCTAAAGCAAGAGGTAGTGGTGCCATGGAAGCACCACCTACTACTACTAATGTCCCCACCGCCACCACCTGCCATGGCCCATGTGCCAGCAGTTCAGCAGCAGCAGGAATTGATAGAGAAGCTGCAGCAGTCTCACCATCATCATCATCATCAGCAGCAGCAGGTAGCCCCTCCCAATTGTGCAGCAGCCAAAAACACCTGGGCCCCCCACCTGTGCCTGGTCCTCCCTGCACCTCTGTTGTGTGGGATTTTTCAGTCCAGTGCCTTGTGTTGATGACCCCAGTGTTGTTAAGTGTAATATCTGTGGTGTGGTTGTGCATTGTGGGCCTAAGGAAAGTCATCTGGGGACAGGTGCGCAGTGCACCCACCTTGCAAACCACCACCATGCACAGGGGGAGGCCAAGGTTGCTGAACAGGGCAACAGGTAGCAGCACAGCCTCCACCTGCACATGGGGTAAAGTGTAGTCGGGCCATGGAGCAAGTGGCTGCTCCAGAACCTGCAGAGGATGTTGGCAACCCTGCAAGAATGCCTGCCATACAGGCAATTCAGGCCTGATGTGGAGTGAGTTGGACCACCTGAACAACAGGGTTGCAAACCTGGAGTAGCAGTTGGAGTGCATCAAAGGACACCAACTCCAAATTATGGCCATTCTCCAACTGCTTCTCTCACACCATAATGTGAAGCATTATGTTTTGTTTGTCCATGCATCCACCACCATCTCCATGAAAAAATACTTCCTGATGCCCCTGATCTGTCCCCCCTCTATCTTCACATTTTGCCCCCTTGTTTTTGCACATATCTTTTTCTGAAATATACTACCCTCTTGGACATTGTTGATTCCCTTGATGTACTTTAAAGTTTCTATCATGCCCCCATTCCCTCCTTTCCTTAAGGGTATACATATTAATCTCATTTAGTCTGTCTTCTTCTTATGGGTTCTCATGCAGCCTCTGCACCATTTTAGTTGCCCTCCTTTGGACTGCCTCCATCCTCTCTATGTCCTTGTTGAGATTTGGTCTCCAGAACTGTACATTGTATTCCAGATGAGTTCTCACCAAGTATCTTTACATAGGGATAATAACTTCCTGTTTTTCAGTGGCGACTTGAAGGTGATGCCTCTCTTATGCATCCCACTCCCTCCCAGTATATCCCCAGCCCTCCTTACTGACTTCTCACATTGCTTGCCTACCTTCAGGTCATCTGATATGACTACCCCCGGTCCCTTTCCATTTGTGTAGTTTTTATCCCCCCCCCCCACCACCACCCATTGTGTACTGTTTGGTGTCTAGCTAACATTTTATGTTCTGTCTTTTTTTTCTCATAACCTTTTTGCCATCCCCAAAATGTTAAGAACACCCCCCAAAAACAGTTTAAAGAAAATAACCTAAAAAATGGTGTCCTTCCCTACCTTAAATTCCTAGTTAATATAATCTCTGTTGTTTAAAACAGGAAACAACTACAGAATCAAGCCATACAAAAGTGAGGTTACTAGACTTCAGGAGGGTTGACTTTGGCAAGATGGGAGAGTGCCTTAGAAAAGCACTAGCAAACAGGCTAGAAGGAGAGGTGAAGCAACAATGGGGAAACATCAGAACTGCCATCACAGAGGCAACAAGCCTTTGTGTGAAGCAAATAAACAAATCAAAATGAAAGAAAAAGCCACTATGGTTCTCAAAAGAGGTGGCAGGGAAAGTCAGGGAGAAAAAGATAGCATTCAGGAAGTATAAGGAAACACAGAAGGAGCAGAACAGAGAGCTGTGCCAGTTAAGGCAGAAGGAAACAGGGACGGAAGTCAGAATAGCAAAGGCCCAAACTGAGGAAAAGATAGCCAACTCAGTTAAGACGGGGGATAAAACCTTTTATAGGTACATCAGGGAATGTAGAAAGACAAAGGGAGGGATAGTGAGGCTGAATAGAATGGACGGTGGGTGGGCAGAGAGGGACAGTGAAAAAGCAGGGATACTGAATGAATATTTCTGCTCAGTATTCACAAAAGAGGAGATGGGGAAGGTGCCTAATCCAATTAACAGAAGCACTCTTGATGGGGGGTGATCCCAGTCCTTTCACAGAAGAAAGGGTTCTGAAAGAACTCCTAAAACTGAAGATGGACAAAGCAATGGGGCCTGATGGAATTCACCCCAGAATTCTAAAACAATTAAGGGGAGAACTGGTGAAACCACTGACTACCCTTTTTAACAAATCATGGGAGGATGGTGTGGTACCTGAGGACTGGAGGAAGGCAGATGTGATTCCCCTTGACAAAAGTGGGACCAAGGAAACTACAGAAAGAATTGCTGAGCACCTAGAGGCCAGTGGGGCACAGGACCCAAGGCAGCATGGGTTCACAGCGGAAGGTCACGTCAGACAAATCTAATTGATTTCTTTGACTTGGTGACCAAAGTAATAGACCAGGGAGGGGCTATGGGCATGATCTACCTAGACTTTAGCAAGGCATTTGACACAGTCCCACACAAAAGATTAATTTGTCAAATTAACCAGCCTGGGAGTGGGTCCCAGGGTGGTAGCCTGGGTAAAACATTGGTGGACAACAGGACACAGAAGGTAATTGTAAATGGAGTCCACTCTGAAGAAAAAGGGGTCACTAGTGGGGTACTGCAGTGTTTAGTACTGGCTTCAGTCCTTTTTAATGTCTTTATAAGTGACATTGCAGAGGGACTAGAAATAAAAGTATGCCTCTTTGCAGATGACACAAAGATCTGCAACAGGGTTGATACACAAGGAGGAGTGGAAACATAGAAATATAGAATTTGATGGCAGATAAGGACCGCTTGACCAACCCAGTCTGCCCATTTTTCTACCTAACAGATAAGCTGCAGATCCTAATTATCCAACAGCTTACTTCCTCCTACCCCCCCAGGACTGCCTTATGTCTGTCCCATGCATTCTTGAACTCCCCCACTGTTCTTGACTCCACAACCTCCTCAGGGAGGCTGTTCCATTCATCCACAACCCTCTCTGTGAAAAAATACTTCCTCACATTACCTCTGAGCCATCCCCCCCTCTATCTTCAAATTGTGCCACCTTGTTCTTGCACATCTCTTTTTCTGAAAGATGCCACCCTCTTGGACTTTGTTGATTCCCTTGAGGTACTTGAAAGTTTCTATCATGTCCCCTCTCTCCCCCTCCTTTCCTCAAGGGAAAGGATGAGAAGGGACTTGGCAAGGTTGGAGGAATGGTCAGAAGTATGGCAGCTTGGATTCAATGCAAAGAAGTGCAAAATAATGCACCTGGGCAACAAAAACCCAAGGGAAGATTACACAATGGGTGGGGGGAGGTAGTAACAACAATAAAAATGGAAAGGGACCTGGAGGTAATTATATCAGATGACCTTAAGGTTAGAAAGCAATGTGAGAAGGCAGTAGGAAGGGCTGGGGTATACTGGGATGTATAGGGAGAGGCATCACCAGCAGAAAACAGGAAGTTGTTATCCCTCTGTACAGACAGTTGGTGAGACCCCATCTGGAGTACTGCTTCCACTTCTGGAGACCCCATCTCCGCAAGGACATAGACAGGATAGAGGCAGTCCAGAGGACGGCAACTAAAATGGTGCAGGGTCTGCAAGAGAAGCCGTATGAGGAGAGACTAAAGGAGCTTAATATGTGTACCCTTGAGGAAAGAAGGTAGAGGGAGGACAAGATAGAAACTTTTAAGTACCTCAGTGGAATCAACAAAGTCCAAGAGGGTAGCATCTTTCAGAAAAAGAGACGTGCAAGAACAAGGGGACACAATTTAAAGATAGAAGGGGGGCTGTTTAGGGGCAATGTGAGGAAGTATTATTTCACAGAGAGGGTAGTGGATGCATGGAACAGCCTTCCTGAGGAGGTTGTGGGGTCTAAAACTGTGGGAGAATTCAAGAATACATGGGACAGACATAAAGCAATTCTTGGGGGGGGTAAGAAGAAATAGGCTGTTGGTTAACTAGGATCTGCAACTTATCCTGTAGGTAGGGAAATGGACAGAGTAGGTGGGCCAAGCAGTCCTTATCTTCCTTCAAAGTTTATGTTTCTAGTTTTTTTTTTGACAGTAATGAATTATTCCTGTCATGTTGTGCATTGAAGTGCAGCAGTGAGCAGTGCAATAATCTGTTAAAGAGCAGGTGCACACTGTCATGTACCAAGTCCCTCTCAAACATGTGTGAGAGATGAGTTAATCCAGTGTTGATGGTATAAATAATATATACCATGCAGTCTCGTCCATTAAAGTAGGAACAGTCAGTATGGCTGTCAGTGGCCTATCCACAGCTTAATCATCCACAGCAACAGCAGTAAAATACATTTCCCAAAAGTTTATTTTACTGGAAATCTTGTGATGGTGGTCTGACGAGCAGCAGCAATCCACTGCAGCTCCGTACCTCTCCTGATTAAAATGACTGCTACCTGCTGAATCTACACTATTATTCAGCCTTAAACCAGCCTACAACATCTTAAGAAGTGTACTGGACTCTGGTAAATAGAAACAAATGGAGGTTTACATGAAGAAAGCGCCTCCTCTGCACTCTTCTCCCCCAACTCCAGAGAAGGACAATGCAGCAAAGCGCCCTAAATCCCAGGCTGCAGGCTCAATGAAGAATCTATCAGCCATGACTGCTCTAACTGAGGAAAGATTCTTAGAGATAACGAACCCCATGCAAGTGCAAATAACAAATATCTCGGAAGACCTGCATCAAATGAAATCTTCTGTGGAATCCCTTACCATGCTGGTGGGAGACTCGGAAACCAGGCTGATTTCCTGAGAGAAGAAGCAGGACAAAGCTGAGCTAGTCATCAAGAACACTGGCCGGAGGATTAAGAAGCTGGAGGAGAAACTTGAAGATTTAGAAGGAAGGAGCAGGCAGAACAACCTTCTAATTATTGGGGTGCCAGAAAAGGAGGAAGAAAATGCCCCAATACTATTTTCACAAAGATTTTGTGAAAAAATTTCAGGCCCTTCCCTGAATGGCCCAACCTATATTATAGAACGAGCACACTGGTCCCTTCATCCCCCTCTTCCAGCAGGCTCCCCACCCAGACCCCTCATCTTTAAACTCCTTAATTTTCTCAACAAACAGCACATGCATGCTAAGGTTAAAACACTGCAGGAGGTGCAATGGGAGGGATGCAAGATTCGCATTACGCAAGACCTCCCACAGTCTGTCCGCGCAAAGAGGCAGGAATTACACCCGACAGTGTTGAAGCTGATTGTCGCAGGGAAACCTTTTCGGATGTGATACCTGGCGGGGTTTCAAGTCAAGAAAGGGGACCAGAAGCTGTCCTTCGAGTCCCAGGAACAGGCAGCACAAGAGCTCAAGGTTTTATTTCCAGATCTGTTTAAATGAAGAAGCACGCAAATGACTGGCGCTATTTCTCCTGCTATGGAAAACTGTGAGTAACAATTTTTTTGGCTAAGTACACAACTCATATCAGTAGCCAAGTTTTTTATTGAGGGGTCTAACTCAATCTGAAACAGTATATCTACCGCTTCCAATCATCTGTAAGCTGAACAGGTATTGGAACACTAGGCCCTGCTTATTTAAAGTGATGCTGTGTTCTAAAGTTCTTGTTTGGGAACTGTGGTCATGACTACTCCAAAAAACAGTGACGACACCATTGGGGCCTGCTAGGGGGGAAGAAGGACAAACTGACTGTTGTCCAAGATACTTCCATATTACCACTCACTAAAAATGCTTCTGTCGTGGCTTATTATTGAGGGGAAAGCTTCAGAACTTTGCTGACATTGATAGTACTATGGCTTCCCTCACCAGAGGTGATCCTAATGCTACTGCTGGTGGGACAGATGTTTTGTTTAAAAGCTGTACCTCCAAGCTCACAGCTCTTTTCATTTTGCATGGTTCCTTTCATGACATGCAGAAAGCTCTTTGGTTATACTGCTAATGAACACCCGAGAACTAGGGTTCGTGTCCCCGGGGTACCTGGAGATACTTTCAATTTTTTCTTGACTTTAGCCAGGCTTGCAGCAGATGTGTGTATTTGGGGTTCTAGACTGACATGGACCTAACCTCTGTCTGCAGGAGGATCCTTACTCTCCCATTAAGCCCTTAAAGGATTGCAAGGAAATGATTTCATACTGAGTCCCACAAACCTTATTTGGCCATTCAATTTGCCTAAACTTCCAAAATGTTGTTATAACTGTTCTTGTTATGAATGTAGGTTGTTATAATAATGTTTAGATAATGGTAGCGGGGGGGGGGCTCTGCATGGTCTCAGATTAGCACAAAGACATTGCCTGACGGTGTGAGCTGAGTGGTGCAGTTGCTTAGAACTGGGGTTAGCTTTTTCTTTGTTTTTTAGAAGCTGGGTACTTTAGGGAGCTTAATAATGGGGGGAGAGCAGTTGTGCAGCAGGATGGTATGTACAAATGTTTCTATGTAACAGCCTTGTTTCTGGGGGAGAGGGGGCCAAATGTGTCAGTTGCAATAAGTAGTATAGGACATGCTATACTAACTACAAGTACACACTGTGGTCATTGCTTGTGCCCTGGGCTATTGGGAACTTTGGTACAATTTCTCTAGTGAGAGTGCCTTATTTCTTACCAGATCCCAAACACTCTCTGGGTAGAATTTAATATGAGTGGCCTTTATAAAACAGTATTTTGGAATGTCAGAGGAGCTCAAGATAGGTGTAAAAGGCAAATAATTCTTTGACACCTTCTGCATTTAAAAGTAGGGATTGTCTGCTTTCAAGAGATGCAGCTCTAAAGGGAGGATGTAGCCTGTTGTGCAAAAGCTGGGTGGGACAAGCATTCAGGGACGGGATATCCACTAGTAGTGGAGGAGTGGCAATTTTGTTTGATAAAAAAGTCCCCTTTAAACCGGACCAGGAAATTTGGGATCCCAATGGCCGTCCCGCTGCCCCATGGTTTAATGGGGCTCTGAGAGGGTTGCGAAGGATGGGACGTAGGTTGGAGAGTCGTTGGAGGAAGACCACCACTGATGCCGACCACCTTATTTTGCTAGAGCATTATAAACTCTACCAAACAGCAATTTCCCATAAGAAGGCAGAATTCCTGTCCAGGGAAATTTCTGTCGCATGGAATCGACCGGCTCAGCTCTTCAGAACTGTTGACAGACTGTGCAACCAAGCCTGTCAGCAGATCCGTCGAGTCTTTACTAAAACTGATTGTGAGGAGATAACTCGATTCTTTGCGAGTAAGGTTGAAGACATCAGGAGGGAGTGCCTCCAACCTCATTCCAAGGCTGTTGCAGTTGATCAGTGTCCTGTCGTAGAGCCCGGAGTTTCCTGGAGTACCTTTGACCTGCCGGATCTCGTAGACACTATGAGGATTGTCCAAGAGATGCGTCCCACATGCTGTAGTTTAGACCCTGGCCCTACCTCCCTGATTTTGGGTTGTAGTGAGATCATTGGCCCGGTCTTAGTTCGGATTATCCAGTGTTCTTTAGATATGGGAGTTTTTCCTTGCTCTCTGAAGGAAGGGGTGGTGATTCCCCTTCTGAAGAAAGCTTCTTTAGACCCAGATGACCTAGCAAACTACAGGCCAATCTCTAACCTCCCTTTCGTGGGGAAGGTTATTGAGGAAGTTGTGGTGGCTCAATTGGATAACCATTTGACCAACCATAGTTTATACGAACCTCTCCAGTCTGGTTTTCGCAAGAGGCATAGTACTGAGACTGCTCTGGTTCGGGTGCTCAGTGATCTCCTGATGGTGAGAGATCGGAGGAACACCGTTCTATCTTGGTTCTCCTTGATCTATCATCAGCTTTTGATACTGTGGATCATGGGGGTTCTGCTTTCAGCGCCTGAGGGTCCATTTGTGGACTATAAGTACAGTCCTCATGTGGTTTTCATGGTTCTCGAAGGGAGAGCAGAGAGTGGTCTTGGGTTTGTTTTCATCCAGGGCCCTCTCTCTGCCTTGTGGGGTACCTCAGGGCTTGGTGCTTTCCCTCATATTATTCACAGTATATATGTTACCCCTTGGAGACATTGTAAGATGGTATGAGCTGAGGTTTCACTGCTATGCTGATGATATCCAGCTCTGCCTGTCTTTTGCACCTGACCAGGTTAGTGCTATCTTGGTACTGAACAACTGCCTCGCAGACATCCAAGACTGGATGAATTCCAATGGTTTAAAGTTGAACCCAGGAAAGACTGAGGTTATGGTTGTGGACCCGGGTCGCAGGGTAGAGGGTTTGAGGACTGGTCTCCCCTCTGGATTAATCCTGGGGGTGGACCAGATCCTCACCTCTGAAAGGGTGCGTAACCTGGGAGTGGAGCTTGACATTGGTTTGACCCTCCATTATCAGGTGTCTGCAGTAGTCAAGCTGGCATTTTTCCATCTTAGGAACATTACCAGGATTAGGCATCTTGTTCCACCCAGTGACCTGCCGGTCTTGGTCCATGCCTTTGTGACATCTTGCCTTAATTACTGTAACTCCCTTTACCTAGGACTTCCTGGGGTTGATATCCGCCGCTTGCAGCTAGTGCAGAACGCGACAGCATGTTTGTTGACTGGGGCCTCTAGAAGTTCTCATATTACCCCTGTGCTGCGCGCTCTTTACTGGCTGCCCATACAGTGGCGGATCACCTTTAAAGTGGGTCTTTTGACCTACAAAGCCCTACATGGTCTGGGTCCCGACCATTTGAAAGAACTCCTGGTGCCTTACACCCCTCTGAGACAGCTCTGCTCGGCTGACGAGGAGTTGCTGGAGATTCCGAGGGTAAATTTGAAGTCATCTGGTGCCCGTGCATTTGGATTTGCTGCACCTACCCTCTGGAATTCTCTGCCCCATCAGCTCCAGGAGTGTAGGATGGTGGGGAGCTTTAAGCAGGCACTAAAGACTTTTTTATGGGAAAAGGCGTTTCCTTCTTTGTTCTGATTTTATATTGCAGTACTGGAATATATGTTCATATTTGATTTTATTGAATGTATTGAATATGTTTTATGTTTGTTCTTGATGTACAGTGCCTTGAAATTTTGAAAGGCACTCAATTAAATAAATTTTAGTGTTATTATTGTTATTATTATCCGTGGAATGCTGAAATCATAACAGGTTCTTCTAGGAGTGATTTATAGCCCGAATTCTGACTCTCCCCAGTTTTTTGCACACTTGCTGAGTTTGGTGGTCAGTTATCCACCTAAGTTAACCATTTTGGGAGGGGATTGAAACATCACCCCACAAACAACCCTGGACAGGTCCGATTATAAGAAATGTGGCCTGTCTCCTGCCCAGAGGGCCTTGAAAGACCTCATGCAGGAAGCAGACCTCATATATGTTTGGCGGGTGCTGAACCCTGATGAGCGCCAATACACCCTTTTCACTCCCCCCTGCATAAAACCTACTCCAGAATTGATTATGTTTTACTTAGTTCATTTGCCCTACTGGGCATCATAGACTCAGGTATACAAGAAAGGGTTATATCTGACCATTTGCCTGTTTTTGTCACCTATCTTTTGAGACCTGGAATCCGGAAAGATGCACTATGGCCCCTGAACACCCAGCTTCTCCAGAATCCAGACTCCCTGCAGCAGATTAAAGACTTCACCTCTAATTTCTTGGAGACCAATGTTGGATCGGTGCAAAAATAGACATGGTCTGGGCGGCCATGAAATGTTCTCTAAGGGCAAAATGCCATCACCTAGCCACCACAAAAGTCTGGCAGTCGAAATGGCGAATGGAGTCCCTGCTTAATTCCATTAAGTCTCTGGAGCATACACTTAACTGCCTATCCCCAGAAAAGGATTGGGTTAAGCTGTACAGTTTACAAGCCCAATATGCAGCACTGCTCTTGCAGAAGTCTGAACTATCCCTGAAATGCACAAAACTCAAATACCTAGATACGGGAGAAAGGGCAGGTAAGTTACTTGCAATTCGGATGAGACAGGCTGGGGCTTCCTGACTTATTCCAGGACTTCGGCCCAATAAAGACTGCCCAGTGGCATCTGATCCCAGAGAAGTGACTGCAATCAGCCCTTCGGATAAGTCTATTTTGGACGTATTTTACGTCCAAGAATTAGCTCAAAACATCCAAAAATGTAGCCTCTGGAGTCATTGACATCCAGTAACATTTCCCTTGCTTAAGACTGACTTCCTTTTTTCATTGTGTGGATGTCATGTCTTTAAGAGTTTTTTTTTTCTGATCCTGTGGACAGGTGCCAGTGCCACCATGCTAGTTGCCATGGCAATCTTTTTTTTTCTTCAAAATTCTGGCACGTCCCCCCATTCCACAAACTCCCATTTATTTTGCACATGCACAGAGCATTTGGCACCAGCGCTTTCAGTCAGTGTGAGGGCAGACAGTGTGTTCTGACAGAGGAGAGCAGCCTACAGTGAGCCTGAGGGCAGGAGCGAGCATCCGAGCGAGTTGTGATTTGAGCGTGGACTGGGATGGAGTCAGACTTGGGACTCTTGGGAGGGACTTGAACTTCACTTTGAGCTTTTGTTTGAGCTGAGCAGCTCAGAAAAGGACCCAACTGGAAAAGAAGGCAGCCAGCTAGGCCGCAAAGTCAAACCACCACATGTGTGATGGCAGTGCGGGCTGCCTGTGGCCCAGGTGCGGTCATAGCAGGCAGAGGAGGTTAGGGTGGGGCATGGGAGTTGTGGGACTGTGAGGGAGCTTGAGGACTGGAAGGAGTAGCCTGCTTGGTCGCATCGTGAGAGACAGTCGGAAGGTGCTGGTGGACTCTCAGACTGTGTACCCGACCACATGGCATTAAGTCAGAGAGGACTGTGCTGCCCGCTGTTGTGTCATGCCTGTTAAGGAGCGGAGGGCCAGAGGCATCATCTGGAAGAGGGAGGAAGGTAACAGAGTCAGTCCTGAGGCATGAAGCAAACCTGACACTGCGTTCCCTAAAGAAAGCTTGAGTTGCACAGTGCAAGTTGCAGCCTTGCAGGACTGGCGTGGAAAGGTATTTTTTGTTTATTAGACACACACATCTGTTATGCTCTGTGATTTGTCTTTGTGACTGTCCATAGTCTGACTTTGAGAGTGCTGAGCTGCACATCTGCCTCATGTCTCCCTCTGTCTAGCGTCCAAGTCAGTGTGTGACAGACTAGTGTGAGTAGTAATTAAATTAGTGTGGGGCCACTTACCCTGTGCCTGATGCTTAAAAAATGTATTATCTTGAATGGGAGTCAAAACTTTAAGGAACAGATGCAGAGCCAAAGTAGCTCATGAAATCATGATGTAAAAATGTGCCCCTTAGGCAGGCCAGTACATATACAGTCATGATATAGTCTGTAGTAGAAGAGAAAGTTGAACAATTTAATATTCATTCCTAGCCTGCAGTCTAGTGGTTGTGAGTGTGTGACTGTGTATTTGGAGCTGCCTTGTGACTGCATAGGAAAGGGGGCAGGGAGATGATGCCAGGCAACTGCTCCCCAGGGACAGGAATGTATGTTCAGAGTATAGTGTCCCACATAGTTCTGTAACTTAACATTATTACATATTTAGTGATACACTGTAATTTAATTCTAAAGGGTGCCACTGCCAAATTCCAATGTGCCATTAAAGAGTGCCTGACAGTGCTGAGGAGGGCAGTGATTATAAGCACATGTGGCTAACAGCTGTATGGCGTGTTAGGGCTGAGGATCCACTAGCCTCAGGTACCTTTACTTGGGCTGGGAGGGAGTCTGGAACTAGAGAGTGGTCCACTGGACACCTGGAAGGGACCTTTCACTGGGCTGGGGGTAGGGAGTGGGTCACTGAACTGGACACCAGGGACCTTTACCTGGGATGGAGGTGAGCAAAGTAAGGGCCAAGTAGACACCAGGGACCTTTAGTTGGGCTGTGGTGGCTAC
Source organism: Neoceratodus forsteri (assembly GCA_016271365.2). Lineage (NCBI taxonomy): Eukaryota > Metazoa > Chordata > Ceratodontiformes > Ceratodontidae > Neoceratodus > Neoceratodus forsteri. The sequence continues at coordinate 87,855,387 of CM057453.1, forward strand.
AAATGGAGTATCCATAAGACAGAAAGGACCTTTACAAAGTCTAGTGTTAGGGATGTGAGATGCTGGGCACCAGAGACTTTTACTTGGGCTGTGGAAGGGAGGCTCAGGGCCAAGGGCCACTGGGCAGACAGGACACCAGAGACTTTATTTGAGCTGGGGATAAGGAGGGAGCCTCAGTCTGGACACCGGGGGGTGGTGCCACTAGGCACAAGGGACCTTTACCTGTGCTGTGGATAGAAAAGGGGATTCACAGATACAATTGACCTTTACTTAAGCTGGGGCTAGGGAGGGGCCAATGGAGTCCTGACACCTTTACCCGTGCTTGGGCTAGGGATTGTATCCACTGGACACCAGGGAGAGCAGTAGATGTGGCCTATCTGGACTTCAGTAAGGATTTCAATATAAACCCAATATTACACAGGAGGAGTTATGTAACAAACTAAGCACTGGTGTGTGTTAGAAAGTAGTAAGTGGGGTAACTAACTGGTTAAATGATATGAAGCAGAGGGTAGTCGTGGTGGTAGTAAATGGCAGACACTCGGGGTACAGGAAAGTAACTACTGGTACGGTACCACAAGGATCGGTGATGGCTGGGATTGGTCATCTTCGATGTCTTCATAAGTGACATTGCTGAGGAGCTGGAGAGGGAGATGTGTTTCTTTGCAGATGAAGCAAAAATGTGCAACAGAGTGGACACTCAGGGGTAGAACATATGCACAGGAAATGTAAAAATGTAAATGGTTATCAGGATGAGAGGTCAGGGCAACTAGAAAGGATTATTTCTAAAAGCAGTAGAGCTCAATTATAGCAAATGGCAGGATGGAACCTGAAAGGAAATAGATGGAACACAGCTTTAAAGGGTGCTATACCCTTGTGTCAGTGCAGCAACAAAAATACATCATGCTTGCTTGACTGATCCCATATCCCATTGTGGATAGTTTGTGAGTGGTCTGTTTTTAGTGGTGTGATGTGTGCCCCTGTTAAAGTGTTTGCTTGCACTGGTTCCCATTTGCCCTGACCAGTAGTGGCTTGGTCAAGGTGATAGCAGGTCCAGATTTCATGGCGTGGTGAGTGCCTTCTGATAACAAATGCCGGTTCCTCCATATACCATGTACCTCAGTGCACTGTCACATATAGATAAATATCTGTAATGAACCCTGATTCAAGGAGACTTCTGAATATACAAAAGCCACAAACAGGTGGCAGCTTCCTGTGCCTAAAATAACAGCGGCAAATGTACTTTATCTTGGTACTGTAGCATGGGAACTGTTAATATTTAACTACATTTTTACTTTATTTAATAATCGATTCATGCTTTTAAAAGGAACCAAACTAGGCACTGCACTGTTAACCCTGGTACAATGAATGCCACCACTACTAGAAAAGATGTCTGCACATATTACAGGGGTTGTATAGCCCATTTCCAGCTGTTGTTACATTTGTGGAGGGGGCGCTTGTTGCAGCCAGAAACACTGTCGCAGAATTGTATGTAGGTCACTAGCTGGATACTGCTGAGTTGTCTCTTGGGTCAGTGTGTGTGTTGGGGAGAGGGGGGTGCCTACACACAATAGAGGAGGTACCAAGGGGTGTAGGCAGCTAATTTCTTCTGCATCATTGCTAACAGCTGCAGCCTGCATGATCAAATGTTGTTTACCAGAATTACATTACTGATTACTGTGTACTATACATTTTTATTTCCTAACATCAAGAAGTGAGTTTATGTGGATGCAGCATGGATTACAGTGAGGTATTTGGAAGGCCAATGAGTTGACTTCTAAAACTATAGGACTTTGGAGTATTTTGACTGCCCAAATTTGTCAACAGGAATTATTTTGATTTCCAAAAAATTGACAGCTGGAGTATTTTGACTCCAGTAAAACTGAAATGACTTCCACATTTCAACCCATGAAAGTATTTGACTTACACCCAAAAAAAATTATCTGAAGCCCTGGCCGCAATCCTGAGACAATTCTATCACAAACTCTACTCTGAAGACCAGGTGGAACGCCCTACCAAGGTGGATATTGCTAGGTATCTTAGCTCAGTGGAGCTTTCTAAACTGTCTCCCAGTGAAGTTACCTCCTTAGGTAACCAAATTATTGTCTGGGAAGTTCAACAGGCTATGGGGCAACTCCCACTTGATAAGTCCCCTGAGCCTGATGGCCTATCTAGCAACTTGTATAAGGCCTGCCTCTCTGAGATCGCCCCATTGCTGACAGATGTCTATAACTTCTGATTTGAGGAAGGGCTCTCTGAGTCCAATTTCCTTAAAGCCCTTATAACTCTTATACCTAAGCAGGGCAGAGAATTATAGTCCTATCTCATTGCTTAACACTAACGTTAAAATACTCACCAAGATCCTGTCTAATAGGCTAGGGTCCCTCTTGGTTAACATAATTAGTAGTGAACAGGTTGGCTTCATGGCGGGAAGGTCCTTGGGAGACCACATGCGTAAATTGTTGCACCTTCTCTTGGTATCCAGGGGCTCGACATCACCTGCAGTCCTCGTGTCCCTGGATGCCGAGAAATTGGGCATAAACCCATACCAAATTCATACTGGCCCCCTCTGATTGGGAAGAAACTCTTTGACCTCTATTCTGGGGGTGAAATACTCTCCTTTCCTAATTTTCAACTCCTATTCAATGTGCAGGGTACAACTGTCTTCAAATACATGCAACTCAAAGAGATAATTGCTGCCCACACGAGGGGAGAGCTAGAGGCATCAGTTCCCACAGATGAACTGTCCTCAATTTTGCAGGTGGCGGGTCAATCCCATGCGGTTTCCAAAGTGTATAAGGAACTACAATCATTGGACCCCCATCTGCCTCGAGGTGTTTGTTACTGTTGGTCCCAAGAACTGTCTTTAGTAACTGATGAAGCCTTTTGGCAGAAATTGTGACTCAATTCATATGCATTCATTAAGCAAGATAGGCTGCATATTATCTACTTTAACATCATGCATAATTTCTATTTTACCCCTGTGAGACTACATAAAATGGGCAGGCTTCCCTCTCCTAGTTGCCCACGATGTACTGGCCCTCCAGCAACTCTGTATCACATGCTATGGACTTGCTCACATGTGCAGGCTTTCTGGCAAGCTATCAGAAGAGCTTTAGACCCTATTCTTGAGCTAAATCCCTAATTTACCACTGAGATTTGCTTACTGAATAATTTCCCTCCCGGAGTCCTCAGGATCCGGGAAGCCCATCCAGCATTAGTCTCAGCCACAGCCAAGCTAATAGTCATGAGAAACTGGAAGGAGGGGTCACTCCTTCCGGTGCTGGAATGGCACAAAGAAATTTTGCTTGTACTGCAGCTGGAAAACCACATTGCTTCCATGCGTGATAGAATCAAGGCCTATCAAATTAGATGGGGGGTCTCTAGACACATTACTTACTGTATGGAAGCCATAAAACTGTTTAGCATGACTGTTAGAATATCTGGCACACTCCAGAACCATAGATCATTGCCTGCGTTTGGCATGGGGTGGGTTTATGGGTGCTTTAGGAGGAAAGGGAGGATGGGAGGTTTGGGGAGGGAGGAGGGAGGGAGGGGAGGTCCTTTTTCTTTTTCTGTTTGGTATTAGTGAGATAAACATTTCCTGTATTAGAGTAGGACATTTTATGTTGGGGGGTTTTCCCCCTCTTGGCTTCCCTACTGCTGACTACACTGTTGTGGTTTCTGTGTAAACGAAAACCAAATAAAATATATTGAATTAAAAAAAAAGTTTATTTTACCAGCACACAGATATAGGTGCCTCTTCCACATATCAGTCTGAATGTTGTTGAGCGTTACCCGCACTGTGTCAAGGCTGAGGTGGTAAATAATATAATGTATAATTTATCCTACTGCAATGATTGTGGATCATTAAGCTGTGGACAGTGACTGAAAGCTGTACTGACTGGTCTTCCTCTTCCAGTCAAACAGTTATAGCACACCGAATGTGTACCCACAGAAAAACAGAGGCATTTTCTGAACCTGCTGACATGCCACCATGCAGGCAGGCACCCCCGTGTTCATTTTGTGATGCTAGAAAATGAATGGTGAGTGTGTGCACTCACCTGACCTGTATGGGCGTGAGCTTTCTTTAGCTGTTAGTGCTATTTTTAGCTGCAATTTTGAATACTGAAAGTGACTGCTGAGTAAGAGTGTATGTTACTCCACTCCTGCGACCGCTTTGATTTCTGTAAATTGTAACACTAAGTATTACGAAACACTCAAGGAAAATCATGCCCATTCATGTCAGTGGAGTACATACTCTCAAAGTCTCAGTTAAGTTACTGACGTCCCCCAAATTAACATTGGTGTGCCTGCCTGGGTGTTGTGTCAGCTGGTTTTGGACACTGCAATATTTTTCTGTGGGTACACATTCAGGGTGCTGTAAATTTGTTACTGGGCAGGACCACATGGTATTATTAATACCCCTCAACACTGGAGCATGTCAGCTATCATATATGTTTGAGTGGTGCTGCTGGGTAATAATAATAACAAGCTGACAATGCGCACCTGCTCTTGAACAATTTCGACTTATACAGTTTTATTCTATTTTCAATTGTTCTTTATTTACTGACTTGTTTGTATGATACCATTACCTTTTTTCAGATATGAAATAACAGTAGTGCTCCTTTTAATCTTGTTTTTAACTATTGTTTTAATCAGTTTTCCCAGCTGTTTCTGAACACGTATTGCTCTGTAATGTAATGGCAGTGCACCATGTCCTGCTGGATTGCATGGTACTTTGTTTGAGTCCCAACAGAAAGGATTTGAATTGACAGATGTACAAAAACAGGTGAGAATACTGATGTACACTAGCCGCAAGCAAGATTAAAAATAGCACTGTTTATTATGTCATATGTGAAAAAAACTAGTAAAACAGTTGTAAATTGTGGAAATAAGGGTATCATATAGAAAGGTCTGTAGAGGACTACTAATTGCACAGACAAATACAGGTAAAAATTGTCAACAGATTATTGCACTGCTGTGGTAGTTGTCATGAAATATAAGTTTTTGGGTACTGGTGACTGTGTTCTGTTTTCTTAGCATACTCCCAACAACCACAATCAAAATACCCCACCATCACCCAACATAACATAATTACTTTACAACACCCGATACAAAAGATAGTGTGAGATGTGAATGTAGTATGCTTATACTGCTGTCTTGCTACATCATTCAGCATGTAGTATTAGTGTTCCAACTCCCGACAAAGAAAAATCACATAAGAGAATGTTCTGAAAAGTCACAATTAAGTCAGGTCGCACTTATTGAAGCGTGCACCAACAGCCACACCTCTGTATAAATGTGGCCACAAAATGGCTGCTATTAAACTGTCATAAAAAGGCCTGACCCCAGATGAAGAAAAATCACATGAGAAAATGTTCTGAATAGTCACAATTAATTCAGGATGCACTGATTGAAGCATGCACCAACAGCCACAACACTTGTGCTTGCTGCTGCTGCTGTTGTTGTTCTGCTGACTGAGCTGATGCACAGTGTTTTGCCAAATGATGATAGCCACAGACAGTCCAGATGACCATTGGGTGAAACATAATGTGATGTTCTGGAGGACCATTAGTTTGCTGTGTTGACTGAATCATGCTGCCCTATATGCATGTATTCATACCACTATTGGTAGGCCAGCCCTGTGGAGCAGCAGTTAGATTTCCACTCATGACGCTGATGACCCGGGTTTGAGAATGGACCCGGGCAATTGGAAGACTGGCTGGGGGAGAAGGATCGAACATCCCATAGACTGCTCTCCTTCTCTGCAGCGAGGGTAGGGTAGAGTGTCCAGTGCTTGATGAACCCCTGGTGGATGCAGGGGGAACCACAGGCAACCGGCACCTTCATGTTAGAGGGGCAAAGTGGACGCTGGATGACACTGCAAGTCCCAGCCTCTGGGGCAGACTGAAAATACAGTTGGCCACCTCAAGATGATGCCCCCTCTGGCACTTGGCTTCTATGGCTCCCTGCCATTCCAGCTACCAATTACAGCTCCATGGCACCATCGGGCCCTGAACCCCACCCTGGGGGGGAAGCCAGGGAGGCAATGTCGGTTGCCACCGACACCTTCCCCCATCATAGACAGGCCTGACACAGTGCCGCAGTCCCACCCTGGGGGGTAAGCCAGGGGGTATCTGTGGAGCACAGCTATAGGGGAGTGGGGCAGTTGCTTGGGGGCTGGAGCTGAGTGGTAGAAGTAGCTGACAAAAAAAACATAAATAAAAGAAAAGAAAAAAAATACCACCTTTGCTAAGTTACTGTATGTTTCATGCTCAGGATTTTCTCACAGGTCATAGAGTCATACTTTGGTTGTGTACATTTTTGCTTGCTGATGACTTTGGCCATTGGAAAACTGTCAAGCCATGAAAGGTAAGTATTCATTTTTTGGGGGGATGGGGTTTGGGGGGTTGGGAACTAGGCACATCATTTGGGAAAAAGTTTCAGTAAAGTTTCTTTACATGTTTTCTGTGTATCCTCCAGAGTGATTCGTACAAGTTGCATGTGTTCTGATTTGAAAAAAAGCACCAATGGCAGCACACAGCACTGAAGTGTTGCCTGCAGCTACAAACAGATGAAGAAGAAATTATTCAGACTTCATTGCACTAACACATTCTGGTCAAAGTGTTGCTGTTTCTACATAGAAACATAGAATCTGATGGCAGATAAAGACCGCTTGGCCCACCTGCTCTGCCCATTTTCCTACCTAACGGATAAGCTGCAGATCCTAGATAACAAACAGCCTACTTTCTCCTACCCCCCATTAGAATTGCCTTATGTTTGTCCCATGCATTCTTGAATTCCCCCACTGTTTTTGACTCTATGATCTCCTCAGGAAGGCTGTTCCATGCATCTACAACCCTCTCTGTGAAGAAATACTTCCTCACATTACCTCTGAGCCGGCCCCCCTCTAACTTAAAATTGTACCCCCTTGTTCTTGCACATCTCCTTTTCTGAAACATGCTAACCTCTTGGACTTTGTTGATTCCCTTAAGGTATTTGAAAGTTTCTATCATGTCCCCCCTCTCCCTCCTTTCCTCCTGTCTGTTATATCCAGCTTAACATACCAAACTATTAGTAAGCCACCACAACAGACTGACTAAGAAGTTCAGTTTAAGTGACATATACTTTATTTTATTTTTATTTTTTATTTTATTTAGCTCTCAGATTAAACACCTTTGAGCAAGAACAGCTCATTTACAAAGGTTCCATGTCAAAATGCTGGTAGACAATGAACAGGGTGAACATCATTACAAAATTATACAGAAATTACATAGCTGGTAGAAAACATAAAGGGGTTAAACATCATTAATTGATTATACATAATTACACAGGTAAGGTAGAAGTGAATTAAAAACCAGTGATAAATGTGAGGAGACTAGCTGAGATTGAGAACTAAGCAGAGCTAATTTGAAATATATGTAGAGTCTTATGTGGAGAGGACAGTAGGGTGAGGAGACCCAGTAGGAGTAGGCAGGCTAGAAGGCCATTGTCAAGGAGGGAGGAGGGACTGAGAAGTTCTTGTTGGGTAAAGGGAAGGGGACAGGGGTGCTGGAAGTGCTAGTGCTGGTGAGGAAGGGGGTGGGGGAGTGGGGTAGTGGAGGGGGCCGAACAGGTGGACTAGAATGGTAGAAGTTTATTCGAGAGGAGCAGTGCGAGCGTGAAAAATTGGAGTACCTAGGGAGGTGATGCTCTTAGGTGAAACAGTCACAGCTACTGGAAGAGGTAAGGTGATCCCAGAGCAGTCTTCTGTCCACTGTCTTACAGTATATGGTTAGGGCTTATTGTAAAATGAAATCAGTGGCTTTTCAAATGTTGTTGTACGACAGTTCAAAGGTCAGAAAAGTTGTTGTACTATCGATCTGATATCACATCGATAGTACAACAACATTCCTGTCAATCAAACACAAACGCACTCCCATGTCGACATTCCATCAAGAAAATCTGCAAAAACATGGCGGTAACGTTTAGTGAGAACCTTCGACCCCAAGACAGTTGACGGAATGAGCCTCATACTGCTCCATGCCCCAAAAGTTAATTTTTTTATTTAGTTTTTAAAACCTCGCCACCAAAACCCAAAAAAGAAATGAAGGACAGAGCGACTCAGTGAGTGGGAGCACCGAGAAGTGGGATCAGGGAGAAGCAGATGTTAGCGCGAGCAGCAACAGCTAAAGCAAAGTGACAATGGAGCCGGCAAGTGGATGAGTGAGCCAGTAAGGAGAAAAACAGAAAGCCTCTTGTGTCCTGCACTTTGAACCATATACTATATAAATATAGAGTATGGACAATCATCAACAGATATATTGTGTTTCATCTGGGGTTGAGATGACATCGGGACCTCTCGAGCTTCGCTCTTGAGGTCCCTGTGATGTCATCTCAGCCCCTCGATGGAAACACAGCCTTGTTGTGTATGATTGTCCATACACTATTCTATATAACTTAAGTTATATTACAAAATGTCTTGTCATTATGACCAGGATAAAACTTTATACAACCCCATGGCTGGCTGAAGTAAGCCAGTTATGTATGTGCATGAGAAATATATTATCTGACATATATATCCCCCCTCCATTTTATGCTTTACACTGACTTGACAAAATGAAAGACAAAACAGATGGAATAAGATTGACATACTTATCTAGAAATTATAGCCTATAGGTGATTGTACTACTACAGTACTCCCATCCTCATGTCTTCTTACACTGTTTGAAACTAGAACCTGTAAAAAAAAACAGTTGCCAGTATTTGTTGACAAGTGCATCTATAAATTGTTAAAGGGAGCATTCACACTGCTCAAGGAAAAAACATAGTATGACAAATTAGTACATACTCACTGTAAACTACTGATAATATGAAGCGTGGTGGCTTTGGCTGGCTGTGGGTTCCTTATGGGCATAGGCACTGGGTAACATTCTCTCTCACCGTCATCATGGAAATGGGTGGCTTTAGCTGGCTGTGGGTTCCTTCAGAGCTTGGGCACTGGATAACATTCTCTCTCTCTCACTATCATGGAAATGGGTGGCTTTAGCTGGCTGCGGGTTCCTTATGAGCATGGGCACTGGCTAACATTCTCTCTCACCGTCAACAAGACAGATGGCTGGATATGGTGTGTTACACGGTCTGTCCACACTAAATGGGTACATTTATGCCATACCCTCTTTACATGCCATTAATTCACATAATATAGCAATTCTGGTCTAAAAAAACTAAACTGCACTGTGCTATATAACAAGCTTAGGCAGGATTTATAACCTTGGAGTGGCATCGCTAGCCAATCTGTTTTATTTTAAAAAATTACCCCTCCTTTTTTCATGCTTTGAGTGGGACATTTAAATGCAGTGTGACTTGTGCACACTATTTCTGTCTTTCAGCCTGCACTGCCAAATACTAGACTGTGTGTAGACTGGCAAGACACACACTTCCAAACGTAGTGTATGTTTGTCAGTTTGCTGCCTTTAATTTTTAATTGAAATGCCACCAAAAATGGCAATCACATATGTAACCTACTCCATCCCCCTTGGTTACATACGTGATTGCAATGCAAATTCCTCCTAGTCAGTGATATTTTGGTGTTCTGATGCCTGCTCCCAAAAACCCAAGGTCTTACAGGAAGATTGCTGCTCTTTGTTTCCCCCGGAGCTCCAAGCTTCCTGAGCAGTCCCATTTTCAAACTGGGTATCTCTGATTCCATCCCTCCTCCATTCCTGTATGTAAGGGTCCCCTGTCATGCCCTGGGAGTGTGATCAATTCAGGAGAAAGGATTGGATTATCTGTAGTCAATCATCCTTGGACCCTGAAGCTTTTCAAGTGTTTATCCACAAGTCCAGGCCATTTTGTCCTCGGTAGCATCAGTAAAAGGTTTTCCATCTCCTGCACTCCAGAGTTGTTACGTACAGGATCATTTACATTGAGGTACTCTTTTTATTTAAATTGCAGCACATTCTTGGGCAGTATAGTTATTTTTACAGAGTGAGATTGTTTAGGGCTCTATTCTTGAACTGGGGATGTTCATGTTTGGCTCATTCAGCCAATTCAGCCAGTGCTAGCAGGCTTGTATGCAAGGATCTGAATTTAAAGGGCAATCCTGTTTGTAACAGGGACAGCAGTGGTAGTATCTGTCCCTGTTACAATGGGATATAAACATTGGGCAATGTGTTTTTTGTAGCACAACTCAGTATTATAATATTTATTTCAGTGTAATTAATAACTTCCATTGAAATAAATAATATAAAGTCAGAAAATTGCATCTTATGATAAAAATGGCAGAAGTGGCAATAATTGTCCTGGGCAAAGTATGGAAAATGAATGTTTAGTGGTGTAAGCACTGTAAAGATGCAGTGCTGCTATGATCTGGCAGTGAGTTTAAAGTCAGTTCATCTTTTAAACCTTACTTTAATGTCCAAAAGTTGTTTTAAAAGCTCCCTCCCCAGAGCAATCCTGTTTGTAACAGGGACAGATTTTTCTTATTAAGGTTTGTAACTGGGGACATGTTATCAATATCCATCCCTGTCATAAGCAATACTTTTAGTGCTTCCCCTTTTTTGTCAAGTTTTTATAGTATTTGGGGCTCATTTTAGGAGCATTTTTTCAGTGGTTATAACAAAGTACTCTTGGTTTCAAAATGACCACTGGCTTGTTGGGGGGGGGGGTGGCTGGCACTGTAAAAAAATATAAAATGTTATGTGTACTGAAAAAAAATGATTAAACTCAAGAAACATACACTGATACAACAATTTCCTAACATGTTTAAGCTGCAGAAATTTATCTACGTCTTGCTTGCATTTGAAACGTTAGTTTAAAAGCCTCTTCCCCATTTCAATCCTGTATGTAACAGAGACAGAGTTTTCATATTAAGGTTTGTAACTGGAGACAGAATCTCCATTCCTGTTACAAGCCAGACTTTTAGCACATCCCTTTTTCACGTGTGATTAATACAGTATTTGGTGTTCATCTTAGTATGAATTTATTTCAGTGGTGTAACAAACTGCCTTAGGTTTTATAATGGTCACTGGCTTACTCTGGTGGGTGGGGGGGCTGGCTGGTACTGCAAAGAAAAATATAAAATGTACTTTTGACTCCAAAAATGTTATTAAACTCAAGAAATATACACTGCTACAACAATTTCCTATCATATTTAAGCTGCATAAAGCTATTTATGTCTTCTTTGCTTTTGAAAAATTACTTAAAAGCCCCCTCTCTAGTTCACTCCTGTTTGTAACAGGGACAGAACTGTAATCATCCATCCCTGTTACAAACAAGATATTTATTAAAAATTAAAATTAAAAACGACATTGGGGTGGTTTGTGAGTTAAAGGTGGGTGCCACATGAGCACATAAAAGACTAACTGTTTTAGGGAAAGGGAGAACTCAGGAAAGGCTGTCCTGATAGGCAGAGGTAAGAAGGTGCCATCGAACTCCCACAGACAGCTGGCAGGGTGTGGGGTGGGAGATGGGAGGCAGCAGACCATAGAAAAGGCTGAAAGGGTTAAGGAGAGGGAAGCTGGTGCCAACAGGTCCCCAGGGACAGACAGCAGGGTGTGAGGTGGGAGATGGGAGACACCAGGCATAGGAAAATGCTGAAAGGGTTTAGGAGAGGGAAGTCAGTGCCAACAAGTCACCAGGGACAGTTTTGCAGGGTGTGGGGTGGATACAGAAACCACCATACCCTGGGAAAGGCTGGTATGGTTAAGGAGAGGGAGGCAGGTGCCACCAAGTCCCCAAGGATAGCTTGCAGGGTATGAGGTGGGAGATGGGTGACACCAGGCTCTGGGAAAGTCTGTCAGGGTAAGGGAGAGGGAAGCAGATGCCACTAGGTCCTCAGGGGCAGCTGACAGGGTATTGGGTGGGAGACAGGTGACACCAGGCACAAGGAAAGGCTGTCAGGGTTAGGAAGAGGGAAGCAGGTGCCAACAGGTCCCCAGGGACAGCTGGCAGGGTGAGGGGTGGTAAATGGGAGCCACAAAGTGGACAGGGTTGGGGGGAGGGAAACCAGTGCCAACAGGTCACTAGAGACAGCTTGGCAGGGTGTAGGGTGGGAGATGGGTGACACCAGGCTCCAGGAAAGGCTGTCAGGGTAAGGGAGAGGGAAGCATGTGCCACCAGGTCCCCAGGGACAGCTGGCAAGGGGTGGGGTGGGAGATAGGAGCCGCAAGGCTGACAGGGTTGGGGTGAGGGAAGCCAGTGTTAACAGGTCACCAGGGACAGCTTGGCAGGGAGTGGGGTGTGGGACAGGAGATGCCAGGCCCTGGGAATGGCATAAAGGGATAGGGAGAAGGAAGCAGGTGTCACCAGGTCCCCTGGGACAGCAGGCAGGGTGTGGAGGGAGAGATGGGTGCCACCAGGCTTCAGAAAAGGCAGACAGGGTTGAGGAGAGGAAACAGGTGGCAGTATGTCCCCTTGGATAGCAAGCAGGGTGTGGGGGAAGACAGGTGCCGCCAGGCCTCAGGAAAGGCTGACATGGTTAGGGAGAAGGAAGCAGGTGCGTCCATCTTCCATAGGATGCCAGGCAGGGTGTGGTGTGGGAGATGGGATCCTCCAGGCCCCAGAAAAGGCTAAGCCAAAAGGTCACCAGGGACAGCTTGGTAGGGTGTGGGGTGGGAGATGGGAAACACCAGGCCCCAGGAAAAGCAGAAAGGGTTAGGGAGGTGGAATTAGGTGCCATCAGGTCCCCTGGGACAGGGTGTGGAGGGCAGACAGGTTCCACCAGTTCTCAGGAAAGGCTGACAGGCTGGAGAGAGGGAAGCAGGCACCACTAGGTCTCCGGGGACAGCAGGCAGGGTGTGGAGAGGGAGATGGGCGCCACCAGGTCCCCCGGGATAGCTGGCAGGGTATGGGATGGGAGACAGGAGACAAGAGACACCAGACCCTAGGAAAGGCTGTCATGGTTAGGGAGAGGGAAGCCAGTGACAGCAGGTCACCAGGGACAGCTTGGCAGATTGTGGGGTGGGAGACAGGCACCACCAGGTCCTCTGGAAGAGCAAGCAGGGTATGGAGGGGCAGACAGGTGCCACCATGCCTCAGGAAAGGCTGATGGGGTTGGGGAGAGGGAAGCAGCTGAAACCAGGTCCCCAGAGATAGCTGGCATGGTATGGGGTGGGAGATGGGAGATGGGAGACATCGGGCCCTGGGAAAGGCCGGAAGGGTTAAGGAGAGGAAAGCAGGTGACATGAGGTCCCCAGTGATAGCTGGCAGGGTATGGGGTGGGAGACGGGAGACGGGAGACACCAGGACTCAGGAAAGGCTGTCAGGGTTAGGGAGAGGGAAACATGCACCATTAGGTCCCCATGGACAGCAGGAATGTTGTGGGGTGGGAGACAGGAGCCTCCAGGCCTGGGAAAGGCTGTCAGGGTTAGGGAGAGGGAAGCCAGTGCTACTAGGTCACCAGAAACAGCTTGGCAGAATGTGGGTTGGGAGACAGGAGACACTAGGCCCCAGGAAATGCAGAAAGGGTTAGGGAAAGAGAAGCAGGCACCACCAGGTCCCCTTGGACAGCAACCAAGATGTGGAGGGCAGGCAGGTGCCACCAGGTCTCAGGAATGGCTGACAGGTTAGGGAGTGGGAAACAGGCACCACCAGGTCTGCTGGGACAGCAGGAAGGGTGTGGGTTGGGAGACAGGAGTCATCATGCCTCAAGGAAGGCTGACAGGGTTGGGAAGAGGGAAGCAGGTTCCACCAGGTCCTCTGGGACAGCAGAAAGGGTGTGGGCTGGGACACGGGAGCATCCAGGCCCTGGGAAATGCTGGAAGGGTTAAGGAGAGGTAAACATGTACCACCAGGTCCACAGGGTTAGCTAGCAGGGTATGGGGTGGGAGATGGGAGACACCAGACCCTGGGAAAAGCTGGAAGGGTTAAGGAGAGAGAAGCAGATGCCACCAGGTCCCCATGGGTTGCTGGCATGGCATGGGTGGGAGACGGAGACAACAGGCCATGGAAAGGCTGTCAGAGTTAGAGAGGAAAGCAGGTGCCAACTGATCACCAGGAACAGCTTGGTAGGGTGTGGGGTGCAAGATGGGAGACACCATGACCCTAGAAAAGCAGAAAGAGTTAGGGAGAGGGTAGCAGGCACCACCATGTCCTCTGGGACAGCAAGCAGGGTGTGGAGGGGCAGACAGGTGCCACCAGGCCTCAGGAAAGGCTGGAAGGGTTAAGGAGAGAGAAGCAGGTACCACCAGATCCGCAGAGATAGCTGGCAGGGTATGGGATGGAGACGGGAGGCGAGACACAGGCACTGGGAAGGCTGTCAGGGTTAGGGAGGGGCTTCACTGCCAACAGGTCACCAGGGACAGCTTGGCAGAGTGTGGGTGGGAGACATGAGACACAAGGCCTGGAGGAAAGGTGGAAAGTGAAAGGTTAGGAAAGAGAAGCAGGCACCACCAGGTCCCCTTGAGAGCAAACATGGTGTGGAGGGGCAGACAGGTGCCACCAGGCCTCAGGAATGGCTGACAGGTTGGGGAGTGGGAATCAGGCACTGCCAGGTCCCCTGGGACTGCAGAAAGGGTGTGGGGAGGGAGACAGGAGCCATCAGGCCACAGGGAAGGCTGACAAGGTAGGGAAGAGGGAAGCAGGTGCAACCAGGTCCCCTGGGACTGCAGGAAGGGTGTGGGGTGGGAGAGAGGAGCCTCCATGCCAGGGGAAATGCTGGAAGGGTTAAAGAGAGGTAAGCAGGTGCGAACTGGTCACCAGGGAGAGCTTGGCAGGGTGTGGTGTGCAAGATGGGAGACACCTTGACCCAGGAAAGGCAGAAAGGGTTAGGGAGAGGGTAGCAGGCACCACCAGTTCCTCTGGGACAGCAAGCAGGGTGTGGAGGGGCAGACAGGTGCCACCAGGCCTCAGGAAAGGCTGACATGCTTGGCTAGAGGGAAGCAGGTGCCACCAGGTCCTCAGGGATAGCTGGTAGGGTATGGGATGGGAGACGGGATATGGGAGACACCAGGATCTGGGAAAGGCTGGAAGGGTAGGGAGAAGGAAGCAGGTGCCATGAGGTCGCTAGTGATAGCTGGCAGGGTATGAGATGGGAGATGGGAGACACCAGGCCTCAGGAAAGGCTGTCAGGGTTAGGAAGAGGGAAAAATGCACTCCTAGGTCCCCATGGACAGCTGTAATGGTGTGGGATGGGAGACAGGAGCCTCCAGGCCTGGGAAAGGCTGTCAGGGTTAGGGAGAGGGAAGCCAGTGCCAATAGGTCACCAGAAACAGCTTGGCAGAGAATGGGTGGGAGACAGGAGACACCAGGCCCCAGGAAATGCAGAAAGGGTTAGGGAAAGAGAAGCAGGCACCACCAGGTCCCCTGGGACAGCAACCAAGGTGTGGAGGGAGCCAGGCAGCCACCAGGCATCAGGAATGGCTGACAGGTTGGGAGGCAGTCAAGGCACCACCAAGTCCCATGGGACAGCAGGAAGGGTGTGGGTTGGGAGACAGGAGCCATCACGCCTCAAGGAAAGCTGACAGAGTTGGGAAGAGGGAAGTAGGTGCCACCAGGTCCCCTGGGACTGCAGGAAGGGTGTGGGGTGGGAGAGAGGAGACTCCATGCCAGGGGAAATGCTGGAAGGGTTAAAGAGAGGTAAGCAGGTGCCAACTGGTCACCAGGGACAGCTTGGCAGGGTGTGGTTGGCAAGATGGGAGACACCATGACCCGGGAAAGGCAGAAAGGGTTAGGGAGAGGGTAGCAAGGCACCACCAGGTCCTCTGGGACAGCGGAGCAGGGGTGGAGGGGCAGACAGGTGCCACCAGGCCTCAGGAAAGGCTGGACATGCTTGGCCAGAGGGGAAGCAGGTGCCACCAGGTCCCCAGGGATAGCTGGCAGGGTATGGGATGGGAGACGGGAGACAAGAGGCACCAGGCCCTGGGAAAGGCTGGCAGGTTTAAGGAGAGGGAAGCAGGTACCATGAGGTCCCCAGGAACAGCTGGCAGGGAATGAGGTGGGAGACGGGAGACACCAGGCCCTGGGAACTGCTGTCAGGGTTAGGGAGAGGGAAGCCAGTTGCAACAGGTCACCAGGGACAGTTTGGCAGAGTGTGGGGTGGGAGACACGAGACACCAGGCCTGAGGAAAGGCAGAAGGGGCTAGGGAAAGAGAAGCAGGCACCACCAGGTCTCCTGTGACAGCAAACATGGTATGAAGGGGCAGACAGGTGCCACCGGGCCTCAGGAGTGGCTGGCAGGTTGGGGAGTGGGAATCAGGCACCACCAGGTCCCCTGAGACTGCAGGAAGGATGTGGGATGGGAGATGGGTGATACCAGGCTCCAGGAAGGGCTGTCAGGGTTAGGAAGAGGGAAGCATGTGCCACCTGGTCCCCAGGGACAGCTAGCAAGGGGTGGGGTGGGAGATATGAGCCTCAAGGCTGACAGGGTTGGGGTGAGGGAAACCAGTACTAACAGGTCACCAGGGACAGCTTGGCAGGGTGTGGGGTGAGCGACAGGAGATATCAGGTCCTGGGAAAAGCAGAAAGGGTTAGAGAAATGGAAGCAGGTGCCACCTGGTCCCCTGGGACAGCAGACAGGGTGTGGAGGGAGAGATGGGTGCCACCAGGCCTCAGAAAAGGTAGACAGGGTTGAGGAGAGGGAACAGGTGGCAGCAGGTCCCCTTGGATAGCAAGCAGGAATGGGGACCAGACAGGTGCCACCAGGCCTCAGGAAAGGCTGACATGGTTGGGGAGAAGGAAGCAGGTGCATCCATCTTCCATAGGATGCCAGGCAGGGTGTGGTGTGGGAGATGGGAGCCTCCAGGCCCCAGGAAAGGCTAAAAGGATTAAGGAGAGGGAAGCCATTGCCAAAAGGTCACCAGGGACAGCTTGGCAGGATGTGGGGTGGGAGACGGGAGACACCAGGCCCCAGGAAAGGCAGAAAGGGTTAGGGAGGTGGAATTACATGCCATCAGGTCCTCTCGGACAGCAGGCAGGGTGTGGAGGGCAGACAGGTTCCACCAGTTCTCAGGAAAGGCTGACAGGCTGGAGAGAGGTAAGTAGGCACCACTAGGTCTCCTGGGACAGCAGGCAGGGTGTGGAGAGGGAGATGGGTGCCACCAGATCCCCCAGGATACCTGGCAGGGTATGGGAAGGGAGACGGGAGACGAGAGACACCAGATCCTGGGAAAGGCTGTCATGGTTAGGGAAAGGGAAGCCAGTGCCAGCAGGTAATGAGTGACAGCTTAGTAGTGTGTGGGGAGGGAGACAGGCACCACTGGGTCCCCTGGAAGAGCAATCAGGGTGTGGAGGGGCAGACAGGTTCCACCATGCCTCAGGAAAGGCTGACAGGGTTGGGCAGAGGGAAGCAGCTGCCACCAGGTCCCCAGAGATAGCTGACATGGTATAGGGTGGGAGACGGGAGATGGGAAACACCAGGACCTGGAAAAGGCTGGAAGGGTTAAGGAGAGGGAAGCAGGTGCCATGAGGTCCCTAGTGATAGCTGGCATGGTATGGGATGGGAGACGGGAGACACCAGGCCTCAGGAAAGGCTGTCAGGGTTAGGAAAAGGGAAAAATGCACACCTAGGTCCCCATGGACAGCTGGAATTGTGTGGGGTGGGAGAAAGGAGCCTACAGGCCTGGGAAAGGCTGTCAGGGTTAGGGAGAGGGAATCCAGTGCCAATAGGTCACCAGAAACAGCTTGTGAGAGAGTGGGGAGACAGGAGACACCAGGCCCCAGGAAATGCAGAAAGGGTTAGGGAAAGAGAAGCAGGCACCACCAGGTCCCCTGGGACAGCAACCAAGGTGTGGAGGGGCAGGCAGGTGCCACCAGGCCTCAGGAATGGCTGACAGGTTAGGGAGTGGGAAACAGGCACCACCAGGTCCCGTGGGACAGCAGGAAGGGTGTGGGGTGGGAGACAGGAGCCATCACGCCTCAAGGAAGGCTGACAGGGTTGGGAAGAGGGAAGCAGGTGCCACCAGGTCCCCTGGGACTGCAGGAAGGGTGTGGGCTGGGACACGGGAGAATCCAGGCCCTGGGAAATGCTGGAAGGGTTAAGGAGAGGTAAACAGGTACCACCGGGTCCACAGGGTTAGCTAGCAGGGTTTGGGGTGGGAGATGGGAGACACCAGACCCTGGGAAAAGCTGGAAGGGTTAAGGAGAGGGAAGCAGATGCCACCAGGTCCCCATGGGTTGCTGGCAGGGCATGGGGTGGGAGACAGGAGACAACAGGCCCTGGGAAAGGCTGTCAGAGTTAGGAAGAGGAAAGCAGGTGCCAACTGATCACCAGGGACAGCTTGGTAGGGTGTGGGGTGTGAGATGGGAGACACCATGACCCTAGAAAGGCAGAAAGGGTTAGGGAGAGGGTAGCAGGCACCACCAGGTCCTCTGGGACAGCAAGCAGGGTGTGGAGGGGCAGACAGGTGCCACCAGGCCTCAGGAAAGGCTGACATGCTTGGCGAGAGGGAAGCATGTGCCACTAGGTCCCCTGGGACAGCAGGCAGGGTATGGAGGGGGAGATGGGTGCCACCAGACCTCAGGAAAGGCTGGAAGGGTTAAGGAGAGAGAAGAAGGTGCCACCAGATCCCCAGGGATAGCTGGCAGGGCATGGGATGGGAGACAGTAGACGAGAGATACCAGGCCCTGGGAAAGGCTTTCAGGGTTAGGGAGAGGGAAGCCAGAGCCAGCAAGTCACCAAGGACCACTTGGCAGAGTGTGGGGTGGGAGACATGAGACACAAGGCCTGAGGAAAGGTGGAAAGGCAGAAAGGGTTAGGGAAAGAGAAGCAGGACCACCAGGGCCCCTTGGAGAGCAAACATGGTGTGGAGGGGCAGACAGGTGCCACCAGGCCTCAGGAATGGCTGACAGGTTGGAGAGTGGGAATCAGGCACTGCGAGGTCCCCTGGGACTGCAGGAAGGGTGTGGGGTGGGAGACAGGAGCCATCAGGCCTCAAGGAAGGCTGACAGGGTTGGGAAGAGGGAAGCAGGTGCCACCAGGTCCCCTGGGACTGCAGGAAGGGTGTGGGGTAGGAGACAGGAGCCTCCATGCCATTGGAAATGCTGGAAGGTTTAAAGAGAGGTAAGCAGGTGCCAACTGGTCACGAGGGACAGCTTGGCAGGGTGTGGGGTGCATATGGGACACACCATGACCTCGGAAAGGCAGAAAGGGTTAAGAGAGGGTAGCAGGCACCACCAGGTCCTCTGGGACAGCAAGCAGGGTGTGAGGGCAGACAGGTGCCACCAGGCCCAGGAAAGCGATGATGCTTTGGCTAGAGGGAAGCAGGTGCCACCAGGTCCCCAGGGATAGCTGGCAGGGTATGGGATGGGAGACGGGAGACAAGAGACACCAGGCCCTGGGAAAGGCTGGAAGGTTGAAGGAGAGGGAAGCAGGTGACATGAGGTCCCCAGGGATAGCTGACAGGGTATGGGGAGTGAGACGGGAGACACCAGGCAATGGGAAAGGCTGTCAGGGTTAGGGAGAGGGATGCCAGTGCCAGCAGGTCACCAGGGACAGCTTGGCAGAGTGTGGGGTGGGAGACAGGCACCACCGGGTCCCCTGGAAGAGCAAGCAGGGTTTGGAGGGGCACACAGGTGCCACCATGCCTCAGGAAAGGCTGATGGGGTTGGGAAGAGGGAAGCAGCTGCCACCAGGTCTCAAGAGATGGTTGGCACGGTATGGGGTGGGAGACGGGAGATGGGAGACACCAGGCCCTGGGAAAAGCTGGAAGGTTTAAGGAGAGGGAAGCAGGTGAGATGAGATCCCCAGTGATAGCTGGCAGGGTATGGAGTGGGATACAGGAGACACCAGGCATCAGGAAATTCTGTCAGGGTTAGGGAGAGGGAAACATGCACCACTAGGACCCCATGGACAGCTGGAATCGTGTGTGGTGGGAGACAGGAGCCTCCAGGCCCTGGGAAAGGCTGTCAGGGTTAGGGAGAGGGAAGCCAGTGCCAATAGGTCACCAGAGATAGCTTTGCAGAGTGTGGGGTGGGAGACAGGAGACACCAGGCCCCAGGAAGTGCAGAAAGGGTTAGGGAAAGAGAAGCAGGCACCACCAGGTCCCCTGGGACCGCAACCAAGGTGTCTAGGGGCAAGCAGTTGCCACCTGGCCTCAGGAATGGCTGACAGGTTAGGGAGTGGGAAACAGGCACCACAAGGTCCCCTGGGACAGCAGGAAGTTTGTGGGGTGGGAGACAGGAGCCATCACACCTCAAGGAAGGCTGACAGGGTTGAGAAGAGGGAAGCAGGTGCCACCAGTTCCCCTGTGACTGCAAGAAGGGTGTGGGGTGAGACACGGGAGCATCCAGGCCCTGGGAAATGCTGGAAGGGTTAAGGAGAGGAAACAGGTACCCCCAGGTCCACAGGCATAGCTAGCAGGGTATGGGGAGGGAGATGGGAGACACCCGACCCTGGAAAAAGATGGAAGGGTTAAGGAGAGGGAAGCAGATGCCACCAGGTCACCATGTGTTGCTGGCAGGGCATGGGGTGGGAGACAGGAGACAACAGGCCCTGGGAAAGGCTGTCAGAGTCAGGGAGAGGAAAGCAGGTGCCAACTGATCACCAGGGACAGCTTGGAGTGGAGTGGGGTATGAGATGGGAGACACCATGACCCTGGAAAGGCAGAAAGTTTAAGGGAGAGGGTAGCAGGCACCACCAGGTCCTCTGGGACAGCAAGCAGGGTGTGGAGGGGCAGACAGGTGCCACCAGGCCTCAGGAAAGGCTGACATGCTTGGCGAGAGGGAAGCATGTGCCACTAGGTCCCCTTGGACAGCAGACAGGATATGGAGGGGGAGATGGGTGCCACCAGGCCTCAGGAAAGGCTTAAAGGGATAAGGAGAGAGAATCAGGAGCCGCCAGATCCCCAGGGATAGCTGGCAGGGTATGGGATGGGAGACAGGAGAAGAGAGACACCAGGCCCTGTAAAAGGCTGTCAGGGTTAGGGAGAGGGAAGCCAGTGCCAGCAAGTCACCAGGGACAGCTTGGCAGAGTGTGTGTGGGAGCCATGAGTTACAAGGCCTGAGGAAAGGTGGAAAGGCAGAAAGGGTTAGGGAAAGAGAAGCAGGCACCATCAGGTCCCCTTGGAGAGCAAACATGGTGTGGAGGGGCAGACAGGTGCCACCAGGCCTCAGGAATGGCTGACAGGTTGGGGAGTGGGAATCAGGCACCGCCAGGTCCCCTGGGACTGCAGGAAGGGTGTGGGTTGGGAGACAGGAGCCATCAGGCCTCAAGGAAGGCTGTCAGGGTTGGGAAGAGGGAAGCAGGTGCCACCAGGTCCCCTGGTACTGCAGGAAGGGTGTGGAGTGGGAGACAGGAGCCTCCATGCCAGGAGAAATGCTGGAAGGGTTAAGAGAGGTAAGCAGGTGCAAACTGGTCACCAGGGACAGCTGGGCAGGGTGTGGGGTTCGAGATGGGAGACACCATGACCCGGGAAAGGCAGAAAGGGTTAGGGAGAGGGTAGCAGGCACCACCAGGTCCTCTGGGACAGCAAGCAGGGTGTTGAGGGGCAGACAGGTGCCACCAGGACTCAGGAAAGGATGATATACTTGGCTAGAGGGAAGCAGGTGCCACCAGGTCCCCAGGGATAGCTGGCAGGGTATGGGATGGGAGACGGGAGACAAGAGACACCAGGCCCTGGGAAAGGCTGGAAGGTTTAAGAGAGGGAAGCAGGTCACATGAGGTCCCCAGGGATAGCTGGAAGGGTATGGGGGAGACAGACGGAGACACCAGGCCCTGGCAAAGCCATGTGGGTTAGGGAGAGGGAAGCCATGCCAGCAGGTCACCAGGACAGCTTGGCAGAGTGTGGGTGGGAGACAGGCACCAACAGGTCCCCTGGAAGACAAGCAGGGTCTGTAGTGGCAAACAGGTGCCACCATGCCTCAGGAAATGTCTGACGGGGTTGGGGAGAGGGAATCTGCTGCCACCAGGTCTCCAGAGATAGCTGGCACAGTATGGGGCGGGAGACGGGAGAAGGGAGACACCAGGCCCTTGGAAAGCCTGGAAGGGTTAAGGAGACGGAAGCAGGTGACATGAGGTCCCCAGTGATAGCTGGCAGGGTATGGGGTGGGATGCAGGAGACACCAGGCCTCAGGAAATTCTGTCTGGGTTAGGGAGAGGGAAACATGCACCACTAGGACCCCACGCACAGCTGGAATGGTGTGTGGTGGGAGACAGGAGCCTCCAGGCCCTGGGAATGGCTGTCAGGGTTAGGGAGAGGGAAGCCAGTGCCAATAGGTCACCAGAGACAGCTTGGCAGAGTGTGGGGTAGGAGACAGGAGACACCAGGCCCCAGGAAATGCAGAAAGGGTTAGGGAAAGAGAAACAGGCACCACCAGGTCCCCTGGGACAGCAACCAAGGTGTGGAGGGGCAGGCAGGTGCCACCAGGCCTCTGGAATGGCTGACAGGTTAGGGACTGGGAAACAGGCACCACGAGGTCCCCTGGGACAGCAGGAAGTTTGTGGGGTGGGAGACAGGAGCCATCACGCCTCAAGGAAGGCTGACATGGTTGGGAAGAGGGAAGCATGTGCCACCAGGTCACCTGGGACTGCAAGAAGGGTGTGGGTTGGGACACGGGAGCATCCAGGCCCTGGGAAATGCTGGAAGGGTTAAGGAGAGGTAAGCAGGTACCACCAGGTCCACAGGGTTAGTTAGCAGGGTATGGGGAGGGAACTAGGAGACACCAGACCCTGGGAAAAGATGGAAGGGTTAAGGAGAGGGAAGCAGATGCCACCAGGTCTCCATGAGTTGCTGGCAGGGTATGGGGTGAGAGACAGGAGACAACAGGCCCTGGGAAAAGCTGTCAGAGTTAGGAAGAGGAAAGCAGGTGCCAACTGATCACCAGGGACAGCTTGGTAGGTGTGGGGTGTGAGATGGGAGACACCATGACCCTGGAAAGGCAGAAAGGTTAGGGAGAGGGTACAGGCACCACCAGGTCCTCTGGGACAGCAAGCAGGGTGTGGAGGGGCAGACAGGTGCCACCAGGCCTCAGGAAAGGCTGACATGCTTGGCGAGAGGGAAGCATGTGCCACTAGGTCCCCTTGGAGAGCAGGCAGGGTATGGAGGGGGAGATGTGTGCCACCAGGCCTCAGGGAAGGTTGTCAGGGTTAAGGAGAGAGAATCAGGTGCACACCAGTTCCCCAGGCATAGCTGGCAGGATATGGGATGGGAGACAGGAGAAGAGAGACACCAGGCCCTGGGAAAGGATGTCAGGGTTAGGGAGAGGGAAGCCAGTGCCAGCAAGTCACCAGGGACAGCTTGGCAGAGTGTGGGGTGGGAGACATGAATTACAAGGCCTGAGGAAAGGTGGAAAGGCAGAAAGGGTTAGGAAAGAGAAGCAGGCACCATCAGGTCCCTTGAGAGCAAACATGGTGTGGAGGGGCAGACAGGTGCCACCAGGCCTCAGGGAATGGCTGACAGGTTGGGGAGTGGGAATCAGGCAGCGCCAGGTCCCCTGGGACTGCAGGAAGGGTGTGGGGTGGAAGACCGGAGCCATCAGGCCTCAAGGAAGGCTGTCAGGGTTCAGAAGAGGGAAGGAGCTGCCACCAGGTCCCCTGGTACTGCAGGAAGGGTGTGGAGTGGGAGACAGGAGCCTCCATGCCAGGAGAAATGCTGGAAGGGTTAAGAGAGGTAAGCAGGTGCAAACTGGTCACCAGGGACAGCTGGGCAGGGTGTGGTGTTGAGATGGGAGACACCATGACCCGGGAAAGGCAGAAAGGGTTAGAGAGAGGGTAGTAGGCACCCCCAGGTCCTCTGGGACAGCAAGAAGGGTGTGGAGGGGCAGACAGGTGCCACCAGGCCTCAGGAAAGGCTGACATGCTTGGCTAGAGCGAAGCAGGTGCCACCAGGTCCCCAGGGATAGCTGGCAGGTTATGGGATGGGAGACAGGAGACAAGAGACACCAGGCCCTGGGAAAGGCTGGAAGGTTTAAGGAGAGGGAAGCAGGTGCCATGAGGATCCCAGGGATAGCTGGCAGGGTATGGGCAGGGAGACGGGAGACACCAGGCCCTGGTAAAGACTGTCAGGGTTAGGGAGAGGGAAGCCAGTGCCAGCAGGTCACCAGGGACAGCTTAGCAGAGTGTGGGTTGGGAGACAGGCACACACCAGGTCCCCTGGAAGAGCAAGCAGGTGTGTGGAGGGGCAGACAGGTGCCACCATGCCTCAGGAAAGGCTGACGGGGTTGGGGAGAAGGAAGCAGCTGCCACCAGGTCCCCAGAGATAGCTGGCAAGGTATGGGGTGGGAGACGGGAGATGGGAGACACCAGGCCCTGGGAAAGGCTGGAAGGGTTAAGGAGAGGGAAGCAGGTGACATGAGGTCCCCAGTGATAGCTGGTAGGGTATGGGGTGGGATACAGGAGACATCAGGCCTCAGGAAATTCTGTCAGGGTTAGGGAGAGGGATACATGCACCACTAGGACCCCATGGACAGCTGGAATGGTGTGTGGTGGGAGACAGGAGCCTCCAGGCCCTGGGAAAGGCTGTCAGGGTTAGGGAGAGGGAAGCCAGTGCCAAAAGGTCACCAGAGACAGCTTGGTAGAGGGAGGGAGACAGGGGACACCAGGCCCCAGGAAATGCAGAAAGGGTTAGGGAAAGAGAAGCAGGCACCACCAGGTCCCCTGGGACAGCAACCAAGGTGTGGAGGGGCAGGCAGGTGCCACCAGGCCTCAGGAATGGCTGACAGGTTAGGGAGTGGGAATCAGGCACCGCCAGGTTCCCTGGGACTGCAGGAAGGGTGTGGGTTGGGAGACAGGAGCCATCAGGCCTCAAGGAAGGCTGACAGGGTTGGGAAGAGGAAAGCAGGTGCCACCAGGTCGTCTGGGACTGCAGGAAGGGTGTGGGGTGGGAGACAGGAGCCTCCATGCCATTGGAAATGCTGGAAGGGGTAAGTGAGCTAAGCAGGTGCCAACTGGTCACCAGGGACAGCTTGGCAGGATGTGGGGTGTGAGATAGGAGACACCATGACCCAGTAAAGGCAGAAATGGTTAGGGAGAGAGTAGCAGGCACCACCAGGTCCTCCGGGACAGCAAACAGGGTGTGAAGGGGCAAACAGGTGCCACCAGGCCTCAGGAAAGGCTGACATGCTTGGCTAGAGGGAAGCAGGTGACACCAGGTCCTCAGGGATAGGTGGCAGCGTATGGGATAGGAGACGGGAGACAAGAGACCCAAGGCCCTGGGAAAGGCTAGAAGGTTTAAGGAGAGGGAAGCAGGTGCAATGAGGTCCCCAGGGATAGCTTGCAGGGTATGGGGTGGGAGACAGGAGACAAAAGGCCTCAGGAAAGGCTGTCTGGGTTAGGCAGAGGGAAGCCAGTGTTAGCAGGTCACCAGGGAGAGCTTGGCAGAGTGTGGGTTGGGAGACAGGCATCACCAGGTCCCCTGGAAGAGCAAGCAGGGTGTGTAGGGGCAGACAGTTGCCACCATGCCTCAGGAAAGGCTGACGGGGTTGGGGAGAGGGAAGCAGCTGCCACCAGGTCCCCAGATAGAGCTGGCACGGTATGGGGTTGAAGACGTGAGATGGGAGACACCAAGCCCTGGGAAAGGCTGAAAGGGTTAAGGAGAGGGAAGCAGGTGACATGAGGTCCCCAGTGATAGCTGGCAGGGTATGGGGAGGGAGACGGGAGTCGGGAGACACCAGGCCTCAGAAAATTCTGTCAGGGTTAGGGAGAGGGAAACATGCACCACTAGGACCCCATGGACAGCTGGAATGGTGTGGGGTGGGAGACAGGAGCCTCCAGGCCCTGGGAAAGGCTGTCAGGGTTAGGGAGAGGGAAGTCAGTGCCAATAGGTCACCAGAGACAGCTTGGCAGACTGTGAGGTGGGAGACAGGAGACACCAGGCCCCAGGAAATGCAGAAAAGGTAAGGGAAAGAGAAGCAGGCACCACCAGGTCCCCTGGGACAGCAACCAAGGTGTGGAGGGCAGGCAGGTGACACCAGGCCTCAGGAATGGCTGACAGGTTAGGGATTTTGAAATAGGCACCACCAGGTCCCCTGGGACAGCCGGAAGGGTGTCGGTTGGGAGACAGGAGCCATCACGCCTCAATGAAGGCAGACAGGGAAGGGAAGAGGGAAGCAGGTGCCACCAGGTCACCTGGGACTGTAGGAAGGGTGTGGTCTGGGACACGGGAGCATCCAGGCCCTGGGAAATGCCGGAAGGGTTAAGGAGAGGTAAACAGGTACCACCAGGTCCACAGGGTTAGCTAGCAGGGTATGGGGTGGGAGATGGGAGACACCAGACCCTGGAGAAAAGCTGGAAGGGTTAAGGAGAGGGAAGCAGATGCCACCAGGTCCCCATGGGTTGCTGGCAGGGCATGGGGTGGGAGACAGGAGACAACAGGCCCTGGGAAAGGCTGTCAGAGTTAGGGAGAGGAAAGCAGGTGCCAACTGATCACCAGGGACAGCTTGGTAGGGTGTGGGGTGTGAGATGGGAGACACCATGACCCTAGAAAGGCAGAAAGGGTTAGGGAGAGGGTAGCAGGCACCACCAGGTCCTCTTGGACGGCAAGCAGGGTGTGGAACGACACACAGGTGCCACCAGGCCTCAGGAAAGGCTGACATGCTTGGCGAGAGGGAAGCATGTGCCACTAGGTCCCCGGGGACAGCAGGGTATGGAGGAGGAGATGGGTGCCACAAGGCCTCAGGAAAGGCTGGAAGGGTTAGAGAAAGAGATGCATGCACCACCAGGTTCCCTTGGAGAGTAAACACGATGTGGAGGGGCAGACAGGTGCCACCAGGCCTCAGGAATGGCTGACAGGTTGGGGAGTGGGAATTAGGCACCGCCCGGTCCCCTGGGACTGCAGGAAAGGGTTGGGGGGGAGACAGGAGCCATCAGGCCTCAAGGAAAGCTGACAGGGTTGGGAAGAGGGAAGCAGGTGCCACCAGGTCCCCTGGGACTGCAGGAAGGGTTTGGGGTGGGAGACAGGAGTCTCCATGCCATGGGAAATGCTGGAAGTGTTAAATAGAGGTAAGCAGGTGCCAGCTGGTCACCAGGGACAACTTGGCAGGGTGTGGGGTGCGAGATGGGAGACACCATGATCTGGCAAAGGCAGAAAGGGTTTGGGAGAGGGTAGCAGACACCACTAGGTCCTCTGGGACATCAAGCAGGGTGTGGAGGGGCAGACAGGTGCCACCAGGCCTCAACAAAGGCTGACATGCTTGGCTAGAGGGAAGCAGGTGCCACCAGGTCTCCAGGGATAGCTGGCAGGGTATGGGATGTGAGACGGGAGACAAGAGACACCAGGCCCTCAGAAATTCTGGAAGGTTTAAGGAGAGGGAAGCAGGTACCATGTGGTCCCCAGGGATAGCTAGCATGATATGAGGTGGGAGACAGTAGACGGGATACACCAGGCCCTGGGAAAAGCTGTCAGGGTTAGGGAGAGTGAAGCCAGTGCCAGCAGGTCACCAGGGACAGCTTGGCAGAGTGTGGGGTGGGAGACAGGCACCACCAGGTCCCCTGGAAGAGCAAGCAGGGTGTGGAGGGGCAGACAGGTGCCACCATGCCTCAGGAAAGGCTGACGGGGTTGGGGAAAGGGAAGCATCTGCCACCAGGTCTCCAGAGATGGTTGGCACGGTATGGGGTGGGAGACAGGAGATGGGAGACACCAGGCCCTGGGAAAGGCTGGAAGGGTTAAGGAGAGGGAAACATGCAGCACTAGGTCCCCATGGACAGCTGGAATGGTTTGAGGTGGGAGACCGGAGCCTCCAGGCCCTGGGAATGGCTGTCAGGGTTAGGGAGAGGGAAGCCAGTGCCAGTAGGTCACCAGAGACAGCTTGGCAGAGTGTAGGGTGGGAGACAGGAGACACCTGGCACCAGGAAATCCAGAAAGGGTTAGGGAAAGAGAATCAGGCTCCACCAGGTCCCATGGGACAGCACCCAAGGTGTGGAGGGGCAGGCAGGTGCCACGAGGCCTCAGGAATGGCTGACAATTTAGGGAGTGGGAACTAGGCACCACCAGGTCCCCTGGTACAGCAGAAAGGGTGTGGGGTGGGAGACAGGAGCCATCATGCCTCAAGGGAGGCTGACAGGGTTGGGAAGAGCGAAGCAGGTGCCACCAGGTCCCCTGGGACTGCAGGAAGGTTGTGGGATGGGACACGGGAGCATCCAGACCCTGGAAATTGCTGGAAGGGTTAAGGAGAGGTAAACAGGTACCACCAGGCCCACAGGGTTTGCTAGCAGGGTATGGGGTGGGAGATGGGAGACACCAGACCCTGGGAAAAGCTGGAAGGGTTAAGGAGAGGGAAGCAGATGCCACCAGGTCCCCAGGGCTTGCTGGCAGGGCATGGGGTGGGAGACAGGAGACAACAGGCCCTGGGAAAGGCTGTCAGAGTTAGGGAGAGGAAAGCAGGTGTCAACTGATCACCAGGGACAGCTTGGTAGGGTGTGGGGTGTGAGATGGGAGACACCAAGACCCTGAAAAGGGAAAAAGGGTTAGGGAGAGGGTAGCAGGCTCCACCAGGTCCTCTGGGACAGCAAGCAGGGTGTGGAGGGGCAGACAGGTGCCACCAGGCCTCAGGAAAGGCTGACATGCTTGGCAAGAGGGAAGCATGTGCCTCTAGTTACCCTGGGACAGCAGGCAGGGTATGGAGGGGGAGATGGGTGCCACCAGGCCTCAGTAAAGGCTGGAAGGGTTAAGGAGAGAGAAGCAGGTGCCACCAAATCCCATGGATAGCTGGCAGGGTATGGGATGGGAGACAGGAGATGAGAGACACCTGGCCCTGGGAAAGGTTGTTAGGGTTAGGGAGAGGGAAGCCAGTGCCAGTAAGTCACCAGGACAGCTTGGCAGAGTGTGGGTGGGAGACATGGAACACAAGGCCTGAGGAAAGGTGGAAAGGCAGAAAGGGTTAGGAAAGAGAAGCAGGCACCATCAGGTCCTCTTAGAGAGCAAACATGGTGTGGAGGGGCAGACAGGTGCCTCCAGGCCTCAGGAATGGCTGACAGGTTGGGGAGTGGGAATCAGGCACCGCCAGGTCCCCTGGGACTGCAGGAAGGGTGTGGGGTGGGAGACAGGAGCCATCAGGCCTCAAGGAAGGCTGTCAGGGTTGGGAAGAGGGAAGCAGGTGCCATCAGGTCCCCTGGTACTGCAGGAAGGGTGTGGGGTGGGAGACAGGAGCCTCCATGCCATGAGAAATGCTGGATGTGTTAAAGAGAGGTAAGCAGGTGCCAACTGGTCACCACGGATGGCTTTGCAGGGTGTGGGGTGCGAGATGGGAGACACCATGACCCGGGAAAGGCAGAAATGGTTAGGGAGAGGGTAGCAGGCACTACCAGCTCCTCTGGGGCAGCAAGCAGGGTATGGAGGGGCAGACAGGTGCCACCAAGCCTCAGGAAAGGCTGATATGCTTGGCTAGAGTGAAGCAGGTGCCACCAGGTCCCCAGGAATAGCTGGCAGGGTATTGGATGGGGGACAGGAGATAAGAGACACCAGGCCCTGGGAAAGGCTGGAAGGTTTAAGGAGAGGGAAACAGGTGCCATGAGGACTCCAGGGATAGCTGGCAGGGTATGGGGTGGGAGACGGGAGACACCAGGCCCTGGTAAAGACTGTCAGGGTTAGGGAGAGGGAAGCCAGTGCCAACAGGTCACCAGGGACAGCTTAGCAGAGTGTGGGTTGGGAGAAAGGCACCACCAGGTCCCCTGGAAGAGCAAGCAGGGTGTGGAGGGGCAGACAGGTGCCACCATGCCGAAAGCTAACGAGGGTTGGGGAGAGGTAGCAGCTATCACCAGGTCCCCAGAGATAGCTGGCATGGTATGGGGTGGGAGACGGGAGATGGGAGACAACATGCTCTGGGAAAGGCTGGAAGGGTTAAGGAGAGGGAAGCAGGTGCAATGAGGCCCCCAGTGATAGCTGGCAGGGTATGGGGTGGGATACAGGAGACACCAGGCCTCAGGAAAGGCTGTCAGGGTTAGGAAGAGGGAAACATGCACCACTAGGTCCACATTGACAGCTGGAATGGTGTGGGGTGGGAGACAGGAGCCTCAGGCCCTGGGAAAGGCTGTCAGGGTTAGGGAGAGGGAAGCCAGTGCCAATAGGTCACCAGAGACAGCTTGGCAGAGTGTGGGTGGGAGACAGGAGACACCAGGCCCCAGGAAATGCAGAAAGGGTTAGGGAAAGAGAAGCAGGCACCACCAGGTCCCCTGGGACAGCAACCAAGGTGTGGAGGGGCAGGCAGGTGCCACCAGGCCTCAGGAATGGCTGACAGGTTAGGGAGTGGGAATCAGGCACTGCCAGGTTCCCTGGGACTGCAGGAAGGGTGTGGGGTGGGAGACAGGAGCCATCAGACCTCAAGGAAGGCTGACAGGGTTGGGAAGAGTAAAGCAGGTGCCTCCAGGTCCCCTGGGACTGCAGGAAGGGTGTGGGTTGGGAGACAGGAGCCCATGCCATTGGAAATGCTGGAAGGTTTAAATAGAGGGGAGGTCAAACTGGTCACCAGTGACAGCTTAGCAGGGTGTAGAAAGTGATGGAGACATCACATCCAGGAAAGGCAGAAAGGGTTAGGGAGAGGGTAGCAGGCACTACCAAGTCCTCTGGGACAGCATGCAGGGTGTGAAGGGGCAGACAGGTGCCACCAGGCCTCAGGAAAGGCTGACATGCTTGGCTAGAGGGAAGCAGGTGCCACCAGGTCCCCAGGGATAGGTGGCAGCATATGGGATGGAGATGGGAGACAAGAGACCCCAGGCCCTGGGAAAGGCTGGAAGGATTGAGGAGAGGGAAGCAGGTGCCATGAGGTCCCCAGGGATAGCTGGCAGGTTATGGGGTGGGAGACGGGAGACACCAGGCAATGGGAAAGGTTGTCAGGGTTAGAGAGAGGGACGCCAGTGCCAGCACGTCACCAGGGACAGCTTGGCAGAGTGTGGGTTGGGAGACAGACATCACCAGGTCCCCTGGAAGAGCAAGCAGGGTGTGGAGGGGCAGACAGGTGCCACCATGCCTCAGGAAAGGCTGAGGGCGTTGGGTAGAGGGAAGCAGCTGCCATCAGGTCCCCTGAGATAGCTGGCACAGTATGGGGTTGGAGATGGTTGATGGGAGACACCAACCCCTGGGAAAAGCTGGATGGGTTAAGGAGAGGGAAGCAGGTGCCATGAGGTCACCAGTGATAGCTGGCAGGGTATGGGTTGGGAGACAGGAGACACCAGGCCTCAGGAAATTCTGTCAGGGTTAGGGAGAGGGAAACATGCACCACTAGGTCCCCATGGACAGCTGGAATGGTGTGGGGTGGGAGACAGGAGCTTCCAGGCCCTGGGAAAGGCTATCAGGATTAGGGAGAGGGAAACCAGTGCCAATAGGTCATCACAGACAGCTTGGCAGAGTGTGGGGTAGGAGACAGGAGACACCAGGCCCCAGGAAATGCAGAAAGGGTTAGGAAAAGAGAAACAGGCACCACCAGGTCCCCTGGGACAGCAACCAAGGTGTGGAGGGGCAGGCAGGTGCCATCAGGCCTCAGGAATGGCTGACAGGTTAGGGATTTTGAAACAGGCACCACCTGGTCCCCTGGTACAGCAGAAAGGGTGTGGGGTGGGAGACAGGAGCCATCACGCCTCAAGGAAGGCTGACAGGGTTGGGAAGAAGGAAGCAGGTGCCACCAGGTCCCCTGGGACTGCAGGAAGGGTGTGCTGTGGGACACGGGAGAATCCAGGCCCTGGGAAATGCTGGAAGGGTTAAGGAGAGGTAAACAGGTACCACCGGGTCCACAGGGTAGTTAGCAGGGTTTGGGGTGGGAGATGGGAGACACCAGACCCTGGGAAAAGCTGGAAGGGTTAAGGAGAGGAAGCAGATGCCACCAGGTCCCCAGGGGTTGCTGGCAGGGCATGGGGTGGAGACAAGGAGACAACAGGCCCTGGGAAAGGCTGTCAGAGTTAGGGAGAGGAAAGCAGGTGTCAATTGATCACCAGGGACAGCTTGGTAGGGTGTGGGGTGTGAGATGGGAGACACTATGACCCTGGAAAGGCAGAAAGGGTTAGGGAGAGGGTAGCAGGCACCACCAGGTCCTCTGGGACAGCAAGCAGGGTGTGGAGCGGCAGACAGGTGCCACCAGGCCTCAGGAAAGGCAGACATGCTTGGCGAGAGGGAACCATGTGCCACTAGGTCCCCTGGGACAGCAGGCAGGGTATGGAGGAGAAGTTGAGTGCCACCAGGCCTCAGGAAAGGCTGGAAGGGTTAAGGAGTGAGAGGCAGGTGCCACCAGATCCCCAGGGATAGCTGGCAGGGTATGGGATGGGAGACAGGAGACGAGAAACACCAGGCCCTGGGAAAGGCTGTCAGGGTTGGGGAGAGGGAAGCCACTACCAGCAAGTCACCATGGACAGCTTGGCAGAGTGTGGTGTGGGAGACATGAGACACAAGGCCTGAGGAAAGGTGGAAAGGCAGAAAAGGTTAGGGAAAGAGAAGCAGTCACCACCAGGTCCCCTTGGAGAGCAAACACGGTGTGGAGGGGCAGACAGGTGCCACCAGGCCTCAGGAATGACTGACAGGTTGGGGAGTGGGAATCAGGCACCGCCCGGTGCCCTGGGACTGCAGGAAGGGTGTGAGGTGGGAGTCCGGAGCCATCAGGCCTCAAGGAAGGCTGACAGGGTTGGGAAGAGGGAAGCAGGTGCCACCAGGTCCCCTGGGACTGCAGGAAGGGTGTGGGGTGGGAGACAGGAGCCTCCATGCCATGGGAAATGCTGGAAGGTTTAAATAGAGGAAGGAAGGTGCAAACTGGTCACCAGTGACAGCTTAGCAGGGTGTAGGATGCGAGATGGGAGACATCATAATCCAGGAAAGGCAGAAAGGGTTAGGGAGAGGGTAGCAGGCACCACCATGTCCTCTGGGACAGCAAGCAGGGTGTGGAGGGGCAGACAGGTGCCACCAGGCCTCAGGAAAGGCTGACATGCTTGGCTAGAGGGAAGCAGGTGCCACCAGGTCCCCAGGGATAGCTGGCAGGGTATGGGATGGGAGACGGGAGACAAGAGACACCAGGCCCTGGGAAAGGCTGGAAGGTTTAAGGAGAGGGAAGCAGGTGCCATGAGGTCCCCAGGGATAGCTGACAGGGTATGGGGTGGGAGACCGCAGACGGGAGACACCAGGCCCTGGCAAAAGCTGTCAGGGTTAGGGAGAGGGAAGCCAGTGCCAGCAGGTCACCAGGGACAGCTTGGCAGAGTGTGGGGTGGGAGACAGGCACCACCAGGTCCCCTGGAAGAGCAAGCAGAGTGTGGAGGGGCAGACAGGTGCCACCATGCCTCTGGAAAGGCTGACGGGGTTGGGGAAAGGGAAGCATCTGCCACCAGGTCCCCAGAGATAGCTGGCAAGGTATTGGATGGGAGACGGGAGATGGGAGACACCAGGCCCTGGGAAAGGCTGGAAGGGTTAAGGAGAGGGAAGCAGGTGCCATGAGGTCCCCAGTGGTAGCTGGCAGGATATGGGGTGGTGGATGGGAGACACCAGGCCTCAAGAAAGGCTGTCAGGGTTAGGGAGAGGGAAACATGCCCCACTAGGTCCCCATGGACAGCTGGAATAGCATGAGGTGGGAGACAGGAGCCTCCAGGCCCTGGGAAAGGCTGTCAGGGTTAGGGAGACGGAAGCCAGTGCTAGTAGGTCACCACAGACAGCTTGGCAGAGTGTGTGGTGGGAGACAGGAGACACCTGGCCCCAGGAAATGCAGAAAGGGTTAGGGAAAGAGAAGCAGGCACCACCATGTCCCATGGGACAGCAACCAAGGTGTGGAGGGGCAGGCAGGTGCCACCAGGCGTCAGGAATGGCTGACAGGTTAGGGAGAGGGAAACAGGCACCACCAGGTCCCCTGGTACAGCAGGAAGGGTGTGGGGTGGGAGACATTAGCCATCACGCCTCAAGGAAGGCTGACTGGGTTGGGAAGAGTGATGCAGGTGCCATCAGGTCCCCTGGGACTGCAGGAAGGGTGTGGGGTGGGACAGAGGAGCATCCAGGCCCTGGAAATTGCTGGAAGGGTTAAGGAGAGGTAAACAGGTACCACCAGGCCCACAGGGTTTGCTAGCAGGGTATGGGGTGGGAGATGGGAGACACCAGACCCTGGGAAAAGCTGGAAGGGTTAAGGAGAGGGAAGCAGATGCCACCAGGTCCCCATGGCTTGCTGGCAGGGCATGGGGTGTGAGACAGGAGACAACAGGCCCTGGGAAAGGCTGTCAGAGTTAGGAAGGGGAGAGGAAAGCAGGTGCCAACTGATCACCAGGGACAGCTTGGTAGTGTGCGAGGTGTGAGATGGGAGACACCATGATCCTGAAAAGGGAGAAAGGGTTAGGGAGAGGGTAGCAGGCACCACCATGTCCTCTGGGACAGCAAGCAGAGTGTGGAGGGGCAGACAGGTGCCACCAGGCCTCAGGGAAGGCTGACATGCTTGGCAAGAGGGAAGCATGTGCCACTAGGTCCCCTGGGACAGCAGGCAGGGTATGGAGGAGGAGATGGGTGCCACTAGGACTCAGTAAAGGCTGGAAGGGTTAAGGAGATAGAAGCAGGTGTCACCAAATCCCCAGGGATAGCTGGCAGGGTATGGGATGGGAGACAGGAGACTAGAGACACCAGGCCCTGGGAAAGGCTGCCAGCCTTAGGGAGAGGGAAGCCAGTGCCAGTAAGTCACCAGGGACAGCTTGGCAGAGTGTGGGGTGGGAGACATGAGACACAAGGCCTGAGGAAAGGTGGAAAGGCAGAAAGGGTTAGGGAAAGAGAAGCAGGCACCACCAGGTCCCCTTGGAGAGCAAACATAGTGTGGAGGGGCAGACTGGTGCCACCAGGCCTCAGGAATGGCTGACAGGTTGGTGAGTGGGAATCAGGCACTGCGAGGTCCCCTGGGACTGCAGGAAGAGTGTGGGGTGGGAGACCGGAGCCATCAGGCCTCAAGGAAAGCTGACAGGGTTGGGAAGAGGGAAGCAGGTGCCACCAGGTCCTCTGGGACTGCAGGAAGGGTGTGGGGTGGGAGACAGGAGCCTCCATGCCATGGGAAATGCTGGAAGGGTTAAGGAGAGGTAAGCAGGTGCCAACTAGTCACCAGGGACAGCTTGACAGGGTGTGGGGTGCGAGATGGGAGACACCATGACCCGGGAAAGGCTGAAAGGGTTAGGGAGAGGGTAGCAGGCACCACCAGGTCGTCTGTGACAGCAAGCAGGGTGTGGAGGGGCAGACATGTGCCACCAGGCCTCAGGAAAGGCTGACATGCTTGGCTAGAGGGAAGCAGGTGCCACCAGGTCCCCAGGGTTAGCTGGCAGGGTATGGGATGGGAGACGGGAGACAAGAGACACCAGGCCCTGGGAAAGGCTGGCAGGTTTAAGGAGAGGGAAGCAGGTGCCATGAGGTCCCCAGGGATAGCTGGCAGGGTATGGGATGGGAGACGGGAGACACCAGGCCCTGGGAAGGCCATCAGGGTTAGGGAGAGGGAAGCCAGTGCCAACAGGTCACCAGGGACAGCTAGGCAGAGTGTGGGGTGGGAGACACGAGACACCAGGCCTGAGGAAAGGCAGAAAGGGCTAGGGAAAGAGAAGCAGGCACCACCAGGTACCCTGGAAGGGCAAACATGGTGTGAAGGGCCAGGCAGGTGCCACCAGGCCTCAGGAATGGCTGACAGGTTGGGGAGTGGGAATCAGGCACCACCAGGTCTCCTGGGACTGCAGGAAGGATGTGGGTTGGGAGACGGGAGCCATCAGGCCTCAAGGAAGGCTGACAGGGTTGGGAAGAGGGAAGCAGGTGCCACCAGGTCTCCTGGGACTGCAGGAAGGGTTTGAGATGGGAGACGGGAGCCTCCATGCCATGGGAAATACTTTAAGATTTAAGGAGAGGTAAGCAGGTGCCAACCGGTCACCAGGAACAGCTTGACAGGGTGTGGGGTGCGATATGGGAGACACCATGCCCCCTACCCTGGGAAAGGCAGAAAGGGTTAGGAAGAGGCTAACAGGCACCACCAGGTCTTATGGGACAGCAAGCAGGGTTTGGAGGGGCAGACAGGTGCCACCAGGACTCAGGAAAGGCTGACGGGGTTGGAGAGAGGAAAGCAGGCACCACCAGGTCGCCTGGGACAGCAGGTAGGGTGTGGAGGGGTAGACAGATGCCACTAGGCCTCAGGAAAGCTGACTGGGTTGGGCAGAGCGAAGCAGATGCCAGAAGATCCCCTGGGACACAGGCATGGTGTGGAGGGCTGTGAGTGCTGTCACCTGTGGTATTCCAGATATTTGGTCCATTTTCTTCAGGTTCCTGCTGGGTCCGCATGAGGAGTACTGCACACACCTGTCCAAGTATGTCACTGTAGGCCAGCACCCGTGTTCTCATCTGGTGGACTCAGCTCTGCTGTCATCCGTGGTCTTCCAGGTCCCTGATCTGTTTTCTTCAGGGCCCTGTTAGGTCTGCATGAGGAGTACTGTATGCACCTGCCCAAGTATGTCACTGTTGGACAGCGCCCATTTTCTCATCTGGTTTATTTAGCTACGCCATTACCTGTGGTCTTCCAGGTCCCTTGTCCATTTTCTTTAGGGCCCTGGTAAGTCTACATGAGGAGTACTGCACACACCTGCCCGAATATGTCACTATAGACCACAGCCCGTGTTCTCATCTGGTGGATTCATCTATGTCCTCACCTGTGGTCTTCCAGGTCCCTGGTCTGTTTTCTTTATGGCCCTGTTGGGTCTGCATGAGGAGTACTGCAGAATATTGACAAAGTAGATGTAAACTACATAATATGTGGACCACTGGTCATCGTGGGAGATGGGCCTTATGTGGTATAAGGCATAGAAACTGTCAACAAAGCCTTCAAAATAATGAAGCCGTAAAGCAATTGGGCAGTATGAACATTTACTGATGTGACTGAGACTGTAGTAATCAATATATATAGTGTGTTTAGTGTGGTTTGTGTATAGTGTAGAGTTTTGGTTAAGGTTTTAGTAGAAATTTATTGTGTGTATCTACTATTTTATTTATTAATGGTGTTGATCTGTCGTATGATGAGCTTCCTTTGTGGTGGTGGTATGCAATAGTACACATTTTCCTCTAATTAATTCATTAATAATATACCTTAAAAAGCAAAAATATTAATTGGAAAAAATAAAGGACTTCAGTAGCCTAATTTTATGTTTTCCAAAATGTTTTCCGTGACAACTTGCACTTTCTGGATTTTTCTCCATCTTATTACATACATTAATATACTGCTCTTTCACTGGTTTGGGGAGGTTAATTTGTAAAATAATCAAAACAAGTTTTAAAGGTTATCTATTCTTATTCCCATTTACACACAAATGCATTTTAATCTATGAATACCCAGGAATTCTGGGTAAGGAAAAACTTTGAAATTACTTCAACCCATAGAATTGCACCATGCGTTAGATTAGTGGTCATCACACACAGCTGCATGCATATATTTTGGTGTTGCTTAGTGAATTAACTAAATGAAGTGAAGTACTGCAAATTCATGTGAAAACCAAAACATATTTACACATCATTTTTTTTTCATTTTGCATATTCTCTGTCCCTGTTACATACATTACATGGTTACTGTTTCCAAGCATTGGGGACAGTACTGGGAAAACCACAACTGATATTATCTTCCTGTTTACAGTTCAAGTAAAGGCCCTTAAGGGTAATATATTGATGGTGGAAGAAGAAAGAAATGATAAAAAAAATTTTTTCCAGTCATGTCCCACATATGTTCCGTATTACTGTGGACTGGCCCTACACTCTTTCAGTGTCACTCAAAAGAAAGATTTACCAAGGAACAGCACTGTAGATTTTGCACCACGTATAGTGGTGCATTACCCCTTGCAACAACAATTAGCTGCAAATGGGAGACAAAATAAACAGTAGTTTTGCTGTAAAAACCATAGTATGACAAATTAGTACATACTCACTGTAAACTACTGCTAATAAGAAGCGTGGTGGCTGTGGCAGGCTGCGGGTTCCTTCAGGGCATGGGCACTGGATAACATTCTCTCTCACTGTCATCATGGAAATGGGTGGCTTTGGCTGGCTCCAGGTTCCTTATAAGCATGGGCACTGGATAACATTCTCTCTCACTGTCATCATGGAAATGGCTGGCTCTGGCTGGCTGTGGGTTCCTTATGGGCATGGGCACTAGATAACATTCTCTCTCACCATCATCAAGACGGGTGGCTGGAGATGGTGTGTTACACTCTTTCAATGTTACTCAGGAGGAAGATTTACCAAGCAACAGCACTGCAGATTTTGCACCACATATAGTGGTGCATTACCCTTTGTGACAACAATTAGCTGCATATGGTCTCCAAAATTTCACAGTAGTTTTGCTGTAAAAATGCTGGTAAAATTATGTTCAACGGGTCTTGCTTACTTCCCGGTATATAGAGCCGCCCAAGCAACACCCCCTGTGCACAGCCACGTTATGATGTAAAGGTGGGGAGTGCACAAAGATGCGTTCCATTATAGCCTATGGTGGGCAGCTTTAATTACAGTTAGTTTTCTATTTTGTAATTGTAAAATGGTGATTAATCAAGGGCACCAATCAATTAACAAGGGCCTTGTTTGTCAATCAGTGTCCTTGATTAATCACCATTTGACCATAATGGAGCACATCCCCTTGCACTCCCTGCCTTTCCATCATAACGTGGCTGTGGGCAGGAGCGGTGTGTGGGCAGCTCTATATACCGGGGAATAAGCAAGACTGTTAAATACAATTTTATGAGCATTTTTATAGCAAAAGTACTGTGTTCTTTTGGGGACCATATACAGGCAATGGTAGTCGCAGGGGTAAGGCACAACTATATGTGGTGCAGGGCTTCAGTCTGGTAATTCTATTTAATCAGCAGGATTAAATTGGCTACAACAAATGAACAGTTGCGTTTAAGATGCTGACTGTGTTTGCTAATAACAGCACACATTCTGTTAAGTGTACTCAGAAAATGTACCAAGGGGAAGGAAAAATAGAATGATGGTGAATGGGTCATTATTTGGGCAGAACTGACAGATGGAATGACAGACAAGGACACTTTTTTTTATATTATGAAAAAGACAAAAAATGTTAACATTAATGCAATGTGACTGCCTATAAACCCATTAACTTACACACTACCAGCAACATCCACCTCATCCTCATCAAACAGGAAGCTGCCCTTGCAGTAGTCCATGTCAGAATTGTGCCCACCAGGGAATTCTTTTTCCATGACACAATCATCAGCCTCAATGGTAGGCCATTTGATGCTACCACCAGGATGGTCTTCTTTGCCCACATCATCAGCATGACAATCAGCGTGATGAGGACCGGGGACAAACACAGATATGGTAGTTCAAGATGGTATGTGACCTTCATTCATTTTTATAAATGTCAGCATACTGACATTTGTAGGTGAGAGATTGGTACGACGGTCACGAACTATTGCCCCTGCAGAACTGAATACCCTCTCCACACTTACACTGGCAGGTGGGCTGGTCAGGTACTTCAGTGCTACTGAAGTCGGCTCAGGCCATTCACTCACCTTGCCACTTCAGTAAAGCAGAGGATTGTCAATTATTGACAGATGCCTGTTTTCAGCAAAATATGCGTCAACCATTCTCTGTGCTACACGCAGTCCTGATGCCGAGTCATCCGGCTCCAGTTCACAGCACTCATCAAGGTCACAGATTCCAACTTGGGACAAGGTACCCCAAAGTGGGTTAATGGCAACCTGTTTTGCTGACACCTCACCTTGACCTGTAGCCTCCTTACTTGATGTGCTTTCTAGCCCACATTGACTTTGAGCCTTGTTATGCTGTAGTGTGCTGAACTTGGCACGTGACTTCTGTGCCCCATGAACCAATTGCACCAGCTATTTAGTAAGATTTTTAACCTGATCAGGCCCTCCCTCCATGCAATTCCATGTTTGTAGCATGGTTCCAGCATTGTTGCTATTCTGAATTCTGCACTTTTCTGAATACCTGTGATGTGGAGATTGCGGTCGAATATTGTCAGCATGTCTGTAAGTAGTGCACTCCTTGACCTATCTCTGGACACATCAAGGCTACGCTGCAGATTCAACAAAGTCTGCCTCAGCACCCACAGCAGTGGAATGGCTTGGCTAATGGAGGAAGTGTCACCACTCACTGTCTGCATGGCACATTCAAATGGCCTCAAAATTGATATCACTTAGTCCATGAGGAGCCATTGTTCTGTTGTCATAGATGTTGATGCCCCTGAAGTGTCACAGCTAGCGTGCATGACTAGGTATTCCAAGGTGGCTTTGTACTGTTCATACAACTGCTCTGCCATGTAAAGTGTTGCGTTCCAGTGTGTGACAACTTCCAGCTTGAGGTGGTGCTGAGGGGGGCTGTTTTGAATCTGCAGCTGCCAAAGTTGGTCACAGGCCTTTTCAGAGTGTGGAAAGTGTGCACAGATGTGGCGTGCAACTATCAGCATTTGCTTGATGTCAGGGTGCTGCAGAAACTCCTGTACCATGAGATTTAAACAGTGGGCCATGCATGGAACCTGCACAAAGCCGCCATTGATGATACATTTAACGATGTTTGAGCCATTGTCACTGGCTATAAAGCCAGCCTTCAGGGACAGGGAGTTCAGCCAATCATCAATTTCTGTCAGTAGCAAGTCGAGAATGTTTTCACCAGTGTGAGACCCAGCAACACTGTGCATTGCAAGTGTTGCATGCTGTCTAATTCTCTGAAGGTTGCTACCTTGACAGTCTATCTTACTACACTGATTTCCAATCCCACCAGCACAGACAACCCCTGTTACCTACACCCAATGTGCAGTAATACACAAATATGAACTACCCACTGTTTTGCCACTTGTCCACATATCCATACTTAAGTAAGTGAATGATTGGTGAGGAGGAATGCTGAAGGGCATGTCTTACAGACTCTGTCACAGTCCGGTATAACTCAGGGACAGCACGGGTGGAAAAGTATGTCCTGGACAAGACTTTCCATCTGGGACAGGCATGTACCGCAAAATACCAGAATCCTGAGTTCTCCACAATAGAGCAGGGCAAAAGGTTAATTGCCAGCATTTCCACTACAGCAGTATTCAGTTCACGTGACACTGCATGATTTGGTGAGTATTTCATGGTCCAGGCAAAAAGACTGTGCAACGTGGGCTGAGTTGTTACCTGTTTTGTATGTGGCATGCCAAATGGCTCAGCTCTGTGAATGGCCATGTGTGGGGTACTTTTGCCGTGTGATGTTGAGGTGTGCACAGGTGACAAGTCCACAGAAGATGTTATTTTCCCCATTTTAAGCACAAGGGTTGATGTTTGACTAGAAATACTGCTGCATAGACCACCACCACTGCTGCTACTCTGACCACTACCACATGACAACAAATCAAAATCATCAACCTCCTCATGCCTGTAGTAATCCTCAGGTGTTATTTCACCAGTACTACAGACATGGGATTGGCTACTTGGGCTACTTACAGTCACGGAATGGGATACCATGCTCAATAAGGTAGATGAGTGCGAACACCCCACTGTGACATTACCTCCACTCTGGTGTCAAGTCCACAGTGCCATGTGCTTGTTCTTCAGATGTGTATTCTGGCCCCCAGTGTCCAGATAACTACCCTTTTTACCACCCCTGACACGCACTTGGCAAAGCTGGCAGATTGCCACTGTTTCATCAATTGCATCTTGTACAAAAAAATCCCAAACGAGGCATTTTGATGTCCTACTCTTCACGTGTCCCTGATACTGCATATTGGAATCCAGCTTTTTTGTCACTGAAATGTGGGGTGTACTACATGATTTCTGTTGCTGGACAGACTAGGACTCTACATGACCATCACTATCTATGACTATTACTGCTGGGTCATCATCATCAACAGAAACCACTAAATCACAACTTTGAGGAGGGTGTGATTTAACACCAACAGACTGAGACTATTTACACACAGCTACCTTTATTTTCTTTTTCTCTGGTTCCCAACTGGGGTCACTGAAATTATCATCATATTCATCATCCACACCCACAATTTCAGCTTGGATGCTGTCCTGTGGAGAACATGTTCCAACCACAGCATCATTATGATCATCCAATATTTTTTATATAACATTTGAATGGTTGGATGGCACAGGCATGATGACTACAGCACTGGAAATAAGTTAGTGTGAGTCATCACCAGGATCAAAATTATGTTCAACTACTGTGTGAGTGGAGATGGGGAGGACATGTGGGAGTATGGCATCAACTACACTCTGAGTTTAACTCATGGCTTTAGACTCAACAATATTTTGGAAACTGGTTACACTGTCATAGGTTGAACTTGGGGCAATACACATGCCATGAGCAACTTCTCTGCCACCACCAGTGCAGACAACAGCATCTCCAGCCTTCATTGAAGCAACTGATTGCACTGTGAAAAACACAGTCAGAGAAATCCCTTTACTGGCATCAGCTGTGCACTTATGCTGGATACTACCATGCCCATGGCCACTCTTACTAGTCGCAGCAGTGCCATGGCCAGAAACATCTTTGCATCCACATCTGTTTTCAGGCATTATTTTGGATTACACAGAAAATTCACAACACATTTAGATTTCTGAACTGTGGGGTGGATGGGAAGCCAAAAACAACAACTGTGGCTTACAGATGCAGATTGAGCCCTAAACAACTGCAAACGCTCGGACAGATGGAGAGTGTGCACTCAAGAGAAGCAACCACACAGGCACAACAACACAGCCTTAACCAGTGGTCACACAAATCCCAAACTGGAAAAATAATTCCTTTATGGGTTGGGGCACTGCAAAACAGTCCATCTACCTATATAGAACAAAGAGTAAAAAATACCGCAGACGGATAACAGATTCAGAGTGCTGTGATTACTGTGTGGCACAATAAAATGTGCCTGACTTGATGGCATTCACACACTGTAAGTAATTTGCAGAAAATTTAACAGTTCAGTACACTATATAACCAAATGTTTTAAACAGAATGAAAATATGCACTCTACCCCAACAAACAGAAAATAATTATCAAAACTTACTTCACTTATTACTGTGTGTACATAAACACACAAATACTAACACACACACTACTAGTACAAAAGTTAGAAAGACTGTCTTTCCCATGTGAATCTCACTCGACCACAGACACACCCCTCCCCCAAAGCACACTTCAACAGTATCTGTCAGTTCACAGACTGACTGTTCTAAGTTAACATTCAAAATACACAGAAAAACAAACAGCACTAGATTATCTAAGCACAGGAGGGTTTCCTACAATTGATATACTAAATTTGGACCAAAATAACTGGATCAAAAGTGATTTTTTAAACCTTTTTTAGTGGTTTGATTCTCAGAGCTCTGAGAGCAAACTGTCTCCAGCTTTCCACTACACACACTATGCAGAACTGAGGCTGTGCAAAACAATATAGAGCCCATGCGACCTGCCATCCCATGAATCAATGCCAAATTTGCCTCAAATAGCAATATAAAGGAGAAGTAAAGTGAAGTCCATCAAAATCAATGGCACTTTGCGTTAAAATTATGGGGAGGACAGTAACACAAGGCAAAGTAGTGCAAAGCTCATTGGTATCAATGTACTTTGTGATAAAAAATAAAGGCAGAGTCGCTTCACATTGCGGAGCACTACGTGAAGTGGGGTTAATACATGAAGTGCTCCATGTGGCAGTAAAGTACTTAGCCCACCTCCTAGCCAAAGGGCTGTGCACATAAGGAAAACCCCAGTCTGAGGTGGGAAATGTGATCATGAGACATGTGTAGCTCCAGGCCACTACATCCCCAAGGGGGATGAAAGATAGAGACCTCTGCTTATTTATATTTGTCCGCTACACACTCTGAAGAAGGTCTTAATGGTGGTAGGGGGTAATACAGAGTTAAGTGGGCATACTTTAGAATGATTCTGGAGACGAACCAGGCAGCAACTGCTCCTGAGGGCTCTTTACACAGGCTTAACCTTTATTTATTTATTTATTTCATTTTTG
This sequence comes from Neoceratodus forsteri, assembly GCA_016271365.2. Lineage (NCBI taxonomy): Eukaryota > Metazoa > Chordata > Ceratodontiformes > Ceratodontidae > Neoceratodus > Neoceratodus forsteri. The sequence continues at coordinate 87,899,163 of CM057453.1, forward strand.
TTGACCGGGAAAGGAGGACTAGACAGTTTTGCTTATTTTCAGTCTTGTCCCGGGGGAGAGGGGATACAGATGTATGCCAACTGACATTGAAGCAGATTACACTGTTGGTGGTAGTTAGTGAACCTGGTGACCCAAGGTAAGGTGGAAGACCCTTGCTGTGTGTCAGGAGAGGAAAAACCCTTGCTGCCTGTATTTTCAGATTGGTCATCCCCCCTCCATGACAGCCATTTAATAGCTGAGAAGAACCATGTCCTCTATAACAGTAAAAGAGGGATTATTGTAGGATGTGTCTTTTAGTTATGAACTGCACTCCCCGCAGGCAAACATTTATATAAAACAGCATGCCCCAGAATATTAAACCTCCCAAAACAGATAGCATTTGAAACAGGCCACAGATTCTGTATTAACAAACATGATATGGTACAGAGTGGCAACAGAGGCTGCTTTAAGGAAGCAGTGTAGTGAAAGAGAGCATTTTAGGGAGCATCGCCTGGCTACAGAACATGGTGGCCACTAGTTAGTTCGGCTCCCTTAGGCACCAGCATTCACAGCAGAAATTATAACATAACATGAGGTGTTACTTGAAATACTAATAAAGGAAAATAAAGATAACTGAGATGGCAGCACAAAATTCCAAAAATGTAGGCTACACTGCAATTTTAACCAACAGAATGATCAACAGCTGGTATCCCTGAGGACTGCACGGGATCACAAGCTGTCCCAACGAAGGGTAGCATTGGTAAAAGCATCCAAGATCCTGCTATTGCAGTACTTACCCGGATTAATTATTAATCTTCAACAGGAGGTAAAAGCTGGATTTACTAATATTATGGCTCAGATTTCCCCACTTGCAAACAGTGGTTACTGGACTTGTGGAGACTTCTGCTGTCCATTTGAATAGGTTGGATGAACAAGAGCACATCTGAGTAACTTAGAAGACCAGATGTTGGACCTGGCAAAAGAAAAGGAAAATCTGCAAGAACAAGCAGAAAAGTTAATGGTCATAGCTGAAGATGAAGAGAACTTTGCACAGAGACCCAATATCAGTATTATCAGGCTTCCTGAAGGACTCAAGGACAAACACAGAGGCAAAGCAGTACAGAAATGACTTATGAAGAAACTGGGGCCTGAAGCGGCAGTGGCTAACTACGACATCTGAAAGGTGCATCAGACAGGTCCAAGTCCATAACCTGGTGACAAACTGAGACAATATTTAATTAAATACCTCTGTTTTCCTGAAAAGGAGAACATTTTACAAGCTGCTCAGTCAAATGGTCCTATACAAGTGTTGGGGGGGGATGAGTCTTGCTGTTTCAAGGTTATGACAGAGATTTACAAATTCCTATGCAGAAATTTTCAGGCGTAAACTCCACATTACAACATAGAGGACTGGACTTTGCCTTGTTGTACCAGGCCAAACTGAAAGTTGTTAAACCAGGCTGTCCTCCAAAATATTTTAACAAACCACAAGATGCTGAGCAATTTATAAACTGAGAGGAAGCAGCCACGGAGGGAAGACCCAACCCAAGATCCATTGCCACCTCCAACAGATGATAGACTTTTGCTTGTCAAACCATTTTGCTCAACTGACAAATCTAGAGGTAATATATATCATACATTAATAGACATTTTTGACAAGTTCGCCACAATGGGATATTCTAGAGACAGTTAAACATGTTAAATGCTGGGCCCGATTCTCAAAAAGTCCTTAGGGCTGCGGCAAACCCAGGTGCAACAGGGACCCTGCACCTGATTCTCAATCAGGTAGGGCCCTGGTGGCTAAATCCAGTGCTGCTTGCTGCAACCCTAGCGGCAGTGTTGGAATTATTCTTCAAGAGCTACCGAGGCCATAAACATTTTTGATCCGGGACCATCTGCAGCTGTTTTAAATCAGTGAGTAATGCACACCAAAGGGTCACATGGAGGGCACACTACACTAAACAGTACTCATCAGTTTGTGTACCCCATTTTTTCTTAGTAAAAATAAGCATACAATGCAAAGCCCTATGTTACATGGCTTTTAATGCATTTTCTAAAAACTATATATTTGAGCATGGCATGTTACTTATTTGTAAACTGCTGGTATCTGGGAAAGATACACTGAGCCAAAGCTTATAATTTCTAGGCATGCTCATGAACAGTATCACTCTCATTTTCTTAATCTGTCCCAGGCAGTGATTTCCTACAGCGACCGCTGTATTCTGCGCCGGAACTGTGAAAACACATTTCAGCCAGGATGGGAAAAATGACAGCTTTACTGTTCATAAGTAGGTATGGGAAAATGGCAATGTTGGAAGTCTGGAGTGAAAATATTATAAATTCGCAAAGTTACAAGCGTGCATGCAAACTGCGCAACGCACGCTCGTAACACAGTCATTTTTTTTTTTTAACTCTTTATTAATTTTAGTACCAGATGTACAACGTCATTTGATATCATAAGGGCTAAAGGTACATACAAAAGAGAACAAATAAACCCAGAAACAACAACAAAAAAAAAAATATATATAAAACTATCCCTCACCCTCACCCTCCCCAGCCCCCCTCCCCTAGGCTGCGCAGTACTACAGACCACGTATCTACGATTAAATGAAATATGTTTATATGCCTGGAGATTTCCATGTCGAGATAACAGCCTCTAGACTACCCCAACGAGTAGAGAATGCATTAATTTGCTTTCGCATGGCCACTATGTGTTTCTCCAATTGTAGGGCCAAAACGCATTCCTATACCATTCCATAATTGAAGGTGCCATCTCGTCAGTCCAATGCTTCACTATTACTAGTTTGCAGTTGCTGTTATCAATGCCATGTGTGCCTTTCTTTACTTGGAATACCATCTGGGAAAAGATTTACTAGGCATACTTCTGGGGTAAAGAGGTCCCATAATCCGATAATCGAATCTAGGGATTTGCTGATAATTTGCACAGTACTTTAATACACGGGCATAGCCAAAGCATATGATAAAGGGACCCCTCACCTGTCTTGCATTTACTGCACATTGGTGTGTGCCCCCGGCCTATTCTATATAACTTAGCCAGTGTCAAATACAGATTATGCAAGATATTGTAATTTACTGCTCTTAGCCTATCCTGTTTGACAGTTCTATATAGAGTAGTCCAGATACCATCCCATATCTTCGGATCGCCCGGGATACCCAATTCTTTGACCCAGTAAGAACAGACATCTAACTGTGATCTACTATCCCAATCTAGCAAGGCCTTATATAGTATAGAAACTTTATTCCTCCGAGAGGCGACCTGCAACCACTCAGTGGGATCCTTTTCCCCTATATCTACAATTATAAAATGTTTGTGAAACGTGGACAGCGCTTTATTAACTTGCAAGGATTTAAAGACTTCTTTATTAGAGAAATTGACAAAGCCACAAGATTGGGCTGGAAGGAATAACTTACCATCTCTCCAGACCTCTGATACCTTACAGCATTTCAGTCTGTGCCAGAAGGACTTGGGTATCGGTGCATTGCCAATTTTAAAATTTGAGTTATTAATAATGGGCTGATTCAAAGATTGACACCATTTGACTGACAATAATGCTTGGGCCTGAAGAGATGCTTTTATCGACCATCCCATGGGATTATTTCGAAGACTGGGGGATATGGGACGGAGAAACATAAAGCAGTGAATGTAACGAACATCTTGCCTGGGACGCCAGGTATTTCTCAATAGTCACCCATAAAGGAACGTATATTCGGTGCTCCTCTTTTTTCTTGCCAGTAATATAACTTGCTTAAATGTTGTGCTAGGCAATATATGAAAAAAGAGGGGCTGCAAGACCACCTAGCTTTTGGTGTAGTTAGCTTGTGGTAGGATCTACGTATCTTTTCTTACTCCACAAAAACAGTTCAACCTTCTTCTCAATTTAGAAGACCAAATTTTGGGGATATAAAATCCCAACATACCCAGTGGATACAATATTCTAGGCAAGAGGTTCATTTTAATAACACTCAATCGGCCCCATAATGAAATTGGGAGTAACACAGTCATTTTATGGAGTATCATTACCAAATTTTCAGAATAGCCATTTCAGGACCTCTACTCATGAACAGTGGCACTGTCATTTTTTTAATCTGTCCCAAACACTGATTTCCCACAGTGACCACGCTATTCTGCGCTGGAAGTGAGAAAACACATTTCCGCAAGGATGTGAACAATGACAGCTGTACTGTTCACAAGAGGGTGCAACAAAATGGCAATGTTGAAAATCTGGCGTGAAAATATTGCAAATTCACGAAGTTATGAGCATGCATAGCAACTGTGCAGGTACTTACTCATAAAGCTCAGTCATTTGGTTTTCACAAATTTGCAACATAGGCTTTTGAGAGCCCACCTCATGAACACTGGCACTGTCATTTCGTTAATCAGCCTAAAAGGTGATTCCGCAGTGACCACGAAATCACCTTTCTGGGCCGATTAACACCATGACAGTTCAAGAATTCATGAGGAGGGGTCCCAAAAACCCCATGTTGAAAATTTGGTGAAAATTCCCAAAAATGCCCAAGATATGCAGTAAAGTTGAAAAAACCCTATGTATTACATTATACAGCTTATCGGCATTTCCTCAGTTCGCGGTCGGCTTTGAAGAGTGCAGACGTGTTCCCAGTCCACCGAAGATCGTCGCGCCTAGCTCCTAAGTTAAGTATGGGGTGAGAGGGGTGTGGGGAGGCAGGGCGTGCAGTGGGTGGGTGCGGATTGCGGGAGGGAAGCAGGGCGAGCGCCGAGGGACGGTTTCCTGTTTTTCCAGGTTTAAAATAAATAAATAAATAAACCAGACATCGCGGGACCGTTTTCTCACTTGCAGGGGCATCTGGCACACTGGGGTGGGCTCCCAGTGTGCCAGCAGAGGCTTTCTGGACCAGGGCCAGCAGTAGCCGATGGGGGATTGAGCACCCCCATCGACCAAGCAGGCGAGGGCAAGGGTATCAGATGTCTGGCGAGGATTGGGCACCCATCGGCAGCAACAAAGGGGAACAGAATGCCGACAGGAGTGGCTCCCATCGGCAAAAACAAATGGGAAACACTACAGCAGACGGGATTGGCCACCCGTTGGCAGGAACAAAGTGGGGGCACGGAATGCTGATGGAGTGGGCTCCCCTGTTGGCAAAAACAACCGGGAACACTACAGCCGATAGGGACTGGACACCCCATCAGCAGGAACAAAAGTGGGGGGGCACAGAATGCTGATGGGGATTGAGGCCCCCATCGGCAACTAAACGTGGGGGGGGTTATATTGTTTGTGAACAAGGTGGCAAGCCGACGCCATGTTCACAAACAATCTCAGGGGTTTTACATCCCGCCCTGCAATGATGGGTCGCTCCCTCATTGCAGCGGATAACTGACACTGCAATGACGAGGCGGCCCCTGATTGCAGCGGCTGTTTTTGTAGAAAGTTGTGGGTCGCTGGCTGAACTAGTGCCAGCAGCAGTGTACCACGGCATTGGGGGAAGCGGGGCAAGCCTTTGCAGGCTGTGGGGGCATTGGTCACAACAGTGCCACGGCTCCACAACCTGCTTCTCGCGAGAAACCTGTCGCAACATGTTCTTGCGCATGCGCGCAATCAACATAAAAATGTACCAGTGCCAGCCTGCTCCTGGTTCATCACCTCAGATATCACACTGCCAATATAAAATCCATATTATCAAAAAGATGTCATGTTCTGCCACCAAACCTGTTAGCAAACCAAGGTGAAGAAAGCTTGTCTACTGCTATACATTCACCAAGATTCAATCACATTTCTTATCCTGTTACTAAAGTTTCTAGGGGTGTCTCTGCTGTGTGTGTGATGCAGTAACAGAACAAACATGATCCAGTGCAACCCAACACCCCAAGCTGTTCTAAAGAGCCTACTTATCACCCATTTTGTAAATGTAACAAGACATAACAATGTAGCCCATGTGCTGAGATAACCACATTTCCAGGGGATATAAAGCCCTCTGCTTTCAGCACTGGGTCTTATAGCTCCCCTAGGCATCCAGTTAGCCAGTTATCTCAGCATAAGGCCCACCACCACTCTGCCATATATCATTACATGCCGGATCATGAAAGATCCATTCCACACCAGCTCACCAAAACCTTCTCCCCTTATTTCATAACTTTTGAATCCTCTCTTACCACTCCATGTTTTATACAGGGTTGGCAGTATAGCCTAGAGGTTAGAGTAGCGAGCTGTGAATGAGCTTGGTACATCCAGCAGACCTGGGTTTGATTACCACAGCCTTCACGTGCATACTGTGTGACTCTGAGCAAGTCACTTAACCTCCCCAGTGCTCCAAGGTCATCCCCGAAAACAGACACTTGTGCCTAGTGGGCCTTACCCAGTTACCAAAGACTAAAATAAAATAAATAAAAAAACTCAAAGTGAGGTGCACCACTTCCCATACTTTTTTATATGCTTGAGAGGTTTATAAGTTAACAAAGCCCATGTGGTGTGTCTTTTGGTAAAAGGCAATCAGACTCACAGGCCCAGAGTCACACTGACTTTAAAGTGTCTGTTGGAAGCTCAGACTTACTGCAAAGAACAAACTGCAACTCCATTTAGGACCTGGAAACCTGATTAAGGCATAATACTGCAGAGCACTGGGTAAGAAGGGAGATACACTTTCTACAAAAAGTTTTATTTGTATTTTTCCTTATTGGCATTAAGCAGAGAATTGCAGGATTCCTTTAAAAGGGTAGTAATTTTATAACCAGAGTGAGATACAACTGAATTTGCTTGAGTGCGGGGGTTGAGACCTAGCATTTGGAAGGATATTTTTGTAACATTTTAAGTGTCCTGCTGGCTGAGGAGTGAGTTCATTTTTATCCCTGGACTCAGTAGAGTGATTTGTGTTGGAGCCGTGGTCTAGTAAATTGTGGTGTTAGTTGTATTACTATAAAGAACAGTACTCACCAGGGTGGTGGAGCAGTTGTGTATCTGATTGTTTCTAACAGTCACCAGTGGCTGTGCACTACCCACCCCCTCTTTCCCATCCCCACCCCTCCAGGCGTGGCATTTCCTTTATAGCCACAGTTCTGACATCACTTCCTCAACAGGTCTTGGGGCAGAACTGTCATGTTCCTAATAACCCTGCAACGTGCATAAAGAGTAGTTACACAAAACAAATAATAATACATATATAATTACATATTGTATAGAATAAGGGAGCGGGACATGTGGAGTGGTGCAATGCACTGGCTGTGGGCAGCAGTTTTCTGGGAAACATTCTGAAACTGGTTGCCGTCTATTTGTAGGCAACTGTCAACTCTGAGAGGGAGGTTGCCCACCTCCAGGCTGAACTAGCAAGGACTAAGGAGCCTCCTCCCAAAGAGCACCACTGCCACAACCACTGAGTCAGAGGTTCGGAGTATGAAGAGGCAGGACCACAGGGTTCTGGGAGGGTGCGGGTGGTGGACCAGGAGGTAAGCCCCCAGTTGTACCTCTACACAAATCAGATGCCATTCTGGCAGAGCAAGGTTCTTCTATGATGGCACCTCAGTGGAGACCCAGAAGAATGCTGAGGACATCCACAAGGGAGACCCACAAAGGGTGGCAAGGGACACCACAGGGAAGGAAACAGCTACTGATAGGGACCCAATTGTTAGGGGGTAGAACTAGGAAGGAGAGAAGGAAGTAAGCTGCCTGCCTGGTGCCATGGCTTGGAGGACAAGAAGCGAATCCTCACAATTGTAGAAGCAGCATCACAGGAGAGAGAACTAGATATCATTGTCCACCTTGGGACAAATGACCTAGCTAAGTCATGGGATCAGTGCAGTGCAGAATGAATTTGTGGAGTTGGGGAGGGGCCTCAGATGGGCAAAGCACAGTAACCTTCTCAGAGGTGCTACCAGTCCATGGCAGGAATGAGGCTAGGGTACTGCACACCATGCAGTTTAATGAATGATTGCAAACTGGTGCAGAGCACAAGGCTTTGGCTTCATGGGGACTGGGGGTCCCACCTGGAGAGATAAAGGTCTATACTGGTATGACGGTCTGCATTTGTCCACAAAGGAGACCAAGCTCTTAGGTGACAGGTTTAAATGCTTCCTTGCAAGCTTTTAAACTAGATAAAGGGAGGTACTGATAAAGGCAGGAAAAGTCAAGCCTCCCCACAAAACAGGGCAGGTAGTAGGTAAACACTGAGGTACAGAGCTCAACACAGGGCAGGATGGGGGTAAATGGTAAAATAGATAAGAGCAATAGGAGCAGGGATGGGGAAAAAGGATCAAGCCAACATTAAATGGAGGGCAATGACTACTAATGCCCGTAGTCTGGGAAACAAGCTCTGAGCTAGTAGCTTTGATGGAAGATGAACAATTGGATATTGTGGCAGTCACAGAAACATGGTACACAGAGAACCATGAATGGATGTCAACATACCAGGGTGCACAATCTACAGAAGGGACAGGGAAGGCAAAGAGGAGGTGGAGTAGCTCTATACACAAGGGAAGAGATCAAAGCTACAGAACTAAAAAGTGAGAGGGAGGACAAGAGGCACTCTGGGTTACCTTGGAGATGGAGAATGGCATTGATCACTGCACACGGGTTGTATACAGACCCCCGTCTCAGGGAGGAAATGGACAAGAAAATGATAGAGGACATTCTCAAAATGGCTGAAAAGGGAGATACTGTTGATGGGGGACCTGAATATGCCAGATGTTAACTGGAGACATGTCACTGCAGCCACATCCAAGAGCAGGGTCATTCTCGATGCCCTGCAGGTAGACCTTGAACAGCTGGTGCTGGAACCCACTCGGGAGGGAGGGAGCAATACTGAGACCTGGTACTCTCAAATGGAGAGGATCACAAATTTAGAAGTCAGTAGACATCTGGGAACAAGCGACCACTGCACAGTGTGCTTCTACAATGAGCACAACCATGGAGATAAGCCATACAAAAACAAGGATACTGGACTTTAGAAGGGCTGACTTTGGCAAAATGGGTGAACACCTGAAGAATGCACTAGCAAATGGCCAAATAGGAGGGGTGGAAGAACAATGGAGAAAAATCAAAACTGCCATCATAGAGGCAACAAGTCTTTGTGTAAACAAATAAAGAAAACAAAGTGGAGTAAAAAACCACTATGGTTCTCAAAAGAGGTGGCAGGGAAGGTTAAGGAGAAAAAGGCTGCATTCAAAAAGTATAAGGAATCACAGAGGGAGCACGACAGGGAACTGTATCAATTAAAGTAGAAAGAAGTAGGAAAGGCAGTCAGAATAGCAAAGGCACAAACCGAGGAAAAAATAGCCAACTCGGTCAAAAAAGGGAATAAAACCTTTTATAGGTACATTAGGGAGCATAGAAAGGTTAAGGGAGGGATAGTGAAGATTAATAAAGGAGAGGGGAGGTGGGCACAGGGAGACAGTGAAAAGGCAGAGATACTGAATGAATACTTTTGCTCAGTATTCACAAAAGAAGATGAGGAGCAGTTACCTAAACCAGACAATAGAAGCACTCTGGGTAGGGGTGTGATACCAGTCCATTCACAGAAGAAAGAGTCCTGAAAGAACTCCTAAAACTCAAGGTGGACAAGCAATAGGGCCTGACGGTTCACCCCAGAACCTAAAAGAACTAAGGGGACCTAGTGACACCACTGACCACACTTTTAACAAATCATGGCAGGATGGGGTGGTGCCTGAGGACTGGAGGAGGGCAGATGTGATTCCCCTTACAAAAGTGGGAGCAAGGCAGAAGCAGGAAATTACAGACCTGTAAGTTTGACCTCAGTGGTAGGGAAAATGATGGAATCACTTCTGAAAGAAAGAATTGTGAGCACCTAGAGGTAGCAGGGCACAGGACCCAAAGCAACATGGATTTACAGCAGGAAGGTCAGTCAGACTAATCTAATTGATTTCTTTGACTGGGTGACCAAAGTAATAGACCAGGGAGGGGCTGTGGATATGGCCTACCTAGACTTTAGCAAGGCATTTGACACAGTCCCACACAAAAGATTAATATAACGTTAGCCAGCCTGGGAGTGGGTCCCAGGGTGGTAGCCTGATAGTGAACTGGCTGCACAACAGGACACAGAAGGTAATAGTGAATGGAACACATTCCAAAGAAAGGGTGGCTACTAGTGAGTACCTCAGGGCTCAGTACTGGGTCCAATCCTCTTTAACATCTTTATAAGTGACATTGCAGAGGGTCTGGAGGGAAGGTATGCCTCTTTGCAGATGACGCAAAGATCTGTAACAGAGTTGATACACAAGAGGGGGTAGAAAAGATGAGAAGGGACTTGGCAAGGTTGGAGGAATGGTCAGACATATGGCAACTTAGATTCAATGCAAAGAAGTGCAAAGTAATGCACCTGGGAAACAAAACCCAGAAGAAGAGTACACAATAGCAGGGAGTTACTAACAACAACAAAATGGAAAGAGACCTGGGAGTAGTCATATCAGATGACCCAAAGGTGGTAAGCAATGTGAGAAGTCAGTAAGGAGAGCCAGGGGATACTGGGATGCATAGGAAGGGGCATCACAAGTAGAAAAAGGAAGTGATTATCCTCTATACAGACAGTTGGTGAGACCCCATCTGGAGTACTGTGTGCAGTTTTGGAGACCTCATCTACGCAAGGACATAGACAGGATGGAAGCAGTCCAGAGGAGGGCAACTAAAATGGTGCAGGGTCTACATCAGAAACCATATGAAGAGAGACTGAGAGAGCTTAATATGTATACCTTTGATGAAAGGAGGGACAGGGGGTCATGATAGAAATGTTCAAGTACCTCAAGGGAATCAACAAAGTCCAGGAGGGTAGCATCTTTCAGAAAAAGAGATGTGTAAGAACAAGGGGGCACAGTTTAAAGACAGAGGGGGGACGGCTCAGGGGTAATGTGAGGAAATTCTTTTTCACGGAGAGAGTGGTGGATACATGGAACAGCCTTCCTGAGGAGGTCGTTGGGTCTAAAACAGTGGGGGACTTCAAACATGCTTGGGACAGACACAAAGCAATTATAGTGCTGGGTTGCAGGAAGCAGGCTGTTGGTTAACTAGAATCTGCAGCTTATCCAGTAGGTAGGGAAATGGGCAGACTGGGTGGGCCAAGTGGTCCTTTTCTGCCGTCAAAGTCTATGTTTCTATGTTTCTATGTGACTGTTTCTCATGGAGGCATCAATATTTATAGTATCTAAACCATCACGTTTTGCAATTTCAGTTTTATAACTCATTTTAAACAGCAATTTATTTATTTATTTATTTAGTTTTTGTTGACCGGGTAAGTGCACTAGACAAATCCTGCCTATTTTCAGGCACGACCCGGGGGAGGGGGATACAGATGAGTGCCAACTGACCTTGAACCAGATTAACGGGACCGTCCTCCATCAAAATAATGAATCTTCTCCTGTGTATTATCAGAGGAGTGTCTGTCTTATCTCTGGTCTTGGTGTCGGCTACAGAAGTGGGACATAAATCTTTAGCTTTACAAGGCTTAGAAACATCTGTGTTTCATTTCACATGCCTAATGATGCATCTAACTGTTTTTGGACCTTAACTCATTAATATCTTGCTTCCCACTGCAGCAAGAGCCTTGCATGGATTCATGTCTCAAAAATGGTTCTTTCTTAGGTATGAGGGGTTAACTTATGAATTCCCACTGAAGGAAAAGCTGACAAGGTCATGGGCTGGCCCTACTACATAGATTTATTTTTCATAGCTACAGGGGCCCCTTGGAGAGGTACTGAGGCTGAGCCCTGGCAGACCCCTGCCTAATTCCAACAGTGCCTATCAGTGTGTCAAATAGAGGGCACATCTGGACAGGGTGCCACAAGCTGTGAATGGCCATGTGGCAATGTCCCCAGACATTCCCTGGTGGTCTAGCGGACTGCCCTCCCAGATGTTCCCAATGTAGCATAATATTCTGATGGTCTAGTGGACCCTGCCATACCCAAGTACCCCCATACAGTCACAGCCAAAGACATGATCAGATATTTCCTGAAATTTATGTCATATTTCTAGAGAAATCTCCTGATTTCTGCATTTCCACAGTAGGGACAGCAAAGAGAAACTCTTCAGAAATTTCACAAAATATCTGACCATGTCTGTGGCTACTATTGTATAAATAAATAGTAAAATAAACCCCTTCCCTGGTGGACTAGTGGACCCCCCTCCCTGATGTCCCCATGAACTGAATGTTTATTATAAGTGACTGGTGGTCTAGTGTAACCCCCCCCCCGATCTCTGATGTCCCCTATTTGTATTAATGTATGCAAATTCCCTGGTGATCTAATGCCCCCCCCAAAACCACGATGCTACGTTATGCAGTATTATGACAACATTGGTGGTTCTGTATACAGTGTGCAGTCATTCAGAACTCAGTCGGCAGCTGACCATGAAGGTGAGTGGTGGGCTGGGTTCTCACCCCACCAGCGAATCCCCTCTCAACCGCAGCTGGGGTTGCAGGTACCAGTGAGAGGGCAGTTGTTATTTTTTCCACCTTTGGCAAGAATGTGAATGATTTGATGTGAAAATGCAGACTAACGCACTACAGCCTGACATTCTTTCACATGGTTGTTTAATTATAATCAACTAGAATGTGAGGATGTGGGGGTGGGGAGCAGCAGTCTGGGGCGAGATAGCTTATGGATGAGACAAGCATAAACATGTGGCTCATATCTGTTAGCAATGAGAAATGTGGTTCTGTACTGGTCTCGATTACTATGTTATTATTAGTAATTACTAAACAGAAATGCTGCTAGATTGTGAATCTAGTGCTGGCAATATCTTAATTCTATTGTTTGCTGGGAGGGTCACCCTCTCTCCCATTTGATGAATTGGGTAAAAATACATATATAGTCTACAGACATAGACAATGGTAGTGAAATTAATCTCAGAGATGTTAAATATGACAAACTAACTAGAAACATCACCACTCCTCTCAGGTGGGGGTGACCAATGTGCCTTATTTACTCTATCTTTTAATTACAGATGTGAAAAATGTTACAAAGGTTATAGAGATAACTATCAGATAACGATCACCTTGTGATGTGTGGGATGCTGCACAGGTGTTGTGCAAGGGTTGGGGGGAGGGTCATGGGAATTATGGTTTCACATATGTAACTGAACCTACAGGCAGAAGGGATGGGGGAAGGGTGTTATTCCTATCGTTAAACATGTTGAGAAAGTGTTGTGCTTCAAAGGTTATGGGAGTTGGCGGTTATAGCCTCGCAAGTTTACAAAAGACAAGTGTTGAAATTAAATGTTACAGTTAAAAATTTTTGACTTCTAAAATACGTGCTTCAATGTGTTGGTAAGGATAACCAGTTACGTCCATGTGCGCACTATTTTAGTGAGCTGCAGTACATAATGGCTAATGTTTGAACATTTGCTTTTGGAACATCAGTGCTCTTAAAACACATGCTAAAAGGAAAAAAGTTTTAGGAAGAATAAAAATCAAAGTGCTGCTGTTGTCTGTTTGCAGGAGACCCACATGACAGTCAAAGAAGGGATCATATGTCTTAGAATTGGTTAGGGGAATGGTATGGATTATATTTTACATCTATAGCCAGAGGTGCTGCAATCTGGCTAAAGTCTAGATTTCTGAGGGTGGTTACACAAGTTAATATGGACGGGGCCCCTGTAGGTTTGCTTTGTTGTAAATTTACCTAAATACTGGACAGAATACAGTGACTGAGTATATATATGCTCTAAACATAGATAATTTAGAATTTTTTAATCATCTATCCCTGGAAATGGCTGGTTTGTGTGGGTCCCTGACTGCTTAATGTGGATTTCAGCTATGCTTTAGATATAGAGGATAATGGCTGGGATCAGGTGATAACCACGCTGTAATCACCTCGAGTGGTTGCTAGGGCAACATGGTAAACCTCGAGAGTGCAGCTCGAGAGGTTTACTGTAGCCCTAGCAACCACGAGAGGTGATTTCAGCATGGTTGTCACCCAATCCCCAGCCATCATCTTTTATAGTGCATGGTCAAAAAAACACTGTTTGCATTCTATGTGTGAGAATTGTGGAACTCTGGTGCATTTTATGTTGTTATGCCACTGTTTGAAAGTTCCAAAGTGTGGTTAACAACTTTTAAAATTCTAGAGTATGGTGGTTAATAGGCACTTACCATACATTATAACATTTTAGACCAACCTTCAAGAATGGGGGGCCCACTATCCAAAAGCACTAGGGCACTCAGAGATTTGATGAAAGACCACAGGTTAGTAGACTCTTGGAGACATTACTACAGAGAAAAGGTCTCTCCAGTGCAGCCAAGTCCTCAAATAAACAAATTATAATTAGTGATCTGTTCTCTGGGAGGGACCAAAAACCACTATAAGCTTACGGTCAATTTACAAAAACACAATATAATGGTGTACTGGCCCACTCGCCCCAACAAAATTAAAATCAACAACTGTTGAGATTTATTTTCCACATTCTTATTTAGTTCATCAATAACATTCAGTTGTAAATTTCCACGTTTTGGGAATACTCCCTTCATCAGGAAAACTGGTTGCATGTAATCAATAATCCTCTCACATATGTAATCCTTCTCTTGTTGTAAGAAATTTCGACTCCCACCACTTTCTCCTTCTGAACTAGGAGTTACTTTTCTCAGTTCCACACCTCCTCTATATCTGGATCTTTGTTTATCACTTCTTTAATGTCTCATGGGCTTTACAGTTTAGTTCCTTAACTTCATTTTCCATCAGCAAGGTGTTTCTTTGAAGACTTCCTGGTGGGAGACATTACTACACCAAGGGGAGGGAGTAAATCTATTGTTCTCTTTCGGCCAAAGTGGGTCAAATATGTAACCCAAGTCAGGATAGTAGGGGATAACTTGCAGCATGGAGATTCAGAAATTGGTTAATGTTTTTGTTCTTATTATGAAACATTGTACACTTTGAGGTTGCCCCATCACAGACTCAGTTTGATAGCTTTTTCACCAAAACCCAACTATGAACAATAAACAAACAAGACAGACAGTTAGAAGCACCAGTGCAGTGAAAAGACATCAGGAGGGCAATCAAGCACCTTAAGTGGGAGAAGGCACCTCAGCCAGATGGCTACCCAATTGACTTTTTATGTTTCCTTGCACTTGCACAAGAAACATCTTGGGACAGTACTACATTTGAGAGGTGTGTCAGGGATGAGTCCAATGCAGAGTACTGTACAGTGGGCTTGATCCTGAAGTACCAATGACCACTACAGCTGAGTGTGATGGTTGGAATTTCACAGCAGGGAGCTGGTAGCACTTGAGAAAAATAAACTGCACCAATGAAAAGGTGTGCTTCATTCCTCTCATTTCATAGCCGGCATTGCAACTCTACAGACCCTTCCCCTCCCTCCCACTGCTGCAGTCTGCCCTGCACCCTCCATTCCCCCATGGTCTGGTGACTTTCATTAAACCCTCCCACTCTTCCTGCTCCCGAACCAGCCCTGGGAATCTAATCAAACCTTCCCGCTCCTTCCCACTGTGTGCTGTCCACCCCGCTCCCTCTGTTCCCCATTCAGTTGCCGACATCGGGTGCCCATTCCCTGTATTGGCATTATGTACCCCCCCCCCAACTCATGTGTCATAACCGAACAACACAAATCTGAATCTGTGTGGCACACTTGGAGTCCACTCCAGTGTGCCCAAATGTATTTATTTTTTTGTACTTGTAGATAAAGAGAACCATCCTCGTCATCTCCTGGTGCCCCTCCCCATCCCCCCTCCCACTGAGCACCCACCTCCCTTACCTCATACTTACCTCCAGGAGGTCAGCACCGTCATCTTCTGAGGACCAGAACACATCTACACTCTCCAAAGCCGACAGACAAACTGAAGAATGAAAGACAAGTGGTGTATAAAGGCAGTCAATGGGGGGTTCAACTTAGGTTGATATCTCAACCATTTTTAGGAATTTTGGCCCCAGATTTTCAACATGGGGTTCTTGGGACCCCACCTTGAGGACACTGTCACTGTCATTTCATTACTTGGTCCCAAAAGGTGATTTTGCTGTCACTGCGAGGAATCACCTTTTGGGACTGATTAATGAAATGACACTGCCACTGTTCATGAGGTGGGGTCTCAAAAAGCCCATATTAAAAATTTCGTAAAAACATTCCAAAATAGAACTGCATTACGAGCTTGCATTGCACAGTTTCTATGCATGCTCCTAACTTCACCAATTTTTAATATTTTCACACCAGATTTTCAACATTACCATTTTTTCACACCTCCTTTTGAACAGTACAGATGTCATTTTTCACATACTGCCAGAAATGTGTTTCTGCACCTGTTATGCAGAATGGTGTGGTCGTGCTGCAAAATCACCTTTCGGGATGAGTGAATGAAAGGACAGTGGCACTCTTCATGAGGTGGGGTCTTAAAAAGGCCATGTTGAAAACTTGGCGAAACAACTCCAAAAAATGTCCGAGTTACACCCAGTCATTTAAAATTTTCTATGCAGGCATATAACTTTGGTCATTTTCAATATTTTCACTCCATATTTTCAGTATAGCCTTTTTATCATACCACCTCATGACCAGTACAGCTGTCATTTTTCACCACCTGCCCATAATGTGTTTTCGCACCTGTGGGGTGGAATGCCATTTTCCCATGGATTTGAACATTTTCACCTACAGGGTTCATGAGGTGGGGTGATAAGAAGATTATGTTCAACATTTAGGGTCAAAATATGAAAAAAATGACAAAGTTATGCCCACTTGTTGCAATTTCAGTTCACATGCTAGTAACTGCGGAAATCTTAAATATTTGCACCCCACATATTTTTTATTTGTATTCCTGCTCCATGGCCCTCTCTATCTGGTGGGAGCCCCAGCCCCGTCTCCCCGACTTCTACCAGCAGACGCCAACCAGCTAACCCCAGGGCTTACCCCCCAGAGTGGGAGCCCACCCCCACCCCCACCAAGACTGGATCCAGTACAGGGGTTGTCACCGTGACTGTTTGGGGGAGAGACCTGTGAGCTCCCTCCATCATCCACCTCCTGGTTTCTCCCCTTCAGGGTCAGAGTGTGCAAGGATGCCAGTGATGGTGCCAATCATGCTCCCATGTGTGCACCCCATCAGGCATCTGCCCCACCTCTGACCCATTGTCTGCAGCATCTGTGTGCCAGCTCCCAGCCACTGCTAGGGGTCAGGCATGCACTGACAACTGGTTGCCCCGCTCCCCAGAAAAGAAGAGCTGTCCCTGGGATGCTCGATCCTTCTCCTCCCCTGACACCGACCAGCTACCCCAAGGGTTTACCCCCTCTGGTGGGGTTGGCGGGGGGACCCACCCCCACCAAGACCAGATTGAGTTCAGGGGTCGGCACCATAACTGTTTGGGGGTGGGACCTGCAAGCTCCCTCCATCATCCACCATGAGCTTTTTATCTCCTGGTTTCTCCCCTTCAGGGGCAGAGTGTGCAAGGATGCCAGCAACGGTGCCATGCAAGCTCCCATGCACTCACCTCATTAGGCATCTGCCCCACCTCTGACTCAATGTCTGAAGCATCAGTGTGCCAGCCCCCAGCCACTGCTAGGGGCCAGGCATGGAATGACAACTGGTTGCCCCTATCCCTGGAGAAGGAAAGCTGTTCCTGGGGTGCTTGATCCTTCTCCTTCCCTGCTGACCCCCAGTGGCCTGCACTCACTCCTGAACATGGGATGCCGGCGTGGCGCAAGGTGTAGCGTCCAGCACCTCAACCCTCAGCACCACCATGCTTGATGATGCGCCCCACATTTTCAACATAGCCTTCTTATTTCCCAAGCTTCTGTATTCAAGTGCTGTCCAAAACATGACAGCTTGTCAAAACATAGTTCAGGCAGGCTTTTCCTCCCACCTGAAGTTCAACTAACACAATCCACACCTGCCACATAAACCATGCAAAGAAACATTCGGCATTGACAAATGCTTGCTTAAAATGTTTCTTAATGATCTCCAGGTCCCTCTGCAGGGTATGATTGAAAAATCCTTAAACCAGGGTATTATGCAGTACCTCCCTCCATACAATCTTCTACTATCACGATACTTCTGAAGCAGGAAAAGGACCTCCAGTATTGCTCCTCCTACTGATCAATCTGTCTTGTAACTGCTGATTACAAAATTTTGGCCTGAATACTGGCTAGTAAGATTTCATAATTCATGAAGACAAAATTGGTTTGAGAAAGGCAGACATGGAAAATTAAATGTTAGGCATGCACTTAACATAGTATGGAGATGGCCAGGGAGAACAATTTTTGGAAATCCAGGGATACTAGCATTAGATGCCAAAATACATTTGGTCATGTGGAGTGGACGTTTCTATTTGAAACCCTGCAGAGATTTGGGACTGGAGAAAATATGCTGCGATGGACTGGGGCATTTTATAAGCAACCTATGGCTCAGATAGTTATAAATGGTATGTTCACAAAACCCTCCCAGTTGACCCAAGGAACTAGACAGGGTTGCCCCCTCTCACTTCCCCTATATGTGATGTCCCTGGAACCCCTTGCAGCTGTTATCAGACAAGTTGAGATAATTCAGGCCCACTGGCAGGAGGCTGGCATCATAAGATAGCACTTTTTGCTGATGATTTACTAGTCTATCTCCAAGACCCACAAAAAAAGCATTTCAGTCCTGCATAGTATTCTCTTGGAATATGGTGCACTTGCAGGACATAAGATCCACTAGTCGAAGAGTGAGATGATGGCGCTAGCCCAGGGTGATTCTGGCTTTTTAGCAGTGACCCTATTAAACTTGCAAATTGTCCAGTCCCTGAATTACTAAGCTATTATGATACCTGTGAAAATAGCTTATCTATACAAAGAAAATTATGTTAGTCTATTACACAACATAAGGAAAGACAGTAAGAGGTGGGATAGCCTCCCTATAAGCTTGATTGCTTGGGTCGACATGATTAAAATGAACCTACTGGGCCAGCCTAGTGGCATGGAGGGCTGAGTCATCCTGTCTTACCTGCTGCCATGCCAGCAACCAGTGAGAGCGGTGAGAGCGGGTCGCCAGGGGTCTGCCTGGGGGAAGAGGGATTGAGCATCCCAGGGACAGCTCTCCTTCTCCGGGAAGGGAGGCCATCAGTTGTCAGTGCTTTCCCAGCCCCTAGCAGTGGCTGGGGGCTGGCACACCGATGCTGTCCACAGTGGGCAGAGGCAGGCAAGATGCCTGACGGGATGCACACTGGAGTGTGCGTGGCACCATCATTGGCATCATTGCACGCTGCACCTCTGAGGGAGATTAAAGGTGGAAAAAACAGATCTCCTGGCTGTATGAAAGAGGGGCTCACAGGACCCACTCCCTGACTAGTCATGGCACTGACCGGAAATGGATACGGGTCTTCAGTGGGGGCTCAGTACCCCTGCCAACCCTCACAAAGGCAAGCCCTTGGGGAAGATGGTTAGCATTGGCCAGTAGGATGACAGGGGATGGGGCTGGGACCCCCTCCTGAACATGGGCTGAGGACAGAGGATAAAGAGAATATATAAAAAAATGAACCTACTACCCAAGTGTCTATACCTTTTTCAGAATTTGCCCATAAGAGTCCCAAAATACTCTTTTGGGCAATTAAACAGTATATTAAATAAGTTCTTGTGGTGTGGTAAAGCGGCAAGAATAACAAGCATTTGTCAATGCCGAACGTTCGCTTGCAGGTATTTGCAGTGATGTTTGGCACGTATGGTGCTTTACCCTAATGCCCTGTGCGATTGCTGGTATTTGCACAATAAATTTTCAGCATGACCTTTTTGTTACCCCCATTGTGCGCTACATAGGCGGAAACATGTTTTGGGCAGGATGTGAAAAATGACAGCTGTACTGCTCATAAGAAAGTGTGGTAAAATGGCAATGTTGAAAATCTGGAGTGGAAATATTGAAATTAGAACCTCTGACGTCTGTGAGACACAATACAGCAGCTCATTCTGATCATTGTTAGGAATTTTTCACCAAATTTTCAACATTGGCATTTAAAACCTCTGCTAATGAACAGTGTCACTGTGATTTTCTTACTGTGTCCCATACATTGATTTTGCACACCGACTGCGCCATTGTGCGCTACATGGGCAGAAACTCGTTTTGGGCAAGATGTGAAACGACAGCTGCACTGCTCATAAGGAGGTGTGGTAAAATGGTAATGTTGAAAATCTGGAGTGAAAATATTGAAAATTCGCAAACTTGCGAGCGTGCATAGGAACTGCTCAATGAACACTCGTAAAAGTCATTTTTAGGAATTTTTTCACCAAATTTTCAACACAGCCATTTTAAGACCTCTGCTCATGAACAGTGTCACTGTGATTTTCTTACTGTGTCCCATACGTTGAGTTCGCATGCCAACTGCGCCATTGTGCGCTTCATGGGCGGAAACACGTTTTGGGCAGGATGTGAAAAATGACAGCTGTACTGCTCATGAGGAGGTGTGGTAAAATGGCAATGTTGAAAATCTTGAGTGAAAATATTGAAAATTCGCAAACTTACGAGCCTGCGTAGGAACTGCACAATGCACGCTCGTAAAACAGTTATTTTAGAATTTGTTCACCAAATTTTCAACATAGCCATTTAAGACCTCTGCTCTGAACAATGACACTGTGATTTTCTTAATGTGTCCCATACACTGAGTTCTGACAGCGACTGTGCCATTATGCTACATGGGTGGAAACACGTTTTGGGCAAGATGTGAAAATGACAGCTGCACTGCTCATAAGGAGGTGTGGTAAAATGGCAATGTTGAAAATGTGGAGTGAAAATATTGAAATTCATGAAACTTCACAGTCATCGTAGGAACTGTGCAATGAACACTCGTAAAACAGTCATTTTAGGAATTTTTCACAAAGTTTCAACACAGCCATTTTAAGACCTCTGCTCATGAACAGTGTCACTGTGATTTTCTTAATGTGTCCCATACATTGAGTTCACACACCGACTGTGCCATTGTGCGCTACATGGACGGAAACACATTTTGGGCAGGATGTGAAAAATGACAGCTATACTGCTCATAAGGAGGTGTGGTAAAATGGTAATGTTGAAAATCTGGAGTGAAAATATTGAAAATTGAGGAACTTACGAGCCTGCGTAGGAAGTGCGCAATGCACGCTCGTAAAACAGTCATATTTTGGAATTTCTGCACCAAATTTTCAACATGGGTTTTTCAGGACCCCTTCTCATGAACGATGCCACTGTCATGGCATTGTTCAGGCCCAAAGGGTGATTTCACGCAGTGACTGCGAAATCACTCTTCGGGCCCGAATAACGCCATGACAATGACATCTTTCATGAGAAGGGGTCCCAAAAACCCCATGTTGAAAATTTGGTGCAAAAATTCCAAAAAATGCCTGAGATATGTAATAAAGTTGAAAATCCCCTATCTAGCCCATTATACAGCTTACCGGCATTTCCTCAGTTCGCGGTCGGCTTTGAAGAGTGCAGACGTGTTCCCGGTCCACCGAGGATAGTCGCGCAAGCTCCGGAGAGTAAGTATGGGGTGAGGGGGTGTGGGAGGCTGGATGCGCAGTGGGTGGGTGCGGTCGTGGGAGGGGGACTGGGAGAAGCGCCATGGGACGTTTTGCTTTACAGGTGAAAAAAAAAAAATTACTTGGGACATTTGCCATGCTGGGGTGGGCTCCAGCAGGAATAACTTGGGGGCCGTGGAGCCGGCGGGGATTGAGCACCTGTCGGCAACGACACGGGACATTGCCATGCTGGGTGGGCTCCCAGCATGGCACCAAAGCTTTGGGGGGGGGCATGAGGCCTACCAGTGCTGTGTACGACAGCGGTGGTTTTCTTTGAAGTGAAGACCACCGCTGTCATACACAGCTCCCACACCCATTGGTGCAGGACCGCCACGCCTGCTCAACAGAGCAGTGGATTGAAGGGGAGAGGCACACCTCCAAAGTGTGATACTCTCTCAAAACGTTCCTTGCGCATGCGCGCAAGCAAACATAAAAAGGACTACACTGCAGTTACAATTGAGCAGTGGAGGACTAGCACTTCCTGTCTTCAACTACTATTACTGGGCAGCCCATCTTGCCTTTTTAGAGAACCCCATCGCCAACCCAGCACCTGCTTAGAGATTAATGGAAGAAGAGTTCATAGTAGGTGGCCTGCTTCAGGGTGTTCTGTCACCCTCCTTATATTATATATCTCTCCCACGATGTAAAAATATCTAAACTCATATACTGGTTAGGCTTTGCATAGGGGTACATAAACATTTTGGACACTGAAAGGGACTCTCACCAAACATTGAAGTACATCTTTGTTTTACTGACTGAAAATAATGTTTTTTTTCATCAAGTTGTCTTGCGTTGGCACAGGGCTGGTTTGGTGACAGTGGATGACCTGTTCTATGAGGAAAAGATAAAATATTTCACAGAGTAAATACAACAATACAGTATTCAGGCCAGGGATGTTTTTTTTTGTTTATTTAAGGTCAAGCAGTATATATCAGAAAGTAATCTTCTGCTGTCCCCCATTAAGAAGCTTTATATTTATTTTATTCTTTGGTAACCGGGTAAGGCCCACTAGGCAAAAGTGCCTGTTTTCAGGGGCGACCTGGGAGAATGGGCGGTTAAGTGACTTACTCAGAGTCACACAGTATGCAAGTGGAGGCTGTGAGAATCAAACTCAGGTATGGTCTGCTGGATGTACCAAGCTCATTACTCTAACCTCTAGGCTATACCGCCAGCCCAACCTATAAACCTCTATAAACTTCAACCTACTACTCCTACGTTGTCCATTCTATATAAGCTCTTTCTGAGATCTGCTCCCCCATCAATTATTAATTCCAGGGCTGCCTGGGAAACTGACATGACAATAGATGATACTTCTGACACAAGGCTATAAAACATGTACGTAGTTGCTCTCTAATACGTAGAATCCAATTAAACTTTTTGTATAAGACATATCTAACTCCGGTTTCACCTTGCTCTTGCCATTCTAACTCTCTAGTCCCCCCCTCCTCAACATCCCTAAGCCCCCCCCTTGATGCTATGGTTCGCCCTACTGACACTCAACAGCTCCTAGACACTGTTTACTCCTCCACTGTTCCGCTACTGTAGCTTTGCTATGACCTATTGTTTTAAGCACTATGATTCCTATTGTAGTTTATTGACTGTTGCTGCCTTGTTACTTGTAACTTCCCTTTTGTATTAATGTCTGGATTGGTCTCTCTGCCATCTGTCTATATTTGTAACCCACTTCTCCCGGGGTAGCACCTGGAAACAAGCCTCGGCTCAGTGTGCCTTTCTGGGTTACCAACTTTTAAATAAATAAAAAAATAAATAAATATCTGACACCATGTAGATTACATAAATATACAACTTCAAGGCAAGCCACATGCTGAAGTGCCATGTGGATGAAGGAGACTTCCTCCATCTGGCCATGACTTGTGATAAAGTATCCCCTTTTTGGATTGTGGTTCAAGCAACAATGCAAACAATCCTGGGGGCTGTTCTCCCCGGGACCCCATTAGAACTTATGCTAGGTGATAAAGCCACATTAGATTGTTGGAAAAAGCACAGGCTTTGAGAAGTAGCACTGGTTAATGCTAGGAAGACAGTGGCTCAGCACTGGGTTAGTGAAACCTCACCTACTATAGCTCATTGGCTAAATAATCTTGCATTGTGTATGTATATAGAAAGGTGTCAGTTGATGGCCAATAGACAGGAGCCTATGTTTCAACAAACATGGCAACCTTTCATTAAGGTTATAGAGATAGGTATAGTGGTAATACAACTTGATTGCAGGGGACAACCAATTCAACACCCTTATATTTCTTTTACCTCTTTTATTTTTCCTTTGGCTGTGCTTAAATAGACACCAGAGTCAACACCAAAATTAGTGGTCAGATCTGCAATTATATACAGGAAAACTTGACTAGTGTAATCCACAGATACTGTATATAGTTACTAATTGAACTTTATTTCTGTACCTGTAACTTGGTGTACTCATTAAATGGTAACTGAAATGCTACAATCAACTTAACAAACTATTACTATGTATGCTCAAAATGTCCAAGATGTATGTAGCTGGATGACTTGTGTTTTAATATCTTTGAAGCCTTCTTACTAAAATATGTTTACAAAAAAGAAAGCATTTTAAATGCAGGGCTGTGGTATTGCCTGTCCTGATTCATGAGGGAGGGGCACTTTACAACTAGTCCATGAAAATGAAGTGCAGCCCATGTATGATCAGCCAAAGATGGGTTTGCCTTTGAATATGCACCCGCTGATGCTGCTACTGCATACATGCATAGGATAGCTCGGTAGTGGTGTGTTTTCTGCTGCAATTGAGGGCCTCATTGAGAGGTCAGGCAGGACTGAAGCTGTGGTGGGAACCTGGTCAGTCAGGTACAGCTGTGTACTGAAAGGGGATGAGTTTTAAGGCAGATTACAGAATGGGCAAATCAGTTACACACTAGATTTTAAATGGAGCCCTCAGATGATGAATCAGAGTCTCTGTCAGGACTGTGGCTCCTCGATCATGGTGAGTGAGTTGCAGGAACAAGACCTGGTTTGTCTTTGGCCTTCAGTTTGTTACTGCCATGTTTTCGCCTTCTTGGTGACAGGAACCGGGGTCCACTGCTGGTATGGGTGGGAGTTGTGAAGGAGGCCCATGTTAAGACCTGGTCATAGAGTCAGTTGGGGCTAGTGTAGTGTCCATAGAAGCCTCAGGGCCTCCATGTCCAGATACTGATAGAGCTGCTGCAATCCACAACCATAGGATGAAGGCCTCTGCAGTATCAAATGAGTGGGAACCACGGCTATGAGTGATGCAAAGTGTTGCTGGATTGCAGAGGCTGTACTATATGTTCAGCTTCATGAAGGCTTGTCTCACCATTGAAAAAGTCCTTCTCTTTTCCAATAGTGCTGGTGAAAATTGGGGCAAAATTGTATGACCGTTCCATCGCAACAGGCCCAGATCCCTTGCCTATTATCCACTCCTTTATCAGAAACCTGAGGAATTTGGCCAGAATTGGATGCCTCTGGCCTGACTTGGGTGGGGGGGTGGCTAGTGATCAGTGGGATCTCTCCAGCTCGAGGGGGGTAAGCCACTGATGTTTAAGTAGGGTGGGAATCATTGTGAAAAGGAGTTGATGTTCCCTGCTTCTTCCCCAACAAAAAGGCCCACAAAACATAGATTTTTCTGACAGACCCAGTTTTCCATGTCTTCAAGGCAGTCCAAGAGCTGATGAATTGTCTGATCTTGGTTGAGGAGGTGAACCACAATACTATCAGTAGAGGCCTGTTGTTGTATGACTTGGTTCTTGACCAAGGATATTAGCTGAGAGATGGAGATAAAATCTTTGTTTGTTCTCTGTGCAGCTGTTTATGAATCATTAATGTCCATCAACAGAAGTAGGAGGTAGTTCAGGAAAGAGGTTTGGTTTTATCTTCTGTTTTAGCCGAAATATTTGAATAGTTTTGTACTTGAAATTAGTTCTGTGTGTTAAAAATTACTACTTTGAGTTAGAACTGTTACTTGGGCTGTGATATTGTAACTATTGGGGCTTGTGTGCTGGGTGTGGGAACACTTGTTTGGCAGTGATAATTAGAGTGAAATTTAAATGTGATGTTTGCCTGGTGTTAGGGAGAGGGATAATTACAAGAATCATCTTGTCTGTCATTGTCCACTTGGGAAAAGAAGTAGGAGGTTGTTCAGGAAAGAGGTTTGGTTTTATCTTCTGTTTTAGCTGAAATATTTGAATAGTTTTGTACTTGATATTAGTTCTGTGTGTTAAAAATTACTACTTTGAGTTAGAACTGTTACTTGGGCTGTGATATTGTAACTATTGGGGCTGTGAAAGGTGTGAAACACTTTGTTGACAGTGATAATTAGAGTGAAATTAAATGTGATGTTTGCCTGGTGGTAGAGTTCCTCCCACCCACCCACCCTGTTGTGTAGGCTTTCAAATACTAAAAGCCACTGGGGTTGGGATTGAAGGCTGTGCATTTCTGTTTGTGACTGAAATTTGAAGCAATAGGAACTGTGGGCCTGGACATCACATGATATGATGTCTGCATACA
Organism: Neoceratodus forsteri; assembly: GCA_016271365.2. Taxonomy (NCBI): domain Eukaryota; kingdom Metazoa; phylum Chordata; order Ceratodontiformes; family Ceratodontidae; genus Neoceratodus; species Neoceratodus forsteri. Next base: position 87,925,094 of record CM057453.1, read on the forward strand.
CACTGTTAGTGGGACTGGACACACACTGGACTGTATGTGTTTGTGAGACTTGGGAACTTTATTGGTGGGGTTGAAATTGGGTTCATAAATAACTGCAGTCAGTATAGAGAGAGAGACTGTATTCCAGGGGGAAGGGACTGAGAAAAGGGGTGTGTGCCATTATGAGCAGAGAGGAACAAACAGGGTGGCCACATCCCGCCATGGTAGACATCTTTGGAAGGATGGTAGGCTGCACAGGATGTGGGATGGCAATAATTCTCAATTGGGCATGGAGAAAGGGAGGCTGCCCACTCTGTAGACAGCTATCTTGTATCAGGAGTGAAGTATATTGGTTAAGGAGTAAGCTGGGGGAGTTGAGGGGTGTCCAAGGATAAGGGGTGTGGATATGGGTGACAGAAGGGTGGGGCTGAGGGGAGGCTGGGGCAACACTCAGAAATTACAGGACGCTATGTTACAGCAAGCAGGAGGGAGATATTAGGACAGAGGACCCTTAGATAGGCATGTAGATGCTAAGGAAAACGACGGGTAAAATATCTCAATATAAAGAGAGTGGAGGAGAGAGTCAGAGGGGCTCTTGTGGGAAGTCTAGAAGAGCAGACAGTGAGAAGGGAGGGGCTGTTGGGGAAGCCTAAAAGAGCAGATCTGGAAGGGATCTCCCTAAGGAGAACAGGGCAAGAAGGAGGAAGAGGGGCAGTTTAGAAGGGCAGTCAGGGGAAACTCAGGTTACTCAATGGAGACTGGCATAGAGTGTTACAATAAATTTGAGCTACTAAGCAACCTAGAGGGGGAGGAAGGGGTTGGTGGAAATGAGGAAACTGATACAGAGGCTGGGGAAGGGTTTGGATACATAGGGCATCACAGACTGGGCAATGGAAAGGATAGAAATAGTCCCAGAGGGAGAAGGGGAAACATAAATGTTAAGCAGATGGGGGATGCAACATATTGCAGACATGAGGGAGGAGATCATGACTGGAGAGAAACTGGGAGACAAGGAGGTGGGAGGGCCCCTTCAGCAGGGGGTCTGTACCAAGGATGGGGCCCTAGGTAAAGGGGACCCACAGTGGGCCTCTGGAGGTAGGGGTACCATTACAAGGGGAAGGATGGCAGTGTGGGGGAAGGGTAAACCATCAGGGCCAGGATAAATGGTTCGGATAAGAGAGGTTAAAGGTGACACCTATTCTGGGGTTCTGAGTTAAGTGGGCAAATAATAGGAGGCAGAAAGGGAGGGTGACAAGGAGTCTCTATTAAGGCAGGAAGACTCCCATGAATTGAGATCACGAACAAGGGGGATGGGGGTTGAGAGCGATCAGTGGAGGTAACCATAAGGATGATGGCGGTGTTAAGGTTCTGTTATTGGGAGACTCATGATTAGGCGTATCCAGTGGGAGGGACGGGGGGTGGATGCCATAGCCAGGTGAAGGTAGTGAGTATCTCTGGGCTGACAGTGCACAGAGCAAAGCTCATGGTGTACGAACTGGTTAGGGACTGAGGAGGGAAACCGGATTTCCTGGTGCATTTGGGAACTAACGATCTAGAGGGAAATAGCGTTTTGGAAGTCCAAGCAAGGTTCCAAGAACTTGCTAGAGTCTGTCGGGATAATGGATGCAACATATCATTTTCAGAAATATTGCCAGTACCAAAGGCCTCAGTGGAGAAAAAAAAGAAGATCACAGAGGTTAATGAGCGGCTCAGGAAGTGGGGTGAAGAGAGTGGGTTGGGGGTGTTAGGGAACTGGAAAGGAGTTTGGGAGGATAAGGGACTGTATGCCAAGGACAGGCTTCATCTTGCCCTGTTAGGGAAGGAAGTCCTTAAACAGGGGTGGCTGACTACATTCAAGAAAGGTGGGGTTTAAACTTGTGAGGGGGAGGGATAAGGAGGGCTAACCAGAAGCCTCTCCAGATGAGGGAGAACCTTCAAACCCAAGGGGGAGGGGGGAACAGACTGAGGAGGAGGTTCAGGAGGAGCAGAGGGAGGATGGAAGCATAAGGAACCTGGGTGGGTCAAACAAAGGGACCAGGATAATGGGTGGGGGGTGAGTAAATGCCAGGAGCTTGGGAAACAAGTTGCCAGAGTTCCAGGCCATGCTGTTGGGGTGGATGTGCGGGTCACAGAAATGTGGGCCAACAAAACCATGACTGGGACCTAAACGCAAGGGCTACACTATGCTTAGGAAGGATAGAAAGGAGGGCAGAGGGTGGAGTGGCTATGTTTATTAGAGATGACATAGAAATTGCTAGGGTAGAAGAGGGAGGGAAACATGGAGGCCTTTGAGGTCACCTTATGAACCCCAGTAGGAGGTAAGGCTCAAGCTGGGTGTAGTATATAGTCCCCGGGATGGGTGATGTTCTGGAGGATGGTTTGCTGGACAACATCATTGCCCAGTGTGGACCAAGAGGGGAAGGAGTGGTGTTGATGGGGGACCTTAATATGCCAGGTACAAACTGGGGAACCATGTCCTCTAAGGTGGCTAAGGAGCAGAGGCTGCAGGACAGCTTCCAGGATGTGTTCTTAACACAGCATGCGATGGAGCCCACAAGGGAGGGGCATGTCCTGGACGTGGTTCTGGCAGATGGGAATCTGGTAAGGGACTTGATTGTAGAAGATCCCCTAACTGAGAGCGACCACAATACTGTCTGGTTTCAAATAAGCATGGCGGGGGGGATCTAGGACACTGGCAGTGGACTTCAAAGGGGAAGACTTTGTGGGCATGGGAAATATTCTCAAGGATCACTTGAGGGGGATTACATCAATGACAAATATGGAGAAGAGAAGGGAGGTCATAAATTGGGGACTTCATGAGGCAGTCAGGACCTGCGCTAAGGTGAAAAGTAAGGGAGCAAGGTCACATAAACCATGTTGGTGGTCCAGTGAGGTTCAGGTAGCAGTCAGAGAAAAGAAGGCGGCCTACAAAAAATATAAAACAACAAGAGGTGATAGGGAAAAGGAAATGTATCATCTTGCATCTAGAAAAGTCACCCGGATGGTGAGGGGTGCAAAGTCCAGTAAACAGCAGCGGCTGGCACAGGGGATATATGGAGGGGAAAAGGGGTTCTTCTGGTACATTGGGGAGTGGAGAAAAACTAAGGGCCATCTCGGCAGATTGAGATCAGAAGGAGGGTAGGTGGAAGAGGTGAGGGACCAGGCAGAGGTATTAAACGAGTACTTCACCTCTGTGTTCATTAGGGAGGGGGATGGGATCTCTACAAAGCAAGGCACAATGGGGATAGAAGCGGTAGTGAGTGGGATCGGGGAACAACAGAAATGGAGCAAGAGGGAGGGAGGGAGAGGTACCCCAGGGGTGTCACATCAGGATAAGGATAAAAAGGCCAGTAAGGTGGAGGGGATGGATGATGCTATTTCCAACAAAAGGGTGTGGTTAGCCCTCAAGGCCCTAAAGAAAGATAAATCTCCTGGGCCGGACGGCATCCATCTGAGAGTACTATGGGAATTGGCGGACATACTGGCTGCACCCCGGCGGAGCTCTTCAACAGGTCGCTTGAGACAGGGAGGGTACCTAGGGGATTGGCGAGAGGCACATGTGGTGCCAATCCATAAAGGGAGGTTGAGGGAAGTACCAGGTAACTATAGACCCATCAGTTTGACCTTGGTGGTGGGAAAATTAATGGAGAGTATACTAAAGGAATGATTGGGGGTGTACTTGGATGAGGTGGGAGGTCTGGATAGTTGGCAACATGGGTTTGCGCCAGGTAGATCTTGTCAAACCAATCTTGTGGAGTTCTATGAATGGGTAACATCAGAGCTCAACAGGGGAAAGCCTGTGGATGTATTATTCTTGGACTTCAGCAAGGTGTTTGACTCTGTCCCCCACAATGGTCTGGTGGAGAAACTGACGGGGTTGGGAGTAGGCTCTTTGATGGTCAGATGGATTGGAAACTGGCTAGCTGGATGCATCCAGAGAGTAGTGGTCGGTGGGGAGCTCTCGAACCCTAAAGAGGTTGGTAGTGGGGTACCACAGGGCTCGGTCCTCGGTCTGATCCTGTTTAATGCATACATATCGGACATCCGGGAGGGTATAGGGTGTGAAATGAGTCTCTTCGCTGATGACTCCAAGATGGGAGTAGTAGTTGAGGGGGAATAGGGGAGGTTGGCACTGCAACGGGACCTGGACATCCTGGAAAGCTGGGCTCACACATGGAAATTAAATTTCAATATCACCAAGTGCAAAGTGTTACATTTTGGGTGGGGAAACCCTAAACACAGGTACACCCAGGAAGGGGAGGCACTGGAGGACTCAACAGGGGAAAAAGACCTGGGGTCATGGTGGATGCATGTATGAATAACTCTAAACAGTGCAGGAGAGCAGCTAGCAATGCAAACAGGATGTTGGGATGCATCGTAACGGGGATCACCTCTAGGAGCAGGGAAGTGATTCTGCCACTGTACAATGGACTGGTTAGACCACACCTTGAGTACTGTGTACAGTACTGGAGACCACACTTGAAGAGGGACATACAGCTCCTGAAGAGGGTACAGAGGAGGGCAACTAAGATGATACGAGGACTAGGGGATTTGACGTATGAGGACAGACTTGAGGAGCTCTGCCTGTTTTCACTGGAGGACAGAAGAGACAGGGGGGACATGATTGAGGTCTTCAAGTACCTCAAGGGAATAAATAGGGTAAACATGGAGGGGATCTTTAGACTAAAGCAGGGAGGTATCACTAGAGGGCATGTTTTGAAGTTGGAAGGTGGAAGGGTGAGGGGGGAAGAGGAGGAGGTTTTTCGCTGAGAGGGTGGTGGACCCTTGGAATGCACTGCCTGGCGAGCTGGTTCAGAGATCCACAGTGGAGGGCTTCAAGAAAGGGTGGGACAGACACAGAAAGTGGATGTATCAGATGATGGCCTGGCCCAAGGGGGTGGGGAGGGATGATAGGGGTTTCTGGAACACAAGGGGGGGAGGGCCTCGGCACCCAACTAGGGATCTGAGGTTCTAGCAGACTCGATAGACCGTAAGGCCTAATCTGCTGGAAATTAGTATGTTAGTATATAACAACTGAGCAAGCATTCCTCTGATCTCTTCTAGGTCATTGGATTGTGAGGCTGTTGGCACCGCCATAACCATTTTCCTGCTTGCGGGGGGAAGGGGACACTGATAGGAGTGTCAGGAACAGAAAGACAGCACATAGCTGGAGGGATCTACTCCATCGTTGGCAAAAATAGATCGGCAGAACTATTCCAGGCACCAATGGAGTTCTGGTTAGTTGGTTGGAGATTGTTGGGAGTAACTCAGAAAGTCAGGTTATATAGGATTGATTAGGGGGTTAGGAGAGAGACAGAAATCAAGCAACTATCATATTGGTGGCCAAGACCCCCTCCCCCCGCCCCATGATCGTATTTGTTAAAAAAAAATTAGCAAGGACGATTTCCAGGAAAAACTGAGATTTTAAAATGTCCTGCCAGACAGAAAAAGAGTGCAAGAGTGAAAGGAAGATGAAGAGTGAGAGTGAGAGAGAAGACTGGTTTCCAGTAATGGTGGTAATTTAATATATAGAGAGATTGATTCATGCGTGCATCAGTAGAGATACTGAAAGTGACAGCAAGCAGTGCAGGCTAGTGTTTTTGTTTTTTGTTATGTTCAGGCCTACAAATAAAAATTAGAGAGCATATGGAAGCCAGTTGTTTCCCTAGTACAGCTATGGTGGAAGGAAAACTGTCAGCATGTTGCTTACCCACACTCCAGGGCCACACTGTGGGCCATAATTAAAGCCCATGTCCCAGCTTGGACATTGTTAGGTGATGCCGCCAGCAGCATGCGACTGTCTGTGGTAGCAAGATATACAGTGTAAGAATAGAAACATAGAAACATAGACTTTGATGGCAGATAAGGACTGTTTGGCCCACCCAGTCTGCCCATTTCCCAACCTATTAGATAAGCTGGAGATCCTAGTTTTACCAACAGCCTACTTCTTCCTATCCCCCACTAGAATTGCCTTATGTCTGTCCCATGCATTCTTAAATCCCCCCACTGTTTTTGAACCCACAACCTCCTCAGGAAGGCTATTCCATGCATTCACCACCCTCTCCATAAAAAAATACTTCTTCACGTTGCCCCTGAGTTGTCCCCCCTCTATCTTCAAATTGTGCCCCCTTGTTCTTGCACATCTCTTTTTCTGAAAGATGCTACCCTCTTTGACTTTGAGCTTGGAATATTGCTGCTCTTTGTGTGAAGCAAGGATGAAGGCTCAATTGGGTGGAGCATGACAGCTCAGTTAGTAGTCAGTTGGTAGTCTGTATCACTGAAACATGTATGTGTGGCAGTTTTAAGAAGGTAGTTTACAGTTTATTTAAAAAATGAATTTGCAAAGAGAGGGTGTTAGTCTGTGAGTACAGAGTCATGATGAAGGTTCAGATCAGCAAATTTAAAATACAAAAAAGCCACTAAACAGGGGACAAACACTTATGAGAGGGTATGGTCGTGCCTTTTATGCAGTTACATGAAAAGGGTAACTTAGGCAGTGATCAAAGACACTGTTTTCTGTTCTGTAGTTTTGGGTTGTTTCTTTAGCGAGGGGAAAAATGACTGCCAGGCACTTTTTTTAAAATGTCATTCTCACATAGTAATCTGTGATAAAACTGCATACCAGGATGTCCATCATAGAGTCCAGGTGGGTCCCCTTCTATATGTGTCTTACTTCTGCAAGAGGAGGGACTGGTCCAGTGATACTTCAAGCCAAGCAATCCAAAAATCCAGCCACACTGACACCAATATAAAGATTAATTTTCTGTAGTCTTTATTTATGACTCAGCACGATACCCTTGACCATGTCCAACGTTTCACCCAAAAGTTGGGCTTCCTCGGGGAGGAGATCTCAAGCAGATCACTGTATTTATTTGAGATGACTTCCAAAGTTCAAATGATGTTATTCTCTGTTCTGTTTAGTATTGCTACAATTCAGTCAAAGAGCTGTTTTAAGCCTCTCTGAGGCAGCTGTTAGCTCCAGATATCAGTGGCATCAAAGAGGGCTTAAAACAGTTATTTGACTTGAAATGAAGAAATACTGTTCAAACAGAACAGAGAATAATATAATCTGAACTTCGAAAACCATTTTAAATAAATTTGGCGTGGCTGGATTTTTGGATTGTTTGGCATGCCAGAATGACCATGCATTACACTGTACTAATGCACAGCCAATTGGCTGTTTCTAGTCAATAAGAATTAGATGTTTTTCATACCCATTTTATAATAGAGATGGGTGGACCTGAAATGGTCCTGACCCTTATCAGGACATGAATCTATGTCAGAGTCCTGATAAGTTCTGATTGATCCTGATGCAAATCAGAACCTTAAGAAAATTAATGGTAGTACTTGACAGAATCACAAAAGTGCTGAAAAATAGGAAATAATGTAGTTTTTCCTAACTGAGTATGCTGGCCTGTTTCTGATGCCGTTCTGTGCCCTCATTTGCTTGCTATAGGTTATCCACTTGTGTTTCTTAACCTCTATGTGGGCTGCAGCATGTTATCACTCCCCTATTCTGACCCAGTAATTATGGCTATCCCCAGTCTGCTCCATCTAAGTACACCCTCTCCCACAATATGTAACACACCCTTCATTCCCCTTTCTATATACTGACACACCTACTTCCCCAGTACTTACATACTGACTAGGCTTGGCTACCTGCTGGGTAGCTGAGTCAGGTAGTGTGGGTATTGACTATTTTTGGCCAGACAAGGTAGTTCAGGTAATGTACTACCCTACCCAACATAACAATGTAATTGTCGGGTCAGGTAATTTGACACGGGCAATGGGCATGGGTAAAGGACTTGTAAACAGGCATTAAGGGCAGCCTGTGTGGTCCTTCACAAACTTGCAGCAGAATGGGAGCACATGACACCGGTCTGACACCTGATTAGTTAGTGGTATCTGTGCTCCATCTCCTGCATAGAATCCAGCCAGCAGCAGTCGGATTGTGTGCATTGTGGTGTGTGGAAGCTGCTCTGCATGGGCATTCACTCTGCAGCACAAACTGCCATTTTGTTGATTGAAAAAGACAAGCAATTTTTTTTTTTAATTTTACTCAACCTACTCTTTGTCAAAGAGCAAGGGGACAGGGAGAAATAGTGGGGGACTGAGAAACAATCTCAGGCAGCGGGAAGGGGTCAGGGCATCAGGCCAGCCTCAGTAATTGAGGTGATGCCGGGGACTGGGGAGAGAACACAGAAGGAAGGTGGGAGAAAAGACGTAGACGAAAACAGAAGACACTGGGTAGCTGGTTTGGAATTAAGGTATAAACTGTTTGTTAGGTGCCCCTGAGCCCCTCTCATATTTAGGGCTGCAATGGGTGTAGCTCTGCAGACCTCTTGCTTTGACTTGAGAAAAAGGACTTCTGCATTCCTTCTGAACCAACAACATGTTGAGGTGACAAAAAAAGTAGCCTCTGTGTCAGTCTGTGCAACCGCACTATTTTTTTTCCTGCAGTCCGTGACCACTGAATAACATAACCCCCCCCACCTGATCCTCCATCTCAGCTCCCACCACCCCACACATACCCAGAAACATACTGGTGACACTGAGGGTACCCAATCCCCCAGTGTCCCTATCACGAAATCTCCCACACCTCCACTGCCATGTGCACATGTGCAGTTCTGCTTTTTCATTTCATTTAGAATCCCCGTAGATCTGGGAGCCATGTCAAAGTCAGGTAACTCTGCCAGGACCTCATCCATTATGAATTCTTTTGGTTAGTTACTCTGCGATAGCAGTAGCAGCAATGTCCCCACTCTTCTGGTTCACTTTGTCCACCTGGAACCTGAGAGCAGCTTCTTGTGATGACCCTGAGTGTAATCCATCAGAGAGAGAGAGAGAGAGAGACTCAATAGGATACAGCACACTTTCCCCATCACCGTCACTGAGGCAAGCAACATACACAGGATTAATGTTCTCCAACTGATGGAAAAGAGACAACTGGAAAGCCAAGTTCCGCAGGTTTTGCTTTTTTATGCTCTCTCCTATAGAAATATTCACTCGGTTGAGGTAATCCTGCATTAACAACATGCAGCGGGTTGGGTCAGTGCATAACACAGATAATTAAAAAAACAGAAAACCAAGTTCTGCAGGTTTTGCATTTTTGTGCCCTCTCCTGTCAAAATATTCACTTGGTTGAGGTAATCCTGTATTGGCAATGTGCAGTGGGTTGGGTCAGTGCATCATACAGACAAAATAATTCTGTCCCCGCCACACTGACACCTATAATGACAGAAACAGTCAATAGAGAAAATAACTGAAAGGTCATTATCGTGCTGAAAAGGTTGAAACTTTTCAATTGAGGAAATTGAAAAACTGCGGCACACACTGAGAAAACAAGCTGGTAACAGGGGCAGGGATGCTGCTGAACTGAGAAAGATTAAGGCTTCTAAAGGTGGTAAGACAGAGGTAGGCATGACTGGGAGGCACTATAGTCTATAGGGTAAAAGCACCAAATAAGGAGAACCAGTAGACCTGGATTTGAAACCCACAACTGCACCTTGCATTCAGTGAGACACTGAGCAAATCAATTAATGTCAGTGTGCTCCCCCACTCCACCTGGGGAAACAAAAAAACCTTCTGATTCTTACGTGTATCCCTGTAAAACTATTCTAAAATAAAACATATTGTGTTATTGCTTACTTAGTGTACAAGAATTTCATAGGTAGTGTTATCATCAATTGGGGTAAAAGACAATAAGACTCAAGTCAAGACCGTCATCGGGGTGAAGGGGTAACACAAGAACATAGGTACATGTATACTAGAAAGATTCTGAATAGGTTCCCAGAGCACACTGTAGAGTCATTTTATAAGAAATACTGGAAAGTTTCTGTTGTATTTTATAACAGGAGATAGGAATACAGTAGCTGAGAAATATAATATAAAGTGGAGAGGACATTTGGTCATACACCCATTACAGATTGAGATGGTGAGATCCTTTTTGACCCTTGAGTATATGACACTCCCAGTGTCTCATGAATTGTGTGCAGGTGCTCTGCAAACTGGCTCTAAAACTGGAGATTTTAAAAAAAAATTACACTACTGATCAACCTCGATAAAGGTCTAGAGGTTGTTTAATCTAGTTCCATTTCATGCACCTTAATTGTGTGCCTCTCTGGGATTTTCTAATTTCAGTTTTAGACAGCACAGCTTTCTCTTTCATACTTTCTTATTTTTTTCTTGCTGCTCCATACCCTAACTCTTTCCACCCTCTCCAACCCCCCTTTTGTTTTACTTTCTCCTTGATTTCAGCACTATAGCTTGTTAATTTTATGAAAATAGGGGAAAATCAGGAACAGCTTTAATTTCACACTACTTTTTCATTTTTATTTTTTTACTTTCGGTGATCAACGGTAGAGATGCAGCAAAGTTTTTCTCCGTGGGTGAAAATGTGACGAAGTCCCCAAATTCACATCTGTGGAGTACTTCACAATCATTTTCAAGATTATCCAAAATTTGCCTTTTGTGACTTCACCTTGCTTTTTCGTTTTTTTAAGTGAAAATTGTACTTAAAAGACCCCAGAGAAAGGAGAAGTCACATCCCCTCACCCCAGCTGGCAGCTCAACATTCCTCCCTGGTGTCTAGTGGTCCCCCCCCACCACCGATTGCCATCCACACTCCACCAGAAGGACAACCACAAATAATATAAAAAAACAAATATTTTTTTTTTCATTAAAACCTTCCCTATCCCTTCCATGGCATCTAGTGCCCCCCGTCCCCCACCGATCACTCTGCCCTGGTTTCTAGTGCCCCCCCCACCACCGATCACTCTGCCCTGGTGTCTAGTGCCCCACCACCACCGATCACTCTGCCCTGGTGTCTAATGGTTCCCCAACCATGGCCACTGATTGCCAGCCACATCCACATCAACAATACAGTATTAAAAATAATAGCATTTAATCCCTTTTGTCTAGTGGACCCTCCCACCCTGTCAGGTAGTGCCCCCACACACTCCACCCAACCCCAACCCTGAGTGGTCCATCGGCACAGCCCTCCACTCACCTCCATGGCCAGCAGTCTGACTAAGCTCAATGAATGAGCGCATGCTTATACAAGCATGTGCTCATTCATTGACTTGTCATTTTTAGAAGTTTTTCAGGGGGTACAGAAAGGGAAGGGGCTTCTCCAGTCACCCATGGTGGGGAGGGATGGGGAAATGGCATTGTGGACCCCAGAGGGGTCCATGATGCCATTCCCCCATCCCACCACCCCCACTGGAGACTGGAGCAGCCCCCTCCCCTTCTCTGAGGTGAGGTAAAATAATTCCATCCCAGCCCACTTTTCCATGGTGTAGTGCCCCCCTCCCCATCCCGATCCCTGTTCACATATAAAATAATTCCACCTAGCCTGCTTTTCCACAGTGCAGTGTGCCCCCTTCCTATCCCAATCCCTATTCAAAATAATGACATTAATATCCCTTGTCTATTTCCATAGTGTAATGGCCCCTCCATCCCGAATCCTGATCGCAGTATAGTCCTTAAATGAAATTGTCCCATTCCCTGGTAGTCTAGTGGAACCCCCACCCACTCAGGAACCAACACCCCACCCTACTCCCCCTGTCCCAGCATGGCCAGGCAGCCAGTGAGCAGCACAGCCATCTGCACACCTCCATGGCTGCATGCCAACTGAATTGTTTGATTGAATGACAGCTGCATCAATATTATCATAGCTTCCATTGGTTGACACTGTCAACCAATAGGCTTGCAACATGTACCGTAAGCTGTCATTCACAACTTTGAACTTTGTTGAAGTGCAGTACTTAATTATATCACCAGCATTGAAGGCATAAGTGATAGGAGACCAGTCAATGCTGAAGAAGTCAGCTAGTAAGGAAGAGAGGTCCAAATTGTGAAAATAGAAGAAGATGATAATTGTGCAAGGAACGGTATGTCTACAATATGCATTTTCCTCACACAGAATATAGCATGATGGACAATAAAGAAGTCCCGATAAATATTTACTGAGGATGTCTGAGATGGTGAAGCACAGGAGATGAATCACTAGATTGAGTTCTCTAGAGGATGGAAACATCCAATCTGTGTTGAATGTTGAGGTCACCTGACAGCATGGGCCTGATTGAGGTGGTCAGGAAGACAGAGGTGAAGATAGCTTCAAGTCTGGTATTAGTGTCAATCCTAACACAGCAGTATATCCTACTTTTTTTTATTATTTATATTTTATTTGTAGTCCCTGCATTTTTCATTTTGCAGTCTTTTTTTCTTTGTTAAACAAAGAAGTTCATGATTTTCTACATTCCCTCCCCAGCAGTTTCCACTCATTCAACTAGCCACAACAATATATCCTACTAATGTAGATTGGTAGGGTGTGGGGGAATGTTGACGTCAGCAAGTTTTTTGTAGGGCTTGAGGCTGGTAGAGGGAGATGTGATCACTCTCAAAGTTGAGGCTATGCAGAACATAGATGGCCACACCTTCCCTTACAGTTGCCCTTGTCATCTCTGAATATAAAGAAAACAAATACAATGGTGTTTAAATGTAAAAATGTTAGAGGATCCAAAGATCTGATGGAAAAACTAATCATAAAAACAGTAACCTGTATGGAACTTATCCAAGTTGAATTCTATTAATACTTGGGTTTCTGGACTGACTCACAGTTAGATTTTGGTTACCATATTGAACAAGTCTGTGATAAAGTTTCTCAAAAATGAGGGGCCTCGAGAAGGCATAAAGAATGTATGTCTCGGGAAACTAGGGACATTTTGGTAAATTCAGTTATGGTTCCTTTGATTGATTATGGGTGCATGGTCTATAGAACTACAAGTACATTTAACATGTTAAAGTTGGATAGATTACAATATAAGTTAGCTAGATTTGTTTTGGGTATTGAAGGCCCCTTTGTTAACCATTACCATTGCAATTTGTTATCTAATATAAATTGGGTTCCCTTAGAAATAAGAAGAGATAGAATTTTGAGTAATTTCATATATAAATGTGTAAATGGTTCTGTCCCAGATGACCTAAAAGTTAATTTGGCCCCAAATAATTCAAGCTGCCCACTGAGGGATATCAGAGGAAGGGGTTTCAAGATTCCACACATCAACACTCAATATGATAAAAATTTATTTACTTAGCTGCTACAAATTGGAATGCACTGTCCCCTATTGTACATAACAAGCCATCTTACCAAATATTCAAATGTGCTGTTGAGGCTTACTACTCTATTAATTGTACCTGCTATGGATGAATTTTACATTTAGTGATCTGTATACTTATTGTACTGTATTAGTAACTGTATATTTGTAATATATTTGTCCTTTATCTAATGTTTGTACAACTTGTGTAAGCCGGACGACCCTGAAAACAGGCTTTGCCTAGTGTCTTATCCTTGTGAAATATAAAAATAAACTAAACTAATCTTTATAAACAAAAGAGCTTGCCCAATAACCCCAGCTGGTTAAGTTCTACACCATACCATGTGAGTCAAGGAAGCTGGAGGGAGGTCTTTGCACCCAAAGAGAAGCAGAACTTCAACTCAGATCCATGAGGTAAAACTGAAAATGGTATGCTGTAGGACGTAAATGACTCAGGTCACCATGGAGACCTGGTTAGGCTCATTCAAATCTCAGCTGAAGTTTGATAACTAAGCACCCCTATTTAAAACATAAGTAGTAGGAATGAGAAATAAAATAGAAATCCTCTATCACAGGTCATTTAGGGCAGTATGGGGGGCACATTTGGACTAAACTTGTTTATTAATACTAATCACAACTGAAGCACTATTGAAAATAATTAAATTGATAAAACAAGCCAGGGTTGAGCCAATCACAGTCTGAATTTGCTTATGATTAGGGAAAGAAGTGTGTCTTTCCTAATGATTTATTCTCAGGCACACCCTGGGTACCTCTTAAGGCTGCACTCCATAAATGTGAGATAAGAAAGCTGGAGGGAGGTCTTTCCTCACAGAGAGAATGAAACAGCAGGACTTCAGCTCAGATCAGTGAGGCGAAACTGAAAAAGATATAAAAATGTAAAAAGATATAGTGTAAGTCTTAATCATCTGGGTTCACTGTGGAGAGGAGGTTAGGCTTATTCAAACCTCAACTGAAGTTTGGTAATTAAGAACTGTTTAAAGCATTACAAGAATAGAATTATTTTATATTCAGCGGGGATCAAAATATATAATGTAAGCACCCCCCCGTCACTGGCGTTCATTCACATATCTGGTCCTGTGTAGTACAGTATGGTCTGCATGCCCATTGGTCCACACTGTGGCCCAATAGGTGTACAGAACATACTGTATGCTGTCATTCGGCAGGAGGCTGGGTGGTACATGGGCAGGGTGCTGCTGCCCGCCAATGATGGGGAGTGTGCTGGGTGGCCAGGGGCCCTGTGGTGGGTGGGGAGGGGGTACCACTGGACCACCAGGTTGAGTTCTTGTAGTGCTACAGCCTGCGATCAGGCATAGGTTTACATTCCATTGTACAACAGCCCATGATCGGGCATATTTGGAGGAAGGGAGGGGGGTCCACAAGACCACCAGGATTCTGACTGTTCTTCATACTGCCTACAAATGGGTATAGGATCATGTCTATTTGTACGTCTGCCCATGATCAGGCATGGGGCTATGTTTATTTATGCACTGCCTGTGATCGGGCATGGGGGTATGGTTATTTATGCTACTGTCCATGATTGGACATGCAAATATGTTTCTCATTCCTACTGCCCATGATTGGGCATGTGGGTTGGGGGGGCACTGGACTACTAGGGGGGTCCGGGTGATTGTGGACGGTGTTCCCACTGGGCGGGTGGCCACCCACGGCTGGTGGCTGTTGTGTTGCACCTTGCAATATAGCCGCCTACCTGTGAGTGGCCAGCATTTGAGCCTATATTTTATGGCTCAACTTTGGGCACCAGTGTGCGGCACATGTAGTGGTTGCACCAGCATATGCGCCGCACATCCCGGGCTGAATATCAGGATGTGCCACATATGCATGGGCATGCCCCCTGTATCTGCACCGCATACATTACCAATGTGCCCCAGCACATTGGGGGTTGCGCCGCACAACATGCCCTTTTGAATATCGTACCGGGACACATTGGGGTTGTGCATGGCACAGCCCTGTTGTGCTGGGTGCAACCCCTTTGAATATCCCGGCTTTTGTATTGATGGAAAGCTATATGTTTCAGCTTTTCAGCAATCTACTGTAAAGTATGCATTTTCAGGGCAAGCTGTGACTGACAATGAACTTGAAATGCATGACAATACAGAATATGTTAAAAAGTGGTTATGAGTTAATTACAGTGATTTGTGACTTGATTCTAATGTACCCCGGAATCTATTTGTTGAATGGAGAATAGAAAACATCACTATGATACAAAGAAAAACATTTCCAGTTTGTCATATCATTGAATTTTGTTGATAATGTTAATTGATTTGGAAGCTACTATACGTGCTTCTCAATAATGCATTATAATCGCAAATCCTTATATAACAATTGTTTTGGCAATATATGTATTTAACCCTTAGGCTGCCAACAGAATCAGAACATATAGGAATTTTGGACTGATGTATCAGTCCGTGGCCCTGCAAGGGTTAAATATTATACTGAGTAGTGGGTTCTCTTAAAATATATTTATTTCTCTAATGAAAATTCATAAATGACGCTTGTTATAAAATCAGTTAGTTCTAGTATTACAGTTCAAGTTACTCTTTCTTTGAAGTTTCTTCTTGATGACTGTAACTTATTATACTCAGTTCATTTCCTTACAGTTTTCACCCCAAGTAACTAACTGACGTTCATTTGTTACAGCGTGACATGTTCACAGTGCTCATCTTCCAGCATTTCCATTCCACCACATTTGTACATCTTTTACCAGAAGCCATTACATTTTCTCTAGCAGTTCAGTTCATTTGCAAGGAAAGGCATTCCTTGATCCATGACAGAGTTCTCTACAGTGCATACAGTGATAGCGACATATTGCAGACTGCTGTGCAGTAAGCATGTATGACAGATCATTAGTTAATGCCATTTTCTGAACAGTGCTGGGATCTGTATTTTATTCCAGTCTAATGTGTAAACGCTGACAAATGTCATCAGAGTTCAGCTGGAAAGTCTTTCTCTTTTATCAGGTAGCCCCACTCACTTAGGCCATTAGTACAAAAGTCCATACTGTAGATATTTAAGAAAGCAAATAGTTTTGGTATCAGTTGAAGGAGCCACGATCACCTCATCGCTCAGCTGTTCTGAGATTGCCAGGGTATTGTCACTTAGGAACCATTCCTCAATTACCTTGTCTGCATCCCCTGGTCTTTCCATGAGCTGAAGATCTTGGAAAAGATTGGGGATGTCCTTGGTATCATCTGTATCATCATTGTGTAGCAGGTCATTGGCAGTGGCAGTGGCAGTACAGTAAAAAAAAAACAAAATGTGTGCATCCTAGTGTAGCATTCCAGAAATGTCTCAAAAGTAGCTTGAGATACAGCAGCCCAAGCTTTACCAGATTGATGAATCACATTCTTCAGGTTCAGTGCTTTCAGAAATTCAGTCATTCTTACAGCCCCCAAACTGAGTCAGATCCCCATGCAGTCTCTTGCGAGAATGGTAAATGATATACAGTCAGAAGAGATGCAAGTCACAAGTAGGGTACCTCAGGGATCAGTCCTGGGGCCAGTCCTTTTCAGTATCTTCATCAGTGACATTGCAGATGGACTTTAGGGTAATGTTTGTCTGTTTGCAGATGACACCAAGATCTGCAACAGAGTAGATGATCCAGATGATGTGGACAGAATGAGAAGAGATCTGGATAAACTAGCAAAATGGTCGGAAGAGTGGCAACTGGGGTTTAATGCAAAGAAGTGCAAGATCATGCACATAGGGAAGAAAAGCCCTGAAGCCACCTATAGGGTGGAAGGGGAGTTGCTGGCAGTCACAAGGGAAGAAAGAGACTTGGGCATCAACATCACCGATGACCTGAAATCATCCAAGCAGACCACTAATGCAGTAGGTAAGGCTAGGGGGATGTTAACGTGTATTAGTAGGGGTATCACAAGTCGGAAGAGGGAGGTAATAATGCCTCTTTACAAGGCACTGGTTAGGCCCCATCTGGAGTACTGTGTACAGTACTGTAGGCCACACCTTCACAAGGACATTAACTGAATTGAGGCAGTCCAGAGAAGGGCAACCAAAATGGTGCAGGGACTGCATCAGAAAACATATGAGGACAGATTAACAGAGCTCAATATGTATACTCTAGAGCAAAGGAGGGAGAGGTGATATGATCGAAACATTCAAACACCTTAAGGGCATTAACAAGGTGAAAGAGTCTAACATGTTTCAATATAAGAAAAATAGCAGGACAAGAGGACACAGCATGAGATTAGAGGGAGGCCGATTAAGAGGTAATGTGAGGAAGTTCTTTTTCACTGAAAGGGTGGTTGATGCATGGAACTGCCTACCTCAGGAAGTGGTGGATATGAACACAGTGCAGGGCTTCAAACAGACATGGGATAGGCATAAGGGAGCAACACAGATGAGTATGAATAGATAGGCTATTGACAGAGCAAAGGCCGATGGCACATTTATAAGGTAGAAAAAGAAATGGGCAGACTGGATGGGCCTTGCGGTCCTTATCTGCAGTCAACTTCTATGTTTCTAATGTTTTTAAATGTGGCTATGATCATGATACCACCTAAGAGTTAAATTCTGAAGGTGGTGTTTGTGGTAGAAACACAGTTTTAATTCTACCACCACATGATTTAATGCAGCCTCAGAGAGGTGGGCAGGGCACTGAGCCATCAGGAGAAAGGTTTTATTAGGGAGATGTATGGATCTGAGATAAGCTCGCACTGAGGGTACAAATTTTTTTTCAAACCGTGGCTGAAACACTTGCCACCCATGCATTGCGTGTGCTCTCATAATAATCAACCAGAAGGGCACTCATGTTGATGTGGTGGAAACAACAGTGAGACTAAAACTTTGCAATGTACAGAGGTTTTATTTTATGGGGAAGGGGGGCTGTGCTCTTTGTGCACAGTAGGAATGTGACTCTGTCTTTACTTACTTTAAACCCTTTAGAGGCATTATGCTCAGTGGGGCCTATGCATGAAAAACAAGTTGCCTACCCGCTGCATATCCGAGGCATGTAGGCAAACCTAAGTCAAAATGCCACACAGCAGGGGCCCCTCAGACCCCCAGAGGCATTCACAAACTGCACACAAGGTGGCTACATGTCTGATCCCTTGGCCACATGATCAGCAATGCACCAGGGGCAGGCAGAGGGCATGTTGGGGATGTGTCTGCACTACACACCATGCACTAAGGTGCACAGTGCCAGGCACAGGGGGGTGCAGGTTATGGCAGCCAGAACTCTGCCATAACCAACTGCGCACCATCATGGATTTTACCTGCAGATCGCGGTGGGACTGAGAAATGACTCACCATGCAGCCACAGCCCACTAGGCAAATAGGGAGGGCTGGGGCAGCTGAACGAGAGAGTGTCTATATGAATATTCACTTGGATCTTGATGTGCCAGATTTGTACCCCGGCAGTGCACCTGTCTGCCGAGACCCAGTGAACCAAACCTACTCCCTGCCACACATGTATGCCCAGTCCCCGTATTTGCCATTCACACTCCCCTGACATGCCACCCCATCCCTGTATGTGACAATGCAACCCCCCCAGACACATGTCTGTCCCATTCCCATCAGTGCCAGTCATACCCCCGCCAATGACAACTCATCCCCGACCCCGGTGTAGTACCAGAAACTTCCCCTACCCAACACACACACACAGTGTTGCCCCAGGCATCTGTACCCTGACCTTCGATTCTATAACCCCTGCAGATACATTGGTGGCCAATGCCCCCCCCCCACTCCCTATGGCACTAACAACTAGAGCCAGGGTTCGATATGTTTTTAGGGTTCTAGTTCATTCCAGGTTCGGCAGGGTATAGTTTGAGTGTGATTCAGTTTGATTAGCTAAGTAGAAGTTTGGGTTCGAGTTCAGTTCAGTTTGAGTTTTTCTGTGTGTAATTTATGTGTCTGAGTTCTAATGAATTCACCCTATGGCCTCCATGTGGGTTTTCCTCATCTCACATTGTCTGGGTTCGGGTTCGGTTTGGGTTCATCTGTTTTTCTCTTCTTTCTAGGTTTCAAGTTTGGTTCGGATCTGGTGAAAATCTTATATTTTGAGTTTGGTTTGGGTTCAGATCATGGACGGACCCTGTCGGTACCGACAACTCCCACCCCTCCCTTCTCCATGCCTTCCAGTCTGTGCCACAGCTCAGGACGGCCAGCAGCACAGCCCTCCAAACACCTCCTCAGCTGCCAGCCATCCAAGCGATGTTGGGAGCATGCCTCTATATATATAGGCATTGCACTTCTAGCATCACTTGGACAGTCGGCGGTTGAGGAGGTGTTCAGAGGGCTGTGCAACTCTCTGACCCAAGCCGAAAGCACTGGACTTGATGGTCTGGGGACTTGAGGGGTGGGGGTTGTCAATGCCATGGGGTGGGGGCACTGGCTACCAATGTATCTGCAGGGGTTATGGAATCTGGGGAATGGGGTACAGTTGTCCGGGCAACACTGTATGTTGGGGGTTCTGGTATGACACCAGGGTCAGGGATGAGTTGTCATTGGTGGTATGGGTATGACTGGCACTGATGGAGATGGGGCAGATGTATGTTCAGGGGGGGCTGCATTGTCACATACAGGGATGGGGCTGGCATGTTGGGGGGTGAATCCCAATTACATGGACAAAGCATAAGTGTGTGTTCAGGAGGTTTGTTATGGCCTTCGACACGTGGACCAGGCATACATGTGGGGGAGGGGGTGCGTGGCACTAAAGGGGTCAAGGCAGTCCTGTGTTGGGGGGGTCTATGGCACATACAGGATAGGGCCACCATGTGTTTGGGGAAATGCACTGAAAGTATGGGGAAGGGGTGGTTCCATGCGTGTGTGTGTCTGCATGGGATGACGTGGTACAGCTGTGTGGTATGATGTGCAGCAGGAGCAGGTATCAGGCAGGGGTGGAATGCTGGCCATTGGGACATATCCATACAGGTCCAGGTGCCTGCTGTATGTATTCACTTACCCGGACCCACGCCTTGATGTGCAAGGGATCCAATCCTGGACCTAGGATGGGCATCTGACTGGATGCCTGCCTGGGTCTGCTACTCTGCCCCGGCTGCTGCTCAGACCTGCATGCCGGAGGTGGGTTGGGGCCATGCACAGGTGCCCCACGGATACATGTGGTAGTGAATACCATGCACCCTGTGCCTGTCCAGGGCTGTGGAGCTACACAGGTGGGACACACACCTCTGGTGCATATTTCCCACCCGTACATGCATAGGCCCCAGTATTAGCAGCTAATGTTGCATCCTGCAAATATCTCAGAACAAGTCAGCCTCATCACAGTTATAAATCTGCTCTGAAGTGTACCTGCCATCCTTAGTGATTTTTTTGAACTGTGGCAAAAATTCAGTAGCTCCCACATCATCACTTAACCTTTGGACTCCAGTAACACAGACATGGTGGATACTGGGTCAGCGCTGAAAAGGCCAAAGCCAACCAGTGGAGGACTTACAAGTCTCAGACAAACTGGTCAACCTTTTTCCTGACAAGCCAGTCAGACAGAGTGACACAGTTAGAGTGCTGTTGACTGAAAAAGATTTGCATTGCTTTGTCTATGTCAGCTTTGTCTGCCTTACAAAGCTTTTTGCAGCTCAAACCCTTGGGCTCAGAGCACTGTTCCTTAGGGATCCCTCCAGTTTCCTTCAGGTATAGATAGTTGACTTGGAGGAGTCAGTTTCAACTGAATGTTTTTTAGGTTTTCTCCATTTTTAAGCTGGTCAAGAATGTCAGGCTTGGCTTCTATTGAGTAACTAGATTGCTTCGTTCTGACAAATTGAGATTGACAACATGACATGAGATGTGAGCACATGAGGAGAGTTTATTGCAGTTTGACCTTAATTATCTAATAGTTAATGTGACAGGTACACATAATTGAATCTAAGCCCTTGGGCTGAGCACTGATAGATTGAGGCTGTAATTAGACGACTGACAGTTCAGCTCGCTCAGCTGATTTCAGTCAGGAACCAGAAGCAACGTTTGGTATAACAAGGAAATTGTAATTGTGAGGCTTGTTATAATAAGGGAGCACGGTATATAACCAAGTAAACAGTTTTTCTATGAGTTGAAGACATTTAGAAATAAATGATCCATGTTTTCATGTTACATATGAATCTCAGTTTAATATGGTGAAAGTATTCGCCAGCCTCTGGTTGTCTTGTCCAGTAGCTGGAGTCTTAGAAGTTTGCAGAACTGTTACTGTGACATACTGCTTTCACCTCACCAACTGCCATGTTTGCCTCTTCCACTTTCTTTTAACCTGCCTTCTCTGGCACAAGCTGGAAAATGTGAGACCTTTTTTTTTCCCCATTTAAAGCCTGTTTCTTGCTTAATAGTGCTGCCACCATTCACCAACACATTTGAAGTTCCTATTGTACTGCATATCTCTGCTCCTCTTTGCATGAGAAAGGTTTGCTAAAATTCCTTCAGGATGTCCAGCTTCTTGGATTCTTTTAGTCCTGTATGAGTATATTTCTCTAATGAGAAAATTCCTGTGACTTAAAGCTTCTTCTGTTAAGTGGTACTTATCTGCCAAAATATTCTAAGTTTCTGTGTTTTATGTTTCAGATACTGGTAGAGTTTTCTGTTCAGAATATAACTTTAATGCTGCTTCTTCCTATACATAGGCTGGTCACTGTGATTGCACTAAGGCTTAAACATGCATTTTGTTTTTTCAACAAGCTATTTAAAGGTATGCTACATTTGATTACCTATAAATGTCAAATCAGTTTAGAGGGCAAACTCTTTCAAACACATATTTCAAATTATTAATACTGCAAAAATTCTTTGATCCTGGCGCTGGGCAAATATCATTAATCTTTTCTGGCTTTCTTGCTGCATCATCTGGACTGTCTCGTTATTGTTGTCCAAGCCTCTGCTAACAAGGCACACTAATATAGAGTGGGCTAGACATTCAAAGAGGTTGCACCTGGCGCAACCGAGTTGCTCTGGCGCAACCCCTGCAATGCGCCATGGTGCGACATTCAAAAGTGGAACTTGCACAGCGCAAGTTCCAATGCACCAGGGTGCATTGATAATGTATGCAGTGCATCTGAAGGGGGCGTGCACATGCATATGTGGCACATCCTAATATTCAGCCCGGGTATGCAGTACATCTGTTGGCACAACCTTAGATGCGCTGCATACTGGGGCACAATGTTGAGCCAGAAAAAAAGGCTCAAATGCCAGCCACGCACGGGTGGGCTGCTGTATTGCAGGGAACAACACAGCAGTGGCCAGACATTGGGTGTCCTGTTACCAACCCAGAACACTGTCCACAAGCACCCATATTGTCCCTGGTAGTCTAGTGATACCCCCCTCCCTCCTGTAACCCTTATCATGAGTTAAATACAGTAGAAATACTCCCTGATATTCAAGTGGTACCCCCCTTCCCTCTCCATAGCCCTATCACAGGCAATGGTTAAAAATATATAAGCCCTGGTGATCCAGTGGTACCTCCACCCCTCTCGATGCATCAATCAGCTGTAGAATAAATGATTCCCCTTCCCTGGTAGTCTAGTGGACCCCTCCACCCCACCTGATGCACTGATTGCCAGTGCTCCATCTTGAAATATATCCCTGGTGGTTCAGTAGCACCCCCCCCCGCCCACACAGGACACTCTGCTCACCCAGCTCCTCCCCATCAGAACTTTGGGGGGCACTTGCCCCCAAACTCTATGGGCATAGCATCCTTTGGCTTTTAAGTACAAAGTGCAAGCTGCTAACCAGTGGCTCTGCTCCCAGTATAGAATGGGATTTTTCCTTTTAAGTAAAGCAGTATGGCTGGGAAAGATGCAGATTTTGAGGTTGAATTTGGTTGTAGCCTCCACTGTGCAGTACATGTGTTTCTATGCTCAATGAATACCAAAACGAAACCTATTTAACCCCTTGTATTTGATTGCACTCTTCCTGTTTTCCCCAAGCCGGTATTTTTTCCTCCATGTTTTTATGCTCAGTTGGCAAGGGCACTGCAAACGTAGCTGTATCATGTTTAGGAAAATAAGGATTTGGATGATGATCCAGCCATTCAGTAAGCTCTATCCTAAGCCAACCAGCTTGGGGATACTTAAGTGTACTACTTTATCACTACTAGTCAACCTCCACTGAATAACAAAGTAAGTCATTGCTTGTGTGCTTCATGCAAAGTGGAAGAAGTACATGTCCAATCATGGAAGTAAATAGAAATGTAGAAACATTCAATAAATAAAATAAAATATGTTGGATTTACAACTTTTGAATCACAGACTCATTTTCAAAGGCTCCTCGTCAGAGTACAATACAGATCAATAAGCAGGCAGTATACGATAATACCAAGAGGGAAAAAAAGAAAGGAAAAAACAAGGTATGAACAGTACATTCAATAATGAAGATGGAGCCTATACAACTGGGTAGTTATACAAGTCCGACTAAGGAGCTTGTAATTGTCAAGGAACAGTACAATCAATAAGGAGGGTAAGGCCTGTACAATTAAGTAGTTATACGTGTCCTGCTAAGGAGCTTGTAATTGCCATGATGCAAGCAGTCGAGATACTAACATTGTTATTAACACAGTCAATCTTGTGCAGAGAGAAGGAAACATTAGCAGCAGTAGAATAAAGAGAACTTTAGCCCACATTTTCTCCATGCAGTATTGGTGATACTGAAAGTTTATATGCATCTGGTGGCATCACCATCCCAGCTCCACTACTGAGACAGGGCTGGGCAGGTCTAGCCAGGGCCCGGTATCCAAGTATTGGTGGTGCTGAGTAGCAGCCCATACTTAGCCAGTGCACTGGCAGTGGCGGTTGGAGAGTATGTGGTCTTTGAGGGCTATTTTGAATGGGCCCAGTCTGGAGACAGAGGTAACGGCCAGGGGGAGTTCATTGTACCATAACGGTGGTCTGTAGGAAAAAGACCTTTGGACTAGTGAGGTTGCGACTCTAGGAAGAGCCCACATCAGCTTATTTGGTGAGCAGATGTTTGCTGAGGCATGAGCAGTGCAGAGGGAGGCAGAAACTCCAAGGCGGTAAGGCCTAGTTGAATTTTTGTGGTGAGGAACTTGTTTGGTAGCGTACTCTTTCATCTAGAGTGAGGATATTTGTTAGGGCATACAGGGGGTGCAGCTGTGGGTACGCCCATCTACTCCAGCGTGGAGTCTACATGCTTTGTTGATGGCTAAGTGGATTTTATTTAGAGCAGTGTGGTCAGCGGCCAAGTAGATGGTTAGCCCATAGTCTACTAGAGAAAGAACAGAGGTGGTAACAGCAAGTTTAAGGGCCTCTGGCGGTAGGCAGGCACTGTGCCGATACAGTAGTCCTGTATGAATATTTATGGCTGAAGAAGGATTATTGATATTTGGATGGAATGAGAGGCTGGGATCAAATGTAAGGCCCAGGTATTTATAGGTATGGACCTGTTCCAGAGGGAGGAGGGCTTTGGAAAAGATTGTTAATGGGCATCACAGTCCTTGCTCTGTCAGTGGGCAAACAGCATTTGACTTAGTCTATTTTACATTGACCACCAGTCTGTGGTCAGTGAACCAGTTGTCAATGTGGTTGAAGGCAAGTTGTAGGGTGGACTGTAGGATTGTGGGATCTGAGTGGGAGGCAAGCAGTACCACGTCATCTGCATAGAGCAGAAGATTACTTGGGCAGGATTTAGGCAGGGTGTTCAGGAAGATGCTGAAAAATAATGGACCAACGATGGAGCCCTGGGGGACCCCAGAACAGACTGGCAGAGTAGACGAGAGAGTGCTGTTTATCTTCACACATTGAGACTTATCTGAGAGATAACTTGTAAACCATGTGATGGAACCAGGGGGACAGACCGGTGAGGCAGAGAGTATTTAGGAGCAGGGGGTGTATGAGACAGTATCGTAACATAGACATCAATAGCAGAAAAAGAGACTGGCCATCCAGTCTACCATTAATACCCTATCTTACCCCGAGACCTATTGCCTAGATAAGGTTTTTGCTCATGTTCCCCCCTATGTCTTCTGCTCTGCTGCTGCCCCTGAATATCTATTAAGCTCGTAACTGTGTCTCAGCCATGCTTGAAGCCATTAATGATTTTTTGTGACCACCACCTCAGCAAACATGCTGTCCCATGGCTCAACCACTCTGTCTAAAAACTAAAACATTCTCTCATCCCTCTTGAATCCCCCCACCCCCAACTAGCTTACACTTCTTTCTCTGAATTCTTGAGTCCCTATTGCTGCTGAACAGATCCTCACAATTTTCCTTGTTCATTCCTTTCAGAAACTTGGAGATCTCGATTCAGTGGCTTTTGCAAACAGTTGCAGTGTGTGTGATAGTGCTTTTTATTTCTAATTCTTGCATATGTGTGTCTGTGCCAGGTGGAAAATGGCCATTGTTGATTGCTGCTAATCTGCACACCAGCTTCCTCACATGAGCAGCTAGTTGGAGTGCAGGAAAATGAGGATCTGCCTTTCTGCTGTTTCAAGCCGGTGAGAGGGCATGCTATACACACTGCAGCATACTGTACCAATTGATCTGTCACGTCAGGCTGTTACATTACAGTGATTGCAGAGCCCAGCAGCTGCTTCAGGTCAGTGAGAGGACCTGCTGCTCATGCTGCAGCATACTTATAGTTCTGTCAGGCTATTACTCCGTGTAATTGGGAGCAGTCACAGGTGAAATGTTAAGTTGTTTTCAGAATTCCAAATTAAATTGGCTTTATTCACAACTAACAGAAAAGGGAATTTTTCACAGTAGTTTAAGCATAAGGCAAAGTTCTTCAATAAAAATAAATATCCAACTGGTTCTGAATGTCTTTTCCCTGTCTACCCCCTGTCAGAGAATTACTCCCGCCACCACCCTACAGGTATTTTACCTTTTTCCAGCCTATTAAAACTGCAGCTTCCACATTTACACTGCACAGTTCCCTCTACAGAATCACTGTTAGTCCTCTGTAGCTGTCCCACTGGTTAAAGAAGTTGAGCTGCAGTGGTGGGTTACAGCAGCTCTAATTATAGTAGCAGCCATCTGCAAGGATATCCAGCATCCATTACAGGCTGTATATTTTATTTTAAAGGTGATAGGAAACAGTTTTTTAATGCCATAAATGTCCTCATGTTTTCATTTTTATGTCTCTCTTATATTCTAGTATGTTTTGCCCTTTTTGTGCAATCAATGTTTTATTGCCTTTTCAACTATGAGTTCATATCTCCATAGAGCAGTGCTTTCTTGTCTCATAGCAACTGGCTATTCCTTTTCATCAGTTATGCCATTTGGGGCCATTCAGATATATATCAAGTGATGCCATGGGATGTTTTATTGTATAAATCATTTGTTTTTGTACATCATTTTTCGATTCTGCTCTGACATCCTCTTCCCCTTCCCCCAGGATGCATCTGGAAACAAGCTATTTCAGCTCAGTATGTCTTTCCTGGTGAAATTACTGGAATAAATAAATGCATTGCAAGCAGGAAAAGAAAGAACAGTCCAGTTGCTGTTGAGGAGAAGAGTGTAATGTAGATTTTAGGACATGTCAAACCAAACTCTTTTATTTATCAAAAGATGATCAACGTTTGCCAGAATGCAGTAGATAGCTGACATTGAATGGGCAACAAAAAGGCATTTAACAGTGTAAAAATAATTTCCTTTATCACAACTAATATGAGTTTTTGAAAGCAGAAACTGTTAACGTTTATATCTGACGTACTATACCTGTACTTTTCCTTTTTTCTTTGGTTCACTAGAGGATTTTTTTTACCTGATGTCAGTAGGTGTAATGTGTGAAACAGTATTGTGGCTGGCCACTGACATAGCTATTATTTATTGATTGATTTATTGAAACTTTGGAGGTTACATTTGAGCACAAGTGCTTATTTACAAAGGTTCCATATCAAATTCATAGTCACAAAAATATTTCAATTACATTAAGCAGTTCCAGAGGAAATGCAGTCAAGTCAGGCTCAAAACACTTAAGGCAGAACAATTACAGTTTTGAAAAGAAATCCATACAGACCATCGTGTATAAGGCCACAAGTTACGCAGAGAGAAAAAAACAAATAAACCTGTTTAATGGTTACAGTTGCATTGGACTGTAAAGACTGACTGCAGAGATCACTTACAGTGATTACACTTGGAGAGATTCAACAGTGTATTAGGCACTTCATTTAACCAGTTAATAGCCCTGACAAGAAATGACCACTTGCCCAGCTGAGTATGCTGGAAAGGAGACTTCAGGTCATTCCTGGCCATGTTCCTCGTGTTGTATTGGCTGGAGATGGTGCAGAAGCAATTTGTTAAAGCAGAGGGTGTTAGGCCCAAGAGTGCCATTCTATCTAGCAAACAGATCTGGAGTTTTATTCTGCTGGGTAAAGGTAGCCAGTTAGTGAGTCCATGAAAGGAACAACTATGAGTGATGTTATCTGCACCAAGTGCAAAGTGACATACCTTATTACAGATCAGCTCTGCTCTATATAGTACCATGTCACTGGCAACTGTTTAGACAAGGAGCCCATAATCTATAAGTGACAGCATGGAGCTGGCTACAATAAGTCATCTTGCATCTCCAGTGACATTGTTCCTGTCCCAATACAAAGCACCCAGTCTTCTGTTAACTATGGCCACCAGATTGTCAACTTGGGGTGCAAAAGATGCAGTATCATCTAGACTTTCTCCAGGGTATTTGAAGGTCTCCACCTGTTCAAGGTTATGTTCTTGACCATCTTGACAAAGGATGGCACTTTCCTCTTCTGAGGGAGGCTAGAGAAGAACATTGTCTTTGTTTTTTGTAACTGAGGACCAGTTTGTTTTTGGAGAAGTAGCTTTCAAGTGACCCAAAGATACTTTGGAGCGTGGAGGTAAGGCTGTTAAGGTCAGGGTTTTGGGAGCAAATAACTGCATCATCAGCATACAGGAGTATGATGGCTGTCTGATAAGCATCAGGCAGTTGATTTATGATGAAGCCAAATAAGAGTGGTCCCAAGATGGAACCCTGGGGGACACTAATAGATACTCCCCCAATGTTGGACAAAGAAATTTTGATCTTCACCTGCTGAGAGAGATTGTGAGATAACTATTGAGCCAGTCAGCTGTGTCCTGGCCAAGGAGTTTGCTAAGCAGGAGCTTATGGTTGACTAAATTGAAGGCTTTAGTAAGGTTAATACAGCTCTGACTGGGCCACCATTCTCAAGGGCCTCATGAACATAGCCAGTGTATTGCAACAGCACCATGCTGATACTGATGAGCTTCTGGAAACCATGTGGCTGAGCACACTGGACTCTGTATTGTTCAAGATATGTGACGAGTTAGTCAGAGACTATTCTCTCAAGGGCCTTGGATGGAGAGAGAGAGAGAATAGAAATGAGTCTGTAACTGCCAAGGCTAGTGTGGTCTCTGCTTTTGAAAACTGGTGTAGTCAGTGCAGATTTTCACTTCTCTGGGAACTGTGAGTAGCACATAGAAAAGTACAAAATTCTAGAGATGGGGTGGGAAAGTTCTTCTATTGCCAGGACAAGAACTTTCATCTCATCCAAGTCACTCCTATGCCTAGTTTTGCCTAGGAGAGGTGACCCTGTTCTCATTGAGGGGACCAGGCGTAGTGGAGAGACTCTTCAAAGATGACAAGGAAACACATGGTGGATCCAGGATAAAGCAATTTCTTGTTCTGAGAGACTCAATATTCAGGGGAGTTGAGTCTCACCTGAAAAAGATACGCAACCTAAAGTGATGGTTAAATGCTTCCCTGGAGTTTCAGCACAGTGCAACACTGAATGCATCTGGAGCTTTGTAGACAAAGCAGAGAAAGGAACCAATGTTTTCATTCATCTCGGTACAAAAGACCTGTCTGCTTCAATAGTGGAGGAAACCAAGCAAAATTTCCTTCAGCTTGGGGAACAGTTGGAGGCTAGAACAACTGCTCTGACATTCTTGGAGAGCCTCCCAGTGTGGGGCAAAGGGGATTGCAAAGATAAAATCAGGAATAAGAACATTGAGCAAGTCAACGCTTTGCTACATAGACAGTGCCATGAAAAAGGATATCATGTCATAGGCTCATGGGGGAGCTTCTGGGAGAGTAAGCTATCCAGGTTTGACAGACTTCACCTAACAAAGTAAGGAGTGAGTGTGCTTGGGTAGAAATTCGATATCCATCTCGACCATTTAAACTAGGTGAGGGGGAGTCTAATGCTAGGAAACCTATCAGAAAATACACTTCTGATAGAAACTTAGTCATCACTCCCCAACAAGCAGGAATTCCTTTCCCACAACCTAGGAAAACAGAAAGAAAATGGTTGGAAACTGTTCAGAACCTAACACAGGGCCATGCAGCCACAGGCCCAGGAGCAGAATCAATAGTAGTGAATAGCAGTAGGGGTGCCAGAATATGGAACGGGGTATGCATCAATGCCAGAAGCCAGGGAAAACAAAATAAATGACCTGCAGATAATGATGGCTGATTCCCATGTGGACCTGGAGGCTGTCTCAAAGAATTGGGCCTTGAAGAAAAATGACTGGGACCGTTAGGTCCTAGGCTATGCCCTGTTCAGACAACATAGAAGGGAGGGCAATGGGGTAAGGGTATAAATGCCATATCAGTAAATAGTATCAAAAAGGAGGTGTGGAATTCCTATGGATGCTACTCAGCTCAGCAACAGGGGAGAGGATCCATATAGGTGTGGTATGCTGGCCTCTAGTGCAGGTTATGGGCAGGGATGAACAGCTGCTAAAGGAGATCAGAGGTGTAGCACAAAAAGGAGATACAGTGGTGGTAAAAGACATGAATATGCCTGATGTTAACTGGAGGATCCCAGTGGCAGGTTCTACTAGGAGCCAAAAAGTGGTTGATGCCCTACAAGACTGCCTACTTACACAACTAGTTAGTGTTCCGAATAGGTTGGACACCATCCTGGATGTGGTCCTCACTAACTTAGTGGTAGTAAGGGCTACAGGGGTTGCGGAGCCACTGGCCAACAGAGACCACAACTCTGTGTGGTTTGAGTTAGCCATAGGTATTGAAAAATAGCAATCCAAGACAGAGGTTTTAAACTTTAGAGGAGCCAATTTTGACAAAATGAGGGATGTAGTCAGAAGCAAGCTGTTAATGATCCAGGAGCATTTAGATGTGGAAGAAATATGGGGCTGGTTAAGTTAGCCATTTTAGAGGCTACTAGAATGTGAGTAAGAATAGTGACCAAAAAGAACCAACATAAAAAAAAACAATATGGTCATTAAATAGGTAAGGACTGCAATCAGAACCAAAAGAGAGGCCTACTGGAACTATAAAAGAACTCAGGAAGACAGCACATGGGAAGCCTACATTCAGAAGAACGAAGAAGCAAAGAGTATGGTGAAACCAACTAGTGCTGCAATGGAGCTCAGTTTTCAGAAGGGGTTAAAGAAAGAACAAATACTTTTTCCGATATATATACAAGAAAAAAAGAAAGAAAAGGGGAGGAATAGTTAGCCTCAAAGACAGTGACAGAGTAGTGAAGGGTGATAGATAGAAGGCCAGTGTTCTAAACAACTTTCTTTGCTCAGTGTTCACTTAGGAACGCAAATGTAGTCACAAATGGAAGCACCATCAATCCCCAACAGTAGGGTTAGAGAAGCCTGGATCAACTCTGGGAAGACAAGTCACCATGGCCTGATGGAATACATGTGAGGGTGCTAAAGGAGCTATCAAGTGAATTGAAAGGTCCCTTAGCACATTTATTAAGCAGATCACTTCAGAC
The DNA here is from genome assembly GCA_016271365.2 of Neoceratodus forsteri. Lineage (NCBI taxonomy): Eukaryota > Metazoa > Chordata > Ceratodontiformes > Ceratodontidae > Neoceratodus > Neoceratodus forsteri. Next base: position 87,955,847 of record CM057453.1, read on the forward strand.
AGGGATACTGCTGGGAGACTGGAGAAGAGCTAATGTGGTATCTCTTCACAAGGCAGGGACTAAGGAGGAAGCAGGCAACTACCGACTGGTCAGCCTTACATTGGTAGCGGGGAAACTGATGAAAACCTTAATAAAACAAGACTTGGTAAAGTACCTAGATACAGACATTCTGCAGGATGACAGGCAACATGGGTTTGTAGCGGGAAAGTCATGCCAAATGAACCTAATAACATTTTTGACTGGGTTACAAGTGAACAAGACAGAGGCCACCCAGTGGACCTCCTCTACTTCTATGTTATTCAGTGCCGCACAACCGCCTGCTGAAAAAGTTGTAGAACCTGGGTGCAGCCAAGTGCATAGTCAGTTGGGTAGGTAATTGACTTAGGGACAGAAAACAGAGAGTAGTGGTCAATGGGGTGAGGTCTGATGAAGGCGCAGTCCTTTGTGGTGTGCTCCTAGGCTCAGTGTTGGGGCCAGTCTTGTCTGATGCCTTTATCAATGACATTAGCATAGGTATTCAGGGCAAAATTACCCTATTCAAGGATGATACCAAGCCAGGAGGAAGAGTTGACAGTGAGGAGGAGGTAGTTAAGGACCTACAAAGAGACATACAGATGCTGGAAAGATGGTCCAACATCTGGTAGCTGAAGTTCAGTGCAAAAAAATGTAAGATGATGCATTTGGGTAAAGGGAACCCAAGGACAGAGTACCACTTCAACAGAGTCCAGCTCAGCACAACGCAGGAAGAACCAGACCTAGGTGATATCATAAGCAACACCCTTAAATAAACATGTAAATGCAACAAAGCTTTTAGCAAGGCCAGCAAAATGCTGGGGTGCATAGGAAGGGGATACAACAGCAGGAGGAAGGAGGTAATATTGCCACTCTACAGGTCCCTGGTAAGGCCCCATCTGGAGTACTGTGTCCAGTTTTGGAGCTTACTTTGGAAAAAGGATATAAACAGGTTGGAGGCTGTTCAGAAAAGAGTGACCAAAATGATCCAGGGCCTTCAAGGGCACTCGTACGAGGAGCATCTGGAAGCATTAAATATGTTCTTACTGGAGACAAGGAGGGAGAGGGGCGATATACTTGAAACATACAAGTTACTGAGAGGAGTAAATAAGATGCCATCCTCAGACCTGTTCAACAGTCTCTGACTCTAACACTAAAAGGCACGAGTGGAAGTTGGGGAGGCGGGGCTTCAAGAGGGAGCTTAGGATACACTATTTTACAGAAAGAGTCATGGAGCCATGGAATAAACTGACAGCTGAGGTAGTGGAAGCAAAGTCTGTGACATTATTCAATCTGGGGTGGGACAATGCTAAAGTGTGATCAAAAGCAGCAGGAGCAGCAGGAGGCATTATGCAGAAGAGTGGGGTTAGACCTGGGATCTGAGTAGGTTCAAGGAACACGTAGGCAGACTAGATGGACTCTTTGCCTCCTTCTGCCATCTTTTTATTTCTGTTTCTAAGTACCCTATTGATGTATTTCAAGATGTCTTTGACTGAAAAAGCCTTAAAGCAGAAATTAGAATACCTTGGTTCAGAATCCACTATCTGGGAGGTCTTAAGACCTGGTTACCTGGAGGGGGTCTGGGCAGGCTCAGTGAGGATGATGGAACTAGGGTCATTAAAAGCTATGTTGAAGTAATTGTTAATTTCGTTGGGATCAATGATCTCTTGACCCTCCACCATAAACATTTGAGGAGTGGTTTTAACTCCCTTGCCAAGGAGCTTTGCTACTTTGTCCAAAAATATTTTATCATTGCTCCATTTCTGGGTCTGATGGTCTTTAGAAAATTCAGATTTGGCCTTTTCTAATCATACTGATGCGCTTATTGTGGGCTTCCTTGTACCTCTGCAGTTGGACAATGGACCCTGTTTCCCTAGACAATGCCCACAGATTGTCCCTTTGCCTCATGCTGTCAAGGAACTCAGATGTGATCCATCTGGACAGTGTTCCTCTTGCATTACATTTTTTTAAAGGGTACCAGTTTATCACTGGCAAGTGTAAACTCAGAGACAAATAATTCTAGAGTGGCGTCAATATCCAGAATGATATCTAAGAAGCTCCAATAAATTTGGGCCAAGTAAGATTTGAATTCAGGCATCTTCATTTTGTTTAGAACTTGGCTGACTGTGATCCAGATGGGGGTCTTGTCTGTTTTTTTTTTTTGTTTACCAATTATTTTACCAGGTGAGACACACTAAGCTGAAAGCTTACATAGAAACATAGAACATAGAAACATAGACTTTGAGGGCAGATAAGGACCACTTGGCCCATCTAGTCTGCCCATTTCCCTACCTACAGGATAGGCCGCAGATTCTAGTTAACCAACAGCCTATTTCTCCCTACCCCTCACAAGAATTGCCTTATGTCTGTCCCATGCATTCTTGAATTCTCCCCCAGTTTTAGACCCCACAACCTCCTCAGGAAGGCTGTTCCATGCATCCACTACCCTATCTGTGAAATAATACTTCCTTATATTGCCCCTGAACCCCCCCCATCTTTAAATTGTGTCCCTTTGTTCTTGCACGTCTCTTTTTCTGAAAGATGCTACCCTCTTGGACTTTGTTGATTCCACTGAGGTACTTAAAGTTTCGATCACATCCCCCCTCTCCCTTCTTTCCTCAAGGGTATCCATATTAAGCTCCTTTAGTTTCTCCTCATACGGCTTCTCTTGCAGACCCTGCACCATTTTAGTTGCCCTCCTCTGGACTGCCTCTATCCTGTCTATGTCCTTGCAGATATGGGGTCTTCAGAACTGGACGCAGTACTCCAGATGGGGTCTCACCAACTGTCTGTACAGAGGGATAACAACTTCCTATTTTCTGCAGGTGATGCCTCTCCCTATGCATCCCAGTATATCCCCAGCCCTCCCTACTGCCTTCTCATATTGCTTGCTAACCTTAAGGTCATCTGATATGATTACCCCCAGGTCCCTTTCCTTTATTGTTATTGTTACTACCCCCCATTGTATATTCTTCCCCTGGGTTCTTGTTTCCCAGGTGCATTATTTTGCACTTCTTTGCATTGAATCCTAGCTGCCATACTTCTGACCATTCCTCCAACCTTGCCAAGTCCCAAGCTTGTTTGCAGGTGCAATCTGGGAGCACGGGGAAGTTAAGTGACTTGCTCAGGGTCACACAGTATGCAAGTGGGGGCTGTAGGATTCAAACCAAGGTCTCCAGATTTGCAGCTCAGAGCCTTAAACCACTGTGACATATGTTTAACTACCCATAGACATTGCACCAGGGAGTGGTCACTTAGGGTATCTGGCAGAACTTTGACAACCTTAACCCTATCAGGGTGTGTAGCTAGTATCGATATCTACACACATATCTAGAGCTGTTCTTCCCATTACATCATTAGCATTTTGATTTTACTATGCCATCAGATGATCAGGGAGAGCCACTCGGTAGCTACCAGTTCAGTCACCTGTGATGTCACTGTCATTGTGGTCATGGTGCTGATGATACAGTGGGGTGTCAGCTGCCATGCAGAGTGCTATTCTACACATACAGCATAATTCTGTGACATAAAAAAACTTTCTAAGGAGCGAAAGGAAAAAGTACTGACCTTCAGAAATAAAAAGTTACAACTTACTACTTCTTAAAATTTGTAGCATTTGTCTACTATTTCTGCTTCCACCAGCTCTTTAAACATGTGGAACTTATTTTCACTGCCAGCCCAGCATCTTGAGGAGGTTTGCGGGAGTGATTGGTGCAGAAATAATACAACCCATCACAGACACAGTCAGTTTCTGATGCCTTGAGAATTTTCTAACCAATTGCAGAATACCTCCGCATTTTTGTTTTTATTTAACATCACTCGTATTACATTTTATACTATCTCTCTTTATTTAATTGTGTATCCTGTTTTGAAGGAGGCCACCCACTCCTGTTTCATCTGTTAAGAATGCTGAGATGCACACTGTGAGCAGTGTCCATTATCTCCGTTTGTGCTCATGCATTTGTTTTTTATAAGCAAGCGTCCTTGGATGTTATTTCTGCAGAAAGCCAACAACTGCACACACTCAGTGATTTAGTATTACAGTAAATATAGTACCAAAATACTTTAGAAATGCTCCTCAATAAAGCAAACATGTCAGAATCCATGCAAAGCAACTTGTATGCCACTTCGAATTTAATATTATACTGCTCAAAAGAGCCTATTGTGTCACTGTATTTACTGTGTGTCAGGGCCACAGTAATTGTTCTGCTGGGTGATGTGGCAATGTAACGATGGGCATGGAGTTCAATGTGGTTTACAAGGGAATTCAATATAAAGTAACCTCCCAAACCCTGTATCATGTAAACAGCATCTCTAAATTCATCCGCTTTCCTTTATTCTCTTACAGCACCTAACCTTGGTTAATCCTTGCAAACTGTATTGAACACCAAACTATAGCAATGCTTTGGGCCGAGCATAGACTAGCTGTGTGTGTGTTGTGGTGTCAGTTTGTGAGCCAAAGAACAAATACCCCTCAAGTGCTCATACTACAGGCCACTCAGCAAAATGTTCTGTCCAGCATACCACTTTATACACACCTGCAGTTCTGGTACCGGCTTAATCTGCTCCCTCCCACCCACTTCATACACATTGGCAGTTCCCAAATTAACTGGAGTCACTCAGCAGCAGTTTCTCTCATGTGCACACTCTACACACACATTGGCTACATCCCACTGCCATTGGAAACAATAAGTAAAATTCCCTACTGGGGCAAGACATGCTGCCAATGTTATTCTTAAATAAAGCCCTCTATGACCAGGGCCTACTGAAGTCTTTTCTGGGGTTTGAAGTCATTCTGCAGGATTCCACTGCTATTGGAGCATACATTTGGAAATTCCTGGAAATGTTTGGGTAGTTCTGCAGCAGTAGAGAGGTAAGGCAGCATAGAGGTAGACAGCAGGAGATTAGATGCATTTGTGAAATCCTCCCTCGAAAACCTTTACTCCATCAACAGTCTTGTGATATCCAGGGTGGGGGCATGAAATATTTATCCCTCACATTTAACTGCTAACCATCACAGCCACCACAAAAGAACGCACAAATTCTTCCAAAGTCTCTGCTTGCTATCTAAATATATATCCTATGGACCTGTGCCCACAGCAAACTGCTAGCAATCCTACACAAGACCTCAATTAATTTACAACTCTACATAGTCTCAAGTGCAACTCGATAACAATTGCCTTGTTTCTTATTTATCACTTTGGATTTTACATGTTCAATTTTCCTACAGTAGCTGCTTCTTTGTCCTTAAGGGCCTTCAGTCAGGGAGAGAAAAATATATTTCTTACAGTATATAAGGACTGAATTTGGCAAGATCCAAAAGGAACTCCATTCTACCTCCTTTAACAAATTAATATGACAGCATTTTTATTTCTGATATGTTTATTACACTCCCACCCTGGCTGGCCCATATCCTGTTCATCCAAGGGTTGTCCACACAGGGATCCTTGAGTTGGGCCCTCCACCCTACGTTGATATGGTGGAGATGAAAGTTAGCCACTAAAGACCCTAGTGTCCAGTCAAAACTGTGACAGTAAATATGTGTGGTCAAAAACTGCACAGTCATAACAGCGCCGTGCAGTTTCACAGTTAGTATATCTAATCTAGTACGGTTTTGTACTGCGTGGTTTTGTACTGACTACAAGGTGCAGTTATTGACCATGCTGTTTTTGACCATGCGGTCTGACATAGCGCCCAGGACCCATGTGTCCCTACCTTCAACCTGATGCCAGAATATTTGTGAACATACCTTGGTTGCACTGGTTGACAGCATGTTCTTTGAACTGTCCCTCCATTCCCACACATAATGTTTCATGCACACTGTAGTTCACAGTGCATATGTGGAAAAATGCACCATGTATTTTACTTTGTTTAGCCTGCTGCAGAGTAATTGGATGCATATAGTAGGTCCAGGAGCTACAGGGCTTAAACATGCTTTGCTCCCCTACAACCCTCATCATACACACAGTGACTACTTTACACTCTCATGGACATGCAGTATATTTCTATATGCAATAGTTTCACCACCCTGTGGAAGAAAAAATGTTTCCTAACATTTCACCTGAATTTACCACCCCTGAGTTTTAGGGCTTGTCCTTGCTGGAGAACATCAGATCAAATTCCTATGTCTGTTTGCTGTTGTTAATACCCTTGATATGTGGAAAGCAACTTAAATCGTATTTCCCCTTCAGCCACCTTTTCTCCAAAGTGGACGTAAGGGCCACCAGCCTCTCATCACAGTTTTTGCCATCCATAACCCATACCATTTTGGGGGTGTCGTACTGCACTGCACCCTCTGAATTGCTTCAATGTCTTTTTTGTATTAAGGAACCCAAAACAGTACACAGTAATCCAGGTGGACCTGGTCCAGCACCTTGTAAAGAGAAGGATAAGTTCCACTTCTCTGCTGGTCATGCTGTCCCCCCCCCCATTCTACTATAACCCAGCAGTGTACCATCCTTCATGATAGTAGCCACACACTGTTTTCCAGACTTCGTGCCTTGTTTATTAAATCAGAGTGGTCCTTTTCTTGCTCCTCCACTGCATCAAGAGGATCCTTACATAGTGTGTAGCCCATAACTCTGTTTTTCTTCCTAGATGAAGCACCTTGCAATATGTTGTTTTGAATCTAAGGCTCCCAGAGTTCAACCAATCACCCAGCTTATTTAGGTCTTCTTCAAGTCTGCCCCCATCCTCAAGGGAGTTCACCATCATGGCAAGAATAGTGTTATCATAGAACTTAAGCAGCCTGCTAGAGATCCTGGCTTCCATATCACTGACTTCAAAATTACTGGCCCAAGCACAAATCCCTTAGGGACACCACTGATGAGCACCCCTCTCCATTCAGAGTAGTGTCAGTCCGCCACAAACCTCAGCAGTCTGGCCCAATGCCAGTTAGCAGCCATGGTCGTGTATGTCTCATATTTACCTCGTTAGTGTACTTTGCCCACAAGCTTGTTATGCACCACAGCATAAACAACCTTGCTGAAGTCAAGATTGAGTATGTCTGTGTACATGCTGCTGTCCCCCTCCCTTGTCACCCCCTCAAAGAAGGTGATCAGATTGGTTTGGAATGATCGGTCACTCATAAAGCCATGCTGGGGGGGGGTAAGAACTTTTGGCCCCAACCAAGTGCTTCATTACTTTGTTCATAATAATAGCTTCCAGGACATTGACCAGCACTGATGTCAGTTGTTGCAGGGTATGAACATGCTCCCTTTTGAAGATGATGGCCACGTTGGCCAAATGCCAGTCCCCTGGTACCTCACCTGTCTAGACAGACTCCTGAAAGATTACTGCAAGTAGTCCTGGCAATTAGTTCAATAGCTACTCTATAATCCTGTATTATATTTTGTGTGCATTTATTTGTCAAATGAGGTATAGTAAGAATAAGCAAGAATCTCTAATGTGTTTTTTGTTTAAGTTATATGTATTTTCTTTTGATTGAACGATAATGCTAAGGCAAAACCAAATGTTCTGACTGGGGGTGTGCACAGTGCACACCCTGATATTAATTCCCAAACATCACAAATAATGGGGTACTTTTTTGGTTATCTGCTCCAAGGCTTGGTTATGTCAGGAGCCAAGGAGAGCAGTCTACTGACTTCTCTCTCCTTTTGTGAGGGAGGCAGGTGCTTTTCTTTTGTTGCTGTTGTTTTTCCTGTTGTTCTGTTCTAGGCCTAGATTTATGTGTGACCAAAGAGGGCAGCTGACTTCCATCCCTTGCAGCTCACTGCACAGTGTGCCTGTTCTTGCATTTTTTGTGAGGTTGCTTTCTGCATGTGCTGGGACTGCAGGATAGGGAGTGGAGTTGACTGTGTTGAGGTTGGTGACAGCAACAGCTGTCAGAAGTTGTATTGATGCTGGTGCTGGTTTTGCATTTAGTGTTTATGTGGATCTGTTGTGTCTGGGACACTGCAGCAGGGAGCAACATGCTAGAGTCGGAATGGGCTGTCTTTGGGGGAGTTAGGTGTGCTGTCGAATACCCTCCACACATCTGCTAGCGGTGTGAGCCTGCTAGGAAATCATCTGCACTGTTTCACTGTCAGACTGTCAAACTATGGGGGTATACATGCTATTTTATGCAGCGCTTAGATGTTTATACGCTATAGCGGATATGCTCGTTATTGTATACTCTATATAGGATCGCGCTATATTGGTTGTGCGATTTTGACAGTAACCCTGCTATGTGCACACAGTGTTTGAAACTGCTGCAGTTCTCAGTGGGTCAAGCTTGACTCATTGAGTTTGCCAGTGTTGTGCTAGTGTGTATCATTCAGATCTGGGCTTAGATCCATGTGCAGTCTTTGCAGGTAGCTGGGAGACTTCTCGTTCAGCAGAGTTGTAACTGTATAATAGCTGCTGTGAATTTAAATTGCTAGGGTTTTGACTCACGTGTTGTATAGTATGTATTGCACAAGCAACACATACCTATTTAACCTTAAAATCTCAGATAAAGCCCACAAACATGCTTGCTCCAGCCCACAAAAATCATTGCCTGTGCCACTGGCCCCAAGTCATGTTGAGGGAGTGGGGGAAAGAGGATAATGCTGGTTTTGGTGGTTGTAATGGTGGGACTGAGGAAAACTGCATTACCAATTCTAGGGGCACCAATGCCACTAGAACATTTGAAGCTCCATCCTTTCATGGGAGTAGTGGGAGGGCTTTAGGGTGTGGGAGTACCACTTTTCCACATGAATCCATCCCTATCGTTGTTTTCACAATGTCCACTGACTCCCACAACACCATTCACTTTGATCGCTGCCATTGTCATGACTGAAACCACTGTGACCACTGTCATTACTACCAATAAGGTGTAATATAGCCATGGTGACTCCCACAACAGGTGCCATGACTGCAGTTTCTATTACCACTACCACAAAATGAAGCTGCTGTCACCGCTGCCACTCCTGTAGCCATTAACATGACTTTAGCCACTGTCACAGCTGCAAAAATTGCAGTTGCTGTCATCTCTGCCTTAACTGTAGCCACCATCACCACTATCACTGTAATGATTGCACCCACAGCGACCAACACAACTTCAGTGATCTAAGCCACTGCAACAACAACCACTGTGACCATGACCAAAACAATAACTATTGCCCCTGTGTCTGTGACAACCCTTAGTATAACCCCCCGATGCAGTTTTCATTAGGTGTGTCAGTCATTTCCAGATGTTGGTGATGAGGATCAGCAGCCATCTAGTTCAATCACCCAAAGCCCCAAGAGTTAACATCTGACATCATCAGTGAGTCCTCTTCAGACAGTGATACCCACCTCAGTGAATCTGAGTTTGAAATAAGGTATGCATCCTACATTCAGGAGAAACTAGAATGGCAGTCAGCCAAAAGGAAGGAAGGTAATGTTCTGGGCAGAAGCAATCAGGCCAGCCACTCTCTTCCTTCCGTAATGTAACATAATTGACATTGTCCATCTCTATGTTTCTTCAGGCTCCATCAAAAGAACAATTCAAGCTAAGTGGGGCACCTGTTCTTGGGGGGGGGGGGAACGCGGTGATGCACCCAGGTCTGGAGGTTCAAAGAAGAATACTGATCATGACTGCAGTACTAGAGAAACAGATGTTACTGTCTACGGCAGGAAAAGTACAGTGTGGCTGCATTTTTGCTGTTGTAAAAGATGATGTTGGTAAGGTTATAATTTTGTTGTGTGATTCCATAATAAGCCATGGTAAATGCCTCTTGAACTTGATCAATCTATTACTGGTGAACCACCTGAGTCTGGAACATCCTAATGTGCAGGTATCATGAACTGTGGTTGAAAGTCATGTCAATCAGTCCCCCTTCTGATACCGGTGGCCAAGATCATAAAATCAGCAGCAGTGGTGATGGTTTTATTGAGTCAGACAATGTTTTGTTCTGCTCCTTCCCAACAGTAACAGTCAGTCTAGCCACACCACCACCCAGTTTAGAGGTCAACAGTGAGTCCCTTTGAGGTCCCCTGTATCCACATGGCAGGCATTGAATATTCATACAGTACCTCTGGTTCCAGTTCTCTCCTCCCCCTCCCATCCTTCTCCCAACTTTCCCACTTTCAATACAAAAGTCCTAAATTACACTATTTCATCTTTGCCCTCCTCCTTCTCTCGTCTGGCAACATCCATCCCAACCCTTGCCCTCCAACTCAACAGTCCCTACGATTATCCCCAATGGGTTGAATCTTCTTCATCTAAACATTCGCAGCCTGTTACCCAAAATTGACTTCATCCAAACTCTTATGGTAACACACACTCCAGACATTTTAATGATAACTGAGACCTGGCTCAAAAAAGGCATCCTGGATAATGCCATTGCCATCCCTGGGCACTCCCTCTCCAGACAAGACCAGACAGGTTGGGGAGGAGGAGTAGTCATGTATATCCAGTCCTCATTGCAATCTACAACAATACTATCTTCTTCCATCCCAGCTACCTATGAGGCCCTTGTCATCCACATTGCTCTTCCTTACACAGTCCCTAGATTTGTAGCTGATATCTACTGTTGCCCAGCATCCCACACTTGGCCATGACGTAATTCTTAACCTCCATCACTTCTATCTCCCAATCGAGTGAGCTGTTTTTACTGGGTGACCTGAATCTAAATTGATTGTCTTCTCAGTTGACTAAGCTCAGGAATGACATTGCTGCACTAAATCTCACCCAGCTTATACTTGAGCCCACTTGACCCCACATGCCCAAATCATAAAACGCTAAACCCTATCCTGCTTAACTGGGCACTCACTTCACATCTGCACCGCATAATCATGTCAGGTATCCTCCCTGATGCCCTCAGTGACCACAACCCAATTTTCATGGTTCACAAAGTCCATTGCCTCAACCCCCCTCTGAAAATCATCCAGCTTTGCTCCTTTAAATCTCTAGATCTTGCCCCACTCAAATCCGAACTTGCCTCTATAGACTGGGCTCCCCTCTTCTCTGCCACATCCGTCGACCAAGTCTTCGACTACTTCAAGTTGAAATGCATCTCGACTTGGAACATATTTGCTCCCTTCAAGAGGACCAGAGTTCATGGGATACACCTCCCCTGGATCACCCCTGAATTATTGACCTGCTTCAGGAAGCATGACTGAGCATGGAAAAACACAAATCTACTTAACACCACAGCGACAAGGCCTTGTACAGGATGCTACACAACTCTTGTACTAAAGCTACTAGACTGGCTAAGTCAGAATATTTCAAATCCTCAATCCTCACAAACATAAACTCCCCATCCAAACTCTGGAAGGTGGTCCATGCCCTATTCTCTCCATCCCTCTCACCCCCCCCCCCCCAGTTCTCAAAATAAATAATTCCTTGGTATCTGACCCTCACTTTGTGGCCAATGAATTTAATGCCTACTACACCTCTTGCATCTCATCTCTCCTGTGCTCCCTCCCTCCACAATCAGCTCCTTCCCTGAGTCCCTCACTGCATCCTTCACCCACTTTTCCCCCTTTTTCCTTCTCTATCACCTCCCAGATTAAGTTTTAAGAGCCCTTCTATCCCTTAACCTATCAAAAGGGTCCTCTCCAGATGATCTTGGTCCTAAACTTCTTTATCTCTCTGCTTCTGCTATTGCTTATCCTATCTCTTCAATCTTAAACCTCTCCTTTACATCTGCTCAAGTTCCCTCCACCTGGAAACACGCTGTTGTCCTTCCTCTCCCCAAGGGAGGTGACCCCTCTGCTCCTGGTAATTATCACCCTATCTCTCTCCTTCCTACTTTTGATAAACTTCAGGAACACCTGTTCCTCTCCCAACTCTCCTCCTTCCTCACTAACTCCTCCTTCTTCACCCCATATCAATCTGTTTTTTGGAAGAACCACTCAACAACCACCTCTCTCCTCAGGCTCACCTATTACATCTTTACTGGGATGGACGATTGCCTGATCACCTCAGCCATCTTTGTCGACCTAGCCAAAACCTTTGACACTGTCTCCCATACTCTGCTCCTTGACTCTCTCTCCACAGCAGGCTTTGCTTTGTCTGCTACAAACTCATTTAAATCCTACCTCATGGGCAGGACCCAACTGGTAAAAATCTGCAACTCCACCTCCCCTCCTCTCCCTAGCAACGCTGGAGTCTCACAGGGATCAGTACTCAGTCCCTTGCTTTTCTCCCTCTTCCTAAATGATCTTCCCACAGTCTGTTCCACCTCCTCCATCCACCTGTATGCCAATGGTACTGTCTTGCACAGCTCCAGCAAAAACCATGCTGCTGTGGAATCCAGCTTACAGCATGACTTCATCCAAGTTCAGCTCTGATTTGCCTCCCACCAGCTCTTCCTCAATGCTAAGAAGACAGTCTTTATGACTTTTGGCACCAGGCAGAGACTCTCAAAGCTCACCACCCTGCCCTCCCTCCACACTCTCAATGGGACAACCATTGATGACACATTCTTATTTAGATATCTTGGTGTTTGGTTAGACCAACACCTCAACTTCTCATTTCATATCGACATTATCCTGAACAAACTGTACCCCAAGCTTGGTACCCTATACAGGAATTGTAGTCATATCCCACTGATGCGAGACACGAACTTGTACCGAAGATGATACTCCTCATCTTTGACTACTGTGATGTAGTCTACGGTGCTGCTCCCTAATCTTCCCTGACCAAATTATACACTCTTTTTATCACTTTCTGCCACTTTGCCCTTGACTCTCCCTCTCGTACCTATCACTGTGAACTCTATCAGTCCCTTGTCTTCCCTCCACTATCAAACAGGCACCTCTCCCACTGTGTCAAACTAACCTCCAAATTCTGGCTTGGAGAACTCCCACCCTGCCTCTCATCCTGCCTCTTCTCTCCTCTCTGCCTCTATCCTCCCATTCCCGCAGATCCAGTGACACGTGCACATTGGTGGTCCCACACCAGTCAACCCTCATTGGCCAGACTGGCTTTGCCCATCGCTTCCCTAAAATCTGGAACTCCCTCCCCCCTCAAATACGGCACTCCTCTTCTGCCTATTCCCTTAGTACCACCCTTCACAATTTCCTTTCTCTCTGCTGATCCTGCTTTAACCCTCCTTAATTTCCTTTACTTCTAGCCCCTACCTACCAACTCTCTACCCCCTAACAGGGTTCACAACACCCTGAAGGGGTAATCTGGAGTTGGCTGCCTCCCCTACCCTATCCTCCTGCCTTCCCCCTCATCTCTTCAGCACCTTTTGGTATCCCCTCTTACTCCTAATCCTACATTTGTGAACTACCTTGAGCCTGCTCTAGGTACATCATTGCACTATAATTGTTCTGTTTGTATAGTTTGCACCACCTGTTGTATTGTATCCTTATGTGTGGAATCCTATTGTTGCATTTTTTACAAACTGTATTGAATCCAACTGCTGCATTATTTTATTGTGTCTACCCTTCTACACAATTTGTAACTATCCTTCTATCCATAAATTGTATAATCTTTGTTTCTTATCCTCATGTAACCCCTTCCCACCAGGTCACATCATGACAATGAGCAAGTTGTTCTTCAGTGTGCCTCCTGGGGAAACATTTCTGTAAATAAATAAATAAATGGCCTTGATGCCCATACTGCAAGCCTTTCAAGTCAGAGCCAAGTACTATACCCATCATCCCACTTATGGTTTTAGATCCACATCCATTTTTCCCATTGTAGATGATGCACATTTCTATTGGTTCTTGCAGCATTGCACCATGGTACCAGGTACCTTGCTATACCACATTGCCCAAAAGGTTGTGCCCAAGATCTACCAGCATGTGCCAAAGGCTGATGGCAGGCTGCTGGAAAGTTCTAATGGTGGTGTTTTTTTTTTACTTTACCTCCAATATAGTGATTGTGGCAGGGTCAGGAAGGAACCCGTCACCGAAATGACTGTGGAAGATGTGGGTGGCAAATAGGGCTGCCAAATCAAGGTCTTCCCTTGGTTCAAATTATGATTACCCTTAAATATTTCTTCTCATGTGCCTCTTTATTCTTTTTTTGCTTTGTTGTCTTACTGTGTTATCACTTGTTTTTCTGTTTTTCATCCCACCCTTCTAATGAATATTTAGTCTTTCAAGCCCTTGGACCCCTAGGATGTGGGTCTGGAAGGAGAGCTAGTTTGAGGTGACCTCCCAATTGGGAGGTCAAACAAAATAAAAAGAAGCCAACAGTCCCAATATTTAGAAAGTCCACTTTTCGTACCTTAGTACTTTACTCAGTATTATAACAAAGGAAAGAGTCAGTTCTCTCTATCTTCCCACTCTCCAATGCTGACTGCAGCTTGTCGGGCAGCAAGTAAAGGAGCTGGAAAAGTTTCATTCAGCTCTGCTTCTGTGGATTACAGTTAGACAGGTGTACTGGCCTAATCTTTTGATTTATGATGCAGAGGTTGGTATCTCTGCAGATTCCTGTGTAGATAGACCTCACTTTTCAGAATTTGCTTGTTACCCCTGAGACAATTGGTGGATGGCTCCTCAGGGGCCTATTTCTGATTTTGTATGTTGTGGACCCTCCGGACCCCACAGTTCGGCCTAGGAATGCCCAATTTATAATTCCAAGGTGTAATTTTCTGCATTTCTTGCCATGCCAAGTGGGATGGAACAACTTAGAAATTCCAACATGGCTGCCAAAATCCAATATGGCCATCATATTGCTAGTAACAACTTGAGTCGCTAATAATTTCCAAATCCCTAGCTTCCAAGATATCGATTATCAATGATTCATGAACATCTATATATTGAACATGTATTCATGAACATTTATGACATCTATATATTGCTTTGAGGCTCCCTGTTAGACACAGGACCAAATGCACACATTAATACTACAAAAAAACAGTTGAATTCACGAGGCAATTTACTGATAAAATAGTTTGAAGTACATACAGTAATGCTTAAAATCTAAATGTTGTATATGCTGATTTGTTGTTTAGAATTAAGTCATTTTATCAACAATTTTACTCAACACTATGAATATTTTGGGTCAACAGTACACCTTGGTTGTAATGTCCAGTTTTGAAGTCATTGTATTGGAGTCCACTCTGGATCTGAACTGTCACATTCACTCCCGAAGCTTGAAGATTCGTCCGCAGAAGTTTGTTCATTGGATGCTGATGTGTTGTTTTCAGTGTCATCATCTCCTGTACAATCAGTCATTGGCACTGTGATCAATGGTTTTTGTTTGGTCTTCTGTGTGTGTCTTTGAGGTGTTGACTCACCTTTGTCATCTGCCTCATCTCCATCAGCTGCACATCGTTGGCCGGCTGACCTTCCGCCCTTTCTTCTATGACATAGGATGTCAGGTAACTGAAACCCAGTGAACCACATGGGTTTCAGCATTTCATCCTCTCATTTCCATCCTGACAAACAAGGGTCAACCTTTGGGATTTCTAGCTCTATGCAATGGTGCCAATAATAGGCTATGAGAGTAGCTCTCTTTATGTGCTGGAATAGGCTTGCTGGGTCTGGTAGAATCGTTTGTGTTGTCTTCACTTTCAGGTTACTGTATTGCCTTACTTGTGTGTCTACTAGGTCCTCTCCTCCTGTACCATTGTACACACAGTGTTAAATGAAGTTCTTGATGTTTTGTTCAGTGTCTTGTGAAGCATACGTGCTTTCCCCAAGCCCTGAAAGGAGATTTATTCTTTCTTCAACCCTGTGTAAACGTTGAAAGACTAATTTATTTGATACCTTGTAGAAGTAACTCACTGCATTGCATCCAGAGACAGCATGGTATGCTGGAAAATTGAGACTTGCAGCATGTCCAATGTGATTGTATATAGATCCTATGTTTACAAATATGTTGGGGTCAATTTGGAGCATCCATGGTGAACCCGGAAGGGTCTTTGTGAAAGTGTAAATCACCAGGATGAGGATGTCTGTATTTTAGGCTCAGACAACAACTGGGCCTTTTGCAAGAGCACAATGCAGCACTATTCTCATATCTGCCTCATGGTTGCAGGAAAACAGGAATTCTTCTAAATCTGGGTATATAGTATACGTGCTTCTGCCATTGCTGATAGTAAACAGGTATCGTAAGCTTCTTCTGACCTCCTCTTGTCTAACATACTCATTGAAGTGCTGTATAAGATCTGTTTTGTTGTTGTTGTTGTGAGGTACTGCTGATACACCTTTTCTGAGTCATCTCTTGTGACTCTGATCCCATGTGAAGTCACATTCCTCCTGTTCCTACCACTCGCTCAGCTCTTTCTTGCTGTTTCACTGAGAACTTCTGATCATCCTTATAATTATCAAAAACAACGATGACTTCCTCTGGGTTTGCTGTAGATGGAGGTGTGAATGTGACAAGTGCTTTCTAAAGACTGTCCCATATACGCTGTGCAGGAACTGCTCTGACCATCGCCATGGTGTCATATATGTACACTAAGCATAGCAGAGGAGGGGAAGAAATTTGAGGTTCTGCTTCATTGATGAGATAATTTCTTAAGACATGTTTGGCATTAGGTTTGTAGAAGTTGCCAACTGGAGTTGCTATTGCAACAGGATATGTTGTGAGGGGATGGAAAATGAATCTTTCTTGTTGGGGAACTTTGCAACAATGATACTGAAAGCCTGACGGTCTTCTTTCAAGACTGATTCTGCTTTGGGTTTCTTTTTCTTCTTGTCCAGTCCCATAGAAAATCTGCTGCATTTAATGGGTTCTAAGAAACCAACTTTCCTTGATGGGAGGTGGTCATTTATAAATGCACTCAACATAACTTCCCCTGTAGCCCTTGCCTTCAAAAGGCCCTCTACTATTGCCGGCAGTATTTCAGTGCCCATTGCAATGTGTCATGCTACACCCTGATATGGATCTGAATATGCGTGAAGTTTCTTCACTAACTCTTTCACATGATCATCATGTTTCTTCATGGCACCATATATCAACTCATTGTGTGTGACCGATGTTTTCCGAGGCATCTTCTCCTTCAGCAACAAACAAATTTTTGTGAGCTTGTGGGAATTCAAAATAAAGTTGTCAGCAGCTTCCTCAGACATACTGTAATTGTCTCTTATGAGTCCACCCCTCACCTTGACCTCTCTGTTGATTGAGACCTCAGTCACTTGGTCACCAGGTATCATGGAGAACACCTCACTGGACAGACTAGCCCCAATGCCATATTCCTGCAGTTCATTGTATGCATTCTCATTGATGGTTTTCAGACTGATGTGGTCTACATGATGCCACATCAAATACCAAGAGTAGTTTTGATGGTTGAATGCAAACAGTAAAGGTAGAATATCTCATTGAGCCTGCAGATGCAAGTTCAGATTCTTGTCTCTGTATGCAGTGACCTGGGTGAGAAAAGAGCTGGTGTCACCAATTTAGCCTGTCACCCACTGTCCCATGGTGCCAGAGGTTTCCAGCATTCATGACTACACTTCAGGGAAAGATTCATCCAAGAGGACAAGATTCAGGGATTCTGCCAATACAGATCTTCTCATGTTGATGAGCTTTTCTTGTAGTCCATTGGTTAGTGAGCCTTGAATCTTGGATCCCATGAAGCGTAGGAGAGCCTCGAGGGACTGTTTATGTAACCTCATTGATCTAAAATAGTGTCATCCTTCCAAAGCCTGGTCAACAGATCCATTCACTATTATCCCCGCCTGAACCCACCAGTCACAAAGTCCCATAGCACTGTATTGCTTGTAGAGGATCTTCTGCCTCACCATCAGGTCATGAAATCCTCCCATCAAATTAACCACTTTTGTATATTTTTCTTCTTTCCACGTTATTTGTGCAATCTTGTAGAAAACTGAATTATTGATATGGCTGAAGATGTGATCAATTTGTAGGTCATCCATTAGATCCATGAAAAGTCAAGGTAATATTTGCAAACTGCATCATTTGGTTTACGTGGTATAATGGGCAGGAAATCAATTTCGGATTTGAAGGTAGTGGTCAATGTTGCTTTTTTATTGAAAGCTGTTCATGATTCTAGGCCTGGAAGATATTCATCTTCTCTGGAAGATTCTATGCTTGCTGCCAGAGCCCAAATACAATCTTTGCTCAAATGAAGATCAAGCTCGGTCCTTCTTTCATCCTCATTGTAGGATGGGACAATCGGTGGGGGGTTTTCTCTTTCCTATTTTATAACCCCATAGTCAATAGGTTCTGAGCTCTCAAAGGTTTCCTGGACTTCTCTTGTTGAGCTGCTTGGAATGTTCTGTTCTTGTACTGGCAAA
Organism: Neoceratodus forsteri; assembly: GCA_016271365.2. NCBI lineage: Eukaryota > Metazoa > Chordata > Ceratodontiformes > Ceratodontidae > Neoceratodus > Neoceratodus forsteri. The sequence goes on from CM057453.1 coordinate 87,973,991, forward strand.
TTGCAGATGACAGCAGGACGCGAAATTCAGAGTATGTAAATCATTCAGTTAATGTCATATGTGGCTGAGACTCCTGTTAATGCCTGTTGCTTACCATCTGAGTTATCAATTGTGACATGAGTTGGCTGTCCAGGCGGAATCATGTGGGTTGCTTTTTTTTCCCTTAGATTTACTATCATGGGCCAATTTCTTGTTTTGTCTTCTGACGTCTGTGTAAGAAATATCAGCACCCGAATAATGTAGAAGATTAACTGCTTCTTTACTTCCAGTGAGACAATGAATGACCATGGATAGAAATATCGACTTTGGGGGACAACGTGATGCAGGGTACTGGGTAGAAGCTCCTCTGTATAGCTCCAGCCTCCCGACTTGATTAAAGTGTTTTTTGGAGCATTTAACAAGCCTAAAACCCTATATTTTTAAGGTCTACTGCCTTCCTAGCATTGAGTGTTCCTGCTGGGGGAATCTGAGAGAGAATGGAGGTTTACATGAAACGGGCGCCACAAAAACATACCCCGCCAGTTTCTCCGGAAAAGGCCCCGAAGAAATCATGGACCTTGAGTGGAACTGATAAGCCAGAGGTCGCAAATCAGGGCACGGAGCAGAAGCAGCTCACGTTAAGCAGATTCTTAGAGGAATACAAGCCCTTTCAGGAAGAAATAAAAGAAATGGCATCAGAGATGAAATCTCTATCCAGAAAGCTTGAAGAGACCTCAGTCTTAACTATGGATAATATTGCAAGGATCTCCTCTTTGGAGAAACAAGCAGAGAGGTTCGAGCCTGGGATGGCTGCTATGTGGCAGAAACTTGCACATTTTGAAGCTAAGCTGGAAGACCTTGAAGGTCGTAGTCGTAGAAATAATATTGTGATCTTGGGGCTGCCGGAGGGAGAAGAGGGTCAGAACACCATAGCATTTGTCCAGAAGTTGGTGGAGAAGATTGCTGGCCCCTCGCCCTTTGGGGCTAAATACATAATCGAGAGAGCCCACAGATCCCTGAGGCCGAAGCCCCCCCCCGGAGCCATACCTCACCCTATAATATGCCGATTTTTGAATTACTTGGAGAGGCAGCATTTATTGTCCAAAGTTAGAGAAATCCAGGAAGTGAGATGGGAACAAGTCAAACTCAGGCTGGCACAGGACTTGCCATGGCTCTGTCCATCTGAAACGCAAAGCATTTCATCCAGTTGTCTCTAAAATTATTGCAGCTGGTTTGAAGTTTTGTATGGCGTACCTGGCTAGACTACAGGTGCAAGTAGCTGGTACCTGGGTTTCTTATGAGGATCCGGAGGCTGCAATTTCTGGCCTAAAGCTATCCCTACCTGATCTTTTCAGGGATACTTGAGAGGCCTCTCGCCAGGTCAAGGGAAGAGTTCTGGTTTGAAGATATCTGGCTGCTATTTGGAGGATTCTTCAGGGACGAATATATATAGTTGCTGAATTTCTATCCAAGCCTGTTTAGTGGGCTTATGGGACACAATTTCTTTAATATTTTCTGGACTTTATATGGTTGCTTACGCTTTTACTTTATCTGGGACTCTGATCTCTCTTAAAATGACTGTTTAAGCTTATCTTTTCAGGCATTGGGGAGAGTAATTTTGTAATGTTTTGGGTAGTACCCCCCTTGCAAGCATGCGAGGGGGATTTGGTCCAGTTAAGGCCTTTGGTGTGTACCCCGTAGGGTTTTAATGCCCATCATTCAGTGGGTTGTCTGGAGAGGCTCTCGGGGCATTCTCTGTACAGCACCTTACTATGCACTTTTGTTTCTGTACCACCAGAGGGAGTTCGAACCTCATTGAAATAGGGCCCAATGATTTCAATGGCCCATGATGGGGAATTTTCCCTGGCATAAGGGTGCTATTATGGATGAGGCGTGGCTGAACCCATTTGGTGGGGTCAAGTGTTTCCTGTGCGGGTGAGTCCCACGTGGGAACTGAAAATATTGCCTGTGGTCTGGTCTTAATAGCACTTAACGAGGTGCATTCCTTTCAGTAGGCAAGGTTTGAGGGTTGGTAACTCTTACTAATCCTAGCGCCAATGTTCTATTATACAGTGTTACTCCCACGGGTCATCTAGAGTGGATCACCTGAGGACCTCACATATTGTTACTGTTACTTAGGTCATTTACTTCCTGTTGTTTTCATGTAGGAGGGCTTAAAGATCTCTCTTCTCTTTTTTTTCTTAGGGTTTAGGGGGGTAATGTCAGGGGCTGGGAGGAAGCGGTAGCTGTTGAATGCTGTTGGTGACAGCTGGGGTGGGAGAGTGGGGCAGAAGGCAATAGTCTGGGTTTATTAACTCTAGTTTGTGATTGGGTGATACTTGAGGGTGGAAGGGTTAGTTTGGGCAGGATGGGGGGTTTGGGGCGGGAGGATGGCACAGCAGTTTTAGTGGAACAGGGTTACGTGGATCATAATAGTAGTAGCTGTCAAAGGTTAACCTCGGGCTTGTTTTGTCAACAAAGATGGCTTGTAGTATTAACCTAGCTACGTGGAATGTGAAGGGGGTTAGGAGAAAACCTAAGCAATATCAGGTGCCTAAACATCTGAGCTTGCTGTGTGTACAGATTACGTTTTTACAAGAATCTCACCTGCTAGATACTGAGGCACTACAACTTAGGATACAACAGGTGGGGCAGGTCTTTAATGCCTCAGGCTCAACCAGTAGTTGTGGTGTCATGATGCTGGTTAATAGAGACGTTCCATTTATTCCCACTCAGGTTTTTAGGGATTCAGAGGGAAGGTATGTTCTAGTTCAGGGTATCCTTTGGGCCATGCCACTCTTGCTTGGCAGCATTTACGGACCAAATGCGGACGATCCCACTTTTGTTGCGAAATTGACTTCCACTATTCTCCCCTTACTCCCTATTCCCATTATCATGGGGGGAGACTTTAATCTGGTTTTGGACCCTAACATAGACAGGTCTGGGAACATGTCAAGGGGACTGTCCCTGGGACAAAGAGCTTTCAAGGAATTACTAGATCAATGCGGGCTGTGTGACATATGGTGAGTTTTGCATCCCAACTCCAGGGAATTTACTTTTAGTTCTCCGGTACACAGCTCACAGCCTCGCATTGATTACCTTCTGGTCTCTCATGAACTCTTGCCAGGTGTGTCATCCACCTCGATTCAACCAGGCCCTGTATCTGATCATTCTCTGGTGTTATATAATCTGTCTTTCTCTAATATTCCCAAGAAAGAGACCTGATGGAAATTAAATGAGCGGCTATTGAAAGAGGAGAAATACTGTCGACTAGTGAAAGATCAGATTGATTTTTTTTCTCTACCAACCCTTTAGAAAGTGCTACACTGGACATTATATGGGGAGCTTTTAAGGCTTATATTAGGGGTATTCTCATTAGTTTAGCTACAAAGAGGAAGAGGGCTCAGGAAGCAGAGTTATTATCATTATTGTCTCAAATTCGGAACTAGAATCTAGACAACAAACAATATTTCCAAGGAGGAGAGGCAGAAATTATTAGTAATTAAAGACAGATATTTAGAATTATTAAGAGAGAAAGTGGAGTTGGCTATCATTTGTACCAAAGCAAGTTTCATGGATCAAGGAGAAAAAGCGGGACACCTGTTGGCCTTACGTTTAAAACAGCAGGAGACGGCAAGGTTTATACCTCCTATTAGGGCACAAGCAGACGGTTCCTTGAGAGTATCCCCTTTAGAGATTGTGCAGGAATTTGCTACTTATTATGAGCAGCTATATAGGGACATGGATAGCCCTCCTTCCATAGAGGATTTCGAAGAGTACCTTAGGGATTCCAGCCTGCCTTCCTTGGCAAACTCCCCCCCCCAAATTTTTTATCCTCTCCCCTATTGCAGGAGGAAATTTTGTCTGTCATAATGGCCCTGCCCTTGGATAAAGCTCCAGGACTGGATGGGTTTTCCGCTTTATTTTATAAAGTTTTCAGGGAGCAATTATTGCCTGTACTCCACCGGCTCTACCTTCATATTCTCTCCGGGGCTGCAGTAGACACTCACTTGTTTGAAGCCTTAATAGTCCTATTACCTAAACTGGACAAAGACCCCGAATTGGTTCAGAGTTACAGGCCAATATCCCTGTTGAATCAGGATGTCAAAATTCTTTCGAAGATATTAGCGGATAGGGTAACGCTGGTTCTCCTAGATCTGATTGACATGTCTCAGGTTGGGTTTATGAGGGGACGTTCATCCTCAGACCATTTACGTACCCTCTTGCATGTCTTCTCAGAGTCCATGGACGCCACCTTTCCCACGGGTTTGGCCTCCCTGGACGCCGAGAAGGCATTTGACCAGGTAAACTGGAATTACTTATTCCACGTTCTCAGAACTTTTGGGTTTCCTGCCATTTTTATAGGCTGGATTAGGGTGCTATATCGGTCTCCCTCTGCAAGGATCTCAGGTAGTGGGGCTTTTTCAAAATCTTTCCTGTTACAGTCAGGTACGAGACAGGGTTGTCCCCTTCCCCCCTATTATTTAATCTTTATTTAGAACCCCTAATTCAAAATATTCTTAATAACACGGGAATACAAGGTATTCCAATCTGGAATAATGTGGTGAAGATAACAGCATATGCTGATGATCTCCTCCTCCATTTGGCCCACCCGGTAACTTCTATCCTGAATATGCTAAGTGAGATAGTTAAATTTAGCCATTTTTCAAATTATAAGTTGAATGCAAACAAGATGGCCTTTTTTCCCCTTAATCACAAGGTTTTTAAGACAGACGTTATCCCCTTGGGATTGTGTTGGTCTCCCCATGTTATCAAATACTTGGGTATCAAGTTAACACATAATACTTCCCTATGGTTTAAAGAAAACTTAGAACCTCTTTCTCAGATGATTGTGCAGGACGTAGAGAGATGGGATAAGCTTCCAATTTCATTATGGGGCCGCATTAATATAATAAAGATGAATTTATTTCCCTGTATGTTTTATCCCCTGTCGCATCTCAACTCGTTCGTTCCTGTATCCTGGTTTCAGAAAATGCATAAGCTTTTCACTAATTTTATCTGGTCTAATAAACACTCCAGGCTGGCCTACCACAAATTAGCCACTGCCAAACATGAAGGTGGGTTACGGATTCCTCATTTGGCAATTTATTACTGGGCTAGTCATCTTGCTAAGTACCTGAAATGGGTAAGGCCGGGTCCAGAAAATCTGAGACCAGCCTGGCTTAACATAGAACTAGACTATATTCAGGCTATGAACATGGACCCCTTGACCATGCTTTTTGTAAAAGTCTCCCTTTTACAGAATGTTAGCAAATGCCCCACTCTCATGACCTCATTAAAGGTTCACTCGCAGCTGTGTTCATTTCTAAGATATAATCCGAGTACAGACCTGTCTCAGTCCATCTGGAATTCTCCAGCTTTCACCATAAACAAGCAAGTAATTCCTCGTACATGGTTACCTCAGTTAGGTGAAGTGATAGCCTCCTCTTTATTGGATGGCTCGGGGGCTTGGCTCTCGGTAACCGAGATTCTCAGAAGGTACAACATTCCCGACTCAGTCATTTAGGGTTTGTCAATTGAAGCATTTGTTAATCATGGTGTTTGGTAAAGTCCCTCCCAGCCCAACAGTTTTTGCATTGGTACCTGAACTTTCTTCCCTTCTCGAATCCCCAGGGGTTATCTCTAAGATACTTCAGGTATTGTATCTATGGCGGTTTGGGAGTGGCAATGGTCCCACTAGCTTTTGGAACACATTTTTCCCACAGTCCACTTTCAATTGGTCAGCTCTCTGGATGTTTTGTCACAAATACGTGTCCCAAGATAGATTACCCCTCATACAATTCCATATTTTGCACAATATGTATTACACGCCAGTTAAACTGGCTAAATGGGGCCTTCTCGATATTGACAGGTGCACTAGATGTTCCCAGGAAGCTGGGATGCTTTTTCACATATTCTGGTCGTGCCCCAAGATAGCTTTGTTATGGGATTTAATTAAAATCCGCCTGAACCCCTTATTGGGATTACAGGACTGTTTTACTCCGGATATTTGCCTTTTGGGAGATTTGTCTTCTATTAAGGTTAAGATTCAGAGATTTCACATTTCCATGACTGCACTCTCGGTCGAAAATATTATTCTCAGGCATTGGAAAGATGGGAATTCTCCAACATATCAGGAATGGATACATGAAATCCTTGCTAATCTCCACACTGAGAAGGCCATAGCAAGCCTTCAAAATAGGTTACATAAGTATAAGTCTATATGGGATCCCCTTCACACTTTAATTATCACCGCTAGGATTTAAAATGTAATTGGAGCACATGCCATCATATCAAGTATGAGATCTTCACGGTTAATTAGCTACTATAGTATTCAAGGGAACTGCTGTGCAGAGGGGGAGTGGGGGGTCGGGGCAGTGTTGGATTGCACTACTAACTGGCTGTTCATACTTGTTTCACTGCCTCCTGTATTGTGGAAATTTTGTGAATAAAGTGTGAATTGAAAAAAAAAAGAAATATTGACTTTGGAGAATGGTCTCCGGTAAACTGTGGTGACTCAATTTGTCTGTCTTTTAATTTCCGATTAATCATCTTTGCAAATGCCTTGGTGATGTCACTATCTCTGAGCCCAGCTCCTTTCAAAGTTGCCAAAGAACGATCAAGTGGGTTTACTTTTGTCGAGTGAAGAATGAAAGGATTTCCGTGTATCCCCTTCCTGGCAGTAAAACCTGTCTCATCTCCAAATTCATTGCTGATAAGATTCTTCAACTGAAATGTGTGATTTATTCCAGCATTTTCTTCACATCCATGGAATTCATAGAGGTTTTGAATATCCTCCAGTAACTCTGGGAGTAAATAGCAACATTTCTGCTCAACAACCTTTCTTCTAACAATTTGAAGAAACTCCGTTTCAGCACTCTTTGTGTGAATGCTTTCCAATCCGCCTGATGTTTGTCTCTCGCATTTGTCAACGTAGACAAAAGTGTTGTAACAACTTTGATGGTATTTGACATCCACAGCAAAGACATCAACTTTGGTGGCAGTGGCTGTCAAATGTTTGGCTGCACCAGACAAAAGAGCATCATCAGACTTTTCATTGTGTAACATGGTTTCATGCAACGTAATCTTTTCATCTTCAAGTTCAACTCTTTGGAGATTTTCTTCTATATTTCCTTCCTTTTTCCTTTTCTTATCACAGATGAAGCAGGTCTCATCCTTCTTAAATTCCAATGATTTTCTTTTACATCGAGTTACATGGACCACTTCACTGATACTGTGCATCTGTTGTTCAGATATGCCAGAGAATTTATCTTCAGAAGATTGATCCGAAGAAAGTTGTTTCATTGAGCTGGTGTTTAATTTCTTTTCACTGGTGAAATTTTGGTGGTACTTTGTATTAACAGGTAGGCCTGTTTTTCCAGGACCTGGGGGAAGTTTGTCATGGATTTTATTCCATATGAGGTTGAAGTTTCTGGCATACTCAAAAGTTGGTTTTATGACTGATCATTTCTCTGCAAAAGCCTTGATGGTATTCAGCCTATTCTCTCCTAATATTTGTTGCAGTCCTGTATCTCTAATTTGGTTTTCACAAAGAACACAGGTAGGCAAATCGGATGGATTGACCAATCCAACAGGTACAGCTAGAGGGCTATCCATGTTTCTGATAAGTAAACTAAAATTAAAAACTAGAAACTAGAAATACAAACTAAACAGGCATACAATGTACATGAACACGCCATATGATCCTGTGAACAAAGTGGCAAATTCTCACAGAGTGGATGCAATTTTGGGTCAAAGGCAGAAGCAAGCAGATTGATGCATTATGCATTGTTTATATTTATGTTCTATTATATTAATTTAATATGTGTTTATATTAAACATAATAATAATAAACTCCCCATTCATGAATCATTGATAATCGGTATCTTGGAAGCTATGGATTTGGAAATTATTAGCGAATCAAGTATTTATTAGTGATGTGGTGGCCATATTGGATTTTGTCGGCCATGTTGGGTTTCCTAAGTTGTTCCAGACAACTTGGCATGGCAATAAATGTAGAAAATAACACCTTGGCATTGTAAATCAGGTATTTCTAGGCTGAGCTATGGGGCCCGGATGGCCCACAACGTCCAAAATCAGAAATAGGCCCCCAAAGGGGCCATCCACCAATTTTCTCTGGGGTAACAAGCAAATTCTGAAAGGTGAGGTATTTCTACACAGGAATATGCATTGTAAATCAAAAGAATAGGCCGGTACACCTTTATAAGTGTTTGCAATTAGTTTGTGCCCCCTTACTGACTTCAAATAGCACATTTCATAAAAAAGGGAAACATTCCTCTCCCCTGCAGGACAGACAGTGCCACAGACCAGGTGTGGAATGGCCAGATGGAAAGGAGAGTTCAGCATGTGGAACTGTGAGCTCCCAATGAGCATTTTTGCACACAGGTTACAAATGCTGTTACATGCCAGCTTGCGGTTTAAGTTTTGATGCTCAAAATAATACACATACTCACACCCACAGGCTGATAGTGTTATCGTCCTGAGGTTGGACAGTCTGTCTGTCAGCCATCAGAAAAACAAAATACATTTGTATCCTAACAGTTCTTGCTGTATGTTGAGTGTTTGTGTTCATATATATAAAAAAAATATTATACTTCAAACAGAAAAAGAAAACAATTATGTGTATAAGGAGAAACCGTTTGTTCATGATATGATTGGTTTTACTGCTAGGGATAGGAAAATATCTGTTTTCAGAATGAAATACCTTACCTGATCCAAGGATTGTGTTCTAATGCACTAGCCTGCCACACCCTTGCTGAAACTGCAGAACAGGATAGCTGGTGCTCACAGAGTGAGTGTGGTGGTGCTGCCACATGGGTTGGTTAACCCCATAAACACAATAGGCAAACAAGCAATAAGCAGCACACTGAAACAGAAGAAAGGCAAACAATCAATTGTTGGTGGACAAGTAAATTTACTGTGGCTAAAACAACCAGAGCAGGTACTCAGTTACTTAAGACAAGAATCTAGGACACCAAGGTGCACCTTGTCTTGTATAACTGAGTACCTGCACTGGCTGTTTCAGTGACACTACATTTATTCAGCCAATAGCAATCCTTGTTGGTTTACCTTTCCTCTGTTTGAGTGTGCCATTCCTTGTTTGCTTCCCCCTTCCTTGCTTTTTCTTCAGAAAACAGGTTGGACTGTATGAGGGGCTAGAGTTAATCTATTTAAAGTTATTTTGATGCATAGGAAGCTTATTTTGGTTATATAGGGAAATGTTCCTATACTTTGCATGATTAAAATGCATGCAGTCTAAGAGAAGTGTAATGTATTGATGTTAAAAAGTGTTATTGCCTAAAATATGTAATTGAGGTAACATGACCCGGCATGGGGAGGTGTATAAAAGAGCCCCTGAAAAAAACAGTCAAAAAGGAGTTCCATGGAAAGTCAATCAGTCCTGCTGAAGCAGGTAGAGAGGAAAACCCCTAACTGGAAATAAAGAGCTACCCTCAGCGAAGTCTGAATACTATCTTTTTGTCTTTTTCGCTAGTATTGCAATAGTAATTTTATGATAATTTGGGGTAGTATTCAGTAGTAGTAAAGTAGTCTGCCCACAAGCCGAAAAATTTAAATGAGCTATCTATTTGAAGACTAACTTGGTAATATTTAAGTATTCGGTTAGTAGTTAGGTAGTCTTATATGAAAATTTATGCAAATTAAGGCAATGCTGTGAAGATTAGATGATTACTTAAATAATTACTTCTGAATTGTATAACAATACCTATGAAGGCTAATGAAGACTAGTTGAATACTTCTTAATGGTGGTAAAGCAGTACTACTGTAGTACTCAATTAGTACTTATAGAGTGCCATATACATAATTTGTGCAGCATAGGCCATGCGCTGTGCTCCAGCTGTGCTTGCAGCTTACCCAGCTGCAGGTGCTGCTCACAGGAACTGGTTTTGAGTAGCATCATGCATATGGCCTATATACAGTGCCAGTACATGGGGGCAGGCTAGCTGGCCTGCCACCATGCACTGGCACTGTATACAGGCCATGTGCATGCTGGTCCTTACTCAAAACCCATCCCCATGAGCTGCATCTATAGCTGAGCTAGCTGGCAAGCACAGCTGTTGTACAGCACACAGCTTATATGCCTGTAGGCCATCCTGCTGTATGTGCCCCTCAAACCATATGATGTATCATGGCTTGAGGGTATTCCAGTTCTGTTATCCCCACCACTTCACTAGTGTAAAAGAAACAAATTTAAAGTGTGCATCTGTGAACACTGCAGGTGTGACTGTACTCTATCCTTCTGTGGCATGCAGAGTCTGTTTGCTGCTCTTTTAATCTTCATGTGGTCAGGGTTTCATTTTGATTGACAGGTTTGGGCTATACTGATACCTAAGTGTTGCTCAATATGTACTAGAGATGCAGCGAATTTTTAATCCGCTGGCAAAGTGAACACGAAATGGCCACTTTGCGTTGCCAGAGCACAATGTGAAATGGCCACCACAAAGTGCTCACTTTGCGTTCTCATTATTACTTTGCGTTGTCATTATGCCTTAACGCGAAGTAAGGTGAAGTGACAAGTAAATAGGCAGCCCCCCACACACATCACATGGCTTACAGTACTGTAAGTCACATGCTTTAGTCAGGCAGGAAGGAAGTGAGTCAGAGAAGCAGTTTCACTTTCTCCTTTGTAGCCATAGAGGGAGAAGGTTTTGTGGAGAGGAGAGCAGTTTTGAGCTACTGGCAGAAAGTGCTTTATTGCCTTTGTGTCTGAATAAAATAACAGCTTTTTTAAAAGCTATATCTTTATTTAGTTTTTATATTGTGTTTGTGATTTTTTTGGTAGTGAATTTTTTTATCAGTTTTGTTTTGTGTGTGTGTGTGACTGTGTGTGTCAGTGTGTGTGTGTGTGTGTGTGTGTGTGTGTGTGTCTGGGAGTGCAGCTGCTAGGTGAAGGCTAGGCGTCAGCTGTGGTTGGCCTTTTTAATAGTCGGGTCAGAGACTTGTGTGGGAAGGATGGACCCTAGAGAAGGAGAGTCGTTGGCCCATGGGTGTGGTCAGAGGAGGGGAGTGTGGACATGTGGGGGTGGTTATGTGATGCTGGACCACTCCTGACTCTTGGGTGCTGCCCCCCCATGAAAGCAACAGCAGCAGCAGCAGCACCACTGCCACCGGTGGCTGCTGTGCATCCACCTACTCCGCCACTATCACCACCACCACTGGTAGCAGCTGTAGGGGCTCCAGCAGCACCCCCTCCCACCACCTCCACAGCCACAAGAGGTGCCCCAGGAAAACATAGGTGGTGCGAGAACTGTATCTGGTCCCCCCCCGCAGCTCCCCAGTGTGGCAGTTTTTTAACTCTGTGGGGGGAGACAGCACAGTTGTGGAGTGCCATCTGTGTGTTGTGCTGGTGAGCCATGGCTCCCGGGGGACACTTTTGGGGACAGGTGGCCAGTGCACCCACATGTTGAACCACCACAAGGTGGAGTGGCAGGCTGCCATGAAAGGGGACAAGCATCCATCTGCTGGTCCTTCTGTGGCAGTGGCCGAGGGTGCTGTTGGGGTTGAAGTTGTGCCTCACTGCTGCAGCAAGAGCAGGGCCAGTACAGCAGCTGCAGCTGCACCACCACCACCACAACAGCCACCAGCACCACCCTCTCCACCACCATTACCTGGGTTTCCAACTGCAGTAGACTCCTCCACTGTCCCTGCAACTGAGGCCAACATTGGCCTGGTGTGGGCGGCCCTAGAGGAGAATAATCAGAGAGAAGCTGCTGTGCAGCAGCAGGTCGACACTATCCAACAACAGCAGCAGCAAGTACTCACAATGCTGCACCTGCTGCTGGACCACCTCGGCATCCCACGGCCACATTAAGGGATTGTTTTCTGAACCCCCCCCACCCCACTACTGTGCTGTACTGTTTTTTGTGTGTTTTTTTGTTGTTGTTTAATAATACACATTTTCCCTTCCAGGAGAATCTTTCTTGCTCCACATACTGCAATACATTTCTGTTAAAACCACCCTTAATTTCATTACAGTGTGTCATGTGATGGGGGAATTCCTGGTCAGAAAAGCCACCCACATTCTGCCCCCCCTTTCTCAGCAACATTAGGACGTGATTCCAGGGAGAACATGGGTGTGTGCACCTTTACAGTGAATGTCTGATTGACTGGCAGCTTTCCGAATGTTTCTTTATGTTATAATGGTCAGTTTGTGATGAAACGTGTGGGCACGTTTCCAATAAGAAGAGCCTTGTTAGTGGAAACATTCCCACATTTCACCACAAAGTGAACCTTACAACATAACGAAACATTAGGATAGCTACTGGACATTCACTATAGTGGAGCATGCACCTGCACTACCCCTGGCATCACGTCCTAACGTTGCTGAGTAAGGGGGGCAGAATGTGGGTGGCTTTTCTCAATGGGAAATTCTCTGTCACATAACACACTGTAATGAACTTATGGGCGGTTTTCTCAGAAATGTATTGCACTATGTGGAGCAAGAAATATTCTCCTGGAAGTAAGGTGACCACATATTAGGTTATGTGCATCACCATAACTATGTAATGTGGTGAATCTCTGTAAAGCAGCGCAACAATCTGTTGAGAACTCTGAGCTATATTTTTTAATGCTGTTACAACTTCCTTTACTTACATCCTGACTGGAATGATACAAGAATTTCCAGTAGTTGAGTCTGCTGTACTACCTTTTTTCATGTGTGAAATAATGAAAGGAGCATTCCTTTTAAATTGGTGCTGACCGGGTCTTTGTCATTGTTTTCCTCTGCTTTTCTCTGTCACATCAGTTAGTTGTTATATATCACTTCTGTTGTAAATTAACAGTTATGTAGCAGGCAGTGTTTTATGACACCACGGTCCAATATTTATTGAAAAGCAGCTGCAAATAAATACAAACCTGGTCAGAACAATATTGAAAGGTGTGCTCATTTTTATTTTCATACATGAAAAAAAAGTAGTCAACTATGTAAAGCAGACAGAAATTGTAAAAAGAAGCATACCATTCAAGTCACGACTCAGAGGTAAGTAGTGGCTGTGGCAATGTAAAGTAGCATAAAAAAGTACAGTTCAAAATTGTCACAACATTCTTGCAATGCTGCTTTAACTGATAATGTCAGTATGACATCATGAGCTCACAACCATCAGACAACACACAAAATGCATCCCCAGAATTAATGGTGCACTCAGTCATGCCTTGTGTGCAGAAAATTTACAAGTGGTAACACAGTGAAATGAGAGTGTTTCAGCACATACAAAGTCCCCCAGAATTAATGGCACACTCAGTCATGCGCGCAGTGGTGGCACAGAGTCCCCAGATTTTTTCTGCAAGCCCAAAATGCATCCTGCTTGTGTCCAGAAAATTGACAAGTGGTAACACAGTGAAATTAGAGGGTTTCAGCACATACAAAGTTCCCCAGAATTAATGGTGCACTCAGTCATCTGCACAATGGTGGCACAGAGTCCCCAGATTTTTTCTGCATGCCCAAAATGCATCCTCCTTGTGTGCAGAAAATTGGCAAGTGGTAACACAGTGAAATGAGAGTGTTTTAGCACACACAAAATCCCCCAGAATGAAATGATGACTGTGAGCATCCTGTTGCTGGTCCAGTGTGTTCTGCGAGGCGATTTGAGCAAATGCAATGTGATCATCTCAACTGGATGGAAGGGTGCCCTTTGTCTGTACTCTAACAGTAGCCTTGGTGAGTAGATATATATAGATATATGTTTGTGTATTTTGTCGGTGAGGAGGGGGGTTGACATGGACATGTACTCATGGTATTGTTTTGTATCATAGGTCACAGAAACTGTTGGTATGGACATTCCAGTGCTCAATGAAAGTTTTTTGCATTGAAATTGGAAATGGATAACTCTCAAGCAGATGAAGGTAAGTATTTTTTTTGGAGGGTTGGGGGAGATCATATTTGCAGGTTTGTCTGTAATGGTTTCTTATTTTGTTACTTCTTCACAGATTTCATCTGCATCCTTCTGGAGTCCGGTTGTTAATGATCGTCATGGTCATCTAATGAAACGCCTTCTGCGTGTTGCATGTGTGTCCAAGTCCAGGGGACGGGGGTGCCTGATGTTGAAGAACTTTTTTGGATAAGGCCACTTTGACAGAACAACAAAGCATCTGGAAGTTTCCTAAAAAAAGAAATGAATGACTTCTTACAACTTAATTGTTATTTGTCCCTCCCTGGTTCTCAATCTCAAGTCAAGTTACATTTCAAACCCACATCTTATCAACTAACACAACATGTGTGCAATATTTGCTGCAATCTTTCCAGAACAATGAAATGGATTAAATAAAATCTTTGTACTTACCAGAATGGATTTCACATGGATATTCCATAGGTTCCTCTCTGTATGGTACAGCTGCAGTACCATTCCCACCAAGTTTTAATGATGGAGACCTTTTTTGTTAACCAGTTAAAAAAAAAAACTAAATAAGTGTACCATATGTGTTTCACCATTGTGGCTCTGAAAAGCTACAGAAAACAAAACGTACAACTAAAGGAAGTGAAACAGCATAACAAACATGAGTACACATACTCACTTTATGGTTTAAATATTAAGAAGCTTTGTGTGGCTGATGGATATGGTGGTCCGGACAGACTCATGATCAGTGGTGGCAATGGCTAACATCAGTCCTGTTGGTGGTGGGCCAGGGGTTGGACAGACTCATGCTCAGTGGTGGCAGTGGCTAACATCAGTCCTGGTGGTGGTGGTCCGGGGGTCAGACAGACTCATGCTCAGTGGTGGCAGTGACTAACATCAGTCCCGGTGGTGGTGGTCTGGGGGCCAGACAGACTCATGCTCAGTGGTGGCAGTGGCTAACATCAGTCCCGGTGGTGGTGGTGGTCTGGTGTGGCACACCGCCTTTTAACAACTTCAGTTAAAACCTGCCAACATTAACCACATCATCATCCTCATAAAGAAAGCTGCCCTCACAGTCATCTATGTCTGAAGTCTGACCACTGGGAAATTCTTTCTCCATTGTGTCATCCTCTACATCAGTGGTGGGCTGTTTCAGGCAGCCACTGTCAGTGCCACCAGGATGGTCCGTTTCCACATCACCAAAACCACCATGAGTAGGCCGGGGTACGAATACCGAGGTTTCAGTCTGTGCTGGTATGTGCCTCTCATTCATTTTAATGAATGTTAGCAAGCTAACATTTGCAGGAGACAGGTTTGTCCGACGATCCCTGACTATTGCACCTGCTGAGCTGAATACGCTCTCAACATTTACATTGGAGGGTGGGCATGTGAGATACTTCAGTGCCACTGCAATCGGCTCTAGCCAGTCACTGACCTTTCCACTCCAGTACAAAAGAGGATCTTCAGTTATTGTCAGATGCCTGTTTTCAGACAAATATGACTCAACCATTCTCTGAGCCGTACTAAGTCCAGTTGTTGATGCATCATCCTGTTCTCCCGAATCATTTATTTCACAAATACCCACTTGGGACAAAGCCTCCCAAAGCAGGTTGACACCAGCCACTTTGGATGACACACCACCTTGAACTGCTGTCCCCTTCCCCTTGCAGGATATGCTTGATAGTCCTACAGGTACACCTTCAGCCAGATTATGCTGCTGAGGTTTGCTGACCTTGACACATGACTTCTGTGCCCCATGAACCAAGTGCACCAGTTGACCACTGAGATTATTTACCTGTTCAGGCCCTCCCTCCAGTACTGATGCAATTCCACGTTTGTATTGTGGGTCCAGCATTGTTGCTATGGCAAAGTTGTCACTACGCTGAATGCTCACAATATGACAACTCTGGTTGAATACTGTCAGCAGCATACTGCTACCACCGTCTCTGGCAACATCAAGGCCATGCTGTACATTCACCAATGTCTGCCTCAGCACCCGCAGCAGTGGAATTGATTGGCTAATGGAGGCAGACTCACGACTCACTGCCTGTGTGGCATGTTCAAAAGGCCGCAGAATTGTTATTACAGAGTCCATGAGGTACCACTCTTCATAAACATGGAGGCCCCAGAACTGTCACGGCTAGTGTGCATCACAAGATATTCTGAGATGGCTTTGTATTGTTCATACAACCTCTCTGCCATGTATAAAGTGGAGTTTCATCGGGTGACAACTTCCAGCTTCAAGCGGTGCTGAGGCAGGCTGTTTTGTATCAGCAACTGCCGCAGTTGGTCACGAGCCTTTCCAGATCTTGAAAAGTGAGAGCAGATATGTCATGCAATGGTCAGCATTTCCTTTACATCAGGGTGCTGCAGAAACTCCTGCACCACAAAATTTAAGCAATGGGCCATGCATGGAGCACGAAAAAAACACACCATTCATGAGGCATTTCACCACATTTGACCCATTGTCACTTGCTATGAACCCAGCTCTCAGGGACTGAGGGTTTAGCCATTTGCCAGTTTCAGTCAGCATCACATCCAACATGTGCTCACCAGTGTGTGAACAGGTCACATTGTGCATAGCAATCATTGCATGCTTCCGAATGCCCAGAAGATTGCTACCGCGACAATCCACCTGACTGCACTGATTATTCACACTACCAACATCACAAACAACCCCCGGCACCTGCACCCAGTGTGCAGTTATACACAAATATGAACTCCCTGCTGTTTTGCCACTTGTCCACATATTCATACTTAAATGGATGAATGGAGAGGAGGAATGTTGAAGGGCATGTCTTACTGAGTTGGACTCAGTGCGGAACAACTTGGGGACAGCACGGGTAGAAAAGTAGGTCCTGGATGGGACTTTCCATTTTGGACAGGCACGTGCAGCAAACTGCTGGAACCTAGAATTATCCACATAGAAGAAGGGCAAAAGATCAATTGCCAGCATCATTAAGTTCATGTGACACTGTATGATTGGGAGGGTACTTCAGCTTATGCACAAAAACACTCTGTAACATGGGCTGACTTAAACATTTTACACGGGGTGTGATCACAGATGGTTGTGCTCTGTGATGAATGGCATTGGCAGGGGGTGGAGTGTGGATGTTTGATGAAGACGGCTGTACAGGTGATGATGACAAACCCAGAAATGCAGTTATTTTGCCAGGTTTGCCAACCGAGGTTGATGTACTACTTGCACTAGACATACTGCATTCACCACCACCACCACCACCAGAACTGCTACTCTCACCAGCACTGGACAACATTTCAAAGTCATTATGGTCCTCCACCTCAACATGCCTGTAGTAATCCTCTGCTCTTATTACCTCAGTACTATACACATTTCATTTACTACTAAACCTAACGGTCATGGAAGGGGATAACATGCTCGCTATGGTTGCAGGTGACGAGGGTGAATGCCCCTCTGTGGTAATAGCTGCCATCTTATGCTGGGTCCACAGTGCCATGTGCCTGTTCTTAAGATGTGTATGCTGTCCTCCTGTGCCCAGATGGCTCCCCTTTTTACCTCGACTCACACACACATGGCAAACCTGGCAGATTGCAACTGACTCATCATTTGCATCTTGAACAAAAAAATCCCAAATGAGGGATTGTGATGCTCTGCTTTTAACACATCCATGATGTGGCTTATTTAAGTCCGCTATTTTAAGCACTGAAGTGGGAGGAGCATGTGATGTTTCGGGCACTGCACACCTGGACTGCAACTGACCACCATGACTACCTATCATATTTATTACTGGGTCAACATCATCAACTAAAACCGGTAAATCACAAGTTTTTATTGGGGAGGTGGTCCTGCAAACAGACTCAGACACAGCCACTTTGAGTTTCTTTTTCTCCAGTTCCCAACTGGGGTCAATTATATCATCATCATATTCATCAGCATCACACACATCCACATCTTCTGCTTGAATGCTAGCATGTGGACTGCATGTTGCAGCAATAGCAACATCATCGTCATCATCACATTCATCATAAGCATCTACACCACCATCACCTGATATTTTTTCACCACACTGTGAATCACTGCATGGAAAATGCGTGACATTAACTGCCACGGTGGATGGAATATCACATTGTATTCTATTGTTGACATGATTATCAGAATCCTCAGGTTCAGTTACTGGGATGTTACTGGGAAGTATGACATCATCTATGCTGCCACTTACTTGCACTGCTTCACACTCAATATTTTTGGATACGGTACACTGGTTGGACTTCGAACTTGACGCACCAATACTAATACTACCACCACCACTAACACCAGCTGGGAAAACATCAACTCCTGCAACTATGAGTGAAGCTATTGATTGGGCTGTAAAAAACATTGCAGGAGAAATACCTTTCCTCACATCAGCAATGCACTTCTGCGTCTGCATACTACCATGCCCACAGACAATCTTACTGCCAGCATTGTCATGGCGACAACCAGCTTTGCTTGCACATCTCTTTGTGAGCATTTTGGGGGATCAACCACAATATTATAACCAAATTTAGATTTTGATACGTTCACTATCTGATTGGGGGGACGCTGGATGTGAAGCCAAAAAAACAACTGTAGCTTCAGCAACAGATAAGAGATTAATCTGTCATGCAATGAAAACAAAATCAGTAACCAGTGGTGCTGATGAGGTCACAAAACAATCCAATCTGGTAAAAATTATTTTTGCCGGTGGGGCACTGACTGCAGATTTTTACAGCAGTACAAGCAGCAAAACAAAGAACAGATACCACGATCGCAGGTACAAATCAGGCAGCTGCAGTGGATAGCAGGTTCACACTGCTGCGCCTGCAATTACACTAGTCTGTGGCACAATAAAAGGTATATTATTTGATGTCACACAACACCGCACACACATTCACACACACAGACACACACAGAACAGTTTGCCTACAATGGTGAATGAGTAATGCATAGCAAATTCAAAAGTTCAGTAATATGCCACGTATTGTAATGTAAACAACCTGAAATTATGAACTGCTGCACCTGATCCACACAACACACAGTCAGCAAGAAAATTTCAACAATTACTGACAATATTACTGTGTATACATTAACACAGTCACTTATATAACAAAAATATAACCATAAAACAAAGAAATCACTATTTCTCCAACTTAAATCTACCTACACCACAGATACACCCTTCCCCCAAAGCACACTTTCACTGTCTTTCACTACACACACTCAATGTTGTACATTAACATTTAAAATCCACACAAAAATAAAAATGCTCGATGATATGAGCACAGGAGGGTTTCCTACAATCGATGAACTAAAATTTGAGTCCCCAAAAAAATGCAAAAATGCTTTTTAACAGCCTTTAGAAGGTTTCAATCACAGACAGCTCTCAGAGCACACTGTCTCCTACTCCTTCCTACACGCACTACCCTGAACTGAGGCTGTGCAGATCAATATAGAGCCCATGTGACCTGAAATCTCATGAATCACTGCAAAATTCACCTTCGGAGCTTAAAAACAAGGCAAAGTGAGGCGAAGTGCATTGTTCTCAATGCACTTCACTTTCAAAATTTGGTGGAGTAGTGGTCTGGTAGGTGGAGCAACAAGTCATTGTTTTCAATGGAGTTCACGTTACTCATTATAATGCGGCAGTCAGCTCTGCTGCTATGGAGCACTCCGCTAATCCGCCTTTGCTCCACGAAATCACTTTGCGCAGCAGATTGAGCCCTCCACTAATATGCACCCATGAGCACATTGGCAGTGTAAAGTAATACAGAAATGCTGTTGCCTACACCCTTATTTTTCTGATGTATCTGCCTCTGTTAGTGCTTTAATATATATTGACACTTTAACACGCTTTACTGTAAAATGTACTGGCACTTTTACACACACCTCCTCAATGTAATGGTACACCAGTATCCACAGTCCCCTACTCTGCATGGTTCAGGAGATCCAGTCTGCTGGCAGGATGGGAATCCAATTGGATGCCCACCTCATCTGCCACCCCACTTGCATCTGGCTCCCTGTCCCCACTGCACTTCTACATGCACAAGTGGGGAGAGGCAAGACAGGCAAGATTTTATGGCACACAAAAAGATGTTTGCCCAGCTTTGTTAACTCCCAAAATAAAAGTCTTTATCTATAAAAATAAACTTATCTTTGCTGACATTCGACCAGTTTGAAGAAGATTACATCAAATGGAGGGTCCAGATCTTTTGCTGTGCAGAACCACCTAAAGCAAAAAAATAATTATTGAAGCTACATAGGCATGTTATTTTACGACAAAAATGAGTGATGAATAAACTTGAGCATTAAAACACAGTTGTATACTACATTTTTTATGTACATTAGAAGAAAACTGCAATAAATGTACACTTTTTCTAAATGCAATCTAAATTATGCTTATAGGCCTAACAATATTGTGTTATTGTGTTATTGTATGTTTATTAAGTATATTGAGAGTAACAACCGGAGTTAAATTCCTTGTATGTGTACACATACTTGGCCAATAAAGTTGATTCTGATTCTGATTCTGATTCTGATATTTGAGTACATTTAATGATACATAGAAACATAGAATTTGATGACAGATAAGGACCGCAAGGCCCATCCAGTCTACCCATACATGTCTGCACTTACACCTTAAAGCTGACAATTATGATGCTCTCCACCCACTACTGTTACAGATCAATAAGTAAGTTATTACTGGATATACACAGATGCAAAGATGTTGTTTTCAGATAAGGTTCTTGTGGCCCATCCAGTCTGCCCTATCTCTCTTTCTAATGTTTAAGGTACCCTAGGTGCTACAAGCCCCCCTTCACCCTAGCTTGTTAATTCCCATGTGTTTATCACACACATTCTTGAATTCCTGAACCACGGCCACCCCCACCACTTCCTGTGGGAGACTGTTCCAGTTCTCCACCACCCTTTCAGTGAAGTAGAATTTCCTCAAGTTCCCTCAAGGTTTCCCCCTTTAGTCTAATGCTGTGCCCCCTTGTTCTGCTATTTCCCTTCATGTGAAAAATGCTCCCCTCTAGTATCCTGTTGATCATCTTTAAATATTTGAAAGTCTCTATCATGCCCCCCCCCCCCCGGTACTCTGTTCATCCCCTTTAAATATTTGAAACTCTCTATCATGCCCCACCTTTCCTCCAGGGAGTACATACTTAGAGAATTGAGGGCCAGATTTTCAAACCTTTGCACCTAGCGCAAATCTGTAGCACTAGAATAGTGCTGGATTTGTGCGAGGCTGCAATATTGAAAAGCCCTATTAGCACCGGCGCTGTATGGTAGCGCTGACGCTGATAGGTAATGGTATGCAGGAGCATGTATAGGAGAGCGCCCATGAATGCCAGCAGAATGGCATATTCAAATGTATAGCGCCGTGCTACAGGCAGTAGCGCAACCTGTAGCGTGGTGCTAGATACTGCAGGAAAAAAGCTGGCTTTAATGCGGTGGTGATCCCCACCCCATCGTGGACCCCCATAGCTACAGTATAACTTCTGGTATTCTAGTGGCCCCACCAAGCACATATCTGACCCCCGTTCAATGTAGAAAGAGAGAAATTCCCTAGTAGTCTAGTGGTCCCCCTACCCCCAGCATGACTCCCGACCTCCGTCTAATGTAAGATAAAAGATATTTCCCTGGTAGTTTAGTTGCCCCACCCCTATGACTCCCAACCTCAGTCTAATGTAAGATAAAAGATATTTCCCTGGTAGTCTAATGGTCCCCCAACCCCCCAGCATGACTCCTGACCTCCGTCGAATGTAGATTAGACTACTTTTCCCTGGTAGTCTAGTACTATACAGTACAGCTCATTTAATCCTTAGACGGTGGCCGGCCCCGGTGGTGTGAGGAGGGCTGAGCTGGTCACTGACTCGCTTCATGGTGGATGGGTGGGTTGAGCAGGGCCGGGCGCTACCGGGCCGGGGGGTACCACTAGACTACCAAGGAAAAGTAGTCTAATTTACATTCGATAGAGGTCTGGAGTCATGCAGGGGGACCACTAGACTACCAGGGAAATATACTTTATCTTACATTAGACTTGAGGTCGGGAGTCATGCAGGGGGTGGGGGGACCACTAGACCACCAGGGAAATATATTTTATCTTACATTAGACGGAGGTTGGGAGTCATGCAGGGAGGTGGAGGACCACTAGACTACCGGGGAAACATATTTTATCTTACATTAGACGGAGGTCAAGAGTCATGCAGGGGGGTGGGGGGACCACTAGACTACCAGGGAAATGTATTTTATTTTACATTAGATGGAGGTCGGGAGTCGTGCAGGGGAGTGAGGGAACCATTAGACTACCAGGGTTTAAAGTGAATTGCAGGGCTACCTGGGGTCGGGCAGCATGCTGGGGGGAGACACTAGCCTACTAGGGTGTAACAGCCACACAAAGGAACAGGGACCATGACAGCAGAAAAGGACTGCCTGGCCCAGCCTGTCTGCCCTGTTCTCTGTCTACAGGATATGCTGCATATCCTAGTTCCTAGTGATCCTACAACCTATGGCCACCTGCCCCTACCAGGTTTGCCTTATGCCTGTCCAATGCATTGCATCCCCCACTGTGTTTCACCCACTACTGCAGTGGGGTACCTATGTTGTTGGAGGAGGCATTCTCCAGGGCATGCATGGCCACGGGAGTGTGTCTGTGTTTAGCTATCAATCTGTATATGTATGTATATGTGTATATATACACACACACACACACACACACACACACACACACACACACACAGATACATATATACAGGTCCTGCTTGCACAGCTGCATGGGTGTGTTGTATGCACTGACTGTGCCTGACAACACACAGTTCCTGCTGCTTCCAGTCTGTACTTCTATTCTGACTAACAGGGGATGCTGTGGGCATGCCTTGGCCTGCAGCATCCAGCCTGTACTTCCATTCCGATCAAAAGGGGGAGCTTTGTGCTCCATGCAGTAGCACTGGGCGAACTGCATGGTAATGTATGCTAAGCAGCACCTAATGAGATGCAAATATACCTGTTTGCCCATGGATTACCTAAGTAGGCTCATTTGAATGGGAGCTTTGAATATAGCTCCCGTTTGCCCTGGGCTAACCAGTTTGCACCGGGCTAATGTGTTAGCACTGTGCAGTCGGGTTAGCCCCGGCCAAACCTTACTTCAGCATAGCACAGCTCTGCAGTGTGTGGCTTACATTGTTGTTTGCATGCAGTAGATGTGAGATATCGCTGTGCTATCACACACAATGTTCTCCACCTGCAACA
Organism: Neoceratodus forsteri; assembly: GCA_016271365.2. NCBI lineage: Eukaryota > Metazoa > Chordata > Ceratodontiformes > Ceratodontidae > Neoceratodus > Neoceratodus forsteri. The sequence goes on from CM057453.1 coordinate 87,997,088, forward strand.
CTGGCTTGCTACAGAGTCTAATGAGCTGCAGTTGCAGTTTGCACTTCCCTGTTGCTATAAACAGTGCTGTCTTATTCCTGGGCTATTTTTGCCCTGCACTCCCAGACTGGTTTGCCCGGCTTCCTTAGACTGCTATATTCAGCAGGATTAGCACGGGGCTATTCCTTCTGAATATAGCTTGCTTTTTGCTCCGGGCAACGTCTGCCCGCTGGGCAGTGCTAATTTAGCCCCAGGGCAAAGTTTTGAATATCTGGCCCTGAGTCTCTCCTCATAAGACTTATGCCACAGTCTCGACACCATTTTTGTTGCCCTCCTCTGTACAATCTCCATCCTGTCTGTCTTTCTGGAGATGGGGCCTCCAGAACTAAAGCTACCAACTTTCTGAGGCCTAAAACTGGGACAGGGTCCATCCTGACCATGATACCCCCCACTGTGTCATTCCCACGAGTACCACCGCAGATAACGCTGCACACAATTACATTTTGCTGCTTGATCTGGCCATGCTGCCACACAGTACAACCAGTAGCAAGCATCCAGATTAAAACAATACATCATTCTGCTTCAGCACATTTCAAATCATGATGTACAGAAAGTTCTTTGCTGCAAACCTGCATTAAATTGTGTTCAGATGTTTGAGCTGAATGTATTGTTCCTCCTGACAGTCCCATCCCAACCTGCTCTACACTCACCTCATTTGCTGAGCAAATGTCACTTCAGTGACTCCGACCACCACACCAGATTGTTTTCACATTTCCCTGCAGCTGATCAGGTTCGGGTACCTTAGTTCACCGTTGCCGGTCTCTTCTGTCTGGAGTCCTTCTCTGTTGCTGGCAGGGAGACATCCACATGTACTTGTTTGCACTACTATCCAGTCTAGCCTAACAGGAAGGAACATGCTTTACCGTGCTCCCACTGACATGCTTGCGGTGCAGCATAGGCACTGGGGTTGAAGTTGCAAACTGTTGTCCAGCTTGAGCAGTGCCACAATGATGCTGAAATAACTGTCACTCATGGATTAGCAGTCAGCAAAAAAAAAAAAAGGGACAAAACTGGGACAAGTAAGCAAAAACCAGGACAAAAGTGACATTTTGCAAAAGTTGTGGGGACACTGGGACATGCTTCCTAAAACAGGGACTGTCCTGGGAAAATAGGGACTGTTGGTAGCTTTATCCAGAACTGAACACAGTACTCCAGATGAGGCCTTAATAGGGAGTAGTACAGCAGCACCACCACTTCCCTTCTTCTACTTGATATACCCCTTTCTATGCATCCTAGCATTCTGTCGCCCTTTCCAACTGCTTTGCCACTCTGATTAGACACTTTGAGGTTGTCTTCTATGACTATCCCTAGATCCCTTTCCTCTGTGGTGGCCTCCACTGTTACCCTGTCTAGTTCATTCTCAGCCCTAGGATTCCCCCTCCTTAAGTGCATAATCTTGCACTTTTTTGCATTGAAACCCAACTGCCATTCCTTGGACCAGTTTTCTAGCCTCATCAGATCCATCCTAATTTTTTCTATACCTTCCTGTGAATCTACCCTGTTACATAGCTGTGTATTATACGCAAACAGGCTAACCCTCCCTTCTAGACCTATCTAGACCCTGTGCAACATCGCTTATGAAGACATTGAAAAGCACTGGTCCCAGCACCAATCCCTGGGGTACGCCACTTGTTACCGGTCCCTCCTGTGAGCTAACCTCATTTACCACCACTCTTTGTGTTCTGTTGCTCAACCAGTTTCTAACCCATGTGACATCCTCTGTCCCCACCTGAAGATTTGCCACTTTGTGGATTAGTTTCCTGTGTGGAAATGTGTCGAAGGCCTTCCTGGAGTCTAGATAGGTCACATCTACTGCTCTGCCCTGGTCTATTTCCTTTGTCACCCACTCAAAGAAATCAAGTTGGTCTGGTAAGACCTCCCAGCCTTGGGTCCAGCAGTCCCCTTGTCTCTAGGTAGTCCACCAATCTTTTCTTAAGTAGGGTTTCTGTCATTTTACCTATTATCAAAGTCAAACTGACCAAGCGGTAGTTTCCTGTCTCCACCTTGCCACCACTTTTTTGCAGAGTTACCACTTGTGCCCTCCTCCACTCCTCCAGAACCATGCCTATCCAGAACCACAACTATTTCTAGAAATACACTGAACAGCTTAGCCAGAGGTTTAGCCATTTCCCCCAGAGATCCTTTAGGATCCTCGGGAGTATCCCTTTGGGCCCCATAGCTTTATCCACCCTAAGCTGTTCTGGTGCTCTTTTTACTCTGTCCTCTGAAAAAGGTCTAATGTCTACCCTTCTTCCCCATTTGCCCTTCTCAATAAATGGTGTACCATCCCCATTGTCTTCTTCTGTGAATACAGAGCAGTATTTGTTGAGGACGGTCACATTACAAGAACATACGAACGTGCAAGCAGAAACAGACCACCTGGTCTATCTAAGTCTGCTCGAGTGTGCAGCTAGCACTGCCTCACCCCCCCTTTTGTCATCCCACAGCCGCCGCCCTCCTCCCCCACCCTCACTGTCCCCTGTTCCCTGTCCCATGCCCTTTTAAAGCTGTTCATTGATTTACATGATACCACCCATTCTGGTAGTAAGTTCCATTTTACTGCCACCCTCTCCATGAAATAGTGTCTCCTCATTTCCCTCCTAAATCTTCCCCTTCTATTCTTAGCCCGTGCCCCCTGGTGTCCCTCCTTAGCTTAAAGACCCCATCTGCCCCATCCTTATTGATCCTCCTCAGATACTAGAATTTCTCTATCATGTCCCCCCTGTCTCTTCTGTCCTCCAGGGTATACATATTCAGGTCTCTCAGCCTGCTCTCATAGTCTCTCCCCTCCATTTCACATATCTTCGTAGTCCTCCTCTGCACCCCCTCCAGTAGCCTAATATCACGCTTCAGGTGTGGCCTCCTAAACTGCATACAATACTCCAAATGCGGCCTTACCAGTGACCTGTAGATTGGCAAGATCACCTCTCTCCACCTGGATGAAAACACCCTCGCTATACACCCCAGCATTTTGTTCACTTTTGCAGCCACTCTCCTGCACTGGGAAGTGTTGTTCATTGTCCCTGTTAAGATTACCCCTAGGTCCTTCTCCTCATCAGTGATCCCCAGCTTAACCCCTCTAAGCCAGTATTCTCTCTTTAGGTTCTTTGCCTTGAAGGGCATAATCTTACACTTCTTTGCATTGAACTGCAGCTACCATCTTTCTGACCACTCCTCTAGTTTGCTTACGTCCCCCTACAGCTGCTTCCATCTCTCCTCTCCATCCACCGCTGTTCCCATTTTGGTGTCGGCTGCGAACAGACATACCTTGTTCACCACCCCATGCACAATGTCTGATATGAAGAGCCCAAATAATACAGGTCCCAGCCCAGACTCTGCAGTACCATGCTCATCACTGGCTTTAGAATTGAAAGCTCCCCTCCCACCACCACCCATTGCAGCCTCCCACTCAGCTAGCTTGTAATCCAGTTAGTCATTTTTGCCCCTACCCCTACAGACATTAGCTTCCCCCCAAGCCACCCATAAGGCACTGAATCGAAGGCCTTGATGAAGTCCAAGTAAAGAACATCCATGGCATGACCCTTACCCATCTCACCTAGCCATAATATTGTATTAGGTTGGTTTGACAAGACTTTCCTGAAATGAACCCATGCTGCCTCACATCCTGAAGGCCATTGTCCTCCAGGTACAACACCAGTCTTTCCTTTTGTATTGTTTCCATGAGTTTGCACACTATGGAGATCAGACTTACTGGGTAATAATCACCCGGTTCATCCATTGGTCCGCTCTTGTGTAATGGCACTACATGTGCCATCCTCTAGTCTAGGGGCACACATCCCAACTCCAGCGAGGTGCTGTACAGACCCATCAGTAGCTCTGCCAACTCCTCCACCATCTCTTAGCACCATGGGGTGGATTCCTTCTGGCCCTGGTGCCTTGCCTATCCTCAGTGCCCTCAGTCCCTCTAGGACTCTACCTCCCTCAATTCTTCCATCTGTCACCTCCTTCCCCCCCGTTCCCACCCTCCCAGATCATGGTGGTAGTGCTCCCCCCTTTCTTCCATGAACTCTGAACAGAAGTATTCATTCAGTGATTCTGCTTGTTCCTCACCCTTTTCTATCCACTCTCCACCCTTTTTTATCCTCACTATTGTCTCCTTGCACTTCCTTTTCTCCCTGACATATCTTAAAGGGTCTTTCTTCCCTCCTCCTTCCCCCCATTAATTCCCTGCACTAATCTCAGCTCCCTCTAGGCCTTGACTTCTCTCACTTTTCTGGTCACCTCCCTGGACCATCTTGCTTATTCCTCCCTGTCCCCTTCCTTCCCTGTCCTGTACCTCTGGTGCACCTCTCATTTTGTCCTCACCACCTCCACTACCTCGCTGTTCAACCAGCATGGTTTCCTTGCTTTGCTCCTCTTACTCTGTGTCTTGGTGCAGTCTTCTGTTGCCTCTGTAATCCCCCATTTAATAATATCCCATTTCTGCTCCGTGTCCATCTCCTGCCTTATGCTCTCCAGTTTCTCTTTCAGTACTACCTGCATCCTCACAAAGTCCGCCCCCCTAAAGCTTACCACCCGGGTTACTGATTTCTCTGGCTCCACGCACATTGTGATATTAAACCACACCATATGGTGATCACTGTTGGCTAGCGGGTCCTCCACCCTTATTTTCCTAACTGCCTCCCCATTAGTCAATACCAGATCTAAAATGTTCTTTAGCCTAGTAGGTACACTGACCAACTGCGTCAAGAGACCCTCCTGGATCACATCCAGGAGCACTTGCTCCCAAGCACTGGAGGTGACCGGAATGCTTCAGTCAACCCCGGCAAGTTGAAATCCTCCATGATGACCATCTTCCTGTTTCTACATACCTTTCTGATCTGTCCCGCTACTTCCTGGTCAAGCTCCTCAGACTGGGGCAGCAGTTTGTATACCACCCCAATCCTCAGTCTCCTAACCCTTGAGTCTAGGAGCTGCAGTCAGATTGCCTCTGTTCTTCTTTCTTCCCCCTCATCCCTTGTGCATTTGATCCTGTCCCTCACATAGACTGCCACCCCACCCCTTCCCCTCCTTACAGTCCATTCTGTATAATTTGTACACTGGGATTGCCAGATCCTAGTCCTGGTGCTCACTTGCCCACATTTCCATGATAGCTGCAATATCCACCTTCCACACTGCTAAGAGTGCCTGTAGCTCAGCTGATTTGTTGCCTAAGCTTCTCATGTTCAACAAGACCACCCTCCATTATGCCCCTTTCCCTTCATTGCCCTCCATCTCTTCCCTTCTACTCTCTCCCTCCCTTTTCGGCTGCCCTGAGTCCTTCCCTGCTAGCTTAGGGGGATAGGCTGTGACTCCAGTCTATCTGATCCTTGCCTACCTGATGTCCGCTTGCAACCCCCCTAGTTTAAATTCACTTTTGTCACAATATACCTCTTCAGTCTTTGCTTTAATATCTCCTTCCCCTCCTCACTCAGGTACAGCCTATCCCTTGCAAACAGGTTGTTATTATCCCAGGTACTGCCCCAGCCACCCATGACCCCATAACCCTTAGTTCGACACCATTCCACCAACCATACATTCAACTCCCTAATCCTCTCCTTTCTCACTGTGCTTACGCAGGGTACTGGGAGCACTTCTGAGAAGGCCACAGACTCCCCAGTCTCCTCGCACAACCTTCCCACTTCCTCAAACCTCTCCTTTGTTACCTCAACTGTTTCCCCCACTAGGTTATTTGTCCCCACATGTGCTACAATGTGCAGTTTCCTCCTACCCCTCCTTATACACCTTAGGATTGCCTGTCCTGCCTTGTTTGTCTTTAATCCCGGTATGGGCTCCACCCATATCTGACTGTGCCTCTCCCTCCTTGCTGCCCTATCTGATCCCCTTGAGTATGGAGTCCCCCAACACCAGTACACCCCCCCTCTTTCCTTGTGCCTGTCACCACCCCCCACCCAGGTTCTCATCCCGGGGCCACTCAAGATGGTGCTTTTACCATTTGCCCCAATGTCTTGCCCCTGCCCCTCTCATTTGAGACCCCTCCTCCTCCCGCTTGACTGCCAACCTCCCTCTCCTCCTCTCCTCTCATTATCCCCCCGCCACACCATGCTCAATCTCTCCACTAGAAATGCCCCTCATCCCTCCTTTTCATGAGTACTATCCCTTGTGCAGTCTTCTCCTGTGTCCTCTTCCCCATGAGTTGGTAGCACAGCAAACAAGTTCCCTACTCTCTTTGCCTTACTATGTGTTTTCTCCTCCCTCCTGCCTACTGCTGCTCCTCTTTTGCTAGGCCCTACTAGAGTCCATCTTTCATCAACTGGCTTCCTGTCTAGTTTGCCCCCCTCCCTCGACCAACTGTTCCTTCTCTGTGGTGCCCCCCGATACTCTCAGATGTCAGCCCTTCTAGCAGTGCAACCTTCCCCTTACCCCTCAACCTCCCCAGCTCCCTGACAAGCCACTGAACCTTTTCCTTGAGCATCCTTAGCCTGTGGTATATTGGGCACTTTTCCAGCCTCCACAGTATGTTCATCCACACTACTGCCCCACAATCACTGCACCCCACAATCCCACCCATGATTCGCACTACCTATACAGGACAGTGGAATACAGTCTCTCTACACTGACTGCAGTTGTTTACAAACCCAATCACGAACCCATCAATACCATTCCCATGTTTCACAAATGCATACAGTCCAGTGTGTGTCCAGTCCAGCTAACAGTGTGTGTATGCAGACGTCAGGTACTGTATGATGTCAGATGCTACCAGTATAAAGGATGTAATGCGCTAGGGGTGTGTGGGATAGGTTGGATCCCTTCCGAGTACTAGAGACAGACAATCAGCTACCCCAGTAGGCCCTCACTGAGACAATTAGCTGCACCAGCAAATTCCCCTAAACCGGTACCTTTCCAACTAAAGTCACAAAGCCCCCTGGTACCACATTATCAATGTCTTTCTCCACTACTCTGTCTCCCTCTGCCCCAAGTCTCAAAATCCCTCCCCTGTCTTCCTTCTCTCACTAATATAACTAAAAAAAATGCTTTCCCTCCTTCCTTCACCAATTTATCTAGCTTTTCTTCAGTTTCGGCCTTCATTGCCCTTATTGCCTTGTTCGCCTCCTTTCATTTTGCAAAGTATTCTTGTCTGTCCTCCTTGCTTTGTGCTGCCTTGTACCTCAAAAATGCCATCTTTTTTCCTCTTACTAGCTCTGCTACTCCCCTTGAGAACCACAGTGGTTTCCTCTTTCTTTTGTTCTTGCTGCAGAGCCTGGCACAATGGTTTGCTACCAGGTGCAGGGCTTCCCTTAACCTATCCCACTGTTCCACTACTCCCCTTATGTCATTGTATCCCTGCATAGCCTTCCTGAATTAGTCCTTCATCTTCACGAAATCTGTCCTGCTGAAATCCAGGAGATAGAGATATAGAGAGATATATTTGAAAGAAACATGAACAATGTGTGCCTTAATTTTCTCAGAAACTAGAAAGTATGGAAAAAGATTGGTGGTACTGTATACGACATCTGCCAGCAGAAGCAGGCCTTATGGTCTATTAAGTTAGTCTGCTTAAATGTGCAGCTAGCACCCTTATATTGCAGCTACCCCCCTCCTCTTCCCCCTTCACCTCCCTATTACTGTTAAAAGAATCTGTAAATATATACAACCATTACATGGGTGGATAGTGGCCCCCACCACCCCACCTCCAATCCCCACCAAAGGTATCAGTTCCCCCTGCTACAAGCAACCCAGGCAAACCTGCCTCACCTCCAGCTCCCATAGCCCTGGCCCAGGACAACACAAGCTTCCCGCTGCCTTAGCACCAGGCTACTTTGGCCCACCTTGGCATTTTGCATTCCAATGGACCTTCATCTGGATCACACCAGCTCCCCTTGTCCCAGGCTTACCTGTCCCCCTCCAGGCTTGCATGGCCCTGCCCCATTCCAGCACCAGTCTCTCCTGGCCCATGCTGTCCTCTTGGGTCACCCCAGTTTCCTTGGTCCTGCCTGTGGACCACCCCAGCTCCTCTGCTATGCCTGAGCCACCACCCTTCCTCCCTCAGCCCCAGCCCACCCATTTGCTCCCACTTATCACAGCTCCACCCTGCACTATCCCTAGGATGTCCTGGTTGGCCCCCAGTTCCCATGGCCATGCCCGTAGACCACTACATTCCACCTTGCACTAGTCACCATCACCCTGGTTCTATCCATAGTCCACCCCTGCTCCATCTGCCTCCGACTTCCCTGGTCTACTTTGCTCCCTAGCTCCCATAGCCCTACCATAGGACAACCCCAGGACTGGGCTTCTGTGGCCCACACCAGTTCTGTTCCTATGGCCATACCGCTTAACTACTCCAGACTTCCCTGCCTTGGACTAATGTGGCTCACTAACTCCCATGGCCTTGCCTCTGTTCCACTGCAGCTTCCCCCATCCCATCCCAAGCAAGGCTCTGTAATTCCTCCCCTGGGAGGAGAGCAGTCCTTTGGATGTTCAAGCCTCCTTGACCCGCAATTACCCTCCATCAAACAGAGTTTGTCAGTGCCAGAATGCTACCACTGTAATGCGGGGGGAGGAGGAAGAGTGGTATGTAAATAATAATACCCAACAGGGTGGGCATTATTGGGATATAATGGACCATTCATGGGGTGTAATGAGACCAAGCACCACAGGCAGAGGGCCTTATAGCCCCTGGAAGGTCCGTTATATCCCTAGAAATGCCACCAACAGCTTAATCTAGTTCAAAGTCAATTGGCTTTCATCTGTATCCCCCTCCCCCGGGTTGTGCATGAAAATAGGCAGAATCTGTCTAGTGTACTTGCCTGGTCAACAAAACTAAATAAATAACAACTTATAACCCCACCCTGGAGGGTATTATTACACTTAGAAAATGGACATGTGTAAATTTTAAGTAATCAAATATTAGAGGAACTGCCACTGAAAACTCAAAGTGTGAGCAATTTTATTTTGTAAAGTAGTCCCTGTATTTGTGTGCTGTTCCATTTACTGTTGCTCCTCCCAGGTAACTGAGTCATTCTATCTAGTGTCCACCTCCAGCAGTAACACAAGAGCATGAGTGTTGTATCGTGAGCTGTTTGTTAATCTGTTTGTACTAAGTCCCAAAGATGAAAAAAACAAGTCCATTTACTTCTGTGGTGATCCTGTGTGGCTTCTTTTCAGGTGGAACTGGACAGGCACGCAAGTGTGCGCAACTTAGAAGGACGGTCAGGAACATTACTTGTATGAAGATCGAGGGAGCAGGCAGCATTACAGAAAAGTAAACTGTAAAGAAAAACAATGTATTTTATTCATTGAGGGGTGTACAAGGTTAATTTATTGTAGTGCTGTGCTGGTGATAAAAATGTAATGCGAGTGGGACCGGAAGGAAGGTCAGGCGCTTTCATGTTCAGTGAGGTCGGCCAAGGCGGGGGAAAAAAAGTAAGTGTGCAAATCAGGATGTGTTTCTTTTTTTCTGTGAGGAGTCGTGGAGGAACAGAAGCAGCATCGCGCTGGGAGTTAATGACTTTTTTGTAGAGTGTGGTGTGGTGGGGGGCTGGTGAGTCAGTAAGTGAGGCAAAACAATGGCAGCTGCTCAGTGTGACAGTTCAAGGTGCCCAATAATATTGTAAGTAGTGATGCACCCCGAATTGGGACTTGTTTTTTCATTGGGCGTTGTTAAAAAATAACACCTGTGGCAGGAGGCCTTAGCCAATCAGCATGCAGGTTTTATGAGACCCATTTTCTAAATGTCATTCATGAAATGCAGAAATTAATCTTTCCTCACATTATCAATGAGACTTGTCACTCTAGGTACTCCCTCTCACTCGGTGCTTTCCTGCTGTATTGCGCAGCTGACAAATCGAGCAGGTGACCATGCTCTGGGTTGTGGGGGGGGGTTGCAATTGGGCCATCCTGAATATCAGTACAAAGCCAGCTTCTGCAGTGGTTTCTAAATCCAGTCATCCACCTTTTAAAATGCTCAGAGAAATAATTCACCATTTAGAACATTAATTATTTCTCTGAACACTGCACAGTCACATTCATGCTCCAGCAAACCAGATGCAGGGCCTGGAGCACAATCTGATTAGGACGGGAAAACTCCTTCACAAGCACCAATTTCAAAATAATGTCCAGCAAAAACCAGTACCGGGTGCTGTTTTAAAGTCAGCACTTATGAGGGGGTTTGCCTGTCACTTGTATGTTTTGGAAACTCCCTGCTCATATCATTATTTATAATGAACCTACTTCATTGCAGAATGTTCTGGTAACCTCACAATTTGTGAGGTTAGTGACATCTTGAGGGCACTCGAACTTTGCTCTCATGCCCATTATGTCACTAACCTCAGTCAATGTGGGTTGTTCTGCATGGTAGGGGGCTCATTATTCTCTGTATGTGCTTACAGCCTTCTATCAAATCTCATAAGCAAAGTTGGGCCTGGTCAGGAGACCACCAAAAAATGCCAGGTAGGTTCAAGTCTGAAAATAGCTGTCATTACAAGGCCAAAATAAATAAATATCCCCCATGTCCTTTAACTGTTGCTCAGGCTAAACAGTTCCTCATAGTTCACCTTGTGTATTCCTTTCAAGGGATTCCCTAGTGAGAGGCACAGGGAGGGAAGTAGGTCCAACACCACACGACCAAGAGATGCTAAGTTGCATCCCAGGGGTGAAGGCTTTTAAGTAGGGTCTGAAAACTTTGTTCACTCATGCTTTTGGTGTTTAATGATCCCCCACAGTGTTATGTAACCAACATGAGCCCCCTCCCTCCAAAGCACCTGAAACTATGCCACCTGCCTCCACAGTATCCAATACTAGCCTCCTCCCTCCACAGCTCCAGACAATAGCCCCCTCCCTCTACAGCACTAAACACTAGCACAGTTGACTCCTCAGTACTCTAGACCAGCTCACCTTCATCAACAGCACCCAATACCAGCCACCTGTGTTCACAGCACCTAACACCAGCCACCACTGTCCACAGCACCCAACACCTGCCACCTCCCTCCACAGCCTCCACAATACTAGCCCCCTCCCTCCACAGCACCTGACACTAACATGTTTTCCTTACAGCCCCCATAACAGTAGCCCCCTTGACAGTACACCTTCCACAGCCCCAGCACTACCCTGGCTCGCTCCATCAGCCCAGACACCAACCCCCTGCCTCTACTTCCCGACTCAACTCCTGTACACCATCTCTCCTTCTCTTTCACCACAGTCTCTTTGAACACCCTTCCCTCTCTAGGCATCCCACTTTTCTAAACCCATGGATGTCACCTCCCTCCCTCCTGGGCCCACCCTGACTCCCAGAAACCAAACCCTTTCCTTCTCAGCCATTTGCGAATCATATATACACTTGTCATCCACCTGCCCTGCAAGGCTTCCCTCTGGACACCACCTTCTCAGACATCTGAGGCACACATACACACTCCTCTACACTCTCCCTCCACAGGCTCTGAAACTATCCCCCTCCCTCCTTTCACAACTCCTGACCCTAGCTGACCCATCTTCCAAAGCCCAAGACACTAGCATCCCACTTCTCCAGACACTAGCCCTGCCCGCCCCTGACAATAGCCCCACTTCCTTCATTTGCACATGACACTAGCCCTACCTCCTTCACTAGCATCCAATTTGTCACTATCACTATAGCTAAATGTAGCAGATTTTGTATCTAGCTAGTAAGATTTTCCTTTAGTTAGCCCTGTGGACTTGTACTGAAGAAGGTAACACTTCAGTAAGTACACCAGCAGGGCTAGTGGAGAAGTCTGTGGGGATTTTTACCTGGTTACCAAACAAGAAAATCATTTTTCCCAGTCACTAGCCCTGCTGGGTAGTGGCTGTAAAACCAAATTTTGACCCCTAAATTAAATATGACTTACCTGCTGTGTTCGAATCACAATGACCAGGGTTGGATTGGCTTGGGTTTGGGGTATTCTGGTAGTATGTAAAAGGAAAGCACAGAGAAGGATGTGGAGACAAAGGTGTCAGAGATTCTAGAGGAGATATTAGGGCTGAGAATTAAACAAGATAAGATAAGATACTTATCTGTAAGGTAGACAGTCAGCATCTGGCCAGATCTGTTAAAATAAAGGTAAAAATGAGGAACGTATAGTAGCCTGAGTAGAGAGATACAAATGGTAATACAACATAGGAGTAAAGAAAGCAGAGTTTTAGTGGAAATGACAGAGTTAAAGAGAAACTACTATATCATAAGAGTTAAAAAACACTAGATTTTTGACAATTGTATTTTAACTTTATTGTTTCTAGTTATTTTTTTTTACTTTCCCATGCTGTTTATCTACTAAATATTGCAGGTAATGCAACACTTATTTCACTAAGTCTTTCAACACTTAGAGTTCCTTCCAACCTTAAATTAGTGTCATTATGTAATTATATACCCACAGAACCCATTACACTCAAATCAAACTGTACTTATCTATTAGATAAGGCATTATGGACCCCATATTCAAAGCCAGCCAGCTGCACAGGCACACAGGGGTGCCACATGAAAAAATAGGGACAACTGGCTCTGGCACCATATTCAAATGAATAGCATGATCTGAACTGACTGCAATATTCATTTAAATATGATGCCATGGCAGTGTGGCATCCAGCCAGTGTTCACCATGCTTTGTGTGGTGCTACAAGGGTACGGACTAAAGACCAACCATGGGGTAATGCATAGCACACAATGGTTAGTTCTGCACCCCTATGGGTGAATATTCAAACAAAAATGCAAATGAACCCACTGCACTACAAGGTCATTTATATGCCCATTATGGACTCCACTACATGCTACCACAGTGGTTCAGTGTGCTGGACCATGACCCCCTCCCATGCCCTGAATCCCATCCTTGTTTAAAAACAATACACTCCCTGGTGGTCCAGCAGGCTCTCACCAGCCCTGATCCCCATCCTTGTTTGGAAAATGAAAGAATTCTCTGGTGGTCCAGTGGTTCCCCTCCATAACCCCTACCTGCCCGTAGCAGACAAACCCTGTCCCTGGTGGTCTGGTGGACTCCCACTCTGGCAGGTAGTGCCCGATCATCCCACTGGCCCCCTTGACCCAGCACCGAGAGCCAGCGACTGGCAGAGCCTTCTGATCACCTCCACATCCAATCTTAAACCGAGTTCTCCAGGCACCTATACTGTACAGTGTATCCTATGAATGCAGTCCAAAGCCCCCCCCCTTCAGAAATGCACTTTGGAAAAAATGTGGTGGACAGGCAGAGTCATGGCATTCATGGTATTCCCATCCCCCATACTATTTCCGCCCGCTGTGATACCTGGGTCACAAACTGTAGTCGCTCCAAGAAAACTATAAAATTCATATATATATATATATATATATATATATATATATATATATAAACCTAAAATCTATGGCAGATATTAGTGACATAGTCTAGTTTTCTTTCACAAAATACAATGCCATGACAATTTCTTCAGATAATATTAAATATTTTGTTAAACCAGCTGTTCCTGATTTTGACCCCTTATTCCAATAAAAAAAATATATTTCTTCAGCTTAAATGGCACAGGGTTGAGAAGTAAATTGCCTAGTAACATTCCCTGGCTTGTAACATACTACAATATATAAACACAACAGCATTACAAATATTACATTTGAATTCAAAGATTGGAGAAGAAAGCCTGTTCTCTTGCCACACACAAAAACATATACATTCAAATAACTGCAAATGTACACATTTCTTAGTTTAAAAGTCCAGTTTCTTTATGACAAAACTATAAAAATGCAGTAAAATCAAAGAAAGCACTAATTAAACATATGCAGCAAGTCAAGATTTCAATTGCAATCTGATCCACCACAGCATTTAGAAACTTTGCAAAACTGCACTGTATTTAAGCTAAGAGACTCTCTAGAACTATTCTAGATTAAAAAAACACCTTTCTAACATTTTTACAAAAATGGAGAAAACAAATACCTGAAAAGTCTCTGCATATCTTTTCTCACTGGTCTTACAAAGAAGCTGCCTAACTGCCAATATTGTGTTCAAACTAGGAAGCAACTAGGAAGTGCTTCTCTCTGGCAGTATCACATCCTGCCAAAAGGAAAAATAATCATGGGAAATGAAGTCTTTGCTGAGTAGATTTTTAAAGCAACATGCAAGTGCAAGCTGTCAGTTTTGCAAGATGTTCCAAATTATTTATACAAAAAATGAGTCATAAGGACAATTACACAAGGCTGTATCTTAGAGGACTGGCTTTATTTAACATTTACTTACCTAGGGTTGTCAGAAATGAAGAATTTCTTTTTCAGTGAAGTCCTGCTTTTCTGCACCAGTCTTCATAATTGAATAAAGTTTTGGGAGATCAAATATGGTCATAGCTGATTCTGAACAAGAAGCTACCGTGGCAGGCTTGAAATATTTAAGCAATTAGGAATGACCAGGGGTTGCATTAACCATGTGTAAATCATATCCCTGTGAGGTAATGTGGCATAAGGCGAAGCTGAGTGCCATGCCCCAATGGTGTGATTAACTTATTTGCAACCCCTGTAAGTACCTTATTTGTTTTAGCAATGTGAATAAAAAAAACTCTTCAAACTAGACTTTTATGGGTTATTTTTATTAATTGTACCTGATTTTATATTCAAACCATCATCAATCCATCATCTGGTCATCAGTCCATCCATAGTCTGTTTATGTTCTAGTTCAGCTTGCAGATGTTCAAAGACATATGTGCTTCTGCAGAACTGTAGAGAACATCAAGAACATCTGCACAGTTGCTAAACAGTATGTCAGATTCTGACATCATGCTGATGTCAGCATTGGCTAGCCAACAAGTTTGTCTGACTAGGAAAATGGAAAAAAAAACATGCCAGTTTAGTGTGAATGTGTGGGGTTAATGGCGTAGATGCAATAAAAAAAAAAAATCACACTGTTACCATGGCAGCACTGACTGACTAAACATGTCATCACAGAGGGGAGATTTGGGTGAAGAGCATAGCGCAAGAACGATGACAACATTGTTTCCATGACAGTTGTCATGGCAATAACCAATGGGGTTTCGTGAGTTCTTTTGCACTCTGCATGCTCTACCCCCCCCACAACACTGCTCTCCCTGTCTTAGCCAACTATCATCACCTGGAGTAGCATCCTAACCACCCTCTTTGTAGCTGAATCAACACCCTATACCTTAACCACCCTCCACCACCAAGAACTCCATGCAACTAGACCTGCTGCAAGTTCACCATCCTCCCCAGCTGACCACTCTCTGTAACTGGAACCCTTCCCCCTAGCTAACTACACTCCACACCACTGCATTCCCCTTCCAGATCCCTGACCGGACACCCTGCTCAAACCTCTTTCGGTCAGTATCACTGGTGGCAATTTGTGGGCTGGTGGTAGAGGGGGTGGGAGACTGTGGAGACAGCAAATGTGTTGGGGGAACTATGGGGTGATGGGTTCTGGAAGTAGGAGGTGGTAAGAGGACTCAGAGTTGGGTTGTGGATGGAATGGTTACTGTGGAGGAAGCTGTGAGGGGGATGTGGAGGGAGGGCAGGCAGTGTTGGGGGTCATAGAAGGAGGTGAGGCTAGTATCTGGTGCTGTGTAAGAAGACTTAGCTAGTATCAAGCAACAAAGGGAAGGGGTTAGTGTCTGGGGCTGTGCAGGTCTGTGAAGGAAAAGTATCTTGACAGTCTGTAAGGGGTGGGTGGGTGTTTAATGGGTCTGGGAGGTATCAGTGGGGGGCCATGCGGGGATGCAATGAGTCAAGGGTATGAGGGGGTCTCAACTGACCAGAGAGGGACAGGAATGTTAAGATTTCTGCAGCTGACAGGTGTTACTGGTTAGAAGAGGGGCTGGGGGGAGTACTCAGGGACTGTGAAATGAGTGCAAAGGGTATGAGAGAGGATTTAGTGATCTGAAAAGTGAGAGGGCATCAAGTGTAGGGGATAACTGGCCAGTCTATCCCTACAGCTGGAACCCCCTTCACACAGACCAACCAGCCCCAGAAGCTGGACCCACTGAAGAACATACTGGCTGTGTGCCTCCATCCCACATCTTGAACTCCACCTTTTCACAGAGTGGGTTTGGTGGGGTGTAAAGGGAGTTTGTGTCAAGGGTTAGGGAGCATCCATTGGGTAACAACTCTCTCCTCTCATTCCATGTAAATTAAGTCATTGGCATCCAGTGGCACCTCTTCACTCTCCCCATCCCATATTAAAAAAGCAGTCTTTGCTGTCCAGGTGTTCCTCATACCCCTGCTGTGTAACTCTATCAAAGGCAACTAGTAAAACTCTCCAACCCACATCTTCAGCTGGATGCTGTTTAATGTGGGCCTTTAACTAACACTAATTACTGTGATTACAGAAATACATGCAACACAATCAAATTTTTCACACAGTGAGCTGAGTAGTGTGTGTTTATGTAATTGCCATTTGCGACAATGACCCATGGTAGTGGTGGACCATACTTCTCAACTTTTTGCCACTGGAATGAGTGACACAGACACTCTGAATTCTTGCTCTTTCTTCCTCTCCCTGTGACTTGTACATATCCCAGATGGGAGAGGGGGATTTCCAAGGACATTGCTCAGCTGGGGAGGCTGGTCATGGGGCTGATAGTGGTCCTAGTTCATGAAGGATGGTCATGCGGGGGAGGTAGATTGGGGGGATGCAAATTCAATTGTTCCTGAGATGCCATCATTCAGATGAGATGTTAAACCAAGGTCCCTTTTGCCCATCTATGATGTACAGCCAGGTGGAAATAAAAGTTCATATGGCTAATTTAAAAATAAGAGCCACAGAGATTCCCAGTGCCATGGCTAACAATGGTATCAGTGTAGGAAAAATAGTGTTTTGACAAAAATCCTGCTTAAGAAGTTTATATTCACAGAAATGCACAAAACAAGAACTTGGTCACTTTAAGATGTCTTACACCTTGGGTGCATGTGACAAAATGAAAATATAGTATAAGTGAGACTAAAACACCCAAGCCAGGAGAAGTAGGGTCACCCCCCCAAGCCAGGAGAAGTGGGGGCACCCTCTGAGCCAGAAGACGTAGGGCCATACCTGCCCCCATGCCAGAAGAAGCAGGGCCATCCCCTTTGAGCCAGGAGAAGTAGGGCCACCATCCTGAGCCAGGAGAAGCAGGACCATTCCACCATGAGCCAGAAGAAGTAGGGCCATCCCATCCCTTTCCAGTAGCTATCAGCCTCCCAAATTGGTCCCAATGGATTGCTCATCCATAGTGGCAGGGCCAGGAGATAGAGGCCCATGCACTCTCTCCCTTGAGTCACTCCACATCCCACAATACAAGTACATTTTCAAATAAACACAGCCATGTACCTCAACAAAAAGGCACAAGAAGTCAGGACCCGGTCTCTCTAGTTCTGCAGGTAGCTCCTCTCTTGGTTGCTGTTGCTGTTGTCTGGAATTTGACTTGAGGAACTGACTCTGTGCTGCAGCAACTGGATGGGCAGGGTGGCTAGCTGCTGCTACTCTATCCTGTTACTGACCAGACCGTGCCCTAGTTCTTGGAAACAAAAGTACAACAGAGTCAGTATATCTCTTTTAAGGTTGGCTTTACTGCTGGGGGGATCTATTCTGGATATTCTGCAACACAAACTTAAGGTAGAGAAACTGGCAAGACTTGGCTAAAGGGGGGCCCATTGGACTGGTCTTGAGTACTAGAAGGATCCTCCAGGCAGGGCTTGGGTGAAAAAGAGGGCCTACTGAGTTGTGTGGGTGCAGGTAAGGACACACTGTGCTGGCCTGGGTGCATGAGAGGTACTCAGTGGGCTAGGCATGTGTGCAGGTGAGGAACCCAGTAGGCTGGGCTTGGATACAGTAGGAATTTAATGGGCTGTGATGGGGGAAAGATAAGGATTCTCCACCAACACCAACAATGAGCTGCACGGTATGGAGAGTTTTACTGGGACTGTTGCAAAACAGACAAAAACAGTTAAGTGCCTCTTTTGTTCTCAAGAAGCAACTGTTTATTGTGAATTTTTCTAACTTAGCTGCTGCATGCATGTCAAGCATGCTACAAGCGAACCTGATAAGCTCTATCAGGTTAGTTTAGGTTCACTTGATGTGTGCGAAGCACCTAGTCACTGAACAATTTTTCATGTGACATACATTCTGTACGCATACTGCACACTTGTATTTCTGTGAGGGACTAGAGAAATCAGGAGCCTGCCAACATGGCTATGTGGGCTAAGATGCCTGAGGCTGGGGGTGGGACTCAAAAGCTTTCTGCCTGGGCTAGGAAAGGGTGGAAAATAAAGCATGCCACCATGGGGGCTGTGTGGTTTGTGCATGCCAAATGCAGGTATTTGTAGTAGTGCATATCTGGAGTAGATTTATCATAAACAAGTTACAGTATATACATAAAGCTAAGATGACAGTAACATTAACTGTGAGATGGTGAAAAGGTAAAAAAAAACTAACAAAAAATTAGTTAAAATTGAACTAATCTAAAGAAATATGCATAAGGGAAATTAACTCTCAAGCTCTGTTAGTGAAACCAGAATAGCAAAAGCAATTTGAACATTTACAAGGGTTTCCATTATGTTACCGATAACTATTAACTATAATGTGGGGGAAAAGTGTGTGAGAATTATCTAAAAATGTGCACCAAGTGTGAGCAGTGTTACTATAGTGTGCATCTAAAAATACCAAAAGTACTGCAGTCGTAAAGAAGTGTACAAGAACAATTATTAAGTGTGTGCAGTGGTTCTACAGTGTGCATCTAAAAATAACAAAAATAATGCAGTGGTAAAGGAGTGTAATAGAAAGTCAATGCAGTGTAGTTATAGTGCAGTTAATAACAGCAGTGATACGTGTTAACACTGAAACGGGACCCTAGATTGTAGTGTGCACTCCACTTCCCTCTGGGTTATCTCTTTAGTTTTATGCTTCCCCCATATATAATGGAAAACTGCCTTATACTCTTGCTTCAGCCCGTCAGCTCTTCTTAGTCCCACCCTAGATTTTTTTTTCACTCAACCATTGACTTTACTTAATATTAATTGAGAAAAAGCAGTAAACTGAAGCAACCACAATAATAAAAAAAAAACACATGTAATGTTTAAAATAATTTAACTGCTACAAGATGGGTCATTTCAAAGGTATTTAAATGGATACTGGGTGCAATTCTGACAATGAAAGATAAAAAAATGGAAAATGAATGGTTCAGAATGCAACAAATGGAAAATGAATTGTTCTCAATAAACTGCTCAAAAATATAGGTAATTTGAAGGGTATTTGAAGGGATATTGGGAGTAAAAAATGAAGGGTAAAGATAAAAAATGGAAAATGAAAGGTTGAATGGTACAAATACTGAGAAATGAAGGGACTTTGACAATAAAACAACTGTAAATTCACCCTTCTTTTTCTGTATGGGCTCCTCCTCCTTTCTAGAGGTTATCCCTCTGGCAATGCACCCCAGCATCCTGTTTGCCCTTGCTGAAGCCCCCCTACATTGTGTTGATACCTTCATGTCCCTTGTGACTATTACCCCAGATCCTTTCTGTAACTGCTATCTGCATTCCCACCAGTCAGCAGCTGGTTCTTGGATTTCTGACTCTGAGGTGCATGGCCTTGCACTTCTTTGCATTAAACCCTATCTGCCACTCCTTAGACCAGTGTTCAAGTTTAGCTAGATACTCCCTGCATGACTGCCTCCCTTTTTCACTCTCCACTATTGCACAAATCTTAGTGTCATCAGCGAACAGGCTGATCTTATTTTTTCAGTGAAGACAATGAACAAAACAGGGCCCTGCACTGAACCCTGTGGCACCCCACTAGCTACTGGCCTTGGCTTGGATGACCCCCCCCATGCAACCATCCTCTGTTTTCTGCCCTGTAGCCAGCTCTTAACCAACTCCACCAGTTTCTGCCATACACCCAGGTCCCTCAGCTTGCTCTGTAATCTCCCGTGTGGCACCAAGTCAAAGGCCTTGCTGAAATCCAGATACTGGACATCTACAGGCAAGGCAAGGCAAGTCGAAATTTATGTAAAAGACTCCCAATCCTGGAGGCTCTGGGCACATCACAGATAAGTAAACACATATTCAGAAGTAGATCAATAAAACACAGAAATAATTATAAACATATAAATAATAACACTTCATATAAACATTACCCATAAACAATAAACTAAACATCAAATTACCACCGGCTATAATCACACCAGATCTATAAATTAATAACTTAATCCAAAAATGCCTGGGCGAATAGGAGGGCCTTAAGGCAGGCCTTGAATACTTCCAGGGTAAGGGCCCCCTTAACCCCAATGGTTAGCGAATTCCAAAGGATGGGGCCAGCGACACTAAAGGCCCTGTCACCAGCCGATTTCAACCTCATCCTGGGAATCACTAGGGGGCCCCCACAGGAGGAACGGTGGGGGTGATCCGAGAGAGCAGGTACAAGAAGGACTAACAGATAACCACGGCCCTGATCATGTAGGGCCTTATAGGTGAGAAGACCCACCTTAGAGAGGATCCTTCACCTGACTGGCAGCCAGTGCAGCTCACGCAACACCACTGTAATATGGCAACATTTTGGCTGCCCAGTAAGTAACCGGGCAGCTGCATTCTGCACTAGCTGCACTCTGTGGAGATATCCTCCCGTGATCCCGAGATAGAGCGCCTTACAGTAGTTAAGCCTTGAAGTAACTAAGGCATGCATCAAAGTGGGGAGGTCCAGAGGCAGAACAAGGGTCTTTATCCTGGTGACATTTCTGAGATAGAAAAAACAGGAGCGGACGGTAGAAGATATCTGCGCCTCCATAGTCAAACTCCTATCCAGAATGACACCAAGATTTTGCACCCTAGAGGAGGCCTTCAATGGAATAGATCCCAGAACAAATCCAGTCTCTGATTCAGAGGCTATCCTAGCACGCACTCTGTTCGACTCCACCACCAATACCTCTGTCTTATCGGGGTTCAGTCGCAATCAGCTAGAGGCCATCCAGTCGTTGATCTCAGCAAAGCAGCTGTTTAGCACATCTACCACTTTGGATGTTCCTGGGGGAAAGGATAAGTATAGCTGGGTATCATCAGCTTAGTAATGAAAACCCAAGCCATACTTCCTAATGATCCCTCCCAGGGGTTGCATGTACACTGCGAACAACATTGGGGCAAACACTAATTCCTGAGGTACTCAGCAAGATAGGGGGCTGGAGTGGAGGAGAAATTCCCCATCACAACCCGTTGCCTCCTGTTGGTTGAAAAGGTCTCAAACCAGCAGATGACAGTGCTGGTGGATCCGCAGAGTTCCCTAAGGTGGTCAAGCAACACACAATGGTCCACAGTGTCAAATGCTGAAGAAAGATCAAGGAGAACTAAAATTGTCTTTTCTCCTCAATCTCTAGCCCTGAGGACATCATTCTGCACCTGAACATGCGCAGTTTCTGTGCTATGCCTCACCCAAAACCCTGACTGGAAGTGTTCATACAACTCATGAGTCATGAGGTGCTCCTCCAACTGAAGTGCCACTACCTTCTCCACAACCTTCACCAAAAAGGGAAGATTGGAGATAGGTCGCTAATTTGCCCTAACCTCCAGGTCCAATGATGGTTTCTTTAGGAGTAGTCTCACCAATGCCTCCTTCAAGGAATCAGGGAAAACCCCCTCAGATAAGGAACACCGGACAATCAAAGCAAGCCCGGGCCAACTGTGTCAATGCATCTCATCAAGAAATGCTTCGGCACCGGATCCAGTTCACAAAAGTGTGCTTCAGATTGGTCGCCACCCTGATGACTTCACTTACCTCCACTGGTCTAAACTCCCCCAACCAGGGAGAGTGCACTCAAAACACTTCTGGCAGCCACTGCCAGCTATAGCATTGCTGACTGGAGGAACTCCCTGCCAGATACCGGACACTCTGTCCGAGAAGAACCGAGCAAACTCTTTGCATTCAGAATTAGATAAAACCTTCTTCAGCTGTAGACAAGCAGGACGAAGTAGCCTGTCCACAGGGTAAAAAAGTATAGCTGGTCGGTTCTTCCCAGCAGCAATCTCCCTGGACAGGAACACTTCCTTCTTATGGTTGAATGCCCCTTGGTATGCTTTATAATGTACACACAAGGCTGGTTTGTCCTCCTCCAGGCCAGACTTTCTCCAGCAGCACTCCAATCTCTGACCCTTTCTCTTCATCTCCCTGAGATCCCCATTAAACCATGGGGATCTTAGGTAGGAAATCTGGGTCATACATGGACAGGTGTGAGGGAGTCAATGGCATCGGGTAGCACTCTATTGTAAGAGCCCACCACGGCACCAACGCCTCCAATGCATGCATTACCCACACCAGATAGATTGGCTGCCACCAAAAATCCCTCAGGGGTCAATCCCCACAAAGGATGACAGTTCATCATTTCTGTAGGGGGAAGGCATCTGGTGGGAGCCCCAAACATGAACTGCACCGTGCAGTAATCGGACCATACCACCTGATCAGTCTTGACATTCTTTATTTCAAGCCCCAGTGAGAACACCAGGTCCAACGTGTGGCTGCCCTGGTGTGTCGCAGCAGAAACAACTTGTGACAGGCCCAGTGATGACATAATCTGGAGGAGGTTATGACCTAGCTGAGAAGATTCGTCATCAGCCCAAACATTGAAATCCCCCAAGACAATACACATGGGGGCTTCCAATGTTTCGCCAACGACAGATTCGGCAACTTTCTGCAGGAAATTCCCCGCCGCCTCACGGGGTAGGCAGTAAATAAGGAAAGCCCTGCAGCCGTGCCTGGACCCCCATGAATGGCCACATATTCAAAAGAACCCAGGGTTCCCACTGGGTGCATGGTGAAGCCCAAGTCGGATCTAAAACAAAGGGCTACCCCACTGCCCCTACATTCCTCTCTGGGGCAGTGCACTATGGTATACCTGAGTGGGATGGCTGCCTCAAAAACTGGGCCAGCATTGTCCTTAACCCAGGTCTCCATGATGCAAGCCAGGTCAAGCAGCTCCTTGGGTTACCTGACCACTCGGTCTGGTGGACTCCTTGGGGACAGGCACCAAACACGTCTGGCCTCTCTCTTATGCCCATTGTGATCCACAGTGCCTTCTGGTCCTAACAATCTCTATTCTACCACATTCCACTGTGCACGGGGCTCCCCACCACCCAAGATTACCCCAGCGCCTCCAAATCCCCACTTCCTGGCAACGTCTTACAGTAGTATCAGAAACTGAGAGGCAGGTGAAGGGTTGTAGATCACTTGGAAGGAATGCCCTGTACACTATCCTGGCCCTCCCTGCCCCCCAAACAACCTTGGCATGTCACTAGTTTAAAAAATTTTAGTTACTAAAAAGCAGTTAAGCAGTCTATAAATTCCTACTTTTAACACACAAGTAGGATAATACAACCTGCATCCAATTTGTAATGTGGCTCTCTATATATTAGCTCATTTCCAGGTTATAAACTATTACTAACATATCAAAACGTTTTACTATTTATATTTATATTTTCTTTCCTACTACAAGTGAGACTGAAATACCCACCCCACCTCAACGATAAAGCCCCTTCTAAAGCTGCTCTATTATTTCAGTCTAAAATACAGAATCTTGAATATGAGGAATCAGTCTCAGTGAGCAGCACAGGACCAGGAGGGAAGATGGTATACTAGCCAACAGAAAAGTAAAACTCCCATTTTAAAGCTACAAGTCAAAATGTAAACACTAAACTGTTAGACTAAACCAAACCCATCAAGTATAAAACAATAAACATAAAACTCAAGTACCTCCCCTTTCACTGGGTGTACAGAAGTCAAAAGATGAAGTCTGGTAAAGATCAAACCCCCAGGCCCTTTGAATTACAAGCTCACCTTGATAACTATACTAGTAAAACATTGCATATAACCACCCTATGCAAAGTAGCAGCCAAATAATAAAGTAATTTTTCTCTGAAGAGTGGCGCTCGTGCCACTCACTACCACTCACGCTACATGCATTCTAGCGAGCGGCACAGGGATTTAAACACAGTAGCCCCTCCCCAAAAAGTGATGTCATCAGCTAGTTCCCCATATCCTCTGCTCACTGATTACATAGATGAATGAAACAGACATGGAGTGCAAAAGCAAACTGCAGAACAGTCTCTCACTCTGCTCACACAGCTTGCAGGCTAGATGTCTCTCTTCAGTCCCACACAGCAGAAATATGCAGAGGTAAGCACAGTTGGAAACTTAGACAATTCACAGTGGCAAATGCAGGATGCCAACTAGCGAGCAGTGCGGGGATTTAAACACAGTAGCCCCTCCCCAAAAAGTGATGTCAGCAGCTAATTCCTGAGACCCCCTGCTTGCTGATTACACAGATGAATAAAACAGACATGGAGTGCAAAAGCAAACTGCAGAACAGTCTCTCACTCTGCTCACATAGCTTGCAGGCTAGATGTCTCTTTCCGGTCCCACGCAGCAGAAATATGCAGGGGTAATCACAGCGGGAAACTTAGCAGACAATTCACAGTGGGAAATGCAGTTGGCCTTTGTCAGTCACCCTGAGGACCCAGTCAAAGAAGTCGATTAAGTTAGTTTGGCATGATCTTCCCAAGACAAACCCATGCTTTCTATTATCCTGTAGACCATTACTAACAAGAAAAGTTATCAACCTCTCCTTCAGAATGGTCTCCATAAACTTCCTCACTACAGAGGTCTGGCTCACCGGTCTGTAATTACCCGGTTCATCCTTGGGTCCACTCTTGTGGAGGGGCACCACATGAGCCATCCTCCAGTAACTGTGTACATTCTCTATCTCCAAAGAGGTGTTAAACAGGTCTTTCAGAGGGCCTGCCAACCCCTCTGCCAGTTCCTTCAGGACCCTTGGGTGTACACCATCCGGTCCTTGTGCTTTGTCCACCCACAAGGTTTTAAGGCCCTTCAAGATGCTATCCCCCTGGATTAACCCATCTGTTATCTCTGTGCCCCCTCCACCTCTGCCCCCTTTACCATGTGGTATTGGGCTATCTCATTCTTTCGTGAACATTGAGTAGAAGTACTCGTTGAGTTCCTCTGCCTAGTCTTACCCTTTATCTGCCCATCCACCCTCCCTTTTGATTCTAACAATGTAATTATGTGATGCTACAATTATGAAAATGTGGCCCATACTCCATTACAGTAATTGATTGTGTACCTGACACAGTACAGGGACAAGTTTTGTAATTTTCTGTTTAAGATTCTTTTCAGCCTTGGGAGATACTCTTGTTGCTCCTATTGAGGGAATGACCCCTGAATAGCTAAATTATCTGAGAAGTTAAAGGCACATAAAAGGCTCAAGAAGTAACTGTATAAAACTCTTCAACTGAGATTGTATGTGTGCATGTGTGTATCTATGTATTTGACAGAGAAGTATTAATGTCTTACTTAGCATTCTTGATAGAGGAAATCTTACTTTAGAAGAAATGATCAGAATGAAAATTAACAAGCTGCATATAAGACAAACAGAAGTATTGAAATGTCTTCATTTACCATTCAAAAGTACAAACACATGAATTAAAAGACTGTCATCCGAGAAAAAAAATGCCATCCTGATAAAGACTATCTTATATCACAGATTTTAATCATGTTGCTTTTACATATAGAAGTAATAAATTATGCAAAATCATAGCTTGTATAGCCTATGACTTCCTCAAGAACTTACGCTCCACCACAGTGATAAGCACCACTTCCATTTATATCTATATGCCCCTTATAGCACACTGAGTCAAATGATGTATGGGTAGAAAATGACGGAAGTGGAGTCAAAAATACAGCAAATGAAATGGCCTAGACAATGACATTTTAAGCCTCCAAAATGCTTTGAACTAGTCTTGTAGGAGAATAGTGGCACTATAACCAAACCTCTACATAATTTACCCTCTAAACCAACCATAGCACTCAAATGACAGCACTGATGGGTACTATATGGACTTGTCTCTGGAAGCAATATTTTACATGCTACGGTGCATGAGACAGCATTACGATGTATACAGTGTAGGACTCTTGCACCAGAATGACATTCATAGCAACATTGCCAGGTCTGCCCTCATACTAGGGGACTTTTTATATGATCTTGGGTCAGTTAGACCAGCTGTAGCTGATGTAATCACTGCCAGGATCATCATATTTTGAAAATCCCAAATAAGGGGATGGAGCATCATTTTTCTGAATGCAGGCCTCCTTTCCATCATTGTGCAGCCATTATTTTGACACAAGCATGTTGCAAGCTAGTCTTGCACTTGCGCATGCCGACCTTTCTTGTCACAAGCATCATTATAAAATTGGAACTGACACAGGTTTTCACACAGCTTACTCCATGCATTATTTTTTTTAATTCAGCTTGTTCCTTATGTCATTTTCTTTTTATCTTGTCTACTTTTGATCCTCCCCCTACCTCCCCAGCCTGCCACTTCCTCAAGCAGCTGAACATCCCTGCTGCCCCCCAGTTCACCCCTCGCTGCTGACTCCCACCACCAGGCTCCCCAAGCTTGCATGTGTCCTGAAGGGTTCCTACTTATCCCTGCTGAGAAGCCCCCCCTCTCCTGGGGTGCACAAGCAGAGGGGAATAAAAAACTCCAAAGACCTCAAGGGTGACAGGTGTAGGGGGATGGAATCAGTGCACTGTGGGGACTGCAGCATGGGAGGACATGGCTGCTGTCTTCTGGCTGGCTAAGACAGGCATGTTTTCCCAGTTGTTGGCCCTCCCACCTCCTGTATGCATGTGACTATAATGGCATCCTGGGGACAGGAGCATTCGACAGTGTGTGGTCACCCACACCAAGAATGCCTCTACTATGCCACCACCAGGAGCTGCTATATGTGCAGCTTGCAGCAACCCCCGGGAGGAAAGCATCTGAAGGATGCTCATATTCCCTCCCCACCAGCCTCTGCTCACTGTACAACAGTCTAAGACCTTTGAAAATCTGACCCTAGGTGTGGTGTGCCATGAAGCTGCAGGCCAAGTGATGAAAATCACAGCAGAAGTGGATAAATCGCACAATAACTCATTCCCATGAGTGGATTACTGCAACTATGCAATGGTAAAAAATAAAAGTAAAAGAACACTGCTAAACTGTTACATTTGTGTTTTTCTGATGTTTTGTAAGGATGTTCTGCAAATATTCTTCCTTTCCAAGTAAAATATTCTGCTCTCCCCCACTAGTTGCTGAAGAGGGGATGGATGTTGTTTCATTTTGTGTTGCAGCCGGATTTATATTTCTGTTATTATAGAAACTGTATGCAAATGAATAACATTTGTGAGCAAGGTTTAAATGAAGGATGGATTAGGAAAAAGGGAAATCAGTTTTGTGAGTGGGAGCTAAGTGAGCAGGAGGAGAATGCAAGAGTTCTGTAAGCAAGAGAGAGAGACAGTCAGTGGAAAAAGAAAGATTGTTCTGTTTCTTTTTTGTTTTATTTTTTATAATATTGGGAGACTATTTTTTTTTTAATTTTCGTGTTTCAATAATTTGTTGTGTGGATGGCCCTTAAATGTAGCAAGGATTGGGTTTGGAATTAGTAGCGGTGGCTTAGGATTTGGTAGCACAGACTCCGGAGCAGTGACTGTTTTTCTTTCCCTGAAGCAGTTTTTTGTTAATATTTTATGATATGGGGGTCTATAAGTTTCACAATTTTTGTGCTGGCAGCAGAGTTGGAATTTGTTTGAAAGTTTATCATGTTTCAATAATTTATTTTTGTTTAGTGGTGAGGCAATATGGTGGCTACATTCTTTGGAAAAAATGGAGATTGTGTAATGATTTTTGGACAATTTCAGTGAAGCAGTTAGCTGGGATTTTATGAGTGAGTTGTGGAGAGATTTAGTCATGGCCAGACAGACATCTTGGCTAAACAGTTTTCAGGATTTATAATGTCCATTGTATAATGCATGTTAAATTCACATCATAACTCAGGTTATGTTTATACTATATTTCTTTTAAATGCAAAATGTCATTACGACTGGTGACTCCACTTGTGATGGCATCAAACTTGTGTATTTGATAATAATAAAATTATGTAAGCAATAATACCCAACAGCGTGGGCAGTATTGGGCTATACCGGACAACCCAGGAGCATAATAAGGCTTGACACCACAGGTGAAGAGCCTTATAGCCCCTGGAAGATACAGTACAGCCCAATACCGTCCACCCTGGAGGGTATTATTGCACTTAGAAAATGGGCCACTCTTTTATATATGTTTTAAAAAAAATAAGTTTTATGTTTACATGTTAAAACCCATTTATTTTGTAATAAAATGGTTCCTC
Source organism: Neoceratodus forsteri (assembly GCA_016271365.2). Classification (NCBI taxonomy): domain Eukaryota; kingdom Metazoa; phylum Chordata; order Ceratodontiformes; family Ceratodontidae; genus Neoceratodus; species Neoceratodus forsteri. The sequence goes on from CM057453.1 coordinate 88,025,266, forward strand.
CGCCTGCATTAGACTGGTGTGTGTGTATGTGTGTGTGTGTTTTGAGCTAGGATCTTTTGTCCTAGTGCTCTAGATACCATCACACCAGTCTGTATATGACTCAGATCCTCTCACTTGAGATCCCCTTGGTTTGATGGAGATCTCAAGGCAATGAAGATCAGTGGTCAGAAGTTGGAGTGTTGCTGGTAGAAGACCTGACTGAAGGCTGACAGGCTGGCCCCACATTCTCACTATGTTGAGTACTGGAGCAATTTCCTATAAGAAGGCAGAATTCCTGTCCAGGGAAATTGCTGCAGGGAAAAACAGACCATCTCAGCTGTTTCGGACCATGGACAGGCTTTTACATCCTGCCTGTCTTTGGCCAAAAAAAGCCTTTTCAATCACTCTGTGTGAAGAGTTTGCTCTGTTTTTTTCCAACAAAGTGTTGGCCATCTGGTCAGGGATTCTGCAAGGGAGGCTTTGCCTCATAGTGATTGAGTCAGTAGTTTCAGAGGCACTCAGTCTACCTGGGAGGAGTTTAGGCCAGTGGAGTTGTCTGAAGTGTCTAGGGTGATCTTAGAGCAGAAGCACACCTTTTGTGAACTGGACCCATCACCGATGCATTTCTGAATGGAATGTGTCGATGCCATTATCCCTGTGTTCCCCAGGATTGCTAGGTGCTCAATGGTGGAGGGGTCTTCCCAGTTGCTTTCAAAGAAGCATTGATGAAGCCCCTCCTTAAGAAATCTTCTCTCAGTCCAGATGTCCTGGCAAATTACAGTCCAATCTCCAACCTGCCTTTTTTGAGCAAGGTTGTCAAGAAATTGGTGGCACAACAGTTCAAGGATCGCCTAGTGTCCTTGGATATCTATGAGCCTTTCCAGTTAGGTTTTTGGGCCAGACATAGCACTGAAACTGCTCTAGTGAGAGTGCATAATGACCTGCTCAGGTCTAGAGATAAAGAAGACAGGTCAGTTCTTGTGCTCCTTGATCTCTCCTCAGCTTTTGACACTGTGGATCACATTGTGCTTCTCGATTGACTCTGTGAGTTTTGTGGATGCACTGGTACCATTATCAAATGGTTTGAGTCCTGTCTCTCAGACAGAGTGCAGCGGGTGGTGAAGGGGAATTTCTCCTCCTCCCCAATGCCTCTGTCCTGTGGAGTACCTCAGGGCTCGATCTTGTCACCGATGCTGTTCGCACTGTACATGCTGCCCCTGGGTGAGATCATTCAACAATACAGTTTGGAGTTTCACTACTATGCAGATGACACCCAACTGTATTTGTTTTTTGCAACTGGAACATCAGGAGCTATCTATGTGCTTAACAGCTGTCTAGCTAAAATCAATGACTGAATGGCTTCCAGCTGGCTGAAACTCAACCCAGCTAAGACTGAGGTGCTGGTGATTGAGCCTGGTCATGTGTGTGATGGGTTGCCACTGCGGGCTGATTGTGGACTTGTTCTGGGGTCTGTGCCATTGGCGGTTTCTCGGCAGGTGCAAAATCTGGGTGTGATCCTCTATTGCAGATTGACCTTTGAAGATCAGGTGTCATCTGTAGTCAGAAGTGGTTCCTACCACTTGTGGAACATTGTCCAGATTAAGCCCCTCTTTCCGTCCAAGGACCTGCTGACACTAGTGCATGCCTTTGTGACTTCCAGGCTCGATAACTCCAATGCTCTGTGCTTTGGGGTCTTGGGAGGGACCCTCAGCAGACTGCAGCTAATCCAGAATGCAGCGGCCTGGTTGCTGACGGGCCTTTCAAGGTCCAGTCATGTGACTCTGGTCCTACATGCTCTGCACTGGCTGCCGGTCAGGTGGAGGGTACCTTTCAGGGTGGGTCTTCTCACCTTTAAGGCCCTATACTGGCTGGGTCCTGGTTACCTCTCTGAGCTCCTAACACTGGTGTCCTCTGCTCATTCCCTCCACTCCTCTTCAAGGGGCCTCCTGGATGTTGCCAGGGTTTGGCTCAGGACCTCTGGAGACTGTGCTTTCAGTGTCTCTAGGCCGACCCTGTGGAACTCACTTCCTTCCACAGTCCGGGAGGCTCCCTCAATTGAGGTGTTTAAGGGGAGGCTAAAGGCTCACATCTTCAGCCTGGCTTTTGACTGTTGATGCTATTTTTAGTTCTGGCCAGTTCCCTTGAAGAGTGACCTCTAGAAACCTTTTAATACTGCTGAACAACAACTTTGTTATGGTTTTAATGAGGTTTTATTATTTGTTTTAATTAACCGCTGTATGTTCTCATTTATGTTCAGCGCCCAGAGCTTCCGGAAGTGGGCGCATTATAAATAAAATTGCCTTGCCTAGTGAAACCTCCACAGTTGTGACTTTGGAGCTTGTTGTCATGGTTTCCAATGCCTGCACACACACACACACACACACACACACACACACACACACACACAGCTTAAAATTGTTACAATGATTTTACTTTACTGTTCTTTTTTTTTTGCAACATCAATGGCAGGGTTGGGAGAGTGGCATACGCTGTTTAGGGCTATGAGATGTCAGTGTACAGTACAGAATATTAGGGAGCACCAGGAGTGAGGTAGTGTGATTGTTGTTTTTCTTTCATTTGTACACTGGATCCCATTGAAAATGAATCTAACCACTCAAAGGGTTATCCTTTTCATGAATTTATAAGGATCAAACTTTTACAACAACAACAGAAAAGGAGGAGCTCGCTTGGTACACAAAGTAGCTTGCCTGTAAAATCACAAACTCACTTAAGCGAGAGACGGTGGTGGGCAAAAGTTGTGATTTTCACCATAGCAATACTTCTGTGAAATATCACAACCTTCGCCCAAAGTTTACAAACTTCCACCTGTAATGAATCACAGATCTTTTGATTGTGTTTTGGGGCAAATGTTCACCCTGTCGCACTTAGGAGATATTTTCCCTATCCCTATAAATTCACTGTGGTGTCTAGTGCTCCCCTTGCCAGTCGTTGATCGCCGCCTGATGTATAACAAAATAATTCCCTGGTGGCTAGTAGTTCCACCCCCATTCTGATCAACTGCCCCATATTTTTTTAAAAATCCCTTGTGGCTAGCAGTCCCTCCCCCCACCCGATCACCCACCTGAGCAGGACATCATGCCTTGATGTCCAGTATAACCCTCCATCCTGATCTACCTCATAGTAAAAAAAGCATTTCTCCTGGTGATCTAGCGAACCCTCTCCTATCCTCAGTTACCCAGTCCATGAATAACAATTGTATTCCCTTGTGGTCCAGTGCACCTCCACTCCCCCAATCCTAAACCCGAGCGGGTGACTTGCACAGCCCTCCTCTCTTCTCCATGTCTGGCCAACCACTGGGCTGTCAATGAATGAACACCTGCTTGTACAAGCACAAGCTCATTCATTTATTTATTTACTTTTTGTTTACCTGGTAGGTTGACAGCTCAGTAGGCTGCCAGCCATGGAGGAGAGAGGAGGGCTGTGCCAGTTGCCTGCTCAGGTTTGGGAGAGGGGAGCGGGGTGGTGGAACACTCCAGCCGGGTGGGGCTGAGGGGTTCAGTAGACCACCAGGGAATAAAATTGTAATTCATGGACTGGGAATTGGGGAAAGGGAGGGGGTTCACTAGACCGCCATGGAGAAAAGTTATTTTTTTTTACTATACAGGGGAGTGGGATGGGGGGGTAACCTGATTGGGCAGGTGACTGGGTGAGAAAAGGGACCGTTAGCCACTAGTGATTTTGAAAAAATATGTGGTGGGTGATTGGGTGAAGGGTGGTGGAACTACTAGCCAACAGGGAATTAATACATTGGGTGGCGACTAGTGACCAGATTGGGGGGGCACAAGATACCAGGTATGTTTTTAGGTATGAAGCTGGTGATTGGGTGAGGGGAGAGACCATTAGCCTCCAGGAAATTAACTTATTATGCATCCAGTGGTGACTGGTTACCAGTAGAGGGAGCACTAGACATAAGGGAAGAGTAATTTACCGTAGAGTGCAGAGCAGGTGGAATTTCTATGAAAGCTCAGAAATGGATTTCCAAATATTGGCAGAAGCAAAAGTGTGACTTTTACTTCAATTCCACCAGAGAAAGGTTTTTTTTTGCACATCTCTAGTGGAGAGAGAGTCAGAGAGAGAGAGAGAGAGAGAGAGAGTACTAGCTCTGGTAGAGTTACAGTACTGTGTGTGAGAGGAGTGGTACTTTCTTTGTTTTCCATACAACAGATGGAGATCAATCTGTGGTACAGAAAACAAAGAAAGTACCACTGCTCTCACAGAGTAATGCTATTGGAGCTAGCACTCTCTGTCTTGCTCAACTCAGTTTGCATTTTTGCAGTGCAGCTTCATTTTCTCACAGCTGTGCTCACTTTTGAATTTTGATTGGAAATCTTGCTAGGAGAAAAGGGGCAGATCCACTGCTAGTTTACAGCTTGCTTAGCAAGTAGGAAAAAATGGTGCCTGGTGAGTTTGAAAATTCAGGGTGGCCCAAGGATATTCTAAATAATGGAGCCCTCTGAAGTTGCACTCATATTTTAATGGGCAGTGTTGAAAAATAAATGCATGCTTGGACATGGCTTTCAGCCAATCAGCATGCTTTATTTTTCAAGTCCGTTTTCTAAAGTGTTATTCTCCTTCCCATACTTTACATTTCATGAAGTGCAATTTGTTCTGCACAATTATCTGGCTAAAACAAACATTATACAGTACCACTTTTGAACTGACAATGACATATAGGAAATGAGGTTGTAAACCCCTGGATAAATCATAGCCTGAGGATAAAGAACCTCTGTGCACAAACACTGAGGCAAGGGTTACCCCAAAGGGCATTTGGCTGGGAAGCCAAGTTTCAAGAAAATACAAAATTACACATGCCCACACAATGCAAAGCATCATGGGCTGTATATGCAAATAACCACAGAATGTTATGCTGGTCCAACTTTAAGCAGAATTGCATGGTGCTGAAAGGCCTGTCACACAGTTTGCAAAGGGTGCTAACAGAAGACATAGACACGTGTCTGTCCACCAGGACTCATCAGTATGCCTCTGCCTGTTTGACACCCCAGTGAATGGACCAGCTACCCTAAGACAGTGTGTCTTGGATATGTTGTGGTGAACCCATTAAAATAAAAAACTATTTAAAAGACAAAGAACCTCGCTGTGCAAACACTGAGGAAAGGGTTACCCCAAAGGGCATTTGGCTGGGAAGCCAAGTTTCAAGAAAATACAAAATTACACATGCCCACACAATGCAAAGCATCATGGGCTGCATATGCAAATCACCACAGAATGTTACGCTGGTCCAACTTTAAGCAGAATTGCATGGTGCCGAAAGGCCTCTCACACAGTTTGCAAAGGGTGCTAACAGAAGACATAGACACGTGTTTCTTCCTACCAGGACTAATCAGCATGCCTCATCTGTTTGACACCCCAGTGGAATGGACCAGCTACCCTAAGATAGTGTGCCTTGGATATGTTGTGGTGAACCCATTAAAATAAAAAATAAAAATTAAAAGACAAAGAACCTCTGCACTCAAACACTGAGGAAAGGGTTACCCCAAAGGGCATTTGGCTGGGAAGCCAAGTTTCAAGAAAATACAAATTACACATGCCACACCAATACCAAAGCATCGTGAGGCTTCATAATACAAATCACCACAGAATGTTATACTGGTCCAACTTTAAGCAGAATTGCATGGTGCGAAGGCCTCTCACACAGTTGCAAAGTGCTAACAAAGACATAGACATGTGTTTCGTCCTACCAGGACTCATCAGTATGCCTTGTCTGTTTGACACCCCAGTGGAATGGACCAGCTACCCTAAGACAGTGTGTCTTGGATATGTTGTGGTGAACCCATGGGTAGCTGGTCCATTCCACTGGGGTGTCAAACAGACTAGGCATACTGATGAGTCCTGGTAGGACGAAACACGTGTCTATGTCTTCTGTTAGCACCCTTTGCAAACTGTGTGAGAGGCCTTTTGGCACCATGCAATTCTGCTTGAAGTTGGACCAGCATAACATTCTGTGGTGATTTGCATATGAAGCCCATGATGCTTTGCATTGTATGGGCATGTGTAATTTTGTATAGCCTGAGGATGCTTTACAAGGCCAGAACAGTGTCGGGGGCCCCAAATTATATTGTTCCCCTCACTATTATGATTAATGACTTGGAGTTTCAAGCATGCTTAGATCGGATGTCTCCCGTTTGACAATAGCAGGCTTCATTAACTTCAATAGTAAAGATTCATACTGTGCCGATTCCAGTAGCCCAGCTATATCTTATTGCTGACAGTGTAAGTCATAGGTTGCTTGCAGTCACTCTGGCTCTTAATGAGGTGCTAATTACACTTGTTGTGGGCTGTGCATGCATGTACAAAATGGCTGATTGTTCTCCCTGTGAAGCTGTCTGGTTTCTACCAGTGACAATTACTGTTAATTGAGACAGTATGCCTCCAAAATAAAGTGCTCTCAGCATAGCACGGAACGTGGAGATTCCAAATGAAATTCAGACTCTGCCAAAAATGTGTTTTAGGGATTTGTGCATTAATTTCTGCATGCCAAAATCAACCTTGTCCAATCTGCAGAGGGATTATTAAAAATATTTTGCAGCTTGGCATGGCAAGAGGAAGCGTGATGGAAAAGACAATGACATTGAGGATGCACTTCTAAGGTGGTTCTCAAATGCAAGCGGTAAGGATGCTTAATAAGCAGACCTCTTCTTATTGAGAAAGCCACACAGATTGCTACTGCATTAGGGAAAACTAACTTTGATCCCTCTATGCGGTGGCTGCATATATGAAGGTGCGGCACAACATTGGCTTTTACCGTGCACACAGAGAAAAACTGAGCAGATGCTGCAAGTGCCAAGCAGTGGCTGACTGAAGTGCTACCTGGTGTGCTGGAACACTACAAATCTCACAATATCTGCAATTGTGACAAAACAGATTTCTTATTTTGTTGTGTGGGTTCAGGCACACACATTTAAAAGTGAGTTGCCAGTGGGAACCAAAAAAGCCAAGAAGCAGCTTACTGTGTTGTGCTGCTGCACCATGGCTGGGATCAATGAGTGTGGGTTATTGGTGATCAGAAAATCAGCCCAGCCATGTTACTTCAGGGGGCTACAGCATCTGCCTGTAATGTATTGGTCCAACAGAACTGCATGGATGATCTGGGATATTTTCACAGAATGACTCAGAGGATGGGACTAAACAAACTGTGATCCAGAAAGATTCTGTTGTTTCTTGACAACTTCTCCCATCATCCACATGTGGCAGGGCTAAAAGCATTAAGCTAATGTTCTTACTGGCTAGATCTACATGTTTCATTCTGCCATTAGATCAAGGCATCATTTATGCCTTTAAAAGGCACTATGTAAGGGCTATGAGGTCATGTATAGTGGAGCTGCTTGATGGCTCAGAAGTTTCTGCCACTGAGTGTAATAACAGGATTAACCTCCTGGATCCCATGAGCATGATAAAGACTGCCAGGGACTGCATAACCCTTAAGACAATAGTAAGATGCTTCTCCAAAGCTGGGTTCACTCATCCAAATGTTCTAGTGCCAGAGCCCAACGTAGACAGTGACCCTGAAAAACAGCTGCCACTCGGATTGGAAGCGGTGGAGATTCAGGAACTTTGCCACCTCGGGGACAACATGGAAATTGAGCTTGATGAAGACGGCATCATAGAAATGGTGTCTTCACTTTCACTGGCAACAGCCACAGAGAAGTGCAGTGATGAGGAGCAGGAAGCTGACATGGATGAAAGATTGACTGAGCCCAATGTAATGGCTCAAGACATCCAGGAAGGACTGCTCATGCTTTAGAAAGTGATGGAGCAACGGTCAACTTGCCCCCAGACTGGTCCCTTATTGAAAAAAACAAAAAGGATTGGGTAAGATACAGCACAAATAGAACATGTCAAGCAAGCATAAAAAAATACCTAGAGCTGATACAAAGGGTCAGTGTCAGTGGCTCAGTAGGTAGCACACTCGCCTCTGAGACCGGGAGATCAGAAGGCTATGGATTCAGTTCCCACATCTGGCACTTGGGTTAATATCCCAGTACTGACACTGTAGTGCAGCATGAGAGGTGTGCTGCACTTCTGAGGTGCCATCTTTCAGATGAGACATTAAACCGAGGTCCCATCTGCCTGGATTGGTGGTAGCTCAGGTGGCTGTTAAAGATCCCATGGCACTTATCGAAAAGAGTAGGGGAATTTCCCCAGCGTGCTGGCCAAATTTCCCTCATTCACTAAAAAACACCACCAACAGTTTCATCTGGTTCAAGGTCAGTTAGCATTCATCTGTATTCCCCCTCCCCCGGGTCGTGCCTGAAAATAGGCAGGATTTGCCTAGTGCACTTACCCGGTCACCAAAAACTAAATAAATAAATAAAAGTGACCCCCACCCACCTCACCTGTAGCACAAGCACAATCAATACATTAAATCAGCATCACACAGTCATACTTGCATGCAGCAAATAAAAAAATAAAAAAACAGTTCTTTATACAGTACCTTTGACCACAGCACAATGCACAATGCTGTACTGTATATAACCCCTCACTATCACACTTGAGTGAAGCAAACCAATAAACCTGAGTGATAATGGCCACATTACAGCCTCTTGCCATTCATATTTAGCATCAAACAGTACAACGGACACCCACTATACTGGAAAAAAGTGACATGCATGGTGTCTGACATAAGCGGGCTGCACTGTACTGCCAAAGGCATCCTTTAATTACCCAACCACAGTCTCCATCCAGGAGGGACTCCTGACACAGCTGGTCACTGGACCTACTAGGCTAATAATATGCTAGATCTGGTACTGTCAAATAGTGAGGCAGTAAGGGAAATAAGGGTAGAGGACCCACAAGCTGATAGTGATCACCAAATGGTGTGATTTACTATCACAATAAGCAGGGAGTCGGGGGGCTCACTAACAAAGGTGGTGGACTTCAGGAGGGTGGACTTCGGGAGGATGCGGGAGATACTGAATTGGAAACTTGCGGGCATAGGGCCAGGGATGGAAGTGGAGCAGAAATGGGACATTATTAAATGAGGGATTACAGAGGTGACAGAAGCTTGTACCAAGTTACAGAGTAATAGGAGCAGAACAAGGAAACCATGCTGATTGAACAGCGAGGTGATGGAGGGGGTGAGGGCAAAGAGAGCTGCATACCAGAGGTTCAGAAGGATGGGGAAGGAGGAAGACAGGAAGAAGTATGCAAGATGGTCCAAGGAAGTGACCAAGAGGGTGAGGGAAGCTAAGGCCTCAAGGGAGCTAAGGTTAGCACAGGGAATTAAGGTGGGGGAGACTTTTTCAGATATGTCCAAGAGAAAAGGAAGTGCAGGGATAACAGTGAGGATAAAAAGGGGTGGAGAGTGGGCGGAAAAGGAAGAGGAACAAGCGGAAGCTCTAAATGAATAATTTTGCTCAGTGTTCATGCAGGAGAAGGGGGGACCACTACCACCTTGGACTGGGAGGGGCAGGAGGGAAGAGGTCGGGTGACAGATGGAATGATTGAGAGAAGTAGAGTATTAGAGGGACTAAGGGCACTAAAAATAGACAAGGTACAAAGGCCAGATGTTATCCACCCCAAGGTGCTGAGGGAGATGGCAGAGGTGCTGGTGGAACTGCTGGAGTATCTGTTCAGCACCTCCCTTGATATGGGATGTGTGCCTCAGGACTGGAGGATGGCCTTTGTGGTGCAGATACACAATAGTGGTCCAAGGGACGAACCGGGCACTTATCGGCCAGTCAGTCTCTCTTCCATGGTGGCCAAGCTTGTGGAAATGATACTGAAGGTGAGGCTGGTGTAATTTCTAAAGGACAGTTTCCTCCAGGATGTGAGGCAGCATGGGGTATCGGGGAAGTCCTGTCACACTAACCTAATACAATATTATGACTGGGTAACAAGAGAGCTGGATAGGGGCCATGCAGTGAATGTCCTCTACTTGGATTTCAGCAAGGCCTTCGATTCAGTACCCCATGGGTGGCTTGGGGGGAAGCTAACTGGTGTGGGAGTGGGAGCAAAGATGGCAAACTGGATTACAAACTGGCTGCGTGGGAGGCTATAATGGTCAGTGGTGGTGGTGGGGCATTCTCAACACCAAGACCACTGATGAGTGGGGGTGCCACAGGGCTTGGTGCTGGGCCCAGTGCTATTTGGGCTCTTCATCTCAGACATCACACATGGAGTGGTGATCAGGGTAAGTCTGTTTGCAGATGATACCAAAATGGGTGCAGTCGTGCATGAAGAGGAGGGATGGAAGCAACTGCCATGGGACCTAACCAAACTGGAGGAGTGAACAGAGAAATGGCAGCTGGGGTTCAATGCAAAGAAGTGTAAGGTTATGCACATCGGGGCAAAGAACCCAAGGAGAGAATACTGGTTTTGGGGGGTGAAGCTGGGGATCACTGTGGAGGAGGAGGAGAAGGACCTGGGGTGATGGTAACAGGAAGCATGAACAATTATGCCCAATGCAGGAAAGTGGCAGCGAAAGCTAACAAGAAGCTGGGGTGTATAGTGAGGAGGTTCTCATCAAGGCAGAGGGAGGTGATCTTGCCCTTCTACCAGTCACTGGTCAGGCCACTGTTGGAGTACTGTGTACAGTTCTGGAGACCATACCTGAGCTGGGATATCAAGCTACTGGAGGGAGTGCAGTGGAAGGCAACAAGGATGATACAGGGAATGGAGGGGAGGGACTACGAGAGCAGGTTGGGGGAACTGAATATGTACACCCAGGAGGAGGTTAGGGATAGGGGGGTCATGATCATAACTTTCAAGTATCTGAGGGGAATCGACAAGGATGGAGACAATGGGGTTTTTAAACTGTGGAAGGGAAGGGACACTAGAGGGCATGAGCTAAGAATAGAGGGGGAAGATTTAGGAGGGAGGTGAGGAGGCATTACTTCACAGAGAGAGTGGTGTTGAAGTGGAACACCCTACCAGAGAGAATGATATCATGCAAAACTGTGGATAGCTTTAAAAGGGCATGTGACAGAAAACAGAGAAGAGTATGGGTGGATGAGGCTGAGAATGGCCAAGGGCTGACAAAAGGGGAGGGGTTGGGGCAGCTGCAACTTATGGGTACTAGCTGCACACTTCAGCAGATGTTGATAGACCAGAAGGTCTGTTTCTGCTGGCACATTTGTATGTTTGTATGTTCGTATGTCCATATTCAGTTCTAAAACTATATCTATGGAGTTGAAAGCTTCAGCCTTGCATTACATATACAGTATTGTATTTGTTAAAAGGGACTAGTTGCCTCTCTTTTAGGAAGCATCACAGACGTTTGGTCTCTCTCAGTGGAATTCTTATGGATACCTTTTGGTGAGGCATCATTTGTCAACAGAGAAGGGACTCACCAAAATGGCCAGAGAACATACCCCTTAAGAGGACGTTTTGAATTGTGTGGCTATGCTCCAAGTGAGGGGAGGTACAATTTCTAGAGCTTATTGCACCCTTCACAGCACCATTCATCCAGAGATCCTCCAGGTCGAAACATGGTGGGAGACAGAACCCATCCTAGCCTTTTCTGAGGATGAATGGAGTAATCTTTGGGGGAAGGGTTGGAAAGTGACATCCTCCCTGAGTTGGAAAGAATTTTGCTGGAAGTACTGGGAATACTTCTTCCATATGACCTCAGTCTCTCAGCACTTTAGGTAGGGATCATTGAGATTGTGTTAGAGAGGGTGTGAGCAGCTGGGTGCACATTTCCACATATTTTGGCACTGTTCCAGGTACATGGAGAGCTTTTCCAAATGTGGAGGCCCTCATCCCTAATGCCTTTAAGCACCTCATCATGGGGGTTTATATCCCTAGGTTGGGATGCAGTGCCATACAGGGAGTGTTCGGAGCACTTTTTACAGCAGCCTTTATGGATATCACAGCGGCCTGGCTGCAAGCCATACACCCCTCCCTGGAGTCCTGCATGACCAGGGTAGAGAAGGTGCAACATATGGAGCATATTACAGCCATAATGAGGCTGATCTTAGAAAAGCATGAGGAAATTTGGTCCTGCTGGGGCAGGTATAGGGGGAAATCTCTGACATCCTAGATGAGGGGTCAGATCCAGATTCATCAGTTTGAGTTCAGTTGAGAGTTGAAATCAGCAAAAGACAGTTTTGTTTGTTTTAATCAATGTTAGTGTTATTGTCATCCACTGCATGTCAGCTTTTGACTCTGTATCCATTGTTAATAGCCTCCAGAAGTTAACATAGGAAGTGTACAATGAGGCGTTTTGTAACCGTAGTCTTCTTTAAATGTAACGTAAATAGCTAGATTACATGTATTGTATTGATTGCTGCTATGACTCTACTAAAGCTGAATTAAAAAAAAATACATAAGGGAGTCTATAATATCAATTTTTAATTTTGAAAGTCTTGGGTGTATTTATCTCCTGGAACCTTTTACAAGAAATGTGACATATTTCTTTCTCTGATTATACAATCTGTACTAAAAGTTTCATACAATTTGCATGAAATGTTTCTCTTTTCAATTTCTACATGGTCCTGACTGAGGCCTGCCACTAGTGATGTCAGCAGTCTCAAAGTGCTCATTATAAGGCAATTCTTGTGGGGGGTAGGAAGAAATAGGCTGTTAGTTAACTAGGATCTGCGGCCTATCCTGTAGGTAGGGAAATGGGCAGACTAGATGGGCCTAGCGGTCCTTATCTACCGTCAAAGTCTATGTTTCTATGTTTCTATGTTTCAAATGATCTTTGTTCAGTACCTGAGTCCTTTCTCTGCATTTTATTCTCCTGAAATAAGCCATATATACTGTAGGTCTGTCACCAGTCTCTAAATTTCCATTCTCCTGAAAGAAGCCTTATTCTATGCGTGTCACCAATTTTAGAATATTCATCCTTCTGATTTCTCTCATACAAAAGGCTGAAAGATGAGTAATACTAATAATGATGGATTTGATTCAGATGGTATTTTGAATGCATTCACAGCCTCACCTCAGTGACTGCCCAGATAGTGAATGAGGTTGCTGCTCATTGATGCAGTCCAGATGTAAGATGATACACATATGCCATAATGTTGCTACAGAAGATGACCAGAAACTTCTTGACTGATAAGTGATGATTACTTAATTGACACTGTGAGTCCAACCATCACAGATTTGATAGATGATGAGTGATACTGTCCTTGTTGCAAGCAAAAAGCTCTGATCATGTCTAGATGATGATGTTTCCTTAAGTGATATGCTGTACCCTACCAGCAAATATAAATAGTAGAATTGGTGAACTGAGGTTTTTACTTTTGAGGGTGGGGTAGAGGTGAGGGGACTACCAATGTGGAAGATCTAATGATGTGTCTGCGTCTGCCAGGATCAAAGCATTTCTGGCTTATATCTCTGTTGTTGCAGATATCTATCATAGAATGTAAGCAATGACCTATGTTGCTGTGTAGTTCTGGCATAGATCATGATGATGGACAGAAACAGAAACATAAAAAATGGCAGCAGAGAACGACCATTAATCTATCCAGTCTATCCTGTTTTACCCTATCCTACCCTGGAACCTAATGCCTAATTTTGGTTATTGCTGTCATCCCCCACTTGCTCCGTGTCTGACTGCTTTCCTCTGTGTAACTATTAAGTCCTTTCCTCAGTCCCAACCATGACTGAAACCATTAAAGGTTCTAGTACCCACCACTTCAAATGGAAGGCTGTTTCATTGCTCAACCACTGTCTGTGTGAAATAAAACTTTCTCACATCCATCCTGAATATCCCCCTGCCAGCATCCACTCATGTCCCCATGCTGTTGATTCACCAGTCCTGCTGTATGTTTCCCCACAATCTAGACTCTTCACTTATTTCACAAACTGGAAAGTACCTATTATATCTCCCCCTCCCTTCTGGCCTCCAATAAGGACATGTTCAGAGTCTTAAACCAATCATTATAGGGTTTGCCTTCGGCTCTGGATTATTTTTGTTATATATGATGTACTATCCCTAGCTTGTCTCTGTCTTTTCTTAGGTGGGGACTTCATAACCGGGCACAGTTTTTCAGATATGGCCATACTAGTGATCTATAGAGCAGTATCACCTTCTTTATCCTGCTGTCAACCCCCCTCCTGATACACCCCAATATATTGGCTACCTTGCTGTATGCCTTATTACATTGGCTAGATTGTTTTAAGGATTCACTTCTGAGGACCCCTAGGTCTCTTTCCTCTGAAATAGTAGCCAGCTTAACCCCTTCAATCCAGTATAAAACTGAAGCTGACTTCTGATGTTAATTTTATGGATATTTGTCAACAAGTCTTCGGTGTTCTTCAGAAATGGAAAATGAGAAAGTTAGGTGCCTATTTGTAGTTGAGGGAATTCAAATACTGTTTGGTAGTTCTAACACAAAAGAAACTACTAGAATCAGGAGACATACAAGACAATCCAGGCACACAGGACAATAATGATGAAATAAAATGGTTCAGACCCAGGGACTAAAATTGGAACACTCAAATATATGCAGCCTGTTACATAAAAAACAAGAACTGGAAGCCTATATCTCTTTACATGATCATGGTTTAATGTTGGTCACCAAATCATGGTTAAAATCTAAAACTGATAATAATTTGTTGCAGGTCACTGGTTACAGTTTCTTATGTAAAGACAGGGTAAAAGGGTTGGGGGTTAATAATTTATTTTCAATAATTCCTTGTTGTTAGGGAACTAATCACCCCAGTATTAGAATCTGGTTGTGAAAATCTCTTCCTTGAACTGACAGGCAAAACAAATAAGCTCACAGCGGGTTGTATTTACAATCCTCCAAAATCTAAAACCCAGGGCTCAAAAGAACTGATGATAGTATTGGAAAAAACAAAAAAATAAGGAAGTAATAGTGATGGGTGACTTTAACCTAAATGGATGGGAAATTAAGCAAAGAATTACAAGAAAACACTGCATGAGGTTAATTTGGAATAAATAATAACTGAAGGCACACAGTTGAATAGCAGAGAAAAAGAATTAACATTGCTGGACTGGGTATTAGTAACAAATGGAAAAAATAGCAGAGAATCCGGGGTGTTAATGGATGTAATAAGTGATCATCTACCAACCTTTTGTATTTGGAATAACAAAAGACCAATGGGTAAGTGTTAAATAGTGGTAAAGAGGGCTCTCAATTAAGATAAATTGTTAAATATAAAAAAGGATTTATCTGAAGTGACTGGAGACAATTGCATGGTATCAATGATGTGAACATAGTGACCAATGTGTTTTTGAAAACTATAGACACCATAATAAATAATAGAACACCACAGAGAAGAAAAAGACTAAGAGGGGCAAATAATAAATGGACGGATAATAGGCTGATAAAACTCATGAAGGAAAGTGACACTGCCAATATGTAGTATAGGAAAACCAAATTGGAAAGGGACTGGAATCATTTTAAGCAGTTAAGAAATATGTGTAAAAAAAAATAAAAAAAGTAAAGCTGGATTTCTTTACAAATGAATAGGTTTCTACGTTTCAGGATAAGAAAATGTTTTTGGCAGTGTATAAATAACATGCAAAGTTCCAAAAGACAAAATTCCTGCGCTCACGCTTCAGAGGAGTTCGCTACTAAGGATTACCCTTAAAAATTCCAATATCTCTCCAAAACGTAGCGCTCATAAACCACAGAAAAACAGCAATTCCAATACAACCAACTGTTGTGCTTTTATTCCACCAAATGTGAGAACCCATTTGGTGGAATAAAAGCACAACAGTTGGTTGTATTGGAATTGCTGTTTTTCTGTGGTTTATGAGCGCTACATTTTGGAGAGGTATAAATAACATGCCTGGACCAAGGGAAAAAAATAACATTGATGATTTACTTAAGGATGATCAAGAAATGACAGGCAATAAGGAAATGGCTAATTACATTAATGATAAATTTACAAATGTATCAGAGTATTTAGAAAATTTTAATGGTACAAAAGTACAAGTTAAACCTAATATAAACAATATCACCCCTACATTTTATTTAGAAAAATCACATGGCAGGAAGTTTACAAAGGATTATAAAAATTTAATAAAAGTAAGGGGCCTGGGCCAGATCAAATATAATCAAAAATACTAAAGTTTACAGTTAAAGAACTCGCTTTTCCATTTCAAATAATGTTCAATAAATCCTTGAGTACTAATACAGTACTGGACATATGGAAAAAGGCCTATGTATCCCAATTTTCAAAGGCAGATAGGCTAATTTACCAGCAAATTATAGATCAATTTAATTGTTGTCTATAATTGGCAAAATTCAAAAAAGGTTTTTATATATTCAGGTTTTGGAGTATTTAAATAAATATGGTTTGCTGACAGCAGCACAGCATGGGTTCCACAAGGGGTGTGGCACAGTGATGTCCTTGGTCAGATTCACGAATTACCTGCAGGAAAGTATGGATAAGGGAATGCACATTGGTGCAGTGTTTGTAGACCTGACCAAGGCCTTTGACCATGTGGATCACCCCCTGCTGGAACAAAACTGGGCAGGAATTGGCTTTGGGATCCCGTGGTGGAGTGATTCCAAAGTTACTTAATGGGAAGAGAACAGCAAGTCTGTGTTGATGGAATATTGTCTGACTCAAGGACTGTGGACTGTGGGGTACCCCATGATGATACTGGGATCAATATTATTCTCCTTATATATACTGTAAATGAGCTACCATCGATATGCTCCAGGTCCTCAAAGGTCCTGTACGCAGGTGATGCTGTTCTACATATAGCCAATAAAGATCTCAGACTGATACAGTTAAACTTGGAAAATGAATATACTAAATTGACAGGCTGGTTAGAGGAGAACCAACTCATACTGAATAAGAAAAAAAAAACAAAGGAATGCTTTTTTTGCAAAAATAGTAAAATGAAAATGCTGTCAGAATCATTTGTGGTAACTGCCAAAGATGGTACAAATATAGAAATTGTTTCTAATTTTAAATATTTGGGTGTGACTTTGGACAGTGTCTTGAACTTATAAATGCATACTGACAATATAACTAAACAGTTACATACAAAATAGGCACTCTATACGCAGTCAGAGATTACTTAACTGATGAAACCTGGTGAACCATAGCCATGACATGCCTGATGCCTACCTTTGACTATGAGAATTTGATCTGGGGGGGTGTAACTGAAAGAATCAAGTAACCAAGATATTGCTTATACAGCACTTTATGTAGATTTGCCTTAAGGGCCAGTTTTAGGGAGCATCACTGTAACTTACAGTATATAGCAAGCTGGGATGGTTTCCAATAGAATATAGGGAAATTTTACAACAATCACGTTTTGTCTTTAACATGCTGCATTGTTAAGAACATAACCCAATGTCAAACTTTTTTGAATTAAAAATTTCCCCTAGAACCCTTAGGTCACAAAACTCAATATCTCTGGCAATACCATGTTGTAAAAATGTAACATAAACAGAAGTCATTCAAATTTAGTGTAATTAAAACATGGAATGGGTTGTCTGAAGAAACACGTAATCTACAAATGATACATCAGGTTAAATCATCTGTAAAAAAGGGATTGCACACAAAGGCTCAATGCTGTTGCACCTAACTGTATTTTTGCTTTATTAATTATTTCCTGTTACCCTGGTTTAAGTTCACGTACATCGGTGTCTTGTAAACATTTTTATTTTTTTTACATTTGTGTTTTTTATACTGTGTAACTGTATTTATGACCTTGTTATACAATTCATGTGCATGTTTGTAATAATGTCTGTCTGTATTTACCCGGGTCAAGCCTGTAAAAGGGACATGTGGTCCAGTGCTTTTTTACCTGGTTAACAAATTTTAAAATAAAATAAAATTAAAATATTCCTTTCTGCGGTTCTTGTTTACTATGTGCATCACTGTGCACATTTAGGGCTGAATCTCAACTGCCAAACTTTGGACCACCTCTTTAATCTTTTCAGATAGTGATGTGAGGAGGATAATATGTTGAGAATTAATGGATGATATGATGAGGAGCTGATATGGTTGATAACACAAGTTAGTACTAATACAACATCTGTGGGATGTGTTTTACTTTGGGGTGGGGAGGGATGTAAATGGGAAATCCCTGTAAACGTATGTTTGAAAAATTCATAAATTGTATGTGTTTTCCCTCTGCCATTGCAGTTCAACATACAACATGGTTGGTAGATATCTGTTCCTACATATCACTGGCCAGGATCAGCATGGTGATAGCTAATGAATGATGATGGCTATTGAGGACTAATAAATGGATTATGTAATGAAAAAAATCAGATCATTGTGGCTAATCCTATCTGGACAGCTCAACATCCATGTTAAGAAATGGAAGCAAATCTAAACATGTATCACTACCCAGCTAAGACTAGATCTGAATAAGGAACCTTTACTTTGAGTCTTAGTGCATACTTTTTTTTTTTTTTATCACTGCTGTATTTCTCCCATGCTCCCGTACGGCCCCCATCTGACCGACTCCCCCAGCTCCATCCCCCAGAATAACCGGGGCTTAACTTACACCCAGTCTGGGAACAGTGCCTGCGGAGGGTCAGTCACCATCCTGCCGCCAGTTGCCCTTTTTCTGTTTTCTCCCCAATTTCCCGAGGACCCCAGGAGAAGGACGCATGCGTGTGGAGGCATGCATGTGCCTTACAGCCCCGGTAATGGCCCTTCTCTGCCTGCCTCATTGGCCTATCACCGGCACCCTTGCTTGCGCAGCACCTTGGCTTCCACCAGGGGGTAGCCGTGAGAGAGGGATACCACCCCACCTCCCCAGAGAGGAGACCTGGCTTTATGGTTGCTCCATCTTGCTCCGCCTGCCACCCCGTGCTGACCTCCGATGACTCAGGCTCGCTCCCGAACCTGGGTCGCCAGCATGCCGCGACGTGAGATGTCCAGCACCTCAGCACAGTGTGCCACCGGGCTGGAGTCTTAGGGCATACTAACAAATATACATACAAACATCACCTTTGCTTCTTTTTCTTTCAGTGTGTTAGGAACTGTATAACAGTGGCAATCAATCATCACACTATCATTCCAATACAGCATAGATATGGCTCTTGATGACTTTGATTACTTCATCATCAGCAAATCAAACTTTTCATAGCATGTGGGACTGATAAACACTAGACATAGTCATAAAAATAATGTGATTTCAGCTGAAACTGCCAAGATCCTGAAACTTACTAGCTAAACTTAAAATGTCTCTTTTTTTTTCCATATTTTATGCTGTTCTCCCTCCGGCTCCCCCCTTCCGCTGACCCCCCAAGCCCCAACAACCGGCTTCTTTGGAATCCTCTGCCACAGGACTGTGATGTGTGCCCAGCCACTGGTGTGGAGCTTGTGGGGGGTCCATCTTCATCCTGCCTCCGGGGTTTTTTTTCTGTCGATTTTCTCCCTTATTTAGGGGCCTCTGTCAACATGGTTGCCCATGTGCGTGGAGGTGCACATGTGCATATGCAATGACAACAGCCCCTGATTCATCCACCAGGCCTAGTGCCAGCTCCCCCAGTGCCCAACACTACCATCAAGCCTCCATTCTGTAGCAGCAATATCACCCCAATTGGTGAGAGGAGAGCTGCCTGGTGAATGCTCTATCCACTCCCAGCCCCCCACCAGCCAACCCCCGGCAACCTGTGCGCATTCCTGAACATAGGTTGCTGGCATGGTGAGAGGCCTCAGCCCTGTACATAACTGGGCAGACTAAAATGGATTCTTTAAACAAAAAGGGTGGAAGAAGATTGACAGGGTTTCGATTTTTAGCAATGCAGATAGTTGGAAGGAGAAACTCAAGGTGGACTATTGGTCATCTATCTTTTCTAATACAAGACTAAGTAGGGTGACCAAGTTTAAAAGACATTAGTCAGTTGATTGGGACGATGTCTAATAGTAAAAGTTAATTAATAACATCACTGCTAGGTGATGAATACAGTGCAAGTATACAATGCAGTGAAAGAGACTTGGGCATCATCATCACCGATGACCTGAAATCATCCAAGCAGACCACTAAAGCAGTAGGTAAGGCTAGGGGGATGTTAGGGTGTATTAGTAGCGGTATCACAAGTCGAAAGAGGGAGGTACTAATCCCTCTTTACAAGACACTGGTTAGGCCCCATCTGGAGTACTGCATTCAGTACTGGAGGCCACACCTTCACAAGGAAATTAACCAAATTGAGGCAGTCCAGAGAAGGGCAACCAAAATGGTGAAGGGACTGCATCAGAAAACATATGAGGACAGATTAATGGAGCTCAATATGTATACCCTAGAGCAAAGGAGGGAGAGGGGTGATATGATCAAAACATTCAAATACCTTAAGGGTATTAACAAGGTGAAAGATTCTAACATGTTTCAATGTAAGAAAAATAGCAGGACAAGAGGACACAGCATGAAATTAGAGAGGCCGATTAAGCGGTAATGTGAGGAAGTTCTTTTTCACAGAAAGGGTGGTGGATACATGGAACGGCCTACCTCAGGAATGGTGGATATGAATACAGTGCAGGACTTCAAACAGGCATGGGATAGGCATAAGGGAGCAATATGGATGAGTATGAGTAGATAGGCCATTGACAGAGCAAAGGCCGATGGCACATCTATAAGGTAGAAAAATAAATGGGCAGACTGGATGGGCTTTGCGGTCCTTATCTGCCATCAACTTCTATGTTTCTATGTGCAGTTCAGACCCTCAGTGGATCAAGAACAACCAGAGTGGCTTTTGGGCCGTGACAGACTCTGGGTGATGATGGAGGCTGTGTAAACTAAACCAGGCTCAATAGGTGGGAGGATAGTGCTGTTCTGCTGTACTGTGCCCTATTTATGTACAGTGGTGTCGTGCTTAATTTAGAACTGTGGGATCTCCATGAACCATGATCCCTCCCAACCCCCACAGACCAGTGGGTCTGAGGGCTGCCAAGTCCCCCAAAAGCTATGAGGTTTGAGATGCATTCTGGTGTACTTTGAGGGTCATTTTGACACCATTTAGCTGCTTTTAAAACTTTCTTTGATTTGTTATAAACAACCAGTATCACTATCAAAATAGCTAGCATAGTTTCCTTAAAAAAATTGTCAAAACTAAAGCAAAAAATCCTACTCTAGCCACCCTTCAAACATCCTACTATATACCACTCTTCTTGAGTACAATCAACTATCACTACAGCAGGCATTGCACTTCCTACCTTGCAACTTGAACTGAAGACTCTGTGTCCACCAGCTCATTTTCAAAAGGTGATGTAGGATCTTAAATATCTACCTGGACAACCAACAGATATGACCAGAAAGGATCTCAGTTTATTGTCTCATCTCCTCCAAAGAACAACATCTCCAACAGTCCAGTACAGCACTGTAGAAGCAGCACTACGTAAGTGCGTAGATAAAAACAAGCTTAAGCCCCTGCTGCTGTGCTTGAACCCACAAACGTCTGTCCAAGAGAGGTGGGAGTTCTATCCCTGAGTCTCGCATACCATTTTAAGTTACACAAGAGTGGGGCTTATTTAGTTTGGGGAGCAAATCAGAGCCACAATAAACACTATTTCTGCTTCACAGTGCAACACCTTACCCAGCAGAAAACTGCCCACGTGAAGACAGTATGTATTTTACATGTCTCTGCCAGGGAAGCCCAGGAGCGAGTACAAAATATCGAGTCAGTAACAGTGAATGCAAGTTGAGCGACACTGTTTTTGTAGCACATGGTTGTGCTAGCAAGATAGGCAGTAGTAAGCAGCAGTATAGTTTAACAATGTAGTCCAGCCGCTGTGGTGTACAGACTGTGCTGCCAGAGTAGCATGCAGGCTAGAGTCACCACCTGTGAGTGCAGCTGTTACATGCGGCAGACCCAGGTTTGATATTTCTGGGTTCTGTAGCGGTTATTTTCTTTCCTCCCAACTTTGTCTCCCTCCCTGAATTCAGACCCCCAGAGTTAGAATAGTAAATTCACTCCCTCCCGACTGTGTCCCCCTCCCTGACTTCAGCCACCTCCGGAGTTAGAATAGTAAATTTCCTCATCCTGACTTTGTCCTCTCCCCAAGTTCAGCCAATTCTGGAGTTGGAAAATATATCTGCTCCCCCTCCCAAGTCCTCCCCCCATGGTATGTTGCCCGTTATTTTGCTGTTCGTGTTTTTCTGTAGATTGATGTGGTGGTCACTGTTTTTGGTGCTTGGTATTCATCCAATCACATTTTTAATTGGCGCTGAGTTTGGGTCGCCTGTTTTGATGAGCATGATTTTTTTATTCACCATTACCACATGGAACTGTCTCCCTCCAGCCTCGCACAAGAAAAAAAAAAGAACCCCGTTCTCAAAGTTTAAACTATCCGCCTCAAAGTGCTCTCCAGCTTTCTGCCAAAAATAAAGAGGCACATGGTAACAGGCCACCTTGAATCCTGCCTCGCTGACTCGACCCCTGACCTCCCAGAAGGCAGTGATACATGGCGGGCATGCACGCTGTCTGTTGGATGACACAAACAACACAAGTGCATGAGAGCAAATGACTGTATATTCTTCTGACTCCCATCCTCTCCCTCTGAGTGTGTCAGCATGGCTGGCAGCAATGCATGGTGGAAGGGAAGGGAAGACAAATGAAGTTCACTGGAAGACAAATGAAGTTTCGGAGCGAGGAGTCAGCATTAATGTGCATGCATTAACTCGGGAAAGTGCATTTGATGCGAACTTAAGAAAGTTAAGAAGTGAGGGAGTGTTGCTTCCTCTAAACATGAAGTAAGGGATTTGCGTTCCCTCCCATCCCACAGGACTATACCCCTGTTTATGTAACAATGCTGAGTAACAAATAACTAAATATCTGGGAACCTGAGATCAAACACATTTTAAAAAAAAGTACTCATGCATCCCTAGTCCTGTTTATACAAGGACCCTTTTTTTCTTGTATTATTTAATAACTGGGTAAGGCCTGCTAGGCACAATGCCTGTCTGTAGGCCTGATCCTGGAACTCTGTAGAGGTTAGGTGACATGTTTTAGGGTCATGTAGTATGCAAGTGGAGGTTGTGAGAATCAAACCCAGGTCTGCTGGATGTACCAAGTTCTTTCACAGCTTGTTATTCTAACCTCTAGGCTATACAGCTATTAAAAATATGTATGAGATGAGGATCACTAGTTGGCCATTCAAAATGTTTTGTTTTTTTCTGCTAGCAGCATTTCATGTGAGTAAGTATTTAAATTAACAAGCAAGGCATTGAGAGCAAATATGATACTAGTCATTTGTTTATAAATCTTCTCAACTGGCACAACAACTTTCTGTAAAGCTGTATATTCCATGGATTATTTAAGGTATTTCAAAGTAAAAGTTAACATATGTAAGAGTTCATACATTACAGCACATACTGACTACATTTCACAACAGTGTCAGCACATTCATTTACTCACTAATTGGTTGTTTTCTATCTTCATATTTTGACAATGATTTTTTATTAATTGTTACAATTAAAAATGTCACATTTCATTTATCTTCCACTCAGACACAGTTTGCATTTTTGTAAACATTAAGCTTAAGTATTTGAAGGTGGGTTTCGACTGAGATATTTTGTTCCTATCAAAACTTGGATAAAATAAAACTATAGAAAAAAATTACTAATAGACAACACCTGGATTTCTTAGCGTGAGTCACCTGAATTTTCCATATCGCTGCTTGGGTATTTATAGAAATACAGGATGCCATCCTGCATTTGTCCACAGAACAGGCACTAAGCCAGTCATGGCCTGTGGATACACAGTGTAGATGTGGGGTAGCGTCAACAGTTACTATAAAAAAAGCCTCACCATTGCCCAAGGACTGCTGCTATGGAAACCTCTCCCGCCATTGGATAATTTGAAAACATCAGAACTAAACTTTGTATGCCCCGAGAAATCTACTATGAGATAATACAGGCAAAAATACTTGTCACGTAGAGATTTCTGAGGCATACAGAGCAAAGATCTGTCAACAGGAATTTCTATGCATTAATCTGTTGAATTATAGATGATTATGAAAAAGAACAGGAGTACTCCACTGTATACATAATAGCCAACACATTTTTATAAAATACATTACAAAAATCTCAAATACCATTTGTGTTCTTAAGGTTAATTTATATGGAAATATTATTGCAAACATGAAAAAATATTCTATCCAGCTGACCCTCATCAATCTTTACTTCAAAATTCTGGCACTCATTCTGCCTGTCCCTGGCAGAAGAGAGCATCTGTAATTTTTACCAGCTGGTTTTGTTCAGCTAATTCCAGGGCATTCTTTGAACAGTGTTTCATTACTTTATTATACTGACAATGGCAATTTGCTGTAGCTAATAGAGGTTTCAGATTTTGCTCTTCAAAGCATTTGACTTTGCTGTGCTGAATTAATCAAAACAAAGTGTTCGGTCTGTAGGGATGAGATCAATGCAATATTTCTGTGCTTGTATTTAGAAACATTCTCAAGTTATATTCCCTAGCAATCCGTAGAATGAGTTTTCACCTCATATTCTCCATTGTGTAGTTCTGATCATGACCCATGAGGTATCAGTTGGACTGTCCTATTTTTTTTATCCCCATGACAGGACCACTTCACAAGTGAAAAGTACAGGTCCTATTTTCACTTTGGTCTACATACTGTATGTGCTTCCGTTGAATGGAGTTTCCTATTCCAGGCTGAGGGAGTAGTGGAGATGGAATTCATTATTTTTCCAGCTTAAGACATTGTTCCTTATGATTACCGTATGCAATATATTTTTAATCCAGGTATAAAAGTTATTTTAATCCTCTGGTTCTTGACTATGCCCAGTTTGTTTATGCTGTCAGGGATAAAATACTGGGCATAAAATAAATGTTTGTATTTATTTGATTAAAGGTGATACAGTATAAGCTATTTATATAGGATAGTCCAGTTGAGATGCAACATCTCGTTTCAAGTGGGATTCTGCTTTTGCCCATTTCTACAGATGGGTGGAAAGGACCACTGGCAAGGCAACTGACTTGATTAACATAGAAACATAGAAGCTGATGGCAGATAAGCATGGCCTGGCCCATCTTGTCTGCCCTTTTTTGTTGAATTGCTTACACTGTAAACCGTTCCAGGTCTATTGCACTTTCTCTGCCACTCCATTGCCTATCCCTTATTATTTCCCTGTTCTTATCCCAGGCTTTTTTGAACCCTACTTCAGTTTTTGCCCCGACTAACTCCGCTTGAAGACAGTTCCAGGCATCCATCACCCTTTCTGTGAAGAAGTATTTCCTGACATATCTCCTAAACCTGCCCCCTCCAGCTTCTTATCATGGTCCCTTGTTCTGGAGTACCCTTTCCTCTGAAAAATACATCCCACTTGTATCTTATTCTGCCCCGTGAGGTATTTAAAGGTTGTGATCATATCCTTTCCTCTCCACCAGGGTGTACATGTTTTGTTCCCTTTAGCCTCTCCACATAGGACATTTGATGTAGACCCTGTACCATCTTGGTAGCTCTCCATTAGATGGCCTCCATCCTGGCTATGTCCTTCCTGAGATGTGGCCTCTAAAACTGGACACAGTACTCCAGGTGGGGTCTTACTAAAAACCTATACAGGACCAACATCACTTCCATCTTTCTGCTGGTAATACCCCTACCTATACATCCCAGCATCCCACTAGCTCTCCCTGTCACTTTGTTGCATTGTCTGGCCACCTTCAGGTCATCCATTATGATTACTCCCAGGTATCTTTCCAGCTTGATTGCTGCTAGTATCTCTCTACACATTTTGTACTGCACCCCCAGGCTTCTGTGACCCAAGTGCATTATTTTGCAATTTTTTCATTAAACCTTAGCTGCCAAACGTTTGAATGCTCCTCCAGTCATTTCATGTCTCTTTCCAACCTTTGAAACCCCTTTTGGAGTGTCCACCCTGTTGCAGATCTTGTTGTCATCTGCAAAGAGGCGGACCTTTCCTTCCAGTTTCTCTGCTATGTCACAAATGAACACATTACAGAGGACTTTCCCCAGTACCAACCACTGTGGTACTTGCTGGTTACTCTCTTCTCCTCAGAGTGAATTCCATTTACTGCAGCCCTCTGCCTCCTATCCCCTAACCAGATTCTCACCCAGGTGATTACCGTATTGCCCACCCCCATGCTACTCAACTTGTTTACCAGCCTTCTATGTGAAATGGTGTCAAAGGCCTTTTTGAAGTCCAAGTAGGCCACGTTCACTGCACTCCCCCATCCAACGCCCTGGTTACCCAGTCAAAAAAATCTACCAGATTTGTTTGGCATGACCTCCCCTCCATAAAGCCATGCTGCTGCAGGTCCTGCAGTCCATTGGATTCCAGGTGTTCCATGGTTCTTTCCTGTAATTTTGTTCCCATGAGTTTTCCTACTACAGATGTCAGGCTGACAGGTCTGTAATTTACCTCCTCCTCCTTGCTACCACTTTTGTGAAGTGGGACTATGTCCGTCCTTCTTCAGTCCTCTGGGACCATGCTGGTCTCCAGTGAACTGTTAAACAAGTCTGTCAGAGGTGAAGCTAACACCTCCCTGAGTTCCTTTAACACTTTTGGATGCACCCCATCTGGCCCCATGGCTTTGTCCACCCTATGATTTGCGAGAGCTTTCCTTATCATCTCCTTAGAAAAGGGACTGGTGTCCACATCTCTCCTCCCAATCTCTTGGTGCTTATTTGTGGTCCCTCTCCTTCCCCCTCAGCTATGAACACTGAGCGGAAATATTTGTTTAATACATTTGCCTTTTCTTTGACCTCCTCAGCATAGCCTCCTGCCTCCTTTATTAACCATACAATCTTTCCCTTGATCTTACTTTTCTCACTGATATACCTGAAAAATATCTTGTCCCCCTTCAATACTGTGTGAGCTATTCTTTTCTCAGCTTGTGCTTTGTCAGTTCTTACTGCCTTGTCTGCCTTCCTCCATTTCCCCAGATATACCACTCTGTTCTCCTCTCACTGGGACTTCTTATACCTTTTGAATGCCACTGTTTTTGCCCTTACCATTTCTGCCGCTTCCCTCTAGAACCATAATGGTATCTTCCTCCTTCTGGTTCAGTTTATCTGCCTGACATACATGTTTTTTGCCTTTACTATGCTGTCTTTTATTCTGGCCCATTTTCCCCCTTCCCTCCCCCTGCCAAGTCTTCTCGGAAGCATTTCCTTATCTTTGTAATGCCAAGCCTTCTGAAATCAAGGACCCTTGCCCTTGTGCAGCAGAATTTCACTGTTGTTCTTATATTAAACCATACTGTGTGATGTCCACTGGTCTCCAGAAGACTTCCTACTCTGACATCTGCCACACTGTCCCCATTCATGAGTACCAGGTCCATATAGGAGCCTATGCATGAATGTGTGCTGGGCACTTGCAGTTTGCACATTACCAGCCCACCTCGCTAGAGAACCATGGACAGGCACTAGGTGCACAGTGCACAACCACATGCCACTGCAGTGTGCCTGTCTGTGGCCCTGACCACCACCTTGTGCAATTGCAGGGGGCAGATCGAGGGACATAAATGGGCATCCTATCAGATGCCCATCCTGAGTCCCATTGTGAATCCTCTGATCTGCATGAACAGGGGATTCTGAGAAGGTGCAGGATGGCAAAAATAAACGTTTCTCAGTGAATGCTGATCTGGCTGCCACAGCCCACCCTGTCAGTTCAGAGGGCTAGGACAGCATGATAGGTGGGAGCTTCACCATCACGTAGCATGTGACAGTACTCAGTGGGGATCCCTGCTGCTGTATCATGTGTCACCCTCACCTGACAATCTGCTCATTTGTGATTGGTGCAGAATGTGGATACACCCCTGGAACACCTCCAATGAGAAGCTGCACAATTGTCAGGGGAATCATGTACAAAAGGGGCATGCAACCCTTCTGTGAATGCCACTGGGGGTCTGCTGTACACCAGTTACATGTAATTCTGACTTAATGTTGTTATGCACTGCAGATATGTGGCACGTAACAATCATCACATTTATGCATAGACCTCATACTGAGTATTTGGCTCTGGCAAGGTTTGAATCTGACATTTCCCTGTTCCCAGATTAAGCTTCTGAGGAAGGACTTGTTAGTCCAAAAGCTAAAGCACTTTGTTCTTTTTGTTACATCTATGTTGGTCCAATAAAAGGTATCAAATAATTTGCTTCTGGACCAGTTCCCAGGGCAGTGCTCTAACCACATCACACTGGCCTTGATTGGATGGAAGGAATAGTCTGTGAGACAATCAGATACCTTTACAACTCATATTTAATTCACTTATGAACTTAAAATGCCATCCAGTCAAAAATCTGAATATAGGATTTGAATAACCAGATTAAAGTCCTTCACCTACCACAGTGTAGAAAAACACATTCAATGAAATTGTAAGCAGATGAAGACAGGAAGATCCTACCAAGCTGAATTAGCAGCAAACTGCAGTGCATATGAATTCACTTTTACAGTAGTTAAAACAGAGATTTGTCTTTTTTTAGATCATGACATAAATGTTTACACAAAACAGCAGTTCCATTTACAAGCAAAAACCCATCATATTTTCACCCTACTACATGTTAGTGAACCAGGACATAACTTGATAACATTGTGTGCTGTTATAGGTCTTCCACCTTTCCCTTGCTTGGACTCTGCCTCCCGAATAGATACACTGACTCGAACAGTTGTTGGAAAAAACTGGTGAGCACTGAACTTTTTCTTGTACTTCATATCCAATAAAGTTCCCTTTTGAACATCTGCATAATGTAGAAACATACAAAAATAGATACTGACAACAGAAAAAGGCCATTGGTCCATCTAGCTTGCCTGTAATGCCCAATCCTGCCACCAAGACCATGTGTCTATACTGGATTTATGTCCACATTACCTGGCCCAATATGGTTCCATGTCTTCTGAGTGCTGGCATTTCTCTGCCGGAGAAGCGACAAAATGCAATAGCATGACCTGGGATCCACAGCGCCGTGAAAGCAGGGTGACAGGCGGGAGGTGGTACACAGAGTGCTGGTGTCCCAAACTGTCTCAGACTGGGGGAATCAAGGGTGGTAGCGGGGAACATGTCCTGAGAGTAACATGTCCTGTGGGGGGGAGGTACCCCAGGCAACATGTGGTACCAGCCGGTGTCTGGGAAGGATCCAATGGCCTGGGGCAGCATGCCACGGGACATGTGTCTGATGGTTGGTGGTGTGTAATCCTGCTATGGGTGGGTATCATATGGGGGTACTGTGGCCACCATGTGTGTGTGTGTGCCCTTTCTTGCATGTCCATCAGTCCTGTGGGGCACAATGGCATGCACCCTGCCTCACTGCCTCCCATTCTTGCCTTCCCGATGGTTGCTCCATTTGCGATCTGCTGGGGTGTGTGGAATATGGTGGGGTGCTCCCCTCACTGTTGCTGTCCATGCCAGTCAGCAGTTGTACAGTTTGTTGGATGCACTGATATGGTGCCATGCTTCATGCCATTGGCTAGATGCCCGTGCTCTATTTGCCGGCAGCAATTTTGCTGTTGTACTGGTATTATTCCTTGCCCTACTGCCTCCTCCTCCCACTTAATCATGAGGCCCCTAACTCTGTTCCAGCTGTATTTGAAGTCATTAATGGTGTTGCCTCAGCTTGCAGGCTGTTCCACGGTTCAACCACTCTCAATGTGAAAAGGAACTTCCTCACATACCTTTTGAATCTCCTTTCCACCAACTTCCACTTTTGATGTTAGTATAGTAAATGTATATAACTTATTTCATACTTAACCTTTAGGCTGCTGACAGAATTAGAATGTATAAGAATTCAGGACTTATATATCAGTCCATGGTAAAGCAAGGGTTAACATAAAGTTAAAAAAATAATACTTTTAATACTTAATACACATTTATACTTATTGGATCCTATTTTGGCCCAGTTAAGTATTCTTGAATATGCTCTCAATATACTAGCATTAACTGAGTATACTATTAATATTGTTAAAAGTGTAATTTTAGTGCATGCATGATCTGGTAGTTGTATAACATCCACTTCATGTCCTCATATTCCAAATATACTTTCAATGTATGGTAAAAAATGCTTTGCCATTTATTACTATTCTTATGTTATATTAGTAACAGAGAATTAATATCCTAAATATGCATAATGTAGTACTGGTTTTATATTTAAGGTACACTGAATACGGAAAGTAAATTAATCGTGTGATAGCAGTATATTGTCAGTATATATAAATTACATCAACCATGATACCCAGAGCAAATTATTTACTTGTTTTAGTACATTTATGATATGCTAAGGCCTATATTTGAATAATACTAGTAATAACCGAATAAGGTTACTGTTATTATGCTAACATGTTACTATTGACATATTTACAGTATGCTTACCATATAATAAACAGCACATTATTATCATGCTGAAAGTATATTTGAATATATATGAAAGTTTATTACAATATCTGTACTTGTATTTGTTCTAATTATTTGCCATGTACTGGGTCTAGGCCCCCAGGTCGCATCTGGAATCGAGTACGTTGCTCAGTATGCCTTCCTGGTAAATCTCATAAATAAATAAATAAATACTTTGCAGTTTACTATTTTTATGCTTATAGTATGACAAGTAGTATAATGTTACTGTGCAGCATCTGTATAATATTAAAGTGTTAAAAGTGTACTAAGTGATTTATTATTAGAATTCTGTCAGTGTACTACAATGCTTATATTAAATGTACTCTAAGTAGAGTCTAATTAAGCAATAATGCACAACAGGGTGTAGTATATCTCATGGGATATTGTCATGCCTTGGGTGGTTGGGCACAATGCCGCAGGCCGAGTGCGTCCAACAGCTGAGAAGTGACAATATCTCATGATACACCACACTCTGGAGTGCATTATTGCTATTATGAACTGGCGTAAATGTTGTTCCAGTAAAAAATTACAAAAACTTTTATAACCTTTTTGAAAGTGACATTTTTGTGGTGTTGGATGGATACCTTTTAAGAAAATAGTTCCTGGAAGGCTCTGGTCAGAAGGTGGCACTGCTGTAACTGGTGTTTCTGGAGGAAGTGCATCTGTGAACTCTGACTCTCCCAGTGCTGTATACTGTGGTCAGAAGCCAGGCAAAATATGTGTGCTGGGTCTTTCTTTCTTTCTTTCTTTCTTTCTTTCTTTCTTTCTTTCTTTCTTTCTTTCTTTCTTTCTTTCTTTCTTTCTTTCTTTCTTTCTTTCTTTCTTTCTTTCTTTCTCTCTCTCTTTCTCTCTTTCTTTCTTTCCATACAGGTTTTTGTATGTTTCCATGTCACTGGAGCCAAGGGAAGGGGAAAAAAGTCACACTTTGGAAACAGAGCCTATTGAGTAGCAGGGACACTTCTTGTCTTCGGAATAGATGTGTAAGTTACAAGGCCTCTATTTATCTTGGCCCTGGCAGCTGATATGATACATACAGGACAGTGTTAGATGAGGATTAAAAAAAAAACATGATAGAAAGTGGCTTTGTAAGCTCTACTGAGTGTGGCGAATGGGCAGTCGAGCGTGCGCCTTTGGACAGAGAGAGAGAGAGATAGATGGTAAAACATCAGGCAGAAACACTTCATTACAAAATAACTAGTGGGTTGGGTTGAATCCACAGAACTAAAAGAGAAATAGCTGGTTGTGGTTGTGGCAGTACATTTCTGCAGTCTAAATGAGGCTGCCAATAACAACATTCATTGCTATGAGCAGGGTCATAGGGGTGTTTGTGTGGAAACCCAACAAACAGAAGCGAATGTGTTTTGGGTAAAGTGAGGAGGCTGATGACGGGAGGCTTTTTGAAGCTGTGAGTATGTAGTATGATATCATCATGGCTTCAAAGATCTCTTGGCCAATCAGCATCCTCCATTTTTGGCAGCCAGTTCATAATTAAGCAATAATACATGACAGGGTGTGTGTCATGCTGGGATAACATCACATCTTGGGTGGTTGAAGCACAAGGCTGCAGGCCAAGTGTGTTCAACACTCAAGGAGTGGCATTATCCCAGACAACACACACACACACTGGAATGCATTATTGCTATTATACAATGGCTTAGTTTTAGACAGAATAAAAATTAATTAAAAATAAATTTTTTTCAGTTTCTCCACTAGGTGGCGCTGTCAGTATGTCCAGTAGGTTGACTCTCTCTTTGTTGTTTTCTACCTCCCACTCCTGGTCACTGGCTGGCTCTCTTGCTTGTCCATCCCCCCCCCCCCAGTTACTATCCCAGCCATACCTCTCAACCTTTCAGCATTAAAAATCATAGCAAATTACCAGAATGTGGAGCACTTTCTTATTTTATGGAATAAAATGTGTACAAATAGTGGACCCCATATAATTAGTGATAAGGAATGTTTCGGTCAACTTAGTTCAATAATTCAATAGGTTGTGTGTCCAGGAATAGCTCTAACATTATTATGAACATCAGTAAACCTATGCAGAGCAACGGTAAATCTGAATGTGAAAATCATAGCTCTATGTGAAATTCAGAGCAGTTGAGAGGTATGATCCCAGCTTTTGTAGAAGAAGCAGTGATGCTTTTTAAAATAAAGAAGGGCATGCCACTCAATTCCTGACTGTCCACAGTCTTGGACTCCCCATTACTCAAAGCATACCAAGGAAAACATGGCTTTTGGTTTTTTTGGTTTGGTTTTATCTCAACAATCATAATTTCTGCAATTGGAGCAGAGTGAGGGAGAGTTACAGCCGCAATGACCGGGAACGTAGCAGGTACATAATGAAGCAGCTAACTGAAAGGAACAGCCACGTGCTGTCCTTTTGAAGTACCACTCACTGTAATGCTGCACAGAGTTGTGGCTTATTTTAAATGGCAAAAATAGATAATGCAAGAAAGAGAAACAAACAGGAAAGTAAGCGGATTCTTGAGTGAGCACTGTTGGAAAGGGACAACTATTCACTGTCCATGGTGGGAACTGCTCGCTCAGTTTCTCACTTGGTTGTGATCATTATGTGAACAGGAAAAGTAAAAAAAAAAACTAATATTGTAAGAAAGGAGATTTTTTGTGTGTTTTTTAGGGTGTGGACACATTGTGATAAGCTGGGAGGCAGGTTGAGAGCAGAGTGGGGCAGTGTGAGTCTAGCACATGAAGCTGTGTTGTGAGCTCCACCTTGGCAAAGGTTTATAATGGAAGGTTAACCAGAAAAACAAAATTTGTGGTTTGGTGGTACTTTTCACTATTGAGTTGGGGGTCCACCAAGTCCTGAAATAAACAGTTCATTTCAAGGGGGTGGGTATGAAGTAAGGGCAGTTTTGGGAGGGAAGCGTGTTGATACTGGATATGTGGTGCAGTGATTTTTATTTTATTTTTTAATTTTTTCATGCAGTCATGTGTGCTGGACCTTAATACAGTGATGTTATGCTTATATGACATCATTGTTCCAGGCAAACACTGACCAAGCAGAACCCTAGAAATGTCTTTGCCATTGTGTAATTATATGAGTTATATAATAAAAATATATTATGTAGTACATGATTTCTGTTCTGCAAGTATACCTTCATTTTACTCTATGTTTGATCTTTTAATTTGCATAAAGTCAAATATTTTTATGTAAAAATATTTCTATCAACACTTTATATATGCAATATATATTAGAATTTGTAAAGTTATTAAATCTCCATCTTTTTTTTACCAGTCATTGGATTGCATTAAATGTTCAAAATATGCACGTTCCTTCAAATGTTTGTGCTCTGTAATACTTGAATTTTATGTTATTCACTAAATACACACTGCAATTTCTACTTTCATTTTAAATCTCTATTTTTTAACCAAAGCACATTTTGTCACATTTCTTATGTCAGAAACATTGTGCATAATAATTATATTGCTTTATTAGAAAACAGTCATAAAGCACTGTACTACTACATGTTAAATACAAGCATGTATTGTGCCCTACACACCGCGTAACACTTTTTACAGTGCACATTTTGAATGCTAGGAGTGAGATCATAACCACAATTATATTTCCACAGAAGGTGACACACATTAATTGCTGAGCAACACTGGAAGCTGTAAACTACTTTGTGTTTTGTTGCATTTCTATTACATGCGAGATAATTATAATGTAATTGAAGAACATTTGGCAAAAGACATACTGTAAGTAGAAAGAAATAATGTGACCTAATGGGAATTGAACCCAGGCCCCCACAAGACATCCCAGTGCTCTAACATCTGATCTACAGGCTCATATTGTTGCATGCAGGGTTTCAAGACATACTTCCTTTCTTTGGTATTGGAAATCCTGCACCTAGGAACAGTAAAGTTTATAATTAGATGGTCCAACCATGTGAGCCTGTAGCTTAGTGGTGAGCACATCATGATGGTATTCTGGCTATGGTGGGTGCCCTATGGCTACAGGGACAGTAGGAAGTAAGATCAAGCTATGCATACAGTAGGTTTAAAAACTACTTAATCCTCATCAAAAAATTTAAAGAAGGGCTATTTTAGGTCCTGCCCAAACAACAGATGGCATCATCAGCTCTTTAAAGAAGTTTTCAGAGCTACAAGTTAGGTAAGGGAACCTATACTTTTGTTTTGTTTGTAGAGGTGTGCAAAAATTAAAAAATTTCTCATGAAGAATTTAAGCGAAAGTTTGACTCTTGCTTCCACAAAAGTTTGAAAATCCTTTTCTGAACTTTAACGGTAATTCCACCTGCCTTGCACCCTATGTTATACTGAGTGTCTAGTGCCCCACCACCACCATTTGCTGATTGCTGCTCAGTGCCCTATTGCCTGAAATAAATAAAATAAATCCCTGGTGGCTTGTGGTCCCTCCCCCACCAGATCACCTGCTCATGTCCGGTAGTAGTCACTAGGTATTCCATGCTGTAACTACCCCCATCCCTCTCCCCCTTATAATAAAATATTTTTTCCCTGGTGGTCTAGTGAACTCCCATCCCTTCCTATCCCCAATCCCCAGTATGCAGTTTTTTTTTTTTTTTTACTTACTCACTGGTGGTCTAGTGGCCCCCCCACCCCCCACAGGTAGTGTCCCGCCCAGTTTCCTCCCATCTTGAAACTGAGCAGGTGATCAGCTGTACTCTACTCCATGGCCAACCACCCACTGAGATGTCAATGAATGAGTGCATGCTGTACAACCATGCACTCATTCATTGACAGCTCAGTGGGCAGCCAGCCATGTAGGAGAGCAGAGGGCTGTGCTGGTCGTCCGCTCCATTTTGGGATAAGGGAGTAGGGTGGGACAGTATCTGCTGGGGTGGGGAGCAGGGGTGACACTAGACCACCAGGGAATAAGTAAAAAAAAACAAATAAAAAAAACTACATACTGGGGATTGGGGATAGAAAGAGAAGGAGGTTCACGAGACCACCAGGGAAAATATATTTTACTGTATGGGGGAGAGGGATGGGGGGTTACATCACTGACTACTAGTCACTACTACTGGACATGGGCAGGGGATCAGATTGGAGCAGGGATAGCCAGCCACTGGGGGGGTTACTGACATGTTGAGCAGGAAAGAAAAGGACAAAATTTCACCCCAAACATTTGGAAGTTTTCCAATCTGCCAGAGGCTGAAGCTTGGAAAATTCTGCAAAAGTTGCCAAATTTCACAAAAGTTCTGCTAAGGCGGAAATGGCAACTTTCAACACCTTTATTTGTTTGCACTGATGAAACAGTGTGGAAAAGTGCTGTTTAGGGGTATTTCCAGGGCATTTATTGATTATCATATAACAAAAAAATGTATCCATTTTCAGAAATCATAATTATTATGTCGCATTAAATTGAATTCGGTCATCATGCTGATGCCTTCCGCCTCATTGATTGAATGCCTTTCCCTCCTTTCAATGATTTTTTGCATTTTGTTTAGCAGTGCTTTCTTCTTGTTTAAAATGAAAGGTGCAGTTAGGCTCAGTACTGATGACTACACAGTGACCCTGTTTTTCTCCTTTTTTTACTGCATCCTTTCCTGTAGGAGCATGGACAATGCTGTCAACAATGTCATTGTGCATGCTTACATACAGGGGGCTCAATTTCAAAGATCTCTCAGAACAATACAAGTTGCATTGCTCAGGGATGCTGCAAAATCTGAGTCTGCGAGGGACCCTGCATCCAATTCTGTACAAAACAGGGTCCTGGTGGCAAGCTCCCCAGGTCTGCCATAAGTCATCTGCTGCTGCAATTTGCTGGCACACCTGCAGGACTTGCCACAGGGATCTGCCCCCCCCGGCATGGTGCAATGGTAGTGGGGCCAGGATGGTGGTGGAGGGGTGAAGCTGCTGAACAGGAGGGGGAAGGGTGTAGATGGGGCATATGAAGTGTCATGGGATGAGGGTCAGGTGGACAGCTGGGTGGCAGCAGCAGTGTTGGCACCCAGCCAAGTGCATGTGCATGGGATTGCATGTACAGTCCAGTAATGGTACCATGTAAAAAGTAAGTAATATCCTTAGTAGTCTAGTGGCCACCCAGATCACCCCCAACATCATTCATGTCATAGTCCCTGGTGGTCTAATGGACCCCCACTCCCAGCCCTGAAATGCCCATAAATAAACAGGTTCCTGAAACCATTCTTTGGTGGTCTAGTGGACTCACAACATGGCAGGTAGTGACCATCACCCCCGCTCCACCATCCTGAGCCGGCAACTGGCACAGACCTCCTCTCACCATGATGCTAGTCACCATCTGAGCTGCCACTGAACTTGTACTGTATACAGTACATGCTCATTGATTGACAACTCCTTTGAGCTGTCTACCAGTGAGCATGTACTGTATCCAGTACGCGATTGATGACAGATCAGTCAGTGGCTGGTTATGGTAGTGAGAGGAGGGCTGTTCTAGTCACCAGCTTTGGGTTCGGGATGGGGAGAGTGGTGGTGGGCACTACCTACTGGGGTGGGGGTGAGGGTCAACTAGGCGACCAGGGAATGGTTTCATGAACCTGTTAATTTATGGGCATTTTGGGGCTGGGGGGGCACTAGATAACCAGGGAATGATTTTCTTAAGTTATTCATTTAATGGCAGATTGGGGCTGGGTGGTGGGGGGTCCACTAGACTACCAGGGACTATGACATGCACAAGGTTGGGGAGATTGGGGATGGGGGGCTGCCAGACTACCAGGGATGTTACGTACTTTCCACATGGTACCACTACTGGATTGTACATACAGTTCCATACACACACACACAGCCAGGTGCCAACAGTGCTGCTAACACCCAGCTGTCCTCCAACTCCCCCTATGCCACATCCCCTGCACCAACTGTAGCTGGAAACCATTGTCTGATCCCCTTCTACTGGTGCAAGTCTCTTAGACCACTTCCTGGCTGGTCTAAGAGGTGCCCTTTGCTACGCCCAAGTCTGGGCTTTTAAAATCTGAAAAATGGGGAAGTTGCAGCCCTGCCATAGCACCAGCCCCCTTATGACCTGGCACACCTGGTTGCTTGCTGCAACCTAGGCACAAGGGGGATTTGGCACAGCTGCATTGGATCTGACACAGGCTACCATTTAGAATTGTGTTTGACACAAGTTGTGACGTAAGTCAACCCTTGCATCAAATCCTTGTGTTGCTGGTCCCTTGCATCAGCCTATAGATTTTGAAAATTGAGCCTGGAATGTCAACAGATCTGTTGCTTTTCCTTATGGGAATCAGTATTTTCATTCTCCTTGTCCTCCAACCTCTGTCAGGGTTCAGGCTTGTTCTAGGTGCCACAACCCTCCCTCCCAAGAGGATGACCACAGTTCTTTGTGCACTGTGTATTGTCAAATGCCCTGGTATAACCTCAGAAGCACTGAACTCACTTTGTGTCTTTGGCACCAGAAGTGGTAGTGCTACCACCCTGCAGGTGCAACTGCATAGCACATTACATCTTCATAAGCTCTTTACTCCACTTCAACTATAGCTGTTTACATCCTCTGTTCAATTTTTTTTAGTACCCATTGAGCCTTTTTAAACCAATTACTTCCTAGCTAAGTTGTTATCAGCTGTGCACTGCCCCACCTACAAGACTAGAAATTTGTTGTAAAAAGTTGTGTTTTCCTTAGAATACCATATCTCATGATTTGGTATTCCATCTTGAAAAGTGGTCAATGAACTCTATTTGTTTCTTTTCATTATTTTTAATTATTTACTACTGAAAAATATCACAGCACTTATTCTGCAGGTCTACCCATCAAGATCTTTTATTTTTTAATAAAATGTATTTGTCCAAAAATGTTCTTTCTGCCAATCCACGGGAAAAGTGGTACCTCCACTGCTTGAGGCTCCGATGACCTAGGTCCATGAGCAAGCTCTGGGCATTGGAGGGTCATTGGAGGGTCAACTGGTTGGAGGAGGATCAAGTGCCCAGGGGAATGTTCTTCTACTCTGGGGAGAGGGTGGTGTGATAGCTGGTGTAACAGCTGGTGCATGCTGGACCACTAGCATTGGCTGGGGGGGCAGGACATCGGCAGCCCCAAAAAGAGGCAAAGAGCAGCAGACATCAGGTACATCATGTGTGGAAGTCATGTCATGTCACTTTAGACATCATTGCATGCACGCACCTTAGTGGCGGGACAAGAAAATCGAAACAATGCATCCTGGATGGCAGGTTGAACACTGACCCTCCTCAGGCCCTGCACCAGTGGCCCAGGCATCTCCCCAACTGGATCTTTCACAAGTGGGTCAAGAGGACTCCCTGCCAGCTCACCACAAGGGGAGGCTGTGGTGAACTCAAAGAGGGTAAGTCCAACCAACTGAAGTTGAGTGATGGGATTGTGGGGGACAGTGTGAGCAGGCTAGACAGGACAGGTAAGTGGTATGTGCAAACTTCGGTGTCTAGAGTTGACTCACCACACCTCATTAGGTCCAGTTTAAGAGCATGACAATGACCCTGCAAATCAAGTGCCACTCATAATGCCATAGCCTCCTCTCTGCCCACTGCATCTTGAGTGACTTCACTGTGTGGTGGTGTTTCAAAGTCCAGGAAAGATGCAGTGGGAGTTATTAAGAAATGTAAAGAAACGCATTTTGTTGTGGTAACCTCAGT
Source organism: Neoceratodus forsteri (assembly GCA_016271365.2). Classification (NCBI taxonomy): domain Eukaryota; kingdom Metazoa; phylum Chordata; order Ceratodontiformes; family Ceratodontidae; genus Neoceratodus; species Neoceratodus forsteri. Next base: position 88,064,087 of record CM057453.1, read on the forward strand.
ATAGTGTGCAGTTCTGTTTGGGATCAGAATCAAACTATAGCTACATCATCACATTCTACAGAGTGTTAACAATCATAAAAAGTGTATTATAAACTAGGTACAGTTTGAGGCCTAAGGGATGTTGACAGTGTCCCTTTAATGTTAGATTTTAAGCTTGCAATGGGTATAAATCAAAAAAGTAGATTCTGACAGTGAAGTAAGGTGTGAAATGACTTAAACACATATAATTATTGATTCAGCTAAATAACCAAATGGTGGCAGCCACTTAAAAGCAGGGTAATAAAAAAAATCAGCATACAAAATGGGTTACCAGCTGTCAATGTTTAGAGTTCCGTGTACAATTTTTGTTATACATGGAATACCAAATAGCAGAGCATTTAAAGTCCTGACCCAACATTTTTGGATGCATGCAAGTTAGGTGTGAGGACACCTATCAGTCTGTTCTAACTCAGGACTCCTTCATAAATGAGTACTGTTCATTGGAGATTTTCCAGGTCAAACAAAAAAATGCAAATATACAGTATAAGCAGGGTTTCCGGTTTTAGGTGTTTATTAATCATGAAAAAAGGTGTTTATTTTTCAGCTTTTCTCACTCCCTTTTCAAGTAGCAAAATTCTGTGTATTCTGGTGTAAATAAAAAAATCATTAGACAATTTCAGTTTTTATCTGTGTTTATTGTAATAATTTTTTTTTAAAAAGCACAGTGTGCATTGATGTTCATGTTCAATAAATATCAAAAGTAATTAGAATTGCACATAACCCCAGTATTAGCACATACTGTAATAACATTAAATGCTAAATTTGTTATAATAAATCATGCAATGCATTTTCAGTGCTTGTTTAGACATTTTTCTTCTCTCTTTCCTGGCTGTAAATGCCCTGATCTCTGAAAAGGCCCTCTCTGCATTAACACTAGAGACAGGCAGTGCAAGAATTGACTGAACACATTCACTCAGTTCTGGCCATTGCTTCATTTAACCCCTCCAAAATGTGTGCACTTCTAATTCAATGTTAGTTGGCAATGGTTCTGCAAAGTACTCATCAAAAGGTACACGTAGTAATTCAGTATCATGTTTGTTAAAAGTATCAAAAATAAATACATAATTTTCAAAGTTAGAAGAGAATTCATTTTTTCTAAATGGATCAAACACTTAAACTGTATAAGCCTGATGGCACATTTGTATTTTATTGACTTGTATGCCACACATTTTGCACTATATAATATACCACAGGTTGTCTCATGGCACACATTGTAATGTTATCAGTATCTCTCACCAGTAAGCATATATGAAGCATTGTGTGTCCTAAAAAGAAAATGTTGTTAAATAGTCACTGCTTTTGCTTTGATGTGACAGTATGCTGATGGATGAGCATAAGTCATCTGAATCTTCTGCTTTACCACTCAAACCTGTGTGGTACTGCAACAGAGCACTTGCCCCTATATGACAATATTATGCAAAGCAATACACCACCTGAATTGTTACCAAAGTTTGCTGAATAAGCAAATACTTCAGGTAGCATTTTACTTTGAATAATAGTGCCATAAGTACCATTGCTGTTCTGCAGTACCCTAAACTGTGTTGAATATTAGTATGACTACCACTTTATGTATTCATTTGCATATCTCCTACATGGACGGCCACTCCTCTGTATGAGAACATGATAGACCATGATGGAATCAATGTCTTCTTACCTGTTCCCTGAATGTCTCCTCTTTGTCCAACCATTCAGAAGCATGTCCTGAAGAGTGTTAAGAATGAGATGTTGAAGATGATGATGATGATGATGATGGTGAAGGTAATGGATGATATTTTGAAGACACAAATGGATGTGGAGATGACGTTCGTGAATAGTAGCCTAAACTTGAAGGTGAAATGGGAGATGAATTGTGTAGACAGCATTTTGAAGTAGAAGGGTAAAGCTGTGATGACAAAGTAACATTATCACATTTGTTGTCTGACTTTCTTATCAGTGAGTTGTTTCAAGCAGCACACTAGTTGTGGCAACTCTAGAAAACAAACAAACTCCAAATTAATGAAAATATAATCAACTGTTGTTTATTTTACTTTCTGAATAGTAGCAAGGTCAAATATTGCTTCAATATTCCATAATTATTTGTCGTGGATGCATTGCTGTTCAACCTAATTGTTTCATTTATGCAGTATGTCTATGTTGAAATACTGCAATTATCTGTCTATCATTTGTACAAGTGAACTGTTTATGAACATGTACTCCACAAGCTGGACCTGTCATTCTACCTTAACCAGTGCCAATGATAAGTTGAGATGTGAATGCATCCAAAAATCACAGCCTACATTTTAGTCCCATCTATCAGCTCATGTTTTGACTACCTGAACAGGGTCTTTTTTTTTTTTTTACAGTAAGTTCATACAAGTTACATTTCACAGACTGCGTAACATTTTGAGTTCTTACGTCTTCATTTCTTCTGTCCTGTTTCAGTCACTTAACTTCTGCTTGCAGACATCTTACTCCCTCTATTAAGCTGGTCTTATGGGTTGTATATTGTTCCCCTATACTGTCTTCATTAAAGAACTATATAATATGGAAAGAAGTACATGGAACTACAAGCAGATAATGGCATCTGATAGAGGAAGAAGATTAGGAAACAAAGATGAATGATTTCCAAATGTCATTTTGTTTCAAGTCTTTTTTTGTTTTAATGAAAATCCTTCAGTCATTAATATCAGCAGAGTAGAGATGTTTGTGTCATCTCATGCGGAGGGGAAGGGGAGGTGGATGAGCAATTGTAAAACCTGATAGTTTCCTTTTCTGTTCATGGCCACCTGTCTGACCATATCAGTCAGTGCATATGGAGCAGCTAGGGGATAATGAAGAGTGCTGGGTGCCATGCACATCCACTCAATTGCATTCATATGTGCACATGACATGATTGAGTCTGATGTCCAGTAGTGATCAGAGAAAAAAAGTGTAAACATACCTGAGCATGCATGATGTCACTTCTTTTTTTTTTACAATTTTTGCATTTTGTTTTCTCCCCCGCCGGGACCCCAGCAGACACATGTGTGCAAGTGCATGTAGATGTACCCGCATGCCAGGTACTGACTTGACCCCTTCCACCCCACCCCTGGCAATTGCCTGCCAGCCTCTCCACCTATGCCTTCCATTGGACCTCCACCCAATGGGAGCGGAACTATGGGGGGACAAGCAAACTCCACTGTGAGAGGAGAGCTGCCTCTTGGTTGCTCAATCCTGCTCCCTCCCTCCCTACCCCCCATGCCACCTCCTGACAATCTGAGGTCATTCCCAAACCCAGATCACTGGTGCGACGGGAGGTAAGGTGTCCAGATGTTACTTCTTCAATGTCTATGACTATCTCTTCCTAACACCAAAGTTTGTGGACTGTAGTGGGGCTGCCCTTACCCCCAATGAAATCTATTACATCAGCACAGATGGATAGAAGAAATGAAGACATAAGAACTCAAGACATTATGCAGTCTATGAAATGTGACTTGTGATGCATGTTGTTCCCATTTCCTATGATGACGTATGCACCATATACTGTGATTTCATGGGTGGCATGGCACAGTAGATTGTGTATAAACATAAATTTAAAAAAAAATCCATCCATATCCACACTGCTAATATGCTTTCAAATAGTATATGCATTACCTATACTGATTCTGAAATACCTTTCTCAAGATCCTTACCAAAAATTACTGACAAGCCCAACAGTTACAAAGCTTCAACAGTCAAGTAAGCATCTTTTTCCATTAAGATATTATTGCGCTTAGAAAATGGGCAACTGTATTGCATGTGTTTTTTAAAAAATAATTTTTATCTTTGAATGCTGTGACTCTGAGCTATTTGATGTATTTTGTCATAAAATAGTTCCTCCACCTAGTCCTATCAGTGTTCCTGTAGTTTTCAGTTTGGAGCAGGTTGCCATGGTCCCCCATCTCACCCCCACACACACACACACACACACACACACACACAGAGGGCTTAACATTGCTTTTGTTTAACCTTTTTGATTTATTAATTATTTTATTCAGTGGGGGGGGATTTGTTTGTTAGTTTTCTGTTTTTGCCACTGGTTATACTCAGATTTTTATTGCGATCGCCTGGAACTGAAAAGCAGCTGCCGCCTTGTTTCATGCATAGCAGGAGACTCGCGAGTGTGTTACGCTAAATTTATGGACATCAGATACAAAATTTTGAGTGTTATTGGGAGCAGAGCTGGCATATACAGTATGTCGCGTGGGTAAACTGCTAATAAAAATGAAGCAAAATGTATTTCTTTGGATCGCACCTCTCTCCGATTTACAAAGCGCGGTACTTGTATGCAGTTGGACTTTACAGTTAGTGAGGAGAGCTGCAGTTTCAAAATGAATGAATCAAAAATTAGGCAAAGAACAGAGGTTATGGGTGGGTGGATATGATGTGGAGCAGGTGAAACATATTAGAATGAGGAGCAGAAATGCATGGGCGGGCAAGCTGCCACGATATGGAAAAGGTGAACATATTGGAAACTGGGCAATGAGTGGAGGTGGCGGGTGTCCACACTCTGCATCAGGTGAAATATATTAAAAATGAGGAGTAGAGATGGTGGACGAGCTGCTATGATGTGGAGAAGGTGAATTAAAAGCCAGTGAGGAGCCTAGGAGGTGGCGGTGATGATGTGGCTAACACGAGTAAGGAAAGGGAACATTGTTTAACCGAGTAGGGATGGAAGATCTGTATATTTTGTAGTAGGAGGTGGAAGGAAGATGAAAACTTAAGCCGGCACAAAGCAGGTTATTTGTGAACATTTAGTGGTGTTTTTGTGAAAATTGATTGAGGATTGCTGACGGGACGGGGTACAGACCGAGATGGGGAGGGCTGCCGACAAGTATAATAGGTGGTTTAGTGCCGCTTTCAAATTAACTACTGTAGGTTTTTTTGTTTTGTTTTTTTTCTTTTTTATGGTAAAATTGTGGTCATGGTTATACCCCACATCTGTACTAGGACTGACTCGCTATGGGAAATATCTCTCACTAAGCCAGACAAAAAAAATGGCGGTGATTTGAAATTTAAATTAAGTTGGTACAGCCAATTAGGAAGCAGAGTGGGCACTAGGATACTTAGTGGGTGAAGTGGCACTGTAGACTGGTACTTTTAATTTCCTGGACATCTATTGAAAGTTAATGTACCCCCCTGGCAAGGGTACTAGCCAATCAGATGCCAGGAAATAAAAAGCCCATTTTCTAAAGGGTAAATATGTATCACCTCATAGCAAGTGTTGGATTGAGGGAAAATTTAGATCTGATAAAAATAGGTGTCTCTCAGCTGCCAAGCAGGGCTTTTGTTGGACCAACTGAAGCACACAATATCACCTTGTAGGACTGGTGAGCTTCCTGTCCAAGAACAGATGCTGCTGCATATGCTGGAGCAAAATGTTATCCACTGATGGTGCTGATCAGTGCACACAGCAGCCTTTGTGCACCTGATTCTTTCCCCAAGCCTGCTAACAAAAAGTTTTTCGCCACTATTGCAGCACAATACAAATAAGATTTGTGAATGTACAACAAAAATTTAAAACAGTTTGTGTGTTCATCTTGGGGTGGATCAAAATGACAAGGATGGTTATCCTGTAAAAAAGGTTTGGCAAGCTCAACCCATCACATTTACAATATAGTTCTACAAGATTTAAAGGGGTGCACCTGGCATGTGACCAAACAAAAGCGTACAATTAAGGTACCAGGGTCCCCCTCCACTCTGCTGCTTTAAAAGCCTACAATGTTTTCAAAGAACACCAACATTTTTACTTGATTTTAGATTGTTAGAGGGGTTCTTGATCTCATGTTTCAGCTGAATTATAATAAGCCTGATCACTGTGACAAACTGACCTCATCACTGGTCAGGGAAAAAGGCATCACATTTTACCTTGCCATTCTGAGCTCTGGTTTTCCAGCTTTATCTATATCTTATGGAGAATCCACTCACTGGCGTCATTGCTTATATCATGTGCCCTTGTCAATTAGAGTTTCACTGAGGGAGTTCATCAATTAGGAGAAGGCCACAGTTCACCTGCGTGCAGTTCAGTAAAACGGGTTTGGCAAGCTCAACCAACCACATTTACAATATATTTTTACAAGATTTAAAGGGGTGCACCTGGTGTGTGACCAAACAAAAGCTTACAATTAAAGTACCAGCCCCCCCCCCACTCTGCTGCTTTAAAAGCCTGAATGTTTTCAAATAGCACTAATATTTTTACTTCTTTTTAGATTGTTAGAGGGTTTCTTGGTCTCATGTTTCAGCTGAATTATGATAAGCCTGACCACTGCGACAAAGTGACCTCCTTATTGGTCAGGAAAAAGGCATCAAGTTTTATATCACCATTCCAAGCTGTGGTTCTCCTGCTTTCTCTATACCTTATGGAGAACCCACTCACTGGCTTCATTGCTTATATCATGTGCCCTTGTCAATTAGAGTTTCACTGGGGGAGTTCATCAATTAGGAGAAGGCCACAGTTCACCTGCGTGCAGTTCAGTAAAAAGGGTTCGGCAAGCTCAACCCATCACATTTACAATATATTTTTACAAGATTTAAAGGGGTGCACCTGGTGTGTGACCAAACAAAAACATGCAATTAAGGTACCAGTGCCCCCCCCCCCCACACACACTCTGTTGCTTTAAAAGCCTACAATGTTTAAAAATAACACCAATATTTTTATTTGTTTTTAGATTGTTAGAGGGGCTCTTGGTCTCATGTTTCAGCTGAATTATGATAAGGCTTACCACTGCAACAAAGTGACCTCCTCATCATTCTGCAAAAAGGCATCGTATTTTACATTGCCATTCGGAGCTGTGGTTCTCCTGCTTTCTCTATACATTATGGAGAATCCACTCTCTGGCTTCATTGCTTATATCATGTGACCTGACCAATTAGAGGTTCACTTGGGAGCTCACCAATTAGGAGAAGGCAACAGTTCTCCTGCATGCAGTTCAGTGAAAATGGTTTGGCAAGCTCAACCCATCACATTTATGGTTGTCCTCCCTGTAGGAGGCTGTTTCTGTTTTGTGTGAGTGGGGGTTAGACACTGCATATGTCTTGCCTGAAGCTGTGTGGAAGATTACCGTCAGCACCCTGATGGACACACCAGTAATTACCTTGAAAAATATGCTGACAATGTCCTACCTGCACAGATGACAGCTTGCAGGCACTCCTTCACCAACCATGTTTTACATTTTGAAAGACATTAATCTTCTGGAGACTGTTCGAAGGAGAGCAATGAAGATGATCATGGGCCAGAAGGGTAAAACGTATGAGAAGTTGGAGGCCCATACTACGTACTCCCTGGAGGAGATGAGATAGAGAAGGGACATGATTGAGACCTTTAAGTATTTGAAAGGAATAAATATGGTGGATAAAGAGGATCTCTTTCAGCTAAGTGGCAAATGGAACATGAGGGGACAGAGGCTTAAGCTGGATGGTGGAGGTTTAGGAGGGAATGGAGAAGATGGTGGCATGTTGGAATGCACTGCAAGAAGAGGTGGTTTCATTGAAGATGATGGGTAGATTTAAGACAGGCTGGGATAGAGTTATGTGGAAAATAAGGGCCAAGGGAGGTGCAGATGGAGGAGATGAGTGGATTGGGGAGCAGTGGCTGTACCTTACCCGAGGGCCCTGCAATACTAGCAGACTAGAGAGATCGAATGACCTTATTCTGTTGGCCGCTTTGTATGATTGCATGTTCCTGTCTCTATATTAAACCAAACTGTGCAGTGTTGACTGGTACTGAGGGGACTGTCCACTGTGACGTCTACAATGCTGTCCCTGTTTGTAAGCAACAGGTCCAGCACTGCTCCATCCTTAGTGGTTTCTTTGACTAGCTACCTAAGTAAAGTCCCTTACAGTGAGTCAATGATGGCCCTACTTCTTGCCAAAGTTGCAGTTGGAAAGCTCCACTCTGTGTCTGGCAGATAAACACAGAAACATAGAAGATGATGGCAGATAAGGACTGCTTGGCCAATCCAGTCTGCCTTCTGATTGAAGCTACCAAATAACAGCACTTCCCCCCTTACTTGTCATTTTATTGATGGCTTCCTCAAGTGCCTTATCCAATTCTTCTCCTTTTGATGGAGGTCTGCAGACTACTCTGGTATGGCTAGCGGCCCTAGAGCCTGTCTCCAAGATCTCTAACATTACTTCCAGTCCCTCCATTTCCCTTGGATTGCCTTGCACCTCTGTGAACTTCATTCCCTCCCTCATACATAATATAAACCCTCCTGTCCTCCCTTTAACCTGTCTCTCCTGAACAGAGAGTAGCTTGGTATGGTCATCCCAGTCATGGTTCTCCATGCACCGTGACTCCATTATGACCACAAAATCATGGTCATTCTCCGCCATAATGGCTTCCATGTCTTGAAGTTTGTTTCCAGCACTCCTTGCATTGGCACACAGGACTATCCACACCTTACTTCCCTCCTGCTGCTTCCTGCACTTCCTGCTTGTGTTGTTCCCAGAAGCTCTCCAGACCCACTTCTTCTCTTTGTGCCTTCACCATTCCCTGTCTCTTTCAGTCCTTAACCCCTGCTTACCTAATTTATTCCTCTCTTTTCCTCTAGCTTGCCTTCACCCCTGCCTTCTTGCACCCCTGTTCTAGGAGAATTTACTCCCTTCCCTCCCTATAGCCCCATCATCTAGGGGGGGCACTTTTTTCCTCACTTGATTTTACTGCCTTTCCCTAACTAGTTTAAATACCCATCCAAGTAGTAGTTAAACCTCCCAACCAGGACTGCAGCACCCTTCATAAAAGTTCATTACGGATTGTAACCTCCGTCAATAATACCAAACCCATGAATAAGACTGAGTACTCTGTTTAGATGCTTTCTCAAGCTAATAATGTCTTTCTGCTGTGATGATGTAAATATTGTCACCCAGATACTGTAAATAATGCCTGTAAATATCTACATCCAAATACTGTAAATAATGTCTGTGACAAATGTCTGTAACACATGAAATTATTGTTATACCCTGTCTGTATTAGTTTCTGTCTTACATATGACGAGGTACCTTTGTAAATGAGCTTCTGGCTCAAAGGTTGTAAACCCGATATATCAAATAAATAAATAAATAAAATGCAGGCCATCTCCCTTATTGAGGCCCATATTCTCCCAGGCTGGGCCCCAGTCTCCAATGTAGCCAAAGCCGTTCTCTGTGCACCATGCCATCAACCAGTTGTTAAATGCTCTGGTGTGGAGTGTCCTTGCCTCTCCCTGGCCACACACAGGTAGCATCTTGGCAGAAGGCACCATGCTTTTCACCTGTCTGATGCCCTTCCCCAACTCTCTAAAATTACCCTGAATTATTCCTACCTTGTCCCTTGCCAGGTCATTTGTCCCCAGATGGGCAATGACATCCCGCTCCTCTCCTGCTGCCCATCCAATCCTCTAGATACGCTTTTCATCCCTCAAAGCCAAAGGCTCCCCTCCTTGGATCCAGATACCTCACCCATTGTGCTTCCTTTATCTCTAAACACTGGCTTGGCTCCTTCCCCTTATACTTGGCTTCCCTCTTCACCATCCCCTACCACTTTCTACCCCCTTTGCAACTCTGGCTGTCACTGTCTTGCACTAAACACAAGGAAATCCACTGCTGGTCAAGCTGCCTTGTCCTTCCAGTTCCCCACACTTCGAGGTTATATCCCCTTGCTAACTGGTCTGCCCCTCTAACCATTTGCTCACCTCTCTCCTTGTGACTTCACTACTCACTCCTGTAGTTACCGCTGATACTAGACCTAGGGGTGTTGCCCACTACCCCCTACCCCTGATCCCCCATTTGCTCCCCCTTTTGTTTTGCACCTATACTAGTGCAGTCCCCTTCTCCACCCTCCCTTTCCCACAACCACTCCCCAAACTCAGTATTGTGTTCTGCACATTGCACATGTAAGTACTCTCCAGCACTTTATTGTATTGTAGTGCAATTTACTTACACAATTGCTATTTAATGCTTACTTACCTATTTGTAATAATTGTATTTGTATTTATTGTTCTTAGTGTACTCTGTTCCTCCCTTCCCCCAGCCCCAGAACACCCAGATACAAGCTGTTGCCAGCTCAGCAAGCCTTTCCTGGTAAAACTTTTGAACTAAATAAAGGGGACGCCCGATGGCTTTGCGGAAGCACTTTGCACTTCCATGCCAGTGACCCAGGTTCTGATGTGAACCTGTGTCTGTTGGGCTGAGTCAGTCAGGCTTGGCAATGCTCTCTGAAGGAGAGTGAGCCTGCTGGAGAAGAAGATAGCTCAGCTCCAATGCAACAGTGACCCCTCTTGGTGAGTCAGGGAGCTTGCACCCTCAAGAGGGGTGACTCATGCCATGAGCGTGCTGCTGTTGAGGTTGGCAGAGACTTTGCTGGCCATTTGGGCTAGTAGGAGGGACATAAGGATAAAAATGGAGCCTGGAATACATGAAGCCTTCTTCACTTCTTGCAACATTGCCCTGGGATGCCTTGGCTGAAGTTGGATGTGTACCTGGGGGGGGGGAGGATGACTCTCCCCTCTCCATTCTGCCATGGAGGGGTGATCTGTCATGACCAGGCTGAAAGGAAAGCACCAGGGGGAGGCAGCAGGCACCAATAGTGCAGGGGTGGAGCAGGGGCTGAAGCAGCCACCCAGGTGTCCCCAGAGGACGATAAACAAAGGATGAAAAAAGGAGGATAAACAAAGGATGAAAAAATAAGTAAGTAAATTAATCAATCAATTAATAGAGCATCACTGAGGCACACCACCTCCCTATCCCTTCCTTCCCCTGCTCCCAAGTCTATCCTCTCAACAATAGATTCCCCAACCAGCAGCTGCTTTCTCCTCAGCCGGGGGCCTGTTCCTCCCTCCTTGGAATATCCCCTTCTGAGGACCCCCACTTTCTCCCTTCCCACTGCCATGGGTGCCACCTCTTGGCTGCCCCCTTCCTGCCACCCCCACCATCCCAGAGTGCAACATCATACATCCGCTCTGTCCTTGCCTAGACATCCTCAGGAGAGCAGTACCAGAACTGGTGGCCCCTGAGCAAGGCTGAGGTTCCTTTGTACCCTTTCAAGTTCAGCTCAGAGTCCAGCAATCTGTGACTGCAACCCAGAGAGGTGAGGACATATGGGGTAGCACCTCTGTCTGCAGAAGGTGTCCTGAAAGACTTTGGCCCCACAACCATTGCACTATGCCACTACCATGTTCTTTTCTGCCTTAGCCTAGAGTCTGTTCAAGCTGTGCTGTACCCTTACACCACCTTCCCACTGCTTCTTATACTCCCACCTCTCCCTTTTGCTTGGGATGGGGATAGAGTTGATGACAAAGGAGACAGGAGTGGAAAGGAAAACTAACTGATGTAGGGTAGGAAAAAGGGATGGAGGGTTAGGAGTAATATGAGAGGCAGAAGAAGCTAAATGAGTGGGAGAGAGAGAGAGAGGGCTGGTGGAGAAGGGGTCAGAGACATAACAGCAGGGTCAGTAGCTATGTATACTAAGCCATCACCCTGAGCATGCACAATAGCACTGCACTACTGTACATGCTCAGAGTCGCGACTTAATATTTCTAACAGTGAATAAAACACTGTAGAGCAGTCATTTACCACAACATAAAGGAAGCCGTGATGTGAGGAAGAGAGATGAAAGCCAATGACCAGGTAGGGTCAGCATCAGCTGATGCAGGCAGGGGAATATGGGCAGAACAGGTGGGCCTAGAAGTCCATATCTGCAGTAAACTACTATGTTACTATGTATGTTATTATGTTACTATGTGTGTGTGTATATATATATATATATATATATATATATATATATATAGTTTGTTTTTTTGTTGCAAAAAACTCCATTAATGCATAAGTTAGGGTTGATTTCACACCAGCAAAAGTCTGGAAATTCCATTTATGGTTACCAACCCTACCACCCCTCCACCACCCACCCTCCACACCCAACAGGCATCAGAGTGTGCCTTGGGGTCCTCAGGCCTAACTCTCACCACATTCCACATGTAAATAAGCTGAGATGGTACAGTATAGTATAATGAGATAAGAGTTAGTCCCTGTGACCCCAAGACACACTCCAACACCTGTTGGTGTGTGGAAGGAGTGGTGGTGGGGGTGGATGGTAGGGTTGCTAACCCTAATATCGAATTTTTATACTTTTGTCGGCATGACATCAACCCTAACTGATGCATTAACAGAGTTTTTTACAATTAATTTTTCTTCTTTTTGAGAAAGTGTAATGTTACTCATATCTATTCTGTATGTGGAAGCATAGGTCCTCTGGGCCCCGTGGTCCCACCAACCCCATAAGCATAGAGACATAGCACAAGAGGGCTCTGTGCTGGCAGTTTTACAAAATTGTATCCATAGGTAGAAACACAGGCCCTCTGGGCCTTACACTCCCACCTACTCATAAGCTTAGAGACATAGTGCAGTAGGGCTCTGTGCTCCTAGTTTTGTATAATGATATCTATACAGTATGTGGGAGCACAAGACCACTGGGCTGTGCACTCCCACCCACCAATAAGTATAGAGACATAGTTCAGGAGGGTCCTGTGCTCCCTGGTGTGTGAAATGGTATCCATAGGTGGGAGTGTGTGCCCTCTGGGTCCTGCACTCCTCGCAACCCATAAGTGTAGAAGCATAGCACAAGTGAGCCCTGTGCTCCCAGTTTTGCACAATGGAATCCATAAGTGGAAGCACAGGTCCTCTGGGCCCTGCACTCCCAGCCACCAGTAAGTATAAAGACACAGTGCAGGAGGGCCCTATGCTCCCAGTTTTACATAACTCTAACTGATGCATTAACATTTTTTTTGCAATGACTTTTCCTTCTTTTTGAGAAAGTATAATGTTATTTGTATGTCTCTGATTTTCATGTGGGAGTGCAGGGACCTCTGGGCCTTGCACTCCCATTAATCATAATTGTCAAAATATTTTAATGATGTCGTATGCCCTTGTGGGCTCTGTGCTCCCACTACTGCATAATGTAGGGTCCTGCGCTCCCATTATTGCATAGTGTGATCCATATGTGGCAGTGCAGGGCCCCATCTACTGATAAGTATAGAGACATGGCTCAGTCCTAGAGCCATTCCAGGTAGCACTTGTGCTGCAAATGTGGCAATATCTTAGTAACCATAGGAACTTCGGAAAAAATTCCACCACAGTTGTATTCTTGACCTGGCCACCTCCATGCATGCTTGGTCAAACTGTTTTCAAGAGATAGGTGCCAACAGGCATCACAGCCACCACAGTGTTATCCTACAGGAAAATGTGCAACTTCAAGTGCGGTAACTATGGAACCAGTGGAAATGTTTTCACCAAACCAGCAAAAGGCACTTCTGTGGTGCAAGCCCTTGGTACCCTGCAGATTTCAGTCCACAAGTCCTAACTGTTTTGTTGTTATGAAGTGGCAAATAACTTGTGTTTTTGAGGCTGTTTACCCATGGGATGTTCGCAAAAATACCATTGGTTTACATGGGGGACTTTCGTGAAAATCCCCTATGTAAACCAATGATACTTTTGCGAAAGTCTGCTGTACTTTTGAGAAAGTTTTCATGGTGCACACATATTTTTCCAATAGGCTATAATGGGGAATGAAAAAGTTTAATAACTTTTGAATGAATTCATATTTTTTCACTGAAACTTCAAAAGACACTACCCTGACCCTGTCCCGATATACCCTAAAATTTCAAACCAGACAGACAAACCATTTGGGTTGTGGAGACGATCAGTAAATTCCACAGAATTGAGGGTTTTTCATACTTTTTCACACTCCACAGCTCCACAACCACATATCTGACTGGACTGAAACTTTCTAGATCTAGAGTGCTATGGCAGCAGACTGCACATGCAAATATCAGTCAAATTGGATGAACAGTTGCAGAGTTATTAGGATGCAAAAGTTTGGCTTTAACATTGAAGTGGCCTTGTAACCCTTACTATACCTAAACTACCGTGCAGGTACTCTCTCTCTCTCTCTCTCTCTATATATATATATATATATATATATATATATACACACATATGTGTGTATATATATATTTTTTTTTTATTGCAAAAAACTCTGTTAATGCATCAGTAAGGATGGATAGTACAGTGACAAAAGTCTGAAAATTCAATGTTGGGGTTACCAACCCTACCACCCTGCCTCACCCTCCACACACACCAGCAGGCATTGGGGTGTGCCTAAGGGTCATCGGGCCTAACTCTCACCCCATTTCATGTGTACACAAGGTGAGATGATACAATATAGGGGAATGGGGTGAGAGTTAGGCCCGATGATCCCAAGGCACAAACTGACACCTGTTGGTGTGTGTGGAGGGTGGGGGTAGTAGGGTTGGTAACCCTAAGATTGAATTTCCAGACTTTTGTCACTGTACTATCAACCCTAACTGATGCATTAAAGGAGTTGTTGTTTTTGCAATGAATTTCCCTTTTTTTTTATTTGAGAAAGTGTAATCTTACCCATATGTAGTTGTGGAAGTGCAGGGCCCTCTGGGTCCTGTGGTCCCATCACACTGCCTTCAGTCCATAATGGTATCAATGTGTGGGAGCACAGGGCTCTATGGGCCTTATGCTCCCATCAATCCATACATGTAGAGTCATTGTTATGCACTCTAATCTCCCAGTGGGAGCACAAGGTCCCAGTTCTGCATAATGGAGGGCCCTGCACACCCGTTATTGCGTAATTTATTTATTTTTTATTTTATTTAGTTTTTGTTGACCAGTAAGTGCACTAGACAAATCCTGCCTATTTTCAGGCATGACCCAGGGGAAGGGGGATACAGATGAATGCCAACTGGCCTTGAACCAGATTAAGCTGTTGGTAGTATTTTTAGTGAATGAGGGAAATTTGACCAGGACACCGGGGAAATTCCCCTACTGCATGCTAGCAGTAGGGGGACCTGCTGACTGACACAGTGTTTTTCATTTGGAGATCGGCTAGGCATGGAGCTGGACGTCTTACCTGCTGAAGGCAGGAGAGCTGCAGATAACATGATGGAGGAGGATGGGAGCAATATGGTGAGCGCTACTTTGTACAATCCAGGGGAGCTTCCCAGAGACAAGTGCAGAGTGAACCGTGCTATGGGAGAGTCGGGAGATGTGGGAAATTAATGGACAGAGACAACAGATGCTTTTACAGTACAGCCCTAGGTGGCTGGTGGCCCAGAAGCTGAGCAGGCCAGCGAGAGGTGCACAGAGCACCCGCCTGTGGTGGTGGAGGGTTTGATTGCTTCTGATGTGGCTACATTGCCTTTTGCATCAGGAGAGGAGCGAGACACAACACAGAAGTTGCAGACAGTGATGGGGGGGCTTCTCAGCCAGGGACTGGAGTAAGGAGACAGCCCTGCTAGATGCAGGATGGATGAAGAAGGATGGCAGGTGGATACCGGATGCTGAGTGGATTACTTTTCCCTCTGAGGATGCGGCTGCTCAGGAGCCTTCAGGGACAGTGCAACCAGAGAAACTGCAGGTGGAGGCAGGTGTTGCCTCAGTTGGTGAGACTTTTCCATCTTTTACTGCAGGGGTAGACTCGGGGGCCCTACTGGGACATCAAATTTTCCCCCCTTCCTCTCCTCGGAGAGAACACTTTAACAAAGGTCCATGCTTTTCGGACCTATTTCATAATAATCGCTTGGAACAAGCTCCCAGATGGAATGCTGTCTGCCTTAGGTACGGGGGGGGCTTCAATGGGGGATGCCTGATCGATTCTTTGTGGCATGCAGGCTCCTCAAAGGATCCATGAATTTTCAGGCATCAGACATTTACGCCTTTATTAACATTCGGGGGAGGAATCTTTTGATATAAGTTTTAAATCATTTGTGGGTCTGGACAAATTCTGGCAGAAGTATGATTCTCTTAAAACTACCCCTTTATGGACTCCATTTTTGGGCTATTCCTATCACGAAACCACTGTTTAAAACTGTGCATGTTATGTTCAGAAATGAAGGGGTAAATGTGGGGGACATTCTGTATTGGCTGGAGAGTAAATGCACTGTATTGGGTCCTCCCAAACCAGTCATTGATGGGGAGGGCATTTGGACAGGCAGTTGGAAGTTCAAAATAAAACTGCATATTGTGGGGGATTTGGTTCAACATGTTCCAAATAGCTTTTTCTTGGGGAGGGATCGAGGTGTCTGCTTCTACCCAGGCCAACTCAAGGCACGTTATAAATGTGGGAGCCCACGCCATCTCAGCAGTGCATGTGATAAAATCAAATGTGCCTTATGTGGGGAACTTGATCACGATAGTAGTACCTGTCGTAATGTCTTTCGCTGTAATCTGTGTGATGCCCAGGGACATGCTTACCATCAATGTCCATACGCGGGCCAGAACAATTCAGGAGGCCTAGATAAGGAAACCCTGATTTCAGATACCCAGGACCGATTTAGACCATATACGGAGGAAGCAGCCTCCCATGACCCTAATCCTCCTGGTCCAGATCTTCCAGTTTCAACTCCTCCTGAGGGAGAGGTATCCGGCTCCTCTGGCATACTTCCCGAGGTTGTACAACCACTAGAGGATCAGGGGCACATTGCTCCTATCATGCCCATTCTAGCCCCCCCGCCTCAGAGTTTCAGGCACCTCACCCAAGACATGTGACTCGGTCTCATGCAAAAAAACTTGTTCTACCACCCCTCACCACTACGCATAACACTTTTCAGGTTCTGCAGGATGCGGATGGGGACTCTAAATCTGATTTACCAGTGGCATCAGGGATTCTGTCTAGGATGGAGTGTGATGAGGAAGGAGGTTCTGAATTGCTGGTCTCCAAGAAGAAGTGAGGCCGGAAGCGTAAAAAGGACAAGTCTTAGTCTTGCTCACTGGCTTTTTTGATGGTAGCTTCCTTGAATTCTTGTAGTCTCAAGAATTCAAAAAAACGTCTCGGGCTTTTACATTTTTGGAAAACCTTATCTGCAGATATTATTTTACTACAGGAGATGCGTCTCTCTACCCTTACAGACATCAATTACACCAGGAAATTGTGGCATTCTGTACCCTCTTTTTGGTCCTTTGGTCCTGATGTTGCAGACAGTGTGAGGGTATTATTCTGCCATCCTTTTGTTCAAGTTACTGGCTTGGTAGACATAGTTCCTGAGCGGGCATTGCTCCTGGACTGTGTCTGCCAAGGGTTTTTTCTCCGTATCATTAACATTTATGCACCCCAGGTTAAATCTACCAGGATTGCCTTGTTTACGGAAATACAGTAATACCTGTCTACCCCTAGGCACATTATCTTAGGGGGTGATTTCAATTGTGGGTTGGATATTAGATTTAAGGATCAAATGCAGCGTAAGATGTATTGTGATTCTCATGCTTTGTTTAAATTATTGTAGATGGCCTCCTTGACAGATGCTTATAGAACACTTCATTCTGACTCGGGGTCCACTTATAAACATGGCAGCCTTGCAACACAGCTTGATTTTATTTTTTCTTGCAGATGTTTACTACCTTACACTTTTTTCTTGGCCTCGTGCAAATTTTTGGACCATTTATTATTACAGGCAAGATTTTCACTGTCTAAGATTCCACCGGCCTTTCCTGCCTTGCTGGCTCAGTGGAAACTGAACCCAGCAGTTCTCGCTACTGAGCGATTCCAGTTATGTTCATTTCAGGCATTGGACAGAAGGCGCTCAGTGGCTGGGATATATGATTCCTGGGGTGATTGGTGGATGGATACTAAAATGGAGTTTCGTCTGGCCTCTAAGGCTTATCAATTTAATACCCAGTCTACAGATTATCTTGCCTATTTAAAATACAGAGCACAGTTTTATAAATTAATGTCACTTCCCTTGGTTTCTAATGTTCAAATACAGGAACAAATAGCCATCCTCAGACAAAGCATGAGGAATTATCATTATGGGAAGGCTTGAAAGATTCATGATAAATTATCTTATGGGCTTAAGTCTTCGCCAAGTTCGGACTCTTTTTCGGCTTGCAAGCAAGTATTAAGCAGTAAACTTATGGAGGGTCTTTATGATTATAGGGGGATCCTACGCACAGCGGACACTGACATGCTGCACATAGGCTGGGTTTTTTTGCAATCTCAACATGGTAAAGTGTTCCAGACCACCATTAAATGGGAGGACTTGTTTACTTTTCTCCCATCTACTATTACTCCCTCTGATTCTCTTATTTTAGATAGACTCATTACCCTGGATGAGGTTAGATCAGAGGTGGCACATTTGAAGTCAGGGATCTCACCTGGCCCAGATGGTTTATTTAATGAATTATATAAACTCATGACGGATGATATCAGCACCATCCTGACTTCTGTTTTTAATGAGATTCTGGATTCTTCACAGATACCTAGTGGATTCTCAGATGCCTTGACTGTTTTCTTATTTAAAAAAAGGGTTAAGCACCGCATTGAGAATTGGAGACCAATCTGTTTATTGAATACAGATTACAACATTTTTTCAGCAATCTTGTGTCATCGGCTCCAACAGGCTGCTTCTTTCTTAGTACATCTAGTGCAAACATGTTCCATTCCAGGTAGACACACCCATCAGAATTTGGCCCTACTACGGAATGTGTGTGAGTTTGGATGGTTGGGGAAACTGTCTGGTTATTTACTTTCCTTAGACCAGGCTCAAGCCTTCGACAAGGTGGCACAGGGGTTTTTATTTGATGTCCTACGGCGATACGGGTTTTCCACTAAAATAAGAACCTGGGTGGCACTTTTATATAGCAATGCCCCAAATTTTCCACTTGTTAATAGATTAGTAGGGGAAGGGATTGATTTCTGTAGAGGGATGCGGCAGGGCTGCCCACTCAGTCCTTTGTTATATACCTTCGTTTTGGACCCTTTGGTTCGGAAACTCCATCATCCCCACATTCAAGGTTTAACTCCATCTCCAGAGGTTCCGTCACAGTGTTTGGCGGTCTATGTGGAAGATGTGTTTTCTGCTTCGTGATGCAGCTGAAGGACTAGTTGCATTACATGTAGTAGACCAGTTTGGTTGGCTTTCAGGAACATTAGTGAATTATGAGAAAAGTGTTGGTGTTTTTTTAGGTGAAGGGGGTTTTTGATTCCATGATTGGGCAGATAGCTATTTCTACGGGGCCCATCAAGATTTTAGGTTTTTTCTTTGGGTCAGGAGATTTAAATGATCTTAACTGGCAATCTCGCATTGTGTTGGGTGAAAAGAAGGTACATTTATGGAAAAACTGGTCATTTTCTAAACAGAAACGTGTATTAATAATCAAAAGGTTTTTGCTTCATTTCTTTATTTGAGTTCAGTTTTTCCCTTACCTAGGCACCAGGAAACCCGTTTATATAGTATTTTTTTTTCAAATGTTGTGGGGCAGCCGATTGAACCCGGTCAAGTGGAATTTTACATGTCTTCCGACTAAGGCGGGTGGTCTCGGTATGATTAATCTGGTTGCTTTTTATTTTTATTTTTTTTATTAAAACTACATTTAAAGAAGTGTTGTCCACTCTCTGTCATCAATGGGATGCCTGGACTCTGTTTTTCCATCAAGATTTTTTATCAAGGTGGTCTACTGTAGCACCTATCATAAAAACTAATTATAAAGTACCTTTCTTTTTGCCAGTAGCGGTAACTAAGCTTCGTATGTGGAGGGTGGCAAAAGATTAGGTTTTTAGGCTTCCTCGGAAAGGTATATATCAGAGTATAATGTCCCAGAATTTTTTAGTTCTGGTTGATTTTCCCAGGTGTTACCCCACGAAAACACACCTAGCTCTTAAAGTGCTGATGGACGGGAGGATTCCTGGTTGGATGTGGGATGTCACTTGATTAAGTTGCCATGGGAGGCTAGGGGTTAAAGGGAATTTAAAACATAAGGCTCTGGCAGAAAGGAACTGCATTCGTTTTGAATGCGTGGGTATAGAAGAAACCCAGACTCATTTTTACCATAATTGTTCATATATAGTACAGTTTTGGTCTGCTTTGTCTGTAAAATTAGGGTGGGGGATGGCATGTCAGATTACATATGAATGCTTGGTTTTAGGGGAATATTTGGGGTATTTTTCCCATTTTAATCCTAGTACCTTTAATGTAATATTTGCTTGTATCAAGTTCTATCTTTGGCAGGCAAGGTGTTTTTTTTCCATACAAGATACGTGTATTTTACCCATGGTGGTGATCAGTCAAATTGAATCGGCTTTACGGACACTAAAGGACTTTGAATACCATCATGTTCTGATTTCTTTATTTCACGAATACTGGAAGTATGTCTACTGGATTTAATATGGTCTGTTTTTTTTTCTCTTGTACTTTTCTGTTATTTTTTTTATATTTACACAGTGATGTTTCTATTTCCAGTTTCTATTCGTTTCTGTTTCTAATGAGTACCTGTATTGATGTTTTTGGTTTTTTGAAATAAACAATTCCCCTACTCTTTTTGATAAGTGCCATGGGATCTTTAACATCCACCTGAACTACTACCAATCCAGGCAGATGGGACCTCAGTTTAACGTCTCATCTGAAAGATGACACTTCAGAAGTGCAGCACCCCTCTCATGCTGCACTACAGTGTCAGTACTGGGATATTAACCTAAGTGCCAGATGTGGGAACTGAACACACAGCCCTCTGATCTCCCGGCCTCAGAGGCAAGTGTGCTACCTACTGAGCCACTGACACTGCTAATGGCAAGGCAAGGCAATTTTATTCATAGGACTCCCATTCCCTGAGGCTCAGGGCTTCTAACAAACATAAATGCATAAAAGCAAGTACTAAAATACAATAAAAATTAAAATAATAAAATTGTGTATGTTAGCATAACACTTTTGTAGTGTGTTTCAGGTTGCTGGGGAAGCAAACCGGTGGTCTGGACACATATCAGCAAGCTTCGATAGCCTGGCTAAAGAGATAAGCTTCCAGCCTCAGCTTGAGCACCTCAATCAAGGGAGCTTCCTGAACTGCAGGTGGAAGCAAGTTCCACAGGATCAGCTGCAGAACACTAAATGCACAGTCACCCGATGTCTGGAGTTGAATCCTGGGAATGTCTAGGAGGCCCCTCAAAGAAGAACAGAGGGAGTGAGCAGAGGTCACCAGTGTCATGAGCTCTGACATGTAGCCAGGACCCAGTTCATATAGGGCTTTATTGGTGAGCAAGCCCACCTTGAAAATGGAACCTCCACCTGACAGGCAGCCAGTGTAGGGCACGCATGACTGGGGTTACATGACCGGACCTTGAAAGGCCCATCAACAACAAGGCCACCTCATTCTGCTCTAGCTGCAGTTTGTGGAGGATTCCTCTCATGACCCCAAAGTATAGAAAACTGCAATATTTGAGCCTGAAGGTGACAAAGGTATGTATCAGTGTTGGCAGATCCTTGGGCAGAATGAGGGGCTAGATCCTGGTGATGTTCTGCAAGTGATAGAAATCACTTTTAACAACAGATAAAACCTGATCTTCAAAGGTTAGTCTACTGTCCAGGATCATGCCTGATTGCATATCCTTGGGAGGCCACCAGAGGAGCAGATCTCAGGACTAGGCTTGTGTTAGCCCCTGATCACAACCCATCACTCCCATGACCAGGCTAGATCACTAATACCTCTGTCTTATTAGGGTTAAGTCTCAGCCAGCTGGAAGCCATCCTGTCATTGATTTAACCAAACAGTTGTTAAGCACATGACAGCTCCAGGTGTTCCAGGTGCAAAAGACTGATACAGCTGGGTATCATCTGCATAGCAGTGAAATTCCACACTGTGTTGTTGAATGATTTCACCAAGGGGCAGCATGTACACTGCAAACAACATCGGGGACAAGATCAAACCCTATGGTACTCCACAAGAAAGAGGCATTGGGGAGGAGGAGAAATTCCCCATCACTACCTCCTGCACCCTATCCAAGAGATAGGACTCAAACCACCTGATGACAGTACCGGTGAGTCCACAAAACTCATTGAGCTGATCAAGAAGCACAATGTGATCTACAGCGTCAAATGCTGAGGAGAGACTGAGGAGCACAAGAATTGACCTGTCTCCTCTATCTCTAGCCCTGAGCAGATCAATATGCATTCTAACAAGAGCCATTTCTATGCTGTGTTTGGCCCAAAAACCCAACTGAAATGGCTCATAGATGTCAAAGGACACCTGGCAATCCTCAAGCTGTTGAGCCACTAATTTCTTGACAACCTTGCTCAAAAAAGGCAGGTTGGAGATCAGACAGTAATTTGCCAGGACATCTGGGTTGCAGGAAGGTTTCTCAAGGAGGGGTCTCACCAGGGCTTCTTTCAAAGCCACTGGGAACACCCCTCTGCCATTGAGCACTTGGAAATCCTGGTATCTATAAGTGGGAGTGTAGTGTCCTCTGGGCCCTGTGCTCCCATCTACCCATATTTATAGGGGCATAGCAAAGGCCTAGAGACATTCCAAGTAACCCTTGTGCTGCAAATGTGGCAATATCTCAGTAACCATAGGAACTCTGGAAAAAATTTCACCACAGTTGTGATCATGACCTGGCATCCTGCACGCATGCTTAGTCCATCAAGAGGTGGACTAAGGTGCACTTAGTGAAAAATCTGTATCTCATATTGTTCTCGAGATACAGGCATTGAAAAGCGACGCAATGTAGTCCTATGGGGAATTTCTAAATTTTGGAGTGCCATAACTATGGAACTGCTGTAAATCTTTTCACCAAACCAGCAAAAGGAATATCTGTGGGGAAAGGACTTTCTACCCTGCAAAGTTCAGCCCAAAAGTCCAAACCATTTCTTTGCAGTGAAGTGGGAAAGAAACATTTTTTTTTTGCCAATACTGTTGCAAATTGCAACACTTTCACAAATTTTGTGAAAGAGATTGTGAAAGGATGCCACAATTTGCGAAAAGATGGTGCAACACTTTCACAAATTTTGTGAAAGTGTTGCGTTATTTTGAAAATTGTGACACTACGAATGAAAAAAATGTGGAACACATATTTCCGAGCAATATTTTTAAAATCTGAAAACAGGATCATGGTCATAGTGCCCTGATTAGGTAAACACAAGTGTTGGTGTTTACCAAGGAGCAGTATATTTTGAATGACAACATTTTTTCATTACCACTACCTGAAACCAAGATGGCAGCCTCACGACAGTGCTGAGGGCATTTGAGACAGAAAAATGTGCTTTTGCGAAAGTAAAACATGCTTTTGCACACCACAAATATTTGTTCTCATAAGCTATAATGGGAAACTTATTTTTTTAAGAACTTTTGAATGGATTAATATTTTTTCACCAAAACTTCGAAAGGCACATCAGTGACCCAGACCACATATTCCCTGACAATTTCAGACCAGATAGACAAACTATTTGAGCTGTAGTCATGAGCAAAAAAAAATGTTCATAAATTAGTATTTTTCATTTTTTTTGGCACTCTGCAGCTCCTCAACTGCACATCCAACTGGCATGACACTTGCCAGATCCAGAGATCTATGGTTCCAGACTGCACATGCAAAATGTCAGACAAATCGGTCATATGGTTGCAAAGTAATCGAAGTGCAGATGTTGGGGTTTAACATATAAGTGGCCAGGCTACCCTAACTATACTGGCCCTGCTGGGACAGTAATATATAAGGTTGGAAACCATAACGGAACAATTCCCTACTTTTGTGGTGTTAACTTACTCTAACTGGTGTGTTAACAAAGTTTTTAAACAAGATATCTATATACTGCATACAGTATACCTGTCTATACATCTATAGATAGATAGATAGATAGATAGATAGATAGACAGACAGACAGACAGACAGACAGACAGACAGACAGACAGACAGATATACTCTATCGGATACATGATGGGCAGGGGTGGGATATGAAAAATCCCTCACTCCTGCAGAGTGAGCTCTGTATTCTCATGAGTGCCAAAGACACAAGTGAGAATGCACAGCTCACTCTGCAGGACTGAGAATATTTTATATATTCCACAATCTGCACATCATGTGTGTGATTAATACCATGGGGGTGGGAGCTTTAGGAATATTTTCTTCTATGTTCTTTTTCAGTTTCTGTGTGTTTTATGTTCTTTCTGTGTGTGGCATGAGTGTGTGTGTGAGTTTTTCTGAATGGACTGGGAGTCAGAAACACAATGGGACACAGGTGAATTTTTTTTTTGTAAAGCTAATTGAGTAGGTTGCAGGCTTCAGTGAGAAAGAGAAACTGTTGCAGGTACCACAGAGAAAGAGAATCTGCTTTGTGAAGGAGTTCCATTTAGAATGCAGTTGTTTCAAAGCTGAGATTAGCACGGTAATGGGCTAGGAGTTTCAGAAACACTATGGGACACAGGTGAGTGTCTTTGCAATGCTAGTTGAGTAAGTTGCAGGCTTCAGTGAGAAAGATAAACTTTTCTGAAGCAGTTTCATTTAGAATGCAGACTGCAGTGAAGATAACATCACTCTGGTGACATATTGAACTGCACTTACGTCTACTATCTATTCATGAATGTGTGTAACTAACAAGATTGTTCGTACATAAACCTCACCTATGTCAACTGTAGTAATGTCTATCTCTGTGATACATATACATGATCAATGTACCATATACTGTAGTACAATCAAAACCATTGGTTTTCTTTTCCCCTATAGGTACATGTAACTAATCCCGGGTCGCCCCTGAAAAGGGACTGTCAAAGTCTCAGTGGGCCTGCCTGGTTACCAAAATTTAAAAATCAGCAAAGTGTGGATAAATGTCATTTATCCTCACTCTGCTTGTGTCATCAGGATTTATCCTCACTCCAATGGAAATAACACTATATATTCTACTGAGAAAGCTCTCACCCCCATGGTGTGTATACTATGTATATATGAGAGTTAGGACTGATGACCCCAACGCGCACCCTGATTCCAGTTGGGGGGTGGGCTGGAGGGGTGCAAAGGGGGTTTCAACCCTAACATCGAATTTCCTCACTTTTGTCGCTGTGGAACAACCCTAACTGATGCATTAAATGGAGTTTTTTGCCTCTAATTTCCCTTCTTTTTGAGAATGATAATGAGAAATAGTAAATGTAATGTAATGCGGCGGCAGGAGCGCGAGGCCCCCAGCCACGTGATGTCTTGTCACATAGTAACATTGTGCCTGCAAATGCAAATCATAATGTGCATGGTGATGCAAAGCGAAACAGAAAGAGAAACAGTACTGTAGACAGAAATGTTAAAAACAACGCAAACGCAACTGCAAAGGGTAAGGCACATGGTGGTGTAAACATGAATGGTAAGTATAATGGGTACGGAACTGCAAGTGGAAACGGTAATGGTAACTGTAATGTAAGTGCACAGGCTGGTTTTCCCCAAAAGCTGTATAGAGAAAGACAGTGAGTACGAAGAATGTATGCAAAATAATGACTATCGGAACAGAAAAATGAGGACTTGGAATAGTAAATTGCTTATATCTCAGGAACCGTATGACATAGAAAAAAAATGTAAAAGTCATATGAATGATCACTTTCCTCGCTAGTTTTGTACTTAGACCCCAGTAGGGGACTAAACATTTTTTCAACAAAAAGTCCGTAACTTGCACCGTTTCCGAGATACAGGCCCTGACAGGCACAAGTAAACGCTTGGTATTGCATCCATAAGCGCAACCCAACACTGAATTTCCTTGCTTTTGTCACTGTGGAACAACCTAACTAATGGATTAAACTGAATTTTTTGCCTCTAAGATATATAGAGGATATGACATGGCCTGACTGAAGATATCATATTTATCTTCACAAGAGGCCAATAATATCATGATATCTCATGAGTGGCGAAGCCACGAGTGAGATATCTTGATGTCATTGGCCTCGAGTGAAGATAAATATGATATCTTCAGTCAGGCCATGTCATGTTTTGTTTATACAACACATGTTTTGGCCCCAAGACAGAATCCCCACATCCCCCACTTAGCATAATACCTATATATTTGATTTACCAAGCAGACACAATGCCTACATATTAGATATGCTAGGGAGATGCAAGACCTGAAGTCAACCCCCAGGCAGCTCTGACATTTGGTTGATACTTTGATAGATGGTAAAAAATCTTTATTTAAAAAAAAAAATGTTATTCTCTCAGTACAACAGGCAGCTCCACAACTGCATTTCACTCTCCCAGTAGTTGTGACACATGGTTGATAACTGCCATTATTGCTAACAAAGAAACACTTGTTTAAAAAATGTTTATGTGGTTGATCCTGCCCTAATTTGTAGATAAATATTTGTTTAAAAGAAACTTATCTGGTTGGTCCTGGCATTTTCTTCCAATGTTAATCAAGAAGCACTTTGAGTTTTGCTGCTGTACATTTGTAGCGTGACCGAGCGTTTGTATGCTTTAAAATAAGGAAGTCGCCGAGTTTAAAAATAAGACAATCTGCCTGTGAAAAGTTTAAAAACTGTGTTTTTTACTTAGTTTTCTGTTTGTTTCAAATAAGCTGGTGACAGTAGAAAGAGGATAGAGAGAGAATCCGCAGCTTCAGAAAGTGAACGCAAGTGCGAGCGAGCGTTGTTATAGCAACGCTCGCTGACTCTTACGTTCGCTTTTCTAAAGCTACATATTTTCTCTCTCGTTGTCCTCCTTCTGCTGTCACTAGGTTATTTGAAACAAATATTGGAAAAGTAAGGGGAAAGGGTGCAGTTTTTATACTTTTCACAGGCAGGTTGTCTTATTTTTAAACTTGGCGACTTCCTCATTTTACAGCATACAAAGCACTCGGTCACGCTACTAATGTACAGGAGCAAAACTGAAACTGCTTCTTGACTAACACCAGGAGAAAATAGCAGGATGAACTTATAATTTTTTTAAAAATAACTCTTTCTGACAGGATTATGGGATGTCACAGTGGTGTGGTGATAATTGAGGTTTCCAATGTGGAGTGACAGTCACGAGAGAGGAGCGTTCATTTGTGGCATGCAGGGGTAAAATCGAAAAACTTTCACTTTCGTTATGATGACGTATAGGAACGTGGAGATATCAGTGATATCTTCACATGTGAAGATATCACTGATATCTCCACTACCTGGCTGAGATATTACTTTTTGTCCTGTAATTTATCCTAAAACATGCGTTGTATAAATATATATATATATATACTTATATACTGTGTGTAGATATATGTGTGTGTGTGTGTGTGTGTGTGTGTGTGTGTGTGTGTGTGTATGCATATATATATATATATATATATATATATATATTCTTTAAAAACTTAATTAATGCACCAGTTAGGGAAAGTTAACACCACAAAAGTAAAGAATTGTTGCTTTAAGATTTCCAACCTTAACTCCCACCCTCAGCCCCCAAGCCACAAAAAGAAAAAAACATTAGGGTTTCGGGTCTCTGGAGTCTTGGTGAATCAGTGGTAGGATGTTGCTTGGGGTTGTGCCGTAATGTTCACCCCTCCCCCCCAGACCATCGCATCTACTCCTAAGCACAAGATACAGGTCCACACCAGTGCCTCATAGTGATATTCTTCTTTTTTTTTTTTTGCCACAGAAGTTTTTATTGATATTTTCCTTATAACATGAAAAACAATTAATGTGCAAGGTTTTCAATACCAAATGTACAATATTTCAGGAACAGATTTGGTAGAAGAAAAAACAATTAATAAATCAAAGAACAATCAAGCATGTAAATACAGTACAGGCCACCCTAGAGTCCCATCACAGCCTATTGTAGGTAGACTGTGTATACATTCAAATAATTTATTTCCTGTAGAACTAGTTCTGTATATTGAAAACATTTGATCCCCTTGTTTGGTAGCACATCATGGCACTGGAGATAGGTCAGCAGGTTAGTGGTAAAATTATTGGTTAAAAAGTTACTCTGCTCAGTCCCTGGGGAAGAAGGGGTCAAAAATGAATAATCAGCTGGATCAAAGGATCTCCTCTGACCACCACTTTGTGCACTCATCTGTACCAGTAAAGAAGTCTAAGCATGTCAACCTATGTGCTCAGACCCCTGGGAGTACATGTTCTGTGTCCTCAACCTCTCCTTGTTAAAAAAACATTGAAGGATGGTTTTCTTTGTTACAGGGAAGAGTAATGTGGGGATGGTGATTGGAGGGTGGGGGAGCCACTAGACATTATGGAAATAGAATACATGTGGAGACAGCAATCATAGGGTAGCTGGTGCCACTACACACCAGGGAAAGACAATATATAAGAGGACAGTGACTGGAGGCTGTGGGTGCCACTAAACAACAGGGATACATAAGGGAATGATGATTAGAGGGTGAGGGATGCCACCTGACACCAAGGAAACATTATATAAATATGATGCCAGTGATGAGAGGGTGAGAGATGGAACTAGACACCAGAGAAACATAATATAAATATGAGGACAGCAACTGGAAGGTGGGGTTGCCACTAGACACCAGGGACACATTACATACTTAATAGGATAGCAAGTTGAGGGTGAGTGGTGCCACTAGACACCAGGACAACATTTCTTACATAAAGGGATGGCAGTGAGGGTGCCACTAGACACCAGGGAAATGGCAGCTCACTTCTCTCAGAGCAGACTGCAGCACAAGCTCCAGCGGAGGCTGCAGAACTCAAGAAAGTCCCTTTGTTCTCATACAGAGAATGCAGGTGAATGGCTACTCTCTTTCAGCTGGGCACCCTGGATTTTGCTTGCCCGGAAAATGTATTTCTGGCAACTTAAATAAAAACAAACACCAGAATCTAGTGAAATGGGTCCTGTTTAGCTAAGTTCAGCTATTTTTTTAAAGACTATTTTTGTGTACATTAAGTGTTTGTAAGTTTAAACAGTAATAATAAAATGGCAGTCATATGAAAAAGGATTTTTTCCTCACAAAAAAGGATTGGCCCCGTTCAAAAAAAGATCCTTTCTTGTATGGAGGTGATCACTTTTTCTTTCCAAACAGCTATCCAAAGAAATAGTACTGATCATGCTCAGAACTGAAATTTTAAAATGTGATAACTTTGAAACGTATTAATATTTGCTTCACCAAACTGGTGAAAGGCACATCTGTGGGCCAAGCACTTTCTACCATGAAAATTTCAGACCAAAATTCCAAACCAACTGGATGTAAGGTGAAGACAAAAAAACAGCAAAACAACAGAGATTTCTTTTGTTTTTTTCACAGTTCACATCTCAGAATCCACACATCCAGCCAGAACAAGTCTTGTCACATGAAGCGATCTATCCGCTGAGTCTTCACATGCAAAATTTCATGCAAATCCATTGAACAGCTGCAAAGAAATTAACATGCAAAATTTAAGGTTTAACATAGAACCCCCTGCTCATCCCTAACTATAGTGGGTACTACTGCGCCATTATATATTCATTGCAAAAAACTTTGGTAATGCACTAATTAGGGTTAAACTGACAAAAGTAAGGAAATGAGGTGTTAGGGTTTCCAACCCTAACACCCCACCCACACTCTACAGGCAGCAGCAGAAACAACCATCATGGTTAGACATCTCCTGCATCTTCACAAATCAGGTATGGGGTGTGCCTTGGGGATGTCAATCCAAACGGTCACCCCATTCCATCAATAAATAAGCTGATATGTGTATAATATGTGAGAATGAGGTAAACGTTAGGGTTGAGAACCCCAAGGCACACCCCATACATGATTTGTGAAGATGCAGGAGATGTCAAACTGTAGTGGTTGTTCCTGTTGCTGCCTGCAGGGTGCCAGTGTAAATGGTAAAACTTATGTTATTGCATTACCTAATCCATGTGAGACTAGACAATTTTATTTTTCATTTTTTTGTTTTAAAAAGAAACACAATTTGGAGAAAAGTGAACAGATATACAATAATTCTGGGCTAATTCACAAAATGGATGATTAACACAAAAAAGGGGCAGTATGTCAACACAACTATATTTGCCATCACTTAAGGAGAACTTAACTGCCCAATTCAGAATATCAAAACTGAAGTAGTCATTAACTGTTTCTAACTATGTTACTGTTCCATCAGCCCTTTGTGACAGGGTTGGGTAAGACCCAGTCCCACATGTTACACAGAGAGGGAGTTAAAAACAAGGATCTATTTTGTCCTCTCCTATTCTGCTACTTGTCTGTCTCTTGCCTGTCTGATTGTGCAATCAAATGGCCACTTTGATGGCCCCACAATTCACCCCATCATCTCCCTTTCTTTATTTTCTGTTCCTATTCATGCTTTCTACTTGATTCTCTGTTGTTAATATATATATATATATATATATATATAAATATATATATATATATATTTATATATATATAATAACTGGTGATCCCTGTTATCAACCCGTTTTGAGTACTGTAAAAAGTCATATCAACCCGCGAGATCGATCAAAAAAGTCGTATCAACCCGGGTTGATACTTTTTACAGTCTCGCACCAAGAACCCTGCAGCACTCGCATTCCAGAGTAAACAGATTCAATCTCATAGCATAACCTCCATAACTTACAGATCCAAATGAGAAAGCGTAATCATTTTAAATGAATTCTGTAGCTTACCCTCCAGTTTAGAGATGTGTATGCGTGCAGCATTTATTTATTTCATTTATTTATTTCGTAAAACCAACATGGAGGCCCACGGCCAAAATGCTCGTACTTCCTTACTAGTAGGCATTCCCCCACGATAGCACGTTATGTGATGTCAGTCCTTGAATAGCATGGGGGTGTGCCTACTAGTAAGGAAATATGAGCTTGGCCTCACGCCTCCCTCGTAGTGGTAATTCTTCTATGGAATTTTTTAGTGCCAGTTATAAAAAAAAAATAAATATATGTAGGGGTAGAAATGGAGTTTTTTCACACACATCCGTTGTTGTGAGTAATATAAAATCTCGCGCCTCGAGGTTTACATATTATCACACAACTTGGGTGTGTGAAAAAAAACCATATCAACTCCCTACATATGCATTGTTCTCGATATATTATTTTATTTAAAATTTGGTGACCAGGAAAGGCACACTGAGCTGAGGCTCATTCCTAGGTATGACCAGGGTACAGAGATGTACATAGAAGTTATCCAGAGGAAATAAGTACAACAAAAGTCATTTGTTACAGACAGGATTGCACAAAGAGTTCTGGGTTACAGTCAGTAGATACAAACATACAGAGCTTACAGTAGAAGCATTTGTCTTACAATATGGTATAAACAGCTGCAGGAGTAGTACAGTAGGGATGTAGGAATTAGTAATAACTTGAGATAAATGTAGGCAGAGCATTTGACCAACTGAAGCTTCGTGGTGTGGGAGATTAGTCCCATGTAGGGGTGGGTCCCAAGATGCACCTTTGGCAAGGTTTGTTTGGGAGGAGTCTGAGAAGCTGCCTAATTGCTGGGAGGAAGAAGGCCTGGTGAAAGATGGGTGGGAAGTTGTTCCATAGAAAGGGAAGGTGGCATGAAAAGGTGGCTTGACTGGAGGCAGTGTGAGGGCGAGGGAGGTTGAAAGTGCAGGCATCCCAGTAACAGAGAGAGTAGCCTAGGGAGTTAGCTGATGTGAGGTGGCAGGTGAGGTAGGGGAGCAGGGAACCCAACCAGTATTTAGCTATGAGGGAGGCACTATGGATGGTTCTCCTGTGGGAGAGTGAGGTCAAGGAGATAGTGGAGTAGAGGGGGCAATGATGAATAAGTGGAGGGGAGGTGGTAGCAAAATTGCAGAATGCATTTAGTAGGATGTCAAGCTTGGAGAGGGATGAGGTTGGTGCTGTACAATATATGATGTCTGCATAGTCTAATACTGGTAGGATTGTTTTATGTATGATTTCACTGTGGGTGGGAAGGGGAAGACTATCTTTGTCGCAATAGAGGGTGGCAAGTTTGGGCTGGAGTTTGGAGCAGATGGCCTCTATGTGGGTAGAGGAATTAAGGTGGCTGTCAAGCTAGACTCCTAGGTATTTGAAAGTGGTGACCAAGTCAAAGGGAGAGCCATCCAGAATGGAGATTACTGGGGGGGCCGGAAAAGAGGTAAGCTTTTTTCTAGATCCAAAGACCATGGTGACTGTTTTTTTGTCATTTAGTTTAAGCTGATTTTTCAGGAACCAGGCTTGGACTCTGTTGAAGTCATTTTGGAGATCCGGGAGGACACTGTCGTGGGAGGGTCCTGAGGCAAAAATGATTGCATCATCAGCGTACAGATGCATGTTAGCTGCAAGGCAGGCGGGGGGGTAGTTTATAAATAAGGAGAATAGGATGGGTCCAAGGATTGAGCCTTGAGGGATGCCAGAGAGGATGGGAAGGAGGGGGGAAGGGTATCCCCTATTTGAACGGATTGCTGTCTATTCTGGAGGTAAGAGTGGAACCAGTTTATGGTGGGTTGGGAGAGGCCAAAGTGGTTGAGTTTGTGGAGCAACAGGGGGTGGGATACTGAGTCAAAAGCTTTTGCCAAATAGATAAATATGGCGAAGGTGGTCAGACTGTTGTCCATTGCTGAAAGGATAGAGTCTGTTACACATAGCAAGGTGGTGATGGTGTAGTGGTGTTTTCTAAAACCTGACTGATAGGGAGAGAGGGAGAGAGGGAGCTATTCGAAGAGAGAAAATCAATCAGTTTGGACAGTGTGAGGGATTCTTGAATTTTAGTGAGAGAGGAAAGGAGCGAGATGGGCCTGTAATTTCCCCGCTAAGAAGGATCACTGCCTTTGTGCAGAGGGAGGATCTTGGCTGATTTCCAAGCTGAAGGAACTGTGGCGGTGGTGAGGGAGAGGTTTAGTATGTGTGTCAAGGGTGCTGCTATGGCTGAAGCCAAGATGCAGAGAAGTCTAGGGTGCAAGCTGTCTGGGCTGGTTTTGGCCTGGTTAAGAGAGATGATTGCATTGTAGACTTCCTGGGGTGTGAATGGAGGAAAGAGGAAGCCGGGGAAAGAAGGGGGTAGTTCAGTGGGGTCAGGTGTAAGAGGGGGGAGATGGATAGTGTGCATGAGATGAAAAATGATTTGACTATAGCAGCTACAGAGACAGGATCAGAAACTTTTCTGCCATCAATGTTAAGGACTGGGCAAGTCTGTTTAGAAAGAGGGTTTGATCATGGAGTTGATTACCTTACAGAAGGCTGCAGGGGAGTTATTGGTGCTGGGTGAGTTGTGCTTTGAGGTAGGAAGATTTTGATTGCCAGATAGCTTTAGTGCATTTATTTCTGAGGTGCTTGTAAGATTGGAGGTCGCGAATGGTATGGATGGCTTTGTATAGCCGCCATGCCTTGTCCCTGACTCAGCATAGAGTGATGAGGTTGGATGTGATCCAGGGGTGGTGGTGCCTTTTCACTCTAACTTTCCTGAGGGGAGCGTGGAGGTCCCAGGTACATTGGAAGATGTCACAGAAGTGGGATAGGGAAGTGTTGATGTCTATCATAGAAAAGACTGGATATCAGTCTGTGTTTGTTAGGTCCAGCTGCAGGGCAGATTCATTGAGAAGGTGAAGGGGGCGAGACCAGATAAATTTGGGTGAGAGTGGGGGGGGTGCAGATTTTGAGGATGCAGTAAGTGACGCAGTGGTTGCTGAGGACATCGGAGAAGATGCCAGCTGATGAGATCCTGTGGGGATGGGTGGATAAAATCCAGTCCAGAAGGGTGTGATTTAAGGAGTGATGGTTTAGTTGGGTAGGTTCCTGGATTAGCTGGGAGAGATTTAGGGCTTCAATCCTTAGTGCAGTGGGTTTTGCAGAGAAGGAGGAGAGCTAGTCAAGATTGAAGTCACCTAATAATATGAGTTCCCCATTTGTAGTTCATGTGGAAATTTCTGAGATGGCTTTAACCAGGGAGTCAGGTGAGGTCTTTGGTGGGGCATACAGAGACCCGATATAGAGGGGGTTGGATGAGGGAAAGGTAAGGTGAGCAACAATGGGTTCATGGGAGGAGGGGCAGGACTCCTTGTTAATAATGGAGCATTGGATGGAATCCCTGATGTGCCGAGCTACCCCACGCCTCACTTACCCCTATCCTGGTGGAAAAGGATGTAGTTTGGGATGGCCAAGGAAGGGTGGGAGATTTTGGGAGAAAGCCAGGTTTCCATGATGCAGAGTATGTCCGGGTTGGACTGGGTGGCCCAGACAGAGAGGGCATCCAGTTTGGAGAAGAAGCTCCTGATGTTGAGGTGTAATATACGGAGGCCCATGGGGAGAGTTTCTGAGGGCAGGCTGGAAGAGGGTGGTAGGGCAGATGTGGATTTGTTAGGTGATGAAGGGCCAAGGTTAGGGTGAATGTTACCTGCCAGGAGCAGTAGAAGAGATATGGTGAGAAAAGGGGATTGCTTGTGTCTGCCGGGGCTGTGCTTAGAGGGTGGAACATGGAGGTTTAGGCACCAGAGAAGAGCCTCCAAATTTAAATAATGTGAGTAGAGCAATGCAGGATGAATGGTTGGGGATGGTAGGAGAGGCTGGACAAGAGGGAGGGAAAAGGGAAGAGTATGACAAGGAGAGAGAGAGGAGGTGATAAGATAGGGGTAGGCGAAGGAGGGGTTGTTGGGGGTGACTCTTGGGAAGTGGTATGGTAGGAGAGTGAGTGGAGGGGTAGTGAGGGTTCACTGGGGGGCTGGAAAGAGGGTGTGGTGGTATAAAGGAGAATGGAAATTTTAGGAGGAGATACAGTAGCAGGGACTGCAGCATAGTGGCTTAGAGATGCAGGTGTAGAAACTGGTTTAAAATACTGCAGCCGGCCACTAGAACACAGTTGGCAGCAGTAGTGGCCTCTAGTGGCAGATCAAGATAGCTTGTTAATGGGAAAGCTGGCTGATTGGTTTTGACTGTCACCTGACTGCAGAGCCAGATACTATATATTGTGGTGTCGACCAAGGGTGGTGGAAGGGCCGGTGGGGAGCTGACGCATAGCATTGGCGGGGTTGGCCCTTCTTTGTTTAAAATAAAAAAAGGTGCCAAAGAGTCCTCTCAGAGTGTGGAGAGCCATTGGGATCATATCTGTGGACTGCTGTGGGGGAGGGCTTCATTCTCTGGCCCTCAGGACCCCCAGGGAGCCAGGAGAGTGGTCTGTGGACTGCTGTGGGGTAGGATTTCGTTCTCTGGCCTTCACGACCCTTAGGGAGCCACTGGAGTGGTCTGTGGCTGCTGTGGGGGAGGGCTTCGTTCTCTGGCCCTCGTGACCCTCAGGGAGCCGCCGGAGTGTATATATATATATATATATATATATATATATATATATATATACATATATATATATATGGGTGCTGTAGTGCCCCTATAGTTAGGGTTGATCAGTCAATTTTAATGTTAAACCCCAAATTTTGCATGTTAATAACTTTGCACCTGTTCAATGGATTTGCATGGAATTTCAAATAGATGGTGTTGAGTGGCTTGATCTCTTGATTTGCCATGTTGCATTTTGTTTGGATTTGTGGATTTTGTGCAGATTATTGTGAAAAAACATATTTTTCGTCAACTTTTCCCCATTTTTCCCTTTTTTTCCTCATTGCACTGTGACCACACCATTTGGAATTTTAACCTGAAATGTTCAGGGTAGAAAGAGGTTATCCTATGGAACAAATCCAGTATTGGTTTGGTGAAAAAATATTAATCTGTTCCAAAGTTATAAAACTTAAAAAATGTGGGTTCTGAGCATGCTCGGTTCAGTCTTTGGGATAGATGCAAAGTTTCAATCAAGGATTCCAGGTCCTGGACAGCTCATCAACAGGGTTCCCTTTTCATGAGAAAATCCCTGTTTGTTGGCTGCCATTTTTTTTTCTCGCTTAGCGATGGCAGAAAACAAAATCTTGGAACTTGCCCCAGGGATGTTTTTTGGAAAACCAAGACATGGGTTTGGCTTAGGGGGATGTCCTGTGCCCACCCATGCCTTTGGTTTTGTGTATTTATTTTAAAAAATGGCAGTTTTAAAAATTAAAAATCCCTCTTAGTGATTCCTGATCTCCAGCCAATCCCTTTTCATGAGGATCGACTAGAGAAAAGGGATCATGAAGAGAGAGTCTAAACTTTAAAATTATCATTTACACAAAAACAAAGGCATGGGTGGGTACAGGACATCCCCTAAGCCAAACCCATGCCTTGGTTTTATATATTTTTTTTTTATTTAAGTGGCTACTAGCCACAACTCCCTGGTGTCCAGTGGCATCCTCTGCCCTCCATTGCGAAACTTATTTAAATGAATGTGGCTACTTGCCATGTCTCTCTGGTGTCAAGTGGTATCCCCGTCCTCCATTGCCCCAGTTATCATTGGTGGTAGTGGGTCCCATCCATTTCTTTCCCCTTCCTTTTTTGGTTGCTGAAATGTAGAAAACCATCCCTCATCTTTTGTGGCCATTTGCCCTACAAAGAAGATAAATGTCCATCAACAATCATGCCAGCACACCCCACTGTGCACCCACCTCCAGTTGGGTGGGCTGTTGGCTGTAGAGGTCAGCGGAGGGCTGTGCCAGTGACCCACTCCAGTCAGGGTTGGGGGAGGAGTGGGGTGGGTGCCACTAGACACCAGGGAAGGGAATAGCTATTTTTTTTAACCTGGATTGTAGTCAGGGTTGGGGGTACTGCCTGATATGGTGGGGGGTGGTGGTCACTAGACACCAGGGAAGGGAATAACTAATGTTTTTAACATGGATCAGACTTGGGGTTGGGGGAGCTGGGTCAGGGTACTACCTGACAGGGTGGAAAGTGGGGGGGCCACTCGACACCAGGAAATGGGGCTTTAATTAAAAAAAATTTTATATATATATATATATATATAGTTTTACATGTGGGCTATGGTGAGCTGTGGCTGACTAGTGGCCAGCGATCATGAGGGTGTTTGGGGGTGGGAGGGTGATTGTTGTGTCTGGTGGGAGGGGGCACAAGACTCCTTGTGGGCTGGCCAGAGTTTGTGTGGGAAGTGTGGAATTTTGCAGGCACAATTCCACACTTTGCATTTGATCTGGCATCAGTTAATTAGGTGAATTTTCGCTAATAGCACTTCACATATTAAGCGCATTACACAAAATATTTTGTGGAGTGAAGTTTGCCCACTTCACCCACCTGCAATCTTAACCATTTCTTTCTTGATAGTTGAGAACAGTTCCTGTTCAACATATTCCCCTCTGATCTACATAAATTGTAATTTATGTAACTGGTTTCTAAGTTCCCAATATCTGTCTGTTTTGTGTTTCCCATGAAGTTTCCCTAAGGTCTGAAAATATTCCCTAAAATCTTTTTGCTATCTTCCGACCATTCCTGTTTGGAGTCATATAAAACAAGTTTTGGTCCGATCCACTATGGCTGCATAATGAAGTTAATGAGGTTGTATGGAACTGTTAAGGAGACATGGAGAAACAACACAATGATTTTTAACTAGTAAGATTTGTTTTATTTTGTATTCTAAGGAAGGCAGACACATTATTAGGAAAATATATGGAGGTGTAGATTTCAATGGGAGGAATGGTAAGCAACATAAGTGTGACAGGTAGAATAGGTGGCAGTACATGAAAAAGTAATGGCTGGCATTTGTTCAGTCTTGGGATTATTTACACAGTTTTATAGAGAAAAACACAGGATGTGTCCATGTGGTGATGTAAGTTATATTTAAGTAATGTGTTGATGTCAGGCAGTCAGGTGTAATGATGGATTTCATTAGGAGAGAAAATGTGATAGTAACTTTTATAAGGGGGTCAACCTGAATTCATCCAAGCAGGCCACTAAAGCAGTAGGTAAAGCTAGGGGGATGTTGGGGTGTATTAGTAGGGGTATCACAAGTCAGAAGATAGAGGTAATAATTCCTCTTTACAAGAAACTGGTTAGGCCCCATCTGGAGTACTGTGTGCAGTACTGGAGGCCACACCTTCACAAGGACATTAACCAAATTGAGGCAGTCCTGAGAAGGGCAACCAAAATGGTTCAGGGACTGCATCAGAAAACATAAGAGAACAGATTAATGGAGCTCAATATGTATACCCTACAGCAAAGGAGGGCGAGAGGTGATATGATCGAAATATTCAAACATCTTAAGGGCATTAACAAGGTGAAAGAGACTAAAATGTTTCAATATAAGAAAAATAGCAGGACAAGAGGACACAGCATGAGATTAGAGGGAGGCCAATAAGGGGTTATGTGAGGAAGTTATTTTTCTCAGAAAGTGTGGGGGATGCATGGAGTGACCTACCTCAGGAAGTGGGGGATATGAATACAGTGCAGGGCTTCAAACAGGCATGGGATAGGCATAAGGGAGCAATACAGATGAGTATGAATAGATAGGCCATTGACAGAGCAAAGGCCGATGGCACATCCATAAGGTAGAAAAAGAAATGGGCAGACTGGATGGGCCTTGCGGTCCTTATCTGCTGTCATCTTCTGTGTTTCTATGTTGCTGTTGATAAGGTTAAGGTAGTTATGCCTGTGATAATTGGAATATCAGGACAGTATGAGGTCTATACAGGAGTGGAGTACAAATATGTACTGTATCATAAGTATGTGTTCAGAATGCAGACAAATGCAATATGCAGGTTTATTTCACATATACAGTAGGTAAACTAGGAATAAATGCAATTGATAGAAATATAGATAATTACATAAATAGATATACAGATAGACAGACAAACAGAGGGAGAAGTTATAGTCATGACAGTCTTTGGAGAGGCAACTGACCCTAGAGTCCCAGTCATGTTCACTAATTGGGGTTGAAAAACTTTTCAAGCAGCACTATTTTGCTGTCAGTAATCCCCTATGGGTTTAAGCATGTATTGGAATGTCTTAAAACAGTTATAGTACAGGAAAAACAATGAAAGCAATTGTGTTACAATTTAGTACGGAAACATACATGTAACATGATGGGGTGCACCCCAGGGTCCTTAAAGAACTAAGAGAGGTGGTGGCTGAACCTCTGGCTATCCTGTTTAGCCGATCACTGGAAACAGGGGAGGTACCCAAAGACTGGAGGACAGCAGATGTAGTCCCCTTATACAAAAGTGGGAACAAAGAGGAAGCAGGGAACTACAGACCAGTCAGCCTCACCTCAGTAGTGGGGAAGATCATGGAAGCACTACTGAAGGAGAGATTGGTGGAACATCTGGTTGTCAATGGACTACAGGACCCAAGGCAGCATGGTTTCACCAGGGAGAGGTCATGTCAGACCAACCTCGTTGAATGTTTTGACTGGGTGGCTGGGAGGTGGATCAGGGAAGGCAGTGGACATGGCCTATCTGAACTTCAGCAAAGCCTTGACACGGTGCCACATAGAAGACTATTACACAAACTGGGGAATATGGGTGTGGCAGGACAGTAGTGTGGTGGGTAGGTAACTGGCTGGGTGGCAGGACACAGAGGGTGGTGGTAAATGGCTGTCACTCCACAGAGGGAAGAGTGACCAGTGGGGTACCACAGGGATCAGTGCTGGGATCGGTCCTATTCAACATCTTCATCAGTGACATTGCACAGGACCTAGAAGGCAGAATTTCACTGTTCACTGATGACACAAAGCTCTGTAACAGAGTAGACACACCAGAGGGTGTAGACAGAATGAGAAGGGACCTGCAGAAACTTGAAGAATGGTCAGGGTTTGGCAGTTGAAATTCAATGCAAGGAAGTGCAAGATAATGCATATGGGGCACAAAAACCCTGGCACAATATATCAGTTGGGAGGTGAGGATATAGCATTCACCGAGCAGGAAAGGGACCTTGGGGTTATCATCTCTGATGACCTCAAGGTAGGGAAACAGTGTGACAAGGCAGCAGGTAAAGCAAATAAGATGCTGGGATGTATAGGCAGGGGCATCACCAGCAGGAAAAGGGAGGACATAATTCCGCTATACAAGACACTAGTGAGGCCCCACCTGGAGTACAGTGTACAGTTCTGGAGAACATACCTACATAAGGACATAGACAGGGTAGAGAAGGTTCAGAGGAGGGCAACAAAGATGGTGCATGGATTGCATCACAAGTCCTATGAAGACAGGTTGAAGGAACTGAACATGTAGTCCCTGGAGGAGAGGAGGGAGAGAGGGAATATGATAGAGACATGCAAGTATCTTACAGGGAGGAACAGGGTGCAGGAATACACTATTTTTAAGTGAAAAAGATGTTCCAGGACTAGAGGGCATGGGATGAAGTTGGAGGAAGGACAATTCAGAGGAAACATGAGGAAGAATTTCTTCACAGAACGGATGGTGGACAAGTGGAACACCCTGCCAGAGGAAGTGGTGGGGGCTGAAACAATCACAGGATTTAAGAATGCATGGGATAGACATAAAGGAATTCTGGAGGTCAGGGGTAAGGGGCAACAGACTTCTAGGAAAACAAACTGAACTTACAAGCTCAAATGGGCAGACTGGGTGGGCCATAGGCCCTTATCTGCTGACACTGTCTATGTATCTATGTTTCTATATATTTTGCCACCTTGCTCCAATGAGCACCCTTCCCCAAGCAGAGTGCCAGTCTTAAAGAGCATCTGACACCTTCAGGATAAGTGAAAGGAAACATAATATTTAGACACAGATCAGTTTATATTTCACATTATTTCTGTACTTTTCCCCATTATTTTTTACTGAGGCCATTTGCATGAAAAGAGGACCACTGGTCCTGAAGTGTTCATATATTCCTGGTGCTTTCTCCCTACCTGAGGTCATAATGCATAGCTTGTAACATCACAGTTACTCCCATGACAGCAGACTGTGATGTCACAACATAGCATTATGACTTGAAGTAGGAAGTAAGCTACAGAGGCAGATGAACTCTAACAGATAAAGATCATATTTTCATCCAAATTTCCTCTGTAATAAAAGATAGGCAGGAGAACTCTACAGAATATAATTAAAATGTAAGCTGAGTTGTACCAAGTTATTAGTTTTCTCAGAGTTTTCACTGTGGCATCAGCAGCTCTGATTATAAAGAGGAGACCTGAAAAAATGTGTCTCAAAGTAAGTGCAAAATACTTTTTCTTAAATCTGTTTCAAGATATTAGGCCTTTCCTCTTTTTTTTTTTAATTTAATGACAAAAAGAAGCAGCACCTTTCTTCTGACTGGACTAACGTATATTAAGACAGTCAGTGGTTTGGGATGTGCTAAGTGTCCTCAGGAGCAAGGTGTGCTTCTTCGCTAGCTAGACAGTAGGCTGTTATATACATAAAAAAAACCCGAAAAAACACGCAGATCAGTCATTCTACCAATGAAACATGCAGAAGTA
Source organism: Neoceratodus forsteri (assembly GCA_016271365.2). Classification (NCBI taxonomy): domain Eukaryota; kingdom Metazoa; phylum Chordata; order Ceratodontiformes; family Ceratodontidae; genus Neoceratodus; species Neoceratodus forsteri. The sequence continues at coordinate 88,105,045 of CM057453.1, forward strand.
CGACAATTGGGGGAAGGGGGGAGGCAAGAGTTGATTGGGACTGCAGCTTCCATTTTTGAGATGGAAAAAAATGTCATGTTCATCTTATCTCCTGTTCTAGCCTGAAAAGAACATATTTTAAATGCCTGCTTTAAATGTGTATAATAGACTTTTACCATTTATGAGCCAAAGAATGAATGTGTAACAGGTGACATTATGGTTACCTAGCAATTGTATGCCAAAGCAATGTAGGCATGTAATTAAGAACTGGATCATTGGAAGGCCATTGCCAGGTTATTATACACACTGGCAGAACTGAAATTATTGCTAACAAATTGCTGTACAATACTTTGAGGATACGCAAAGTGTAAAATGTCAGTTGGGAATTTTAACAGCTGGACGCTGAGCTGCTGTCTTAAACAAATATATAGGAATTCTACATGGATGTTATTTTTTCTAGCTGCTCTTTATCATCTTGTATTGAGACACCTATATTTTCAATAAAGAGCTGTCTTAGCACTGGTATCACAAGATGTGCCAACGGTAATCACTGAACTCACATAAATGGAAAATGAAGTGGGCCTGCTTACTCCATTGAAATGAGATGTGTGCTGTCCTATTGTGTGTCATAGCAGCATTTCTAATTTTGAACTTGGCACCGCAACAACAGGGAGTTCTCTATTTCTTCAACAACAGAAAAAAAAAAAACACACTTTATCATCAACGTCTATATTTACCAAGTACTGTGCCCAGGATTAAAATAATTTGAACCCCCTCTCCCCAAAAATGTACCCTGACATGAAACTACATGTTTAACTGTAAAGACAATTAAACAATGTGTTTCTAAATGCATTACTAAAACCAATGCTTCATGATTAAAATAATTTGAACCCCCTCTCCCCAAAAATGTGCCCTGACAAACTGCACTCTGGGAATATTGCCTGGGACAAGATGCAATAAAAAAAATGAATAACAGGTTTCTGGGAGTAAATGTTAACATCATGTTTCTAGTGTCCTTGATAAAATGAAATTAAAAATACAGTTGAGATTTTTTTTAATGTCAGCTGTGTTCAGAATAGCTTTTAAAATCACCAATTGCTTTCTTGCTCAATGTTTTCTAATACATACTTCTCAAACTTAAAAGAAAAAACACACTTTATAATCAAAGTGTGTGTTTACCAAGTACTGTGCCCAGGATTAAAATAATTTGACCCCCCCAAAAAAATGTGCCCTGACATGAAACTGAATGTTTAACTGTAAAGACAATTAAAATGTATTTCTAAATGCATTACTACCACCAATGCTTTCAAAGTTTTGAAACTACTAAAAAGACAAATTATAACATAAACTATATATTGAATATGGTAAACAAATATTGTTAATCCCAAAAGCTAATTTTTATGTTTTTAGGATATAAATGTTTAAGAAAAACATGTGGCTCTTACTGTAAATTAAAATGCTGTGTCTATGTTTTCCTTGGGAGATGTAGTTTCACTTACTGTGTCCTTCTGAGGCCCCAGGTGGCTCTGATAATCATTTGTTCCAAAGGTTTTTTAAGTCAGTTTGAAGGCATTAAATAACTTCTGTTCTCCTAGTCCTTAATACAGACATCAAGTATCTTCTGTTCTCCTAGTCGTTAATAAAATGCAGGGGCTCCACAACTTCACAGACTTGGTCTGTTGCTTAATGCAGGTCTCAAACTAGTGTGTCTTGTTACAGCATGATACAGCCACCTCATGCCCCACCCATGTGAATAAAAAAAATGGTTGGGGTGGATCTTTTGGAGCTTCTTGGGTGAACCAATAGTCTATTCTCCAAAGAAAAAAAAATGAATATGAAATGATACAGTTTTTTTTTCCCTTGTCCACTCCCTAGGAACCTTCCCAATCCAACAAGATAATCAGGACAAAAATAATTTTCATTCAAATGACAAGGTTGTTACAAAATGATAATACATATAAAATGAAAAGCATCATGTGGTCTCATTGTCAATTAATTTCAACCAGTGTCCAATCAAGATGTGTTTCTCAACCATAATCTATATAAGTTTAGGAGACAGTACAGTTTGCCCTTCTCTTGTAATCTCATTATATCCTGCATTTACTGGTTTACTTGGTTTGCTTGGGAAAAAAGAAGGCCAAGGCCCATCTAGATCCCCCCCCCCCCACTAAGTGGGAACATTTCACATAACATATTTCTCTGTCAACCAAATATCTACACCCTTTTTAAATGATTCAATTTTAGCTGAATCAACCAGTTCCTGTGGAAGTCTGTTCCACAGTCTTGGTGCCCTTAGTGAGAAAAAGTTTAATCTTAAATTGTTTTTTGCCTTGGGGACCATAAGTTGCTTAGTGTGACATCTTGGAACAATACTTCTTGTGATATAGAATAGTCCATATTTATTCATCAGGTCAGTTTTTTTTTTTTGAAGCTTATATACTAGGAGTTACTAGGAGGATTATGGCATTAACACCTTGATCAATGGTTTTATATTGTGGTCTTAATGTTAAAGCACATCTTGCATGCCACAATTGATATTTCATGCTCAATAAAATCAATTGCATCATACATTTGTCATATTTGATCTACCCTGAGGGAAAGAAACCTAAAAATAACATATCAGGGGTAATATTAGTGAAAGGTCCACATATCCAAATTTTACTTAAGTACTGCCAAAAGGAGTTTGCAAAGGAACATTCAAGAAACAAATGTTGCATTGTTTCTAATTGGTCTAGACATACACCACCTCTTGGGCATACTCTTTCTGTTGTTCCTTTGTGCTTCATGTTATTTTTAACTCCAAGTTTATGAAGTACGCAGAGCCACATGAAATCCCACACGTGGCACTGTGTTCTGCAATGAAGTAACATTTCAGAAATACATTTTTGTTCATGCTGTGGTTTCTCGATATACCATGGTGTTTCTATATAATGAGTTTCTAATATTTTATTGTATAGTTTCTTTCTTGTATTTTTATGGATCTCATTTTTATTTTCTAAAGTTTTAATTTACTGACAATCTCAGAAAAATAACTGGGCAATGTTGCAACATGTTTTTGTGTTGGTACTGATAATGAGTTGTCCCAACTTGATAATATGGGATCCATGTTATCCCTCACCCATGGTCTCCAGATTTTGTTATTTTGGTGAAAAATGGGAATAATATTATGGTGTATGAAAGTACAATGCAGGAAAACTAAAGGATTGATCATAGTAAGCCCTCCCTGTGCTATATATAAATAGGTGATACCCCTTTTTAAGGGATTCAAATGGCTACCCCATAGGCACTGGAAAAAAATACTAAAAAGGGTAGTTTCAAGGGATTTCAGGGGAGGAAAGATAGTACTCAGGAATAAAAATATGGGCAGTAAGAACGTTTTACACATGCACATTCTTTTTTTCTTCTCCATCTGCCATTTGTTCTATTTTAAAACTTTACTACTTGCTTCTTTCAATTTTAGGTCCCAATTAAAGAACCATGAGTTTTTTTCCACCAAAATAGATTCCTGAAATTTTATGTTGCCCTGTTACCATGGAATTCCTAGAATATCAGATACCTCTCCTTCCCAAGCCCCTATAGGATACAACAACTCTTTTTTAAGTTAACTTCAGAACCAGAGACAAATTCAAATTCAGACACTATCTGCCTAGCAGCTAAACCCAATGCTCTGTTAGCTACAATAAGTCCCACATCATCTGCATACATTATGGAACAAATAGCTGGGTCTTTACTACCAACTGATAATCCTTGTACTAAACTATTCTGGTTAACTTAATGTAAGAGTGGATCTAAAGTGTGAATATACAATAGGAGACTTGATGGGCACCTCTATTCACAGGACATTCATTTTCTTGCCAAACATTTGCACATGGAATGATGCATGTTGATTTATAACAAGTTTGTAGCCAAGCTACAAATTTTGCAGGAAAGCCATAAGCTTTCAAAACTGTCCAAACATACTGATATTCCATTCTGTCATATGCTTTTGTTTGATCTAAGATAATTAAATAGCCCATTAATTCCTCTTCTTCTCCTTTGTGCAAAAGGTCTTTAAGTAAGATCAAGGCATCCTGAATTTTTCTTGATAGGATCCCACTAAACTGTGTAGGAAGAATGATGATGTCTAGTACTGATGAGAGACTGTTACATAGAATTTTCACTAAAATTTTACAATCCATATTTAACAAGGAGATGGGTTTCCAGTTCTTTAAATCTCCCCTTTCACCAGATTTATACAGTAAGATAGGGACCCTGTGTGTATATACTGCCGGGAAGGGCTCCCTAATGTAGTGCTTCATTATAGATGCTAATGAGCTCATGACTCAAGGTATCAAAGATTATTTTAAACAGCTCATGTGGTAAACCATCAGAACCTGGTGTTCCTGTGCATAAAGCCCAGATTACATCCCTAACTTCTTTTTTTGAAATGGGAGATTCCAATATTGTATATAAGTATGGGGGGAGAGTTGGAAGACAGCAACTCATTAACCAGTCTAACATTCCAGTATCAAGAAGATTTTGGCTAGCAAACATACTGTAGATGTAATACATTGTTCAATGCCCCCCTGCAATATTTCTGTTTTATTTGTAATTATGTTTCATTCAGGTGTTGTTATATGAGAAATAATTTTCTGCTGCCTGACAGCTTTGCAAGTATCAAGGGGTACTGTCTCACCTTTTTTCTTATAATCCCATACTGTTGGCTTCTTTCTAAACTTTTCATTTTTTCCTGCCTAAATACAATAATTTCCCTTTAATTTCCTTAATCTGGGTGGAAAAATCCCCACCTTCTTCATACTGTAAAGCAGAAAAATATTGCAGTTTATCTCTAAGTTTCTTGTAAGTTTCTGTCTGCGTTTTGACATTTAATTTCCCCATAGTTTTAAGGTAAGCAATAACATCAGTTTTTTTTTTCCCACCATTCATTGCTGCTTTCATATAAAAAAAAAATATTTTTGAGCCTTTAGGACATTTTGCAAACCTTCCATTATAATTGCAATATTTAGTACCTTTATATTTAACTTCCAAAGCCCAGAACCTCTTGTTTGTTCAGGATGATTTCCTATCAATATTTCCAGGAACCAATGATCAGAAGATGCTACAGGTATAACTCTTGCACTCTGTAACTGTAAATGACTGGATACAAAAAAAATGATCAATTCTAGTGGACTTTCTTCCACAAACATATGTACATGGTGCAGGTTGATGTAAGGTTGCAAAAACATCAACCACTCCCATTTCATCAAGAATGCCCTGGAGGCTCTTTGTATCACAGAAAATGTTACTGATTTTCAGACCCCTGTCAGTGAGTAATGAACTACAATTGAAATCCCCGCCCATAATTATATTTTTAGATGTACACAAAAAGGGTTTGATGTTTTGAAACAGTGAAACCCTATCAAACTTTAGTTGTGGAGCATAAATGTTTATAATGTGAAAGTCCACTCCTTTTATTTGCACATCTAACAAAAAAGCCCATCCAGGAGATATTTCTTTTAGATTTAGAATTTTAACTGCAGAAAAAAAACTATCCTGACCCTAGAACAAGTTTCTTCCCCTGGGACCATAAACACTGTTCCCAGCACCCAACGTCTGCTGGCAGCTTCCATGTCTGTTAAACTGTGTAAGTGAGTATCTAGAAACAAAACACAATCCAAATCAGAGTTTTGAAATTGAGCATAAGTGCATAGTCTTTTCCTCTCTGATTGTAGCCTATTAGCATTCAAAGATGCTAGTTTCGAGATGTTTGGAAAGTGTCCCTTAGTAATGTTGTTCACTTCACTTTAAAGGACTTTCTCATTACTCTGGAAGTTTTCTGTATTCTGGGTCTAGCTTCATCCATTGGTTCTGAGTCAGAAATATTTCCCTCTTGTGAAGATCTGACAGAGGCACTATCAGACTCCCCTTCTGCCTCAGACTCGGCCCATTGTACAGGTGCATATTTATTGCCAACCACAGTATGGTCTTCCTTTGTGTTTTGTGCTTTAGTTTTCCCCTTAGATTTTTTCTCTTTGTCTTTACAACTGTAGTAAAAATTTTGCCAAGGCAACCTCGAAACAGTTAACAGTAATTGGTTGCCGATAGAAGGACCATACATTATTTTTTATAGTGTATGGTCGAAGAAAAAGGGAAAACGGCTCCTTACTTTTCAAAACATAGTCACTGCCATGGCTGTTCAGTCCTTCCCTTACCATTGCGTGCATCCGTCAGTTCCCAAGTGTAAATAAAGGCATGCACATGCACAGACTGATCCCTGTTGTTAACCTATCGATGTGACGTAGCATCAATAGGTTAACAACATTACTACGTCACATTGATGGTATAACAACCTTAGGAAATGATGATTTCCTAAGGTTAACAGCATTCTACCATACATTATAGAGAATTTTAAGGAATTTTACAATTTATATCAGATCAGTAAATCTACAGAACATGTACAGAATGTTTCTTATAATTGCTTCATGTACTATTTTCAATTTGCTTCTTGCAATGCATTGTATTTGAATTGATTTGATTTGTATATGGGTTAGTATACTGGGACACAATCCCTTTTAAAGTTGCAACCCGTGGTCCATAAAACATTACAATTATGTACACAAATTACACAGTAACATACACATTTCATCCAGTTACAAAATACAACTAACAGCAAACAATAAAGCATATAAATAGGAATGAAATATCTACATCATTGAATAAAATATTCATTTTAAAAGGCAGTCACAACACCTCAAGATTCTAAAATGTGATTTTAAGGTTTTTGTAAATAAATCATAACTTCTTATACTTCTAATTTCAGAAGGGGATATTATTCCAAATCATAGGTGCAGTGTACTCCAAAGTGTGCTGCCCATTTGATGTATGACTGTATAGAATTTTTAACAATGTTGAATCACATGTTGTTCTGGTATGAATTTCATTCTGTGATGTCACAAGTTGGCTTTTTAGACTAATGGGTATACCTAATTGTTGTATTCTAAATAGAAACTTAGCCAGACTAAATTTATATGGCTGTTTAATAGTTAACAACCCCAGTTCACTAATAATGTCACAATGGTGTGCAGCATTTGGAGCTGCTAAAGCAAATCTTCCTATCTTATTTTAACATACTAACATACTAGACACCAGCAGAGTAGGCTTATTGGTCTATCAAGTCTGCTCGTGCTTCAGCATCCTGATGGAGTACTGGAGCCCTCTATCTGTCTCCTTCCACTGTTACTCCATGCCCTAGTCCTGCCCCCCCAGGCAAACTAGCCCCTACTTCACCTCTTGCCTATATCAGTCCACCGTCTCTTGAATCCCTCCACCGTAGCTCCCCAGGCAGTGCATTCCATGGTTCCAACACTCTCTCAGTGAAGTACATCCTCCTCCTTTCCCCAAATCCTGCTACCGTGAGTCTTCTAACTGTGTCCTCTGGTGATTCCACCCTCCTTCAGTTGAAACATCCTATCTCAGCTTACCTTATTTACTTGTCCCCTGGTCCCTCCTCTCCTCCAGCCAGAACAGGTTGAGCTCCCCTAGTCTTTCCTCATATGTAATGTTCCCCAGGCCCCGGATCATTCTGGTTGCTCTCCTCTGAACCCCTCCAGGAGTTGGATGTCCCTCTTAGGTGCGGCCTCCAGAACTGCACACAGTACTCAAGATGTGGTTTAACCAGGCTGTTGTACAGAGGCAAAATCACCTCCCTTTTCCTTGAGGTAATCCTCCTAGGGATGCATCCCAGTATCCTATTTGCCCAGATTGCAGCCCTCCATCACTGCTCTGAATTTTTCATGTTAACATCCACCAAGACTCCTAGGTCTCTTTCCACTGCCATGGCCTGCAACTCATCCCACTCCAGGGTGCACATTGTTGGGGTTTTCCCACCCTAGATGTAGCACCTTGCACTTGGAGGAGTTAAGTTTCAATTTCCTGGTGAAGGACCACCTATCCAGAGTATTCAGGTCCTCTTGCAGGGGTCAATCTCCCCTCCTCCCCCTCCACCACCACCCCCAGCTTAGAGTCATCTGCAAAGAGACTCATTTCACACCGAATACCTTCCTGGATATCAGAGATGTAGGCAATAAACAGGAGTGGCCCCATGACTGATCCCTGTGGGATCCCACTTCTGACCTCCCTAGGAGATGAGACCTCCCCTCAGACCACTACCCGCTGAGTGTGACCTGAAAGCCAACTTTCAATCCACCTAACTGTCAATGGGCCTACCCCCATCCCCCCCAGCTTCTCCCTTAGGCCAATATGAGGGACCAAATCAAATGCCTTGCTGAAGTCCAGGAAAAGTACATACACTGGTTTCCCCCCCTGTCGAGTGCTGATGTCACCCACTCATAGAACTCTACAAGGTTTGTCTGACATGATCTACCTGGCACAAACCCATGCTGCCAGTCATCCAGGTAATCTATCTCCTCCAATTTTGTAACACAGCTTTCCTCTGTACTGTACTATCAGGAGCATTATCAACTACTATTGAGGCATTTTGTAATATAGGCAACAAACATTTATTTACAATTGCCAAACATGCATCACAAGTTAGATAGCTGCAAAGTCTATATAATAAGGCAATTTTTGCATGAACTGTAGATGTAATAATTTGTACATGAGGCCCATTATTAAGAATAGGGTCTAGAGTCCCACAGCATTCACTACTGGGGCCCATGCTGTATAATCTTTACATGAATTCATTAAAAGTTTCAAACATGGAAATAAATTTTCACCTGTATGCTGATGAACACTATAATTTATCCAAGGGTACTGTAAATAAACAAATACAGAACACATTGTAAGGAGACTTTTGATGAAGTACAGTTTTTTTTTTTGATACAATCAAGACTTGTTGTGAATTCAAAAAAATCACAGGTAATATTTTTCCACAGAGATAAAGGGAAATATCCAGAAGAAAGAGTGCTCCAAATTAAAACTATTGACAATAGGTCCTAGAACAAGTATCTTGTTATAGCTATTTAGGTGTATTTAGACTGTTCATTAAAATGGAATATTCAAATGGAGCAAATAATTAAGAAGATTAATAGGTGTATGGGTGCTTTGTATCCAATTAAACATTGCACAACAGAGGCTATTAGAAGACATGTGATTAATATGTCAGTTATCCCATTAAAGGATACTGGAGATTTAGTATACTTGGGGCTAATGCTTCTCTGTTGGGAAAACCAGATATTAAGTATAATAAAATGGCACGCTATATTACTATGGCCCTAAAAGGAACCCAAAGAGAGAAACTCTAGCAAACCTTAGGATAGTATACACTGAGTGATAAGAGATCTCTGCTCGCACTCCTGTATATGGAGAAATGCTTTGGTAACAAAGTTACTGAATATATTTAGGATTGTTTACATGTGAGAGTGATTAAAACCAGTCTAAGGTCTGCTAAAGTATAGACTATCTTTTACCAACGTGCAATACTTAACTGGTTAGAACTCGTTTCTTCTATAAGAGCCCTTTTTGTGGAATACATTGCCTGTTGAAATTAGGATCCAGGATGGAAGAAAACATGTAGGGCTCATAAAAAATCGGTTTAGTAAAGGAAAGATTAAATAATTTAAGGGAATGATGGATTGACTTGATGATGTTACAAGGTTTGTGGAGTATTTGTTATCTGTAGCGTATTTATGATATATATTTATAACTTTGAATTGTTAAAGTGTCTGTTTGTCTGACTAAATTTTTTCATTGTCCTTATATATTATGCAACTGATGTAATCACTATACCTTTATGGATCTCATGGGAAATGAAATATTTAAACACGGTTGAGCTGTCGATTCATTACAATGAGTAAAACTTTTTACTACTACTACTAATATAACTCCCAAATATTTGGATGTTAAGCCTTCTATTATTCTGACTATTTATACCCAAATTATAAGAACAACAGTAAAATCCCAGTAAACTCCAGAAATTTGGTCTAACAATCACCAGCAAAATTCCCAGAATTTCAAGTCATGAAAATGGAATTTCATTACTGTAATCACCCTAAATCAGTGGCCTTAACAGTAGGGTACTATATGGTTGCAAGAAGCAAACAAACTGTTTGTGTGTCATTTGGTTAATAAACAATACATAAAGGCCCAGATATTGAAACTGCACCCAAAAAGTGCGCAACAGCAGGAGGAAGTGCAAGTCCATTGCGCCCATGTGCAAGAGGCGCGATATTCAAAAACTGCGCTGGCCAAGATGAGCCTATAGCCAATGACTGAATATTGCACCACCGGCTCTATAGTACAACTAGGGAGGTGAAGCTGAGCATATCTGATGCACCATAGTGCAACAAGAGATGTTCAGCTGAGCAGTCCAGATGCGCCATAGCACAACCAGGGATGCCGCCCAGCAGTAGGGCAGCAATGCAACAGCACAACCAGGGATGCAGGGGCCCACCACCCATGCCACAGATGGGCAGAGGAACACACAGCAGAATAGACATCGTCCCCCCACACCCCATGAACTGCACAACTGGGGAAGGGCTGGAATAACCACTGGCCCATGGAGACCAGCAACCAACCCACAGCTGGGCCATGGTGCCCCATCACACCCCCTGGCAAGCTGTGACTGGCACACAAGGAGGGCTGACCACCCCATGCCAGACCATCCCACCAATGCAGAGCACACCCTGCACCGTGACCCCCAGACACCCTTCCCAGGAGCAGCATCCACCAGTACAGGATACCCCATGCATGCCACCCCCCACACTGTGACAATGCAACCCTGTGCACCACAGAACCATGCAAGGCAGCCCCACTATGAGCACCCATCAGTGGATCACAGCACACAGCGATGCAACAACTGCATACACAGTGCCAGCATGCACAACTCCCCCGAGGTACAGCTGAGAGACCGACCATGCATCAGCACACGAGGTACCCCACACGTGACAGAGCATGCCCTGGACCCCACCACCAGTGGTACAGCACCCTGCACACCCTCCCAAGGACACACCCTGACCCAGCACTGGCCACAACAGCCAGCACAGACAGCCACAGTGGTGCATGGAAGCATGCACCACACCGGATGCAACACAGTGCATGGACAAACACCCACCCATACCCAAGGGCACACCAACACAGGGACGCAGTAGTGGGGCAACCAAGCCCCCAGCATGTGGCCATGGAAACCGTGTAAACACAGCCAGCACTCTTCCATGGCACAGGAGTGCCAGCCACCCTGCTCAGGCACTGTGGAGCTGTACGCCACCAGCATTTGCCCAGAGCACAAGTGACAGTCAGTGGTGCACATCCCCTGCAACACACACAAGCCACAGCATGGAGGTGGGACAACAACAACGGAGGCCACAGTGTCACCCGAGGGAGACATGCACCACACCAGTGACAGGAGGCAACCCAGCATTGTGATGGGTACAGTGGCTGTCCTGCATGGACAGCCACCACTGACATGCCAGTGGACTGTGCAGGTCATAGACATGGAAGGCTGTCAGCTGCAAAGGCTATGGATGGGCTGACAGGTGCACCATGGACACAGAGCATGCACCATGGACCACTGCACACAGTCATCCAGTGCACTGGGAACAACACACACACACCATAGACAGTGACTAATAGCTACTCCCACACCATACTCACTTCCCCACAGACACACACACATGCCCATGACTGCACCACCCCTGACGGCATGCACACCGCTGCAGCTGAGCACCTATAGCCCGCTGCAAATCAGAGACCACCACAGTAGTCATATCAAAAGAAATGTATTTAAAAACATCAAACAAATCTATGTACAAATATTTACAAAAGTTTGGGGGGCGGGCCACCAACAAGGTGGGGGTGAGTAAGGGGCAGGGGTGAACAAATGGTAGAGGGAAGGAGGGGTGTGAGGCTGGGTCCAGAGGGGTAGGGGAAATCAGGGGCATTGTTAAGCTCAGCGGGAGCCCCACTCCCCGCTCCGGCTGCTCCTCCTGCCATGACACCGCCTGACACCCAGCCTGTCAATCCTTTGCAGGATTTCCGGTGACGCCCTGGCAACATGAAGTATCTCCCACAGTTCCTCCCTGATTGCCTGCAGCTGCCATCCATCTAGGACAAGGGAGCAGAGTCAATAGGTGTGAATGCACGGCCCCATACAGTCCACCCACTGTGCATGGCATATGGCCATGGGACATGCCTCTGTGATGGTGTGTGACCACCCACAGTGATCGCGTCCACAAGACCTGCCCACCAAGGCGCACAGAGCCATGCGGACTGCTGCACACACCCACCGACCAAGTCCTGCACAGCATCACCGTGGCTGTTTAGTGACATGACTATGTGGTGCCAAGGCAGTGGCACAGCCATGTACCAGTGCACACATGGACCACCACTGATGCACTCCCAGACATGCAGTGCCACTGGACAGTGCTGACTGTAACAAGTTGCGTGCATGGCTGTAGTGTCAATGGATGGTGGCCATGCCTCACTGCCCACCCTGTTACACAGCATGCAATAGTAATCATGGATGTAAGGCACTCACCATCATCAAGCTGGTCCCTCTGCCTCTGTGGACCTTCGCCCCCCTGCAGTGACGGTCTTCCTGCTGGCGCCTCCTGTCCCTCACCAGCCATCACTCGTCTGGGCCTAAGGTGCAAACATGGAGAGAGGAACATCAGTATAATCCTGTAGCAAAGCCATCCTGCTCCCATGTGTGTGCAATCCCACACAGCCAGACCCACCCACCCCACACCCTGATAACACCACCACAGCCAACACTGGATGGCCCCCCCATGCTCCGGACACATGCAACCGTGATACCCATATGGAAGATAAAAGTGTATGGAGGTTACACCTACCTGACCATGGCACCGTGCCCCTCCTGGCATGTGCCCGCAGGTGGGCCAGAAGGTCCGGGTCCCTCCGCCTCAGGTCCCCATATCGATGGCAGCACTGCTCCACTGTCCGCCCCATTCCTGTGGCCTCCTCCAGGGTGTTGGACACCTGCTGCCACACCTGACTTCTGGACCTGTCCAGGGGTGCCTCACCAAACAGTGGACCAACAAGTGGCTCCACAATGGCAATCAAGTTTGCCATTTCTATCTGGCTCCACTGGGCAGCTCTCCTCCGCGCCATCTCTCTTGCTCAGTAGGGTCAAAATGGTGCTCTGCTGCATGGTTCCACCATGTGCAGATGCTGCACTGTACAGCGCAGCCATTCCCTATTGCGCTGTCACCGAACAGCGCAATAGTGGTGCACCCATGCCTGATGCATGGTGCCTAGGGGGCAAAGGTCGGGCACAGGGTCAAGGGTCTCTGGCGCATGGACAGCCACAGCGCGATTGGAACCCAATGCGTGTAATGCAATTGGGTGCCTGTGTGCTACCTCCAGTAGCGGCCTACCGTGCTGTTACCCCAGTGCACCTACGACGCTCCAGTGCCACAGCGCCATATAGGTGAACATCGATGTAGTGCCACTGGCACAATGGTGGCCGTGCCCTGCATTTACTCCCACACACAGCACGTCAGCAGCACTGCAGGCACCTGCGTCATCAACCCGGGCATGCGCAGTTAGGTGTATACTGCGCATGTCACACAACTGCACCCTTGGCTCAGCACATTCAACACAATTGCGCAAAGTGCAAAAGCGCAATATTCAGCCATCATATGCAAATCAGCTAATCAGCCATTCAATGGCGCAGCACTGCAATTTGCATCCACTTAAAGTTGCGCCTCACCTCATTTGCATGGGTTGCGCTATAAAAGTGTGACATTGGGCTGCACTGGCCATAGTCGGTTACTGCAGTCTATTGGAGAGTTGCATGCTGTTTGGGAGTGTGGACTGTGGATTTTGGGACATGCATGGGACTGCACAGTCACAGGTAGCACCTGTCATTCTCACAGGCTAAATCATGACCGAGCAAGTTGTGGAGGAAGAGGAACAGAGCTGTGGGAAGAGGAGGAGGCCAAATTTCACAAAGGCCGAGACAGATGCCCTGTTCGAGGCCTACCTGGACCAGGAGCCGCTTCTCAGCGGACGCCAGGGAACACCACAGGCCCGTGGTGCTGCATGGGAGGAAGTGTCGCGTGCTGTGAACCTGCATGGCAGCCACCAGTGCTCCGTGCAGGAGTGCAAGAAGAAGATGGGCACAGACAGGAGGGGGATTAAGGAGAAGGTGGCTGCCATCAGGGCAGCACGATCAGAGACAGGTGGGGGACAGCCAGAGGTGCTAAGCCTGACCCCACAGAAGGAGAGGATTGCTGGCAGCATGCAGCGTTGCGCCATTCAGGGTGTTCCAGGTGGTGGATTCCAGATGGGTGGTAGCCCGTCACTGCATGGTAGGTCATGGTCTGTCTATTGCGGGGGCAGGGTAGGTCACATGCAGTAACTCAGCTTTGTTTTCCCTTACATCTCCTGAGCATCTGCATAGGTCAATGGTGGTGGGCCTTTCCACTGAGGCCAGTCAGATGGAGATGGAGGAGGGCCCATCCACCTCCACAGGAATATGTGGCTCAGTGCGACAGTGGGCCCGCCTGGATGTCCAGACTGATGTTGTTGGAACAGGTGCGGAGGAGGCCCTGCCTGTGTCCCAGCATGCCAGCGTCCACGGATGGCAGCATGCTGTGACTCAGGCTGGTGCCGGGTACGTCACCGATGATGATGTCGCTAATGTCATGGGCAGTGACACGTGTGTGCCACAGGATGGCCATACAGCAGGTAACATCGCCGCCATGGCTGTGGGTGGTGCCGCTGTGGAGGCCTGCGTGTCATCACAGTCCCAGCCTGTGCCTGTCAGCACCGGTGGGGTAGCACTAGTGTGTGTACAGGACAGTGGGACTGTTGCAGCAACTGCGGCGGCACCAGTGAGCCATGGGGAGTGGCAGCCGGAGGGACAGCATCAGCAGTCGGCCAATAGGCTTGGGGGTACAGTGTCAGGGGGCAGCATCAGTGCACTGTCTGTGGACATGCCCAGGCCTGGTCCTGCTGTGCAGCACCCACCCTCAATGGGTGCTGAGCATCAGGGCCGCACACACCCTGAGGGACAGAATACAGGTCAGGCAGATGACCTCTTGGATGAGCACACCAGCCTACTGCAAGCATCAGTCAATCAGCAGATGCAGCTTACGACGGCGGTGAATGCACTGAGTGTGGCTCTGGAGCAGGCAGAGGAGCGTCGCAGCAGAGAAACTGCTCTGCTCCTGGCAGGGATGGACCGGATGCGGGAGGATGTGACCACTGCCATTGACAGGCTGACACATACAATCACAGCTGCCATGGCCACAGGGGGCACACAGTTATTTACCCATGCAGTGCAGACACCACACAGTGCAGTGTCCACCCCCCATTCCCGGCATCATGCGACACCCTCCTTGTTGACAACAGGTTCAGCTGTGTGCATCCCGAGCATGTCTGGCGCAGGCATGTTCAGTGTGCTGCAGACCCCTGCGCAAGCATGGTCGCGTTCATGCAGTGGAACCCTTGGGGGACCATCAGTGCCACCCCATGAGGCCAGTGGTCAGCCTGTCAGTGCTGGCAGGTCTCAGCGGGGCCGCCCACGCATCCGTGATGGCTGGGGCACTGTGACACGTGACTGACCTGTCTCCCAACGTGGCTACTGTCTGATGCTGCCCTGTGTGCATTGTTTCATTCAGCGCGCAATGCATGGGTGGGTACCCAGCCCTGCACGCAGACACACAGTCCATCTTCACACCCTCCCAGCTGCTGTCCGCAGTTGCGTTTGCATGATGATGCCTGCATTGTGCTGTACACCAATGTGCAATGGTGCCCAGCATCTGACACACGCACAATGACAGGCAGTGGGCGTGGTGGTCTGTGGACATATGTGTGGCTAGGGGTGATGTTCTGGGTCGGTGTGCCTCCTACCCTTTGTGCATGTCTGGTGCATTGTGTGTGTGTGTCTGTCTGTCTGCGTGCCATGTTAGACCTCACCCATCCCTGGTGGTGTGTGTGGTTCCATGCCTGGCCACTTCCCTTGATGGCATGCACCCCTGGTGTGTGTCCATGCATGTTTGTGGATTGTGCCTTAGCCACTGGTGGTTGCACATGGCCCCATGACTTATCTGGGTTGGCTGAAGTGCTCCTCCGTGATGGTGTCCCAGTGCAGTTGTGCCACCCGGAGTAGTCGGGGGTCCCGTCACCAAGGAGGGGCTGCCCATCACCATTGTCACTGGTGTCCTCATCATCCCCACCACTGTCCCCCTCTTTGACCAGTACAGCTATCCCACATTCGTTGGCCATGTTGTGCAGGACGCAACAGGCCAGGAATAGCCCACAGGTCTTTAAGAGGCTATACTGTAGGGCACTGCCGGAGGTGTCCAGGCAATGGAAACATGCCTTCAGCATCCCAAACACCCACTCGATGACATTACATGTGGTGGCATGTGCCTCATTGTAGCTTTGCTGCGATAGGGTCATGGGCCGCTGGTATGGTGTGAGCAGCCAGGGACGGAGTGGATATCCACTGACACCTGTGTGTAGAGGGTGGAGGTTAGTTTGGTGATCAGCATCACCCTGCCCCGGGCCATGTAGGTCACTACCCATGTCACCTCTGACCATGCCCCTCCCAAGCCCTATGTTTGTCCATGTGGTTTGAAAACTCACCCACTAGGTGGCCAGTGGGGATGTCCCCACTCTTGAATCTGTGGCACAGTGCTGACTGGTGCCAGATGAAGGCATTGTGTGCTCCCCCAGGGTGCATGGCAAAGACATTGATTAGTCGCCCCCTGGCATCGCATGCCACCTGGCAGTTGATGCTAGCATAGCCCTTGCGATTCATGTATGCGGCCCCATCAGGGCCAGGTGGTGTGCGGATGGCCACATGGGTGCAGTCTATTGCCCCTAGCATGCCAGGCATACGTGCTACCCTGTGGAACTCCTGTATGTTTGCTGTGCGCTCTGCCGGTGTGCTTGGGAAATGGATGTACTCCACAGCATGTGGCAGCAGTGTGCTGAGGAATTGGGTGAGGTGGCATGACGCGGCTGATGGGGTTATGCCTGTGGTGTCCCCTGTTGGTCTCTGGAAGGTACCTGTGGTGAGCAAGCACATGCAAGCTGTCACTTTAGTCTCCACTGACAGAGCATGGCTCTGTCGTGTGGGTGCCTGCATCACATCATTGCACTGCTCACAGAGCCACCTCAGAATTTCCCTATTCAGGCGGTACTGGCCCACGATCTTCGTATCACTGTACAGCTCGAAGCTGGTGTGGGCTCGGTACTGCCTGTTGGGGGCATACCGCCAACGGGCCCTTCCACAGCCGTGCCCCCCTGCTGCCCACCTTCTCACCCCCCTCATTACTGCCTCCATCTGGATGGTGGCACTGGCCATGTCCCTGGCTTGTGTTCACCCCCCTGGCAGCTGTTTCTGTGTTCCCCCCGCTGTCCTGGCTGCTACTTCCCCTGCACTGGGAACACCTGACTGTGCTGGCCTCACTGCTGTGTGGCACTTCCCCCTTCTGCACTGTGGCTCCCCACACCTTCCCCTGAGCCTGTGGGTTCCAGGTGCCCTTTCACTTTCCTGCCCTGTGTGTGTGTGTTGCCTGTGTGGCTGGCTATAGTTCAGCAACTTGTGGCTTCTCTGTAGCGTTCTTGCACCTCTCCCTTGTTCCTTTTTATTTTGTTAATTTCCGCTATGGCGCAACTTCCGCTTGCTCCCCTATTGCGCATGGTGCATGTTGTTGAATATCGCACTGCGCCATTTATGCATGGTTCCTCCCCCTTCAGTTGTGCATACATTCATTATCATTGCGCTGTTGCTCAGCGTGATTTTGGGGGTAACTGCCCCCGCTGAATACTCCACTAATGGTGCATTTTGGACTTGTACTGGACAAGAACCCTATTGCGCGATGGCTTAACTTTTGAATATCTGGGCCATAGTCCTTATGACCAGATTGCACAGGTTTCCTCTGCTAGATGCAACACCATCTAAACTGTGAAAGAGAAGTCTCTGGGAAATCAATAGACTACATCAGTATCTGTCACAGCTGGGAGAGATGCAATTAGCTCAGCATGTGCATTTTTTTGTCTTCTTCTTCCAAATTACATTTCTTCTCAGTTGTCGTTGCTCAGGATTGTCACCAGCTTGTTAGGGAACACACATTACCTCAGGGTACATGAGGCTAACAGCTGGTGTGTCTACTGTAAATTAGCCTTTTCAGAAGTATGTTCAGACCATGGGTTGTTCAGTATGTCCTGCTATTCTTCACTGGAATGTTCTGCTGCTTCCTGGTCACCATTATTTTCAGAACATGGGTCATTAAATGGGTAACTGTTAAGTGTTGACGGGAACATGAGGACAAAACCTCCGTCAGTACATTCAGAAGTGTATATAAATTTTTCATCCTCTAAACAGTTGCCCAAACAAAGTCAAGGACAATGAACAGTGGCCTGTGGAATCCTGCAGTATTGCAATATACAACACTGCATGCAAAACATCACAACAATAACTCACCCCATAACAATGAAAGGGGCACAAGGAACTGATTCATTTCACAGTTTCCTTTATGGTATAATGTAGTAGTCACAATGATGAGTGGTGTGGGGTTATCTACTGATGGTAGGAAAAAGGGATTAGAGACCTTCAGGTCCTTGACTAATTATGCGTAAAAGCAAACAGCAGTCAATATAGTCTTTGGAGTACTGCCAAGGGCATCCTTAAATTACCCCACCATGGTCGTGGTTGAAAGCTTCGACCTTGCAATATAAATCTCTTAAGAACTGCAACAAAGGTTTTGTCATGGAATATGCTTTTTACTACAATTTAACCATATCTTGCTTGGCCACATCCTTCTTAATGGTGAGTGGTGTGACCAGTTGTGGTATGGTAGCTGCTGAAATAGTGCTACAGAAATAGGTCAGAATCAGTCAGGTCCTTGACTCATTGATTACGTAAACAAGCATGCATTTTCTAAATGTTACAGGCAGGAAAACACAATGTTCTTCTCTTTTACAACTCCCAGCATTGGCCAACCTGCCCTTTACAGCAATATCAAGGGCCTCCTGACATTCCACAGCCACTGTGTCCATTTTGATTTATAACGCTGTGTCCCTGGGGTTCAAAGCTTTGACCTTGCAAAAAAATGTCTTAAGCATGCTGCAATGCTTTTATTTTGGGCTCTGCTTCTCCATCTTCTGCCCCTAGAAGCATAAAAATTGACAGCAGATAAGGACCACTTGGCCCACCTGGTCTGCCCATTTTCCCTGCCTACTGTAATACCATAGACCCTACTTGATGTCCAGCTTTATCTCCCCTTTCCTACTCAGTAAGGTTCCCTTATGCCTATCCCATGCATTTTTGAATTCCATTACCATTCTTGCCCCCACCACCTTCACTGGGAGGCTGTTCCATGCATCTACCATCCTTTCAGCGAAGAAGTACTTTTTCATGTTTCCCTTGAGTCTACCCCCCAGCTTCATAACATGACCCCTTGTTCTTGAACATCTTTTTCTTTGTAACATGCTTCCCTTCTGTACCATTTTAATAACCTTGAGACATTTGAAAATCTCTGTCATATCATCCTCTCCCTCCTTTTCTTCAGGCTGTACATATTTAGGTCCTTTAGTCTCTCCTCATAAGGCTTTTTTGGTGAAGACCCTGCACCATTTTAGTTGCCCTTCTCTGGATTGTCTTTACTCTGTCTGTGTCTTTCCTGAGTTGCGGCCTCCAGAACTGGACACAGTACTCTAGATGAAGTGTCACCAATGATTTGTACAGCGGTATCACCAATTCCTTCTTTCTCCTTGTGATACCCCACCCTATAAACCCTAGCATCCCACTGGCTCTCCCCACTGCCTTTCAACACTATTTGGCCACTGTTAGGTTATCAAATATGATTATCCCAAGGTCCCTTTCTTTTTGATTGCCATCAGTACCACACACCCCCATCATGTACTCTGCCCCTGGGTTTCTGTGCCTCAAGTTTATGACATTGGACTTCTTCATTGAATCATAGTTGCCACACTCTTGACCACTCCTCAAGCTTACTTCAATCCCTCCTCATTTTTTCCAGCCCTCCCAAAGTGTCAACCCTGTTGCAGGTCATTGTGTCATCTGCAAAAAGTCATATCTTCCCTTCTAACCATTCTGAAATGTTGTTAATAAAGACATTTAAGAGGACACGCCCCAGTACAGATCCCTGTGGCATCCAACTTTTCACCCTTCTCTCCTCAGAGTGAATTCCATTTAACCACCACCTTCTGTCACCTATCCCTAAAGTAATTTCTTACCCATTTTTACACCTTAGGACCCCACTCCCAGGCTGCCCAGCTTGTGTAGTATGAGTCTCCAGTGTGGGTTGGTGTCAAAAGCCTTTCTGAAATCCAGGTAGGTCACATCCACTGTTCCACCCTGATCTACTTCCTGGTCACCCAGTCAAGAAATCTGTCAGAATTGTTTGAAATAACCCCCAGTGAATCGATGCTGCCTTTGATTGTAAAGCTGCTGATTCAAGATATCCCACAATCCTTTCCTTCAACAGTGATTCCATTAATTTCCCCAGCACCAAAGTCAGGCTGACTGGCCTGTAGTTGCCAGCCTCTTCCCTGCTCCCACTTTTGTGAAGTGAGAACCCTGGTTTTCATGCTCCAGCCTTAGTTTCCTCTTTTTTAAAGGTGAGTGACAATGTGGCCATTGTGGTATATAATGAATTACTCTACAAATAAGATGGAGTCATTTGGTGACCTCTAGAATGGTTACTCAGACATTATGCACACAGTGTATTTTCAAAATTCTAACAAAGACAATTTCATTCTTAACTACAAACAGTGTACAACATGTATGGGGCAAAACTGTATGTCTCCTTGGAGTCCAGCACTACCATTTCAACTGTCATTTAAAAAAGTATGTGGTAAGTGATTGGTCTGAGAAGTCTGCAGATTATATTTTAGGAAAACCATTTCTTCCAAACACAATAAAAAAGGAAATCTGATAAGAGACAAAAAGACATACAAAGAATTTGGAATTCTCATTTTACATACAGTATTTTAAATAAATTCTGTTAAGGTTATTATATACAGCTTTAGAAACACATTTTATAAGAACAATAACATGCAACAGGATGGGCATTAGATATGCATTAAGAGTTGCCAGGGTGTGTAATTATGATGGAACAATTGCACAGCTCAAGGGTGTTGTTATGCATGAGACACTTGCACTAACTGCCTTTAAACACCCAAGAGCCAAGTGCAATTATTCCCACAAATTACACATCCCTGAAGTGTCTCTTCTTACTTATAACAGAGAAGAAAAATAAGACATTGATTCAAATAGAAATCAACTTATAATAGTTTTGAATGCTTAAATTCATTCACATTTATTGCAAACAGATACAGTAGTCTCTTTGATTGTTAAGTGACATAGAGAATAATGAATGCCTAACTATCCATAACAAGCTGGTTAGTTCATCAAGAGGTTCCCATGGTGACTACTTGTACCTCGAGAGTGCAGCTCGAGAGGTACCGTCACCATGGGACTTCGAGATGCACTAACAAAGCTTGTTACCGACCGTTAGGCATTTATAGTTTTTTATAATGTATTTTGAAAAAAATATTCAAGCCTGCCAAAATACAATAATGCAAGAGGCGTCATGAAATCTTGTGTCCTTACTTTGGCTTTATTGTACTCTGGGATGCTCTCCTATGGGCTCGTTCTCACCACCGTGGCTGCTGCCAAGTAGGGGGAAGATCATGTAGGGTGGATACACAATCACGTTCTAAGTTGTTATGCTACACTAGCTATGTAGCTAGTACAGCATAGCAAACTAGCTGACATAGCTAGCACAGCATAACAATGTTTTAGTTGGGATGGATTTCCATCGATAACATCATTCCAACATACACTACCTTAGAAACTGCATGGAACGATGCTGTTCTCCCTTTGAACAGAAGACTGAGCAGCTAGGTTTTAAACATCGCCTGAGCTGCAATAGGGTTTATTTGTCCCAATTTAATTGAAATAAATCACAACACAACCAGAGAAAATGAAGTATTGCAGGATGGTGTTGTTTGCATTCCGATCCTGTTTTATTTTTGTACCTTTCTGTTCTTTGTTTCTTTAGCTTCACTTAAAGCCACAAATATCGGTTTGGCAAATTCAGCTGTCATTGCAGTTTTCAGTTAAGGAGTTAAGTGTGTTGAGCATCACATTTAACGTCAGCAGTTTTGGGGTTTCATACATTGCAGGGCTGATTTGATGGTACTGTCAGGATTCTATGATCCACTTGGTGCCATTGTGAAAGATTCTGATGTAATTTCCTTTGACATTTTGTGGCTGCAGTGGAGTTGATGTTCTTCTGTAATGGAGCAGAGTCTATGTACTGGAATGAGGCAGAGGCTGGTCATTGGCATTATGTCCTCCCGGTATGTTAATTCAGGTAAGTCTGTTTTCCATGGAGGCACTCAAATACTTCTTGAGGCTGCTTTCATTTTTATGGTCAGTTATAGACATAATTTCTTGAGACTCCAGGCTAGTGTCACTAAGCAAATGCACTGCTGTGCTCTTCAGGGAGTGATTTGTGTGGCAGTGGCTGAATGATGCTTCATCAGAGAGTCCGGAGACCATTGCAACCAAATAATTCACTTCCATTGGCTCCCTACTGTGTCACACTGGCTGGCTGTCCAGAAAGGGTTGTGATAAGCATTTGGGGTGCAAAAAGAATGCCTTAGCATCTGGGGGGGGGTTCTTGCTATATTTACTGTAACAAAACCTTTCACTTAGCAGAGTGGATCAGATGGGTGCTTGAATAAAAACTCCTTCTGTTCCACCAGTAACTGTCTTTGGTTAGTTGTATTTGTCCTTCTCAACCTCTTCTAGCTACATGACGCTTTTTAGTTTAGTTTAACACATTGCAGCCAACACCTAAAGAATGGGGGCAGCTGAAGTTGTATACAACAAACAATCACAAAAAGTATACAAATACAAATTTATTTGCAAATAAACCTTAAAACCAAAACAATAAAAAAAGTTTATACTACACAAGATATACACAAATGAATAATATTAGCACTCATTTAAAAATCTCATAAAAAAAGATGTCTGATATTTTGTAGTTCTAAACACTGGTTTTCTCCATCTAACCTGTTTTCTTAATCCAGTTGAAGGTTGAACAATACCTTGCACACAAGGCTGCTTGCCGTGTCAGAGTAAAGTTTGGGAAACTGTCTCAGATGATGCAGTTCAAAATCTGAGATTCTCAGGAAGTACTCATTAGTTTCTGTTTGATAGTCAGTATTTTTCATACTATGGCCACAAAAAAACATTGTTGGATGACCTGAATGTGTTGTCAGATATCCCATTTCTTGCTGTTTCTGGTGAATTGAGATAGTGAATGATAACCACTTTCAGGTAGCTGTAATTGGAAAGCCCTTATTGTTCACCTTTGGCTGTTCAGACCATTGCAAGAAATAAAACTCTTGGAGGTTTAGTGTCTCAAGGCTAATAGTTTTTAAGTTTACTGTTTTTTTAACAGCCATCCAGTCTTGGAACAGTAATTTCCCATGATATTTGCTCTATGATATTCAATTTGTTTTGCTCTGTCTCGAGGTGATCTAAATCTGCTTTTCCTATGTCAGCATGCCTGCTTACAGGTGGTTCAGTATGGGCAGATGGTTCTTGTGGCATTTCATAAGAAGTCTCAGTTTCTGTTCCAGGAGTCTCAGGATTTTGCTCCAGACATTTTTCCATGCAAAAACCCTCAGGTAATCTTGTTTGAGAGCAAGGCGATTCTATTAAGCTATATATTTAGCTTCCTGCTGTTGGTACAGTAACTGGCACTCTATGTGGTACTATGGAGTGTATGGATTTGTAACAGAGGTAGAGGTTAGCAGGCTGAAAGAAGTTCAGAAGTGTAAATGTGGTCTCATAATTGTACTTCTGTACTGGTCTCTCAGACAATCAACTATGTCATATTTCTCTCAGCACGTTATACGCTTGGTCATAACACTTCATGGTTGGTTGAAGGCACTCAGCCACCTCATAACTCTACACACTTGTGATGTGTGACATTATACCATAATGCACCCACAGTCCCTGTTGTATTTTATTGTTTACTTGTTCAGATAATCAGTGACACAGTAAGTGGGGCAGAGTTTTTTTTTCACTTATGTAATTGGCATGGAGTGGGGATTGGTGGTGCTCCTAGCAACAATGCTGATGGGCATTGTGGCATTTGGATGGAGTTTTGGGAGTGGCAGGCCACAGCAGACTTTTACAACTTAAAAAATACTATTAAAGTAATACTGAGTATAAGCAAACAAGATGTGTGAATAATGAACCTGTATTTGTGCTGCTACATTTCACCATTTAAGATAACATGTTTACAATTTTACTTCTTAGTAGCATAACCAGCTAAGAAAAATAAATTCCTGCTGCTATAAAGGTTTTGATTTGATGCTATAAATGTGCACCTTTGCTTGTAAGGATCTGTAAAAAGAAACTGTACATGTAAACTCTTTGAAATGAACGTCATTTAAAATTAATTGACTACGTCTAACATCTGTTCAATCTAGTGTCTCTTTATTCAGACCAAAAATAGTTGCATCTTATTTTGCTCAATAGACAGCTGACCCCTTTGAAAAAGAAAATAACCAGACCCATCACCATCCAGAAACAACTCATCTGCTCCCTACCCATAACAGAAACTTTTATGGTCAAGGGTGACACACAACCCAGCCACCACACAAATCCCTGTACAGACCACAATGAAGTCTGTATTTTATTTAAGCAATAAACCACGACAGGGTGTTGGTGATGCTGGTTTTACCAACGTCTGGCATGGTTCTGTCACGAGGCCACAGGCTGAGTGACTAAACCTCATCAGACATGGGTAAAACCAGCATCACCAACACCCTGGAGTGGTTTATTGCAATTATACAATGTTCCCCTTGATTTTTTGTAACAAAAATGAAAAGCAAAATAGTGCTTTTTCCAGTTATAGTCATTTTTATAACATTTGTCATTCCACCACAAAAAATAGTTCCCTATTTATCATAATGCAACCATATATAGATAAGTTTGTTTTTTTTGCATTAAAAAGAAGACTGCTGTTGTGAGTAATTTTGTCCCCTAGCTGTTCTTCACTGCTCAGATGCAGTAACGAAAGTATGCAGTGTTTGTGAGGGTTTGGAATAACAACGGCCGCTGAAATCAGCTCTGGCATCCCGATGGGCACTAACAAGGAGGCTAAGTTGAGCAGCAGACTGTAAGAGAGATTATGTGTATTTAAACGTAAGATGGTGATAGCGTAGTGTGCCTGCTGCCACAGCATTGAAGCCTCGGGAGTTCCTGATTGGGTACTTGCATTGGTATTTACCTTGTGATATTTTAAGCCTCTGAGGATTTCGGAAGTAGAGAAGCTGTTTTTGAAAAATGAGGATATATTTTACTTGTTCCATGGGGCATGAAGCAGTTGTTTATGGAGGTCAACTGAGCGGTTGTCAGAGATGACGGAAGGGAGCCGATTTCATGGTCAGAGGTGAACTGGGAGGAAGTAGTTACGGGGGAATGATTTTACAGTACTAGACTGTTTTACCTCTGAAATGGTTTTGGGAGTGTTGGTTTGTAGGAATTTAAGTTTGAAATTTAGTGTGGTACACTGACGGTTGTATGAGACTGCCGTTTACTGGCATTTAAAAATGGCGGATTTTTTGTTTCATGGTCGGGGGTCACAGTGATTTGAGAGATGAGGCTGACTGGCACCTTTTGCGTTGGTAATGCAGAATTTTACAACGCTGCAAAGGTGCCAGTCAACCAATAAGATTTCTTTATTTTAATGGCCATTGTATAATTATTTATTTATTTAAAGGTTTTACCAGGAAGGCATGCTGAGCAGACTACTTCTAGATTCCAGATGCACCCCGGGGGTAGGGTAAAAGGAAATATATACATTTTGGACATGTACAGCCAACTTAGCAAAACAATCATACAAGGTGAAAGTGCAGTAATGCAGGCAGTTGTACAAGTCAAATGGCAGTAAAATATACTAACAGGTTACAGCGCCAAGGTGTATGACAGTAAAATATAGTAACAAGCACATAGGATTTCTACAGCAGATCCAGGAATCCTGTATACATGGTCACAGGCTAACATGGGTGCATGTGCATATGAGGAGAAATGTTTTTTTCAGAAAGGAGTTAAGGTGTAGACTGGGGTAGGTATGTCAGATAACCAGGGGGAGTGAGTTCCAAAGTTTTGGCATGCGATAAGTGAAAGATGACTGACCTGCTGAGGTTGACATGAGTGGAACTGCCAGAAGACGCGAATCATTTTTCCTGAGAGTGTAACCCTGGAAGGTAGGGGCTGTGAAGGCAGAGGTGAGATAAGGAGGGAGAGATTGCATCCAATATTTGTCTGTGATACTGGCACAGTGGAAGTGACAACGATCCTCCAATGAGAGGAAGTCAAGGTTTCAGTATAAGATACATTGATGAGTGGATGGAGGACAGTCAAGAGCAAAATGGCAGAAGTAGTGGAAGAAGGGGTCCAGTCTGGCTAGGGTGGAATTAGGGGCAGCACTGTAGACCATGTCTCTATAGTTGAAAATGGGGAGAATCATCTTCTGCACAATTGTATGGTGAGCCGGCAGTGGGATGCATCCACAATTGTGGTATAACGTGCCTAGCTTGTGGTGAAGTTTTCTGTGGATGGCATCAACATGTGAGGAGAAGTCTAGGTGCTGGTCAAGCCAGACCCTGAGATATCTGCTATTGGTGCAAGTCTCAAGAGTAGTCCCATCCAGGGTGTGGAAGGAGGGGGTGAAGGGGAGCCTTGAAAGTCTCTACCTTGTGCTGAAGTTCATGGAGACAGTTTTCTAGGTGTTGAGAAATAGCTGATTTGAGTGAAACCAGCACTGAATACCATCGAAGTCCAGCTGGAGTCTGGTCATCACATCAGCAGTCAAGGGACTAGATGTATACAGTACTGTGTCATCCACATACGTGTGAATGGATGTGTGAGGGCAGACAGAGGGCAGGTCATTTAGGAAGATGGAGAACAGAAGTGGGCCAAGGACTGAGCCTTGGGGTACCCCAGAGGTAACAAGGATGGAGGCAGAAGTAGAGTTGTGAATTCTGATGGATTGGGCTCTGCCTTGCAGGCAGGAGTGGAACCAGCTTGTGGCCTCACTTGAGAGCCCTGCTAGGGAGAGCTTGGATAGAAGAATGGAGTGGGAGACAATGTTGATAGCTTTAGCCAGGTCAACAAAAATGGCTGAGGTGATGTGACCTCTATCCATGCCAGTGAGGATGGAATAAGTGAGCCTTAGTAGTGATGTGGTGGTGGAGTGGGATTTTCTAAACCCAGATTGGTAGCAAGTGAAAAATGAAGAGGAATCAAGATAGGAGGAGAGTTGTGAGAGGGCAACGTGCTCCTGGATTTTAGCCAGTGTTGGCATGGATCCTTGTGTTCAGCACAGATGTTGCAAGAACATAAAAGTGTAGCTGGATGAACAGAGAAAAGATGGGTGAAGCCAAAAAATTCTTGAATTTTGCTGAATTTGTGAAGTGTGAATTTGCAAAATTTGAGACATTCATGGATTGCAAAGTGCAGAAATTCATTGTGAAGTGTGGAATTTCACTGGTGAAGTCTTTGCTTCTTGGTGCAATTCCACAATTCACGGCAAAACATTCATGATTTCAGGCAAAGTCAAAGTTTCCCAAGTGTGGGGAAACTTTGCGAAGCTCCACAAAGTGTGAATTTTCAGCACTTTGCATGAACTTTGCTGGCAAAGTTTTACTTCACAACATCTCTATAACAGAAAGATTTCCTTCCTACCTAATGGTATTTCACTACAATGATGGTGGGACTATGACTGCATAAAGAACATGCAATTAGCATATATGTAAAATACCACAAGACCCTAACAAGATAGCAGACTGTCAAACATATAAGCAACCACAGGTGGCAGTGCACTCATGCATTTACCAAAAACAAAGGTGGCAACTTTCTGACAGTGCTTTTGTTTTAGATAATTGCAGCCAGAAGAATAAAATATGTGCATTTTTCTGCATACTTTACATATACTAAGGATGTACTGTTTGACATAAACCAAACAGCAGGGTAAGAAAAATCATTATTTAACACAAAGCCTGTTTAAGAAAGTTTCACAGACATACAAAAAACAGGCACATGGTCACTTGAAAAAAATGATACACCTAAACACCTTGGATGCATGTAACAAGCCCATAATAAGTATATTGTAAGTTTATTTCAGAGTAAAACACAAAGTATACTTTAAGTTTATTTCAGAATAAAACACAAAGTAAGCAATAAGACATGATGGGCTGGTGGTTGTCATGTTTAATGTATGCCAAGGTGCACAATGAGGCATTAAGTGCCTTCAGCACCTGGAAGTGCATTAACCCATAACAACCACCACCACAGAGTGTCTTGTTGTACTTATTAAATGTGTCTCCATGCAAAAAAAAAGAAAGAAAGAAAAAAGAGAAATAAATTAAATTATAAAAAATATATTATTTTACAGCAAAAATGAGAAATGTCCCTGTAGTTTTCTGCCATAATGTGTCACTGTTGCGATTGTGAGCTAGTTTTAGTTTAGGAATATGATGAGGAACCTAAACCTTCTCAATATCATGTTTTATTATAAACATTATTTCTGCTTTCATTGTTTACTTTATTAGTTCAGCTCCAAAGAGCTGACCTGAGTAGATTTTATACTTCTGTACTCTCTCTCAGCTTTCGCCTTTGATGCCTAAATGGGGACTGACAGATACTTTTTTGCTTCCTTTATTTGCAGCTTTATTGAGTTGACCTGCAATGACCTACAGTCAGAATTCAACCTTTTGCAAAGCCAACTCCTCCAAAAAAAGCTACTCCTTAATGCCAAAAAAACTAAAGTGATGGTCCTCTCTCCTTTTATCCGTACAGCTAACCCTGTGTCCAGTGGGACAGTTCCCCAAATTACCACAGTTCTAGGTGAAAAACTAGAATTTGTTACAAAATTCAAGTATCTGGGAGTTTGGATAGACCAAAGACTCTCCTTCATTGAACATATCGAGGACTTGCTAAAACGACTTCGGCAAAGGCTTGGACTGTTTTTTAGAATCAGCCAATTTCTCACCAGAGATGCCAAGAAACAACTGGTCCAATCCATTTTCCTATCATTGGTTGATTACGCTGACTTCCTCTACAGCCAATGCCCCAACTCTTACATGGCTAAACTGGACACACTCCACCATCGAGCACTGAGGTTTATAATGGGACTCCCCTTCGACACACATCACTGCACCCTATATGCGGCAGTGGGATGGACATCACTAAAGTTCAGGCGCCACAGAAACGCTGCTCTCTGGACCTATAGAGCCATCTCTAATAAGCTGCCTTATTATATCTCCTGCTGTCTTCCCTGAGTATAATTGGGAAATAAAAGTTAAGAAGTTACTCAGCTATTACTTAAAGTACCCAAAGCAAAATCCAGCCGGCAGGGCAGCCATAAGCCGTGCTACCTACCTTATGGAGCGATCTACAAAAACCCTTAAATTAAGCACTCTAATGGTATAAATGCTTTCAAGATGCTTTATTTCCATACAATCAGAGTATGTAACTGCTTCACCCACTCAGACCCAGTACTGGTATATAGCCACGCCTAGACCCAATTTTAAGTACTGACCCCCCCCCAGCTTGCTCCTCACCAGCTTAATTGTTCTCTCCCTTATCCCCCTGTCTTATCAACACTAGGCCCATCCATCCCCTTATTCTTCCTTTCCCAACCTCGGATAGGAGCTCAGTACCCTGGGTTGTGACATCCTACCATGCCACATACTTTATAGCATTCAATCACGGGGCTCACACATACTCCTTTTCTCCATCCACCTTCTCTACTTCCAGCTTTACCAACTCCTTTCTGTGCACTGTGCCTTCCTAGCCTTTCTCCCCCTACTTCCCTCCCTCTCTTCCCCCCTACCTTCACCTCTACTTGGTGTATATTTTTATTTTATTTTTTCTTCCGTTACTTCCTCCTGCAACCTTAGATAACGCTTTATCTTCCTATAGACACTTCTATGTATGTAAATACCGTGTAATCTGTACAATATCTGTATAATTCTATGTACATATGAACTTCTTTTTCTTCCTCTCTGTAAAGAGTATTATCTGTATTGCCTTGTAAATACCTGTGTTTACCTGTATATACAATTGTTCATGCTCCACCCAGGTCCATCTTGCAAATGAGCTTCTGCTCAACGATGACCACCTGGTTAAATAAAGACTTGATTGATTGATTGATTGACAGCTATGAGACGTGGAGCTGTGCACAGTGGAGAAAGGAATCCTAGCCCACTACCAATTGAATACATTTCTGAAGATCGGGGAGAAGCCTAAGACTTCTTTCTTTTAGTCCAAACAATTACAACCGCACTCCAGAGCAATAGTGTAGAGGCTTTGTAGATACATAAATGCACTGGAGACACAATTGGTATATATCAAATCCAATTTATTTTCAGGGAAATACCACAATGGGGAAAACCACACACACACACACACACACACACACACACACACACACAGACACACACAGAGTTTAAGAAACTGATGGACTGTTACCAAGATGCCCCAGTGATTCACTCATTAGAGCATTCTCAGGGGGCACCCTCTGAGGAAGTTGTAATGAGTGAAGCACTGGGGCATCTGGGTAATAGTCCATCAGCTCCTTAACCTTTGTGTATGTGTGGTTTTCCCATTGTGGTATTTCCTTGAAAATAAATTGGATTTGACATATACCAATTGTGTCTCCAGAGCATTTATGTATCTACAAACCCACTACACTATCGCTCTGGAGTTTGGTTGTAATTGTTTGGACTAAGTTTCATTTGGGTCTGCAAAAACCTCAAACTGCACCCCACACAGCACCAGAGAGTATTGTACTCACCTTGAATCCATTCTTTCTTTTAGCCCTATGGAGCAGAGATATGTGGGGATTCCTCAAGTCACTCTCTACTACTGCTGCCCCGACTCGGTTTAGTATTGGCAGATTGGGGACAGAAAATAAAATGAAACACTTTCACTTCTGGGTTCGAAGAACAGACCATGCTTATAGTTTTGGGAATGTTTAAGTGTTTGATTATTGTTGAAAGAGCAAGAACACAGAGCTGCCAGCCACTGGAGACCACAATTCTGTGTGTGGTTGCCATGGATACCAGCAGCAAACATTTTAACACCAGTAGCATCTTCATGCACAAATTATAAGACTTTTTTAAATAATTCAAAGAAGTGGGAAAGGCAGATCATCCAGTAATTGGGTGGGACAACGAGTGAAGAGGGGCAAACAGATACAGATTGGCAGAGCAGGGGGAAAGAGACTGGCCTGCTGCACTGTATGACATCAAATGAAGACAAATCTACAGCGAGGACTGGAGGCCTATGAAACAAAAAGTCAAAAGGTTAGTGGATGGGTTATAATATTTATTTTTATATGTTCTGCTTGAATTAGTTTGTTGATGGATGGGAGATATTTTTATATGTGGTAAAATGTAATTACTTGACTTACAGTATGACAGGGGTATTGAGCTACTTTACATTACAAGCATGGCTCCCAGAAATCTTTTTTCAAAAAATTCCTGGGAGGCATGGATTTGTAGATGTGCTGCATCCTGGTTGCTGGAAGGTTTCCCAACCCAGTGGTTGCCACCCACAAGGCACTGAATTCCAAACCTATTCGACTAATCAGGACACAGTCAATTCCCTACCCATTTCACAACTGAAGTATAAAAAATATACTAGTATACTTTTTAAGTCTAACGGTTTCTTAAGGGACTGCCCTGCAAAGGAACAGAATCATATTATTTTATGGCATATTGTACCACTTTTCATGCAGTTCAGCTTTTGATTTGCCTTCTTTACTGCCATTACACATTTCTGTGATAGATTTAGCCTACCATTAATGATGACTCCCAGGTTGTTTTCATGCTCCATTGCTGCTAGCTGTTTTCTATTTAAATAGTACATCTGCCTTGAATTGTTTAAGCCTAAGTAAAACACCTTACATGTATCTACTGTGTACTGTATTTCATTTATAATTTGTTAATGTTCTCTCCCAATACATTTACTTACCACTCTGGGCTGTCATCCACTTTACAGTAAATCCAGAGCTCCTTCAGGGGTATTAGGTTTTGAGTACCTGGTGCTCTCTAATCTGGGAAAGTGGCATGAAGGTGGATATGCTGCTCATGAGGGCATAAATACTGTATGTGGAACCCAGGAATGAGGGAGAGGTATTTGGGAGAGAGTTGGATAGATGTTCTGTGGAGGATTTGGCAGGGCTGACTGAAGCTATGATTGTGCCTGGGAGGGTCAGGACTGGTCCCTGGGGATAGGTGCACTAAGGTCTTGTTGGCCCTCTAATGAACCCCTGCTGTGTGCTCATCTCTTGCTGCCCTGAACTATGATTAGGCTGTGTAGCTCCAGGATAGCCAACCCCACAATATCTTTTTTTTTTTTTGTGGGGGGGGGATCAGAGTTAGCATAGCTCTTGAAAAGATGGAATGAGCTCCACTGCCTCAAGAAATGTGTGTTTCATCATAACTCATTTAAATAAGGGAGTTGTTCTGGAGCCCAGTTTGTATACTCAGAGTCATGAGTTACTTGAATAAAGAGGAATGAGATTAATCCTGTTGTGAAGAAAAATATATTTAACAAGAGGGTCCATTATATTTAGAAACCTATGTAATTCTTTGACCATAATGTACAATGTATACGTTCAAGTCTACAGTACAGTACAGTTCACATTAAACTTATTATGCAACCAATTAACAGCCTGTTAGCATCTAAGTTGTTAAGGCTCTTCATAATGTAGGAAATCTCCAAATCACTCATAATGGTTCTCAGTTATAGTTTGCTGAGCTCTGAATAATCTGCCTGAATATGCTTTCTGTTGAAAGTCACACTCTGTAGCTAAGGTGAAAACAAACACCAACTAGTTGGCAACTCATTGCAATTACATAAAGAGAATGAGTTGGTACACTGCACAGTAAGTTTAAAGCAGGGGTTAAATTAGACAGGATCTCAAAGAACTTGGTTCCACCACCTCTTAAAAAATCATATGACAGTTTCTCTACCTCTGTCATCTTTCTCCATTTACTTTTATAAGAGAGTTTCGCCACCTAGCAATAATAGTTCCATCAGCTGGAAATCTATATTTGAGAGTTCCCCCACCTAACATTTCCAATTTAACCACTGGTTTAATGTGAACTGTGCTGTAAAGTGGTCAGGTAAAAGGTTAAGCCATTGGGAATATGTGGGAGTCCAGTGAAGACAAAAGATCTTGTATGTGTATGTCAAAAAGGGTTTTAGTATTATCAGTTGCAGTGGTGCTAGCCAAGATGTAACACAATACCTTGTAGTATTACTTTAAAAAGCTACAGTATGCTGAAGGTAACAGTGTAATTCAATGGCAATTAAGCTTTTTGTCACGCAGCAGTTTGTGACATGTCATTTACTGCAAGTTACTATGTTGAATCATGGCTGGCTCCACTTTAAGTGTTCTCCAGACCATAATTTAGAGCCAAGCATAATGGTACTGTACCAGGCGAACTGGAACATTGATTCAATTTAGCTTACTGATTGTGGTTCCCACTTTTCTTAACTGAGTGGTTCAACAACTCTTGGAGCAGCTAAATGAGTAGGCAGCCTTAGCTGTGCACAGCACAGGTAAATATGTAAACATTTCCTGAACCACAAAGGCCATGGACCATCTTTGTCAACATTAAATTTAAAATGGCCTGCCTCAGTACTGGTTAAAATATTGAAGGAAAACACAGTTTACCTGATGGCACTCTTTTACAAGTGCCTATGCTCCCGATTAGCAGTTCTATATGAAAAAATATTTTTTATAACCTAACTCAGGTAGTGATATTTATGTATTAATCATTTCTCACAAACTTCTATTATCCAAGGCTGCCAGCAGCCATCTTGTGGAAGCTGCTCACTCCCTCACCTGGGGTATGCTAATATGTCCCTGTCCACTCAGTACAAGTCTCAGCAGATGAATATTAGCATATCCCGTGTGAGGGAGTGAGCGGCTCCCATGAGATGGCTGTTGTCTGCCTTAGTAAAAGAAAGTTTTCAAGAGATGTTTGAACCATAAATATCACTACCTAAATTAAGTTAGAGAAATTATTTTTTCATATAGAACTGCTAATCAGGAGGCATAGACACCAGCAGGAGAGGGCTGGCATGTATGCCATGTTTCTCTTTAAGTCATCACTAAGTGGAACTCAACACTATATTTGCCGGAGAATATGTATGAACAGTGCAATGTGGTGTTGCAGTGTGTTCTTGTTCATACCATCTGAGAAAGTGCAGGAGTGTCCACCTTGAGGATGACTGATCATTGGTGTCTCATAGAGTACCTCGTTGTTTTGAGATTATTACACCAGGCAGGCAGTGAGTAGGGACACTGCATTTGTCAGCCAAAATAATTACACTGCTCCAGGTGGAGTGGATAGCCTTTCTGAATGCACAGAAGCAGAAGCAGTTTGAGGCAACTGGAGATTCCACCAGCTGCATTATAATGGACCATATGTTATAGAGCCTTAATTGCAACATGTACTTGCCTTCCATACTGCACTCAGCAGAATTTGTAATTGCAACAATGCTGGATCCAAATTATAAAAGTGACATTTGGCAGTGGATAATTGGAGCAAGTCCCAAATGTAAAGGGGTCTACTCAGTTGATGTGTACATGGGATGAGTATGTCACAGTAAAAGCTATCAAAGGCAGTAGATTGAAAAACATTACCTAAATCATCAAGCATCAGAAGGAAAAGAATTGCTGTAAATGAATTTGTAGCACCAGCAAAACAAAGGTTCAATGTAGTTATTTGAATCCTCTATTGACTGCTCGATCCCTAGTGGACTTGGAGGACTACACACCAGAGATGCAGAGCAGGTCAGAAGAGGAGGTCAGTCAGTGGGCATCAGAGAAATGGTAGACACCTATCTAGCTGATAATAACCAGTTAGGAACTAATGATGAGCCCCTACTATATTGTCCAGTAAAGTAAATGGTTGGGCACCACTGGCATCTGTGCCAATCTAGTACCTTATTTGTCCTCCAGCCAGTGGCAGCTCAGACAGTTTCTTTAGTACAGCAGAATCCATCATCAGAGGTATGTAGACAAACCTTTCCACAAGAAATGTTGATGTGCTCACATTTATAAAAATGAACCAGCATGACATTCTGCCAAATTTGGTGGCTATGGTGTACAGTTAATTCTTGAGGACAGAAGAAGTGCATGAAGGGAGCAGTGCTGCTGAGCCATTGCTTGAAGAATATATACTAGAGATCAAATTTCTATCCAGTGACAATTCCTCCCTTGAAGATGGTGAGGGAAGCTTCTTTTCAAAGGATGATTAAAGACAGGAGGAAGATGGATTTTGAGGATACGACTGAGGAGTATGGCTAATGTGTTACACACTATCAAGATGACTTCAGGAGTCAGGATTTAATTAAATTTTCAGAAATAAAATGGCCTCTCTGTCCAGTGTAAATGCCAGCTAACAGGAATCTGCTGCCTGCAAACTGATGATGGTCCCTCCACTGTCCTGTTCTTCCTCCATTACCACCAGCATGAGCCACCACTAACCTTTGCATCCAACAACCCAGCCTTTTTGTCAAGCATAAATTCCTGTGAACCTGAGCCTGGTGCCTGCTTGTCAACTGCGAAGTTCCATCTTCCTCTGATCATGACAAACTTATACCATTGATAATCTGATGGTAAGTGTGAGAGTTCTGTTGTCTGCATTTGAATGCAATACACCTTTTGCATATTTTCCTTAAGATTTTTTCCACCCACCTTGAAGAAACTGAAACATTTGTCATATACTTTATTCCAGTAAATGAGAATGACTCACCTGAGACTTTGGAGGAACTGATTAAATTTGTACTTTTGAACCCGACTTCAAAAAGTAAAGACTCAGATTCAATAGCCCAGATCAACTAATGTGTCATGTCAAAGAACAGTTATTTTTAATACCTGCCTTTTTAATTTGGAGTAAAAAAATATACAGGATGTTTCAGGAATATACACTTATGTACTCCCACCAACTATTAAATCACTTGACAGCATCTGTAAACTGGAAGTTAGTGATGTCAGGTCACGTTTACATAACCTAAATGCCAATAAAGCCCCAGGACCAGATAGAATACACTCAAGAGTGATCAAAGAATGTGCAGGTATTTTGGCAACACCTATCACCATCATATTCCAAACCTCCCTAAATGAGGGCTCTGTAGTACATTGTTGGAGAATAGCGACAGTGGTACACTTTTTTAAAAAGGGTAGCAGAAGCCATGCAGGCAACTACTGACCAATTAGTTTAACATCAAATACTGGAACGGTGATGGAGGGCATTATAAAAGACAAAATTGAAACTATTGTTAGAAAGAACAACTTGGTTGATGATATACAGCATGGCTTCGTAAAAGGGAGATCATGCCAAACTAATCTGCTGAATTTGTATAACAACATGAGCAGGAAATTTGCACATGGGTAACGGTTTTGATGTAATATTTCTAGATAACAGCAAGACTTTTGATTGTGGGCACACCACCAACTAATAGATGCACTAGTAAAATTGGGCATTGAAAAGAATATTGTTGCATGGATCAATTCCTGGCTGCACAGCAGAACACAGCAGGTGACTGTCAGAGGTGTGTGTTCAGACTGGGATACGGTGACCAGTGGGGTACCTCAAGGGCTTGTTCTTGGTCCCACATTGTTCACCTTATATGTGTCTTTAATGAATTGTGGGGATGGAATCTGCATATCTAAGTTTGCAGAGGACAACAAATAAGACAAAGTAATAAATGCTCAGGAAATTGTGAGTGTAATGCAAGCTGGCTTGATTACACTGAAAAAATGTCAGAGGAACATAAACTTCAGTTCAGTCTGGAAAAATGTACAGAAATGCACTTTGGTAGAGTGAATTCCTCGGCTAATTATTACCTCAATGGAACATTACTTACAGTCATTTCTGAAGAAAGGGATCTTGGTGTCCTAATTACAAATGTTCCTAGGTTTTAAAGTCAGTGCAGTGCCTGTGCTAAGACAGAATCCAATATCTTACATTAACATAAAAACATAGAATTTGATGGCAGATAAGGACCACTTGGCCCAACTAGTCTTCCCATTTCCCTACCTGATGGATAAGTTGCAGATTCTAGTTAATCAAGAGCTTACTTCCTCCTACCCCCCACTAGAATTGCCTTATGCCTGTCCCATGCATTCTTGAATTCTCCCACTGTTCCTGACTCCACAACCTTCTCAGGAAGGCTGTTCCATGCATCCACAACCCTCTCAGTGAAAAAATACTTTCTAACATTACCTCTGAGCCGCTCCCCCTCTATCTTCAAATTGTGCCCACTTGTTCTCGCACAGCTCATCTTCTGAAAGATGCTACCCTCTTGTACTTTGTTAATTCCCTTGAGATACTTGAAAGTTTCTATCATGTCCCCCTCTCCCTCTTTCCTCAAGGGTATACATATTAAGCTGCTTTAGTCTCTCCTCATATGTCTTCTGGTGCAGACCCTGCACTATTTTGGTTGCCCTCCTCTGAACAGCCTCCACTCTGTCTATGTCTTTGCAGAGATGGGGTCTCCAGAACTGCACACAGTACTCCAGATGGGGTCTCACCAACTGTCTGTACAGAGGGATAACAACTTCCTCTTTTCTACTGTTGATGCCTCTCCCTATGCATCCCAGTATCCCTCCAGCCCTCCTTACTGCCTTCTCACATTGCTTGCCCACCTTTAGGTCATCTGATATAATTACTCCTAGGTATCTTTCGATTTTTGTTGTTATTATTAACTCTCCCCCCATTGTGTACTCTTCCCCTGGGTTTTTGTGTCCCAGATGCATTACCTTGCACTTCTTTGCATTGAATCTGAGCTGCCACGTATTTGACCATTCCTCCAACCTTGCCAAGTTCCTTTTCATCCTTTCCACCCCCACCTTGTGTATCAACCCTGTTGCAGATCTTTGTGTCATCTGCAAAGAGACATACCTTTCCTTCCAGGTGCTCTCCAATGTCACTTATAAAGACATTAAAAAGGACCGGTCCCAGTACCGAACCCTGCGGTACCCCGCTAGTTACCCTCCTTTCTTCACTGTGGATTCCGTTTACTATTACCCTTTGCATCCTGTTGTCCAGCCAGTTTTTTATCCAGGCTACCACCTTGGGATCCACTCTAAGGCTGGCTAACTTGTATATTAATCTTTTGTGAGAGACTGTGTCAAATGCCTTGCTAAAATCTAGGTAGGCCATATCCGCAGCCCCTCCATGTTCTACTACTTTGGTCACCCAGTCAAAGAAATCTATTAGGTTTGCCTGACATGACCTTCCTGCTGTGAAACCATGCTGCCTTGGGTCCTGTGCCCCACTGGCCTCTAGGTACTCAACAATTCTTTCCTTCGGAAGTGATTACATCGCATCAGAAGACACATAAGAAGTTATGACAAATGGGTTATGATGCCTCTTTACACCTCACTTGTTAGACCATGCTTTGAGTATTGTGTTCAGCTATGGATGCCTTCCATCAAAACTGGTATTAATACCCTAGCAAGAGTACAATGTTCAGGGTATGCCGACCGAACAACAATACTATGATGGTAAAATCCCTCATAGTGACAATCTCAATAGGTTTTGAGATTGTCACTGTTAGGGACCTGAGGGTGACATTTTGCCCTTTCGCCATCTTTCTCTCCCCATTCAAATTAACTCTGACTTGGGGGTTTGGGGGCACAGCCCTCTGATTGAAATACACAATGTCTGATGGGTGAAATTTCACCTGTCGACATTGGGGATCTCGCCGTGCTGAACTTCGACAACATTGTTGTCGATTCAGCATGATAGAACTAATGTTGAGCTAACAAAATGAAAAGGAGCTCAAAGAACTACAGTACGATGAAAGACTACAGTCTTTGAGGATGTACTCACTTATTTGTAGAAGGCTAAGAGGGGATCTATGCCTAGTTTCTGCAGCCTTTAATAATAGTGATTTGTGGAACTGTTTGGGTCTTATAACACCGGAGCACACATCATTCAACTACAAGGGGAAATGAACAATACTAGGATGAGAGTGCACCAGTTTAATTAGAGGGTCATTAATGCTTGGAATGGCCTCCCTCATGAGGTGGTGGTCAGTACACATATCCATGAATTCAAAAATAAACTTAATAACTATTATGCAGGATATAAATTGAAATTTTCCACCTGATGACAGGGGCAAGCATAAGATAGGTTTAAGCCTTTTTGCTCGTACTTATCTATGAGATCTATGACATGCATGGAACTCACAAAACTAGTAAAAACTGTCCAGAATGAACAAAAAGACAATGTCTTTCAGTTCCTGGAAACAGTTACATAGGTGATATCCCCAAGCATGAAAGTAATAGATCATTATATAGTAAATTACTCAGATACTATTCAGTGGAAAGATGAACAAGAAGTGTTTCTGTTCCTACATAGTTGTTAACGATATTCATGGGAAACAACAGTGTCTTTAAGAAAACAATTGTTCCTTATTTTCCAGCTGTTTGGGAGTAAACCTGAGAAAGGATGGTATTAAATGGGTCAGCCAAACAATGGGGTAGAATTATTACCCCCAAATAGATATAACTGTAAAGAACAAGACCTTGGCAAACAAAATCTTGGCTACAGTCCAAGATTACATAGTATGGGGTTGCTGCCGGTAGATATGGATGATGTTTTTGGGCTCATCACCTAGGGGGAGAAAAGAAACTCACTTAAATAGCCCTGGTGGTATTAATATGTCATTACCAAATCACAATTAAGTAGATCCTGGTTTTCCACTAACAAATAGATTTCAATGGTTACAACATAAAAGTACTGATTGACTGGTAAATGTTACTACCCCAACTCAAGGTGAAACAGACCAGTATCAGATAACAATAGATTAGCCAAATCCAACTTGACAATAAAATGTCTTTCTTGAAACATTGGTGACCTATGTAGTAAACTTGCAGATATTATTTATAAAAGAATGTTGGGTAGATTTGATTTACTGGCTCTACAAAAAACATTGCTGTTGAATGTCTCCTTTAAATTTCCTGGCTAGTCTGTTTTTTCTTTCTTTTTCTACACCCAACAGGAAATGTTCCACAATAGGTAAACCACTTGATGGCATACTACCAGTTACTAAAATAACAAAGGAATTAATAGTCAAATAACTTTGACTCTGAACAGTCAACTGTAGGAACTTCTGTAAGCAGTGAGAAAGAATATATCATAATTCTGACAATTTACATACAGTCAATTCCTCTTGTATGCCGTTGCTGCGGACAACTGAAAAGTGGGCATATGTCTAAAACGGCATACAAGCGGGAGAGTGATTTTCGAACAGCTGCTATTATTCAAGAAAATCAGCCGCACACTATTTAAATGGATAATTGATATACAAAACCCACCTTGATAGATGAGATTAGATTTAAAATACAATCTAAAATAATTAAGTACAGTACAGTACTTTCAGGCATTGTTAAGCATTTTAAAAAATCACAGTCAATGCAATTCGTCTGTGCTTTCAGCAGTGTCATTTTCCGTGGCACCGTCCACTTCGGTACCATGCTTGAGCCACTTATCTATTGATTGCTGTTTTGTTCCTCTACTTGCTAACATTTCTAGTCATTTTTCAAATGAATAAAACCACTCATATTCTTTAATTTCCCTCGCCGCAACATAGTGACGTATTGCTCGAACCATCTGCCATACCTCTCTCGTGGTTGCCACTGGCTCCTGCTTTCCCTCCTCATCTTCCTCCTCTGCAGTGTTTGTGTTTTCATTCAGGATTTCATTGCAGATTTCCTCTTCGGTCACAACCCCTGAAGTCAGCTCCTCTGAATCCATGGTTACGTAAACTGCAAACTCAGACACCTGCATTCCAGTTGGTAGATCGATTTCATCTGTACCCTGGGTCACTCCGTGAATGATACCGTCTTTAATAAAGCAGTTCTGGATTGTTTGGGGTTTAACTTCTTTCCACACATAGTGGATGAGGTGTATTGCATCCAGAATTGTCATTTTTCGTGCTTTGTCATTAAACATGTCCATGGATCCATCAGTGCCATCCAGGAGCCGATTCACAACAGATTTCTGGCAATGAACCTTTAGGTTGTGTATCACCCCTTGATCCATAGGTTGGATAAGAGCAGTGCAGTTAGAAGGAAGGAAAATGAGATTGATATGGAACAGGTTAATTGATTTATGGGCAGGACAGTTGTCAACCACCATAGCGATTTTTCTTTTTCGAAACCTCATTTTTTTGTTAAGGTCTTTTAGCCATTCGTGGAAAATGTCAGCTGTCATCCAGGCATTTGAGTTGGCATGATAGTGAACTGGTAGTGCCTCTACATTGATGCTTTTAAAACATCTGGGTTTTTTAGAGCAGCCAATAACAAGGAGTGGGAGCTTTTCTGTACCGGTGCTGTTTGAACACACCATTATGGACTCACGGTCCTCAGGTTTCTTGTAACTGGCTAGTGTTTCTGTACGGAAGGACAGTGTGCCATCAGGAGTCACTCTGAAAAATAAGGCGGTTTCATGGCCATTAAAAATGTCAGTAGAGGCGTATTCTTGTAGTAGGGTAGGCAGAACAGGACAGATCCACTCCTCGGCAGCTGCTGTATCTTTCTCTGCCTTTTCACCATGGATCCATCTGTAACAGATGTTGTTACGCTCCATCCACCTGAAGAGCCAGCCTGCAGTTTGTTCGAACTGTACACCCAGTGTTAGGGACATGCTGCGGGCTTTCTCCATAAACATTATGCCAGACACAGGAACACCACAGTCACAGGAAGCAGTAAACCACCTACGGAATGCTTCTTCTACCTGAGGATCCTTGCCGTCCCTTTTTCTTTTGTGGTTCGTGTTGCCACTTTGATTCCACTCATGCATGATCTGATCTCAGCAGCACAGAAAGTGCCCAACACTTGAAATGTCTATGCCAAATTCGACAGCTAGGTCTTTTCTTGTAACACCAGCCATTTCTGATTTTTCAAGTAGCTCGGCTTTACAAGCGAGAGATAGCACATTTATTTTGTTCTTCTCCATTGATGCATGAGGTGTCAAGCTCCCGTGCTCTCTGATGATGTTAGTGTTAAGCTACTGTATTTAAGAGGAAACCGCTAATGGCAATTAACCACAATTAACCAATTAACACATAATCAGGTAACCGGGAGCTTCACTTTAGACACAGCTGCACTAAATAAAACAGGCATACAACCAAAATTGTCAAGGCATACACCAGGATACATTGATATTGGGGGAATAGGAAGGGAATTGGGACTGTTAGAAAACAGGCATACAACCGAAAACGGCATATATCTGAAAGGCATACAAGTGGAATGAACTGTACCACCACTATGAAGAAAATACTATTTTGACACTCTCGTGGGACTCTTAATTGCCTAATTATAACAACCGCATATTAAAGATTCTGCTCATGAAGTAATGGTCATAGTTATACATAAAATTGCAGATGATGTCTATGGTCTTCAGAACAAAGATCTTCTAAGAATTCAGCTAAAAGCAGAACATATCAAATCATTAAAAAGTAGTAAATACATAGTAACAAATGTGCATGGGAAATCTTCACTGAAAAGTATGTCTGTTACTATACAGTATGTTGGCAAATTGTATTACAGTAGAAGACAATTTAAGGGAAATTTCCTATTTTAAGTCAACTGGTCCTTCTTTTCTTGATCAGATTTAGATCCAACTTAATATGCTGACAAAGATTATCTGGTTGTTATTACCAGGCACAAAACCAATAATTTTCAATTGGAAATTTCAGTAGAAATATCTCTTAGAGACCAGGAAAATAAAACATAATAGTGACTTACTAGAGATATATAATAATAAAATTGTCTATTGTA
The DNA here is from genome assembly GCA_016271365.2 of Neoceratodus forsteri. NCBI lineage: Eukaryota > Metazoa > Chordata > Ceratodontiformes > Ceratodontidae > Neoceratodus > Neoceratodus forsteri. The sequence continues at coordinate 88,147,869 of CM057453.1, forward strand.
ATCAGGAGGTATGTAGTGAAGTTGAAAACATCCTACATTCAATAAAGATTGAAGAATTGCAATTTTTTTTAATATTACAATTTTTTATTGATTTTCAAATAGCACATTGTAAAAAAGATTACATAATAATTCCTGCCTAGGACAAGTCCCTTGGGAAATCTATTGTTTTAAATTTGATCACTATGGAATGACTTCGATATAGTTATTAAACAGGCAGTTGGAACCATTTTTACATGTTAAGGGTCAAAAAACAGAAAATACTTGGTGCAATGGAAAATGTCAGCACTGCACAAAGCAGCTTAACAAATATATAAGATATGTAAGGTAGTATTTGAATAAACCAAGTATTAGAAATGTTAATTTAAAAAGGAAATATTACAAAAATATTTTGTTGGAAGAAACATTAAAATTTCAATATAGTTTATGGAACAAATATATGAAGACAATCCAAAAAAGATCAAAAATATTTTTGTTCCCTTGTGACCAAAGGTTATCAGCAGTATTCTACTAGCAAGGAGGCTCTCATTCAACCCAAACAATGGGAACAACACTTCCAGAATTTACTTTATAAACTGGGAAAAATTATGTTGAAAGGAATTAACTCCATAGTTGCCTCAAGTGAAAGACATGTTCCCTTTATCATTCAGGAAAATGAAATCAGTATGGCAGTTGGAAACAATGCAAGCATTAAAGTGATAGGGCCAGATAAAATTCACTCAGGTTTATATAAATACAAACTTAAATTGTGGGTACCTGTTTAAATACACCAGCTCAATATATGAGTCCAGTCTCCTCAGTTCCCTGATTCTTTTTCTAGAAACTATATTCACCCTTACACAAAATAGGGTCCTCTGTATGACCCTGTTATATGCAGACCAATAAGCCTAACTGATTCCACTAAAAATGTATTTCATACTCAACAAATCAATCAATGGGTAGAAGCAATACCATAATCAAGGAAGCACAAAATGGCTTCTGAGCCCACATACCTATACCAGAGCAATGTGACATCCTATAACATCTGATTTACACATATATCATGATCATGAAAAACAAGTTTACTATTTCTTTTGAGATCTTAAATCTGTATTTGATAGCATCAGTACAAACATACTTTGGAAACAATTACTGGAAATGGAGCATGACCTAAATGTATTAGACATTTTGATATAGCTTCATGAGAATATTTGGTTGCAAATACTGTATTAGTTATGTGGTCAGTTAACAAACAAAATCATATCCAATGTTGGAGTGACTGTATTATTTAAACTATACATGACTAAAAACATCACCAATCTTTATGATGAGGACTTTAGTTCACCTAATGCTCTGAAAAGGACAGCACATCATCTAGCATATGAAGATAACATTGCATTATTCACTATTTTGCTTTTGGGTCTTCAAGGAAAAATAAATAATTTTGCAAAGTTATGGTACCTGTAATCTAATAAATGTATAACAAACATGGACAAAACTAAACTAATTCCAATCCGTTACAGTAAATTAATTAATTATTTAATTAATAAATATTATACTGAATAATCAAATACTTTAAACAGTTTCAATGTATAAGTATATAGGAGTCAAAGAATCACAACATATGAAATGGACCAATCACATTAAATATGCTAAACTGAAAGCAAAACAATCTTTCTCTGTTCATTAAAGAGATTAAACACCAAATATGGCAATGAATCAGTTGTAGGGATTCTCAAAACTTTAAATGTGAAAATGAACAAGAAATATTTTATAGTGCAAATGTTTGGGGTTTGGGGGATATTTCAAGCCCTGACAGGGTATCATTAGTGTCTACTGGCATATTTTGAAAATACCACTATCAGTAAATGCATCTCTGATTAGAGCACAGTGGGGACAAATTCCCATTAAGTACCTTGGCCATGAAGAGGATCTCTTTTTCCCTCCAAGTTCTACAACAACCAGAATTCACAGTGCCACAAGTCTGTTTGGAGGAACAATTCTAATATAATATAGAATGATTTTCTGTCCATATGCAGTGGTGCTCAGTGTCATGTTTCTTCTTGTCTAATCATGTTGTGACACTGTTGTCATGGTGCACTGAGTGATAACTGGACATACTGTAATGAATGGAAACACATAGCAGTTAAGCAATTAGCAGTAATGGCTCTGTCCATTCTTGCCACTTCATGTCCAAAGATACTGATTAGAATATCTACACAAGAAGGAAAATGACACAGAGTACCTCTGTATCAAGTTTATTAAATAAGTTATTTTCAGCAGCTTGGCCATATTTTCAATGATATTACTTGGCAGCACAAGGGTCAAAATTTGTATAGATACCAAAAAGTGTCTTAGAAATACCTTAGTTCAGCATGCTCTAATATCTGTTAGGAATTCCAAAATCCATCATTAGTTGTCTCTAAATGAAACTAATTTTAAGAGGTAAAAATTACTTCAAGAGTGTAAAATCACCAGAAGACAATTGGTACCCCGGTATGAGTTTGACTAATGTGATAGTAGCAATCTTTTTTTATAAGCAACAATAGAATAATGTTGTGCCCCCATATAGCAACTATGGATTTAAACCAAAAAGATTACCTAAAATAAACATACTGCATTACCTTTTCTGGACATTTTAATGAAATAAGGAGAAAAAAAAAAGATTTTAGGCCTCTTTTAAAAGACTTCTTTTTATCTCCAGATGGAATCCTCGAATTGCTGTTTGACTCAGAATCACTTTCTATTTTAAGTACTTTAGTTCAAGATCTTAGGAGAATTAAATATTGGCAAAATAAATGACACCAGATACTGAATAAGTGTTACTTGAGAGATTCACAACACATTTGTTGGAAAATTACTTGGTAGTGATCATGAATAATTGTAACCCTTTGACATCAGTTCTTTAAGCAACTGAGATTATTTAGAATATGCACCTAGAATTAAATATAGATAGACAGACAGACATTTCACTTTCATCCAGGAACATACAAATTAGGACACTAGGTACTGTATTCTATAGCCATAAATTACATAAAACAGTAAAACCAAATAACTTCTCTACACAAGTAGTAGGATAATTTATCATCTTGTGAAGTTAGAGGGATGGATGATAGAGCTGTGTGAATATCTTTGTCCAAATATTCAGTTTAATATTTGGTATTTGGCCATCAAATATTTGGATATTCACCGATTTGGGACCATTTAACAAAAATTAAAAAATAAACAACAGCCCCCATCCTCCTCCTCCCCAGCTCAAAACCCAGTACAATCTTGTAACCTCTACCCTCATCCTCCATCAGCAGTCTATTCCCACCCTCATCCCCCGGAATCCACAATTAATTTTATTTTTATACATTTGTAAATAAAATTCACAAATGGCAATGACCACAAGCTGCCCACTTCCACAAATAGGCTCTGGCTTTCTTAATGTTAACACTAGCGCCTGATTGCACTTAAAAAATATACCATAGTTAATGTCCCCCAACCCTTTAATCTTCAGCATCCTACTTCTACCCTCCTCCCCCCAGTAAACAATTCTGAGACAAAAAGGTGATCGGCACAACCCTCCAAACCTCCATGGTTGGCCACCGTCTCACAAAATGAAAGTGCTTGTATGCTTGCAGCCTCAGTATAGTAAAACCAGCAGATTAGTCATCAGCTGGTTTTACTTTACAGAGACTACAAGTGCAAGAATGCTTTCATTCATGAGAAATTAGCTGACTGGGAGGAGAGTGGGTTGTGTTCATCACCTTTTCACCTGAAAAGTGGGAGGATTGGGGTAGGTGGGAGTAGGGTGCTGCAGTGGTGGGGGTGTGGTGAACATCTGCTCTATATTTTTAAATGAAAACTAGTGCTAGTATTAACAATAAGAAAGATGTCAGAAGGCCATGGAGGTTGTGCTGGTCATCAATCATGAATAAAACAAATTGTGTTTGCTGGGGGGGGGATGTGGTTAGGCTGCTGGTAGAGGATGGTGGGATGGGCATTATATTTTATTGGGTTTTGGGCTGGAGAAGATGGTGTGGGACTGTTTTCTTTTGTTTTATTTCTGTAAGGGGTCCCATACTCTTTCTGAATATGGATAGTCCCCTATTTGGGAAGGACTCCTGAATATTCTAATAAACCTGCTAATAAAAGAACCCATACGTCCTAATCCTCATACCCAGTCACATTCCATGCTCGACTGGGTGCTTTCTACTCACCCCCACTGCATCTGCTCCACTGGCATATTACCTGATGCTCTCAGTGACCACTGCCCCACCTTCTTTATCAGGAAGATCCATACTCCTCCAAACCCTCCAAAATATATCCAATACCGACCCCTCATATTCCTCGATCTTAGCAAACTACTCCAAGACCTGGTAAATGTGGACTGGTCACCTGTTTTCTCCTCCCTCTCTGTTGATGCTGCACTAGCTCATTTTACTTCCATCTTTCTAAACATATGGGATACCCATGCCCCTCTAAAAACAATCAGAGTAAAGTAGTCTTATCTTCCTTGGATCTCCCCTGATATCCTGGCCATGTGTAAGTCCTGTGACCATGTATGGTCTCTTTTTAAAGCCTCAGATGACCCTGCCGACCTTCAGACCTACCGTACCCTTTGTAACAGCTGCACCAAGTGCATTTGACATGCCAAGGCGGACTTTTTCAAATCTCACCTGCAAGCCTCCAGCAGCACTGTGTCCTTCTTCTGGCATGATATCCGATAACTCCTCCTCCCCTCCCATGAATCTCCCCCACCCACCCTCAGATATGCAGGTTCACTTGTCTCTGACCCCACCTTTATTGCAGAACTTCTAAATAAGTTCTTCACTGCCTCATCTGTTCTGCACATTCCCCCCTCTTCCTCACCCTATGCCACTCCCTCTCCCCCAGAGTCACCTGCCTTCCAGTTGCCTCTGTTGTCCCCCTCTGAGGTCCTTAAAGCTCGTGCCTCCCTCAACCCTGCCAAGTCCAGCCCCAATGGCTTGCACCTTAAGCTCCTTACACTCTTTGCTTCCTCCATTGTTACCCCATTAACCTTTATTCTCAACCTGTCTATCTCCTCTGCTACTGTTTCCTCAGCCTGTAAGTTTGCCACAGTCTTCCATCTCATCAAAGGAGGCGATGCCACTGTCTTTGGCAACTACTGCCCTATTTCACTGCTCCCTTCACTTGCCAAGGTACAAGAGTCCTTAGTCCTATCTAGGCTACATGATTTCCTCCTGGCCTCTAACGCTATATCACCCATCCAATCAGGATTCAGGAAACATTACTCTACCGCTACCTCCCTTCTATGTTTTACAGATGCCATCCACTCTGCCATGGATCAAGGTGTGATTACCTCGGCCATTGTTACTGATCTTGCATAGGCCTTTGGCTCCATGTCACACTCTCTCCTCCTTCGCAAACTTAGTGCCCTGGACCTCTCGCCATTGTCTGTGTCCTGGTTCTGATCCTATCTGATGGGCTGTTTTCAATCTGTAAAAATCAGCAATGCTGTATCCTCCCCCTTTCCTATTCTGGCCAGCATACCTCAAGGTTCGATCCTCAGGCCTGTTCTCTTTTCTTTGTTCATTAATAACCTTCGCTCTGCTTTCTCCTACACCAAGATCCACATCCTCTTCCTCACTGGCCCTTCTGTTTCGGCCATCCAAACACCCCTGCAAAATTATTTTTTAGCTGTTATGTTAATGCTAACTGCCTAAAACTAAATGTTAAGAAAACTGTTGCGATGACATTTGCCAAGCATCAACTGGCTAAGCTTCACGGCCTACCCTCCTTCCTCTCCAGGACATCCACTCTACTCGAAAATGTCCTTGCCTACAAGTACCTTGGAGTCTGGCTTGATCCCTCACTTGACTTCACCTCCCACTTTAGTGCTCTCCATTTGAAACTATGACCTAAAGTAGGACTGCTCTACTGACATAAGGCCAGCCTTCCTCTCCCTGTTAGATGTGACCCACCAGTTAAATGGATCCTCCTTGCCTTTGATTTTGCCAATGTTGTTTTCATTGCTACCTCTGAAACCTCCTTCTCTAAACTCAATGTGCTTTACCATGCCTTCTGTAGACTCACCTTGAACTCCCCTCATCTGACCCACCACTGTAATCTCTACTCCTCCTTGACCCTCCAATCCCTCTCCAGAGATGCTTTTCCCACCGCGCCACCTTCATATCAAAGTACTGGTTCGGGACTCTCCCTACATACCTTGCCTCTCTTCTCAAACCTGCCATTCCTTCCCCATACAACTCGTGGTCAATCAGCACCCATTCTTTCACTCTACTGTATGTCTGCACCTTGGCAGGCAAACTTATTTTCTCCTATAGGCTACCTTCCCTCTGGAACAGCCTTCCCCCCAAAACCCACCTCACTCACTCCTTTCCTTCCCTTAAGCGCCTGCTCAGACCCTCCCCTTCCATATTCTGCACCTGTCCCTCCTCCTAATGCCTTTTCTCCCTCTGCCCCAGGCTTGTTTCTCCTTTACTCCATCTCTGTGCCAGCTGGCTCCACTCTGACCCTGTGTCAGCAGGCTGCCTTTTGTATTTACCTGTTATTGCTGATCTCCTACTGTGTACCTGCTGGTTTATCCATGTAACCCATTATTGTGTACTTTTATATTTGTACAAGCTGTACTTTTTGTGTATATAATTCTGTATATAACTGTAAATACTTACTGTTCAGTACATGTCTTTGTCATTGGTACGAACTGCTTTTGCACACTGTATACCATGAAACTTACTGTTTGTTATCCTCTGTTTGCACCCCTGCCCCCGGGTCACACCTGGAAATGAGCTTTCTGCTCATGCTGCCTTTACCAGTTACAAAATTTTAAATAAAAAAAATATTCAGGAGCCCTACTATTCATAGTATTTAGGAAATAATATTCAGCCCTTGTGGACCTCTAATGTACAAGCAGTTTCTTATGAGCACTATGATATTTAAGTAGAGAGTTCATAGCACATTTTTCAGCTGGAATAACAGTGCTGGACTGTAGGGTCATGTAACAATATTTAGTATTTATTCTAGAAACAGGTGAATCCCTATTGGTAACCTAGTTGTTGGGGTAACATGCATTTGAATATGTACTGAGGTGAAGAAATACCTTCAAAGGAGGATTGGTGACAACCTTCAACATTTTACATTTTTTTTCCTTTTTGAATCACATTCTAATGATGCTTTTCAGTTTTTATGTTTGAACTGTGTATATTTTTAAATGATAACATGAAACTGGAAATGTCAAGACTGTGTTCCAGTATATACTGTATATATTTACTGTATGTCATTTTTGTAGTAGTAGTAGTAGTGCCGGTAGTAGTAGTAGTAGTAGTTGTTGTAGTAAATATCTTAATTTTAAACAAGATGAAACACTTGGGACCCAGAGGCCCTATTTACAAGATTGTCCTGTGGTAGAACTGATTTTGTTACATAATAACAAAAACATGACATATAATGTAAAGCAATACACTTAACTATAATAACAGACTCTACAAAAAACATATCAGTCAATCAGTCAATTGATATAAACCAAATCCATACACAAAGTAGTTGGAAAAGCAATCACATTGATATTGCATACTCTCGTTGATTTTCTCTTTGAAAATTTTTATTTTTGTCAGATTCCTAACATTTAGTGTTTCCTGGTTCCAAGTTTTAGGGACTAAGTAATCAAAAGTGAGCAGACTAAAGCTGGAATTTTAGCTACAACATTTTGCCCAAAGTATAACATGCTAACTGTAATAGTGTTTTTAAGTCCTTCATGTACTGGATGTAAAAAGTTTGAAATCTGTTTTATATGCATTTTATAATGGCCAAAAGGCAGGCACAGAAAGTATTATCTATCAATCTACGATTTTTCCTATTGTATCTTCACAGGTAGAAAAAATAGAAACATAGAATTTGATGGCAGATAAGGCCCACCCAGTCTGCCCATTCCCCTTCCTGATGGATAAGCTGCAGATCCTAGTTAACCAGCAGCCTACTTCTTCCTACCCCAACCCCCTAGAATTGCCTTATGACTGTCCCATGCATGCTTGAATTCCACCACTGATTTTGACTCCACAACCTCCTCTGGAAGGCCGTTCCATACATCCACAACCCTCTCTGTGAAAAAATACTTCCATAAATTACCTTTGAGCCGCCCTCTATCTTCAAATTGTGCCCCCTTGTTCTTGCACACCTCTTTTTTTGAAAGATGCTACCCACTTGGACTTTGTTGATTCCCTTGAGGTACTTGAAAGTTTCTATCATGTCCCCCCTCTCCCACCTTTCCTCGAGGCTATACATATTAAGCTCCTTAAGTCTCTCTTCATATGTCTTCCGGTGCAGACCCTGCACCATTTTAGTTGCCCTCCTCTGGACAGCTTCCATCCTGTCATGATGATGATGCAGGTCTTTCTTTCCTGTCTTCTGGAGTTTGTGGTTAGTGAGCCCTCCAGGGCACTGCCAGCACTAATGCTATTAAATAGTAAAAATAAACATTTGTTTTCTTTTTTTACTTTTTTCATCTATGTTTTTTTCACAAGTCACCAGAAAGCTTACAACATAGTGGACTTATACTGAAACAAGAGAGAAAAGATGAAGGGATCATTGTGTTTGAGTCCTATAATGTTCCATGTATTTGTGCTTCATGGTTTCCCCCATTATATCTTCAAAGGTATGCCTTCTGCTCATTTTGCTCTACCGTCTTCAGACGTCCTTGTGCAGTGTGTTCTTTAGGGTTCTGTTAGTGCCAAATCTGTTATGTGATAAATATAAATATTTAGTGGTTTTCTTACCTATTCGCTCATTCAAGCTTTTTTCTTTTCCTTTTTTTTATTTTTATTCAGGTCACCAGAAGGTTTACAACACAGTGAACTGATACTGAAATAAGTGAAACGGATACTGAAATAAGTGAAACTGATACTGAAATAAGTTAAACTGATACTGAAACAAGTGAAAACATGACTAAAGATTTGATATGATCAAGTAGAATAATGCTTTTTTTTTACTCGTGTCTCATCACTTTCTCCCATTACATCTTCACTGGCATGCCTCTGGAGTCCTTGGCCAGTGTGTCCTCCTTGGTTCTGCCAGTGCCAAATCTACTATGTGGAAAGTATAAACTTTCTTTCATGTTTTCTCTTTCATTCATTCATTTACAGGTGACACGAATGTTTCTAACAAAGTGATCTGATGCTGAAATAAGAGTGCTAAGAACAAGAAGGAATCATCATCTTTAAGTAGAATAATGTTTCCTTTGTTATTGGATCCCCTCCAGAAATGAAGATTCCACACACTTCTAGCTTGGATGCTCGCTGGCAGCATTTATTGAAACACCAATATATATTTAAAATTCAATTCTTATCAAGTCAGAACAGTTCATATCCAGCCCAACATCACATTTTAATAAATCCAGTCCATTTCCATCTTCCTTGATCTTCCGTCTTGGTCCTTTTTACTGTTCCTTGTCTTTGGGATCTGGATGCCAGATCTGACCCCCGACACCATCACCAGTACCAGGTACCAAACTTACCAGGACCTCTTCCTCCTAGGTCCAGATACTAACATCCAACCCCTAGCACTACTTCTTTGACCCTCTCCCCTTTTACATCGATGCCTGGGTGCCTTTTGACCCCAGCCTGTGTTGCCCTGCCCCTTACCCCTTCTGTCTGCTCCCTCTTTTTCCCATCTCTTGCTCCCCCTTCTGCCCACCTCATCCCCAATAGTTTATCCCTCCCTCCCTTTCAGGTGACTTGCTGCCTCCTGGGCTCTTTCAGGCCCCCACTTCCCATCTGCAGCTCAATCCTCATAGCCCCAGTCAGACAGCCCCTGACAAACCTGCCACCATTCCGTGGCCCTGGGCCATCGACCCTATGCCCCCCCAACCACCTCCGTCCTTCAAACTGTTCCTTATGGATAGGTGAGTGGGATCAAATTCCCAGCAAAAGAGGGAGATCTGGGGGTTGCCTTACCTTATAAACCCCTCAGGACCCCAAATCAGGACCCCTCCTGGCCCCACCCCCCTCCAATCACTGCCCTGCCCTGATCCTGCATCATCTGACACTACCTGTGTGACCTGAGAGCTGACATCACCAGGTCCCAACCCTTCTCCTTGGCTGCCTCACCATCTCCCCTTCCCCCCTCACTCACTAACTCTGTCATTTTCTTCTGGGCCACCTGACAATTCAGGTTGCCTTTTAGTGGCAATCCTATTTGTCATTGGATCCCCTCTGGAAATAAAGATTCCACACACTTCTAGCTTGGATGCTCACTGGCAGCATTTATTGAAACACCAATTTATATTTGCAATTCAATTCTTATCAAGTCCAAACAGTTCATATCTAGTCCAACATCACATTTTAATAAATCCAGTCCATTTCCATCTTCCTTGATCTTTTGTCTTGGTCCTTTTTATTATTCCTTGTCTTCGGGGTCCGGACATCAGATTCGACCCCCCACACCATCACCAGTACTAGGTACCAAACTTAACAGGACCTCCTCCCTCCTAGGTCCAGACACTAAAATCTGACCCCTAACACTACCCTTCTTGCTCCTCCCCCTTTTACGTCCATGCCTGGGGGCCTTTTGACCCCAGCCCATGTTTCCCAGCCCCTCCACTTCTGTCTGCCCCCCTTTATCCCATCTCTTGCTCACTCTTCCACTGACCCATCTCCAGCCCAGCAATTGAAGATGGGTCTCTCTCCCCTTGCATGCTAGCATCTAGGGCTCCTCCTCTCCCACCTACCCACTAGGTCTGTCAAAGGCCTCAGGAAAAAACACATCCCAGCTCTGCAAGGTGGAACCCATCTGACCTGTACACCGCTGCAGCCTCAAATGAAATGTCCCTGTGCTGTATATGCACCCCTCCCATTTCAGTAACCAACCTGGCTACCTTTCTATTGAGCCACTTCCTCCCCTTTTCTATGGATCTGACCTCCCTTTCATGGTGCCATACCTGACTGGAGGTGATCTTGGACCAGCCGATCACCAGCCCAGGCCACCAACCCTTCACCCTTTCCAAATCCACTGCAATGGCCTGCACCAGTGCCCCCCATGTGGTAACCCCTAAGTCATTACCCTCCAGGTGTATTATGAGCATGTCCAGCCTGCTCCATTGCACCCTCAGCTCCTCTAATAGCGGCATCAGCTGTGCCCATTTTATGCCACAGATTCCCTTTCAATGCACCTTCATGTGCTCCATATCCATCCTCAGCTATGTCCCACCATGTCTGGTTGCTGCAAATTTCTCCACCCAAAAAATAAAGCAATGCTCCATGATCCAGATATGCTTCTGTCCTTCTCCTGCTAGGTAAAAAGACAAAAACTTGATTACACCATTTTCTGACATACTTTTTGTAGCAGCTGGACCTCCATCACCCCACTCTCTTCACTTCTTCCTCTGACTCCCCCTCTTGCTGCAGCCTCCAATGCTGCCCCTATCCAGAAGGAATGGGGGGCGCAAAAAGGTCTGGGTCCTTACCTATAAACCGTAAAGCCTTTTTTAAGACCCTGCCTACTTGGACTCCTGTCACTGGAGCCCCGTCCCAGTGTTGGAACCAAGTTCCATCCCGGCCCCCTGTGATCTCCTGTATTCCTCCATTTCCTTAATAGCACAAACCTCACCAAGGGCCTGCCCACACAACACCACCTCCTCCCCCTCCCCCTCCCGCACTGTTCGGTTTTTGATCTGGGCAGTTGAACCGCTACTGAACCCTGATCAAAACTGACATTGGACTCCTGCAGTCCCCCTTGGGTGTCAGATTTCTGCAGTGCTACCACTTCACTTATGCAAAATGCCTCTTCCATCATGAGCATGAAGATGGCCCTAAATAAGTAGGCTTCTTTGGCCGATGTACAAATGTTCGGCAGTACCCCTACAAGTCAGCACAACAGCTGCCCCATTATGGACCACCGTTTGTCAGTCCTTGCCCCTTGGCCTCTCTGCCAATCTAAAAGCATCTACCTCACCACCCTCCCCTTCATTGGGTCAGACCACACCCTGTCATTACAGGCCCATCCAATTGCCACCAGCTGCACTCCCATGGTGGTATAGGCCATTCCTTCTCCCCATCTCCTGACCATGTATTGCTTCACCTGGTCCTCTGTGGCAGGCCTGACTATCTCGAACACCACCTGTGACCTGAACTCCCGTAAGGCCCCCCATGCTCCCTCATATGCCTTTAGTGTGTTGGTGACCAGGAATTCTGATATAACCATCGGGCTCTCTCAAGTCAATCTCTCACAACTGGTCAGGAACTTTGGTCCTGTGTACTGCTACTTGTGGAGCCAAGTCCCGGAACCTGTGCAACTGCAAGTGGGAGAGACTCTCAGCAATCTCATTCTGTATCCTCTCAATATGCCTAGCCTTAAATGACAAATTCAGCTGTAGTGCCAATATTACTAATTGCCACATAACCCTACCCACCATTTCTGTCAGACCCCTTTGCCTGTTAATCACTTCCACAACCACCTTGTTATCACACCAGAAAAGGATGTGCTTACCCCTCATCCTATCCCCCCAGACTCACAGTGCCACAAGAATGGGAAATCTCTCCAAAAAAGTAATGTCTTTAAGCACACCTGCCTCCCCCCATGCACTCAGCCAGGCCTCCAAGATCCATTCCCAGCTGAAGTATGCTCCCATCCCTAGGGCCCCTGAGGCATCTGTGTATAGCTCTATATCTGTATTATAAGTCCAGTCTTCCTGCTAGAATTGGACCCCATTGTAGTTCTCTAGGAAATCCGCCCAAACCTGCAGATCCTCCCAAACCCCCTTAGTGATATCTACCCAGTGGTAGGGCAATGTTGCCTTCCCCATGGCACACGTCAACCTCCATGTAAGCACTCTGCCTGGGCTTATTGCCTTGCAGGTGAAATTAAGGTGCCCCAGCATCTGCTGTACCAATACCAGTGGCACCTCCTCCTACCCCCCCACTTGTTCCAATGAACCCCTAAGGTGCATCATCCAATGAACCCCTAAGGTGCACCATCTTATCATCTGGGAGGCAAAAACATTTCTGTATAGTGTCAACCGCTATGCCCAGAAACTCAAGCTTGTGAGCTGGACCCTTGGTCTTCCCATCTGCCAATGGGATCCCTATTAGCCCACACAGTTCTTTGATGTCTTCCAGCATTCTTTCCATCTCCACCTTCCCATTACCAAGGAGCAGAAAATCATCCAGGCAATGGACTACCCACTTGTGCCCATACCTCCACCCAAAAATCTATTGCACCCAAGAACTGAAAGCCTCAAACACAGAACACACCACTAAACAACCCATGGGCATGGCCTTCTCGAAATACACCCCACCCTCAAATTGAAAACTTAACAGGTCCCAATCCTTGAGTTGGACTGGTAGCAGCCGAAATGCAGACTTGATGTCTGTCTTTGCCAGCCACACCCCCCCAACTGCCTAAGCATCACCACTGCCTGATGTAAAGATATGTAGGACACTACCCATAGGTCATTGAGGATCCCATCATTTACCAATGTACCCTCTGGATAAGAGAGGTGATGGATCAAGTGAAACTCACCCAGATGCTTCTTGGGCACCACCCCCAAGGGCAAGATCTGAAAATCCATGCTAGGAGGAGCTAGAAAAGGGCCCTCCACTCTGCCCACCATCACTTCCTTCTGAATCTTCTTCCTAACAATGTACTCTTTCTCCTTCACTGACCTTATTCCTTTCCAAGGGAACCCATCCCTGAAACCCTGCCATAGTAGCCCCCCCTTGTCCAGGTAGAACTGAATCAATGCCTTGACCACTTTCCAGACCACTGAGGTTCTAGCTAGGGTGAAATCCCATCCCCCATTGCCTTGCCCTCAATTCCACCCATAATTGGAAATGTAGCCTCTGCTGCTCTGCACTTCCTTCTCTTTCCCATTGAACCCTCCCCACGGCCACCCCGAAATGACTGTTCATGTTACTGCACCCTGTATTGGCCTCCCCGCTCCCCAACTGCCCAGCAGTCGGAAGCTGGGTGCTGCCTGGAACACCTGGAACACACATGCCTGAACATGCAGTTTTCCCACGTGTAGGATGCCTTGTTGTACCCCCAGCAGGTCTTGGCTATGGGGTGGGGGTACTTTTCTTTCTGGGTTCTCCCCCGCTAAGCTTGGCTGGCCCCGACAAGGTCCTCACCCATAATTCAGATTGGGTGCAGTCCTATCGCAGGTCTTCTTTTGCTGCCACCCATTTCCTAAAGGCCTCATCATACTTAAGCCACCCATAACCAAGCTTAGCCTTGTAGGCATCCCATGTGATGGCTGTGTATGTCAGGAGTGGGATAGCAAGCTGTGCTTGCTTCTCCAGCACCAGGGCACTGTAAATCAGGAAACCCACTTGCCAGGTATCTATGTTCTTCCCCTTATACTTTGCCTCTTCCTCCGTGTGACCCACAACAGCTAAGGCTACTGACATCTCTGACTTACCCATGGACTCCTTCTGTTCATATTTCCATGCTGTGTCCTCATCTACCAACCCAAAAATGTCCACATATTCCCCCTTCCATATCTTCTCCTTAATGGAGGTGGAGACATGGTCACCTAGGATGAAACCTGGAGGCCCTTTGTACAGCTTCTTCTCCCCTTTCTTGTCCTCCTCAGACCCAGCCACTGCTCAAACATCTTCACCACTCCCCTTAATTATCACTTGGAGCACATTTTCCATCTTCTCCAGTCCTTTTTCCCACATGCCCCCCCAGGAGCCCTCCCAGGTATTCCTTCAATCCACCCACATTGGACAAATCCATATTTCCCTTACCCCCACCTGGGCTTGGCCCCTCTGGCGCTGGTGTAGGCTCTGGGTGAGAAGCAGGCAGTGGGCTTGGCACAGCTTCCTGAGGTCTCTTCCCACTCTGCCCTGGAATGCACCCCCCCTCCAGCTCCTTCCTCTTCCTTGATGGCTCCTCCTCCTCCTCTTCCCGAAGCCTTGCCACCTCAATGAGGTCCTCATCTTGTCCATCAGCTTGGATGCTTCTTCCCTCAGGTTGGCACTGGATACTGGTGCTCATTTGGGTGCCATCTTCCTTCACTGCAGAAAACCAGAAAACACAAACAAAAAGGGAAATGGGGGTGAGTGAATTTCTCCAAGACACCAGCCCCACCCTGGCATGTTCTTAACCCATTGTTCAGCACCCATCTGCTCAAGACCCTTCTGCAGGCCATTGTCATGGTCCTGCTATGCACTAGCCCCTGCAGAGAGCCAGTCCTGCCTCCCTAGGCCAGCCCCCTCTCAGTTCACACCCTGTCCAGGAGAGCCGTCCTTGCTGGTCTGCTGTATCTCACAAACCCCACCTCCCCCATGTGCTCAGGATGTACCAAGCCCTGGTCCTTCCCTTCCTGGGTGGTGCCCCAATGACCTGGCCCCTTTCTGTCCCCACCACACCTTTCTGGCACCATCACTCCCCTTCCATGGTCTGGTTTCTCCCCCCTGCCCAGGCTGTTGTCATTTCATAGTCCCACAATGGAAGCGAAGCCCCTGCAGGCCCCCCTTGCCTGCCCTGGTGTGACCCACCTGGGCACCCATTCATCCTTGTTCCATGTTCCAAAGCCCATGCTGCTCCATCCTCCAGCCCCCCCAAGAGTGGGGGGAAGACAATGAAAGAGGACTGCCAACACAGCCCCCCCACCTGGGAACCCAAATGCAGGATTCCTTCCCCCCCATGGGCACCTCTGCCCGCCCATCCCATAGCCCTCCATGTGGGTGGTACTCTATCCTCCCAAGCTTTACATCCAGATCCCCAAGTTTGGGCCCTGCTTGCTCCATGACCTCCAATTCTCATCTTCCCCTTGTGGGGACATTCTGATGTGGCCAACTGCCATATAGCAGTGAGAGATACAATTTGACCTCTTGGTTCTCTGTCCTCCCTTGGCATTCAAGAAACTGTGCTGTCTGCTAGCCAGTGTGTGCTGCACCATCCCCACACCACAGCTGAGCACCCACAGGTGTGGGCCTCCCCCATCCAGCCAAACCATTCTTGGCTCTGCCACTCAGTCTAACCGTGCTCCGTCCCACTGGTTTGCCTTCCTTGACTATCACTCCACTTTGCTAAAAGGCCCACCTGAAGGCTTGATCTGCTCCCAGTCCAGCCAAGCTCCCCACCAAGAGAAATGCAAGTGACCTGGGTCTGCCCCTCCTGCTGCTCCAGATCACTCCTCCAATGCCTGAGCATGCCGCCCCTTGCCCCCCCGTGAGCAGCTCCAAAGCCCCTCTAGGCCATCTATAGCACTGCAAAAGAAAACAAGCAACCACATGGTGCAGACCCCATGAGCAGTTCCAAACAGAACAAGGCCCCTCTGGGTCATCTGTAGCCATACGCCAAGCCCACTGTGCCCCCCACATGATGCAGGCACACCTTCCTCCTGCGACGCTCCAGCATTCCCAGCACCAGGTCCAGACCATGTGGCTCACGAAAGGCCCTTCTGCCCATTACGGGGGGGAGTCCACCTAACTCCCACATTGAAATGCCTCTAGGCTGCCCCATACAGCCATGTACCTGTACTGCCATGTCTCTTGTGGCCAAACAGACTCACTCTTTCCACTGTCCAGGTGGTGGCACCAGGAAATGACTACACAGATAGCAGGCCATGCTGCCTACAGCCTCATTCCATGGAGCAGAAATGCACACCTGGCCCAACACTCAGCCTCCAGCCACCTACAAACTCATCGGGCCGGTGCCCTCTCTGTCCCTGTGACACAAAACCTGCCTCAAATGCAACAAGTCAACCAGCCATCCACAACACCTTCTGCTGTGCACCGTTGCCCTAATTACCCATGTGTCAATGCTCACTGTCCTCTGGGGCCTGCACGCCTCACCCCAAAGGCACACACTCACTACCACCAAGCCCCAGCAATCCACTCTTGAACAGCCTATGCCACACTATCAAAACTTTGCCCAACCTACCTCTATGCGACCATTCCACTGGTCATCCTGCTTTAAATGCAACTCGCTCTTCCTCACCTTATTTTTATTTTTTAGACTGCTAACCTGTGCTGGTGCCAGACTGTCGCTTAAATCTCCTGCTAAAAATGCAGCTCAAATCACCTCTCCTACATTCTACAGCTTGCCAAGCATTTTCTTAACCATTTCATTTTCAGACATTTGACATTGCAGGACAGTTATTCAAACAACTTAGCCATTATCAGACCAGAGAAAAACTACAGAACTTCAAACAATGCAACAGTTTACTTAAAATACAATATCATCCCTTGTCCAAACTCATGTGGTTCCAAGGCCTACTCAGACCTGTGAGTCTGTGAAGTACCTAGTTGGTGCTCAGAGATCCTACCTGCTGCCACAGCAAAGTGCTAATTCCCAGCAAAAGAGGGAGATCTGAGGGTTGCCTTACCTTCTAAACCCCCTCGGGACCCCACATCAGGACCCCTCCTTGCCCCTCCCCCTTCCAATCACTGCCCTGCCCTGAACCTGCATCATCCAACACTACCTGTGTGACCTCAGAGCTGACACCACTAGGTACAAAAATGGAAAGGGACCTGGGGGTAGTCATATCAGATGACCTAAAGGTAGGCCAGCAATGTGAGAAGGCAGTAAGAAGGGCTGGGGGGATACTGGGATGCATAGGGAGAGGCATCACCAGTAGAAAACAGGAAGTTGTTGGCCCTCTGTATAGACAGTTGGTAAGACCACATCTGGAGTACTGTGTACAGTTCTGAAGACCCCATCTCCACAAAGACATAGACAGGGTGGAGGCTATTCAGAGGAGGGCAACCAAAATGGTGCAGGGTCTGCACCAGAAGACATAGAAAGATTAAAGGAACTTAAGATGTATAGCCTTGAGGAAAGGAGGGAGAGGGGGGACCTGATAGAAACTTTCAAATACCTCAAGGGAATCAACAAAGTCCAAGAGGGTAGCATTTTTCAGAAAAAGAGATGTGCAAGAACAAGTGGGCACAATTTGAAGAAAGAGGGGGGATGGCTCAGATATAATGTGAGGAAGTATTTCTTCACAGAGAGGGTTGTAGGTGCATGAAAAGGCCTTCCTGAGGAGGTCATAGAGTTAAAAACAGTGGGGGAATTGAAGAATGCATGGGACAGACATAAGGCAATTCTATTGGGGGTAGGAAGAAGTAGATTGTTGGTTAGCTAGGATCTGCAGCTTATCCGTTAGGTAGGGAAATGGGCAGACTAGGTGGCCCAAGCGGTCCTTATCTACCATCAAATTCTATGTTTCTATGTCCTACCCCTTCCCTTGGCTGCCTCTCCATCCCGCCTTCCCCCCTCCCTCCCTAACTCTGTCATTTCCTTCTGGGCCACCTGACAATTCATGTTGCCTTTTAGTGGCAACCCTTTTTATCTGTGTCTTCTGATTTTCTCCTATTGTATCTTCAGAGGAATATTTTCTGCTTCTGCAGGTATCTTTATCACACATCTTCTGAAATTCTTGGCCAGTTTGTCCTCCAGGACACCACCACTATGAATCTATTATAGGGTAAACATAATGATTTCTTGATTTTCTTGATTAACTTTTCATTTTCCTACTAGTTAAGAGAAGTAACAGGAAAGAGATGGAGAAAGAGATATGATACTTAATGGTTAGTATGTGTCAAATTCATTTTTCACATAATGTCCTCACAAATCTGTAAAACTGCGACCACTGCAATATACCCAGCTTCATTCCATCCTTTCCTCATATTGGGCCCTATTCATGAATGAGACTTGTGGCTATACACCACATAACTTGGGCATATAGCCACCGCGCAGTTGCCTGTGCTCACTGTGCCCCCTTAACCCCATTCATGACAATATTGTGCCCCCCCACACATCCAGTCCCCCAGTCTATCAAGGAGCTCTGTACAGTGGTGTGCCGGGGGGAGCAGTGCTGTGGGCGACCTAGTGCTCCGCGGCATGCACGACCTTGTGGAGTGCTGTGCATGTGGGCTTCTGGATTCATGTTTAGGAGGCAGCCGTAAATCACCAGGGCTGGTTACTTTCCCCCCCGGGGAGGCTGCCTTTGGATGTGGCAGACATGGCATTCACAAAGTTGTGAAATATACAGTATGCACTGCAAGCCCTTTGGTCCACAGTGTGGACCAATGAGCTTGGAGACACTACTGTAAGCTGTCATTTGGCAGGCAGCCATGGTGGTATGTGGGTGGGTTGCTGCCCGCCGATGACTGGGGAAACTGAGTGGGCTGAGGGTCCTGTGCGCTGTGTAGGTGGGGGGGTGAGTGGTACTACTGGACCACTAGGTATATGTATTTCATTAATTCAACAGTGATCGGAGGGTCAGGATGGAGAGGGGGAGCCCACTGGACCACCAGGGATAATTATTTTATTGCTTCAATGGCAATCAGAGGGTAGGAATGTGGAGGGGGGTACCACTAGACTACCAGGGACATGGGTGTAAGTTCTTACACAGTGATCAGTGCTATGGGAGGGGAGGGGGGTACCACTTGACTACCAGGGACATTGGAATATTATATTACATGGCAGTCGGTGCTACAGGAGGGTTGGGGGGTACTACTGGGCCACCAGGGATATTGGCTTCACATCACTATGGGTGATGACAGCTACAGGATAGGGGAAACCTCTGGACCACCACTGCCAGCACCGCATGTTGTGTAGGGCACCAGGTGCATTTTGCTGGCCAGCCCTGCACAACTCATGCAAGTGGGGCCATAATGACATGCAAATGTCCCCACTTGTGCCTTGCATGCATTATGGACCCATTTGCATATCGTTGTCTGAATATCAAGAATTTGCACACAGCGTATCTCTGCTGCACTGGCACATTTCCCATTCCTGGTATTCAGTCCTGTCTAGGGGATGCACCGGTGCATTGTTTTTGCACAGCGTGCATTATTTGATATATTCAGAGGATATGCACCATGGCACATCTCTTTTGAATATATCCCTTTGTTGCTCCAGCTCAGCTCAGTTGTGCGGAGCAACCACTTGTGCCATTGCCAGGCACAATTTTGAATATTGGGCCCATGATGTAAAACTTCACCACATCTCTACTTTTGGTCCATAAGCTGGTGCTGTCATGTTAAATCACAATGCCCCATTGTTAATCTTGGGCAGACATTGTGTGAATAAGGACTGAAAGAATGGCTCCATAGGTGAGCCCTTGTGGAACCCTTTGCTGCTGTAAGAGTGGAATTGACTCAGCACCTTTTACTTGTACACAGACTTCTGCCAATAAGTTACTGTAAGAGTAGGAACAGTTTTGTTCTGGGTTGCTATATCCAATGTTCTAGAATTTCAAGATCATGTTTATATTCTCTTCTGTCATAAATTATTTTGAAAAATAAAAAATAGCAGCTATAAATTCAATATGAAAATGCTTGGATTTGTATCTCTGGTTCTTGCTGATGTGCTCGGAACTGGCTTAACATCTGATCAAACCTTGTCTGGAATGGTGGTGGCAGTCATGAAGTTTGAGACCTGCTATTGAATCAACTTAATAATTTAGAGACATAAGGAATTAATGATATTATATTGATCTTTAGATTGTGACTGCATAGATATTTACATATTTGAATACAAGTTTAATTAGTTCCACCTTTTTATGTTTGCCGTGCGTGCATGCACAGCAAATATTTTGTTTGGGAGAGTGGCTTTTGAGGGGTGTGACTCTGTCAGTCCAACACAGAGTGGCCTACAAGGGGATTATCAGTGTCACACCATCATCAGCCAGGCTGATCATGACATTGTTCTGTCTTGCTGGGCTGAACTTTCATGAATTTTAAAGGAGCCAGCTGACCCAATCATTGGTCAGCTCTTTACTTTGATCAACGCTGCATGGCAAGCACAGCTGCTCTGTCATGATCAGCATGCTGAGGTTGAATTGTATCCTGTATCAAAGAAAACTGTCAACTGATGCATGTTGCTGCCCCACCCTTACTGCCTCCCACCTGATCCTCCCATTCAGCACCCACCACCCCACCACCCCCAAACACAACACTGACACTGGGGGTGCCCAGTCTCCAAGGTCGCCACCTGAAATAAAGAAAATCATCCCTCACAGTTTTTTTAACACACCCTGGAAAAGAGAAAACCATCCATCGATGTCTGTTGCAGCCACAGCCTTAGCTGTCACTCCTGTAAGCCCAACCCATGTTAATATTCAGGCATGGAGTGCCCAATCCCCATGCCAGCTGCTACCCCCCCGACCCTGTATGTTTTAGTTATGAAGCACTGGGAAGTCCACTCCCGGTGCCTGCCAAACATAACAGTGATACCAGGAGTGCCGAATCCCTCAGTGTCACCTGAAATAAAGAAAACCATCCTTCTTAATTTTTTTTATACACCCTGCAAAAAAGCAACCATTCATTGATGTCTGTTGCTGTCCTGTCCTTACTGTCCCCCTCACCTGACCCTCCCACTCAGCATCCACCACCCCACACACACACACCCCACAAACATAACACCAGCACTGGGGGTGCCCAATCCCCCAGTGCCACTGCCTGAAATAAAGAAGACCATCCTTCATGTTTTTTTTAACCCTGTGTGAAAGAAAACCATCAATCAATGTCTGTTGCTTCCATTATTGTCCTCACACCTGACCCTGCCACTCAGCACCCACCATGCCACCCCCTCCAAGACTTTACTCACCCACTGGGGTCCAACACTGTAATCCTGTCTGGATCGCAGACACGTCTTTACTCTTCAACACTGGAACACGAACTGAGGAAATCAGATATGCAGTTCAATGTATTTCAATGGGGTTTTGAATTAATGGCATAACTTGGTCATTTTTGAATATGTTTGCCCCAATTTTTCAACATGTCCTTTTTTGGTGTCTCTACCTCATGAACAATGGCAGAGAAATTAGGCAAATCTGCCTGGAAAGGTAATTTCACAGTTGCTGCAATGAAACCACCTTTTGGGCAGGAGTTAAACATGTTCTCCACCCATGTTCATGAGGTTTGGTCATAAAAAGACTATGCTGACAATTTGAGGTAAAAATATTAAAAAAAAACAACATTATGAGCCTACATTGAAATTTATAAATGCAGGCTCTACTTTGATAATTTTCAATATTTTGACCCCAGATTTTCAACATAGCCATTTATTCATAGCACCACATGAATGCGGTAGCTGTCATTTTTCAAATCCTGGCCAAAATGTGTTTTCACATCCCAAAAGGTGATTTTGAGGGTCACTGCACAAAATCACCTTTTGGGCAGGAGTTGAAACCTTTCTCTACCCCGTTCATGTAGTCATGAGCCTACACTGAAATTTATGAATGCTTGCTCATAACTAAAAATTTTCAGTGTTTTGACTGCAAATTTTCAACATAGCCATTTCTTCACAGCATCTCATGAATGTGACAGCTGTCATTTTTCAAATATTGGCAAAATGTGATTTTGCACTTGTGGTACAAAATCCCCTATTGGGCAGGATGTGAAAATGTTCTCCACCCTTGTTAATGATGTGGGCTCATAAGAAAACTATGTGGGGTCATAAGAAGGCTATGTTGAACATTTGTGGTAAAAAAATATGAAAAATAAAGTTATGAGTTTGCATAGCAATTTTTCAGTGCATGCTCTCAACTGTGGTAATTTTCAATATTTTGACCTCAACTTTTTAACATAGTCATTTTTTCACACCACCTCATGAATGGGACAGCTTTTATTTCCATAACCCTACCCAAAATGTGTTTTTAACACTTGTGGTGCAAAATGACGTTGCTGTCATTGTTTTATAAATGACACCTGTCATGCTCAGAAGGAGTGGTCATAAGAATATTGTGTTGAAAATGTGGTAAAAATGTGAAAAACTAAGTAATGAGGAAATGAATTGTTACAACATTTACTCATAACTTTTATTTTTTGCAGATTTTGTCAATGTTCAACATTTCTTTGTGTTATACCACCTCCTTGACATGGCTGGTGTAATTTTTCAAAGCCCCTCCAAAACTCGTTTCCACAGTTGCACAGTGAAATCTCCATTTGGATGGGATTTTAAAAATTCTACCTATCTTGATCATAATGGCAGGTCATATAAAGATTGTTAGACATTTGGGGTCAAAATGTGAGAGCCCACTTAAAAGTAGATATTGCCTCTCAACTGCCAATCCTGGGTAATTACAATCTAACAATGTGTCAGAGTAGGACACCACTGAAAATGAGATATTGCATCTCATCTGCTTTATCTTACATAACAATATAGTAAAGATGTGTACAAGAAAGAGCCAGTACAACAGCAATACCAGTGGCAAACATTTGGCATTGAAAAATGCTCATTTCAGATAGGGATTGAATTACTTACAGTGACAAGTTTATCAGTTTGGTTGGTGATACTTTGGATATCATTGCCCAATTTTACAAAGGTGGAGCCAATTGGCTTTTATGTGATGCTTTAGTTACATTATTGTTTTACATAATTTTAACCATTGTATTAGAATAATAGTCATGGAAACCTATAAGGTAGCACAAAGGAAAGCTGGTAAGGCAATAAGGAAGGCTAAACCCCTGACTGAACTGAGGACTGCACAGGGGGTAATGGAGGGAGATAAAGCCTTCTTTAGGTACATAAGGAATAAGAGGAAAACCAAGGGGGAGTTAGACTAGCAGATATTGAAGGGAAACTGGTAGAAAAAGTTTGTGAGAAAGCATAAATCTTAAAACAGTACTTCTGTTCTGTGTTCACCGAACAGAATAGCAACAATACCCAGGGACCAAGGGTTGACATAAGCCCTTTCACAGAGGCTCAAGTCTTGGAAGCTTTAAATAAACTAAAGGACAAGGCCATGGGACTGGATGGGATTCACCCAAGAACTCTCAGGCAGTAGAGATATTTTGAAATTAAATTTTGAGGGTGACATTCCCGTGAAACTGACAATTTCACTGCACAAAATATTTAATGTAATTCGGTCGTTTTGCAAAATATTTTGCGGGTGCGAAGTTGCAAAATCTCACCAACGAAATTGAAATTTCACCCTAAAAAGGTGAATATTTCACCCGCAAGTGTGAATTTCATCATTTTGTAGATGAAATTCCATGCTCCGTGGGTGACATTTTCAACTCCACAGGCAAAATTCTGCATTTCGCTTTGGCAAAATATTTCATGAAATGGATGAATTATACAAAATATTTCACATTACAAAATTTTCGGTTTCACACGTTTCTATCATGGAGTTGGGGAATGTACTAGCAGCATCCCTAGCAGAACTATTCACCAAATCTCTAGAGAGTGGGACCATACTGGAGGACTGGAAAAGGGTAACAGTGGTCCCACTCCACAAAGCGGGAAGCAGAGAAGAGGCTGGCAATTACTGTTCAGGAAGCCTCACGTCGGTGGTAGGGAAGTTGATGGAGACACTATTCAAACAGAGAATCATAACATATCTGGAATCCAGTTGGCAGCAAGACACAAAACAGCATGGGTTCATGGCAGGTAGGTCTTGCCGCACTAACCTGGTCAACTTCTTTGACTGGGTTACAAGGATAGTAGATCAGGAAGCGGTGGTAAATGTCATCTATCTGCACTTCAGCAAAGCCTTTGACTCTGTTCTACACAGAAGGCTGGTAAGGAAGCTAAACCACATGGGGGTGGGCAGGGAGGTGGTTGAGTGGGTGAGTAGCTGGCTGAGAGGAAGAACACAGAGGGTTCAGATAAATGAGGCATTTTCAGCTGAGAGGGAGGGGACCAGCAGGGTACCACAGGGTTTGGTACTGGGTCCCCTGCTCTTCAATGTGTTCATAGCAGACATTGCAAATGGGCTGAAAGGTAAAGTGTGTCTATTTGCTGACAACACCAAGATTTGCAAGAGAGTAAACTCCCCTGAGGGTGTGAGTAGTATGACTTCAGACTTGAAGAAACTGGAGGAGTGGTCAGACACATGGCAGCTGAAATTCAAGGCCAAAAAGTGCAAGGATTACTACCTTGGAGGAGAGAAGCTAGCCTCCAACAACCAGGAGAGGGACATAGGGGTCATTCTATCAGAAGACTTGAAAGTGGGTAAATAGTGTGAAAAGACAGCACTAAAGACAAGTGGCATGCTGGGCTGGATCGGGAGGGGAATGAGTCACAGGAGGGAGTTGGTGTTACCACTCTACAGGAAGCTGATGCACCCCCCCCACTTGGAGTACTGCATACAGTACTGGAGACTGCACCTCAAAAGGGACATAGACAGAATCAAGATGGTGCAGAGGAGGGCCACAAAAATTATTCAGGGACTGCACCATATGGCATACCAGGACAGGCTGAGGGAACTCAACATGTACTCCATGGAAAAGAGGAGTGAGAGGGGTGACATGATTGAGACTTTTAAATATATGAGAGTTATAAATAAGGTTAACATTCAGGAGCTTTTGCAGTTGAAAGAGAGTGGGAGAACGAGATGGCATGACATGAGGCTGAAGGAAGGGAGGCAGGTTCAGGAGTAATACAAGGATGTTCTTCTTTACAGAGAGGGTGTTGGACCCATGGAATAGCCTACCCAAGGAGGTAGTGGGGACCAAAACTCTAAGTGAGTTCAGAAATGCATGGGATAGACATAAAGGTAGCATACAGAAAGGCAAAGGAAGGGAGGGGGATAGCTCCAGGTAGGTTATTGGGCAAACTACATGGACCTTGAGGTCCCCTTCTGCTGTCACTTTCTATGTTGTTTCTATGAAAGGAATGCTCTGGACTGTGTTGTGTTCTCTTTGCTAGTGCAATAGTTATCTAATTGCCCTGCTGGCAGATGTACTGGACCAAGGGGGTGAAGAACTTGGATTAAGTTCTGAATAAACAGTTCTGCCATTTGTTTGCTATCTTTATATGTTATTTATTTATTTTTGGATGACATTTTAGGCTGTTAAGTGATCATAAAGCTAGTCATTGATTTAAATGTAGTGTGTAATTTCTTAGGTCTTCTGGGGAAAGTAACAGTTATTTTACGGGGAAACTTGATCTGTAGTTTCAAATGTGTACTTTCTGAAGATTCCTAGTTTTTGTATTTCTGCCAATCAGTAATTAGGGCAGATGTGATTTACTTTTTGCTACATGATTTAACTTACCTATTCCATTAGGTCAAAGTTTTAACTAGTTGTTAAAATACCTTTAATTCACTTTCTGCTTAAAGACACATTTGTTGAGGCACACTGCAGCTTCATCATGAAGGACCTGCCATGCAGTAGTTATATTATAGTATGCCATTCCTACTGTATCTAATACTGCCAAGATCCTATATAAAAGCTGTAGTAAAGAGCTGTTTATTGAATCTGTGACTATCTGAGTGGAACTTTGGTTTTAGAGTTTTGTTACTGATGTAATAAGTTATTAGATGGACAGTAAAAGTAGTTGCTAAAATTTCACAGTTAGAGTATCTGGATGGGTCTTACATACTCGTATCATTCATGTAACCTAATGTTACCATCTTCACCATTGTTAGAGGAAGTAACACCCTGCAATATGGAATAGTCTACCTACTGCCCATTTCATCTTGACTCCTATCTCTGACATTCACCTTAAAGTTTGCTGCACCATCTTTATCCTTGACTCCTGACCCTCCCTGTACTGCTTTCTTATGAACCTACAGACAATGACTTGAGGCACTATGTTCTGCTTATCCAAGAATCCAGCTCCAAAATATAAATCTAATGACCTCTAATTTCTGTTTTCAAACATTAGTTCCCTTCCCTTGTTTTATGATTACTACATTGTAAATCATATATAGAATAGTGCATGGGCAACTATACACAACAAGGCTGTGTTTCCATTAAGGAACGGGATATCATAGACTTTGAGGGCAATGCTTGAGAAGTCTACGTGATAGGTGTTATATGATGTCTTCTCAGTCTTATTGCATATGGTTTCCCATACATTATTTTGTATAGTAGGCAGTGGCACCTGCCAGCATCAGACACCTTAGTCTGTAGAATTCTGTAGAATTTTGAAGAATTCTGAAGGAAATAGTGCAATTCAATGGCAAGTGACATGTAGAAAACTGTGACACACTGTGACAATGTCTCTGATCCTGGTGAACACTGTTGTATGTTTGTTTTAGTTGATTTACAGACTCAATTATCTCACTGTCAGGGCAAGCAGAAGAGATTTCACTGATGGGCAAGTAAAGATAGAAGGGGAATTTTTCTTTCTGAGTGAAGAAACAGTTGTAATGAACATTATAAACAATATTTAGTGTTTTTAATTAGCTTCTGCATGTAAGGAGAGTGTGATGATCAGGGAAACAACATTTAATTAATTTGTTTTATTTGTGTAATAACATCACTCCTGGGGTGGGGTGAGGCAGAAGGCAAAACCAGAAGCATCCACCACCCCAGGAGTGACGTTATTACACATTTTAAAATGGGCATCTAGAATAAAGAAGTCTCATTGGTCAAAATATATCATGTGACCATGTGTAAAATCTGTTTCATGCACAATCATCCTGGTCCTAAACCATATCACACAATTAGCAAATCAGTCCTCCTACAACCAGAACTGTCTTCAGTCAGTCCCCCTACAACCATAATTGATCTTGCATCATAAACATGGCTGCTAACTTTACATGCTAAAAAAAACTTCAACTGGGCCCTAAAAATAAAACTACCTTAAATAAAAAATAAAACAAATTATTTAAATGTTTTTCTGATCATCACAATCTCCTTACACACATAAGCAAATTAAAAACATTAAATATTGTTTATAGTTTTCACTACAACTGTTTCTTCACTGTCTAAGAAAAATCTCCCTTATATCTTTACCTACTCATCAGAGAAATCCCTTCTGCTGACTCTGACAGTGAGATAATTGAGTCTCTGGCTGTAACAGAGGCCTTTGTTTTGTGTGTGTGTGTGTGTGTGTGTGTGCGTGTGTGTGTGTGTGTGTGCTGTATATTAGGAGAGAAACATTCTGCCAGTGGAACCGAGCAGAATTTTGAATCCATAATTTCCATGGGAAACATTCCATGATAAACATTATATATGTTGAATCTTGATGCCAGCAAAGCACAAACTTTGCCCAGCAGTAATACAATGACATCATCTATGACATCATTTGCATTGGGTGGAAGGGCTATTTTATCATAAATGTACACAGTAAATCTATTGTTTCAACATATGAACATGTTTTTCCCAACAGTAAAAAGTTAAAAAAGGAGCCCATTTTATAAGCGCAATAAGCCACTCTGGGGTGTATGAAACATATTTTGCTACTCTTCCATGGTCTGAAAGACACTCAGCCTTTGGCCTTGTGCCTCACCACACCCCAGGCATGTGGTAAAATATGTTTCATACACACACCCTCATTCCTTATTGCTTACATAACACACATCCTGCCATACCTTACTGCTTGATTCTACTCTAGTGTGCATTCAGAATGAACTCCTGGCAGCTTTGCTATGACATTCCTAAGACACTGTGCAGAATTCTATGCACATTTGTACACATTCCAAACAAATCTCAATATAATGAAAACTTTATAAGCTACACAAAAACACCCAGCATCAAAACTGTTCACGATAAAACGACCTTTACAATGAGGGTAATCACTAAGCTGAACTCTGTACTGTTTTTCAAATATAGCCATCTAATTAACCACATTTTCATGTGTTTTTTTACCATATTTCACACTTTGGATGGCAACTATTTTAAAAACTGTAAGGAGCTCAGCTTAGCGACTACCCTCAATCTAACAATCTTTTTGTTCTGAACAACTTTGCTGCTTGCTGTTTTTGTGTAGCTTTTATAGTTTTCAAGATATTTAGATTTGTTTGGCATGTGTGCAGATGCACTTACAAACAGCAGATGCTTTTTTCTCTCTGAGTGAACACTCAAGTAGACATGCCAAACAAATGTAAATAACTTGAGAACCATACAAGCTACACATACACAACCAGTGTCAACATTATTCACAACAAAAATACCTTTACAGGAAGGTAGTCACCAAGCTGAACTCTGTATAGTTTGTAAAAATATAGCCATCTCTGTTGTTGTATTGTAAAGCAGTACTTGTTACTGAATCTATGGGCTCAGTTACATTATTGTCACATGAGACAAGATGCATTGTAGGTACAAGAAAAGCAATAAACTTAGCTGAGATGGAGATCCCTAGGGGTCATAAAACTACCATAAACCTAGCAGGCTAATTTAGGAAACACTCCTGATAGCAGACAGATGGAAAACACACTAGGACTTCACACACAAATCAAAACACTTTGCATAACATACTTTTTTTTACAAATTCTGGGTGTGCTACTCCTTTAAGCACATGACTTCATCCTTGCTGTTTGTAGATCACTGCCCAACTGAGCAGTTTAAACATCCTAGAACTTAAACAACCACCCCAAACTCGATTAAAACAACATGCCTGTTTATTTAACAGCTTGCCACATCTCTAAGAAAATTTCCTGCTGCTCCACCACCCAGCCCTAATATGGCCTTCTCTAACTCCTGTGATACAAAGTGCTTTCATGGCTCAGCTTATCTATACCAAATTTCCTTGCTGTTCTTGTGCTTGGCCTTGGTATGACCTTCTCTGCACTACAAGTAGTACAGTATAAGGTGGACAAGACAAATGTTTTACAATTGGGAAGGGGAATGGACACTATATAAACACAGGCCTACAGCTGTAGTCATAGCAACTTGTTGCCTAACAGCACCACCTTCCTGCCATATAGCAGAACATTTAAAAAATGTATATGGATTCATAAAAAAATACTATTAAAATATGTATATATTTTTTTCTATATGTATTTCAGATTTTTTCTTCCCTTTTTTCTACCCAACCCGGGGACCCAGCAAACATGCACATGTGCATGTGTGGAGATGCACATGCATGCTGGGCACTAGCCTGGCCCCTTCTGACCCACCCCTGGCACTACTGCCACCGCTCCCTCTTGCCTATGCTTCCCACTGGACCTCCACCTGGTGGAAGTGGAACTACTGGAAGAGTGGACAACCACCCCCAGGATAGGAAAGCTACCTTTTGCAACTCAATCCTGCTCCAACCCTCCCCCCCATGCCAGCTCCCTGGCAACCTGAGGTCATTCCTGAACCCGGGTCACTGGTGTAGCGTGAGGTAAGGTGTCCAGCACCTCAGCCATCAGTGCCACCAAGCTGGTAATATGCATATTTTTTAAATTAGCAATATGAAATAGAGCCATGTCATAATCACAGTAATGCACCCCAAGTTGCATGATATAAAGGAATATCATCCTTTCTTATGTGATTGAAGGCACTAGACTATAGCCTGGCCTCACAATGTGCCTATGACAGAACACTATCCCACAATAACACACACCTTGTCCTGTATAATATTATCTTTTATTATATTATTTGATTATACAGTAGTTAAGGGTGGCAGTATTGCCTAGATGTTACAGCACTGAGTTGTGTATGTAGGAACCCAGCAGACCAGGGTTGGAATCCCCAAGCTTCCATTTGCATACTGTGTGACAGTATGTAGACAAAGCAATAAGTCCAGATGGGGTACATTCCAGGATACTGAGGGAGCTCAGGGAAGAACTGGCTGCACCTCTGACAGCCCAGCTCAACATTTCACTTGATACAGGGGAGGTACTGGGTGACTGGAAGAGAGCAGATGTAGTCCCACTCCACAAAAGCGGGAATAGTGAGGAGACAGGAAACTACAGCCCTGTCAGCCTAACCTCGGTAGTGGGTAAAGTAATGGAATCACTATTGAAAGATAGTATTGGGAAATATCTTGCTGCCTGTAGACTTCAGGATCTGAGGCAACATGGATTCATTGGAGGAAGGTCCTGCCAGGCTAACCTGATAGAGTTTTCCGATGGGGTAACTACTAATTGACCAATGAGGGATGGTAGATGTGGCCTATCTAGATCACTGCAAGGCCTTTAACACCATTCCACACAGAAGGCTGGTAAACAAGTTAAGCAGCCTAGGAGTGGGTCCCAAGATCATAAAATGGGTTGAGTGTTAGCTTAAGTGCACGACCAAGAGAGTAGTAGTAAATGGGGTACACTCTGAGGGGGGCAAGGTGACTAGTGGGGTGCCATGGGGATCCAGGTGTTGGGCCGAGTCCTCTTCAACATCTTTATCAGAGAAATTGCAGAAGGAGTGGATGGGAAGGTATGCCTATACATGGATGACACGAACAGCTGAAACAGAGTAGACTCACCATGGGGCATTGAAAGAATGAGGGAAGATCTGAAGAGGCTGGAAGAATGTTCAAGAGTTTGGCAGCTGAGATTCAATGCACAAAAGTGCAAAATCATGAACTTAGGCACAGAAAGCTGGGGGCAATGTATCAACTCAGAGGGGAAATATTAGCAGTTACAAAGCAGGAAAGAGACCTAGGGGTTATCATTTCTGACAACCTGAAGGTAGCTAAACAGTGTGACATGACAGGGGAAGACCAGTGCAATGCTGAGATGCATAAGGAGGGGTATCACCAGCAGAAAGAAGGAGATAATAATATCCCCTGTATAAATCACTGGTGCAACCCCACCTCAAGTACTGTGTTCAGTTCTGGAGGCCTCACCTCCAAAAGGACATAGACAGGGTAGAGGCAATATAAAGGAGAGCAACCAAAATGGTGCAGGTCCTACATCAAAAGCCCTATGAAGAAAGGCTGAAAGATTCAAATAAGTACTCCCTAAAAGATAGGAGGGAATGGGGGGGGGATATAATAAAGACATTCAGATACCTCATAGGTCTAAACATGGTTCAGAAAGGGAGCATTTTCCAAAGAAAAAGATGTTCAAGGACAAGGGGGCACAATATGAAACTGGGGGCAGGGGCTTAGAGGAAACATGAGAAAGTACTTTTTCACAGAGAGGGAGGTGGATGTTGGAAATAGCCTCCCAGCAGAAGTGGTTTGGGTTAAAATGGTCACAGGATTTATGAATGCATAGGATAGACACAAGGGAATAATTTATACATGGAGGGGGGGGGTGTATGCTGGAGACTGAGTAGGGTCTGTGGTGCACTGTAGGTAGGGAAATCTGGGCAGACTGGGTGGACCAAATGATCCTTATCTTTCATCAACCTCTATGTTTCTAGGTTTTTAAACCTGAGCAAGTCACTTGCTCTTTCTGTTCTCCAATGTTACAACTAAAAATGTATTTCGACTCAGTGTGCCTTTGATGGCCACAATTATACATAAATAAATTAACAGAATAAAATAAATAAATAACCTAATATTTGCACCCTTTCCAGATTACTGTGTTACACATTTAACATTTATAATAGCTATGCAGCAATTCCTTGGTAGAACAGTATTTTGTGCTAAAGTGCATTCAAATGCTATGTAAATTAAATTGATTGCATATGCAGAAATAGAGCGTATGACTGTCACAAAAAAAAGTAGTGAGTGTAGAGTTGCTATATAATAATCCATGCAAGTACTGTATACATATCTTCCTTTCTGTTCTGGTAGTACTCACTGAAAAATTAATGAAGTAGGGTGGATGGCTTGTCAAATGGATATGTACAAATAGGTTCTTGAACTTGATTGCCCTGGACAAACACTTAAAGCTTTGAAGTTTGCCCTCTGTTATAACCTACCAGTAGGCGTTTTCCTAACCTTTGATTATAAGCATAGGTTTCATATTCCCTAGGACCACTTTTCTGGTTTTAAATGGAGCCATCAAGATACTTTCTAATGTCCTGCTGTTTTTAAACACTCCCAGAGGCAGTAATCCTAAAAGCACAACCAGCTGAAGTACTGTATTGGCCGCTGAGTAAGCACAACTATATAACACTATGAAATTAAAATGCTACAGGCCTGAAAGGTTCACAATTATTCTGTATTGTGAAATATTTTTTACGGACTATAAATGCAAGGCTCCCAGATCTACATGGACACCTGTATTTACAGTGCTATCTATAGGGAAATTGTTCCTGTAGACTTGAATTGGTTATACTGGAAAACAGGAAAACTCAGTTTACGTAGGAAATAATATAATCTGCAGGAAAGCACATGGCAATCGCTCTTGAGGTACAGGGAAAAGGCCAAATCAGATAAGGTGCTGCAACTGACTTGTCAGATTTTACAACAACATTTATCAAATTTAAATACTCATTACATTTAAGTGACTGACTTTGTATATAGATGTAATCATTTCCAGAAAGACACACTTTAAAATTAGGGGCAGCTCGTGAAAATAGTATCCATGAAAATAGGGGAAAGCCCTTGTCTCAATTCAATGCTAGAGTTGAAATTGTTCAAAATGGGTGGTTTGCACCTACATATTTGTACCACCACCCAAAAGCGCCATTGTCATAGGCGGTGAGTGTCACCATAGGGCAGGGGACTCTTTCTCCCTGCAACTGTGGTGCAATGCGAATTGTTGTTCCAGATGTTAAACAAAGGAATTGATTACTGGCCCAGCCAGCATCCTTATGTCTGCCAACAAGTGTAGCAATTAGTAGAACTATGAGCACAGCCTGACACAGATCATTATATTCAAAGGTTGTTCCACATTTCTGACACCAGACACACAACAGTCTACCCAAGCAGTGTGACCATCCCCGTCCAATCAATAGTTCCCAAGTGTTACAGTGATTCTCCCCTTTTTCACCTGCAAGTTAATATTTACCTGATGGTTATTTTATTTATTTATTTATTTTATGACAAAATCGGAATTACAGTTCTTCATCTCCCCCATATCCCTAGCACTCAATCAACACATCTTATCTTTGAAATTGTCTGGTTGTCAGGTGATCCCCCTCCAAACATATTTCCACTCTTAAGACTGATAGTCTTCGACCCTGTTACTGCCTGCTTTCAGCAAGTAGTAATTAGAAGAGCTCACAGAAGAGCACAATCAAACATGTAGTGCACTTGCCTCCCACAACAGCCAAGTGCTATGAACTTCAAAAGTTACTGACTGACATGTTATGTCTCTGATATTTTATCTGAATTTCCTTCATGACAAAAAATGTGCTAACGGGCTACCCAGTATTTAAAGTTCAGAAAAAAACATCAAACGCGCAAACTCATAAGAAGAACTCTCTCCGAACAACCACCATGGCTGGTGGGCTAGAACTGACATTTCGTCACATCACAGCATGGCTTCCACAAAAATGCATCAACCAGTAATTCTTGAAGTGCATAGTACTTGGCTCTTGTGGGAGGTGGGTGCACTAAATGTTTGCAGCTGATTTTTTTTTCTGCCACCTTTTCCCAGCCTGCCACCCCTACTCATCAGGGGAGACAACTGACATACCACTGCCTTCCACCCTACCCAGACAGACCCCAGATCCCCATGGAGCCATGGTTATACCCCCCGGGCGGGGACAAGGCAGGGGACAAACACCCTGTAACTTACGTTTTGTCAGTCCTGGGTCCATTGGGCAGGCAGAGGCACATTGTGGGCACATCACAGTTCCCCATCTTCCTGATGGTGGCAGGCTTAGTTTCTCTTTTTCACCCTCCCTGTACAGCGTGCACTTCCCCTGATGTCATGACACTTGGCGCCGACATCCACGCTGCACCACAGTCAGCCATCCCTCCAAGGGCTTGCAGTACTCCAAGCCTCCGCTCAGAGTCAGGCAAGTGTGTGGGCTTCAGCCTGTTCCCTCCCCAGAGAAGGTGAGCTGTTGTAGGACGCTCAAGCCTGTCTCCCCCTGCCAACCCTCCAGCGACCCGAGTCCGCTCCCAAACCGGGGTTGCCGGCATGGCGCGAGGTGTGGCATCCAGCACATCAACTCTCAGTGCCACCGGGCCAGCCCATTTGCAGCTGATTTTATGTTTGATTGTAGCACTGCCTGGATTGTTGGCTGTGCATTTTTTTTCTGATGTGTACTCACAGAAGAATGGAAGCCAGGCTGTGATGGTTGGAATGTGTCTAGAATGGAAGAATGGGTTATTTTCTTGAAGCTCTAAGCTCCATTCTCTTTGCTATTATTAAGTACTCAGTTGAGCATGGCTGGACAATGTCAAAAAGTGTTTGCTGACACAAAATAGTCATCGAGATTGCTTTGCCCTGGCAAAAATGACCATGACTGGCCTTTAGAAAATCCAGTTCTACATGTAAGCTCACTATTTAACAAGTACCATAAAAGGCTTTTCCTAAAACTGAAATATCTTTTGCTTCTAACCTAATTTAATTTTGACTGGGACTACTACTCAGTAGGCATCCTTTTGTGTGACCCATGGCCATGGACTAGTGCTACAGGTACAGTACTGTTGCTCTGTTTTACTCTTTAATTACTGTAGTTTGATCTGACAGTTAGCTAGGAGCCTATTACTGGTGTTCATGCTTCTTTTAACAAGAAAAATGTTTCCAAGTTGCCTTTGCCTACTTAAAGAACAGATTTAGTTCAAACTGAAGAATACAGTACTCTAGGGGACAATTTGCTTTAAAATTGTGTTTTACACACACCGTTTCATTTCATGCATATTAACATCTTGCACTGAAGCAGTTTCAATCAATTGAACTTGTTGTATCTTTTCAAACCAGGGTTGTGAGTGGCTGCTTTTGTCTTTGTATTACATAGTCTTTACCATTCCATCTGATCCAAACATAAACTTCTTGTAAAAAAAGTCCTAAGCTTTTATATCCCACTGAAAATTTGCATTTTCAGTAGGAAAATGCATTTGAATGTAGAAAATTGATGTCTCTTGCTTTCTCTGCAACAGTATTCTGAACAATTCTGAACACATAGAACTGGGAGAGACACTGCTGTTCTAGTGTTCAAGAGTTTGGATTGTGAACAACTGCTCTCCTGAAATGCATCAGATTCATAGATTAGGCCTCTGCATCACACTAGATGAAAGCTAGAACACACTGACTATGGGTGGAAAGGCTCCTGTAAGCATACTGTTTAAATAAATTGGTACTGTACCAAACAAATAAATTGCCCCACAATGGAGAGTGCACATGGATAAGCAGACTTCCTTGCAGTGTATTTCAACTGCATGAGAAGTTTTTATCAGTATTTAATTGTTACAGTGGTACCTGCAAAGTGTGTGCAGTCCATTTTCTCTGTCCCTCTATAAACAGCTTTTATTCAATTGTCAGTCTGTTTTGAAGTTTTGTCAGCCAGCTTTATGAAAAGCATGCAAATGCAACCACATGTTTATTAGACCTGCAGACTTCCACCACGTTCACTGCTGTGGCATATATTTGACAAATTTTGTTTCCTTGGCACACTTTCAAAGGGGCATAGGGTGCATCCAGCAATAATCATAAAACACAGTAAGCATAAATACCAAATGATACACATTTTTATTATAAAAACTGATCTATTCTAGGTAGGCCAGTGCAAATAAAAATATTTTAGCAGCTTCTAGGAGGCAGTATAGCATAGTGGTTCAAGGCAGTGATCTGCAAACCTGGAGACCTGGGTTTGAATCCCATCAGCCCCCACTTGAATACTGTGTGACCCTAAGCAAGTCACTTAACTTCCTTGTGCTTCCAGGTCACACCTGGAAACAAGCTCTGGCTTAGTGTGCCTTTCCTGGTTAAACAATTCCCCCTTTCCTAAAAATCTTCACAATAGGGATAGATCATTGTACCTCCAGCAGAGTATTCCAGAGCAGAGGAGTGGCAACTCCAAAAGCCCTGTCCCCTGCTTGCTTGTGGCTATAAGCAATAAGGCATGATGGAGTATTGATTGTCTGTGGTTACCATATTTCCTTGACTAGAAGAAGTGTCTTCTATTAGCAAACAGTTGTTTCCAGTGACAGCTTCTATTCCAGGGTGGGTAATATTAGAAGGCTGGTTCTATTTTAAACATTGCCTAATCACTCAAAAACCTAAATACTGGTAATTGCTTTTAACTGAACTACCATATACTGCAGCTGCTGTACGCACTCACTTTGCTGCCTCCTTTATCTTGTTCAAGAGGGACATGAGAAAGATAAAACATCTTTGTAGCTTATCTGTCAGTGTGTCAGTGTGCTAGATAGCAAGCAACATTTGAAGCAATGTCTCAAACAGAAGGAGATGTAGACTGTGAGAGATCACCTGAATTCTAGAAGGCTTAGTATTTGAAAGGAACCTACTTGAAAATTGGATTTGGGGCACTTTACTTATTACAGTAACTTATGAGGGTAGGAGGTTAGGAAGTGTATCCAATGCAGTACCAGAATAGGGAGTGTAGTACTGGGACATTGATGTGCTATGTGGTTTCTTTTTTTGTTTGTTTGTTTTGTTGATTGATGAAGTGAGGTACTATCATTGTTTCTGGCTAGGAGCATTGTTAAATAGGAATGGAAGGTGAACTAACAAGTTCAAGTTAGCTGAGCTGACCAGACACAGTTTGCTTTGTTTGCTGGCTAGTAGCATGGTTTTCAGACTTCTCAGACTTAATTCATAGACATCAGTTACAAGTTACAGCTTCTAAAAGAGGGAAGCTTCTATTACAAGTAATCTTTTTCCCACACAGCTTGTAAAAGAGGACAAATTCTATTACAAGCAGCTTTTATTTGAAGATATGTGGTAGTGCACGCTCTGGTGGAAAATGAGGCACAAGGTGCTTGTGCTGAGTGCCTTTAGCACTTGGAAGTGCATTAACCAAAGATGGCCATCTCCCTGGGGTGTCCTGTTGTGCTTATAAAATGATCTCATGTTATAAAATATTATTAAGCCCCCCAAAAATACTTATAAACTAAAACAATAAAACATTCAGTGTTTTTAAGTAAAAGCACTTAGTTCCTGTTGAAGGTTTGTGGTTCATGCTTGTATATGGCCAGTATGTGGTGCAGCTATAAATGGCTCTTCAATAAATTTAATTTTTTTAACTTTTCTTTTTTTGTACCTCAGGCCCTGACCAGGAACTCCTTCCATCTTCCAACAATGCTCACTCTGCCTATCCTTTAAGATCCTGTCAACCAGACAGCCAGGACTCCCAAACCACCCCAACACACTGCTGTGCTGCCTCTCTGTCTTACCTCTCAAGGCTGGGGCCACCGCAGCTCCTTGACATTTCTTCCCCATTCTATCTGGCCACCCACGGAGAAAGTGAGGCTTGGTGTATCCCTGGTGCTGGCAGTGTTGATCACAGGTAGATGTAGGAGAGCAAATGGAGGTTTCATTCTCCACAATCAGTGCTTTTTTATCCAGTATTTACCTCCACTGCCCCTCAGGAACATGGTGATGTCAAAGAGTGACAGTATGCCTGACCACCCTTCAACCACTGTGCTCCAAGCTTCCTAAATTGTGCAGTCAATGTGCAGGGCATTTAACCTTGATTAAGTTAAGTAGGTTCCTTCCTGGTGGTTTGCACCTACATATTTGTGCCTTGAATTGCACTGTTCCTCTGCACCTCCACCTGCGGTCAACAAAGTGGTAGTATGGCAGCAGGATACAAATCCCCCGATCCGAGGAGGACAGCATCCACTGAAATGTTCAATCCTCTTCCCTATAGCTGGCCCTCTGATGGCACTGGCTCACTCCTGAACCTGGATCATTGGCCCCGCAATCAGTGGCACTAGTGCTGCACTGTCAGGCTGGCTTTTATTTGTTTTTTTTATTTGTTTTTAGGTACTGTTGTCTTGACCTGCTAACACACAGTTTACAACCAATCACAGAAAGCACAACACATACTTAGCTCCCTAATCTGCCAAAAGGCAGTTTAAAATGTGGTCATCATAACTATTGTGAGATTATGGAAAAAAAAACAATTTACCTCTAGCGATGCCACAAAAACCTTTGGCATTAGAAGTTTCATAAACTGTGATTCAACACTTGTTGTGTATTTAACTTAGTGTAACTGAGGTATATTCTTTGTGGGCAAGACTTCCAGAACACTCAAACTTAGGGTTGATGAACATATGAGGGGCATAGAAAAGGGAGATTTAAGACATGCTAAGGCAACTCATATAAAAGATTCAGCTGTTACAGAATGGCATGTTATTAGGTTCTGTGGTATTGAAAATGTGTTCTTGGGCAAATGGGGTAGGGATCTGGAAGCCCCATTGTTAGAAAGGGATGCACTATGGATTTTCCAATTAGGAGGCTACTATTTGCCCATACTAAACAATAGGCTTGATGTGATGCCATTCATAAAAAAGAAAAGAAAATTTGATGATTGTATCTGTGACTATTGTGTCTGCAACAAAATCTTTACTGATGTGACATCTCCCCTTTTTCTGTCCTGGGTTCCTCTTAGTGGCATCATGCACTATGTCCTTCAAGAGTAGAAAGTAGTGGGCAGCCAGAGGGGGGTGGCAACTTCTTTGCTCTGTATGAGTGATGGCCTTTGGAACTCTTGCTATAAACTGCCCAGCACTGGGTCAATACCACACAAGAAAGATAGCGTTTTATTGACCGCGCTGTGTACACTTCATTTCTGGATGGCACAATACTGCATGTCGGCATTTTGCCATCACAGTAGGGGATGTCGGTAGATTTGCTGTCGATGAACAGTGATGCTTCACCCCGTCACTGTATGATTTTGTGGAAAGGAATCAAGTTTCCACGTGCTGGGTGCCTGGTTGAGCTGCTCCCATGGTGGAGTGGCTAATGCACCAGCACATGGCATAATGGGAGACCTGGGACCGTGGTTCAGTTCCCTCCAGGTCTGCCTATGCTGCACCCTTTTGCAGCTTTTACAAAAAAAAAAATGTTTCCCCCCTCCCGAGTTACTCCCCAACCCTAAAGTCCACCCCCCCCGAGTTTGTTATATTTGTTCTGGGGGAGCAAAAAAAAAAAAAAAGAAAGCCCTTTGTTTTAAAGGGAGTGCACTGTATGTGTCAGGTCAGTGTTTTACTCAATGATATTGCAGCACATGCCTTTTTGCTTGTGGAATTGCTTGCAGTGCGGTTTTTGTTTTAGTCGGAATGACCCCAAACTGCCAAGTATGAAATTCAATAGATAACAATAATCATATTACTGCTCTGCAAGTTTCAGTGTGTCCTTTAAGAAAGTAACTTTAAGAAGTTGTGCCTACTTTAGTAGTATTTGATTTTTAACTACAGATTAATTCATGTTATTGGATTTTGTACTGCACTTTAATCTACACTGCCTCTTTAAATTCATTTTGCATGTGATTTGCTGCTTGCACTTTAAAAAGACCCATATTTCCAACTATCGGTGTCTCTTGAAAAAGTTTCTTTAGATGAAACAGGGTCAGGAGTCCTGCTATGGGTTTTTTACACTGTCAGGTAATGGTTGTCATTTTTTGTATTTAAATAAACTTTGTATTTAATTGTGCTACTGTCTGGTGCCAGAAATGTTTTGTTATTCT
This sequence comes from Neoceratodus forsteri, assembly GCA_016271365.2. Lineage (NCBI taxonomy): Eukaryota > Metazoa > Chordata > Ceratodontiformes > Ceratodontidae > Neoceratodus > Neoceratodus forsteri. The sequence goes on from CM057453.1 coordinate 88,187,888, forward strand.
CATGGATTTACTTTTCTGAAGCACAGGAGACTGTAGTGGATTGACTACCTTGCTACTGACTGTTGTCTTCATTTCCCACTTTACTGAGTGATAGAGAGTTGGAGAATTTTTGAAATTACTCAGTGAGAAAATGAGGGATGTGGCCATTTTGAAGAGAAGGGACTGAGAGTGAGACAGCAAGTGACCTGCTTTCTGCCGTGGCTTCTGACAGCAAGTATGAGAGAGAGAGAGAGAGAGAGAGAGAGGACTACATGCCATCAAGGAGTGTGTGAGGAGGATTGTTTGTGGTGCTGGTCATGTTAAAACACTGTTTCTTTTTAGGGCTGCAGGTGGGCAGAACCCTGCAGTTCTCTTGCTAGGATTAGCAGCTTGTGAATGCACAACCTCATGAGGTGACAAAAATCCCTCCACATCTGTGCACCATGGACCAATATGCGCTTGCTCGCACTCCTTTTTTGTTTACATCTATCTGTTCTTGACTGGTTAAATACATACCACCCACACACCCAACCCTCCCTATAGGCATACACTTCCCTCCCAAAACATAATAGTGACACTGGGGTGCCCAATTCCCCAGTGTCTCAGTCACAACTCCTTACTGCCCCACCCCACCCACATACACACACACACACACACACACACACACACACACAGCACATGCGTGTTTTTCTTTATACTTTCTCCTTTGTTTTGCCCATTCTCCCCTCTGATTGCAGGCTGGCTTCATTGTTTTTTTTGTATGGCTTCACTATACTATTCAACTTACTTGCTGACTGGGATTGCAGGAGAGACAGATGCGATCACAGTCCATGAGTCACAAATACTCCTTGTCATTCAGTGCCGAAGCTTACCTTTGTTTATACCTCTCTCCTTTGTTTTGCCTACTCTCCCCGCTAATTGCAGGCTGTTGACTCTGCTATCTTGGGAGACACACATTGAGAGGCACAGTGTAAAGCAGAGGCAGCTTGCTCAGTATGGTAGTGTTGATGTGTCTGTCTGTTTGCGTGCCATGTCAGCAGAGAGAGCCAGACACTGTGCACTGGAAAGAGAGCTACCATTAGTGTTTCCCCCAGTGGTCCCCTCCCAAATCATTTATTGAAATAGCCAGCCAGCGCCCTGCAAACTCACATTATTCTTAGCTGCTTTCAGGCAGAATATGCCTTCTTTTGATTCAGTGTTCATGCTTTGCTGAGTCTCCTCTTCTGAATCCAATCCTTGGGCTCTATAAGTTGCCATCTGCCAAAATAATCCAGGTAGCTATGTTCGGAAAGAATGGGAGAACCTCTGGTGAAGTACTATGCAGCATTGTATGGAACAGTTGCCAGGTGCTCCACAATCTAATAACAGAACTAGAAACAAGGAAATTTGAAGTATTCCTGGCTTCTAATGGTGCAACTGTCTGATATACAGTAATAAAAACAACGACTAAATCAGTGCACACACCAAGAAATGTGTGTAGGCAAGGACAGCCATCACATCAGTCAGCAGAAAACCTTTTTTTCTGTAAACAAAATAAATGAAAAAAGTATTGATGGCTTTTCTTGAGGTTCTGCTCATACATTGACACTATTGCAGCAGTAGGGGATGCCCTGTGGTTCAGTTCAGGTGACATCCTTCAGTGAGATGTTTAGCGGAGGTGCCATGTGCCTATCTATAGTAGCTGCTCATGTGAAAGTTAAAAAAAAAAGACATGGCATTTATTGGAGCTGTAGAAAATTTAAGACAGCTAAACTTTCCTGCAGTGCAGATCACATGATGTATTCCTATTTTTTTCCAAAGCCTTGTGTGTGGCTGGTAAAAGAATTCCTGTTCTTGAGCCAGAGGATCCCTGCTCCTTGAGTTTGGATTCTGCTCCATTCCACTGTCCTGAGGAGGGAATAGTGTATGGGGAACAGGGCAATCTCTTTATGGGTTGTCCTCATTCAGATAGAAAACAGTCCCTAGGGGTGATAACCTTTATTTTATTAATGAAGGTAATATGAAATCCATAGACCTCCAGTCAGAAAAGTTAATTATATGATTTATGCTCTCTACAGTGTAAAGTAATTTGCAAGCACCTACCTCATCAAATTCGGAGTTTATTTCCCCCCAAATCCTGTTGTTTTCCTTATAAACTTATGAGACTGTGACCTTTTTTCTGCCAATCCCTCATTTCTATTCTTAAGTACAGCTTTTTTCCCCTCATTTTGAGTCTGCTTTACCATGTTTTTACCTGTGAAATCATGCACCTGAACTTCTTAATAAGGTTTTTCTAGTTTTTTTAACAGTTAGGTGTAATAGAACAGGTACGTTTTTCAAATTAGGGTTGAACAGAGGAGTTAAGGAAGCTATCTATACAGGTGAGTTCTCTGGACTGAACTAGGTGGCTAATGGAGGCAAAATGTATGTTTTTGAATACTGTTTCTGATGGCAAACAGTTGTTTTAATTAGCCTGTGAATAACTGATTTCTGCAGAAGTGACTGACAGTAGCTCTGCTTGCATGCCACACTTGAATAAAACAGCTGATTGCACCCAGACAGAATGCTGCAGCCAAGAACAGTTTTCTACATCTGCTTAAATGTTGAGAATAAAAGTTTTGCTTTAAAATCATGCTATATATTTATTTATAAAAAACATCCCAAATGCTTCTATCACCTGAAAATGGATGCGGTCCTCAAAGAGGTTTATAACAGGTCTATGGATGCAAACAATTTGCAGCTTACTGTAATATACAGTGTATACTGTAGTTTGCCTTATGCCCTGTAGATACAACAATCAATCGATTAGTGAATGTGTGCTGACTTGTAGTATTATTATGTTTCCTAAGGGGAATGCGTTTTTTTTTTCTGTTATAACTCTACAAGGCATTGTCTACCACTTAGCCTGGAGGTTTTTGTTTAAAAAAAAAGGAAAATAAGATTTCAAAGGGCATTATCATGTACAATAAAGGAAAACAGATACAATAAAATGTATGTAGTGGCCAAGTGTTGCTAAATAGTGTGGCATCAATCTGATAACCTTTCTTCATTCTAGTAGTACTTTCTTTTTCCTTTCTCTAGATCCGGGTTGTCTGGGTAATCAAATCCCTCTGCATTTAAGTGTAGGAGATCACTATGAAGGCTTCCTTAAAAGTAGGATCAGAAATTTTATGGAACTCTATAAGTACCTTGTTCTTTCAATTTCTGTGACAATAACTCTCTATATGCAATTGTTTTTCTCTTATTTTCAGTTACTAGAAAAATGTAAATGTGTAGATAAAATGTTATGCCTCTCTTGAGTGCTGTGTTAAAATAGTTTAGACACTTTATGTAATTTATTTGTATTTCATTTTCAGTGGATAAAAAGTATAGAGTTTTTCTTTGTATGTAATAAATAACTGTGTCAGGATCAGTTTGACCCATTTTGATAATGGGTGTGCTATTCTGTAATGATGTCAGGCCATTTACCTCATGAAGTTTGCATCAGTACGATTTAAATATGCAGTCAATCAGGCTGGAAGCCCAATCCCTGATGAAGCCTCCATGGCGAGGCATTGGGGTGTTGAGCCAGCAGTATGTGTCGGTGCTGTGTTTATTTCTAAATTAAAATTTTCAAAGGTGTTTCTTCAGTGTGTGCTGTATTTTGTTTTTTTGATGCACCAGGATGGAACCTATTTAACTTAAGGTTAAATGCCCTGCAAATTGACGGCATTGCTCATGTGGTAAATAATACTATGGTAAATAGCTTCTTGGAGGCTAAGGTGAGTGACTTAATGATTCATACTGAAAACATACTTATGCTTGTCCCCCTTGCTTAACACCTTTCAGAATTTTACCCTTACCCCAAAACATTCACTGTGCACATTGAGAATAAAATGTTTGGTTTAAAAACATGCTGTCTATGTATGTGTATATATATATATATATATATATATATATAAAAGCATATCAAATGTTTCTATCACCTGAAAATGGATGCAGACCTCGAAGAGATTTACAACAGTTCTATGGCTGCAAACAAGTTGTGGCTTACTGTAATGGATACTGTACTTTTCCTGATACCCTGAAGATACAGCAATCAATAGATTAGTGAATATGTGTTGACCTGTATGTGTTCTTCTTAACAGAAAAGTTGACCAAGTACTCCTATGTATCAATTCTTGCAAGTCTTCCTCAGGGGGCAGTTCCTGGTCAGGAGCATATCGTTTTTATAATGCAGTCAATTGGCACATAATATCAATGCCCGCATGAAAATATGCAAATAAATAAAACAATTAAGAAGAAATCTATCTAGGATAGAGAGCAACACATTAACCCATATAATACCACCAGCCATGTTAATATACATATTGATGGCTCAATACTACTCTATTTTAAGCTGATAAGTAACAGAGAAGGTGGAACTATAGTATAATATTGGGCAGGTCCAGAATAGCTAATAATGGTGCTTATAAGTCCATACATGTAAAATTTACTACGGCCAGCAGCCATTCAAAATAATAATCATAATAGAACCTCACTAAGTTAAACTTTGATATAAATAATGTTGTTCTGAATCCTAGAATAGAGTCCTTGAAATGAAATATTGTTCACAGTATGCAAAAATGGTAGGAATTCTAGGTTATTTGGAACTGTAATCACAATATTATAAATAGATGGGCATATGGTTGGTAACTTAATCAAAGTAAGGGTATGGAACAATTCCAACCCCTGGTTCACCTCGGATCTCATGGCAGCCCTTATAGCTCGAGATAAGCTCTGGGCTAAAGCTAGACATTCCAAAGAATCTTCAGATTGGCAAGCCTTTAGAACAGCCAGGAATAACTGCGTGAAAAAACTTCGCTCTGCTAAAGCTAACTATTATATTTCTACTCTCGAACAAGCTAAAGGTAACCCTCATAAAATATGGAAGACTATCAAGGCTATAGAAGGACGGCCCATGGCCCCCTCTGTCCCAACAAAGATAGTTGCAAGTGGCAAGATTGTGGAAAACAAGTCCCTAATCCTGGAGGAACTTAACTCCCACTTTACCACAGCTGGATTAGCTTTTGACTCATCACCTTATGCTGGTGCTGCAGCGAGCCAGCATACCCCTCCCGCTACATCTAGTCCTGCACCCAGCCCCTTCCAACTGTGTGAGATAACTTATAAAGAAGTAGAAGATTCTCTTCTTAACTTAGACACCAAAAAAAGTGCAGGGGACGATGGCTTGGAACCCTTTTTCCTAAGGTCAGGCTACGCCCATCTCACTGCCCCAATTCTCCACATCTTCAATCTTTCCATTACATCTGCTACTGTGCTGTCCTGCTGGAAATCAGCACATATCCTCCCTCTATTTAAATCTGGTGACCCATGTGATGTAAACAGCTATAGGCCTATCTCCATATTGCCTATCCTTTCTAAAGTTCTCAAAAAACTGATCCATATTCAGTTAAAATCTCACTTGGAAACCTTCTCTCTCATTAACCCAGCTCAATCTGTCTTCCGGGCTAATCATAGCACAATCACTGCACTAGCAAAAGTAACCAATGATTGGATCTCTGCTATAGATGCTAAGAAGGTAACTGGTGCAGTCTTTTTGGACCTCAGCAAAGCTTTTGATACTGTTGATCACAAACTATTAGTCAATTGCCTTGCAAACTTGGGTGCCACATACCATACCACCCAGTGGTTCTCTAGCTACCTAACTGGAAGATTCCAAAAAGTAAAGGCGGAAGGCTTTTTTTCTGCTGCCTTGCCAGTTGCAAGAGGAGTCCCCCAAGGATCCATCTTAGGCCCTATCTTGTTTTCTCTGTACATTAGTGACTTAGATGCTAACATATCTACGTCCAATCTGCACTTTTTTGCAGATGATACTGTGTTGTATACTTCTGGCTCATCGTTATTTGAAGTCAAGGGAGTGCTTCAAGTGGACTTCACACAACTTGAGCATAATCTAATAAAGGCAAAGCTTCTGCTCAATGCTAAGAAGACTAAAGCGATGATATTCTCCTGCAGTGCTGTTTCAGGCCCCCCCAATACCCTTGCCCAAGACTTCATTGTCACCACGCTAAACGAGCCTCTGAAGTTGTAACAAATTTAAATATCTAGGTATCTGGATCGACAATAAATTATCTTTCAGTGACCGTCGAAGATGTCTCTAGAAGGTTAAAAGCAAGGTTAGGTTTCTTCTACAGAAATAGGCCTTACCACATGAAACTCGAAACAAGCTTGTACAGGCCATTTTCTCCCTTACTCGACTATGGCGATGTAATCTATTCCTCCACCACTCTTGCAAATCTAAGTAAACTGGACATCCTTTATCACCATGCGTTACGGTTCATTACCAACTCCCCTTACCGTTCGCACCACTGTGACTTATATGCAGCTGTTGGTTGGACATCCCTTACTACTAGACGCCTGCTCCATGCTGGGCTATGGACTCTTAAACTGCTCCTGCAGAAATTGCCAAGCTATCTCTCTTCCCTTATTAGTATCTCACAAAGTGCATACTCATTAAGAAAATCTGACTTTATTATGCTTGACATACCAGGGATGCGGACTTCCTTTGGTAAAGGTGCTATTGCATATGCTCTTCCCTCCATTTGGAACCAGTTACAAACCGTACTGAAACTAACTAGCACAGTTTCAATAAACTTCTACAAATCACTAAGTTTAGCCAAAATAAAAGACAACTGTAACTGTCATTAAGTCTCTTCCTTCCCCATGTGTGCCATATTTATCCACTGGTAAGGTATAATTGATTTGTCATATTAACTGCTTTCCCTTCCCCTTCTACTCCTGGCTTTATTTTTGCTTACGCTCCACTGCTACTCTATCAAATCACTCCTCCCCCCCATATCAGTTGTAGACTGTTGTTTGTTCTAGCTGCCAAAATACTGTATATGTATTGCACACACCAGTCATCATGTTTCATTTATCAGTATGCAACCTGTAAGTCGTTTTCCTGTCTCATATCACTGTTTACCACCTGCGGTCACCCTATGTGGTACCCTTGTATGTATATCCAGCCTGTATCATGTAACGTGCATTTCATGTATATACTGTTATTACCTATCTGTGTTTGTACTTTAAGTGTTTATGTCACAGGACCTCCTTGTGAATGAGCTTGCTCAATGGAGTTCTCCTGCAATAAACTTGAACTTGAACTTGAACTTAATATGGGTAAATGGGCTGTTCTCTATCCTAGATTGGTTTCTGGATTGGTTTCTTCTTAATTGTTTTGTTTTATTTACAGTATTTGCACATTTTCTTGTGAGTATGGACAGTATGAGCTAATTAATTGCATTAGAAAAATGGTATGCTCATGACCAGGAACTGCCTCCTGATGAAGACTCTCAAGAGTAAATACATAGCTGTACTTGGTCAGTTGTTCTCTTTATTACCAATAAATAGTTAATTACATGTGCTTGGTGTGTGTACTTTTTTTTTTACTGTATGTCATAGTTTCACCTTTATGTGATAAATGATTTATCTATACTCATAATGTTTATGCCACTCATGAGACCCCCACCATATATCACGTTTGTCTTTATAGGCAATCTGTAATGTATATATATATTTTTTTAATTTCCATTTTTGTGGCCATGCAATTGTATCCTCATTTGTACATGTTCCTTTGGAAATGAAATAGACTGAATATTGCAGATGTTTCAAGACTCATTTGTTGTGCCATTCCACTTCTCCTGATGCACTACATTGCCCCATCAGGCCATGACATGCACATGAACCCCTTGTGAGGGAAGACCCTGTGGCTCATCACAAAGTGCCACCCATGCTACAGAATACTGCACCATTCCTTCCCAGGCTTTGAGCAGTGGTGTGTGACAGCAGTGGCCCACTCATCCCCATGCTGCCTAGTCAGCTCCCCAAGCCCAATGGAAGTGAAGATATGTTATATGTCAAAAAAAAAAAAAAAATATATATATATATATATATATATATATATATATATATATATAATGAATACCCTTTATTGGTGGGCTCACACTGTACTGCAATTGTTTTGAGTTGATTTTCAGTTGGAGGGTAGGGAGGATGGGCAGAGGGGGAGATGAAACATCTTTAGGGGGATGTGGGTGCCTCCATGAAGTGTGTTTTGTGTGGTTACAGGAACTTCAGGAAGGTGTCCTGATGAGGTATTGTTTTCCCACTGACAACCTCTTTGTACTGCTCAAGCTCCCACAGTGGTTGCTTGGGTCCCCCTCCCTGGTTGATAGCACAACACCACTGTATTGCCAGTACAGCAAATGATGGGTCAATACTCTGAGGGACTGATGCTGCACAAACGGAGATCCAGAGCTGTGGGGAAGACTCTCACATAAGGGTTTATCAGAGCTAGCTCATATGTTTGCCCTCCCTCTCATAACTCATGCAGCAAAATCCCTCTCGAGTGTGCAATGGTTTGCACATTCAAAAGCTTTCCTTTACAAGCATAGCAGTTCTTCCCTCCCATGAATCCTTAGTAAGCAGGAGCAATGACAACTAGTGTGGCTGGAGCTGCTGCAAGCTTGTACCTGCAAAGATCCCATTTTGGCACAAATAGAATTCACTAAGCAGCTGAAGGAAGTGATGGCTCTGCTAACTATGTAATACATTGGGATTTACAAAGTGTGAAATGCTCTGCTCCCCTCGAACCTCTCAGTACTGATTCTCTCTGTGGAAGGGAAATACAAGAGAAAGCAGATCAATTGCTTCAGTTCCAAAACAACAAAACAACAAAAAGGTTGCCTGGTCCCCCAATCCTTCCATGTCTTCCTATTTTCCTAACCTGCCACCCCCAATTCCTTTCTTCTTCCATCCACTGTCTTTCCCCCATGATGATCCACCTTTCTGACTCCACCTCTGCAAGGTGCTGGGCTAGAATTCAATGATAATAGGTCGGACCCTGTCTGGCACACATTGCTCTGTAACTCCACAAGCCCCCCAAAAGAGGCTGATGTGAATTCCTTCAATTCAGCCTACAGACACTGGTACCCCCATGGGCCCCTCACCCTTCCCCAATGCCACCTGGGGAAGGGACATAGGCAGTGACACCAGTGGCTTATTATGAATGCCCCACTGTCATAGTTGACAATGGCAAGATAAACAGCATGAGTCAGTTACAGCCTCTATTGCCACTGACCAGTCACCCCAATCAAGATGCAAGGATGCTGTAAGAGCTACCTGGATCTTTCAGCCCCTTGATAACTTCCCTAACCTCATTCATCAAGTACAACTCTGCCTCACTTACCCATAACTCAGGTACAGGGGCAGGTTAAGTAGTAGAAGGGGTGCCTCATAACCTAGCTGAGTACATGTGGAAGAGCCAGCACTTTTCTCCTATTACTCTATATTAGACTACTAGAGTTCATACTATGGAATGTGAGGAGCTTAAAGGCATATGCCCATGTACACCATTATAACAACTTAGGAAAAGTACTTTAAGAAAGTATGTATTTATCCAGGATATTTTGAAACTCAACCATAGTTCTACTTATTATCTCATCCATTGGAAGGGAATTCCATGCATTTTCCAATCTGGATATATAAGAATGTTTTCTTGTGTTACACCTGAATCTTTTTCCTTTTAACTGTAGCTGGTGCCACCTGCTCTCCATCCCTCCTGTTTTACTTTCTATTTCTAGTTCAGCCAGTAGAACACAATCTTGCATGATATGCATACAAACATACGAAAAAGCCAGCAAAAGAAGGCTATTTGGTCTATCAAGTCTGTTTGTATTGCAGGGTCCACAGCTTGAACTACTGTCCCTGTCCCCTTCCCCACTCCTCCCATCCTCCCTACCCATGATCCTTACCTTCCCCCATGTCTATCACAGCCTCTCTTTTTTTATCACATCTTTCTTTATCCGCCTTACTGTGGTGATTACCAGCGGGGGCATCCAGCCACCAGCCCTGCCTGCCAGGAGAGCACCAGGCTCACTCACATGATGGGGATCTGGTATGGTTGTTGCCAGTCCACTGGAGGGCCTCGCCATACCCTTTCCAGTCGGACCAGCCCTGGACCCCCCCCCAGTGCGATTACACGAGAGTCCTCCCAGTGAGGCAGGCACGGCCATAAAGCTGCACGGTCGTGCCCAGCCATTTTCCACCAGATTGTGCCTACTGAAGCACAGACATGAAATGACTTCAAGGCACAGTGTGCCGACATCTGCTGTGCTCCCCCCCAGATGCACACTGGCATGTAGTGCCACCAGACATCCCCAGGGGCTGCTACAGTGCAGTGGCTTTCCCCAGCCCTCCCCAGAATCAGGAAAGCAGTCTACAGATGCTCAATCCTGATCCTCCCCTGCTGACCCACTGATGACCCGAGTCTATTCCCGAACCCAGGTCACCGGTGTGTCATGAGGGGTGGCATCCACCACTTCAACCCTCAGCGACACCAGGCCAGCATCACAGCCTCTCTTGAAGCTGAGCACTGTCTTCAATGAGACCACTTCTTCTGGTAGCACATCCCAAGTGTCCACCATCCTCTCTGTGAAGAAGTGCTTCCTGACCTCCCTCCTAAACCTCCCTCCTCCAGATTAAGACTGTGACCCCTTGTGTTATGGTTGCCACTCAGCTTAAAGAGATCCTCTTTATCCACCTTATTTATCCCTTTCTAGTACTTGAAAGTCCCAATTATGTCCCCCTCTCTCTCTTTTTTTCCAGGGAGTATATGTTCAGTGACCTTAATATCTCTTCATATGCATTACCCTGCTGATCGACTATCATCTTTGTAGCCCTCCTCTGGACCTTCTCCAGCAGATTAATGTCCATTTTGAGATGTGGGTACCAGTACTGAACTCCATATTCTAGATGTGGCCTCACAAGTGACCTCTATAAGGGTAGTATAATCTCCTCTCTCCTACTACTAATCTTCCTAGCTATACATCAAAGCATCTTGTTTGCTCTTGCAGCTGCTTTCTTGCACTACATGGAGCACGTCAGGTGACTAGTGATCATCACTTCCAGGTCCTTCTCCTCCTCCTCCTCTGATGCAGATAACTAGACTCCACCCAGGTAGTACTCTGTCTTGGGATTCATGGCTCCAATGTGCATATCGTACATAAATAGAATGTCACCCCTTATGCATCATGTTTCCAGGGACATTAATTGCAATGAATGCAGTCTTGCTTCATAGCTTTTTTCAGTTTCCCCAGTGATTCTCTTGGTACAGTGGTAGTGACAGAAAAGTTTTGCAGTACTGAGGTATACCTAGGTATACTGAGGCAGAATGAGGCAGGATCACATTACAGTAAATGCAAATTTCCTCAGTGGTACCTCAAGGTAGGAAACTTTTTGATAACTATGACTGTATATCTCCTTTGGACTTTTTCTAACCTATTTCTTTCCCCCTTCTTGAATGGGCTGCAGAACTGGGATGTGTATTCAAGGTGTGGACATACGTACAATCTGCACAAGGAGATTAAAACTCCAGTATCGCTGGATGTGATATTCTTCCTAATTGCCCAGATAATCCTATTTGCTTTGATTATGGCCTCTGTTGCTTGTTTTGAGGAGCCCAGCTTACCCATTACCTGTATCCCTTGGTCTGTTTCACAGGTTGACACTGCCAATGGGGTACCGCCAATTGTGTATTAGTGCATCATGTTACCCCTAGCTAATTGCATTACCTTGTACTTTATCATGTTGACTGATATTTCCCGTCTTCAAACAAAATGAAGTCTTGCTGTATTCTGACTATATGCAGTTAGTCCCAGCACTTGAACTGCTCCGGAGAGTAAAGGGTTAACTCTATGCAAAGGCATAGAACATTGAGCTCAAGCTCGCTTTTCAAACCTCTGTCTGGTACTCTGAAGTGTAACCATCAGATTTCTTACTCCACCTAACTGTGAAGTCACTCCAGAGATCCCTCCTGTGCTTCAGTTTGGCAAAAGTTTGAATTGGTCGGTTATTTCAACCATTACGTCTGTAAATTCAGTATTCTTACCTCTGTCTCGCTACAAGTAAGTAGTAGTAGTAGTAGTAGTAGGTAATGGTTATTTTAGTGTTTTTTTGTTAGAAATTGTTTTAACTTTGGTTCTTTGCCGGTCAGTCCGGTTCAGAACCAAAACTTGTCTTGATTTGTGTATTGCTATATTTGTGTGTGGTTTTCTGGTGCTTATCGGTTCCTAAAAAAATCCGATATTTTTAGGATTTCTTTAACCGACCTGTGACATGGTTGGAACCGATAAGCTGGTAGTCGCCTGACTTAACCGCTGTATAGGGTGACTTTTATATTTAAGGCATGTCTGAGAAACCAAAAAGGAAAACCGGCCCACTGGGTTTCAGCACTGTACCGAGTGTAAGGAGGCCTTTGCTAAGGCCGACCCTCACCTCGTATGTGTGTATTGTCTGGGGTTTGACCACCTCAAAGAAGACTGCCAGATCTGCAAGAACTTTCCCAAAGCCACTCTGCAAAAATGTTTGAGTAGGCTGAGGGAGAGGTAGGTCAGGAAGTCCGCTGACCCGGATGGCCAGCCTGGTTCAGTTGCGACTGAACCTGAGGAGGTGCCCACTGACCTGGCGATACCTCCTCGAGCAAATGGAGAGCTGATTCTTCGGAATCGGTTCTGACTAAGAAAAAAAGAAAGTCAGCAGGTTCAGATCCGACTTCCTATGGTCCGACCACTGAGGAGATGGTGAAAGCGATTTCCATAGTGCAATCGCTTTGACCGGTTCCAACTGAACTGGTATCGGTTCAGAGCCGATTGGTTCGGTCAGAAATAGCTGCTTCAGACATAGATCCTGAGGCATACTATGATGGCGATTGGGAGGAGGATGAAGAGTATGAAGAGGGGAGTGAAGGCCTAGATCAGCCAGTAGAGCCTGACATCTCCCCAGACAGGCCTTCTCAGGTTTCTCCTCCCAGGCTTTTTGAGTCCCCTTCCCATTTCTTGATTTACAAGAAAGTGGCAGAGACTCTTCAGCTTCCTTTGGAAGATGCTGAGCAGGATCAGGAAGAACCTGACTACCAGGAAATCATCTATGTACCAGAGTCAAAAAGGGCATCCATCCCCTTACACAAATCCTTGGGGAAGCAGACACAAAAAAATTTACAGTTTCCTACATCCATTCCTCCTGTGGAAAAAAGAATGGACAGGAGGTATGCTTTTTCAGGTCCTGGGATGGAATTCCTTACTAATCACAGCAGCCATGTTGGGGCAGTACAAGCTGCAGCCTTTGACAAGGCTAATATTCACCTGCCATCTCACCCTCCTGATAAGGATTCCAGGAAAGTGGATGCCATGGCAAAAAAACAGCACTTGGCATCCTCTTTGAGACTCAGACTATCAAACTACGTGGCATATACAGCCAGGTACCAGAAACCTATGTGGGATACGGTTCTGGAACTGGCTATGAATGCCCTTCCCCAGCTAGCCGAGGAGCTGGAGCAGGTGGCTGCAAATGGTATTGAGGCATCTAAGGTGCAATTCCATGCTGCTGTAGACTCAAATGACGTTCATTCCAGGGTCATGGCTACATCTATATCCATGAGGAGATTTGCTTGTTTTAGGTGTACCAACCTCTCACAGAATACCCAAGCTAAGGCCATGGATTTTCCTGTAACTGGTAATTCTCTCTTTGGGGATCAAACAGAGAATTACATGAAAAAGATGGAGGAATACAGGACCACCTATAGGAGTGCTGTAGCCAAAGAAAAGCAGACCACTCCTCAGAGGCAGCAGTTTAGGGGCAGAGGCAGGCCTTTTCACAGGCCTTTTTACAAAGCTCAGGCCTCCTCTTTTCAGCAGAGGGGGTTCATTAGGGGAAGAGGTAGATGAGGGGTGACTAGGACCCCATCATCCACTCAGTCTAAGCCCCCTGCCAAGCAGACACCCTGGGGTGTCAGTCAGGGTCACCTCCCCAATCCCAGTAAGGGGCAGGCTGGCTCACTACTCCCAGGGCTGGGAGTCTATTACTTCAGACAAATGGGTCCTGGAAGTAGTGAGCCTGGGACTTGCTCTCAGTTTTGAAAAGGTTCCCAAAAATGAGAGCAAGGTCCTTCAGTCCTCCCTCCCTCTCCCTTGGAGACAAAGGCCTTAGAGGTAGAAGTCTCCTCTCTTCTGCTTCTGCAAACAGTAGAGAAGGTACCTCTTTGTCACAGGAGAAAAGGACTATATTCCAGATACTTTCTTACCCCAAAAAAGACAGAGGAGTGGAGACCCATCTTAGATTTAAGGTACCTGAACAAACGTTTGACGGAACCAAAATTCAAATTGGTGACTCTGGGAGTAATTCTTCCCTCTCTGAGACCAGGAGACTGACTAGTTTCTCTGAATCTCAAAGATGCTTACTTCCACATACCTATCAGACATTCCCACAGAAAGTGCCTCAGGTTCGAGTTGCCCTCAGGCCATTACCAATTCAGAGCTATGCCTTTCGGCCTAACATCTGCTCCAAGGGTGTTCACCAAGTGTCTTGCAGTAGTAGCAATGGGAACCAGGATGGCTCCACAGTATGCTAATCTTTTTATGGCGAATTTGTAGGAGGATTTTCAAAGGCACTGTACACATAAACCACTTGCTTATTTTCGTTACATTGATGATTTGTTTATAATTTGGACAGAGGGCACTGACACACTTAAAGATTTTCATCGGGAACTTAATAACCTCCACCCAACTATACAGCTTTCCCTGGAATATTCTGCCACCAGTGTACATTTTCTGGATACCACTGTCACTATTAAGGATGGAACCCTACATCAATCAATCAATCAATCAAATCTTTATTTATCCAGGTGAACATCGTTGAGCATGGCTCATTTGCAAGATGTACCTGGTAAGGTCAAGGTTCAATTTACATGAAATATAGCATTCAGAACATTTACAAATAGAAGAATACAAAAATGTGAGTTATACAACTGATCCCAATAATATAATATAATATAACAATCAAATTATACACCAAATTGTAGAGACAGAAATAAAACAATAAATCAGATATTGGACACATTAATTTGACATGTATAACAAGATATATTACATATATACACGATTCAGAAGGTTCATAAGGTAGCCAGCCTCGCTAGGATGGGTACTAGGGGACAAGGAGTGTTTTGTGGCTGATGGAGTGGCAGAATTGGTACCCTATAGTAATGGTAAGGGGTAGGAACTGGGTGGGGAATCATAATAGTTAATGCAATAAGAGGATCCAGAGTAGGTATAGGAGGAAGAGGAGAGGGTTAGGCACTGGATCTGAAAAGGCACTGGATAGTAAGTTATAGGGTAGTTTCACAGTAGGTGCTGGTGATCTTGTATTGTGTATCTACATATCTACATATGGAGGGTTAAACTAGTGTTGATGGAAGCAGCTACATTTTCTTTTGAAAATCCTATTGTATAGGTATTTGAAGGCTGAAATAGATATAAGCTTTTCAATTTCAATGTCTTCTGCATTGTGTTCCATAAAGTGGATAACACATGGCTAATTGCATATCTACCATGTCGAGAGTGGAATTTAGGCACCTTGAGGGTAATAAGGTTCATGCTTCTTAATGCATAACTATTTGATGTGGCTTGTAAAAACAGTCAGAGATATATTTTGGAAGCTGCTGCGATATTGCTCTGTAGGTCCATAATACTGCATTTCTATCTCTTCTGGCTTGAAGCGACGTCCATCCTACTGCAGAGTAGAGCAGACAGTGATGAGTGCTATAGGGTAGGTCTGTGATGAACCTCAAGGCTCTGTGATATAGTGTATCTATCTTGATCAGACATACAGTAGGGCAGCGACTGTATAAGAAGTCAGCATAATCTAGTACTGAGAGGAAAGTGGCCTGGACCATCTTCTTTTGAATCACTTGTAAGGAAGTGCCTTATTCTGTAGTACAGTCAAGTCTTTGTCTGAGTTTTTAACAGTTCTTCCAAATGTTCTAGGTAGTCTAACCTATTATCTAACCATACCCCAGGTATTTGAATTTTGTGACATAGTCTAGGTTTCACCAAGGGCAGTGGTTAATTTCGGAAGGTTAAGAGGATACTGTATCCTGACTGCACCTGAGGGGAGAAAAACATAGCCTTGGTTTTCTTTGCATTCAATAATAGTTTCTTTCCCAGCAGTTGATATTGCAGCAGGTCGAATTCTGTTTGTAGATCTTTGCAGGCTGTAATAGGTGAAGAGTGACTGACATACAGTACTGTATCATCAGCAAACAGGTGTATAGTGGCTTTGGAAAGTTTTAAGTCGATGTTGTTGATATATATTGCAAATAGGATAGGGCCAAGGATCGATCCTTGTGGTACTCCTCTTTGAAGTGGTCTGAGTGAGGATATATCACCTTCAGCCTTCACCTGCTGAGTTCTTCCTGAAAGATAATCATGAAACCATCTAATGGAATTGGTGTCAAGCCCAACTGACCTCAGTGATGAGAGGAGCAGGTCGTGGTCAACCGTGTCAAAGGCCTTACTTAGGTCTAAGAAAACAGCACTAACACAATTTTTTTATCCAATTCAAGTTGCCAGTCATTGGTGACTTTTGCAAGAGCTGTGATGGTACTGTGATTTGTTCTGAAACCAGATTGTGCTGGATTTAGAAGATTGTTAGCTTCTAGGTACTCCCTTAACTGAGTGCTCACAATTTTTTCGAGTAGTTTGGATAGTACTGGGAGAATGGAGATTGGTCTGTAGTTATTGAGGTCTGTGGGATCCCCGGATTTCAATAGTGGAATAACTTGAGCGGTTTTCCAGATTGACGGGATACCTCCTGACTGTAATGAGAGATTAAACAGATGTGTCACCGGTACTGCTATAACATGTAAGGCAATTTTTATGAAGTAGGGGTCAAGAGAGTCAGCACCTGCACTTTTTTTTGTATCCAACTGTAATATTAGTTCTTCAACTTGTTTCAGTGTGGTTGGTGTGAAGGAGAAAGTGGAATCAGTCACTTTTAAATCAGAGTTCTTAATCCCTAGTTGCAATCTCAGAAGGTTGGCAGGAGAGGAGTCAAATGCTAGCCCAGCAGTAGTAAAGTGATTATTAAAAGCTTCCAGTACTTCTATTCTGTCAATGATGGTTCTATTTCCACTATGTACCTTTTTTGGGAGTAGGTTGCTTGTGACATTGCCAGTTATATCTTTTATGGTATTCCAAAATACATACCTGTCTTTACAGGAAAGCAACAGACAGACAGAGATACTTACACAAGAAAAGTAATCACCCGGGTCACACAAAGAAATCTATCATATATAGTCAAGCACTTCGGTATCACCGCCTCTGTTCAAATGAGGAAGACAGAAACACACATCTGGCGATGTTGAAAAACACCTTTATTGAGCAGGGACACTCGTCCAGAGAAATTGACAGAGCAGTGGAACTTGCAACACAGGTCCCAAGAGAACAGCTACTGCAATATAAGGAACGGATGACTACCAACAGAATATCCTTAGTAGTCACATACCATCCTGACCTTGAACTCCTATGTAAGATTATTAAGGATCTCAATCCAATAATTAGTGAGGATGAAACCCTTAACTGTATTTTTCAAGAACTATCACTACTATCTTTTAAGCAACCACCTAATTTAGCCAACCTGATTATTAGGAGTCAACTTGAACTGGAACAGAATACCATGACATCATATTGTACACAACCCTGTCATCAACACACATGTAAGACATGTAACCTCATTTCCACTTCAGACTGTGTGGTTACATCACAAAACAGACTATTCAGGATACAGGGGAATTATACAGGTACATCAAGTAATGTGGTCTATTATATCCAATGCAAGAAATATCCTCGCGCAGGTTATGTGGGGGAGACAAGCCAACAACTCCGCACTAGAATGAATTCACACATACATTCTATTAATCACAAGAAGATTGAGAAACCAGTAGCCCAGCACTTCTCCCAGGATGACCACTCAATCTCAGATATGTCTGTGATGGTCTTAAAGGACATTTCAACAGTACACAACAGAGACGGGCTTCTGAAATTAGTCTTATTTTTTACTTCTCAATATGGTGTCGGATGGACTGAACATTGATGTTGGTTATATGACACATTATTCCATTTAAACTTATACAGACCTTTACTTTAAAAGATGGACATAAATACTTTAGTTCTTCAGCGGGCCTTTGATTTTGTAAGTTTATGGTTATCTACATGTTGACTTCTCACCTTAACACTGTGGTGAGTGCGTTTGGGGGTGTGTGTGTATACTGATGTATGTATGTATGTATGTGTGTGTTTGGTATGGGTTGTGTTTTTGTGTGTTATGGGTATTGTGTGTGTGTGTTTTGTTTGTTATGCGTGGTGTGGTGTGGTGTGTGTGGATTGTGCTATATTTGCTGTGTTGTGGTGGTGTGGGGTGTGCAGGGGTGTGTGTGTGTGGGGGGTGTGGTGTATGTACACACATATGTGTGGGGGAGCGTGGCATGGGGCAATTGTTATGTGGCTAGGACACTTAGTTTTCACATATAGTGTACATTTACTTCCTTCTACTAGTTGTCAGTGGTTGGATTACACACTGTCACATTTTTAAATCTGCTCATATTAAGATGCATATCTCATTTACTTGGGGGTTCATAAAAGGTGTAATTCCTTTGGGTTTTCATTTAGATTCCTTAGACTGATTCTGTGCATTTTTGTTATACATGGACTCTGTGTTGAAATCTGCACTTATCAGGCTCATGGTCTCATTTTCTTGGGGGTCCTTGACAAGTATTTTTGTATTTTTTTATTTGGCACTTACACTTACAAGGGATAATATCATGCATCATGTATATATGTGTATGTTAATTTGAGGCTTGTTTTCAACTTGCAGTTATATCTAATTTCAGGATTTTGTCTCTCATTATCTGTTCTTTAATATACCAGGACAATTGGAATGTAAGTTGTAAGCTCATTTTACATGTATTAGAGAGAATGCCACCCCAAGGTTTTTTTTTATCACTAGATGCTTTCTTGGCATACTGAGACATTTTAAAATTTATGTGACAAGAACTCTCTGGCTGTAGAGAATTCTTGATAACCTTTGCCCTTCTGAGGCTCCTCGGTTAAAGGCATACTGGTGTTAATTAGCTTCTCTGACGTACTCTTCTGTTATGTTTTAAATGTATATGTTAAACCAATAAGAATTATTTCTGTTTTTTCAATATAATCTGGTGTTAATAGTATGGGATATTTGAAATAACTGCCACAAAGCTTCTGAAGAAGGACCTGGTTGGTTCGAAAGCTAGAGCACTTTGTTCTTTTCTGTAACCTCCATGTTGGTCCAATAAAAGGCATCAAATCATTTGTTTCTGGATCTGTTCTTAAAAGGACCAATACGGCACCTACAACATTTTTTTGCAGTAGTAGTGGCATTCCTCAGGAGATAGGACATCCTTAGGTTCCCATACCTGGACGATTGGCTCCTAGTGGGCTAGTCCTCAGACCAAGTCAAGTCAGCCTTAGAGGTCACTCAAAGACTTCTAGAATCCTTGGGCTTCATTCTAAACCTAGAAAAGTCTGTTCTGGAACCAGCCCAACTTCACACCTTCATAGGGTGGAATAGACACTATTCAGGCAAGGGCTTTTCTCCCTCTCTCAAGGGTTCAGTCACTGGTCACCCTGGCTTCCTCTTTTCATCCTCTAGTATCTTGTCCAGCCAGACACTTTCTACAGCTACTGGGCCACATGGCAGCATCTGCAGCAGTGGTCCAGGGAACAAGGTTTCAGATGAGAGATATTCAGTTTCATCTCAGATCTTACTGGTCTCAGAAAAAGGACCCTTTCTCCAAATTGGTTCCAGTGTCTCAAACTCTAGTCCAGGCCCTCTAGTGGTGGCTGGAGGAGGACAGTCTTCAACAGGGTGTTCCATTTATCAGTCAGGCTCCTTCTGTGATTTTCACCACAGATGCCTCCCTACTAAGTTGGGGAAGGGGGGCTCACATGGATCAACTTACAGCTCAGGGAACCTGGTCACACCAGGAGTCCCTTCTATGCATAAATCTTCTGAAATTGAGAGCTGTCTTTCTAGCACTTCAGACATTCTCAGCTGTTGTTCAAGGGAAAGTGGTGCAGATCAGGACAGACAATATCACAACCATGTGGTACATCAACAAGCAGGGAGGCACTCAGTTCTCGGCCTTGTGCACAGATGCCATGAAAGTATGATCGCTAGCTTTTTTCTCTTCAGGCTTCCCTGATGGCTGTGCATCTCCCAGGGAAGGACAACATCCTAGAAGATGCTCTCAGCATGATTTCCCAGGGCCACCACAAATGGGGCCTGAACCCTCTAGTTCTTCAAGTCATTTTCAAGAGATGGGGCACTCCAGAGATAGATCTCTTTGCAGCCCCGGACAACCATCAACTTCTTCTTTACTGTTGCAGACCACCTCTTCTGGGTCCTGTCACTCAGGATGCTCTTTCACTGAATTGGACAAGCAGGTTTCTGATGCATTTCCTCCCTTTCCTCTGATATTCAGTGTCCTGGTCAAGATCAGGTCTTAAACTTGCAAAATGATTCTGGTGACTCCAGATTGGGCCAGACAGCCTTGGTATCCCCTACTGTTGTCTCTGTCATTAACAATGCCTTGGTGTCTTCCCAGTCAGTACAATGTCCTCACCTCCTCCCAGCGGAGGTTTTTGTATTCCAACCTTCAGACTCTCAGACTCAAAGCCTGGCTTTTGAAGAGCTAGAATATGTAAACTTGCACCCATCCCAGTCAGTTTTGGATATTTTAAAGGTTAGCAGGAAACCTGCTACTAGAAAGACTTACAACTCCAAATGGAAGAGATTTGGGTTTTGATGTTCCCAAAAGCATGTCAAGCCAGAATTGGCTGATATTGCCACTGTTTTGGACTATTACGTGCATCTTAACAGTTTAGGCCTCAGGTCTACTACTCTCAAGGTACACTTGGAAGCAGTGTCTGCCTTTCTTTGTGCTGGTAAGGGATCTTCCCTAGCTTCTCATCCAGTTTTTATGAAATTTTTCAAGAGTTTAGTACATGTTAATCCCCCCTTCAGGGAGCCTACCCCTTCTTGGGATCTGAATATCTGTATAGCACAGCTCATGCAGCCCCCTTTTGAGCCCTTATCCTCAGCTGAGTTGAAATATTTGACTTGGAAAACTGTTTCTGGTAGCCATTACTTCTGCCAGGAGAATGAGTGAATTGCAGGCTTTATCAGTGGAATCTAATTTCATTTCATTTCACAGGGATAAGGTGGTCCTTTGAACCAATAGAAAGTTTCTTCCCAAGGTGGTGTCAGACTTTCATTTGAACCAGTCTATGTCATTGCCTGTGTTTTTCACTGACCATTCCTTCTCTGGGGAGAGAAGGTTGCACAGTCTTGATGTAAAGAGGGCTCTTAGTTACTATATTGAGCATACTAAGGCCCATAGGAATGACTGTTCTCGGTTGTTTCTCACTTATGGAGAAGTGGGAAAGGGCAAACCTGCTACCAAGAGAACAATTGCCAGATGGATTGTCTCCGGTATTCAATTCTGCTATTCAAAGCTTGGGAAAGAACCTCCCTCAGGCCTGAGGGCTCATTCTACCAGAGGTACAGCTGCTTTGGTCACAGCAGCTAGAGATATACCTTTAGTGGACATCTGCAAAGCAGCCACCTGGAAATATGCTCACGCATTTACCAAGCATTATTCTTTGGACATTCAGTCATGAAGTGATGCTAGGTTTAGCATGGCTGTGCTGCAGATCCTGTTCCCAAAATAGGTTCTGTGACTCCCTCCTCCAAGAGGGTACTGCTTAGTAGTCTGCATATAGTCAGACTACAGCAAGACTTCATGTTGTTTGCAGAAAAAATTACTCACCATAGTAATGTTGTTTCTTCTAATGAAGTCCTGCTGTATTCTGACCTCCCTCCTTGCCTCTCCTCCTGGAACCTAGTAGTTTTGGGATGTGGTGGGGCAGGTGCAGTGCTGCACCCCAGAGGTATACTAGACATGCCTCCATCTCTTAGGGGGTTCTTCTAGTTTTTATTATTATAATGTTTTTTGGTACTTCACTATCTTCTGTGTTCTTTCTGGGGTTTTTTCTCGACTTGAGTCTTTTCACCCTAAAAACCTTATTTTGCAATTTGGCACAAAATTTTAGAAAAAATTTCTACCTTTGAGTTAGTTAGTTTAGTGCTCGTAAGAATCTGACAGTTACACTTCAGAGTACCACAGACAGAGGTTTGAAAACAGAGCTCAGGCTCAATGTTCTATGCCTTTGCATAGAGTTAACCCTTTACTCTCCGGAGCAGTTCAAGTGCTGGGGCTGACTGCATATAGTCAGAATACAGCAAGACTCCATTGGAAGAAGCAACATTACTATGGTGAGTAATTTTTTCTATCAGTCTGTCTAGCTATTGTGCCTAAAACTGTTTGTACTGATTCTACTTCTGATGCAGTTTTGCATGGCCCACCTAACTTTGTATCATCTGCATATTTTGTGATCCAACAATGCAAGTTTATTGCTAATGCAGACTTGTACAATTAGTCATTTTCAATATTTTTAACCCAAATTCCTCTCATGTGGCCCTATCAGCTCTGGTCAGAATTTGTTATTTTCAGTTGTGTCAGGTGGAGTGAGAGGTCAAATGACCTGGGAGAGGGAGGAATGCAATTACAGCAGGTGGGAGCAGTTGAGTAACTTTGAAGGGGGTATTTTTTCAGTTGGAGCCATAGCCAGGCATACGATAACAGCCCTGTTATATCTGTCGGCATGGGTATCAGTGATTTAGAGGCCTACAAGAAACTGAATGAAGAAAAAGAAAGGAGATAAGGTATGAGATATGATTTTATGATATTTTAGCATAAATGGTGTGTTACTGGTGATGGCGAGAGGTTGGGAGGTTGAAAGGTAGGCTCAACTTTAATGTTTACAGTAGTAGCAAGTTAGAGTTTTAAGGCTTTTTGTCTTACAAACATGGCTGTCAAACTACCCATTGTATGATCCTAAGAATGTCATGTTACCTCACTGTGTTGAACCTCTCTATAATCTCTATCTAGACTATAGTGTGTATGTGCTCCATGAATCTTTCTGTGTTGAAAATGGCAGCAACTTCTCTCCTGCCCTCTCCTGGATTGCTGACCTCTTTGGATTATAATTTGTATGAAGTCTGCCATATCAAACCAAATTCCTCCCTTCACTTTCTAAAATTAGTAGGATGTCAGGATTATGAAAAAAGCAGAGGCAGAAAAGAGAGGCATAAGACTTTGTAGATTAGCACAGCAATCTCTTTGAGTCTTTTTAATGGATGAAATTATTTAGTCATTAATTTGAAGTTACTCCAACCAGGATAGCCCCATAAGATGTAGCATCTCATTCTCAAGGTGTCCCAGCCAGTACAGCAGCAGTTGACAGGTTAACATAGTCCAGCAGGAATATTTGCATATAGGGTACACTGTACAAGGCAAAACACATTGTAAAGGTAATTACATCCAAACAGAAATCAATGCATGCTAATAAAGTGAGGTTACAGCAAATAAAGAGCATGAATATTGTAATAAACACTGATCATGGTTGAAGAGAGGGAAATTCTAGACCAAAACTAATACCGGGGTTCTAAGGTGTCTGCAAAGACTGGATTTGAACCCTTGCAGGCTAGAAGCATTCCTTATCTGGAGAGGGAATTTGTTTCATGTGCATGATACTGCAAATTCAAGGACCTTGCTGCCAAATTCCCACTTCCTCCAGGTAATTCAGAAATATGGTCTTCTTCTCTACTTGTTGCCACTGGACACAGTTTAAGGCTGAATCATCAGCTACAGGCTCTGACAGAAAAAATCATATTTTAATATTATTTTATAAATCAAATAAATAGCTGCAGCCAATCAAGACACTTACCTGGTGGTACACAAATATGGAAAACTGTATTATAAATAGAGTCTTCTCACGAAGAGTTAGAGAAATGGCTATTGGCAACTTCAGTTTGGCTTTGAACCCATACATTTGGTTTGACTTCTAGAATTCAGAAAAACTATTTCATCTACAAATGTAGTAATTTTCATGGTGCAAGCTAACCACACATGGGGATAAGAAAGTCTTGAAGTCAGCAATGAATATGAATGATTATCGCCTACTTGTTGCTGGTGCTAATAACTTGGCAGAAGACACCAGGAGAAAGGACTGCTGTGTGACTGGACTTCTCTGCTGGTACTATATTGCCCTCTTTCCCTCCCCTCCACTCCCCCACCCAAAGCTAGTTCTATTTTTATAGGCACAGGATTTGACTGACAACAGAAACTTCCTGTTTGGGAGCAGGAAGTGAGTGATCACAGAACCACCAAAGACCCACCATCCTAGAAGGGCAAGAGTAGCTCTCCGGCCCCCTCTAGCTGTTGGAGGTCTGCCTCTGAGCAAGTAAGTGGTCTACTGAGAAATATAGGATATTCTTGTCTCAGAACAGGACAATCAGGAGCTTAAAGGGCACACAGAAAGAAAGTAAGGAGAGAGAGAGAGAGAGAGAGAGAGAAAGAAAAAACAGAAGAAAGAGTAAGGATTGCAAACAGTTAAGGGGCCAGAAATAAGATGTGATTGGAGTGGTGCAGTGCAGTGGCTGTGGAACAGCAGTCTTAAAGGAGACGTTCTGGAGGATGCGGTGTTGTCCCATCTGCAGGCACCTCTCTGGGCTGAGGGAGGAGGTTGCTCATCTCCAGGCTGAGTTGGCCAGGATTTGTGGGACCTCCTCTTCCATCCAGGGACCACCAGTGCCACTGCCGTTGCCTCAGAGATTGTCAAGAAAGAGGAGCGGTTGGACCACAGTGGGCTGGAGGGTGAGGGTGGTGGAACAGAGGCACATCCCTCCAGTGGTACCTCTCCACAATTCCTATGCCATTCTGGAAAAGTGTGGTTCCTCTATGGAGGCAACCGCAGTGGAGACCAAGGAGGATGCTGGGAACCTCCACAAAGGAGAACCACAGGAGGGTGGCAGGGGACCCTGCAGGGGAAGGAAACAACTCCTGGTGGGGAACTCCATTGTTAGGAAGGTAGAACTGGGGGAGTAAGGGGAGAGGGAGGTAAGGTGCCTGCCTGGTGCCATGGCATGGAGGGACAGGGAGAGAATCCTCAGGATTGCCAGAGCAGCTGCACAGGGGAGGGAGCTGGATGTCATTGTCCACCTAGGGACAAATGACCTGGCTAAGAAAGGGATTAGAGAAGTGCAGGAAGAGTTTGTGGAATTGGGGAGGGGCCTTAGTCAAGTAGCATGCACGGTAACCTTCTGGAGGTGCTGCCCATCTATGGCATAGGATAGGCTAGGTGTTCCACACCATGGGATTCAATCAGTGGTTGAAAAAACTGGTGTGGAGCTCGAGTTGGCTTCGTGGGGACTGGGGTCCACCTGGGTGATGCAAGCCTATACTGGCATGATGGGCTGCAACTGTCCGGAGTGGAACCAGGATCCCTAGGTGACAGGTTTAAATGCTTCATTGGCAAGCTTTTAAGCTAGCCAAGGGGAGAGCACTAGAAAGACAGGAAATCCTAGCCCCCAAATAATCACAGTAGTAAGTGCAGCAAACACCAACATGGAGGTGTCGATAGGGAGAAGGGCAGGGGTAAATGGAGAAAGTGACAAAGGCAAGAAGGACAGGGATGGGGCAAAAGGGAGTAAGGCCATCAGAAAATGGAGGGTAATGAGTACCAATGCCCGTAGTCTGGGCAACAAGCTCCCTGAGCTGGTGGCCATGATGGAAGAGGGATGCCTGGATATCGTAGCAGTCACAGAAACATGGTACACAGAGAACCATGACTGGGATGTTAACATACCAGGGTACATAACCTACAGGAGAGACAGGCAGGGAGAAGAGGGGAGGAGTAGCTCTCTATGTAAAGGAAGGGATAAAAGCAACTGAACAAAAGAGTAAACAGGGAGGAGGAGGCACTGTGGGTCACCTTGGAGACTGAAAGGAACCACAGTCTGCACAGGGTTGTGTACAGACCCCCATGTCAGGGGAGGGAATGGACAAGGATATGATAGAAGGCCTTCTTAGAATGGCAGAGAAAGGGGAGATACTGTTGATGGGAGACCTAAATATGCCAGATGTTAACTGGAGCACATTTGCTGCAGCCACATCCAAGAGCAGGGCCATTCTTGATGCCCTACAGGTGGCAGACATTAGACAGCTAGTTTCGGAACCCACTCGAGAGGGAGCAATCTTAGACCTCGTACTCTCAAATGGGGGCAGTGAGAGGATATCAGATCTAGAAGTGGGTTGCCATCTGGGGACAAGTGACCATCAAACAGTGTGGTTTACATTAAACTCAGCTACAGAGTCAAGCCATACAAAAGGAGAGTACTGGACTTTAGGAGGGCTGACTTTGGCAAGATGGATAGTGCCTCAGAAAAGCACTAGCAAACAGGCTAGAAGGAGGTGTGGAGCAACAGTGAGATCATCAAAACTGCCATCACAGAGGCAACAAGCCTCTGTGTGGAAGCAAATAAACAAATCAAAATGAAAGAAAAAGCCACTATGGTTCTCAAAAGAGGTGGCTGTGAAAGTCAGGAAGAAAAGATAGCATTCAGAAGTATAAGGAAACACAGAAGGAGCAGGACAGAGAGCTGTACCAGTAAAGGCAGAAGGAAGCAGGGAGGGAAGTCAGAATAGCAAAGGCCCAAACTGAGGAAAAGATAGCCAACTCAGTTAAGAAGGGGGATAAAACCTTTTATAGGTATATCAGCGAGAGTTGAAAGACAAAGGGAGGGATAGTGAGGCTGAATAGAATGAACGGTGGGTGGGCAGAGGGGGACAGTGAAAAAGCAGGGATACTGAATGAATATTTCTGCTCAGTATTCACAAAGAGGAGGGAAGTGCCTAATCCAATTAACAGAAGCACTCTTGATAGGAATTGATCCCAGTCCTTTCACAGAAGAAAGGGTTCTGCAAGAACTCTTAAAACTGAAGGTGGACAAAGCAATGAGTCCTGATGGAATTCACCCCAGAATTCTAAAAGAATTAAGGGAGGAACTAGTGAAACCACTGGCTACTCTTTTTAATAAATCACGGGAGGATGGTGTGGTACTCGAGGACTGGAGGAAGGCGGATGTGATTCCCCTTTACAAAAGTGGGACCAAGACAGAGGCAGGAAACTGCAGACCTGCCAGTCTGACCTCTGTGGTAGGGAAAGTGATGGAGTCACTTCTGAAGGAAAGAATAGTTGAGTACCTAGAGGCCAGTGGAGCACAGGACCCAAGGCAGCATGGGTTCACAGTGGGAAGGTCATGTCAGACAAATCTAATAGATTTTTTTGACTGGGTGACCAAAGTAGTAGACCAGGGAGGGGCTGTGGACATGGCCTACCTAGACTTTAGCAAGGCATCTGACACAGTCCCACACAAAAGATTAACAGTCAAATTAACGAGCCTAGGATTGGGTCCCAGGGTGGTAGCCTGGGTAAAACATTGGCTGCACAACAGGACACAGAAGGTAATTGTAAATGGAGTCCACTCTGAAGAAGGGGTTACTAGTGGGGTACCGCAGGGTTCAGTATTAGGTCCAGTCCTTTTTAATGTCTTCATCAGTGACATTGCAGAGGGACTGGAAGGAAAAGTATGCCTTTTTGCAGATGACACAAAGATCTGCAACAGGGTTGATACACAAGGAGGCGTGGAAAGGATGAAAACGGACTTGGCAAGGTTGAAGGAATGGTCAAAAGTATGGCAGCTAAGATTCAATGCAAAGAAGTGCAAAATAATGCACCTGGGAAACAAGAACCCAGGGGAAGAATACACAATGGGTGGGAGGTAGTAATAACAACAAAAAAGGAAAGGGACCTGGGGGTAATCATATCAGATGACCTTAAGGTTAGCAAGCAATGTGAGAAGGCAGTAGGGAGGGCTGGGGGTATACTGGGATGCATAGGGAGAGGCAACAGCAGCAGAAAACAGGAAGTTGTTATCCCTCTGTACAGACAGTTGGTGAGACCCCATCTGGAGTACTGTGTCCAGTTCTGGAGACCCCATCTCCACAAGGACATAGACAGAATAGAGGTAGTCCAGAGGACGGCAACTAAAATGGTGCAGGGTCTGCAAGAGAAGCCGTATGAGGAGAGACCAAAGGAGCTTAATATGTATATCCTTGAGGAAAGAAGGGAGAGGGGGGGCATGATAGAAACTTTTAACTACCTCAGTGGAATCAACAAAGTCCAAGAGGGTAGCATCTTTCAGAAAAAGAGACTTGCAAGAACAAGGTGACACAATTTAAAGATAGAAGGAGGCGGTTCAGGGCAATGTGAGAAGTATTATTTCACAGAGAGGGTAGTGGATGCATGGAACAGCCTTCCTGAGGAGGTTGTGGGGTCTAAAACTGTGGGAGAATTCAAGAATGCATGGGACAGACACAAGGCAATTCTTGTGAGGGGTAGGAAGAAATAGGCTGTTGGTTAACTATAATCTGCGGCCTATCTTGTAGGTAGGGAAATGGGCAGACTAGATGGGCCTAGCGGTCCTTATCTGCCATCAAAGTCTATGTTTCTATGTTTCTATGTGCTGTTGGCATGCATCTGCTGTGAATTACTGTTTGTGGTATTGAAACAGAGCCTGCAAATCCCACTAAGACAGTCACAGCCCAGAGTAATAATTAGAATTATTGCTGACCTAAAGGCATATACCCCTTGTAGTCTCTGCTTTAAATGTGTGCCAGTCACTATATACTTTCTGTATCTGGCTACATTTATTTTCAAATTACATAAGCATATTCCCCCCACCAAAAAAACAAACAAGCTATGCATCAAAAATCCTAAAAATTAAAAGATATCAAATGTAGGGCAATACACTGCATGTCAGGGGGCTTCATTAACTGATACCAAGTCTGTGTGCTATGTGTTCTCAGTGGCACACCAGATCATAATGACCTTGTTGGTGATGACAATGTGAAAGTTGTTCCCGTTATCATCAGAGGAAGGAGCTGCATCACTACTGCTGGGAGTGGTACACCAGACTGTGATGCCAGTGGGAAAAGTCCACATAGACTTGCCACCAGGAGGTATAGGAGTGGGACTAATAGTAGATGTTTAAGCAATAAGATATCATAGGGTGTAGGTCACTGTGCAAGATACCTACAGTATGACTCCTGTTGTAGTGTGGCATGAGGTGCAGCCATGTGCCTTAAACCAGATGATAGGGGGTAAATTCCACACCAACCCATGCCGTGGAGTGCATTATTGCAATAATAAAATGGACCCATTTGCAAAAAAGCACTAAAACACCAAATTAATAAATGTTTTCTATTAATCAATAAATAATGATGTCATGCATTCACCAGCTAATAAAATAGTCCACAGTTCAATTATTTTGTTCAGCTGGAAATAGATTGTTGGTGTCACAGAAGTTGATTGCTCCTGAACAGGTTCATGTCTACCTGGTTCCAATTCATGTGCTTTTAAGAACTACAGAACCTATTTTTAAAGCACTTAGGCTCTAGCTTCCTGTCACACCCTGTTTCTTTTTTCTCTTTCTTCCAAATATTCAGTAGATGGAATGATTGCTTACCATACAGGACAAGAATTAAAAAGCCTGCATAATTTTGCTGGCAGAATGTTCATCACACACACACACACACACACACACACACACACACATACCTCACAACAACTGGTCGAATATGGAGACAGTGCCTTAGTTTTATCTGAGGCAGGGTAAGCAGCAGCAGTTTACTTGGTAAGCCAGTAGGGAAAGGAAGGGGATTTCTTTTTGGTAAGCAAAGAAACAGCAGAAAAGAAGCTGAGTAGTAATTCATTTTTTAAATTTGTGTTTGGGTATAATGATGGCTTAAATAAGGAAAAACAACAGGGGATGTTCTGCAAATTAAGCTTGCTACTAAAAGGCAAGCCATGTTGTCCCAAGGAACCAGCCAGAAAGACAGGGAAAGGGGAAGGGGTAGGGAAAGGGGAGGGGGATAGAAGGAGGGGGAGAAGCCAGTGACATCACAGGTGTGTCATTTGACCAGAGGAAGGGGTCGCTGGCCATTGGCTAAGGGGATGGGCCACATGGGATCCTGATTGGGGTCCTTAGGGTCTTCATAAGGGTCTATAGCCTGGTGGGATCCCTCTTTCTTGCTGAAGAAATTCAGGAGTGAACTACAGCACATCACTTGGCAAATCTGAGGTAAGGCACTTGAGGGCTTGCGTCCTTTTTGGCAAGGCCCCAGGCAGCAGGTGATTAGATTTCAAAAGGTTGGTTTTGTGAGTTAGCATGGTTGGTTTGTGTAAACAAATTGGATAGGAACATTTTGAAAATGTGCTGCTTCTCTCTGTGTAAATCATAGCATTGTTGGTACTCAGCAGCTAAGAAGGGGATCCTACTATGGGTGTCTGGCTGATAGTAGATGCCACATGGGGGCAGGGAGCAGGCAATGAGTTTATCATTTTCGCTGGTGTTTTATTGTGGCGCCCAAAATAAATGAGGGTGCTGTGGCCATGAATAATGTCTGGACAAGGTTTGAACTGTGTGGTGAAATCACTGGAGGATGATATCCTGAAGCCCTGGTGGAGCTGAGGGGATTGGTGATGCTACAGTGTTCAGGCCACATGGGTAGTGACAGCGGATGGTGTTGTGGTTTTATTTGGCCTGCACTCCAGGTGGGGCTGGTCTAGTAGCGTGGCACTGGTTCCAAGTGCTGGGGAGGTGGCTACATGGTGCAAACTGTCTGGTCATATCTGTCGCTTGTTTGAGTGCGAAGTATATTTTGTTTTGGGGACTGAACCCAGCAGGAAAGCAGAAGGATCACCAAGGCTGGAATGCTGAAGACCTGCCAGGAAAAGGGAGGACTGGCGCCACATGGTTGGACGCGAGAAGCGCATTTGGTTGTTGGGGCTGAACCGAGCAGGAATGTGGAAGGGCCACCAAGGCTGAAATGCTGAAGGCTTGCCAGGCACTGGGAGGGCTGGTGCAGCATGGTTGGTGCGCGAGAGTGTGCATTCCTGTAGCTGGGGCTGAACTCAGCATGAGTGGGGGAGGGTCATCAAGGTTGAAAATGTTATTGAAGGCCTGCTAGGCACTGGGAGGACTGGCACTGCATGGTTGGGGTGTGAGAAGCACAGGGAGTGGCTGGGGCTGACCCATTGCAGCTAGAGGTGGGCCATTGAGGCCAGAAATATTGGGATAGCGTGATGCTGGCATTTGTAGTGCAGGGGAAGGGCTAGCACTGCTCATGGTGCACAAGAAGCAAGTTTCGCTGGGTGGGACCCAGCAGGGGTGGCGTGGCCATTGGGACCAGGTTTTTGCAGTTAGCTTCAGAGGGTTCAGGGCTCCAGGATGTTGGGAGAGAGGGAGTGGGGACAGCACATTGGGGAACATGCTGCTGCATGCAGTGGGAGAGCTGCATGAGTGGTTTGGAGGCTAGAGAGGCCAGGGTGCACGGTGTGACTTGGGGCCCAGAAGAGAAGGGCTGCAGGACAATAGAGGGCAGTGCACTGGTGCAAGGGGGCTGTGGGAAAAGCAGAACAGGGCAGCTTGGGGCCATCGAGGCCAGCATTGGTGTGACGAGAGGAAGGTCATCCCTTGGGACGATGACAGCAGCAAAAAAGCACCACGCCTGGCTACAGGGCCAGGGCAAGGTGAGAGGGGACTGATGGGGCCTAGCACATGGCAGGGCTGCCATTTTGAGGGGTAGGACATGCCATGCATGGAGACACTGTTCGAGGAGCGAGTGGGATAGGGTAGCTAGGGGGGCGCATAAGGAGGAAGTTTAGGGCTGCGGGTAGCACCGAGGCCAGCAGGAAAGGTTTGTAAAAAAAAAAAAAAGAAAAGAAAATGGTTTTAGAAAAGCAGGCACTGGTGGTGTGGGATCACCTGATGGATGGAGAGGCTACAGGGCCAGGGGTGAGATGGGAGCCCCATAAGGACAGGGTGATGGAATGGGCCACCAGGCCATGGTTTTAGGGGGGATAATCCCCCAACCCACATGCCCCGGTTTGGAGGGGCCACTGGGGGGAACACAGGAAGTGAAAGGTGGGCTGATGGGCTTCGGAAAGAGTATCACCATCCGGGGGGGGAACCTCATGGAGGTTGGGTCCATTTACTCACTTGTGTTTATTATATAAATATAGTCACAGGACAAGAGAAGATGGCACACAAGAAGACCCCAGTGTCCAGTGCCAAGATGATGGAGCAGGTGTAAAAACTGATGAGCCAGATGATGGAGCTGGTGGAGGTGGCAAAGAAGAGGGAAGCAGAGGAAGAGGCCCAGAGAAAACAGAAGGAGCGGGATAAGAGAGCGGTATCCGGGAAGGCAAAAAAGAGGCCAAAGAAGGTGGGTCCCAGACCAGCACCCACACCAGGGCCAGCACCGGAGCTGATACCAGTCCTGGAGGGGCCAAGGCCAGATGGTGGTAAGGATGAGGTTGACTTTAAAACTGAGATGGATCCGAAGGAGTATTTGGAGGATCTGCTGAGTGATATGGGGAAGAAGTAGTCAGAAAAATGGAACAGCCCACTACATTAAAGATGGGGGCAAAAGGGGATCAGGCGATGGGGACACTAAGGGTGCCCAAAAATTATATAATGGCCCACCAGGATTCATGCTGGGGGACCACATGCCTGTCTCAATCAAAGAAAAAATATGGAAGGGGGAATATGTAGATATCTTCATCCTGGATGATGAAGAGACAGCCAAGAAGTACAAACAGAAGGAGTCAGTGGGAAAGTCCAAAATGGTGGTAGCACTGGCAGTGGTAGGGCACAAGGCAGAGGAGGTGAAGTTCAAGAGGAAGAGCATCAACACATGGCAAGCAGACTTTCTCATATACAGTATGCTGGTACTGGAAAGGCAACCAGACCTAGTGATCCTGCTGCTGACTGATATGGCAATCATCAGAGGCTCGTATAAGGCAAAGCTAGGTTTCAGCTGGATGAAGTACGATGAGGCGTTCAGGAGGAGAATGGTAGCAAAATGGGACCTGAGATGGGATTGTACCCACTTAGTTATGAGTAAGGACCTATTGGGCCTGGTGATTAGACAGGAGCAGAACCAGCGAAGAGGCCATGCCGCCAAGGGGCGAAGCCTGTTGGGTGTTTAATAGGTCATCCTGCACATGGCCAAGCTGCAAATTCAGACACGCTTGCTTGCAGTGCAGAGGGTCACACCCAGCAACAACCTGCAGGGAAGGGGGGAGAAGGCTGGGTAGTCAGGGGGTCAGTTCCAGGAGCAGCCCTTTCGGAGGGAAGAGGGAATCAGAAAGGGGATGGGGGACCCAGGAGAGGGAGCTATAATTCCAACTATGGATGGAATTAGAGGGGAGACAGCAGTTGATAGGTGGAGCTGCAGCCTGGCTCGCACCCCCATCAAGCTGGAGGCTGTGGAAGCCTGGACAGTAGGTTATCCCAACTGAAAAAGAGCCACGTTACTGAGGTAGGGCTTCCAGGGGGGTTTCCTACTGGGTTTCTAGAGGGAACGGGTAGGGATGCAGGCAAAAAACTTGGGTTCCATCAAGGGAATGGAAGCCAGAGTTCGAGCTAAGATCCAGAAGGAAATCAGAGCAGATAGGGTGGTAAGGCCGCTGCAAGAACCCACCTGCAGACATTTCCGGGTGTTGCCCTTGGGGGTGATGCCTAAAAACAGGCAGGGGAGTTCAGGCTCATACACCATTTGTCCTATCCGGATTGAGGGTTGGTGAATGAGGGGATCCCAGAATCATTAAGCAGGGTTTCTTAAGCATCACTGGATCAGGTGGTGGAGCAGATTTGAGCAGTGGAGGGAGCCTGGCTGGTGAAGACAGACATTGAGCCCACTTTCCACCTGCTACCAGTCTGGCCATCAGGTTGGGACCTGCTAGGTTTCTAGTTGGAGGGCAGCTTATATTTTGACAAGGCCATGCCCATGGGCTGCTCAGTGGCATGCTCAACATTTGAAACATTCAGCTCCTGGGTCCAGTGGGTATTCGGAAAGGGGTATGGGCACAAGAGGGTGGTCCATTACCTGGATGACTTCCTTTTGATCGGGGCCACCCAGGCAGAGACCCAAGGGATGCTGCAGAACTTCTAAGACATGTGCAGCATAGTGGGGATCCCCATAGTGGCCAGTAGGATGGAGGGCCCTGCCCACAAATTGGAGTTTCTGAGGATCAAGGTGAACTCTGAACTTGAATGTATTTGGCTGCCAGAAGACAAGATGGCATGGCTGAAAGGGCTGTTAACACTGATGGGGGGAAGGAGGAAGGTGCCGCTGGTACAAGTAGAGCAGCTGCTAGGGCACCTTAATTTTGCCTGCAAGGCCATAAGCCCAGACAGGGCTTTTACAAGATTAGGGAGAGCCATGGGGAAGGCAAAGCAACCCCACCACTGGGCAGACATCACCAAAGGCGAGAGGGAGGACCTCAGGGTCTTGGAAGAATTTTTGGATTCCTACAATGGGGTAACATTCTGGCAGAAGGAATGGACTTGCAATTCAGACATGGAGCTGTACATGGATGCAGCTGGGGGGTTTGAGATGGGGGCCTACTTCCAAGGGGAGTGGATCTCCAAAGCATGGTCAGCACAATGGCAAGAGTGGGAAGTGACCAAGGATTTCACGTTCCTAGAGATCTTCCCCATATGGGTAGCAATGGAGATTTGGGGTAACCAGATTCAGGGCCAGCGCATCTTATTTTGGTGTTACAATAAAGGGGTAGTGGAAGAGATAAACAGAGTGGGAACATGGCATTGGTGAGGCGCATTCTGCGGTGCATGGTGCTGTTGGGGCTGTGTTTGAACCTGTCTTTTAGGGCACAGCGTATCGAAGGGTTACAAACTGAGGTGGCTGACTGTGTTTCTCGATTTCAGATGGAGCAGTTCTGGGAGATGGTGCCACACGCCCACCGGCCCAGACCAGGGTTCTGGACAGCTTGTGGGAGATTGGAGGGAGAAAACCAGGGCCTTGTACAGAAGGTCATGGTTGGCCAACACCTTGAGGTCTTATGAGGGATCATGGACAGGTTTTCAGACCTTTCAGTCAAACATGGGATGGGACACAGTGACGCCAGTTCAAGAAGTACAGGTAATGCAGTATGTGGTGAAGAAGTGGGAAGAGGGGTTGGCTCATGCCACCATGGTTGTCCAGCTGGCGGGCATCAGCTGGTTATGTAGGGACTGAGGGTGGACAGATGCAGCAGGAGGGTGGGCTGTAAGGCGGATGGTCATGGGTTGGCAGTGGGAGCAGGGTGCAAGGCAGGACAGAAGAAGGCCGATAATGGGGAGTTTGTTCACCAGGGTGGTGGGGATGTTACAGCATGTTTGCAGTTCAGCAAAGGAAGCCTGCCTATTCCAGGTCATTTCTGCCATCATGGCCAGAGGGGCTTTAAGGGTGGGGGAGGTCATGGTGCCCAAGAGAGAGGCAGCCGCCATGGCTTTGCAAAGAGAGAATGTGAAATATGATGGGGACATGGTGGTCATCTGGCTGTGGAGGTCCAAGATGGACCAGAGGGGGAAGGGCACCACAGTAGAGGTGCCAGAGCACCTGGGGACTGGTGTATATGCAGTCTGGGTCATGGCAGACTGTGGCAGGTCAAGAGCACAGATGAAAGGAGCATGGTTCCTGCACAAGGATGGGTCCACAGTGACAGGTTTTCAAATTGGGCTAGTGCTGAAGAAAGCACTGGAATTCATGGGGGAGAACCCCAGGGAGTTTGCCCCACACTCATTCCAGATAGGGGTGGTGTCCGAGGTGGTTGCTAGGGTGCCAGTAGAAAAGGAGGTCAAGCGGGTAGGGAGATGGCAATCCAAATGTTGCAAGAGATATATGATGTGTTGACATGGCTAACCTCTGTTCCTTTCCTTTTTCCACAGTGGGATCCAGGAGGCAGATGTGGATTGTGGGGCACTCATTCATCAACTGGGCAGAGAGGTTTGCAGCCACCACAAGGAGAGGGACGCAGTTGCACATGGAGGCAGAGCACGCCAGACTGTGGTGGAAGGGTCTGAGGGGCATGAGGTGATTGCAGTTGCTTCCCCTGCTAGAAGAGCTGTGGGTGCACTGGCCAAGCCAGACTGTATTACTATCCATCTTGGTGGGAATGACTTGGGGGATTTGCCATTGGGGTCTTTAGTGAGAGACATGATCTCAGATTTAGAGAGAATAAAAAGTTGGTGGCTGGGTGTATTATTCAGCTGGTCCGAAATCATGTCTCAGCAGGTATGGTGGGGAGCTAAAGGGGTTAAGGCAGTAGAGGTGTCACAGAAGCGGCTGAACAGAAAGGTAGCAAGGGCAGTGACAGAGATGGGGGGGGTGCACATCCAGCACAGGGATATTTCGTATGAGTAGGCTGAGATGTACCGATCGGACGGGGTACACTTGATGGAATTCAGCATATGTCTGTTCCTTCGCCCCTTTGGGGACATAGTGTGGGATATCAATAAGAAAGGCCTGAGATTCTAACCCACAAGAGGGAAGCCCCATCGTCCATTGAATAAGCTAGAGATGGGTCAATGGAAAGGGGTGCGAGCAAGGGAAAGGGGGCAGGTAGATGGGGAGGGGGTAGGCACCATGGGCTGGGGACAAAGGAATCCAGACATGGGAGAAACAGTGGAGGGGAGGATATAGAGCCAGGGCAGATCACTCTGTCTCTACCTGGTGGAGGGGGAGAGAGGTCCAGGTAAATGTGGTGACCCGGTTATGGTGATGGAGGTGGGGACTGGATCACAGTGTCTGGACCCTGAGAAGAAGACTCAAATGAGGAAGAGAACAAGAAAGAAGAACCACAAGAGGGAAGACAAGACTGTTATGTCCTAGAACATGATATTGGACTGATATATCTAAATGTGAATATTGATTGTTGAACAGAAGTTTGGGATATAAAAATATAATTGTGCTTTTAAATAAATATTGCCAGTGAGCATTCAAAAGTGACAAAGTTGTAGAGTGTGTTATTTCTGGGTGGGGATCTGGAACAATTAAGTTTGCCACTAAAAGGCAAGTCAGGTTGTCCCAAGGACCCAGCTAGAAAGACAGGGAAAGAGGGAGGGGGGTAGGTAAAGGGAAGGGGGATAGAAGGAGGGGAGGAGCCAGTGACATCACAGATGTGTCATTTGACCAGAGGAAGAGCTCTCTGGCCATTGGCCAAGGGGATGGGGCCACATGGGGTCCTGATTGGGGTCCTTAGGAGCTTCATAAGGGCCTGCAGCCTGGTGGGAGCCCTCTTTCTTGCAGTAGAAATTCCCCACCCACCATCCCTACAAAGAAAGGGAGTGGGGGACAGGATATAGGCATGGAACGGAGGAGGCAAACAGAAAGGAAGGGTGCCTCCAGGTAGGGACCTGTCCCAGGCCAGGTGAGCCGCAGATGGGCGGCAGGTATGCTGGGAGGTTAGGTGGAGCTTCACTGGTGGTTATGAGAATGAGGGAGAAAAAGAAGAAGGGGGGCAGGGGTGGGAGCAAGGGAAGGGGGACAGGTAGGGGGAGGTGGTAGGCACCATGGACTGGGAACAAAGGAACCCAGGCGTGGGAGTAACAGGGGAGGAGGAGGGATATAGAGCCAGTGGGTGGATCACTGTGTCTGCACCTGGCTGGGGGGGGAGAGATCCGGGTAAATGTGGTGACCCGGTTATGGTGATGGGGGGGCCGGATCACAATGTCTGGACCCCGAGAAGAAAACTCGAACGAGGAAGGGAACAAGAAGGAAGAACCACAAGAGGGAAGACAGGACTGTTATGTCCTAGAACTTGATATTGGACTGATCTGTCTAAAGGTGAAAATTGATTTTTTGAATAGAAATTTGGGATGTAAATATTTAATTGTGCCTTTAAATAAATATTGCCAGCGAGCATCCAAAAGTGACAAAGCTGTAGAGTGTGTTATTTCTGGGTGGGGATCTGGGACAATGAGACTTGTTTCTCATAGAACCTATCCTGTAATTCTGAACTTTTAAATAATAAAACAATAAAAAATAAGAAACTATTACTTATATGTGTTTTTCATTGAGAGAAGTTTTAGTTTTTCTAAGGCCTAGTTGAAGGCTTATAGTGTGTGTGTGTGTGTGTTGGGGTGGGGCGGGGGAGGGGCCTGCCATTTGAAAATCTTTAATAAGTACATGTTCCAAGAGGTAGCTATAAGAATTTTTATGAGAGTACTGTAATAAGGCTGTCTGGTCCATTTGCTGTCACTGATTGCAGGATCCATGCACAGGTAAAGACCCAAATTGACAAACCTTATCAAAGGATTTTTCCTGTCCCTTTTATAACACTTGTATGACTGCGAATATTTGTATGAATAGTTAAAGTTAATAGATGGTAAGCTAAGCTTCAGAAAGCTATGTATTCAAGAGCCTCAGACTCTAGCTTTGACATGGTCAGCAAGAGGAGGAGAACTTTGAAAATGAGGTTTTATTCACATTTGTGCTGTTTTCTTAAACCTGTCTTTGCTGCCGCACTATAAAGATGCACAAAATTTTTTATGTTGGGTATAGTCTTGCATCCAGGGGACTTAACACATCTTTATGTCTGGAATCCAGTAGTGCTGCAATACCAGTTTGTATTTCTCATCTAACGATGTCAATCCAATCTTCAAGTTGTGTCAGAAACTTCTCTGCTAGAGTGCTTCTTTACTGAGTATTGCATGGTTCTACTATGATGACTCTGAAGAAACTAGGGGTGTCACCACTTCCTACAGTGAACGATACCCATGCTGTACCATCTGCTGTGCAGTGTTCTCAGATCACGGTGGTGTCTCCCACATGCCCAGTGATGCATGATGAGGAAAACGTGATGCATGATAGGTGGAGGAGGATGATAAATAGGATGTGTTGTTTTCAGAACCAGCTGACTTTTATGGTAGTATTTTCATGTCATTATATTATTAGTAATTATTATTCTTACATTTTTTGTTTTTCTTGTTGATTTTTCCTCCCCTCTGCTGGTGGCCCCCTTTTGCCCTTGTGGCTCCCACAACCCCATCACCCATCATCCCCTGGACTTACAATAGGGCCACGAGTGCTATGGGTGCTCCCGTGGTGGAGCCATCAGGGCTCCACCAAGCCTCCCCCCGGTACCCACATTCAGATCCATGGTCCATGTGCCCAGTAGGTAGTGTGGGGTCTGTGAGGCTCCATGGGGCAGCATCCTGTAGCCAGCAGTGATTTTCTTCTGTTTTCCCTGACCCTCAGACACTCCATGGAGGTGATGTTTGAATATGTACGTATTGAAGGACATGCTCATGTCTCCCGCCAGGGAGCAATCCCCTCCTGGAACTGTTGCTCTGGCCACACCACCACCCATGGTCACACATGGGGTGGTGTTGCAGTGGTGCAATCTGCCCACCCTCCCCAGAGGAGGACAGTGTCCTCTGGGATGATTAATTATCCTCCCCCCGGCCAGTCCCTGAGTGGCTGATGGTTGTTCCTGATCCTAGGTCACCAGCATGACAGCAGATGAGGCAAGGATGCCTCTGCCCTCCACACCACCGGGTCGGCAAATTTTGCTGTATGTATACGCCAAGAAATCAACCTGTATGTGTCATACTGCAGATATACAAATACATTATTTCAGTTATATTTCAGTCATCTTATAAATCAATCAATCGAGTTTATTGTGTAACTTATAAAAGTCATTGTAATACAATACAAAAAAGTTTAACATATTTTACAATTCATACAAACACATTTATATTGCACACAATGCAGTAAAACCTTAATACTTCTAGGATCAGTTAAGAAAATACATTATAAAATCAGATATTGCACACCAGTCTTATTACCTTATTCCTTTCAGTTATTCATTAAGTATTACAGGATCTCTAAAAAGTCCATATAGGTTTAGAAGACATAGGAAATACCGAGTGTAAACAGCACCCATTTATACATTAGTCTATTGTTATGTTTCCATGGTGAACTCTATTCTCCATTCCTAACTAGGATCATTGTCTAATCAGACTAAGAAGAAACCTACGTCCTGATTCTATTTTGTAATGTGGAATTTCTTTCCTTCTATTATTTTAAGGAGGGAGGCCACATGGATTAACACTTGTTTTTTCGTTGGATTTCAATAGGTGTGTAACTAAACTATATGGCTCATACTCTAATGATTTTAAACATTTGCCAATAAATTTTCCCCTTGGTTTTTCATATAGAGGGCACAACATCATTAATTGGACCAAGTGATCTTCTCCTAGCCTACATTTACATACTCCGATCTTCCTTTCTTCTTTGTTTTCTATATAACTCTCTTCGCCAGTTACTAGTATAACATTCAAACCTGAATCTTGTTATTATTTTCCTGTGACTAGGATTTTTGATTATTGTCAGGTGGTCTCTTATTTTTTGCCAGCCATTTACTCACTTTGTATTGATGGCACATTTCCATATCTTTTTGTTAGTAGATGTATTTTACCCTATTTTTAACCTCATTTGCAACCTGCTCATATGGTACTCTGAATACGTCAGTGACACATTGTAGCAGCCCATATGGTTTTAAAATATTGTCTACTATAGAAACACTAGGGAAGATCATGTTCTGATTCATAAATTTGATTGATTCTTCTTTGCATTTCCTAGGCAGACTTGTTTCTTTCACCTTGTATGCCTTAAGCCAATAATTAACTATTCTTTGTTTAATTTGACTTTCTACAAGTAGTCGTCCTAATTCTGCTCTCACAAGAGCTGATGGGGTTCCCATTGGTAGTCCCAGTAAGTTTTTGTAAAATTTATTAAGGTAGTGATTCTATGTATATTTTTGATAGTACCCTCCCCACCATATTTCTGAACTAAACAGCAATTGATTCTTTATCTTTTCCAACACGGGATGCCACTCCGGTGTTGGATCTTCATGCCCCGTTTTTCCAGCTGATCTGGGTGCCCAATCCCCAGGTCAGCATTGATCCCCCACTAGCCCAGTACATTAGGAGCCCACCCCAGTGTGCCAAAATTTATTTTTCAAACTATTTCACCTGTAAAAAAGAAAACCATCTCCCAAGGTCTTTTTTCCTTTTTAAACCTGAAGAAAAAGAAAACGGTCCATTGTCGTCCTTGCCACCCCTCCCCCATCCTGACTCTTCCTCTGTTAGCACCCCACCTCCCTGCACCCCCCTCATCCATACTTACCTCCAGAGGTTTGGTGCTATTATCTTCTGTGACTGGGCACACGTCAGCACTCTTTAAAAGCCAATCGCAAACAGAAATAAATCACTATAAGCCCTATAATGGCAGTCAATGGGGTGGTTTCAACTTAGGTTGATATCTCAGCCATTTTTTAGAGTTTTGGTCCAAATGTTCAACATTGGATTCTTGGGTCCTCACCTCATGAACACTGTCACTATCATTTTGTTTCTCTGTCCTGAAATATGATTTTGCAGTTGCTGCGTGGAATCACTTTCCGGGACCAATTAATGAAATGACAATGCCACTGATCATGAGATGGTATCCCAAAAATCCCATATTGCAAGTTTGGTGAAAAAAATCCAGAAACTGACTGCGTTTCAAGTGTGCATTGCACAGTTTTTACATACACTCGTAACTTCGCCAATGTTTAATATTTTCACACCAAATTTCCAACATTGCCATTTTTTCATACCTCCTTTTGAACAGTACAGCTGCCATTTTTTGCATCCTGTCCAAAAAGTGTTTTTGCACCTGTGGTGCTGAATGGCACAGTCACTGTCCAAAATCAACTTTTGGAACAGCTTAATGAAATCATAGTGCCACTGCTCAAGAGGGGACATCCCAAAAAGGCCATGTTGAAACTTTGGTGAAAAACTTCCCCAAAATAACTGCAGTACAAGTGTGTGTTATGCAGTTTATATGCATGCTCATAACTTCAACAATTTTTCATAT
Organism: Neoceratodus forsteri; assembly: GCA_016271365.2. Lineage (NCBI taxonomy): Eukaryota > Metazoa > Chordata > Ceratodontiformes > Ceratodontidae > Neoceratodus > Neoceratodus forsteri. The sequence continues at coordinate 88,229,487 of CM057453.1, forward strand.
TTTCACTCCAGATTTTCAACATTGCCATTTTTTCACACCTCCTCATGAACAGTATTGATGCCATTTTTCACATCCTGCCCAAAATGTCTTTTTACGCCTGTTGCACCAAATGGCACATTTGCTGAACGAAATCACCTTTTGGGATTGAGTAACAAAATGATAGTGCCACTGTTCATGAAATGGGGTCCCAGAAAGCCCATGTTGAAAATTTGGAGTCATCTCTAACAAACTCCTGGGGCATTAGGTTTCCAACCCGTCCCACCCTGTACAGACTGGCAGGTGTTGTGAGTATGGCTTGGGGTCATCGGCCATAATGCTCATTCCATTCCTCCCCCACCCCCACCCTGAAGCCACTGACCAGCATTGAGGTGTGCCTTAGGGTCTTCAGCACTAACTTTCATCCCATTCTCCTATACTGCACCCATCTCAGCTTATTTCCTTATGGAATGGGCTGGGTGTAAGGGCCAAAGACCCTAAAGCACACTGTGACACCAGTCAGTGTCTGCAGGGTGGTGTGAGGTGGAATGGCATGAGCATTACAGCCGATGACCCAAAGGCACACCCCAATGCCTGTCAGTCTCTGCAAGGTAGGGTCGGGGGTTGGCTTTAGTTCAATACTTCACTGCTATTCCTATTATGCATCTCTCTAACTCCTGCAGTACCAATGCCAATACCAGCAAGCAAACATTCCGCATTGACAAATGCTTGTTTACTACTGCCTCTTATAACATGGGGAAAAAAATAGAGAAATGTAATTGGTGCAATTCTACCCAGTAACCGTTCATTAATCACTGTTAACGAAAGGCATGGTGAGAAGTCCCAGCTAGATAATCTGTTTTGTGGTACCAGACCTCTTCACTACTTAGTTGTAGATGAAGGTGGTGTCCACCATTAAAACTGGAGCAAGCAAGAGGTCTCAAGTATAGTAAAGATAGATAGAAAACTGAGGTGCTGTGAACATCGGAGCCACTCTGCAGGTGAGAGCTGCACAAGTTTCAGTTTCAGACATCAAAACCCTTAATAGACTGCAAAACCTTTTGTGTGTGTAACTGCTGTAATCTTCGGGCAGTTTATGTGACCGGGACTGTGTCTGCAATAACTTAATTTCCCTGAATAGTGTGTGAAAGCATCTGGGGACTGCTGACAGCTGGGGCTAATTTCAACTCAAAAGCCCGTGCCACTCCAAAGGTTTATATAGCAGTTCTGAGGTGCTGTGAACATCGGAGCCAGTCTGCATGTGAGAGCTGCACAAGTTTCAGTTTCAGACATCGAAACCCTTAAAGCAGCAGTACTATGAAAAAAAAACCTGCACTTTTTTGACAGTTTATTCCCTGTGCCCTGTTAATCATATACCTGGTACTCTTTCTCACCGGCATTGTACTATCGCAGAGTAATTTGCTCGGTTATTCTCTGCTTTTGTTTACATGTCTGCCACTAAGCATGTTGCACGGAACCCCCTCTGCTGCCAACTGCACATGTGAATGACTTGCAGGGACATCGGGAATGGTCATGAGAGGGTCCCTATGCTGTTTTCAAAAACGTGATGTGACCTGTGAAAAGCGTTAGGAAAATTAGTCAGCCGCCATATTTGTTGTAGTGCTACAATCATTCAAATAAATTGCAAATATCTAAAAAACTAAAAATGACTGGAAAAAAACATTTACATGTATGGAAACTGGAACTTTGGCCACATGCTTACAGCCAAAAAACAGAATTTTGGTAACTCACTTCCTGATTTTGTAGTACTGCTGCTTTAATAGACTGCAATACCTTTTGTGTGTGTAACTGCTGTAATCTTCGGGCAGTTTATGTGACCGGGACTGTGTCTGCAATAACTTAATTTCCCTGAATAGTGTGTGAAAGCGTCTGGGGACTGCTGACAGCTGGGGCTAATTTCAACTCAAAAGCCTGTGCCGCTCCAAAGGTTTATATAGCAGTTCTGAGGTGCTGTGAACATCGGAGCCAGTCTGCAGGTAAGAGCTGCACAAGTTTCAGTTTCAGACATCGAAACCCTTGATAGACTGCAAAACCTTTTGTGTGTGTAACTGCTGTAATCTTCGGGCAGTTTATGTGACCGGGACTGTGTCTGCAATAACTTAATTTCCATGAATAGTGTGTGAAAGCATCTGGGGACTGCTGACAGCTGGGCTAATTTCAACTCAAAAGCCCATGCCGCCCATGGGCGAGAGCGCTGTGGCGTGAGCGTTGTGAGTGGCGCGAGTGCCACTTGGTGAGGGAAAAATTGTTAGTGTGTTTTGTTTGAGTCTGAGTAGATTAGTTTAAAGCTTGTAAAATCTGAACAATGCAATTACTTAGTATTGTAGAGGTTTGGGTATTAATGGGACTGTGGTTATTTAGTCCATATTCTTCTGATATAAATCGTAATGATGTCTGTAAAGGATCAGTATTTGTGTTTATGGGGGGGCATTTTCAAGATCATCAACACTTATTTAGGAGGCAAAATCCATTTACAAATTCCCAAAAACTATGTTTAAACTCATTAAATTTTAAAAAAGGTCCTTTTAATACGATGGACAATAAAACTACGAGTTTGTTTTGTTTTATCCTCCTGACACAGTGTGGTGATATTGAAGTAAATCCTGGACCTAAGAGACAATCTGGGATTACAATTATACATGAAAATGTTAGAAGTCTTGTTTGTAAAATGGATGAATACAGGGTTTGGGTTTCTGAATCATCTTGTGATATCTTAGCTATCTCTGAGACGTGGTTACACTCTGGTATTACCAATAAGGACGTGGAATTAGCAGGGTATAATTTGATAAGGCAGGATAGGGGTAAAAGGGGAGGAGTATTTTTTTATATAAAAAATTCATTGGGTTCATATCAGATTTTATTTGGGAAAAATGTGGAAGGGATTGATTGTCTGGTCATAAAGTTGTTGAAATTAAAATTGATATTGGGAGTTTTTTATGTACCTCCAAAAACTAAAGTAAATAAATTTGATATTCTAGCTGACACCCTCTTGGAAATATTGAAAGACCAAAGTGTAGTGTTAACTGGCGACTTTAATGAGGCTTGGGGACAAACAAGAGGTAAAAAACTTAAATTTAGCTTTGACATACTGGGTTTACAACTGATACACTATCCAACAAGATGTTTGAATAAAAGAACTACAGGAACTATATTAGATTTGTTTTTTGTTTCACATGACTTGAAGGTTGAAGGCTGTAAAGTGTTGCCATTGAATTTGGGGGATCATAACCCTATTCAATGTCACTTGTCAATTAAAAAAATTAGGGGTAAGGAAAATTGTGAATTTTGGATACGTGATCTAAGGCATTTTAATGAATTATCTTTCAGGGATTGTCTTAGAATTGAGAAATTTAAAAATATCAAAATGAAGTGGAATAGATGGTATCAATCCCAAATTTTTGAAATTGGGGTCTGATATTATAGCCCCTATGATAACTTATTTTTATAATTGGAGTATACAATCTTCAATTGTTCCTGAGTGTTGGAAAATGGGTGAAATTATTCCTATTTACAAAGGTGATGATCTTACAGTCCCCTCTAATTATAGACCAATTACTTTGCTCCCCATTTTGTCTAAGGTGTTGGAAAGGCTGATAAATAATCAGCTTAGACAACACCTTGACAATTTAGGGTTATTGACAAATTGTCAACATGGATTTAGAGAAGGTAGGTCCACAAATAGTGCCCTACTTGATTTTAGTAACCTGGTGACAACATCTTTGAATAAGGGTAATCAAACTGGGGCAGTGTTTGTGGACCTTAGCAAAGCCTTCGACTTAGTTCACCATGAAACACTTTTGTTAAGATTACAGAATGTGGGGATAAATAACAATTCCTTGCAGTGGTTTAGATCTTATTTAACGAATTGTAAACAAAGGGTGGTCTGTGGTGCTGCTATCTCGGATTTCCTGGACTTATATCTGGGTGTACCTCAGGGCTCAATTTTGGGCCCTATGTTATTTAACATCTATATTAATAATCTTCCTGACTATGCGGCTTACACTGATGTCAGACTTTATGCAGATGACATAGTGTTGGTTGCATCTGCTAGTGGTCCAGGAGATCTGAGATAGCGACTCAAGACAAATTTTTCTAATATTGAGTCTTGGATGAGGGATTCTGGACTTTTAATAAGTACTGGGAAAACTCAGAGCATGATTTTTTCTGTGGGACCTCATGTAAAAAATTCTATTGACTTGAAGATTAGTTATTTGGATGGGACAAAGGTACAAGAGGTCAATACTTATAAATATTTGGGAGTTATGGTTGATTATCGTTTTTCTTTTTCTGAACATATATCATTACAAATTAAAAAAGTAAATCAAAGATTGGGAGCATTAAGAAGGGTGTCAGGATGTTTGACTATAGACATAAAGACTAAATTGATAAAACAATTGTTGTTACCCATATTAGAATATGGTCTCCCATTATATAAACACTCCTATAAAAAATCCTTATTGAAGTTGGATCAGACTTATTATAGATTGGGGAATTATATTTTGAATAACAAACCTTGTGTCCATCATTGTTTAGTTTATCAGGAACTTGGATGGTTATATCCGTCAGCTGGGAGAGAATTTGTGTGACTAACGATATGTTATGGTTTGATACATTCAAAAATGCACTCTGTAAGACATTTGCTTTGTTTGAATTCAGATTCAAAATATTTAGATGTTTAGGAGATCAACAAGAAAATTGCCTACGATCCAAAATACAAATCATATGGTGGATATGGTTTTACAGAATAGTGTAGCTAGGTCATGGAATAAATTGTCTTGCCAAATTATTGAAATTTCTGACTTGCACATTTTTAAATTTGAATTGTATAATTAACTAAATGTTAGTTGTAATTGTTATTAGGTTATTGTCTTTTGTGTTTTATGTGTATTTTGTCATGTTTTGTTGTTTTGTTAAATACCACAGGTATTTGTTGTAAATGGGGATTTATTTCCCAACAGATAAACCTGTATAAAAATACATTTTAAACAACAACAAACAAACAAACTAGTTCTGAGTCTCACGATTGTCTCTCTCACCAAGTTACTAGTTCCTCACAGATATCAATCGCAATGTGTTAATCAATATGTAGCTCGACAATCGCTCATTCCCCTGCATCCGTTATACCCACTCACCCACCCAGAGAGACATGTAACCCCAGTTATTCAGTGTGTGTCTGGCACACCTTCCCCCAACAGTGTTAGTAGGTACCCCTGTGCAGTCAGTAGTGGCGGATCTCCAACCATGTAATGTCGGTGATTGAGCACGGCTGTCATTATCCACAATCTGTGGAATGCACTGTGCAGTGCTAGCAGATGAAGCAACCTCCATGCCACATAAGCTGCTTGTATCCAGTGTTGTTGACCAGTGTTCAAACCAGTGTTCAAGGGAGCCATAGCCATCACCACAAGAGAAGAGAGGCCTACAGCAGAGGGCCCCTCACAAACCATTGCCTGCAAATCCAAGTGTATGTGTCCAGTGCCCACTGTAGAAATCCCCGTGTAGACATTGTGTAGACACTGTTGCCAACCACAGTCTGAGTCACCCCTAGGCAGCACTGAAAAGCAAGATAGCCGCATTGTGCGAAAGACACACAGCAGTTCTTTACTTCAGTGCATCTTGCTCTATTGGGGTTCAGAACAGCTCTCATTGGGACATACGTGGCTGTTGTCAAACAGCATAGAGTTCTCCCTTGTTTTTCTTGCTATCCCCTATACTGAGTGGCAGCACTGTTTTAATCCAGATCCTGACTATAATTATGCACTCCCATAGTTATATGCAAACTAGTAGTAGCAGCGTAGTCTGTTGAACTGTGAATTTTCCAACAGTGCACACCATATATTGGACGGTATGACTGTGGGATAAAAAGCTATTCAGCATGCTGGTGTCAGTGAGTGGATTACAATTTTGAGACCTTCCTCAAGTTTTGTGCTGTATGATATGAATTAATCTGCTGTCTGCTGCTTTTGCTGTCTTACTTCTGGTGAAAGTGCCTGTGTCAGTGTGAGGGGCTGAAAGAGAGAGACATGGCGGGCGCAAGTTTCCACAAGTGTCTTATACCTGTTAAGACAGATAGCAACAGGCAGCAGAGACAAATCTCTCTGTCTCCATCTCTGTCTCTGTCTCTCTCTCGCTCTCTCTCAGGTGCTGCAATGTCTGTGTTATGCTGCAGTCTCATCTCCGTGTCTGTGTGTCTCTCTGTTGGTGCATCTGGGGCATTTGAATGGTGGGAATATTTCATGTTGGGGAAGGATACATTTCAAAATCCACAGTTTTTATTAATTTTAAATGAGATTCTGTTTTTTTTTTCACACTGGGATAGCCCCATGTTATCAGCTCAATAACCCACTCCAGGGTGTGCAGTTATTGAGGATTAATGCACACCAGGGTGCTGTGAGGACACTTGGTCTCTGGCATCATGCCTCACTATGCACTCTGGTGTACATTAATCCTCAATAACTGCACACCCTGTAGAGGGTTATTGCATACTTCTAGCTCTGACCATAGCGCATTAATGTAGTCTCTCTTATTATTGTATAGGACTTTTCTATAGTCTTTTCTTAGATTATTCATAATTTTGTTAATATTAGAACTGGGGTATTCAGTATTAGTAATTGTTTATTCAGATTTTTTTTGCCAATCTGCATTCCTTATAATAATTTTTTTTTCCTTTTTTCATTATTAATATTAACTTTTTTAATACTATAATGGCATTTCTCCTTACTATATGTTGGAACCTCTCTATAATATTTTTTATCAGATTCCTTATTGAGGGTCATCATTATATCTCTGATGACTCCCTGTACCTCTAATAGTACAGTAAAGTCTTTTCTGTCTAACATCTCCCATCCAATGCAATTTTTCTTAATGACCTTTAAGGGTATACGTTTATCTTTATTCCCCATTATATTTTCCTCACTGTATACTTCCAGTTCTACTGTTGAGTGAGGGGATTCTGCCTTTAGTGTATCAAAAGACTTTTACAGTATCTAAGAGATTCTCTGTTTACCCATACTAGGTCTATAAAGGATAATCCATTCCCACCTACAAATGTGTAGTTACCCATAAAATCTCTATATGTTATTCCATTAAGCAGTAGTACGTTCTTGTTTTGTAAATAATCAAGCAGCTCCCTACCTCTTTTATTAGAGCTGTTGTCCCTCAATTCTCTCTATATATTAATCATTCAATGGGATTTGCTGAGAGACAGTTTTCTATGTCTTCAGAGATTCCTTGCAACTGGCCTACCCTCGTATTAAAATCACCTAATAAGATTATGTGCACTGTTGGATAATTTTCAATTACTGTAAATCATCCAGAACATTTCCCAGTTCTGTTAACCAAGCCTTATTTAGCTGATCACCGTGTTCAGGGCGTATATAACTATTAACCAAGATCAGTTCCTTTTTACTTATGAATGTTACCCTAACAATGAGGAAGCAGTCATTTTATTACAGATTTCCGAAGCTGAAATTTTTTTGTCCAGTTAACAAAATGTTACTAAATCCCCCACACACCTCCCATATTTTTTATACTTCATGGTATCTTTACTGTATGCCCTATATCCATTTAAGTAAACTGCTCCTTTGATCCAAGTTTCTTGTATACATATAAACTCAAAGGTATGTAGGTATTCTTCTAGTTCAGGATCTGCTCATTTATCCCCAATTCCAGATGTATTCCATGCCAAAAACCTAACTGTCTTACAAGTGTTACCCTGTGGCCCCCCTCCTTGTTCACAATATTTTATTTGTCACAGTTCTTCCTTGGCCAAAACTTTAAACCTATTTGCTGTTTCAATCAGGCTTTTCCATATAGTAGCTTTCTCTTTATTTTCATTCATTCTGTTCATCCCCTTGTTTTTTATTGGCATTTCTGTATAGGTGTAAATTGCCTTCTCATCCAACACAGCTTGTTTATTGATTATCTTTTCATATAAAGGTCCATCAGATAGCCATAGCAATAGTTGTCCATCTCTTTTCCACCCAACTGCTCTCTTAATCTCATGGCTATAGACATGCATATTCAGAAGTATGCTTAATGTGTCTACCAGTTTCTTTTTTAGATTCCCCTTGTCTTCCCCATTGATTTGCTTCAGGCAGCAAATTGTCAAAAGTACTTTATCCTCCTCTTTTCTGATTAATTTATTCTTACAGAATTCTGGGAAGAGGTTTTCCATAGTTAAAACCTCTCCCATTTCCATCCCCACTTTCCTTACTTCTTGTTTAGAAAATGGGCTTTTTATTTGTTGGGCTCTCATTGGCTAGTACCCCTGACAGGGGGGTACATTAACTTTCAATAGACGCCCAGCAAATAAAAAGTACCAGACCAAACCTGCATCATGCCCAGCCAAGTATCATTGTGCCCAGCCTGCTTCCTTAATGGTTGAAGCACTGGGCACACAATTCAAACTGCCACCATTTTTTTTAACAGTTAGCGAGTCAATAGGTCTCCTCCCCCCAACACCATTAAATAGCAGTCATTACACTTGCCAGTCACCTAATCTAATAAATGAAGAAAAAAATATTTGGAAATAAAAATCAGTTGTGGATCTTACAGCACACCACACTAATAACCAGTGCTGCTTCTAATGCCGCTCAGTAACCTCTGAAACCTTGGTAACATGGTCCTTTGACAGAAACCTAACAAATGTAATAGTGACCCTATTTAGACAACAAAAGAACATAAAAAAAACTCCAGTAGTTTCTTAGCAGTTGGCGACACAGAGTACAAACGCACTTAACAGTATCAGTCTCCCATCCCTGCTCTCGTGCTCGAGTCTCTAGATCAAATACCACCTGCCTGTTCTCCTTACCGAACAGCTCACACTCTACTATCTTCTCATCTTTCCCCTGCTGATAAAAAGAAAACAAAGTTGTTTAAATATTTTATAAAAAATGTACCTGTTCTCTCATCTTTTGCCTGATTTCAATACAGCACCACCCTTTCCTGGTTCCGGCAGGTGGGGGGGGGGATGCTAAAGTAGTGCTGTCAGCAAAAATAAAAACTCAACGAAATGCAGAACTCAACTTAACGCGAAGCAACGAAGCTGCAGCATGTCCCATCTTAAGAATAGCTACTGTACCTCCGGAAGCAATGTTTTTCCCACGACCCCCGCCAGTGATTCTCCACAATACAATTACTTACCTGGATGTGCTTTCCGTCTTATAGTTGAACATATAATCACTCCAGCATTAATGCAATAACATAGAGATGCAAGTCAGCAAAAACAAACAAACAAAAAAATGACCGCAGGCTGACGGGGGGGGGGGCACAGATTAGTTTCCAAAGTGAAACAATTCAGTCTGTGGACTGAGGGGAGAGAAGAACTTCTCAGTGGGGAAGCAATAGACTGCAGTGCCCTTTATTCCCAAATGTGCCAGTGGAGGGACTATTTTACATTAAAAACAACTTTGCTATCATTAATACAAATAATTCACTGTTCTCTTTGCACTTTTTATTTCTTAAATGAAAATATGAATGTTAGCCCATTTTCTAAGCGCAATAATACCCTCTGGGGTGGGCGGTATGGGCAATACTGGACCTTCCAGGGACTATAAGACCCTCTGCCTGCAGCGTCAGGCCTCATTACACCCCGGGCAGTCCGGTATTGCCCAATACCGCCCACCCTGTCAGGTATTATTGCTTGCATATTGGCTCTTATTGCTCTTGATAAGTAATACTGTTCTGTTACCAGTAAAACTAGTTCTGAATTGGCTATTGGCCTTATCGCACTTATATGATCCTTAGCATGTCTATAGCCATCAAGTAAGTCATACAGAATGTTATGTATCATTTTGTTTAATCTTCCCTCAGAGTCCCCTGGAATACACACCATATTATATAAAGGGATTACATAATCAGATTGCAGTGTTTTGTTTAGAAAGTTACCAGAGTTACTACTGTATTCCTCTTCTTTTTGTAATTTTTTTTTATCAGGCCTGTTGTTCTTCTCTCTATCCTCACCCTTATTGTTTTGTTCTACTGCTTGTTCACCAATCAGCTTTCTACCTTCTGCTTATTTTTCTTTTAAAGCCTGCTTCTTTCTTTCAGCTTCCTTTCTGGCCCTTACATCCTTCTTATCTATATTCCCAGTTTCAATCTTTCTTTGTGCAGTAGTCAACTTAGCTTTAATAGGGTTTCTTGTAAATAAATCTCCCTTTTCTAACTCTCCCTTTCCACATCCCGTGGTATTTTTCTGTTTTTAATGGATGTTCATCTGCTTCTTTTTAATTATTTTGATATTAACCCTCTCTTCTTTTATTCCCAATTGCTCAGCTACTTCTGTATCTATATCTGTTTAGTCTTATCTCCTCTCTTGTCTCTAGACATAGATTTGGTCTCCTTCTTTTCCCTTTGCTCCTTAGCATTTTTTGGTGTCTGTGATTTTTTTAGATATTTCTTGTTCCTTCTCCTTATTCCATAACTCTTGACATGTAATTTTCCATTCCTTACGTATACTATCGTCTCGATTTTCTATGTCTGGTAACATAATACATTCTGCCTCTTGCTCCAATGGATCTTCCATGCTAATTATTGTTTCACACATTTTCTCACACATTTTCCTTGCTCCTGAGTTATGCATCTGTTCCTCTGTTTTTAACGCATTCCCACCTTTTTCCACACCCTCTTTATATTTCTTCCTCATCCATTCCCCTTCTTGTATATGGCTATCATACTTCTCATCATAAGCTTCCTTTTGTTTATTTTTATCCACATTCTCTAACCTAATTCTATTTTCCAGGTGTATTCCTTTAACAAAGGATAACTCTTGCTTGATTTCTACTAATGTTCTATACAGAAGTACGTTAGCATTAAAATTATCCTTAAGGGATAATGCTACTTCTCTTGCTACCCCTTCTACCTCATAAGATCTAATACTTTCTGGGCTCAAAGTCCAAGAGGAATCACTTGCAATTCCTATTTTTCCTTGTTCTTCCTTATTTGGGTCAATTAATATATCCTGGCCTGTATTTTGGTTAATTCCACTTCTTGTAACTGCTGGCATCTCAGTAGTTCAGTTTATCTCAATTTATGCAGAACTTACACAAAATGTATACAAAGAAAAAGACTCTCAGCTATCACAGCTATTTAACAGTAATTTACACTAATAAACAACATAGTACATTTTAAATCTAGCAAGGCTCTAACTTTATATATAATCCCAGAAATATATTGGGTAAACTGGTCAATTATCTAGCAACACTTCTGTAATTAATCAAAGGTAATAAAAAAAATGAAGACATACAGGCTGGCCCTTCGGCACAGCTGTTGGATTTCCACTTACAAAGCCGGTGACCCGGGTTCAGGAATGGACCTTGGTTGTCAGAGGGCCAGCTGGGGGAGAAGGATTGAGCATCCCCAGGACTGCACTCCTTCTTGGGGGGGAGGGTTTGGGATGTTACTGGTGCTCGGCAACCTCTTGCAGATGCTGGTGGCGCCACAGCAATCAGTGCCAGCATTGAACTACGGGGGCAGGACAGACACTGACATCATTGCATGCTCCTGTTCCCTGCCTAAGGGGGAAAAATCCTGCCTGCCCACTGCCTCACTGCCATCAGTTCCCCAGGCCAAATCCCACCCTATCCCCTTGCCCATGGCACCCTTCAGGGGAGCCAGGTGCCAAGGCCCCACTCTGGAGGGCAAGCCAGTGGGTTCTGGAAGAAGTGGCTAAATATGAGGAAAGTTGCAGTCAAGGGTTCTGTGACTGGGTGGATGGCCCGGTAGTGGAAGGGGACACATAAATACTAAATAAAAAAAAATGAAGACATACAATTATCCAGTATGAAATCACCAGTTAACGGGTTTAGGTTATATCTGGTTAATATCTGATTAGTATAGGCCAAGAAACCCGATATCTTTATCATGAAAAACACACAAATCACATTTCTGTGTAAAACACTCAAGTCTTATTTCTGTATGAAATACAGATCCTCATACAGCTTACAAAAGAGAGCAGCCAATAAATAATAACTGTAGTTATGGTCTCTTAATAATTCACTAATACTAATAATACTAATAATCCTTAGTAAAATAAGTATCAACATAAAATCAATATAAGCTAAAGTGCAATAGTGTGCAAAATATGGCAACAATTAAAGCTTAAAGCAGCAGTACTAGATAATCAGAACATGATTATCAAAATTCAATGTTTTGGCTAGAAGCATGCAGCCATAATTTGGGTTTCCGTATCTTTAAATATTTTTTGCAGCAAACTTTACTTTTTAGATATTGAAAATGTATTTCCATTGTTATGGATCCACAGTAAATATGGCTGTTGCCTAATTTGCAGCTGAACTCTGCACTCACGTTGTATCATGTCATTTGTTTACTTCTATGGGACTCTGACCAGTACATTCCCACTGTCCCTGTGTAGTGCTGTGAGTCTTGCACATGTGCAGTTTGCAGCACATGGTCCCAATTCAACATGGCAGGTGGGAGAAATGTAAATAAAAGCAAAGAAAAATGGAGCAAATTACAGGTTGATAGTACACCAAAAACAAGAAAGATTACCAAATAAGTGCTCAACTATGCACATGAAACAAACTGTTGCAAAGATCCAATTTTTTTTGTCTAGTACTGCTGCTTTAAATAGAATGGCTTAAAGTGCAATATAAAAACAATATATAAAACAAGTGTTTGTCAATGCCGAATGTCTGCTTGCTGGCACTGGCATTGGTAGTGTAGAAGTTACAGAGCTCCATAATAGGAATGGCAGCGAAGTACTGAACTGAAGCCAACCCCACCACCACCCTGCAGAGCGTGACAGGCATTAGGGTGTGCCTTTGGGTCATCAGGCATAATGACCATGCCATTTCACCACACCCTACCCTGCAGACACTGTCAAGTGTCACGGTGTGGCTTGGGGTCTTTGGCTCCTTATGCGCACTCCCATTCCATCAGGAACACGGTGAGATGGGTGCGTATAGGAGAATTGGGTGAAGTTTGGGGCCCGAAGAGTCCAAGGTACACCTTGATGCCTCTCACTGGCTGCAGGGTGTGGGTGGGGTGGAATGGTATGAGCATGACAGGCAAGAATCTCAAGTCATACCCCTGATGCCTGTCATACTCTACAGGGTGGGCGTTATGGTCGAAACCCTAATGCCTCAGGCATTCGTTGAGTATTTTCACTCCAAATTTTCAACATGGTTTTTTGTGACCCCAACCTCATGAACAGTGGCAATATCAGTTTGTTAGCTGAAAACTGCTTTTGCACAGCGACTATGGCATTTGGCACCACAGGTGCAAAAACACATTCTGAACAGGATGTGAAAAATGACAGCGGTACTGTTCATGGGGAGGTGTAAAAAGTGACAATGTTGAAAATCTGCTATGAAAAATCTTAGAAAAACTGGTGAAGTCACAAGCATGTGTAGAAACTGTGCAACGCACATCCGTGATGTAACTAGTTGGGGATTTTTTCACAGCAGATTGTTAACACAGGCATTTTGGGACCTCCGATCATGAACAGTGTCAGCGTGATTTTCTTTATCTGTCCCTAACAATGATTTCCCACAGCGACCATGCATCTCTGCACTGAAAGTGTGAAAACACATTTTGGCCATATTGTGGAAAATGACAGCTGTACTGTTCATAAGGAGGTGTGGAAAAATGCCACTGGTGAAAATCTGGACTGAAAATATTACAAATTCATGAACCTACGAGGGTGCGTGGAAACTGCACAATGCTCACTCATAACACAGTCATTTTATGGAGTTTTGTCACCAAATTTTCAACATAGCCATTTTAAGATCTCTGCTCATGACCAGTGTCACTGTGATTTTCTTAATCTGTCCCAAACATTGTTTTTGCACACCGACTGTACCATTGTGCACTACATGTGCGGAAACACATTTGAGGCGAGAGGTGAAAAATGGTAGCTGCACTGCTCATGAGGAAGTGCGGTAAAATGGCACTGTTGAAAATCTGGTGTGCAAATATTACAAATTCGCAAACTTGCCAGCGTGCGTAGGAACTGCGCAACGTACGCTCCTAAAACAGTCATTTTGGGGAATTTTTTCACCAAATTTCAAAATAGCCATTTTAACACCTCTGCTTATGACCAGTGTCACTTTGTAATTTTCTTTAACGTGTCCCATACATTGATTTTCGCATAATCGACCGCGCCATTGTGGCGCTACACGGGTGGAAACACGCTAGGGGATGTGAAAATGACAACCGTACTGCTCATAAGGAGGTGTATAAAATGGCAATGTTGAAAATCTGGAGTGAAAATATTGAAAATTTGCGAATTTACTAGCGTGAATAGGAACTCTGCAACGCACGCTCGTAAAACAGTCATTTTTAGGAATGTTTTCACCAAATTTTTAAAATTGCCATTTTAAGACCTCTGCTCATGAACAGTGTCACTGTGATTTTATTAATGTCTCCCAAACATTGATTTCGCACACCGACTGTGCCATTGTGCACTTCATGGGCGGAAACATGTTTTGGGTGAGATGTGAAAAATTACAGCTGTACTGCTCATAAGAAGGTATGGTAAAATGGCAATGTTGAAAATCTAGAGTGAAAATATTAAAATTTTGAAAACTTACGAGTGTGCGTAGGAACTGCACAACGCACGCCCGTAAAACAGTCATTTTTAGGAATTTTCTCACCAAATTTTCAACATAGCCATTTTAAGACCTCTGCTCATGAACAGTGTCACTGTGATTTTCTTAATGTGTCCCGTAAATTGATTTCGCACACCAACTGCGCCATTGTGCGCTACATGGGCAGAAACACATTTTGGGTGAGATGTGAAAAATGACAGCTGTACTGCTCATAAGAAGGTGTGGTAAAATGGCAATGTTGAAAATCAGGAGGAAATATTGAAAATTCACGAACTTATGAGCTGCATAGAACTGCGCAATGCATGCTCAGAAAGTCATTTTAGGAATTTTCCACCAAATTTTCAAAACAGGCTTTTGAGAGGCCCACCTTATGAACACTGGCAGTGTCATTTCATTAATCATTCCAGAAAGGTGATTTCGCACAGTGGCTGCGAAATCACCGTTTGGGCCCAAGTAACGCCATGACAGTGACAGCATTCATGAGAAGGGGTTCCAAAAACCCCATGTTGAAAATTTGGTGCAATAATTCCTAAAAAATGTGTGAGATATGCAATAAAGTTGAAAAAACCCTATCTATTCCATTATACAGCTTACCGGCATTTCCTCAGTTCGCGGTCGGCTTTGAAGAGTGCAGACATGTTCGCGTCCACTGAAGATTGTCGGCCAGAGCTCTGGAGGTAAATATGGGGTGGGGGGTGTGGGAGGCAGGGTACCCAGTGGGTGGGTGCAGGTTGTGGGAGGTGGGCAGGAGAAGCACCGAGGACAGTTTTTTATTTGCAGGTGTAATTCTCTTTATTGAGATGACGAGGATGTTTGCCACGCTGGGGTGGGCTCATGTGCAGCAGCTGAAAGGCTGTTTGGGGGCTGGAGCTATGGGGATTGGGCACCCCTGTCGTGGTATAGCTCATTTTGCCACGCTTGGGGTGGGCTCCAGCGTGGCATCTGGATGCTGGGAGAGACAGGAGCCGACGGGATTGGGCACCCCATCGGCGACAGCATGAGGGGAGAGAGACAGTGGAGCCGATGGGGATTGGGCACCCCATCAGCCATAAATATTTTGCCATGCTGGGGTGGGCCTCTGTGCATGGCACCTGAATGCTTTGAAGTGGAGCCGACTTGGGATTGGGCACCCCTGTCGGCTGTATGTGTGGGGAGGGGAAGGCACCTGAGCACACAGTGCGTGCGGCACCACGCCTGTGTGTGTGTGGGGGAGATCTGCTCACCAAGCGCTCTCCCTTTCAACTGTATGCCACTGCATTTTCAGCTGTCATAGACAGCTGGAGCAGTGATTGGTGCTCTGCGACCGTGCCTGCAAACACACTGACTGAATTGGAAGAAGCTGACACACCTCTGGAAAACTCGTATGATGGCACTATGTTTCTTGCACATGCATACAAGCAAACATAAAAAGGCAACTCATTATATTGTATAGTCCAAAACTCTTCTTTACCATATTTCTGCTTATCTTCCCTTTTGTATCTTGATATGTTTCTCTATATGTTTTAACACTCAATAACAGTTAATAAAAAATCAGGTATAATAAATCTCTACACTCTTTTTGGGATTCTTGGTTTACATGACTGCTATTTTTTTACAAATGTTTCAGCTAGTTATTTTCTCCAGACTTGGATAACAATGAACTATGCCACATTAAAAGCCCTTCATTTGTAGTCTTCAGACTCCAATCCAGTCCAGTCCTTTCACCCCATAAAGTATTTTCTTTCTTTTCTTGGTCCAATAACACAGCTTGAATACTTGACTACTTGAAAGAAATGTGATGCTTCGTTATTTCTTCCTGCAGTCGTCACTATGATTATCGTCTCCTGAGGTTATCTCATGGGCTCCAATATAAATACCCCTGGTGCAGCCAATGAACTTGCTGGAAAATGACTAGTGCAGTAGCTCAGTAGATTACAATAGTTATACCACACCAGGGTCTTTAGACTCATGCATACACACTCAGTGTTTTGCTTGATGTTGTAGTTTTTTGTTATACAAGCAACTTTCTTTTTCATTCAGCATGCATGTGTGAGGTCAGTAATGGCGAATCTGACTTCTGTCATCTAGTGAAGTTATTTAGTTTGAGTTTATGTAGTCCATCCAGTTACTGGTAACTCACTAATCCTTCTAGTCAGTCCATGGGTCCACTTCATAGAGGCTGTTGTATGTGACCCTCAGGCAGTCCATGTAGTAGCCCTCCACAGATTTCAGATGTGCAAGGGATAGATGCCATGGCAAAAACGATGCATTCAGTGAATATCATTTTGCAGAACTACAGAATGAAGCACTCCCACCACCAAATGGACTGCTGATATCAAGTAGAAAATGAAGCAAATTAACGCAGGATACTACTTAGTGGTATAGTTTTCTCACCACACTAATGTAAAACAGAAAACAGTGCTATACAGAGGAATATGCTACAAGATACAACAGCAAGCATGTTTCTCATATAGCAATGTCCAAGTGAAGTCCTTATTTTCAGGAATGGTGAAAACAAATATCCAAAATTAAAGAACACTGTCCACAACAGCCTAGGAAAGAAACACAATTGCATAGTCCAAATTGTAGGTGCAGCTGTCTACAACAAAAAGACAAAGAAGAATAAACAAAGCACACCTAACAACAGGAATAATCACCTTAAAATTTCATAATGAAGCCCAATTAAGAGGTAGAGTGCTTTGAAGAAAAACAAACACAGTGCCAGACAAATCCTCCCAAATCAGTGCAGAGCCAGTTCCACTTTATTATGAAATCCACTGTCTCTTCTTTATGGGGAGTCAATCTCCGGCCCCCCATGGTGCTTTAGTTCTTCCAGATATGAAATGTCAGGCCTTGTCATGGACAAATCTGTAATCCTGTCAGTAGATACAAAACTAAAACTGTTAACCAGAGGTATGGGGATACCACAGTTCTGCAAAACAAGGGAAAGCAGTGCCAAAGCAACTTTCAAAGGATACAGCCACGGAAGAGGAGAAAGTAGAGAAAGATATGTTAATGGAACTCTCAGTAGGCCAGTGGAGAAAAGCAGAGGCATAGAAGGCAG
This sequence comes from Neoceratodus forsteri, assembly GCA_016271365.2. NCBI lineage: Eukaryota > Metazoa > Chordata > Ceratodontiformes > Ceratodontidae > Neoceratodus > Neoceratodus forsteri. The sequence goes on from CM057453.1 coordinate 88,247,097, forward strand.
AAGAAGAGGGGAAGCATGAGAGTAGGAGGAGGGGCAGGGAAAAACAGTACAGCATAGAATGAGGAAGCACAAGAGGAAGAGGAGAAGAAGGGAAAGGGGAAATCATGTGCATGGGAGGTATTGGACACCAGAAAGGAGATGGGGCAGGGGAAAATACAGCACATACATGAGATGAAGAGGCAGAAAAAAGGATGAGGGGACTGGGAAGTATGTGCTCTAGAAGTGGGTGAAGGGAAAAAACTTTGCACTTCACATAGCACTAATTGGATCTATGATGCCGGTTCAACAACTATTTTGTTGACCGACATCACTGTGATGGATTTATGTCTACCGCAAGTTGCGGTTGACATAAATCCAAATGGAAACCCAGTTCTTTTTCTATTTAGACTTTGCCTCCTCAACAATCTTCTACATGCAGGGGTTTTGCCTCACACCTTTAATCTCACAGATTATCAACTTAAGTCAGAGTTGATTTGAGGAGGGATGCAGGACCAGGGGACAGAGTGCCGGGGTTTCGGGAGGACTTTTACAGTGAACTGTTGAAGTTGACAGCATTGACATGTTTGCTGTAGTAGTGTCACCATACAGGGGGCATACCACACTTTGCATAGTGCATAGCTTCATGTAGTGATATGTTTTGCAAAGTTCACACTATGCTCCTATAAGGAGTGCAAGATTCATAGTTTATGAAATGAAAAGCTACATGAAATGTGCTGATTAGCACACTTCACAGCTATTTTTGGTGAATATTAAGCAAATTTTAGCTTAGTGTGTAGTGGCCAAATTGTCTATACTATGCGAAGTGCGTAGTGGACCACTTCACACAAATTTCATGAGCAAATCTGAAATTCGCAGCAGACCTAATGTGCACAAGAGGGGGTCTAGGAAGAAGGGGCAGGGGAATCTTATGCACAAGAGCAGAAAGAACTAGAAGAGCTTAAAAATGTCAAGTGCAACACAGGGAACTGATGACGTCTATGAAACTAGGGAGTGGAGGTCATCAAAGAAAGCTCAGCTGACACTGAAGAACATGCCAACAAAGTGCAGCTGGTGCTGCTGCTGCGAAGCTGACACATGAAAAAACTCAGGACCAGCACATAGGAAACTGAAACTAGTTTTTGAATCATGCAAAAATGTATTTGTGAAACACAGCTGAGAGTAGTAGCAAACATTTCCCCAGGTTCTTCTGCTGCTCTCAGCTGTGTGTGGCAAATACATTTTTGCACTGTTTGCAAACTGTCTCCACATTAGCTGTTCCTGTGCTTTTATGCATCAAAGGAAGACACAGTAAAATTCAAAAAGAGAAAACTTGAATAGGAGTTACTCAGTGAAGGATTTAAGCAATAAAGCATGACAGGGTGTTGATGGTACTAGGTTTCCCCCACAGGCAGGGGCATTGTGAGGCATGAGGTGAAGCCAGGTGCCTTCAGCCCCTGACCGTTGGGGAATCGTAGTACCACCAATGTCCCCAGAATGCCTTATTGCTTATATAAAATGGGACCATAGTCAGCTGTTAAAAAACAAACACTCTGCAAGGGAAAATTCCAAGGTTCAGTCGCACCAAACTTCAATCTCATTGGTCCAAAGGGGGTTTCGGGTTGCCCAGGTTTACAGCTTACTTATGGGCCTTCCATGCTTCACAGACTACTAAATGGTTTTGCAAATTGTCACGTCAAACATGCCTCTGGATAGAAATGGAATCATTGCTCAATACAGGGAATTGCCCTACCGTCTTTATTTACAACCCTCTTCCTTCAAACTTAAGATGGCACCCTACTATCTTCTCCTCAGTTTATTACTGGAAACAATTACATAAAAAAACTAAAACTGAATCCAACTCCTTTAATTTATATTCCTGTTTGGGCAATCAAAACATATCCCTTGAAAAATACCCTATTTTCTGTCGTTCATGGCAAAATAATGGCATAACCTTTCTGGGGGATATTTTGGGAAAGAATACCTTCACCTTCAAATCCTTTAACAAGCTTTGAGCTCAATGGGATCTTCCAAAACAAGATTTTTGGAAGTATTTACAGTTACACACCGCTTGTAATATTTTTTTCAAATATTCTCATATACAGGACTTATACGACCATTATGTTTCTTAATGGATCAGTACTGCCTCAGATTTAACTAGTGTCATTTACAAAGATATCAGAAACACTTTACTGGATCAAGCTCTGAAAACCAAAAGTAAATGGATCCAAATTCTAAACTATGATATATCTGAATTACAATGGAGTAAGTGCTGCCTTCTTACTCACAAAACATTTAAAGATATACATAGCTCTTTAATTCAAACAAAAATTTTACACTTATGGTACAGAACACCTTCAGTTCTTCACAGTATGGGCTTGCTTAACACTAATAATTGTTGGCGCTGCAATAAACCACACGGAGATCTACCTCACATTTTATGGAATTGTGACCCTATACTTAAACTCTGGTCTAAGGTACATCAATTTGCTTCTAAAGTACTTGGTCACAATATTTCTTTTGATCCCAAATTATTTTTACTTGGAATTTCAACTTCTACTAACATCTCCCTCTCTCGGTCCCAAAATAAATAGCTTAACCTGCTTTCTCTTCAAGTTAAGAGACTTATACTGATGTCCGGGAGAACCACTAATATTCCTTCTGTTTCTGATAGTCTCAAAAATCTTTCACGGTATGCCTCTTTGGAATGTATCACCTATTCTGCTCACAACTGACTAAAAGAATATGACAAATGTTGGCAGGACTATTTTAATTACCTCAATAACACTCATTTAATGGACCATTAAGGAAACTTTTACAATATTCTTACATTATTTCCAACAAATATTCTTTTTTTTTCTAGAATTGATGTTTGTCTTTTTTACTTAGGAATCTTAAGTTTTTTCTGAGATTCTTACCTTATAATTATTCCCTTTTGGTAGGATTTTAAGTTTACTTCTCCTTAAGTCTTAACCAGTAAGCAAACTATCATATCTCAGTATTATAGATTGGTTGATGCATAACAACTTTCTCTTATCCATTACAAAAGGTGTCATTTTTAAATAGCTATGATTACATAGTTTCTAAGATATATCTGATAAATATTTGCCAACTGGATTAGGATAAGATAATGATAATTTATTGTTTGTATGCTTCTTGCACTTACCATAATTGTCATACTTGATATTGACTTACTATCCTGCCTGTAATGGGAAGTCTGTTTGTATCATTTAAAATCATGAATAAAAAGATAAAGTGAAAAAACAAACACTCTAAAAGTTTTTAAAGCCACAAAAAACGTAATAAAATGTTGCTAAATAATGTCAAATATTCTGTCCACAGATGTTTTTCACCTGTCAGCCATCTGTCTTTCTTGACCTTCAGTACATTGTGTGATTGTTTACCTTGGAATAGAATAATTTAAAGCTCTGCATTAATCCAGTAGTAGAATCCCCCCACCCCCACACACACGGAATGGTAATATGGAATACATTTTTCAGAGTTCCACAGGCATACACACACACACAGACACAAATACAGTCCTCAAGTGGAACCAGATTCTCAATTTTATCTGTTGCCAGGTAAGGTGCAGGGAGTTCTCTGAGAAACTGGTAGGGATAGGAGGGGAATTTTTCATGGTCATAAAAGAAACACCAGCAATGGAAACTCTAAATAGTACTTGATTTTTACATTTGTGTATGTGTGTAAGGAGAAGCTCTTAAGTGAAAATAACATTAAATTATTTGCTTACCTTTTTAATTTGATGAACTTTCATTTTTAGGGCCTAGTTGAGGTTTTTTATATATGGGTAAAGGTTGCAGCCAAGTTTGTGATGGAAGTTAGGAAGAAAGTGGCGTAAGAATTCTGTGAGTTGCCCTGGTTGGCAGTGCCTCTTTTTTAGCCATTGGCAGTGCTCTCTTACTGCCATAGCCAGAATCAAGTTTCAGCCAATTAGGACACAATGATTTCCTTGCCCATTTTATATATCTCAAGCACAGCTTTGCTACTAGCATAAGCAAGAGCTCTTTGTGACTGGCAGCAAGCCATGACTGTCAGGGGACAGGAGTGGGAAGCCTCTGCTGAGGCAGAACACAGGAGTTGGGTGTCTCAGCTGTTCCAGGAGGCAAATATGGTGCATCTCAACCTGAATGGTCAAAAACCAGAAGGAGGATAAAATCAGGCAATATTCCACAAAGGTTGCCCTTTAAATAATATAATAAAAAAGTAAAAAGAAGACAGGCATCCTGGACTAAAAAGGGGGAAAGGGGTACAGTTGCAGCAAGGAAAACAGAAAGCATAAGGGAATAGGAAACTAGTTCCAAATGAGCTAGAGTATAGCTACAATCAGTTACCAAGAGTAGAGTTTCATTAGCAAGCTGCATGTGAGCAACATTTTTTCTGCAAATGCAGAGAAACAGTGGCTGAGACTAGCCTTTAAGGGGATATGTCATACTTTTCAATGGCATGTTTCTGCACAGGAATTTTCCACAGCTGCATTTTTTTCCACAGTCTGCAGTTGCAGACTTTTTGTGTATGTGACGCAGTGCAATTACCCCCTATTGTTTAATAACTGCATATATTTTGAGGACTTGTGCATTTTTTTCCACCTACAAAGTGTTTTGTGAATCCTGACCAGAGCTGGTAGCCCCAAGTGAGTGCTACTGAAGCATGCAACATAAACATCCCAGGAAGAAACACAACCAACGGTTATAGAATGCCACTGTGGTACATGGTTCTGCTGGTACTGGTGGAGCTGCTGTGGTCCCAGTTGTGGGACAGGCTGCTAGTCTCACTGTGAGTACTTTCTGCTGCATCTATGGCAAGACTCTCAAAGTCTGCTGCTCTAATTAATATGGATCACCTGTTGTTCTGGCTGCTGAGCCTTTTCCTCAGCTGCGGATCCGCACTTGCACATTTTCCACAGCTGCAGAAGTCTGTAACTTGTCTTATTTGTAATTTTCTACACGTGCAGACATTTTCTTTGTGAATATGCCACAAATGAATTTCCACACTGCTGCAAGTCATTTTTCCACAACTGCAGAATTTTTGGCACTGTTTGAGAATCCAGCCCTGGTTCTTAGTCAACTAATGTGGGAAAGGCTGCACATACTTCTTAACCTCTCAACATTAAAATTCATAGCACTGACTGTCAAAAATCAGAGAAAATGGTCAAAATGTGTAACACTTTCTTATATTAAAGAAACACATGTCTTTAGATAGTGGGACCCATATATAGTATTCAGTGTTAAGGAATGTTTCAGTCTAGTAATGTCAATGATATAGTAGTTTGTGTGTACAGAAATAGCTCTAACATTATTTTTTTTATTTGTCTTTATTCATTTTCATAATCAACAAACATACACATTCTTTGATTTGAGGTATAGGATACAATACATAGGTGGTTATGGTATGTAATATTTAGCCCTACATTCATTGTCACAATACTATGGGGGAAATACAATGTCTCTGTAAGTGTCCATTTGATGAGACAAAATAAGCCATTGCATCAAGACCATGGATGAACAATCCAGAAATGATTATCTGTGAGTCCAGAGAAGCCCTCCTATGAAGATGGATTTATGTCAGAGACTGAGCCCTGGAGTCCATGATATAGTAATAAACTGTGAACTAATCCCTCTCATACAGTGTAGATGCATCCTCATTTATCTCCCAGGCATCCCTTTACTTGCTCTTTTACTTAAGTAGAGTTGAAAATATAACACAAGTGATCAAAAACCCATTATAAATCCTAACACTGAGATTTATAGTTTTTAAACTCTGTTTCACCACCAGATGGCAGCAAAATTGCCATTCTTATTAAATTCACACATAGTTGTGTCGCAGTAACTTTTAACTTATAAACATCCCAGTAAAGGATGAAAAGTTAAGTAAATCTAACACCATGCACCGGCAACTGTGAGTTTTATAAATGTCAGTAGCACTTTAAATATCGCTACCTGTAGCCGGCTAGAAGCTACTGGCCTCCATCAATATTGAACTGATTCCTAAAGTGAGGAGAAAGTGTTCAAGTCCCAGCATCTTCTTCCTCCAGATCTGCTGACTGTAGGGGGAGGGTAGTGAAGTCTTTGCAGATACTCTCCAGCTTGCGACCTGCATTGGCAGGGTCATAATAGAGGAAGGTTTTACCGGCATAGATATTTTTGAGTCTGACATGCATTTGGAGGGCATGATTAATACCTAGCTCCCGCAGTCTAGCCCTTACTGCATCAAAGCCATGATGCCTCATCCACGTAGCATAGCTGAAGTCAGGAAAACAATGAAGAACAGCTCCATCTGGTAAGGTGAAGGAACCTGCCGATTTGGCATTTAGCAGTATTAAATCTCGGACGTGCACTCCAGTTGTCAAGACCAGGAATGCCTGGGGGGAATCTGAATTGTTGGGTTTTCATCAGGACATGATTCAGTATGCCCATAGAATGATGTGCTCCACTTACAAGTGAACTAGATCTGAAATAAGCTGTTGGATGAAACTGATAGGGTCAGCTCCTTCTTGACCCTCAGGTATTCCCTGAAATCAAAGGCTACAAGCCCGAGTGCCGTTCTCCAAGTATTCCAGTCTGGTTTGAAGTAACTTATTTTCTTTTGATACACCATCCACTACCATAGTAGCTTTATTCACCATATTTGTATGTGTTGAATGCTCAATTTCAAAGGCAGTAACTTTAATTTTAACTTGGGTTAACATGGTATTGTATGTTTCCAGTTTTTTATCAAGTTGTTGTACAGCCTGCAGGATAGCATGCACTGTGATCTCTAGATACCCGGACTTCCCACCCAACAGCGTGCTGCCTGAGGTTCCACTTGTAGATGTGCAGGTACTTTTCACCTTTCTGAGTCTTTCACAGCATCCTGTTTAGATCTCCCCATGGTTGGATCAGTTTGAAAATTCTGCTATATAGTCCAGAGAGCAGCAGCTTTCTAGCGATGTAGTTTGTTTGGTTCAGGAAGTGCATAAATTATGGATTTTGATCTTTTATAGTTATCAGTGCTGGGAGCTATCTGAGGCAAATCTCCTCCTGTTGATTGCTGGTCACACCCCCCAGCTCTAACATTATTAGGAACATCAGTAAACCTTTGCAGAGCAAGTGTAAATTTGAGTGTAAAAATCATTGCGCTACTAAAAATTCATAGCAGCTGAGAGCATGTGGCTGCACCTGGTGAATGTGATATGTTGGAGGAAGCTTTTACCAGAGCAAAGGCAGCGCAGGTAATTTACCCAGTTCTTGGGGAAAATTGTCAGTGCTTAGTCCACATAAGAGAAGGAGTAGTTAAAAAAAATAAACCACATCTTGGCAGATGTGGGAGGGTGTGGGCACAGAAGGAGGCTCAGACACAGTTTGTATAGTGTAACACACCTCAGTGTGGTTTGGTTTTTCAGTGTGGTTAGGATTATTCAAAATAAAAGAAAACAAACAAAATGTCAAACAGACTTAGGTCATATCACCTTAGTGGAGTACTTCAGCTGACCACTTTCTGAGGTTCATTGTCAAATCTGTCCCTACCTCTATTTTCAGCCTTGAAAGCTCTGCCTCTCCTACCATCAGGAGGGGAATGAGATCCTTCATCTGCTGTGTCAGCAAGTTTCTGAACAACTCTGGAATGAATCCAACTTCCCTTCCCCTAGTGGGCCTTTTTGTCCCCCTCACCTGTGGTCTCCTGATCCTCAACTTAACATAAAACATTAAATAGCTGTTGTACAGAAAGGAAATCTGGGATAGTTATAGATTAAATTCATCACAGTACCATATGACATCATATCAGACAGGGCTACTTCTGCACAGATAGGTGTACTACTTTGCCATAAAGACAATTAATGCATAATTAAATCTGGGGCTAGTCCCACCTTCAAGCATGCCTCTTCGGATAAAGCCAACTCACCTGCCTGTCACATAAATATGGCCATACTGATACTAATGATGCCCTAAGTCATCACTCTGGAAGAACACTGCTAGCATTTGCTTCTTACCCAGGGAAGAGAAACGTACTTCACCATTTGTTTTATAAAAGTAACAGGCTCTTGTACTAACTTCCCAAATTCAGGATGTCCATTTTCTGCTGGCAGAACTGTACATAGAGTGTAGCAGTAAAACTACAAAGTATAAAATGAAATGAAAACAATGATGTGAAAACAGAAGGTTCTCTTTTCCCTTTGTAATGCAGGCCCAAAAGCAGGCCCATTTCATCCTGTCAGTGTGTATCTCTGAGCCTAAAAGGCTCTGTATAGGAATAGTCCAGTTTTTATGATTATTTACATACTGCTTAGCTGGTAGCAATGCAAGTGTAAGAACAAGAGTGTTAACAGACATGAAAAGATGTCCTAGTAATTTTCAGGCTGTTATACACATGTAAAGCACCATTTCTCATGCAGATAGCAATCATTGTGAGTCCTGTAACTTACATGCTGGCTATATTTAAGTATTTTAACACATCCTGCCCTGCAGAACAATAGCAGACTAATATTTTAAGGTACCTGTGTGCTGTGTTTTGGGAGGGGGGCACTATGATCAGCACCAGAATAGAAAAGAATACAGTAAAGGAAAGCAGAAATAAAAGAAGGATAGGAAGCTTTGTGACAGTGGGTGGCCATCCCACAGACAGAAGGAAGCAATGAAGAAAGGACAAAACAGAACCATTGCAACGGACTTAAGAAAACTGGTATTTCTTTGCGTTTTATTTATTTCTTTTCAATGTACATTTTCTTTATTTCTGTTTATTTCTCTGGGATGTCCCTTGTTAAAGTGTATCTGAAAAAAGACCTTGCTGTAGCAGCACTGCTGTCACTAACATCCCCTTCAGGGCTAGACAAGGCCTCACTCTGTCACAGCAGACAATATAAAATATAGGTTAAAGTGTTTGCAAAGGTGGTTGGTTCTCTGGTGCATTGTATTCTTTGCAACATGTTTACTTTCTTCACAGAGAGTGAGAAAGGATATGCTTGTGAACAATGCAGGTTATTTGCATTCCTCAAGAACAAAGTGAATAATCTCCATTGGCAATGCTGCAGGACATCAGAGAGAGGAGAGGTGTTTTGATAGCCTACTGGGGGAAGAGATTTCACAGCAGGGAGAAAACATAGGAGATGACAGCAAGGTTGTGTAGACAAGTAGAAATGGAGAGTGGGTCACAGAGAGGATGAGGAGGTTAAAGAGTTATGGTCAACCTACACTAGTGAATCCTCTTTGACCCATCCAGCAGATTTTCACCTTTGACAAAGCCTGGCAGTGACAGGCAGGAGAAGAGGTTTGGCAACTGGACAATCAAGCACCAAGAGACATAGGGGCCAATTCACAAAGCCCCCCTTGAATGGCACAAGGGACTTGCACTACAAGGATTGGTGCAAGGTGTGGTTTACACCAAAAGATGCATCGCAAGCAATTTACAAGAGTTGCCTTCATCAAATGCAGGCTCCATGCACCAAGGGGGCTTGTGCTGTCTTGTGGCACAAAATGGGTTGCAACATGGTGCTAGAGGGCTTTCGGCAGATGCAGGCTGTCATATCCCGTAAATCAGGATTCACGAATCCCTCCCAGGGAGGTAATTTGTAAGTAGCATTAGACCAGCCAGGGCTGGTCTAAGGGTACTTAGAATAGTCCTCTGGGAAGGTTGTGAGCCATGTGCCAGTGTGCCATGGTCCCCCCATCCCAAACACTATTGTAGGATTAAAGTCATGTCCCTGGAGGTCTAGCAGCCCTCCTCAGCCCTGATCTCCCTTATTAAAAAAACAACAACCCTGGTAGTCTAGCAGACCCCCCCAGCCCCAATACCCATTTATTAAAAAAACAATGTCCCTGGTCGTCTAGTGGATCCCCACCCTAATCCCAGTTTATTTAAAAAATAATGACCCTGGTGGTCTAGCAGACCCCTTCTCTATCCCCGATCTGCCCATAAACTTTACAGAGATCTTAAACTGGTGGTCTAGAGGACCCCCCACTGCCATGCTGTGCTCCATCACCCCAGTCCTTCCAGTCTAATCTCAGAGCCGGCACCCAGCTCCGCTCTCCACCAAGGCCAGGCACCACCTGAGCTGTCAAGGAGCATGCTGTATACAGTACATGCTTTAATTTACAGCTTGCACGTGCTGTATTCAATACATGCTTTAATTTACAGCTTGCATATACTGTATACAATACACTCCTTGACAGCTCAGTTGGTGCCCAGCCGAGGTGGAGAGTGGATGGCTATGCAGAGTGTCAGCTCTGGGTTGGGACGGGGGAGTATGGTGGTGGGGCACTGCCTGCCGAGGTGGGGAGGGTCCACTAGACCACCAGGGAAATATCTCTGAAATTATTATGGACTGACTGAGGATGGGAGGGGGGTCTGCTAGACCACCAGGGATGTTGTTATTTTTTTAAAAACTGGAATCTGGGCTAGAAGGTCCACTAGACCACCAAGGACATTGTTTTTCAACAAATGGGAATCAGGTCTGGGTGGACTGCTAGACCACCAGGGATGTGAGTTTATTCTTACAATAGGGGTCAGGATGGGGGGGGGCACTGGCCACCAGGGACTGCTGTTCATAATGCTATTGCCACATGGCTGCCCCGGCAGCTTGTGGCACACCTTCCAGATGCACCCTTGGTTTGGCACAGGGCCACGGGACTTTGCCACCAGGACCCTACCCGATAGTTAATTGGGTGCAGGGTCCCTTGTGCACCAGCGATTGGTGCAAGCTGCCTTCAGTGCAGCTTGAGCCAACCTTGGTGAATCGGGCCCATGGATTCCACACTGGGATGGTTGAGTCTAGCGCAGGCTAGCATCTGGTGGTATGGGACTCAGTTCTTAGATTTACAGACTGGAACATGTTCAGGCATTATCCAGAGAACTGCTTGTTTTGCTGCCTGCCAGGTGCTAGGATGGTGGATCTTACTTTAAATTGCTGGTAGGGATGGTGGGAAGAACTGGTAGCTGTTATTCATACTGGGGAGACTGCAACACACATTTACAGGCCTACAGTAAGTGAAAAGATCAATATGGACCCGTTTCTCTGAGAAAGCAAACACAAATTTATTGCAGGTAGGGAGGCACCTTAATTATGGCATCAGAGGTATTTGTAGCCCACTCCCGTGCTCTTAATGTAAGAGGGTTGTTCTCCTATGCATTTCTTTCCATGGCAGTTCATAGGGAGTAAAAAAACATGCCAGTATGTTTATAATTATCGAGCTTGACTCTACATAGTCATTTGTTTTAAAAAAGTTTCCAATATTTTTTTCTAATAATACTTTTCATATTATTATTAATTCAGCAACACATGAATATCCTTTCTTAGTTCCATAATTAACTGAATGGCTACTTTTTAGTTTTTTATACATTTTAATAAAAATATGCTTGTGACCATTGGTGACCACCCTTATATAGCCAGCATGCATGTACTATAAATGATACGAACATACGAACATACGAAATTTGCCAGCAGATAAAGGCCTAGAGGTCTATCAAGTCTGCTCGAATGTGCAGCTAGCACCCCTTATTCTGCAGCTGCCCCTCCCTTCCACCCTTCCCCTTCATTAACCCTCCCCCTTGTCCTGTCCCATCCTCGTTTGAAGCAGTCCACTGTTCTACTGCATACCACTTCTGCAGGTAACGCATTCCACCCAGCCACCACCCTCTCTGTAAAAAAGTGTCTCCTCATCTCCCTCCTGAACCTTCCTCGCTCCAGTCTCATATCATGGCCCCTGGTGGCCCTCCCACCCTTACTTTGAACAGCCCCTCTGTACCTGTCTTGTTTATTCCTTTCATGTATTAAAAGGTTTCAATCATGTCACCCCTGTCTCTCCTCTCCTCCAGTGAGTACATGTTCAACTCCTTCAACCTCCTCTCGTATGATAAGTCCCCCAGCCCCTTGATCATCTTTTGTCGCCTCATGCACCCCTCCAGTAACTTAATGTCCCTCTTCAGATATGGGACGCCAGTACTGCACGCAGTACTCCAGGTGTGGTCTAACTAATGACCTATACAGTGGCAGAGTCACCTCCTCCCTCTTCGAGGATATACCCCTTGCAATACAACCCAGCATTTTGTTGGCCTTTGCAGCTGCCTTCCTACACTGTGCCAAGTTGTTCATTGAACCTGTAATGAGCACACACAGATCCTTCTCCTCCTCTGTCTGGGCTAGCTGCACTCCCCCTAGCTGGTAAGTCCTCCTTGGGTTCTTCATCCCAAAATGCAGCACCTTGCACTTTTTGGCATTAAAGCCCAGTTGCCAGATGTCTGACCAGGTTTTAAGCTTTGCCAGATCATCCTGCAACCCCTGCCATCCCCCTAGGTCATCCACCACTGCGCCAACCTTGGTATCATCAGCAAACAGACTGATCTTGCTCTTGATGACCCATGATATGTCTGCAATGAATATCCCAAACAACACTGGTCCCAACACCGAGCCCTGTGGGACACCGCTCGTCACTGCCCTTGGGTGTGAGAGCTCCCCACCCACCACCACCCTCTTGCCTTCCCTGCATCCAGTTTCCTACCCATCTCACCAGCTTTGCACCCGCCCCTGTGCCTACAAACTTCCTTCCCAGCCTTCCATGTGGCACTGAGTCGAATGCCTTACTGAAGTCCAGATACAGGACATCCACTGCATGGCCCCTGTCCAATTGCCTAGTTACCCAGTCATAGAACTCGACCAGGTTGGTTTGGCAGGATCTGCCTCATATGAAGCCATGCTGTCTGCTGTCCTGTAGTCCTTTGGCCTCTAGGAGGGCCACCAGCCTCTCCTTCAGGATAGTCTCCATTAGCTTACCCACGATGGATGTGAGGCTCACTGGTCTGTAGTTTCCCGGTTCATCCTTGGGGCCACTCTTGTGGAGGGGCACCACATGAGCCATCCTCTAGTCCTGAGGTACACACCCCAAATGTAGTGAGGCATTAAATAGGTCTGCCAAAGGTCCTGCAAGGACCTCTGCCAGCTCCTTCAGTACCCTGGGGTGGATGCCATCTGGGCCTGGCGCCTTGTCCATCCTCAGTGCCTTCAACCCCTCTCGAACTCTGCCCTCCATGATTTCCCCATCTGTCACCACTTCCTCCCCTGCATCTGCCATTTTTCCCACCTTGGGTGTCACCCCCCTCTTCTCTTTAGTAAATACTGAGCAGAAGTACTCATTTAGTGCTTCCGCCTTATCGTACCCTGCCTCCACCCAACCCCTCCTTCCTAATCCTTACTATGTGGTCCCTACAGCTCCTTTTTCTCCCTGATGTACTTAAAAGTCCTTCTCCCCTTCTTAATGCCTTGTGCCAGCCTGAGTTCGTAGATGCTTTGGCTCCCCTACTGCCCTTGTCACCTCCTTCGATTCTGTCAAGTACTCCTCCCTGTCCTCCCCCCTCCCTGTTTTCTTGTACTTCCTAAAGGCAGCTCTTTTCCTCCTTACCTTTTCCATGACCTCTTTGCTCAACCAGCTCAGTTTCTTAGCCCTAGCCTTCTTGCTCTGGGCTTTGCAGCAGGTTTTGGTTGCCTCCACTATCCCCAGCTTTATGAGCTCCCATCTCTGGTTAGTATCCATACTAGATTGAATTCTGGCCAGGTACCCTTTTACCACTTCCACCATCCTCCCAAAGTCGGCCCTCCTGAAGTCCAGCACTCTTGTGCCAGATTCCACTCCTTCCTTGCCCATATCCAATGTGAGCCGTACTGAGTGGTGGTCACTCCCTGCCAGCGGTTCCTCCACTGTAAGTTATCTCACAAAGTCCCCATTTGCCAGCACAAGGTCAAGGGTATTCCCTAACCTGGTTGGTTCACTGACCATTTGCAGCAGGAAGCTGTCCTGGAAGGCATCCAGCAGTACCTGCTCCCTTCTGTTCCTGGTTGTTGGGGTGCTCCAGTCCACTCCTGGCATGTTGAAGTCCTCCACAATCACCACACTACCCTTCTCGCAGGTCCTCCTGATCTGTCCCGCTAGTTCCCTGTCTAACTCCTCCATCTGAGATGCTGGCCTGTACATCACTCCCATTCTAAGAATCCTATTCTTGGAATCCTGGATTTGCACCCAAAGTGACTCTGTACTACCCTCCTCCCCTTCCTCCCTTACACACTTCAGTCCTTCCTTCACATATAGTGCCACCCCCCCTCCTTTCCCAGTCACCCTGTCCCTACAAAATAACCTGTACCCTGGTACAGACAGGTCCCAGTCATTATATTGGGTGGCCCATGTTTCCATGATGGCTGCAAAGTTCACCTCTCCCTCTGCCATGAGAACCTGTAACTCTGCAGTTTTTCTCCCAAGGCTCCTAGCATTAAGGGTAACCACCTTCCACCCTTTCCCCCCTCCCAACCTGCCCTCCTTTCCTAGCATCACCAATAGTACTTGCCATTTGTCCTTTGTCACTGTTATGGGGGGTAAGCTCATATGATTTCCCAACCTGTGGTCTCCGCATATCTCTTCCCCAACTGCCACCCCCCCACTCCTAGTTTAAATTCCCAACTTCCTCTATATTCTTCCATCTTCTGTTTCAACACTTTCTTTCCCTCCTCACTCAAGTGTAGTCTGTCCTTGGCATAGAGATTACTGTCATCCCAGGTCCCTCCCCACCCCCAACAGCCCATACTCTTAAGCACAACACCAGGTTCTTAGCCATCCGTTAAATTCCTCTATTCTCAGCTTTCTTGTTGTCTTGCCTTTGCACCGGAAGTATCTCATAAAAAGTTACTGATCTTCCTGCCCCCTCACATAATTGTGCTAGTTCCTCAAACCTCCTCTGGACTATATCTTCCATCTTGTCAGCCAGGTCGTTTGTCCCAAGATGTATAATCAAATGAGGCTTGTCCCTACCCATTCTAGCATATTTCAGAACAGACTGTCCCACCCTTTCCGCTGTCATTCCTGGCATGGCCTCCACCCAAATGCGACTATGCCTCTCCCCCTTGCTACGCCACCTAACTCCTCTTAGTATTGAGTCCCCCAGCACTAAGATTCCACCCCTCTTACTCCCTGCTTGCTTCCATTCATCCCCCTCCCTCATTTCCAGCTCCTCTTCTTCCTCCTGTACATTATTTCCCCCTTTTACCCCTGTTGCAGTTCTCCCAGCAGAACTTCCCCCTGTTCCAGTTTGGTCCAGGCATTTATAAATTACTCCTCTAATTTCATCATTTGCCTCCTCCACTTTCTTCCTCTCTAGCAGTGCAGAGCTGTTTTCTGAAGACCCTTCACAAATGCCCGCTCCCTCTCTCTTCATAGTAACCTGTTCTCTCCATTCCACTCCACGACTTTTGCCACTTCTTCGCCTCCCCTCACAAGTCCCTATTGCCTCCTTCCATTTGACTTTTGTCTCCTGGCCTGGTTTCCCTGGCAATCGTTCTTCCTGGCCTGGGTCCCTTTGTCTCTGCTTCCCTTCTTCTGACCCTCTCCTCATCACTGTTGGCTTAAATTGCCCTCCCTCATCTCCCCTTCTTCCTCCCTCCAGTATTGGGCTAAACCCACCCCAATCTGCCTTGCCTGTCTTAGTTCCTCCTGCAGACCCTTAATCTCCTTTCTAAGTTTTTCTATGTGGTTGCACACTAAACATCCTAAGAGTAATTCCTCTCTATAGTCATCCTGCCCAACAACTTGTCAGAAAAGCAGATATGCAACTGGGAGTGGTTTATGTATTGTATCTTACAGCCTTATATATAGTACCATATGTACCTTATAGCCATTGTCCTATAATGTTTCTGCCTTTCAATACGCTCATGCCTTTATGAACTCATTTTGAAATCTTTGTAATCTGTTAGTTAATTTTAGAATGGCACAATATATATTTTTTTCTGTTTTCTTCTATCAGAGTACCATGGATACATTTGTCTTATAAGTACACTGGAATTTTTGAGTTCATTCTTATGCTGCTGCAATAGGAATCTATTTGAAAAAAGTTGTATGCAATATCAAATAAGGTGATTGCAATCAATACTGTTTACTTTCTAGCTAAGCAACTGTTCTATACTAGAAATTGCTTGCTATGTTTTTAATGTGGGTGTTTTAAATATTAGCTGTTTTATTTTTACTGTTGCACTTTGTATGACTAGAGTTAAATTGTCAAAATTCAGGTAAGCACTGAAGTACTGTGACTTTAAAAGTGAGCACTATAGATTTTACTCACTATTGTCTCCCAGAACTCCCTGATGGGGCACAGTAACATGAAACCAGTTGAAGTCATGTGACTCTCACGTTACTGTGCTCTCCCATCTCTCTGTTTTGCGACACATCAACTTCATGAATTTTTTTCACTTTGTGTAAGTAAAACAAACACATTTTTACATACTTCCCAGAATGCTACCTGTCCCATGCGAAACACAGAGTATACAAAGGTGGATTATGGAATTCATAGCATGGCTGATAGTTTGGTGCAGCTTTTTTGAGCACTGGCAAACTTGTTCAGATATGGATGCCTATACCATTGGGATGGGCCTTCTGAAACAAGAGGGCACTGACCTCTTTGTGGAGATAATGGAGTGGTTGGGAAGTTTTAAACTAAGAGTAGGGGCAATGACTGATGCAAGCAAGCAGAACAACAGGGGAATAAAAATGGAGGCGATTCTAAATGCAGGAGGTATGGACTGGTATGGGAATGTTGTGCATTTTCTGTGAGTCGTTGGCAAGTTTATCTCATGTGACATAGAACCTGGGGTTCAATTTTTGCAGCACACTAGAGCTGTGGCAAACTCTGGGTGTATCAGGGACCCTGTGCCCAATTTTATAAAACTGGGCATCCCTGCAGCAAAGACCAAGGAGTCTCCACAGCTGAAGGCTTGTGCCAAATGTTACTCACACCTGTGAAGCTAGATAAAGGGATCCTGACCCCCGGCTGGTGGAACACTAGTAGGGCTGTGAAGGTGGGGGGGTGAAATGTTGCCTTCCAGAAGGTGAACAGGGCAGAAGGGACATGGGGGTGTGTCATAGGGGGTGTCAAGGATATGGCAGAATTTCAGGGTGTGTTGTGGTACCTGGTCAGTGTGCCTTTTGCAATGCCAGGCTGCTGATCAGATCAGACTGCTGTGTGGCAGGTTGGCACAGATGGACAGTGACCTGGCCCCAGGTGGGCAGAGGCCTGGCACCTGCCACATAGGTGCCATGATCAACTCTGTAGGCAGAAGGCAGCCTGCCACAAAGCAGCAGGGGGGACTGGGTACCTGGGGACTGATGCAGTACCCAGAGAATGTTCCCCTCCACCACTGGAAGACCTTACCCTGCAGCCACTGCTTCCTACCTACAGAGTAGGGGATTATGGCACCTACTGGGCAAGTGCCTGGGCTGTGTCAACCTGGAGGCCAGGTACACTCCATCTCTGCCAAACCCCCACACAGTGGCCTGATCCAATTATTTATTTAGTTTTTATTGACCGGGTAAGTGCAGTAGACAAATCCTGCCTATTTTCAGGCACTACCCGGGGGAGGGGGAAACAGATGAATGGCAACTGACTTTGAATCAGATTAAGCTGTTGGTGGTATTTTTTAGAGAATGAGGGAAATTTGGCCAGGACACTGGGGAAATTCCCCTACTCTTTTTGATAAGTGTCATGAGATCTTTAACATCCACCTGAACTACCACCAATCCAGGCCGATGAGACTTTGGTTTAACATCTCATCCGAAAGACGGTACCTCAGAAGTGCAACACCCCTCTCATGCTGCACTACAGTGTCAGTACTGGGATATTAACCCAAGTGCCAGATGTGGGAACTGAACCCACAGCCTGCTGATCTCCTGGCCTCAGTGGTGAGTGTGCTACCTACTGAGACACTGACACTAATGCAAATTAGCTGTCTGGGATTGCAAAAGGCACCCCCACCTGGTCCACATCACTACACCGCAATTCCACCATATCCTTGATGCCCCTTAGGGCACATCCCACTTCTTCCCCCAGCACCCTACTTGCAGGTCTCCCTCCAATTGCCACACTATCCGGCAGTGGAACATGGCCCTTAAACCACCTCCTGGCTGGTTTAACCTGCACCTTCTGTTGTGTCCATGGCAGGACTTCCAAAATTACAAAAAAGGGGATGGTGCAATCCCACCATGGAGCAAGACCCCTTGCAACCTCGTGCAAGGGCGCTGTTGCTGCAAGGGTGGTGGTGGGGGTGATTGGGTGGAAAGCATCCTGATTTTGACGTGGTCTGCATTCCAAAATCCGGATTGACACAAATTTTAATGCAAGGTGCCACTTACATCAAAGTCATTTGGTGCAGGCATCTTGCACCAAAGTTTTCCCTTTTAAAATTGTGTCCCTGGTGTCCAGGGACATTCCTCAGCTTCACTCCTCCCCCTCCCAAGTGGTCCCTGGCCTCCAGTGGCATTCATCCTCTCTTGCACAGCCCTCACCCTGCATCTTTGTCATGCAGTGCCTGGTTTCCAGGGTCACACCATGCATCACGCTTCTTCTGTGTGAATTGGTCTCTGCAATCCAGTGACACCCCATCCCCCACCATTCCCCAGTTCCAGTCTTCCATGGCATCTAGTGGCACCCTATCATCATGCCTCCAGTTAAAAAAAACTCTGGTGTACAGTGTCACCCAATTCCCCGCACTACCTCTTTTCCAATCAACCCTTGGCATCCAGTGGCACCCCTTTCTTCATTCTGCCCCAGTTCCAAGAAATTCCTGGAACACAGTGTCAACCCCTCCTTTCCTCAACCTGCCTTAATTTGACACTAGCCCTGGCACCAACTGGAACCTTTCATCCCAGACAGTAGGTAGCTCAAACCTGCTCAAACCTCCCCTCACCTTCTGGGCCAGCCACTGTCTTAACTACGTATTTAAAATATGATATAACAAACAGGCTCTGTGTCTATTTCCTAAATTGGAAGGTAGCTGGCCAAGAGCATAAGAGTAGAGTTTGAGCCAGCAGCCTTTGGGGAGGAGCCTTTTAATTGCATTGGGGATGGCAAGCCAGTGTCTGCACAACCTTTGTGGAGGTGGGGTGCTGTGTGTGTTGGGGAAATATTTATTTCTTAAAGAAATTCACTGACACTAGTGATAGACAGCTTGTGTTAGAACGGGGCAGCTGCTAATAGAATGGCCAGTGTGGACTCACAGAGTCACCTGGTGGTATTGCGGATGGGAGGAACTGGCAGCCATCTTATGATGGACTCCTGGTGGGGGAAGGGGTAGAGATTGGGGAACAAATGCACCACTGGGGATAGGCTCTTGGAGACTTTATTCCCTCATAAGCTGGCAGGCTGTTGGGGGAAGTAGTAAACAATTAGTAATGATATCCTGGTAGTAACATTTCAGGATTTGGGGCCATGTATTGGCAGCACTAAGAGGGCACTAGTGAAAGCTCCTAGTAGCCACCTTTTTTTTAAACAAAGATATCAACATTGTTTATGGGTTCCAGGTGTAGGTAGTAAATAAAACTACTGCCACGGACACCAACAATGAGCTCCAAATATTGGAAATATACTTCACCAAACTGCTGACACTGGGGATGAGCTCCCAGAGTCAGTAGTAAATAAAACTAACATCACCAGCTCCAGGTATGGACTACCAGCTTCAAAAATATAGTGCCAACACTCAAGATAGGCTCCCGGTCTCAGCACAAATGGGACCTAGACGTGGTCACACAGGCCCCCATTCTCAAAACCTGGGGTATGCATTGCACATCTAGACACACCACCAAAATAAATGGGCCAGTGCAAAAAAATGCAATATTCAAACAAGATGCGTGATCCCAATGGATGACGCAACTCATCTGAATATGGCAATCCTAGGAAGCAGAGCAAATGGGGGCAGCTGCCAATGCACTAGCACATCCTGGGGGGATGGCCTGAATACTGGGAATGGGGATGCGTGTGCTGGTTCCAAATTCCCAATATTCAACCAGAATATGCAAATGCTGCCATTAGGCAATTTTGTACTTTACAAAATACAAGCTCATTGGTTGTCACCAATGAGCTTGTACTTTTTACAGTATGAGATCGAGACCGATCAGTTGGTGGCTGGCCATGGCAAGGTGTGGAGGGCTGTGTCAGTCATCAGCATGGGTCAGGCTTGGGGGGTGCAGGCAGGGGTTTGTGCCTGCTGGGGTGATGGGAGTGGGAGGCCACTACACTATGGAAATAATTCAAATGATTATTATACATCGAATGCTGATCAGGGCTCAGGATGTGGTGAGGGGCCACTACACTTTGGAAAAGGAATTTTTTTTAATTGAACCAGGTTCGGGACAAGGGGCATCCCTGCACTACAGAAAAGTGAAGGAGGACATTATTAAATTTCAAATGGGGTTCAGGATGGGGAGGGGGTTCCCTGCACTACAGAAAAGGGATGGGGGGCATTATTATATTTTGGATGGGGTAGGGGGTTCCCTTCACTACAGAAAAGGGATGGGTCATTATTATATTTTGAACAGGGTTCAGGATGGGTTGGGGGTCCATACACTATGGAAAAGGGATACGGTTTGTTATGGTATGGAACTGGGCAGGGGGCAGGCTACTGTGCTTCTGTGTGCAGTACAGCAGCCTGACTGTGGATGGCCAGGACTTAGGCATGGTTTTTCCATGACTAACTTTGTGAAGCACATCTTTGGGATGAGCGGGATACCGAGCCACCCACCTTGGCTTAATATGGGGATGTGTCCCATATTAAAGGGTATGCCCCCTCGAGATGCATTGCATACATTATTGCTGCATTTGGGCATAGCCAGAGATGTGCAAAGCATCTTGGACCTTTGAATGTCATGCTGCAGTGCATCTCCTTTGACAATGTCCCCCACAGTGTGCAAATATCTTTTGAAAAATCACACTAAAACACTACTACACACACAAGGCAACTGTTACTAAATTCACATAAAAATCTCATTCATGAAAGAAAAAAATAAATTGGCATACCATCCCCAATGCAATCAAAAGGCTCCTCCCTAAAGGTTGCTGGCTCAAACCCTCATTTCAGGTTCTTGGTGGGCCATCTTCTTATTTAGGAAATAGACACAGTGATAGCCTGTTTCCTATATCATCAAAATTCATGAAAAAAATGTTGGAAGGTTTCTTTGAAAAACTACAACAGCACCTCTTCATTGTATTTTGTACTTTGTACTTCATAGGTTTAGGACAAAATTTGACTAGAGCCATTCCTGCTTGTCCCCCCATGCCAGTGGGGCACAGATTAAACCTTAGGCTTCCTAGAAGATTTAAAATGTATAGGTTGATGGGACATGTATACACTCTGGCGGCACAGCAAGGGTTAATAACCCAGATAATCATCGAGTGCTTTCTTAAACTTAAGGGGATCCTGTGTGCTAACTACAGTACTTGGTAGTTTATTCCAGATTGTTATTACATGCCAGGTAAAAAAGTGTTCTCTCTTTTTTGTATTTGTCATAGGTAATTCAAATTGGTAATTATGTAATCTCAAATGTTGATTTCTATTATTATGAATTATGCTGCATTAATTCCTTAAAATTGGATCTCTGATGATATTATGGAATATAAGACAATCTCCTCTGTTCCTCCTAACTTTGAGAGGCATAAGATTTCATTCCTGAATTCTATTTGGGTAGGATACCCTAGATAAGCTTGGTATTATCTTTGTTGCCCATTTCAGTACTCTTTCTATGAGGTTAATTTCATGTTTATGGTGACCAAAAGGGTGATGCATAGTCCAAATGTAGATGCACATAATTCCTATTCAATTTCATAATGGTGTACCTGTCCTTTGTTATAAATGATTTTTTGATAATGTTAATGATTTTGCCTTTTGTACCATAGTTTTGATATATGTTTTATGTTTGAAAGTATCATCTATTATTATACGAGAGGCATCTCCTCTCAGCCAATCAAAACACAGAATTGCTATTGATTATTATCCCACAAACTGCACTGGGAACCCCCTTCCCCCAGAGTTGGTTATTCACTCAAACCCCCACCCACAGTCATTTAATCAACCCATAGCCGTGCCTACACTAGTTTAATCTACCAATAACCACTCCCACAGTAGGTTAATCAAACTGTTACCTGCAGCATCAATATTCAGACACTTTTTCCTCCGCACATAGACACTCCAAACACTCATAAAAAAGAAATAAGATCTAAAATACATTTTTTAAATTAAAGTAGTCAGCAGTTGTACTGCACCAGCACCACATCGTAGATTTTATTACTACTACCCCCAATTTCCAGAAATGTAGCTCCAGCAAAAAAACAAAATGCAAGCTCCTGTCATGTGCTCCTCCTGGATGCGTTACCGGATAACCGGTGGAAAAATGTCACTGCAAAACACCCCTAAATTCCAGGCACTGCAGACAAAACAAGGTAGCTGACCTCACTTTCCTACTGTGAGTGCTACTAACAGTTCAAACGACATCTACTGCATCCTCTGTTGTTAGCAAGATCACGCGAGTGGGGTCACAACAAACTAAATAAATTCAAAATGTATGCGAGATACTCCAACTCATATTATAGTTGTAACATCCATCGAGATGGAGTATACTCGCAATGACTAGCTGTGAAGATAAATACCCTCAAGCCTCGGCATTTAATCATCCACAGAAACTGGTTCTTGCTTCGTATGCTCCATCTCGATGGATGTTATCACTTAATTATACCGAGATCTCGTTCGGTATCAACTTTACATATTTGTGTAGAATCTATTGCATAAAGATTTTGAGGATTATTCTTCCCAATGTGTATAACAGCACATTTATTATGATTCAGTTCCATATCATTGTTAATACACCATCTGAATATTGTAATAAGACTGTCCTGGAGATATTCCTAGTCAGCCACTTCTGTGATAGGATTTACAGATCTTGAAAGTTTAGGGTTTCTGATCTTTTCTTTACTGTTTTTTTTTTCCATTTTTGATTGTCAAAATAAGGGTCTTAATTTTGATATTCTTTATGTCTTTTTTTTTGTGATTTTACACTCTGTAATGGAAAATCTATATGACAAGTTTGTTACCAGATTTTCAGACCATGGTGATGCTGCCACCTAGATTGTCATGCCAATTTTCTGGTCCCAAGGTAAAGAATTAGCAGAGTTAAAAGCAGCCAAAAAGTGGGGTTTAACCCTTCACACTTGAATTAAATAGAACTCAATGCAAAGTGAACCACAAACGTGGAGTGTAGGTGTGTGTGTGTGGGGGGGGGCTAGTCAACCCTAACTATAGTATACTTGTATGTTTGGTATTTTTGAAGATACAGATGGACAGAGGGAAAGATGTACAATATTTGCCTATGTGACTACTTGATAACAGTAGCTTTATCAATTAAATGAAAGCAGTTGCAGGTGTTTAGACATTCTGTAGAACAGAAAACCTAAGATTATATCCTTTTGAAAATGTACCCATTTTCTAACAAGATGACAGGGTTATAGTATATCTTTTAATGATGCAGTCATATGACTGAGCCTAATGTATGACCATTTTGTAGCTGTTCCAAGTAATTTTTCAACTCTGCCCCAAGCACATCAGGCGAAAGGGATTTTGCACTTCAAGAGATGTAAACATGCAAATATTTGTTGTAATTTAAACTAGAATCAGAAGGATACCACTGTTTTAAAGTTGCTAGCAATACAGGGGCACATTTTCTAATTACCAGCTTAAACATCCATAAAATGATTAACTGAGTGCAGAAAATCATATTAAAAAATGCTACAGTACATACCAATGTAATCAGTTCTAACAGAAACCATTAGCTGTGCTATTATCATACCAAAAATAATTGACAGCATGGTGAGAACAGCCAGCCTAGGCAGGCAAATTATGCCTCTATGAATTCACAAGGAGACTATTACATTTTTTTATGCTATTATGTATAATTGTATCTGATATATTTTATTGTAACCTGTGACCTAATGTAAGCAAGACCACCTAGTAAATGGCACCTCTGCCCTAGCAGTGTATTGCCAACTACTCAAATCTAGAGATAAAAATTTCTGCTACTACAGTACATATGAAAGGAGCTGTGAATATAGAAAAAATGCAATCTCTGCCTTGCCATTACATTATTATCAAAAAATGATCTGAATTATTATTAACAGAACGTGAATCTGTAGAAGAGATGGGAGCTCACTATTAAGAACCATGCCATGACTCTGATTATCTGGCAGTGCAATCTGCAAAAAAAAAAAAAAAAAAGGAAACTGGAAAAGCCCTGTAAGTAAATCAGCATTTTCAAAAGTAGTGGAAAATTACTTTCAAATATATTTATCTGTCTGGTACCTCTTGTATGGAAGATCCTAAAAAAATCCTTTACCCCCAATAACCTTGAAAACTGCTGACTCACAAGACCTTCTTAGTTTATTGTTGCTTCATTTCTTTGGAATGGCACCACAGCAGGTCTGGCATATGCATGATCTGTGTTTTTCCAGCCCACACACCTGTGCCGTTAATACTGAACCACATCAGACGTAATCCACTAAGTCCAGCTGCCCTTGTCACACATAAATCATCAAGATGTCATGGGGGAGAAGTCATTGGGCCAATGCTTGGTGGGACACTGGGCATCTAGGCAGATGCCTGGATTAACCAGCAAGTAAACCCGTGGCTTATGTACAGGAGAAGATTGTAGGGTGCAGCTGTACTGCTGGAAGCCTGTTCCTTTTTGTTACAAAATAAATATGTAGTTACCTTCCCTTTCAGCCCTCCATGAGGCTATGGACATCTAGGAACCACTAACTGGGTGCCATTTTAAGGCTCCAAATATCTGTAGTAACTATGCCAGGGAGCATAAGGCTTATATCAGAGGTGCCCCTGGTATAGTCTGTGTGCCCACCTTGTTGCTTCTGCAGCATGCATCTCTTGTGGATGGCAAGATAGACTGAATCTGTTCTCCTCAAGGCCCTGTCTAAACATTTTATGTAGATTAGTGGAATGAGTTGGATCAGCTATGTGCTGGTAGAGGAACTGTTGACATGAATGCATGGAGGCCTCTGCACCTGTGGAGTGGGGCCCCCATATGTCATGGATCACGATACACAATCATGCAAGACAGTGAAGACTCTGTGAATAAGGTCCATTTTATGTTAACTGTACTGAGCCTCTCAACGTGTTGGATTCATAACAACATAAATCAACTTTATTTTTAACGTTGATAGTGGAGGATAGCAGTTTTTTGTTAAATATTGGAATGTTAAAGTGAAAAATAGGATCAATAATTCATTTCCTTGTATTAAAACTAGAGATGCTCAGGTTGGTAATGGTTTAGCATAGCACCATTTATTTTCTACCAGAGTGCTTAATAGTCATACAGAGCCATCCAAGGTTGATCCTTGAAAAATATCTGGTGCGGTTCACCATTATTCTGAGAAAAGTAACCAAGGTTTTTCTGGCTCTGGGGTCTGCACACATCATAGTGCAAGGCACAATTGAGCTTTTCTGGGTTATTGTCAGGTTGATTTCCATCAAAAAGTGGGTCAATCCACCAAAAATGGCACTCATGACTTTAAGGAAGAGAGAGGGAAAGAGAGACCGAGGAAAAACAGCTTTTTTCAGAGTACAGAGAATTTTATTAGGAAGATTATTTTTAGACAGGAATGATGAAGGGTACTGCAAGGAGTAGTGCTGTTTAAAAATGAGAGCATATGTAAGTATAGCTAGCTCATTCTACATTGGTTATTTTCTTTTGCTGTATTTTCTGTTTTTTGGGTGAACTGTTTTTCTTGCTCAGTGTGTCAGAAAGGAAACATGATTTGTTTGGCTGCCAGAAGAAAAGGTTATAGTTTTTTGAACTGTTGGTGTTTGGATATATGAAGTCAGCTTTCACCTTATGCAGCTGCAGCACTACTGTAGTAGTGAAAGTTAAAGTAACTTGTTGCTTTTTTTGTTTGTTTTCTAATTGGCAGCTGCAATCTCCTCACTGAGACAGACACTGCATGCTCCGTTAGGTCATGGAGCACTTAACTAGTACTGCACTGCAGGCACTGAGGACTGTCAGACATCAACTTTTTTGTATTAAAATATAATAATAACCATTTACATTTTTAAGTTTTTATGTAGGAAACATACCTTTAAGATTGTGTAAAAGAGTAAGATCAAAATGTATGTTTTTCTGTGTTAGCGAGAGTATGTTGAAATACACACACAATATATAACAGAGGGACACTAGCAACCTAGGTACAGTATTTAGATTTATGTGGTTAACTAGGGGGTGGGCTAGAGTGAAACCCCATTTTCAGCCACATTTGACATTCAATATACAAACAGATGATACAGTGTGTAGTAATGTATAAATTTACAATAGTTTAGAGTTTCAAATAAAGTATTTACATTCCATCTGTGCTATTATCATGTACAGTATTTTAGGTTTTGGTTAAAATTGGGAGGAGTTAAGTCCAATCCAATCATATTTGGCAAAATATTTAAAAAGGATTGGCCTGTGGAGGCGGAGGATCACTCCCCAATTTTGGTCCTGCAATGTTTGACTTTGAACTGCTGAACAGAAGGTTTTCTAGGCTGATATTGTGTCTGTGTTTCTTGACTAAATTGTATGGATTAAGTGGCACTCCCTGGTGTATAGGGTAAATTGCAAATGTTCTGCATGACTTTTGGCTCTGGGGATAATATTTTTAAGTTTTTGTACAACTGACAATAATCTATTCTTGAGGGCCCTCTGGTGGCAAAGTGGCAGGTACTATAGGCTACAACTGTGTCTCTTTTTGTGTTTGTTTGGGGTATTACAGAATAATCATTTCCTATAGTCTGTAACAAGAAGAAGCAATTGCTGTGCTATTATTAATCTGGCCTCTTCTGTGAGCTCCATTTTTATGTTGGCTTGTGTGTGCATGCCAGCCAACATGTCACAGTAGTAGCAGATTTGGAGGTGTGGTCACTGTGGGCGAATGCAGGGCACGCATAAGTATGTGCATCCCTCATTCCCCAACAAGGCAGCTGCATGTGCTGACACAAGCAACACATAAACTGGCCACCAGATTAAAGAAAAGGTTCTCTGCAATGAGAGCTAAGCTCAATGTGCAGCAGTGTGCCTTTCCTGGTGAAGCAGTTTAATAAACTTGGTGGCATTAACTGCCATCGCGCAGAGCCCCAACTTCAGGGGTGCCCACTCCCCCTGTTGGCATGTCCCAACCCACTTCATTTTCTGACAGGGGAGCCCACTCCCCATCAGCATAATGCCCCCTCCCTTACATTTCATGTGTGTGCTGAAGGAGTGCCTATTCCTCCTGGGCATCATGCGCCCCCTCCCCAGCAGTCTTTCTTTGCTGACAGGGGGTCCAATCCCCACCGGCTTTAGTCTCCCCTTCCCAGTTTAATTTTCTGACAGGGGAGCCCACTCCCCATTGGCATAATGCCCCCCCATTTGTTGGGTGCCAAGGGGGGTGCCCAATCCCCCTCGGCTCTTGTCCCCCCTTCATCTTGCTATGTGCCGACGGGGGTGCCCAATACCCCATCACCTACAGCCCCCCCAAACACTCAGGTGGCACACTGGAAGCCCACCCCAGTGTGCCAAATGCTCCTGTAAAAAAAAAGTCCCGCAATGTTTTTTTTTAAACCTGTAAATGAGAAAACTGTCCATTGCGTTCTGTCCTGCTCCATCCCTCAACCAGCACCTACTCTCTGTGTACCCCACCTCCCCACACCCCCTCACCCCATACTTACCTCTGGAGCCCGACGCAATGATCTTCGGTGGACCGGGAACATGTCTGCACTCTTCAAAGCTGACCGCGAACTGAAGACATGCTGTGTAATGGCATAAATAGTTTTTTTTCAACTTTGGTGCATATCTCGGCCATTTTTGGGAATTTTGGCACCAAATTATCAACATGGGGTTATTGGGACCCCTCCTCATGAATTCAGTCACAGTCATGGCGTTATTCGGTCCCGAAAGGTGATTTCGCGGTCACTGCACAGAATCACCTTTCAGGACCGACTAACAAACTGAGAGTGCTACTGTTCATGAAGGGGCCTCTCAAAAAGTCTGTGTTGCAAATTTGGTGACAAAAATCCCCAAAATTGCTGTTTTACAAACGTGCATTGTGCAGTTTCCATGCACACTCGTAACTACTTGAATTTGTAATATTTACACTCCAGATTTTTAACATTGCCATTTTCCCCACACCTCCTTATGAACAGTACAGCTGTCATTTTACATATCCTGGCCAAAATGTGTTTTCATACGTCTGGCACAGAATAGCGTGGTCGCTGTGCAAAATCAGTTTTTGGGACAGTTTAACAAAATGACAGTGACACTGTTCATGAGCAGAGGTCCTAAAATGCCTATGTTGAAAATCTGGTGATGAAAGTCCACAATATGACTATGTTACAAGCATGTGTTGCACAGTTTCCACGCACCCTTGTAACTTCGCAAATTTGCAATATTTTCATGCCAGATTTTCAAAACTGGCATTTTTTCACACCTCCTTATGAACAGTACAGCTGGCATTTTTCACATCCTGCCCAAAATGTGTTTTTGCACCTGTGGCATACAATGGTGTGATCACTGAGGGAGATCAACTTTTGGGACAGATTAAGAAAATCACAGTGCCACTGTTTATGAGGGGAGGTCTTAAAATGCTTATGTTGAAAATGTGGTTTAAAAAAAAACAAAATAATTGGGTTACAGATGTGTGCTGCGTAGTTTCTATGAATGCTCATGACTTCACCAATTTTAAATATTTTCGCTCCAGATTTTCAACGTTGTCATTTTTTTACATCTCCTCATGAACAATGCAGTTGTCATTTTTCACATCCTGCCCAAAATGTGTTTACGTACCTGTGATGCCAAATGGCACAGTTGCTCTTCAAAATCATCTTTTAGCTAACAAACTGATACTGCCACTCTTCATGAGGTGGGGTCACAAAAAGCCCATGTTGATAATTTGGAGTGAAAATACCAACACACACCTAGGGCATTAGGGTTTCCAACTGTTACACCCCACCCTGTAGAGACTGACAGGTGTCAGGAGTGTGTCTTGGGATCATCATCTGTAATGTCTCTCCATTCCACCCCCCACCCCCACCCTGCAGCCACTGACAGGCATCGAGGTGTGCCTTGGAGTGTTCAACCACAAAGTTCACCCCATTCTCCAGTACTGCACCCACCTCAGTGTATTTTCTTATGGAATGGGGTAAGTATAATGTCCAAGGACCCCAAAGCACACCACAACACTTGTCAGTGTCTACAGGGTTGGGTGAGGTAAAATGGCATGAGCGTTATAGCTGATGACCCAAAGGCACACCCCAATGCCTGTCAGTCTCTGAAGGGTGGGTGTGGGGTTGGCATCAGTTCAATACTCACTGCCAATCCTATTATGCATCTCTAACTCCTGCACTACCAATGCCAATGTCAGCGAGACAACATTTGGCATTGACAAATGCTTGTTTATATGAGCTCTAGGTGAGTATCAAAATTGAGGGTCCTGTCCAGACATACTCCAAGATATTTTAAACATTTGTACCTTTACAGGGTTTTTTTTATCATTAATACTTACTCTACTATAGAAAGGTCACTTTCAATGAAGCCACTTTTTGAGTCATTCCAAACAGCATTATTTTTTTCCTTGATTCATATAGAACAGATCTATTGTCAGTAAACCATTTCTGTAATATGTTATAAACAATTTGTAGTTTATTTTGAACTTCTTATAAGGTTGTCCCTAAATTGAGGATGACTGTGTCATACGCATGCATAATTATGCTGGAGTTACTGCATGTAGCTGGTAGACTGTTAAAAAAAAATAGAAAATATTGTTGGCCCCAGGTAGAGGTGGGTGATGTTCAAAACATTTGCTTCAAGAATCACTGTGCAAAGTTTGCTACTTTGCGTAGCGTGAAGGGACAACTTGGTATAGTTTTCACCAGATGAAGTGTTATTTTTCCAAGCAAAGTCTACGCTTAGTGGAAACTTTGCTGGTGAATTTGCCATTAAAGTTGCTACTATGGGCAGGTTTCATTAGAAAAAGTAACACTTCGCATAGGGAAATTTTGCAAAATGGCAAGCTGGATGCTGGAGTTACGAACTTTACAAAGCTTCATAATGGCAAAGTTACCCCACTTCACATCAGCTTTGGCAGTGAAGCTTAAATGTTTAAATATGCTGTGTATCTAAACTCAGGACTGATACCTATGGCATTCAAGCTGCAACTTTTTTTTAATCTGATAGAGCGCTGCCTCTGTTGTGTGCCAATAGCACAGATGTTAGCACCCGCTATGGTTATGCATACCATTTTGTGATTTGGTTGCATAGTGTAATTGATGATGACAGTTACAGGGCTTTTAGGTCTAGGTGTAAAGGTTTCAGACCTACACAAGCCTGGGTTTGATCCTGTGTATTACACATTTTTTTTTCTTTCTCACTACAACTTTTGTTGTATGACAGACACTGTTAGATGTCATTGCTAATGTAGTGAAAGGTTTCAGCAGAGCTAAAGAGCAGTCTTTCAGATAACTACACTTAGTTCTACAATATGTTTAGTCAATTAAATTAGTCTAAGCTGATGTTTGGCTAAGTTTGAATGCAATTTGAGTCACCTGTTTTGAATGTTGTGACATAACCTCTATACCATAGAATGGCATCTCACTCACCTGTAGCTCAGAGAAACACTGCAATTAGTGTTTGTTTAGTAAGCAGAGGATCAGTGATTCAAATCTGAGCAGGGACAAACATTGTTTCATTTTTGTTTAGATGTAAACTCATTTAAGCAGAGATTCACAGTTGTGTGGAGTGGAACAGTACATTATATGAGAAGTAAATTTAGCTAAGTACAACAATTTTTAAGGGGTAAATCTTTTGCTGGGATTAGATCTCCATTCACCTGTTTTGCAGGTTATGACATAGCTGCTACACAATAGGAAATGCAGCTTTCTTACCAGGAACTCAGTGACACACTGAATGTGTGTTTGCTTAACAGGAAAATACTCAGTGGTAGATATAGTTTGCATTATGGCAGGGACTTAAACTTTTTTTCGTTTCCTTTTGGTAAGATAGAAACTCAGTTGACTAGCAATTCATGATGGTGTGGAGTGGAAACGTGAATTATATTAGAGGTAAATTTAGCTAAGAACAACAATTTGTGAAAGTAAATTGCCTGTTGGGATTTTAACAGACCTTATTTCACATCTTTAGTACCACTGATACTGTACTTTGATTTAGTTCTTCCTATCTACCTGTAATACAATTTTCAACCAATTCGTGTGAAGGCAGCAACTCCAATATTTTCTAGTTTTTGTTGAACGATCTTGAGATTTACTTTTATCAGGAAAATTACCCCATGCGGAAAGCACTGATCTGATGATAACATAAGTTGTTAGTGTAATCAGTGCAGTATTTTTAATCTGTTTTGGGAGTGCATTTATACTTTATTCTGTTCAATTTATTTTCCAGTTGGGAATGGGCAATTTTTCAGAATCCTTGAAAATGTAGAGAGAACTGATAAAGGTTTTTAGGTACTATGTACAGATATAGATATTACACTATAGTAGGTACCAATAGCTATAAGGTTTTTAGGTACTAGTACTATCTTTGTTGCTTCATCTTTAATGTGCATTTTGTCTGCATTAGATGTCATGCTATATGCCTCAGAACAAGAGAGTTGTTGTATCCCCAAATAGAAAACCAGTAGCAGGTAAGTGCCTGCTTAAGGTTGACAGTTGCTACCCACCAGTTAATCACCTACATATGGGTGACAGTTGCCAACCATGTAGTCTTGCTGATAGCATTCTATTTGGTCAGTTTCTCAGGATCAAACACAACTGCAGCTGGAATGATACATTTACAAGGAGAGTTGCATTGCTAACAGACTGATTTAGAGAATGTGGCTACTTGACTGCAATTGTACAAGGAATCCTTGAAAAAGTTTGTAAAATTTAAAAGCAAGCACAACTGCAGCAAAAACAACCAAAAATCCCGTAGGTTGATACTCCCAAAGTTGCCTTTGTTACCACCTATAATATTGCTGCCATGACTGTTAGAAACATTGTGAGAAACAGGTGATCTATCCTCACATAAGAAAAAGAAGTTTGTACTTTATTCGGGGACATGACACATATCTCCTTTAAAAAGTCATAAGACTTAGAGACAACCTTAGCAAAAGTAATTTTGATGACACACCCATCCCATATAGTACCCATGGCAGAACTGGCTTCTGCAGCTGTTGAGGAAGAACCAATTTTTTTTTAGTTTTTTTAGTTGTTTAACCAGAAGCACAACAAAACTCACCCAAATCAGGAACCAAAACAAAAAAAGCAAAAAGGAAATCCAAAAAACTTCTAATCATAGGAGACTCCATGTTTCAGGGAGTTGATACCCATCTCCAGCCAGTGGTAATGGTCAGATGTCTCCCAGGTACATCAACGTGGAGAGACACTGACCGCATTGCTAAAATTGTTCACAAAGCAGAAGAAAACATTGATGTCCTGGTGCACATAAGGACTAATGACCTCACCAGCCGGTCAGTTGTGGAGACTAAGGAACACCTGACCAGGCTGGGTGACAAACTATCATCCATTTTGGCCGGCATCTCCTTCTCTGAGATCCTGCCAGTCTGGGAGAGGGGGGCAGATGGACGGAAGGTCAGAGAAGGGGAGATAGGGGAGCTAAACATGTGGCTCAAGGGCTGGTACCAGGAAAAAGGACACAGATTTGTAGGGAACTGCAACAGTTCTGGGAGCGAAAGTTCTTTGAATTTGATGGACTGCATCTGACTAAGGAGGGAGTCAGCATTGGTGCAGAAGTTTGACGCTTTTTGCAGAATATTTAAACTAGCAAATGGGAGAGCGGTGCAGCACCCATATCGCCAAATGGAAGAACACCTCCCCATCAGCTAGTGGTCAAAACAAGGATTCATGTTTGCAGTTCATTGCATTACCAGGTAAAAAAAAAGGTCCATCTCCCCATATGATGTACAGGGGAAATGCCAAACCACACCGAACAACTAACACACCGAAATCTGGCCAATGGAAAATCATGTGCACAAATGCTCACAGCCTGGGAAATAAGATCCCAGACCTTCAGGCAATAGTGTCAGAGGCTAAACTGGACACAGTAGCAATTAGTGAGACGTGGTTTACCAGTAACCACACTTGAGAGACTTCTACTACCTGGCTATGTATTGTCTGAAGAGACCCAGTGCAAAAAGGGGGAGTAGCCCTGTATGTCAATGAAAATATCAAAGCCACAGAAATTCAGAATACACATAAGGAGCCAGAAGAACTGTGGGTCACCCTGGAAACAGGAAATGGGACAGCCATAAGAACTGGGGTTGTCTACAGGTCCCCAGACCAGGGAGGACATAGACACATTACTGTTAGAAGATATACAAAATATGACAGCTAAAGGGGAGGTTCTGATAATGGGAGACTTCAACTTGCCGGATACAGATTGGCCAATACCAGCAGGAACATCTGCCAGAACTAGACACATGGTGGATTCCCTGCAGGGGAGGGCCTCAAACAACTGGTACAACAACCCACAAGAGACAGGGCTATCCTAGATCTAGTACTGACTAACAGAGAAGGGATCACAGATCTCCAGGTAGAAGATCACATGGGGGCCAGTGACCATCACATGGTATGGTTCAATTTGGCCACTACATCTAAATCATCCCATTCCAAGGCAAAAATATGGGACTTCAGAGGAGCTGACTTTGATAAGATGGCCAACAGAGTTAAGCTAGCCCTGGCAAAAAGAAACACAGGTGAGGGGGTACAGGCAAAGTGGGCAAGCATTAAGGATGCAATACTTGAAGCAACATCCGATTGTGTTAGACAGAAAAGGAAGTGCAAAAGAAGAAGGAAATCACTTTGGTTCTCAAATACAGTAGCAGAAAAGGTCAGAGCCAAAAGGCTGGCCTTCAGGAAATATAAGTGAACACAGTGGGATGAAGATAGGGAGGGATACCAAACTGCCCTAAGGGAAGCAGGAAAGGCAGTAAGGCAGGCAAAGTCCCAAACTGAGGAAACACTAGCACGAACAGTAAAGAAGGTGACAAGACTTTCTATAGATACATTAGTGAAAGGAGAAAGTCCAGAGGGGTATTGCTAAGCTCAATGGAGAAAAGGGGCATGTGAGGAGGAGGACCTCTCAAAAGCATCTATCCTAAATAGATACTTTTGCTCAGTATTTACTGAAGAGAAGGTAGGGCAGGGCCCACAGCTCAGCACCATGGACACAGGGGGAGGAAGGTGAGCACTACTCCTTCACAAAAGAAGGGTCCTACAAGAGCTTGCTAAGTTCAGGGTGGATAAGGCAATGGGCCCTGATGGCATAGCATCCCAGGGTACTTAAGGAGCTAAGGGGTAACTAGCAGAGCCTTACTAGCAGAACTGTTAAGTGAGTCTCTGAGCACAGGAGAGGTCCCAGGAAGACTGGAGAAGGGCTCATGGTGGATCCTGCTCCACAAGAGTGGTAGCAGGGAGGAGGCAGGGAACTACAGACCAGTCAGTCTTACCTCAGTAGTGGGCAAGATTATGGAGGCACTCCTTAAGGAAAGGATAGTGCAACACCAGGAATCCATAGGAGCACAGTTTCCAAGACAGCATGGGTTTACAAAAGGAAGGTCCTGTCAAACTAATCTCATAGATTTCTTTGACTGGGTAACCAGAGTGGTGGACCAAGGGCGAGCAGTTGATGTCACCTACCTTGACCTCAGCAAAGCTTTTGACACTGTTCTACATAGATGATTGATAAATAAGCAGGGTACGCTCAGGGTGGGTCAGAAGTTGGTCAACTGGGTGGCAAACTGGTTGACGGGCAGAAAACAGAGAGTGGTGGTAAATGGTATACAGTCAGAAGACATGCAAGTCACAAGTGGGGTACCTCAGGGATCAGTCCTGGGGCCAGTCCTCTTCAATATCTTCATTAGTGGCCTTGCAGATGGACTAGAGGGTAAGGCTTATCTGTTTGCAGATGACACCAAGATCTGCAACAGAGTAGATGATCCAGATGGGGTGGGCAGAATGAGAAGAGATCTGGATAAACTAGCAAAATGGTCAGAAGAGTGGCAACTGTGATTTAATGCAAAGAAGTGCAAGATCATGCACATAGGGAAGAGAAGCCCTGAAGCCACCTATAGGCTGGGAGGGGAGTTGCTGGCAGTCACAAAGGAAGAAAGAGACTTGGGCACCATCATAACTGATGACCTGAAATCATCCAAGCAAACCTCTAAAGCAGTAGGTAAGGCTAAGGAGATGTTAGGGTGTATTAGTAGGGGTATCTCAAGTCATAAGAGGGAGGTAATAATCCCTCTTTACAAGACACTGGTTAGGCCCCATCTGGAGTACTGCATGCAGTACTGGAGGCCACACCTTCACAAGGACATGAACCAAATTGAGGCAGTCTTGAGAAGGGCAACCAAAATGGTGCAGGGACTTCATCAGAAGACATATGAAGACAGATTAACAGAGCTCAATATGTATACCCTTGAGCAAAGGAGGGAGAGGGGTGATATGATCGAGACATTCAAACACCTTAAGGGCATTAACAAGGTGAAATAGTCTAACATGTTTAAATATAAGAAAAATAGCAGGACAAGAGGACACAGCATGAGAATAGAGGGAGGCTGATTAAGGGGGAATGTGAGGAAATTCTTTTTCACAGAAAGGGTGGTGGATGCATGGAATGGCCTACCTCAGGAAGTGGTGGCTATGAATACAGTGCAGGGCTTCAAACAGGCATGGATAGGCATAAGCGAGCAATACAGATGAGTATACAGCAATACAGTATGAATAGATAGGCCACTGACAGAGCAAGGGCTGATGGCACATTTATAAGGTAGAAAAAGAAATGGGCAGACTGGATGGGCCTTGCAGTCCTTATCTGCCGTCAACTTCTATGTTTCTATGTTAAGTAGCACACCAAGCTGAAAGCTTTTTTACAGGAGTGACCTGGGAGCACAGGGAAGTTAAGTGACTTGCTCAGGGTCACACAGTATGCAGGTGGAAGCTGTGGGATTCAAACCCAAGTCTGGTCTGCTGGATGTCACCAGATTTGCAGCTCAGAGACTTAAACCACTGTGCTATACCTCCTCCCATTTGTTGCTTTGCTGCCACTGGACTACTCTTCAAACACCCTAAAAATGGCAATGAACATAAATTAAAACAGTACAAAAAATACAAACTGGCTTTGTCATCTACCCTGCAAGGTGTTTATGTGGGCTTTTCTATGTGGGCAGAACTGTGCAATCCCTGAAGTGCTGCATCCAGGAGCATGTATGTGCTATCATAAATCAGGACATGAATAATGCCCTGGATGTACACTTTAGGGAAAAAACAATTCAAACACCGGAGGTCTTCATTTTAGGGCAATCAAATGCATCTAGCCCTCCCCCAGGGGTAACCGACTGAAAATATTGCTATGAAGAGAGATTAAATGGATTGTTATGTTGGGAGCCCTGGCTCCTGGTGGTTTAAATGATCAAATCAATTAGAAACAATTCCTTTAGAAATGCCATCTACTATACTGCGTCTACTTGCAGGCTAAGGGAAGAGGCAGAGGGAACAACACTTGATATTTGCATTAGGTGATCAGATACTTAAGGGACTAAAGCATTCAGGGCGAATAAGTCTGCAGGATAAGATCGGTTACACCCCAGGGTGCTGAAAGAATTGTGGCTGGCTTTTGCTGAGATTCTGATGGTCTTGTTCAGCCCCTTCTTGAAGACTGGGGTAGTCCCAGCAGACTGAAAGAGAGTGGTTGTGTCCCCCTTTGCAAGCATAGGAACACGGAGGGCCCATTAAACTATAAGCCAGTTAGGTTGACCTGTATAGAGGAAAAAGTGCTGCAAACTATCTTAAAGTAGCATCAGGTGGTATTTCGTGAAGTAAATGGGCTATATGACAGAAGGCAGCATGATTTCACCATGTACTGTGAATGGGAGCAATAGTGAAGCAAGACTGGTTAGCACTATAAGGAACTTTATATTTAGAATCATTAACAGCATGTTTGCACATTGTATTTGCAGATCGTTAAGTACTTTATTATCCATGAGCACTTTAAACTGATTAGCAAATGGTTGCTGCTATTTTGCATATTTCACAATATATAACAGGTTGTTGATTTACCCATAATGCCTTTGAAAAAGCACAAGGTAACATTGCAAAAGTCAGAGTTTGTAAGGGGGAGAATTCTTTTTATTATTTTTTAAAACTAAATAAAGCGGTTGACTTGGAGGTGTAGAAGATTTTTTTTTTTAATTGACAACGTCTAGTAGCCCAGCTCCATTGTTCTATATTAGTTGATTACATGCCGTGTCTCTATTGGTGTCTTTGAACCACCTCTACATTTCTCTGTTCAGAAAAAACAGGTATACAGACTGTGGAGGAGTGGTGACACTTTACATTAGAGGCAATATAAAGGTAGTGGATGTTTAGTACTTGAGAAGGGGGGGTATAGAAACAGTGTGAGTTCAGGTGATAGTTGCAAACAGTAAGAGCCTTAGGGTATAGGTAGCCTACAGGCCACCAAACTATAGTTATAGTCAAAGACAATGTAAGATATTTCTTGAAATTTCTGTGACATATCTAGAGAAATTATCTGCCTGCCTGCAATACCATTAAAGGGCCATCAGAGATAATCTCTTTTGAAATATCAGGACACATAAAATATCTGAAAAAGTCTTTGGCTGCAACGATAATATGAGAAGGGGACAGTGAACTAGGGGAGCAAATAAGTAGGGCTACCACTCTAGGGACCTTGTGCTAATAGATAATCTTAATCTTTCAGATGTGGATTGGAAGCAAGATTTAGGAGTGTAATGGTCCAGGCCATTGCAGATTAATTACAGGAGTACTTCTTGTACAAGGCTGTACCATGCCAGTTCAACATCTCAAATGTCGACCGGCATTACAGTGACAGAAATCATGTCGACCGCAAATCATGGTCAGCATGAGTCCTTGCAGACTCCCAGTCCTGTTTTTCTAATGGGGGGCTTGGCCCCTGAACCCCCATGTGGGGGGTCTCCACCCCGCACCCAGGAGGGCAGATGTTAGGAGTATGGGTGAGAACCTCCAAAACAAACTGGGGGAGGAATTAAGGGAGTGGAGGAAATGAGGGGACCTATTATATGTACTGTTTTGACAGTCTGTGATTTCTGACCAAAATTCCAAACCGTCTGGGTACTAGGCAATAAATAAACAGCAAAAGACCTGATTTTACCTAAAAACATGCCATACAGATCTCGGAATCTGCACATCTGACTGGAAAGAAACTTGGCACATCAAGAGAGTTACCTTCCCAGCCTGAACATGCAAAATTTGGTGTCAAACCATTAAACAGGGTGAAGCTATTAAAGCACAGAGTTAGGGGTTTAACATTAAACAGCCTACTCAGTCCTAACTACTGTGCCACTATATATATATATATATATATATATATATATATATATATACAGCCCAGATGTTTTTTTAGTCTGACATTTTCGGGGTAAAAAAGGCTTACCATAGAATTGTGCCTTTCATTTGTTTGGTGAAAGAAAATGTTATCCTTCCTAAAGTTATAAGGATTTGAAATTTCAGTTCTGAGCATATTCAGTTGAGCATCAAACATCTGTCCAAAACACCCTACTGAGCGTTATCACAATTGAAATTTCAAATCCTTACAACTTGGGAATCGATTAATATCATTTCACCAAACCAATGAAAAGTGCTGTTCTGGGCCACGCTGTTTCTACCTTGAACATTTCAGACTGAAATTCCAAATCATCTGGGTGCTTGACGATGACAAAAAAACTGCAAAAACGCCCTATTTGTTATAAAAATGCACTACAGTATAACCTCATTTATCTGAATTGTTTGGATAAATGGGGTTTCAGATAAGTGAGGGAACTTTACATTTAAGTCTATTAAGCTTGGAGACACACCACAGTTTTGGATAACTGAGAGTTTTGTATAATTGAGGTTCGGATAACTGGGGTTCTACTGTGTATCAATCTCGGAATCCACATATCTGACTGGAATGAAACTTCATCAAAAGACTTTGCCCCCAGAATGCACATGCAACATTTTGCGCAAATCAGTTGAATGGGGATGAAGATACTAAAGTACAAACTTAGGAGTCTTACATTAAATAGCCTACTCAGCCCCAACTATAGTGGCACTACCACACCACTATAAAATATATATATAGTCATATAAATATAGAAGAAAAAATTTGAAAGCCTCTACCATGTACACTAAATAGACATAAGTAGAATAAGCACTGCACAGAGGTGGCTACAGGAACAAAACTGGAGCCACAACAAGCCATTCTTATGTTGAACCCATACTAAATCAGGCTAACAACACTGGATAAGTTAAAATGCTTTATTTGTTCAAAATCAAATCAAAACATGATAGCAGACACTCACCCACTATACAGTCAATCTGTTGGCTAAAGTAGGGAACATTAACTGAGGGTGTGTTCTCCATTACCTGGCTCCCCCACCAATCACTAGCACTTTGGCTAGGGACTGAACACTGTTTAAAGTAAGCCAGTTAGTGTACCTTATTTAAAAGGAGTCAACTTAGGCAATTACATTTCAGAATAGAGACCCAGAAAATGGGTGGGCCATTTAGGTGTTTGGTGGCTGGGCTGACGATTCATGTCAGAGCTCCAAATTGAACACTAAGAGACCCCACTACTCTTTATGATAAAACAAGTGACTGGCTATTTGGGGCAGAACACAAACTGTAATATATGAATGATTTGCAATGGGGGGGGGAGGGAGGATGTGCACTGGTTAATCTGCTTTAACCAGTGCACTTCCTCCCCTTCAACTGTAACCAGTTATACTGTAACACTGTGCTACTTTGCACTACCGGACCTCACTGTAAATGAGCTTTGGCTCAATCAAGAATATCCTTTGTTCACATTTATATGAATAAAAACATTTTATTACTACTACAGTCACACCCCTAATGAGAAAAGAAATTTAAGGTTTGTGAATGAGCAAGGTTTGAATTGCTAATTCTTGGTTTGTTTAATGTTTAAGAGATTTATGGTTGTCTCCATTAGCTGCCTCCTGACCAATCACCAGCATAATGGCTGGAGACTGCTGCTTGTTTAAAGTAAGCCAATTAGGCCGTGCACCTTATTTAAAAGGAGCCAGCTCAAGCAATTACATTTTAGGATAGGGATCCAGCCAACAGATTGTTCACCATGAGGTTTAGTGGCTGGGCTGACAATTCACATCAGAGCTCTTAATTGAACACTAATAGACCCCAATCCCCTATAGGATAAAATAAATGAGTAGCTATTAGAAACAGAAAGCAAGCTAATATTTGAATAATTTGCCATGAGGGGGAGAGTGTGCACTGGGTTCTCTGCTTTAACTGATTTGTGCCATAACCAGTTACATCCCTAATAAGAAAAACAATGTAAAGCTTGTGAATGAGCAAGGGTTGAAATGCTAATTCTGGGTTTATGTAATGTTTGGGAGATGTATGGCTGTCTTATTTAGCTGGCTCCCCACCAATCACCAGAAAAATAAATGAGTAGCCATTTGATGCAGAAAGCAAATTGTAATATTTGAATGCTTTGCCATGGGGGGTGCACTAGTTCTCTGTTTTAACTGGTTTGTCAAACAATTGGATAGTTCCTGAAGAGTATCTATGCAGATACATCTTGGAGGCAAAGCAGCAGGGCCTAAAACCGAGGATGGCCAAAAAGCATCTAGTTGGGTTGCCATGGTTCACTTGGGTGGTAGGTTTCATGGACACCACTTGGGTTTTCAAGGTTTAGAAGATCTTGGAAGGTTGGAGTCCCAAAGCAGGCTGAGTGGTGTGGCCTCCTTAGCCCGGCTACACTGGAGAGAGAGTGGAAGGCCTTACCATTTACTGGTCTCAATGGGAAGCCATGTTGTTAAAGACTGTGCTTTTGCTCATCTTCTGCAGATCCTGTGAGGTATTGGTGATGCTTCATCTGGCCAAAACTGGGGTCCTACCACACTGCAGGATGGAGACATGTCAATGACACCAGAAGGTGTGTTCACAATGCAGTGCAAGAGCAAGCCAACAAGGAGGTGTGGGATGTTGGTGCATCATGTGAGCTCATATGGGTTCAGGGTGGGATGTGAGGGCCATTATATTGGAATACATGGCCCTTTGTCTACATGACAGGTTGGCTTTCCTGCAGCATGCAGATGGCACCCCATTCATAACCTACCAGTTTAGACACATATTGGGTTTGGCTGTGCAAGGGATGGAGCTGAACTCTAAAGAGATTAATACCACAAATTTTTTGGCCACAACTGGCAGGGCCTAGAGACTTAAGGATGAGCAGTTTCTACCCTGGCTAGTGTAGGTCCCAATTGTTTTTACAATATGTGAGGCCACATATGCTTTAACATTGTCTTTGCTGTTTTCCAAGTTCCCTTAATGGTTACAAGTAGGAATGGATCTGCTGACACCCATTCATACATTGGTGGTGGAGAGAGCAGGGTGCTAGCCTTTGGGGAGGAAACTGGCATTTCCACTGAATAAAGTGCAGATTCATTGGTTGGGTTATAGGGGCATGCACTTGGCAAACTTCTCTCTAGGATGGAAGTGGAGGCCCTATAAGCAAGTTCACCAGATATAGTGCTGGTTCATCTAAGTGGGAATGACCTGGGACTCCTGAAAGCCATTGATTTGCTACTCAAAATTAAGGAGGACCTAAGATCTATTCATGGGATGTGGACTGGGGCAAAATTCCTTTAGTCTTGTATCATCCAAAGACATCACTAGTGTCATACAGAGAATCATCAGATGATGAACAAAGTGTGTGTATATGCATCAACAGGGAGATGTTCACTTTCATGGGTCCCAATGGGGATCAGTGGTGAGGCAGAGTAAAATCCACTTATCCTGCCAGTGACTTTATGCTAAGAGTGGTGTTTATTTGATGGACAATGGTTGGGACTTTTTTCTAGATTCTTTAAACCAGGTCTTGGAGGAGTATTTTGAGTGTGCTGCATGGGGGGATTGGACTTTGTCCATCCTGTGTTAGCGTGGGAATCTCTTAGGGTGATTTTAGAAGAGGAAAAGGGGAAGAAGTCAAATTCTTCCAAAGGATTCTTCTCCCCAGTCAGCATGAGGTGGAGGCAGCAGGACTTGGTTCCTAGTTTGGGGGTTATGGCCAACCTCATCAGGCTTGCCTGGGGTTGCATCACCAGCAGATGGGGTTGGTCGCTTGCCAGCTGGACATATGACCCTCCTACTCACTGAGGTTTGGGTTCTAACTCAGAGAGGTGCATCATTCACTCAGTCCACACATGGGTATGGCCCTTCAAGAGAAGGGGTGCGCAGGTTTGAGGATGACTTGGCAAGACTTCTCAAGCTGCACATATCACTCCAATAATGTAACATGTTGGTTTAATAACTATATGGCTCTGGCTATTTTCTCCAAGATTGATGTTGTGTGTGTTTGTCCAGGATAAGGGGTTATTAGGGCTTAACAATACAGTTATGGTTGACACCTTAAATACTTTTGTTAACTTCAATGTCCATCCGATATTCTGTCCTCCTTTAAGTAGGTACTGTATATTATAAGGACCTCCATGTCCTTGATCTAATTATTGATAGACACCATGGATCTGCCTTGATTCATTACTTTATGATCCTTTTGTTTAATTACTTTATAGATCACCCTTACACAGAAATAATTACATGACTTTTTTCATGCAGCACACATAAAACTATCCATGTGATATGTGTGCTGCAAGTATGATTTAAATGTTAAATTGGAACCAACTGCATGCATGTGGCATGCGTGCAGCAAGCAAGTGTAGAAAGCATGCTTTTTATGTTAAATTGGAACAGACTGCATGAATGTGGTATGCATGCAAAAAGCAAGTGGTCACTGATAACTGCACACATAAAAGTTAAGTGACTTGCCCAGGATCACACCATATTCAAGTGGGAGTTAATGAGATTCAAACCCAGGTCTTCAAGTCTCCTGATTTCCAGTTCAGCGCCTTTAACCGCTAAGCTGCAGTATGCTGCCTGCAAACATATGGCTCGCTTGTACTTCAATACAAAGCTGCATACATCTGCACTCATGTGGCTTGCTTATAGCCACTGTTATACCTTATCTTAGCTGCACAGCTGAACTGTAGCACACATACTAATGGAAACATATGTGGTTATTCCCACCCCCAATACACACACTTAGCCACAAATCTATCTAATTACTTTTGTCTGGCCTGTACTCCTACTATTTTCTCTCCATAGTTTTGAATTATTCCATGCAAACAGACTTTAATGGTCAAACACAAAAGTAGCAATAACTCTACAGCCACCCACATGGCCAGCCCCCCCCCCCATGCACACACACACACTGTAGCAGGTGTGGCCATGCTGCTACAGACAACCCACAAAGTATAGATATAAACTGAGAGTCTCTTAACTAAGTGTTATGAAGCCAGAGGCAGGAGTCTTTAAGAGATGATGTCCAAGAGTCAGAGTGCTGGGGCTTAACCTCTTGAAATAAATGGAGTTATTTTTTTGTTACTATTTTATACATTTTGATGGTGAGTTGGAGAATAATGAAGTCCACTGTTCTACTAGCAAAGCCCTTGTTAGTTGAGTGGTGGCCTTCATTAATCTTCAACTCTCTATCAGTAATGTATAAAATAGTAATAAAAAAATTCCCCCATTCATTTCAATGGTGCATGCCCCTGCAGTCACTCTTACCCTATGCCATTATTTTCCTGAGCATGGGGATGTGGTGGTCAGCTTCATGTGGGGGGGGGCATAAGCCTGACTATAGTGGGGCTCCACTAGTCTGTGCCTACCATACTACTCAACTGTCCCTGAATGCAAGGGAGAGCCCTCATTTTACCCCTGAAAACTGCTCTGAGCCTTGCCCATCCCTCCCTCATGAAAAACATGCTACTCACACCAAGGATGTCCTGTAAATTTAGACCTAATGGCAGGAGTGCCATTTCAGATTTCAGAAGTCCTTGCTCCTTCCCATTTATTTTTTTTAATCATATATCTGTTTATTCACTTTTGAATATGTTTTCATATTTCCAGAAAAAAATTACAATCACAACATAAGGAAAAAAATTCAGTATAATACTAGACCATTACATGACACAGGTGGAGGGGGAGGACAACCAAAAATACCTGTATACTGTTCAGCTTTGTACTGCTATATTAATGTATGTTAATTTTGTTCTTAAACATTAATCACCCCCACTCTAGTACATCAGAGAACCCTTATATTATTCTGTTATATATTTCAAAAATAAATAGCATGAAACAAATAAAAAGAAAACAGGCAATGGCAAACCTATTTAAACACTTAAACAATAAGGCATAGTACTACATG
Source organism: Neoceratodus forsteri (assembly GCA_016271365.2). Taxonomy (NCBI): domain Eukaryota; kingdom Metazoa; phylum Chordata; order Ceratodontiformes; family Ceratodontidae; genus Neoceratodus; species Neoceratodus forsteri. The sequence goes on from CM057453.1 coordinate 88,291,226, forward strand.
TCCATTATTTCTTTTTCTGATATGGTAGGTGAAGCAGAAAAATCCTGCTCTGATCTTGACGAATAATGAGATCTCCAGTCCCCCTTAAAAAAATCATTTACTTTTACTTATCTGGCCATCTGGATAGAACCTGCAGCCTGGCTCAGTATGCCATCAGTCTAGTTTCAGTCTGCTCTTCTGCCATCCTTCTGTCAGAAGCTGGATGCTAGATCCAACCATCCCAAGTCCTCAACATGGTCTGCGACCAAGTCACCTCACCAACTGAACCCACCCAACCTGTGCTGCTTGCTTCTTGCTTGGCTGCTGCCGCACTGCACTGATCAAGGCCTATGAAGGCCACCCACACCACTGTCACCACTGTTGTTAGGCCTAGCGTGCTGCCACAGGGTGTCTGTGCTGTTTTTTATTTTGTGAGACAAGACTAGTAGAGTAAGTAGGTAGCCTAGTCTTGAGTCAGCTTCTAGCTCACCCTCTGCCCTTTCAGCCACCGGGGAGACGGAGACTCACCAAGAGTAGACCAACAAAAATGTGCCACCACAACACTGCTATTGAGAGTTCAGTGCTCACCAACTCTTCCAAGCTGTAATGTGCAGTCTGTCTACTCTGTAGTGGGAAAGACAGTGTTGCACTTGCATGACTCATGTGCTTTTGCTTGGCTGGAGCTCCTTCATGTCACATGTGATGGTGCTGCCACTAATAGATGGAGAGTGGACAATGCAATTCAGACACAATTGAGTCAGGAGTGCACTTGCAGCCTGAGTGCACACAGGCCAGGAGGGCACTTATTGTGCAAATGATTAAATCCAAATTTAATGGCATTATTGCCACACCATGAGAACAACCTATGCACAGATGTGGGGGGGGGGGCAACTGCACCCCTCTGCCCTACTTAAATGACACCCCTGCTTTATGGTAGAAATTTATTCACAGGTACCAATATCAGTACTAGTAAATACAATAGTTTCCACTGTGTTCTGAGGTACTGTATCTCCATGTTTCAGGATGTGTCCTGATCATCATGAGGGTTAGTGTCCCTCATTGTCCCTTCATTTTGAGTGTCTATGTTCCTCATTTCAGTGACAAACTGTGAGGTATGGTGCATGCTTCCAAGACCCTATTCAGCACAAAGAGTGCTGAGCATGGCTATAGTGTATATGCTCCATACAGAATGACAAAGGGAAAGTAAGTGAGTCAAAACAGTCATGGGGAAACACATTTGTAGCACTAAATATGCATAAGGAGATTTGCCTGGCCCAAAACAAAATGGTCAGGCCTCACAACACAGAGGCCCCTCTTCACACATCTGGAATGGGGGATGTTGGCTGATTATATCCTAGGTATTTAATGCAGTAAGCAAACAATACTTTACAATTGAATCGCAATTTAATGACAAAAATCAAAAGCCATTAAACAACTTGCAAAATTATCCAAATGAATGAGTTTACCTAACTTTAATGGGAAATCAATGAAAAATGTATTTTAATGGCTCTAATTGCTAGCAGTAGTATGAGAAATAGAAACTGATGTGTTTTTTAGATGAAGTTTGCACCAGCTTAGTTACTGCACACATGATAAGCATGCAACATGTGAACCTGATGTTCTTTTTACATGATGTTCACACTAGCTTAACTGCTGCAGTTATGTCAAGTGTGCAACATGCGAACCTGATGTGATTTTTAGGAGATATTCACATCAGCTTACCTGCTGCACACATGTCAAGCTTGCAGCATGCGAACTTGATTTGCTTTTTAGACCTGGTTCACTTAGGTTCACTTTGTGTATGTGAACCGCATGCAAACATTGCACAATTAAGTATGTAGCATGCACTCTGCATGTACTGTACACAGCACACTAATATTTATGTAAGGGTATTTTTAATCTTGGTCCACTAATTTCATTTGTTTGTCATGCATCTTGTTTCTCTATGTTTTTGTTGTTGTCGTTTTGTATCAGTAGTACTTAACATTTTTGTATTTGTATGCTGATTTACTTTCCTTAAAAGGGAGAGAAAGTGTAACCAGGTCCCTTAAATTGTGAAAGCATGTAACAAGATTCTTCAAATGAGCTATAGGGTTCACCTGTAGATGTCACCAGTCTGGTGATGTAAATATTTACATCATCCTCAAATTAAGTCAAAGCAGCAGCCATTGCAGACTTCTGAGACAAAAAAGTGATGTACAGTAACAAAGATATAACCTGTATGTTACATAAATACAGATTGCCCCTAAGTGGCATCACATCCCAGTGCTGGTACTCAAGATATATAGTGGCACCTGTGTACATCCGCACTTTTTGAAAGTAAGTACCCCATATTCTTTTTATTCCATTTTTTTATTACATATGGTTGCTAATTTTAAACACACCCTTTTGCTTGATTTGACAGATGAGGAGGAGCATTGTTCATTAGTGAAAGTGCCCTACCCAGAATCACTTTCTGTCACAGGATTCCATGAAATGACTAATAGCTTGAGTAGAAGTACAGTATGGATGAGTCAGGTATGAGTAGCTCTGGATGGACTACTGGCTCCTACAGGAAACTGTATTAGTTTTTTTCATGGGCTTTAAACATTTGCAAGACCCAGCAAACTTTCCTTTCCCTATAATGTTTTGTCTGAACTTCAACCCTATTTTTGGGTTCTAAGAAATGGAATAAAGTGTGTGCGTGTGTGTGTGTGTGTGTGTGTGTGTGTGTGTGTGTGTGTGTGTATATGCGTGTGTGTTTCATGATCATTTTCAATTGTACCGTACTAGTCTGTATATGATGTGGCGTATGTACCTTGGTGGGTGCCATCTATGGCTGCATGTACCCATATCCACACAGCCGTTGTATCACTGAAAAATGCATAGCTATGTACAATAGGCTTCTGGTTTGTTGTGCACCTGTAGCACACAGACCAACCATGTCATATTCCCATGCAACTAACCAATAAATTCCTATACATTAGAGATGGGCAAAATTGGAAATTTATTTTGTGGATGCAAAATGAGAAATTACGTTGTCAAAATTTTGCATTTCACACCGGTGAAATATTACGTGAAGTGCACAAAGTTTGCAAAATATTTTGTTGGACAAAATTTCTGATTTCACCAGTGAAATTAAATTTTGATGCATCTCTAAATCAAATATGTACAGTACCAAATAATCCCTATTTTATCCCATCTTTCAAGCAATAATGTTCATGCTGAGAATTATGCTGGAGTTGAAAAGTTGAGAGTTTATGTAAGCAATAATACCCAACAGGGTGGGCAGTATTGGCAATATAGGACTGCCCAGGGGTGTAATGAGGCCCGACGCCGCAGGTGGAGGGCCTTATAGCCCCTGGAAGGTCAGTATTGCCAAATAGCTCCCACCCTGGGGGGTATTATTGTATTTAGAAAATGGGCCACTGTAATATATATGTTTGACAAAAATGTCATGTTAAAATGTTAAAAACTCTTAAATGTTTAATTTATTTTGTAAAAGAAATAGTTCCTCTGACTGCATTTGTTTTTTAGCTGGAGAGTTTTGTCCTATGTGAGCCTCTGTAGTTATCAGTTTTGGAGTTGGCTGTCATGGTCCCATTCCTCCCCTTAGAAATGGTAGGAATAACTAGTCAGGTAACTAAGTGTTTTTATTTGACTGCCCGCTATCATCCTACCTACCACAAGCCTGTTGGTAGACAGACTGTGTGCTTCATGGCTGAGTGTACTGTATGATGGCCAATTATAGAATTATGAGGCTATTTTTTCTTTTTGAAATGCTTTCACTGTGCTATATATTGCGTCGGTTGTTGCTGGGAGCAGAGTTTGGTGGAAAAAAGGCAGTTTGTTGGTTTTGTTCCCAACCCCCCAATAGAGGTTACTGGGATTGTCAAAAAATGGAACTGAGAGAAACTTGAGCTAGTGGCAGGACAGGAGGTCTGCTCACTGAGAAGCACAATGGACCAGCATCAGGAGAAGCGGGTGTGAGATCGCGATTAGAGGTTGCTGTTGGAAGTGAGCACAGTGGGAGAATTGTATGTCTCCCTAAATGCAATAAAAACTTCAGTGTTTTTTTTACACTTGTCACGGTATTAGTTGAACTGGGGGGTGGTAGGGGGTTGTGAAGCAGTCCTTGATTCCCTGCCCGATACCCCTTCCTCGACTTGCATTGCCATATTTATTTTTTTTATTTTCACATTACTGCGATCGGGAGATGTATACCCCAATGCAGTTGGTAGATGCAGCATGAGAGGGGACGGTGAGCAGGAGAAATAATAGCAGTTGCAGTGGAGTACGCGATCTGGCTGCTTATTTGCACTCAGAGGTAAGCATGCTTTGTGCTACCGATAGCATAATGAATATTTAAAAAAATCCTCTGATGCATTTAAAGAATTGGGAAAAATGGGAACATGGTACAGGTTGTGACAGTATGGGGGGACTGTATCTCTCATTAAGCGGGAGAAAAAAATAGTGGCTATTTAATGCTGAAAACTCCATGGGCACTGATATTGGTCATCATGCTGGTTGATACTGGCACGTTTAATACCCGGGCTCTGTTGTCTGATAGACGCCTACCTTGGCAGAGCTATCAGCCAATCAGAGCCCAGAGATTTCGTAGCCCATTTTCTAAAGTTGGTTAACAGTGTCAGCAGCTCAGTGAGTTACACACATGCCCCTGGGGCTGGAAGATTGGATTTGCTGTAGGTTCTAGTCCCATGCCAGTAAACTGAGTTAAACCCAATACTGACACTATAGTGCAGTATGAGGGGGCACTGCACTGTTGAGCTGCCATGCTTCGGATAAGATGTTAAACCAAAATCCCATTTCCTATCTCTGGTGGTTGTCAAGGTGAAAGATAATGATCCCACAGCACGTATCATATGAGCTGGGGATTTTCCATGAGATTCCTGAACAACAATTCCCCTGTCAATAAAACAAGTTCATCTAGTTCAACTTCTCTTCTCCCAAATCTTGTATAAATGTTTGGCTCCTATTGTTATGTATGATGATTGATACTTCCTGTGTATGCAACAAGGAATAAAGTATACTCAATTTGAAAAAACAAAACAAATTCGTGTAACCCACCCCTCAGGTCAGTGTATGTTTCATTGCCAGTGCTGTGAGAGGACGTGGTCACACTTGCACCTGCATTCATGATTCCCCCTTCTTTCACTACTGTACTGAATATATCCAAGGCTTTCTGAAGGATTGCTGGGCCACCCCCAGCTGATGCAGACTACAGCAATGTGGATGATTTTTCCATAAACATTTCTGGCCATATCATGCCTGCGCTGTCTGTGCAAACTGCACTGTGCTACCACATGTAATAAGTATCACAACCTGTCTATGAACATTTAAAGTCCTAGAGAAATGAAATGAACCAACAATTTAAATGACCTCTTTAGGCAATACTCTTTCTTATGCCCCATGAACTCCACTGAAGAAAATCTTTCAACTGTTCCCCAATTCCACCTGAAAATTTCATGAGACCTGACTGTCTTGTTTTGTAGTAATCACAACAATGGGTTCATTAGAATGTTTAGCCACACTTCATTGCAACATGCTTCAGCTACATACAAAGACTAACGGTTCTCAGACTCCTCGAGCAGGCAGGCTCCTTATTACACAATGTCTCTGTTAGGCTCCCCAACCTTGAAAACCTCACTTCCTGTTCTGAGATGTAACAGAGCTTTGCATGTCTGACATTTATTACTAACTAGTACCTTATCAGCACACCCTGTTTTCTAAAGAAACGAAAGAATGATTACACCAAATAGTTGACACAATTTACAGTAACAGAAGGCCCTGTAAGTGAATTCTAAGTAAGATTATACCATGTAACATAAAGCCCTCTAAGTGAATTCTAAGTACAGTACTTTTTTTCATAAGCAACATGTACCATCATTTTATATTTTGACAGATGTCAATAAGACTCTTTGGCTTTTTTATTAGCCTTCCAAATCTCGATCTGCTCATTTGTTCAGGCATCTCATAACAAACAGTTTCATTAGACATCTGAGCACTAGACATCAGTTCAGTATTGTGTTGTGGTATTTCAGAAAAGTCAAATGGAGCCTTGTCAAGTAAACTAGAATTTCTTTGCTGGTCATGGTCCTCAGTCATGGACATTACACTTTCCTTATATTTTTTTTGCCAGTTCTTGTGTCCCCCAGGTAAATACTCTGTCTCAATCTGTACTGTCCTTGGTGATGCAGGAAAGCGTTCTGAGCTTGTCGGCACTGGCAATAAATGCCACCTGTTTCATCTTAGCAGTTGTCCACTTTCAGTAAGTACCAAATAGGATCTTGTAGCCACAAGTCTCTGAGTGGTAGCCAGTTCACCCCAGCAGCCCTCACTTCTCACCCTGACTGTATCAGGTTGCATGGTTGTATGACTGTTGGTTGAAATGGCCTGTGATACTTTGCTGTTTTGTCACAAGCATCACACTGTTTCTTAAATTGCATAGTTTTTTTCTTCCGTATACTTGTATTGTCTGAGTAACATTTAAGTTTTATCTGAGGTAACTGGGTATGAATTTGATGGCCCATAAGCAATCCCACATAGGATTTACCACATTCTAATGGTGTTGCTCTGTAATTCAGTAATGCAATGAATAGATGTGAGTTTTCCTCTCCAGCCATTTTTAGTAGATTTTTTACGATTTTGACCCCACATTTGGCCAACCCATTTCCTTGTGGATATATAGGATTGGAAGTGATGTGATTGAAACCGTAGGACTTTGCAAAGGCTTTAAATTCTGCACTTGTAAACTGCGGTCCATTATCAGTCCTGACAATCTGTGGTATCACAAATCCTGCAAAGGTTACTTTAAGTTCTTGTATCACTTGGCTTGATGTGGCTGTCTTAAGCTTCACTACTTCTGCGTAACATGAGAATGCATCAGTCACAGCCACATAATCTCTGCCTTCTAGTGTGAACAAATCTAGCCAACTATTTTCCCATACAATGGCACTTTCTGAATCTGAAATTAAAGGTTCCCTCTGCAGTGCAGGCCTGTATTTCTGACATACATGATAGGCCAAAACTGTATTTTCCACATCCTTAGTGATTCCTGGCCAGTATACTACCTATCTGGCTCTGAGTTTACATTTTTCAATACCTATATGACCTTCATGAATTTTCTGTAGCATTTCCTTTCTTAGGGTACTAGGCACTACAGTTCTATCACCCTTAAGCGATACTCCATCTACCAAAGATCATTCAGCCTGAAGTGGCACATACCTTTGTGACATGAATTGTCTTTTCCATCCATTTTGCATTGCTGACACTACTGCCTGTAATGTTTCATCTGCTGCTGTCACACATTGGAATCTTTTCCACATCTGTGATGAGACAGCTCCAGAAGTCTGTATTCTATTTATGTGACTGTCCACCTCTGTTTCCATGCTTTGGTCTTTGATCCTGTGAATTTCATCCCAATGTTCTTGACAAAGCATCAGCCACAATCAAATGGTTTCCTGGTGTGTATTCTGTCTTGTAATCATATTTTTGCAGTTTGATTAAAGGTCTTTGAATCCATGGAGGTGTCTGCCCTAAGTCTCTTTTTGAAATTGTAATCAGTGGTTTGTGATCTGTTTCTATCACAAAAGGGGTTTGATGAATGTAAATTTGAAATGCATCTCATCCAAAGGCTATGTCTAACATCTTCTTTTCTATTTGAGCATATCTGTGTTCTGTTTTTGGAAAAACTCTGGATGTATATGCAATGGATCTCCAGCTGCTATTTCTGAGTTGTAGCAATACTGATCCTTTGCCATCCTTTGAGGCATCCATGGAAACTTTAGTCTGACAAATACAGTAATATCAAAACATTGCAAGGTAGGTGCTGTAGTCAAAAGTCATTTTATTTTTTAGAATTCATGCTCATGTGCAGGTGTCAATGCCCATGTGGCTGACTTAATTAGCAATTTTCTCAGATTGCATGTCTTGTCAGTTAAATTATTAATGAACTTACCCAGAAATCACTGTAACTCTTCTTAGTCTTTGGTTGTGGAATCCTGTTTACAGCTTGCACTTTGGCTGGGTCAAGTTTTCTGGCCTCCTCTGAAAGGATCTCTCCTAATGTCTTACTTATCTGACATTTTTCTCTATTCAATTTAAGGACAGTTGCCCTGGCAACGTGTAACACATTTTTCAGCCTGGTATCATGTTCCTGCAGTGAGGAGACCCAAATGTGTATTTCACTGTTATAAACTTTAACTTTTTCAGTCCCTTCTAGAAATTGTGACATTGTTCTGTGGAAAATTTCTGGTGCTGAGCATATGCTTAAAGGTAGTCTTTTAAAGCAGTGTCTCCCATATGGAGTGTTTAAAGTACATAAGCATGCACTTTCCGGTGCTAGAGGTATTTTCCAGAATCCTGAGGAGGTGTCCAATACTGAAAAATACTTGGCCCCTGCCATTTCATCTAGTATTTCAGGTCTGGTGGAAATATGGAAATGTTCACTTTCAATGCATGCATTCAACTCTCTGGGGTCTAAAATGATTGTAGTGATCCATCTTTTTTCTCACTGATCAACAAGGAGTGAACCTTAGGTGTTGGCTCCTCCATTTTTTCTATGACATCCATATCTATTAACTGTTTCAATTCCTTTTTCTGTCTATTCCTCAAGGCCGCAGGGACTCTTCATGCAGCATGAATCACTGGGACTGCATTGTCATCCACTGTTATATGATGTGTAACAGGCAACTTGCCCAGTCACTTAACAGCATCATTGTATTCAGATTTGATATCCATGATCAGACCCAACATCTGACTGGTGTCTAGCCCTAAAATTGGCTTCTCATACCCAGGAACAATTAAAAAATTGTGGCTGGGAGCACATTTAATTTAGTACCAGTGTCAATCATGTAGTGTACCTTCGAGCCATTAGTATCTAGTTGAATTGTCCATTCATTTCTCTGTGAGAGATGCCTTACTTACCATGGGCCCCTATAAAGAGTTTGTTTTCACTGTCAGAGTCTTCCAATTTTGTGACTGCATGCACTGCATTTCTCTGTTTGTAGCATCTTGTGAAGTGATTAAGTTTCCCCAGGCTTTGCACTGTTGGACATAGGTTGGGCAATTTCTGTAGGCATTTTGTTTACCACAGTTGCAGCAAGGTTTACTTGCACCCTCTCCTTGAGTGTTTGCAACTCTTCATGTCTCTTTTTGTTGTATCTCTTGCTTTGTGAAACTTGTAGGGGACCTTTGAGCTTGATTCTTCACAATTTGCACTGCAGCAGCCTCCGGTTTGTCCTTTTTGGCTTTTGCTCTGATAAGTAAGTAGTAATTAAGTAAGTAGTAAATCATTTTTATTCAAAAGAGAATACTGGGAAACATTCCATTGAGCAAAGCTCATTTTCAGTGAAGTTCCAGGTCCAATAAAGTGCAAAGTTCCACATAAATTAGACACTTACATACATAGACATAATAAATAAACACTAACACATAAAAACCATCAACATATATGATCAATAAATCAAACTTCAGAAAACATTACACTGATTATAAATATAAACTGTCTTTGTCCAAGTGGTACACCACTGAACAAGTTGAGGATCACTAATTTTAACCCCTGGGCTTCTTAAATATTGAGGTGAATCATTCCAAAGGGAAACTCCTCTAAATAGAAAAGAAGATCTTCCAATATTCAAGTTACAACTAGGGATATAAAATTAGGCACCATGTGTTGATCCCAGATTCCTCTCAGTTTTCCTGACCTCAAACAACCCAGCAATATAATCCGGAACCTTATGGTTCCAGACTCTAATCATGAAATGCAATAAATGTATATTCCTTCTCACAGGTGGTCTATCCGAATGTACCTCATTAAATAAGTAACACCTGTGAGTTCTAATCAGGACCTCCAATATAAAGTGAGCCAACCTATGAAACAGCTGGTCTACTTTGTTTAACAATACCCCAGAAGCCCCTCCATAGAATACGTCTCCATAATCAATTGCTGGGAGTAATAAGGTTGCAACCACATTCTGACGGACCTCCATAGACATAAACCTTTTATATCTGTAGAGAATTCCTAATTTTTTATTCATACTTCCAATTAAGGAATCTATATGTAAATCCCAACTTAAATGGGAATCGAGCCACATTCCCAGATATTTATAATGCTCAACCTGTTTTATAACTGAACCCCCAGATATGACAATTTCCAATTTTAAATAACAAACTTTGTTATATTTACTCCTAAACAGTAAGACCTGTGTTTTATTTGCATTCAAAATCAGGTAATGCCTCCTAAAAAATTCATGGGCCTCATCAAAGGCTTGTTCTAACCATAACCCTATTATATCCTGAGAAACTCATTCAACATACAATATGGTATCATCTGCATACAGTTGATACCGAATGTCTGGAGATTGTGGCCTAAAATTATTCACATAGATATTGAAGAGCAGAGGCCCCAGAATTGACACCTGGGGACTCCACTCCTCAATCTCAACATCCCAGATTTAAAGGAGGCTACCTTCACAAATTGACTATGTCCCATCAAATATGATGAGAACCATTTAATCGTAAGATGAGACAAGCTGATCTCCCTGAGTCTGGACAGGAGCACCCGATGGTTCAGGGTGTCAAAAGCCTTTGAAAGATCAATAAATAAGGCACCTATCATTAGCCTCCTGTCTAGACTCAGTTGGAGATTGCTTACCGCCTCCATTAGACCTGTTTCAGTATTGCGTAAAGACCTAAAACCTGATTGGAAAGGAGACAATTTATTATTATGATCCAAGAAATTCTTCAGCTGATGTGAAACGACTCTCTCAAATATTTTAGAGACCTAAGATAACAGTGAGATAGGTCTATAATTCCCCAAATAGGTCTTATTCCCTGATTTAAATATAGGTGTGACCCTAACTATCTTCCACCCCTCTGGAAATTCACCAGTCTTGCAAGATAAATTAAAAATTTAAGCAAGGGGGAGGCCAAACAGGGGGCAGCATACTTTAATAACCTGGAAGGAATCTCATCATACCCTATAGCCTTGGAAGTATTTATTTTTAAGAGTTCCCTATGTACTTCATCCAGGAAGATATGAACAAACTCAAACTCCCTTATTCCCTTAGAATCAGGTTTACTATCTGACAAAACCTGCTCTACACCAACCTTAGAATCTTGAGTATTCCTGTCAGTTAAATCCTGGGTACCCACCTTAATGAAATACTCATTAAAGGTATTTACCAACGCAGCCCCCAAAGACAAAGTTGATCCCTCCACTGAGATTTTAGTTACAGAGGAAGACTTTTGAGTCCCCATTAAATCAGAAAAAAAAAAACTTCCTTGGATTCTGTTTTTGATTATTATCAAGCTTGGACCATATAAAATCTTGTTTTGCCAACCTCACCTTCCTAGTATACAAATTTTGGGCCTGCCTACAAAGGAGCCAATCATAAGCCTTCATGGATTTTTTGGCCTTGGACCATTTATTGTCCCTCTCTCTCCTAGCTTTATGGAGTTCCTTTGAAAACCAGACATTCCTTTTATGTCCAATCCTCCTTGATTTCAATGGGGCACGCTTATTGCATATCTGTAAAAATTCATGCAAAAAATATTCCCAGGCACTAGAAGCAGTAGGTATCAGCTCTAGTCTAGACCAATTAATATCTTTAACATCTAACATAAATGAAACATAAAGCAGTTGTTTTCAACCGGGGGTCCACAGCCCAAAAGGGAACTGCGAGAACATGCAAGGGGGTCCGTGGAACAGTTCACAAATTTGAAAGGGAATCACACCAAGTTTTAACATTTTTTAATCCAGTAACAGTTCAGGTACGTAACAGATGAAGTGCGAGCAAGCATGAGCAAAGCGTTGCAATCTCAAACCTTAGATTCTAAGGAAAGATAAATCAAGTTTTGTCTGTAAGAAGTCTGAGGACCAAGTAATGGAAATATATCTAAATGACACTGATTGCAGTTTCCTCATCCTTAACATTTTAAACCATTCTGTAAGAGTATCAGCAGTATATAGGTCAGAAGTGGGACTCACCACGGAAGAGGGGGCAGATGTCAACAGGGACTTTGGAAAAAAATAAATGTCTCTCTCGCTCTCTTTCTAAGCTCTAAAATTTTCCAATTCACTTGATAACTGTCTAAAAGTCAATAAAGTACTGTGCGTAACTCTGCTGCTTGATTGTAGAGCAACAGGACAGGAAGTGCCGAGCCACCCAAATGTTTATGTAATTGTAGAACCTTATAACGAACATGAGGTGATCACCTCTGCCAAAAATAGAGAGAAAACAATCTTTTCCATGTAGAAAAATAAGATAGGTATCATTGATACCAGGTGATCTCTCTGCTCCTCACTCATCGCTCCTCACTTCTCGCAGATATCTTTCATAAATTGCCCTCATCGCACCTCGCTACTGTTGTTAAAATAAAAAAAAATGAAGCTGCTCAGTTTTATTTTTGCAGCCTTTGTTTTATTTTCTGTGTTAGCAGTGCAAAACATATTGCATCAGACAGGTAGCAGCAAATTCTGTGAGGTGTAGTTTTTAAGTTGCTCAGTAAGTTAGCTTGGTACATGCAACTATACAAAATATACTAAGACAATGAAATAAATATACAATACTAGTAGTATATCAGTAGTATATCAGTTTTATTATCTTTGCGTGAGACCAGCATCAACTTCTGTGAGGTGTTTTTTTTTAGTCAGTAAGTTGACAGACTTTGCTCATTGCATCAAGCTCGTGTGTTACATTAGTACCTCAGCAATGTCTTTGTGTACTTATTGTGTACTTTATATATTTTTTATACTTCTATATATAGTTTTTATGTTTATTGTTTTTGTGTTTTATTAAAGGTAGCTGTATAAAGGCTGTACAAAATACTAAATGCGGTACCAAATCTGTAGAGTAGACTTTTGGTAGGGGGTCCCCAACATGGCTGACAGCTATCCAAGGGGGTCCCGGACCAAAAAAGGTTGACAGCCACTAGTTTAAAGCATCTCCAGGAAATCCAAGCTTCCAGTGTAGACTTACAAATCCTGTCTCTGGTAATATAAACTACCTGATGGTCAGAGAAGGATTCTGAAAGAACTCCAGCTTTCTGATATAAGTCAGGAGAATTTGTAAATATTGAGGACTTTCATTTGCATGCAGGTTTGCTCTGCAGCCTCACAAATCTAGATGGCTTTTTTCATGGTTAGCTCACAGTCTCTGAGAAGATATTGTTTCACTTTTTCATTATGACAGCCCATAACAATTTGGTCTCTTATCATAGACTGGTAAAGAGTGCCAAAATAACAGGACTGTGCTTTCAGTTTCAAATCAGTAACACATTCTTCCATTGTTTCTTGTTCCTTTTGCATTCGGGATTGAAATACGTATCTTTCATAAGTCTAATTTTTTCTGGGAGCACAGTAGGCTTCAAACTGTAGCATTAGAGTATCATAGTCCTGCCTGGCCTGTTCAGAATATTGAAAAGTATTATATATGTCTAGAGCCTGCTACAGTCAGTAATAAAGCTACTTTTTGTGGGATCTCTTTTTTGTCTGCACCAGTTGCTTGTAAGTAGAGGTTAAAACATTGCTTGAAATGGTTCCATGTTTCTTTTAAATTGCCCACAAACCTGATCTCTGGTGGTAGTCTCAGGTGCTCCATTTCAGCAGACTCCAATATCAGTGAGACCAGACCACCAAAATCTGTATTCACTTGAACTCATATCCTGGGAGGGTAGTCTGTTCCTCTCATTCAAGAATTCTCCATCTTTGTTGCTTCTCTATCATTTGTGTTTTCAGAAAGATCTTGAAACCACTCCTGGTACCATGTCTTCTTTTGTAGTAATCAAAACAGACAATTGCCAATGGTTCAGAAACCCCTCTAGTTGGCTGGCTCCTTGTTACATAATCTCTTTGTTAGACTCCCCAACCTTGCAAACCTCCCTTCCTGTACTAAGATGTAATACGACCTCACCTGTCTGACTTTTATTACTTTTTATGTTGGCTTGCCGCGCTTGCGTGCAAGTCAACATATTGGGAAAGTGGAGATTTGGAGGTGCGGCTGCTGTTGGGCGAATGCAGGGCATGCATCAGTAGGTGTGTCCCTCATTCCCCAATAAGCCAGCATGCTAGCGCTGACACCAACATTATGTAAAGTGGACATAACTTGTAAACAAAGTGCCGCTGCAATCAGAGACAAGCTCGTCATGTAGCGGCATAAAGACACGCCTCCCATACATGCCTTTCCAAGTGAAACATTTCGATAAACATGGTGCTGAAGCCGCCACCAATAAATCTGAAAGGAATCCAACATCGAGGGTACAATCCCCATGTCAGTATGTCCGACTAGTCTGAGTTCCGCGACTCCCCCCAAGCCTTCCCCATGCCATGCTGTGTGCCCACCCAAGCGTGGCAAGTCATTCGAATAACCGATCAGGTGCCCAACTCGTCGGCTCCACTGTCCTCCCCGAGTACAGAGTGCCATGCTGGGAGCCCACCCCAGCGCAAGCAACTGATGCCATGGCCGACGGGGTGCCCAACTCCACTCCGGCTCCATGCCCCCAACCGGCCATCCTTCTGCCACACTGGGAGCCCACCCCAGTGTGGCAAACATCCCGCATCATCAATTAAAAAAAAGTACCTGAAAATTCAAAACAGTCCCACGCAGTCTCCCTGCCCCCCACAACCCGCACTCCACCCACTGCACACCCTGCCTCCCACACCTTCCATGCTTACCTCCAGAGTCCAGCGCGCCGATCTCCGGTGGACTGGGAACACATCTGCACTCTTCAAAGCCGACCGCAAACTGAGGAAATGCCGGTAAGCTGTATAATGGAGTGAATAGGGTTTTTTCAACTTTGTTGCATATCTCAGGCATTTCTTGTAATTTTTGCACCAAATTTTCAACATGGGGTTTTTGGGGCCCCTCCTCATGAATTCTGTCACTGTCATGGCGTTTATCAGCCTCGAAAGGTGATTTTGCAGTCACTGTGCGAAATCACCTTTCAGGGCCCATTAATGAAATGACAGTGGTGGTGTTCATGAGGTGCCCTCTTAAAAAGCCTAAGTTCCAAATTTGGTGGAAAAAATCTAAATGCCTGTTTTACAGCATGCATTGCGCGGTTGCTACGTGACCGTAACTTTGCGCATTCACAATATTTTACTGCCGGATTTTTCAGCATTGTCATTTTGTACACCTCCTTGTGAACAGTACAGCTGTCATTTTCCACATCCTGCCCGAAATGTGTTCCGCACTTCAGGCGCATAAAGTAGTCGCTGTGAAATCAGTGTTTGGAGCCAGATTATGAAAATGACAGTGACACAGTTCATGAGCAGAGGACCTAAAATGCCTATGTTGAAAATTTGGTGATGATACTCCATAAAATAACTGTGTTACGAGCATGCGTTGGCAGATTGCATGCACGCTCGTACCGTGTGCATTTGTGATATTTTCAGTCTGGATTTTCACCATTGCCATTTTTCCACACCTCTTGATGAACAGTACAGCTGTCATTTGACATATCATGCCCAAAATGTGTTTTCGCACTTCCAGCAGAATAGCGTGGTCGCTGTGCGAAATCACTTCTTGGGACACTTTCAGGAAATAACAGTAACACTGTACATGAGCAGAGGTGCTAAAATGCCTATGTTGAAAATTTGGTGCCGAACGCCCATAAAATGGCAGTGTTGCAAGCGTGCATTGCATATTTCCCACGCACCCTAGTAGCTTCGCAAATTTGGTATATTTACATGCCACATTTTCAACACTGGCATTTTTTTACACCTCCTTATGAACTGTGCAGCTGTCATTTCTCACATCCTGCCCGACATGTTTTCCCGCACTGCACTACCAAACACCCAAAGGGACACCCTAATGCTTGTCACTCTCTGCAGGGTGGGGGTGGGTTGGCATCAGTTCAATACTTTACTGCCATTCCTATGATGCATCTGTCTAACTCCTGCACTACCAATGCCAATGCCAGCAAGCCAACATTTGGCATTGACAAATGCTTGTTTATAACTAGTACCTTATCAACACACTGACCATTACAGCTACAGCTCATCAATGTGGAGTTCTGTAGCTGTGTTTGGAACAGTGCTGTACTTAGTGCAACTTTTTATAAATAGACACTTCTGTTAAACAAAGAATTTTCATGCTCTCCCATTTAGTTTGGTAACAGGCTTCAGCTCAACTAGTTTAATGGTCAGTGTTGATTTTATATGTTTATAATTGTAGAGTTCAGTATGCTGTTTTTTTTCGTTTGGTTTTTGTCTCTCACTTCTATAAAGTGCTCCAAACCTTTGGAAAGGGGAATTTTATAAGTAAAATATATGGTGCTTTTTTCTTGTCAACAATTGCAAATAAAGACCTGGTCTGGTGGTGTCAGCTGGAGGTGCTCTGCACTGGCACTTGGGAGACATGGGTTCATGTTCTGAGCTTCACTACCTTCACTGCTAGGCTGATAGGGTCTGAGCACTATGTGGAGGCATTGTGTGCTGCTCTGGGAAGGGGGGAAGAAATATCCCACTTTACAAACATTTTTGTGGTAGGACGTGGTGGAGTATTGATGCTGTGGGTATCCCTGCATTTACAGTATGTAGTGCAGGTGCCTATACACAGAAGCCAAGAATGTGGGTGGGCCAACAGGGAAAAACACTACCAGGCAGTCACAAAAAGAGGATGACAGCGCCTTTTACCCCATACACTGCCAAACGCCTCATGCCCAATGCTCCCACTCCACCAACTAAGGCTGCTGACTGGCAGTAGGCAGTACATGGGCTGATTACAGTGGATAGCAAACTATGGGGGAATTACATACAAACATAAGAACTAACCAGCACAAGAAGGCCTTGGGGCCTATTGTCTGTCCAATGCAGATCCCATGAATTCTTCTTTAGATGATGTTCTGCACCTCCTACAGACTTTATCCCACCCCTTCTTGAAGTCACCAACAGCATTCTCATCATTACCTCTTCTGGTAGACCATTCCTTCTTGCTACTTCTCTCTCTGTGAAGTGCCTCCTGGCTTCCTTCTGGAACCTACCTCCTTCCAGTTTTTAACTGTGCTCACTCTTGTTCATGTTATTACTGGTCTTGTAGAATTCATTGGGATCAACCTTGTTAAATCCATGAGGTACTTAAAGGTCTGTATGTTCTCCCCATAGTCACTGCTATTCTATAGGAAGAACATTGTCAGGTTCTTCAAACTCTGCCTGTACAAGAGTCCCTGTTGACTCTGAATCCTTTTTGAGGGCTTTTTCTGTACCACCTCCAGCTAGTTATTGTCCTTTTTGTTTGCTTGTTTTATTTTTTTCCAGAAAGTGGAATGGGACATGCTCTTTTTCAGCCACATCTGGCATACAATACAAAACAGATACAATAATAATATTAATACACATAACATGAAACAATTATGCAGCACTTAACAATATTCACATTAAAATCATGTTACATCAACACAATTGCTGACACAAGTGTTGCATAATATTGACCGAGTCTTTGAAACATGATAATGAAGTTTCAATATTAACAATTGAAACCAGATTTTTTTAAAGTAAGGGGCTTGCCCTAGAGAAAGAAGGCATGGTCACAGGTTATACTTTGTTTAACATGTTTTTGTTTAAATCAAACAGCCTGAGAGTCTGTGGTTGAATCTGTAGATGAAATGGGATGAGGAATTTGGATAAACATGGAGGAACAGCAGTTGTGTACAGTTTATGAGCAAAGCAAGCCAAATTGCAATCAGTCTTCACTTTTGGAGGGAAACTATCTAAAGCTTTATACAGCTCACAATGTTGAGTCCATAGTGGTGCCTGAAGTGCAAAATAACAGGTTTGTGATAGGAATTCCAGTACTGAACACAGTACTCCAGGTGCAGTTACATCATGGATCTGAATAATAGCAGTATGACTTAATTTGTTTTGCTGATGAACCCCCTGCTTATGCAACCCAGCATCCTATTAGCCCAGTTTGCTCCCTTGCTGCATCATGTAGTGGGATTCAGGTTGCCTGTAATTGTAGTCCTTGGGTCATTCTCTTCACTGGCACTGTGATGTTCAATCTCTCCGGTCTATACTCTGCTGTATGGTTCTTACTCCTTTTTTGTGCATAACCGTGAACTTCTTTGCATTGAACACTACTTGCCAGATTCTATACCAGCTTTCCAGCTTTGTTAGGTCATCCTCAAGTCCCTGACCTCTCCTCAGTGTCTTCTCCCTCAATAGAGCTTGATGTTCTCTGTGAAGAGGCAAATGTTGCCCTTAATGCCAGCCCAGTGTTATTTAGGACACTTTGGACAGCAGTGGTCTGAGCATTCACCTCTTTGTTATCCTACTGGTAATCTCCTTATCCTGGAGTATGCAACCTCAACCACCTCCCTGTGGGTTATTCACCCAAACCAGTTACCCACCCAGCAGTCATTTTGCCCCACACACCCTGACTGCCAACTTCTTGATCAGTATCCTATGGGGGTGAGCCAAAGGCCTGGCTGAAATTCAGATACACTATGCTCACCACCTGGCCTCCACCCATTGCTTTTCTTATTCAGTTAAAGAACTTGATCAAGTTATTTGGCATGACCTCCCAGCCATAATGTTGGAATTGTAGTGTGGTCCAGTGTGGGAACACATAGGAAAGTAAACGTGTGGAGGTGTAACAAGGGACTTGCATCTTATGTTAGATGGATTGTATGTAAATAAATGATACATTTAAAAAATATATAAATGTAATAAATAATAGCTTCTGCTAAGCCAATGAACAGTCTCCTTCAGTGCAAATTCTTAACAAAATATTGTAACTTACGTGATTCAGAACTAGAGATGTTAAGACATTTTACTCTGCTAGCAAAATTGTGAAATTTAACTTTGTTAAGAACCTCATGAATTGCCCACTTTGTCACTTTGCAGTTACTTTTCCTGGAAAGTGCCTCTTTTTCAGATGAGGCAGGTGAAGCCATGTCAAGGCTGTAACTTTGCTGGTGAATCTGCATGACTTAACTTGAAATAGGGCCACTTCATCTGCCAAACACTTTGGGAAGCTGGCATTTCACAAATTTGGTAAAATTCATTAATTAATTCATGAAACAAAGTTTGCCACCTTCACACATCTCTAGCCAGAACAAACCCTGCAGTGCTCAGTCCTCAATGTCCAAGGTGCAATACTGCACCATTTAAAAACCTTGTGCAAGGACAACACTAGGACTGAGTCTGGGCTGGAATAATTATTAATTTTAATAAAACAGCACTCCAAGGAGAGGAGAAGTCTTCTTGCTCTGAATTTCATGCTAATTTTTTCCTTTGCTCAAAAAGTACTGTGATTGCGTGTGTGTGTGTGTGTGTGTGTGTGTGTGTGTGTGTGTGTGGTAAGGCAGGCCTGTGATTGTGTCTAATTGTTCAGAAATTCAATTACAGGCTGGTAAACTATGCAACAGCACAGAAGACCCAATTTATACCAACCAATCTATTACAGGAACAACTGAAATGTGAGTCAGTGTGGTCTAGTGAGTAGATCACCAATGTGGAAACCAGGAGATTGTACAGTATAGGCAAACCACACCAGAGACAACAATTCACTGTCAGACAATGAGCGTGTCATTTAAATTCATAGAGCTCCCATCTACCCAGCTGTGGAAATGGTCAGAAATTTACCCCACTGAAAATGAGATTTTGAATCCAGGCAGGGTTTTCCTGAATAGAAAAGCTTTAAAAAAAATAATGAAATGGTAGTCATTTACCTGTGATGGTGTTAAGTAGCCCTCAAGTGTGTTTTTAGAAATTAAAGCTCCCACTGGGGGACAGACATTTAGTATTAAGTACTGCTATAATAAAATAGAGTTTTTAAGGATAAAATAAAATGTTCTTTGATAACAGAATGCATTTTATGTGAGATATTGTACAGTAATAAAACCTATGAACTAAAAAGGTCAGCTTATAATGTAATTCATTGAAGAAAACAACATGAACACATCACTTAGGGCTGAAACTAAAGCCACTAAAGTAAGGAAATGTAACATTAGGGTTAAAAGTCCCCTGAGCTGTTTTGAACCTTTTGCCTTACGTGCCTTGGGGCTTGGACAACCACACTCCAACAGTAATCACCATGTGCCAGCTAAGGAGCTAATTAGGTTATTCCTACAAGAGCACTGACACAGTTTTATTTAGTAGACAGAAGAGGGACAGCTGTAATGATTACCCACCTTGTGATTTTCTTCAACAAGAATCATTTTGGAGTTATGAGTAGAGGCGGGGAGTATCCTAGTGGGCTATCAGATTGTGGTGGGGTTAAGGTGTATTGTGTATGTTTTTATGGGGTCAAGTAAAGGGAGGAGGGTGGGTATGTAAGCAGTGTCAGTGGCTCAGCAGGTTGCACACTTACCTCTAAGGCTGGAAGATCAGAAGGCTGTGGGTTCTATCCCACACCAGGCACTTGGGTTAAATCCCAAATACTGACACTGTAGTGCAGCATGGAAGGGGGAGGGTGCTGCACTCCCAAGGTGCTGTCTTTTGGATGCTATGTTAAACCGAGGTCCCATCTGCCTGTTCTGGTGATAGTTCAGGTAGATGTTAAAGATCCCATGGCACTTCTCAAAAAGAGTAGGGGAATTTTTTTTATCAAGATAGAGACCTTTGACTCTGTGCCCCACAAAAGGTTGATCAGGAAGTTGGTGGATCTCAGGGTTGGAGAAAAAATGGCCAGATGGGTGGAAAACTTGCTGAAGGACAGAACCCAGAGGGTGGTTATGGGGGGAGAGTTACCTGTCACAAGACAGGTAATCAGTGGGGTCCCGCAGGGCTCGGTGCTGGGGCTGGTGTTATTCAATGGGTTTCATGTCATTTTGGTGATTTAATATTGGTGAATACAATTTCAGCGACTATTTTACAGTGACAGTAAATACGGTGACCATCAATAGCAACACATGCAATTCCAGCTACACAACTACATATTGAGCTGAAAATTGTAAGCCAAACTGTGCAGATAGTTGCAATGGGAACACACCCCATACTCGCTAACAATCTGGCATTGCTGCCCTGTGAGATCACGGTACCATCATCTACTACCCCCTGTTGCAGCACCTGACACTACCTGCTCCATCTTCACTTCAGAAATGTGCTGTTCCTCCAGCATACAATGAATGAATCTCCACACCTGTTCCCATTACCCAATTAACACAGTTATGAAGGGGGGGGCTACACCCCCTGCACTCCCAGAGGGCTGCACCCCTGAACCCCCCCACTATTTCCAAAATAACATCCTCCAAGGTGCACCTGGACCTCAGAGGTAGGTTATCTGACACCCTGTCTCGCTATACTCGTTCGTCACTCATATTCCTCACTCACTATCCTTGCAAGCACTGTAATTGAGTCACTGTAAATGTCTCACTGAAATTAACACACTGAATTGACATGTTACCATTCAATGTCTTCATCAGTGACATTGGAGATGTCATAAGGGCAAAATGTGCCTATTTGTGGATGACACCAAGCTCTGTGGGAGAGTGGACACAGCTGAAGGGATACAGGACCTACAGGAAGATCTGGAAAAGCTAGGGAGGTGGTCCAGGATCTGGCAGCTTAGCTTCAATGCCAAGAAATGCAAAGGTATGCATATTGGAGCCAAGAATCCTCGGACAGAGTACTACCTGGGTGGAGTCCGAGTATCTGCATCAGAGGAGGAGAAGGACCTGGAAGTGATGATCACTAGTGACCTGAAACACTCCATGCCATGCAAAAAAGCAGCAGCAAGGGCAAACAAGATGCTGGGATGCATATCTAGGGGGATCAGTAGTAGGAGAGAGGAGGTTATACTGCCCTTGTACAGGTCACTGGTAAGGCTGCATCTCGAGTATGGAGTTCAGTACTGGTGCCCACACCTCAGAAAGAACATTAACCTGCTGGAGATGGTCCAGAGGAGGGCTACAAAGATGATAGCCGGTCAGCAGGGTAAGGCATATGAGGAGAGGTTGAGGGTGCTGAACATGTACTCCCTGGAAGACAGGAGAGAGAGAGAGAGAGATGGGACATGATTGGGACCTTCAAGTACTTGAAAGGGATAAATAAGGTTGATAAGGAGAGTCTCTTTAAACGGCATGTCAGCCATAACATGAGGGTGCACAGTCTTAACCTGGAGGGTGGGAGGTTTAGGTTTAGGAGGGAGGTCAGAAAGCACTTTTTCACAGAGAGGGTGGTGGACACTTGGAAAGCACTGCCAGAAGAGGTAATCTCATTGAAGACAGTGGGCAGCTTTAAGACAGGCTGGGACAGGTATAAGAGAAGGGTAAGGGTCATGGGTAGGGAGGATGGGAAGAGTGGGGAGAGGGGGCAGGGACAGTTACTCAAGCTCTGGACCCTGCAACATGAGCAGACTTGACAGACCAAATGGCCTTCTTCTGCTACCTTCTTTGTATGTTTGTATTAAACTTCAAAAGCAAATAGTTTACAAACAATGTTAAATTCGCACAAAAAATGATATATAAATCATGAAAGAAATCAAAAATAAGTATTACAGTCATACCTCTTTGTAACAAAATCATAATATTGTACACTGTGGGGCAGATATTCAGACTGCGCTGGGCAGTGGTGCAAACCTGGGAGCAGTGTAACTGAGCTACGCCGGGGCCAGGACCAGGCAATATTCAACGGTGATGAACCATGGCTCAGCACCATTAAATATGGCAGGGAGGGCACACACACTGCACATGGTGCAGTGGCACTGCACCAGTGCAAGAGGCAGACAGGGAGCAGGGGGATGTGCCAGCGCAAGTGCAGGTGCGCTAGGTGCATCACCCATGATATTCAGCCAGGGGCATGCAAATGAGGCCATAATGAATGCAAGGTGCAAATGGGGCCATTTTCATGTCTTTATGGCCCCATTTGCATGTGATGCGCTAGCTCCCAGTGAAGTGTGCCTGGCACCCTGCTAGGCTGCCCCCCCGGTGGGCTAATACAGCCCCCCTGCTCCAGTACACCCGACCGCAGGCTGTAATAAAAGTTAAAATCCCTGGTGGTCTAGTGGTAACTCCCCCTTGTATGCCCAATCGCAGGCTGTAATTATAGATAATATCCCCGGTGGTCTAGCGGTAACACCCCACTGGTACACCCAGTTGTGGGCTGTAGAAATGCATTAACATCCCTGGTGGTCTAGCGGTACCCCCCCCGTATGCTCAATCGTGGGCCATTGTGGACATGAAACATTAGCTGGTGGTCCAATGGTACCCCTCCCACCCACCCACCCACAGAGGTCCACTGGCCACCCAGCACCCCCCCCAACATTGGCAGGTGGCAGCACCCTGCCCGCAGTCTGCTCAGCTGTCCGCTGAATGACAGCGTACAGTATGATCTGTACATCTATTGGTTCACAGTGTGGATCAATAGGCTTGCAGACCATACTGTACTACACAGGACCATAAATGTGAATGAATGCAATTGGGCATAAGGGGGGGTTACCTCTAGACCACCAGGGATGCTAACACATTTCTACAGCCCGTGATCGGGTGTACCAGGATGGTGTTACCGCTAGACCACCAGGGATATTATTTATTATTACAGCCTGAGATTGGGTGTACCGGGGGGGTTACTGCTAGACCACCAGGCATTATAACTTGTACTACAGCCCGTGATCGGGTGTACTGGGTGGGTGGTGGGTCCACTGGACCACCAGGGAGGTATGTGTGCCTGGGAATGGTGTTCTGGGTGGGCGGGTGGCCACCCATAGCTGGCAGCTGCTGTGCTGTGCCTTGCAATACAGCAGCCCACCTGTGGGTGGCTGGGACTTGCTCCTGCTTTTTTGGGGCTCAACTTTGAGCCCCCCTGTGTGATGCAATGCAGGGTTGCACTGGCATATGTGCCGCACATCCCAGGCTGAATATCGGGATGTGCCGCATATGCATGGGCATGCCCCCTGCAACTGTGCTGCGTGGGATTACATTGTGCCCCTGCACATCGGGACATGTGCTGTGCTTGGCAGCCTTTTGAATATCCCACCAAGGTGCAATGCGGAGTTGTGCCAGTGCAACTCAGTTGTGCCAGGCACAACCCCTTTGAATATCCTAGCCAGTATCTACTAAAAAACAAAGGAAAACAAAACTTTCAAAATAAAAGAAGTATTAATGCATACTTGCTTCAACTATAACATAGAACTAAAAAAAAAAACCTTAAATTACAGAAAATTACATATTAAATCATATATTATTATACAAGCTCCCCTCCCCTTAAACATAAGGGAAAATGTCCTTTTTTTTAACTTTTAAAAACAAATGTGGACAAATAGTGTAGATTCCCACAAACAATAATATAAAAAACAAAACCATAGAGTATACATAAAACCAGTTAAGTATTTCTGTCATATTCTTGATAAACTATTTCCAAATGAATGTACAAACCCATTAAGTTATGAAGCTGACACATACCCCTCTCCCCCATTAAAGGAATAGGGAAATTTTTTTGTTTTCAATGGGCGAATGATAACACCAATTAGATTAGCTGCACTGAAAGTAAAATAGAAAACCAAGAAAATGTTTTAAATAGCGAATAAGTTCTAAATCTGGTTCCTATCCCCCCTGAATAACCTCCTGAGTGGGGAAAGTTTAAACTTCTCAGAACTAATGATAAGCAACAGAGTTAATTCACACAAATAATAAAATATTAAATAAAACAAGTAGGCATATCAAAGTATACTATGGCAGTCACATTTTAAATTGGTTCCTCAACAAGGACAGTAAATGATGTGAATAAAATAGAACCCCTGTCCTTTTCTCCAAGGTACAGGAAATATCTCCTTCAATTATTCACTGGAATCCAGATTCTAAAGTGCTCATCCTTGGTGTACACATATTGATAACACCCAAAATGAAAACCAATCAAAAGGAATAAGACAGTTAAGTAAAAATTCTAGTCGCACATTTATTATTAAGAGTCCGGGTATCCTAATCATGCTAGCAAAGTTATACCTACTTCCAAACTCCAGCCTGAGTCCATTATGCAAGTTACAATATACTCACCTGGAAACAAGAGATGGCTCGTTGTACTGACCCTGATTGTTTTCAAGGCAAAACAGAAGTACCTTATGCCACTTGGAGGCTGCCATATTCTCAACTATATCCAGGAGATGTTACCCACCATTTATGATGTACCTGAGCAGGGAATAGAGATATTTCTTGAACTTTCAGTTTTACAATAGCAGATTCAATCATATGCAACAATTATTCTTCTGTAATCATGATTTGTTGCAAAGATAACCTGCATCTGACATGCCATATGTAAAACTTGCAGCATGCCAACATTAGCCAAATCATCTGTTGATCATATGTTACCCATCTATGAGGTAAAACTCCCAACCATAGAATACTGGGGGTAATAGTCTTAAAGGGACACACAATATTCCAAAAATGTTGAATATAAGGGCAGTCAAAACATAGGTGGGACATTGTTTCAATAGTGGCTGTACAAGTTAACCTAGGGCAATAACGTTCCTCAATTCCCTTGTGCTTTAAGTTCCCTTTTACAATTAGCTTCCTGTGCAGACATAGCCAAGTCACATCCCACATCTAGGGGGAATATGAGAGGAGGTAAGCATTTTGCCTATAGAGTCTCTTTCTGTTTGGGGTCGACCAGCAAAATGTGTTTGCTCTTTAAAATATCTATGCATTATATAGTTATATACTTCCTTTCTTTGAAATGTGAGAAGTTGTTGTTTCGACAACATCCATAGTTTGATTTTGCCAAAATAGGGTTGAAGATGTCATTGTAATGTCACAAGGGACATTTGTCATGGAATTACATTATGTACAGTAAAGGCCATATTTGTAAGATTGGATCTAAAACATCAGGTACCCATGGTATCCACAGTATATCCTTACTGAGAAGAATGGGTCTTAGGTTAATGTTGACAAACATAGAAAAGAAAAAAAGGAATTGGATTTATCATCTTCAATCCACCCTGGCATTTGCCCAGAAATAGAATTCCTCTTTTTATAGGGTTCAACCTACTCCCCCAAATACATTTAAAGAAACATCCATACATTTTAGTGTCTTATCCTTTTGGTAGAGAAAATATACAGCTTAGATAAAGGAAAAAGGCCTATGAATAAGTTTTAGCCATTTATACTCTTTTTAATTTGGATATTCTCCAATGGTTCCTATTATTAACTTTATCGTGAGCCTGAGTCAATTGAGTTTGCCCGTTAAGAAGGGACATGTCTCCATGACCAAAAAGAACACCTAAGATAGAAAAGGGTTCTCCTGTCATTGGTATATTAAGAATATAATTATGGGTGTATCCAGTATCTCCTATCACTAAACATTTACTTTTGTCATAATTTTTTGTGGAGCCTGAAATATCAGTAAATTCAGTCAGTACTGAGCATACCTGGGTACAGGAATCTGTATCAGCCATTACGAGACAAACATCATCAGCATAACCAATAGTTTTAATTTCAGGATCTGTACTAGAAAATGACAGACCTGAAATAGTTTGAGTAAGGTTTATCTTCCTGATCAGAGGGTCTAGGGTCATTATATACAATAAGTGATTTAATGGGCACCCCTGTCTAACTCTCCTACCCACTTTACACTCAACTCCCAACCATCAATTACATTAGGTAATATTACTTCATTTTTATAGCAAACCTGAATCCACACAATGAAGTGGGGGGGGGATACCATAAATGGATAAACAGTCCCATAGATATTGATGTGATACTTTATGGAAGGCTTTGGCCTGATCGATAGATAATAAGAACTCCGAGGGTTCACCTTCTTGACCCCTTTCTATAATCTCTCTCTTATTAAAATAAGGTTATCATAAATAGATCTACCTGGGATGGAACATGACTGGGAAGGGTGAACAATAAAAGAAGTTGCTAGTGCTATGGAACACGATTGGGAAGGGTGAACAATCAAAGAAGCTACTAGTGCTATGGAACACGATTGGGAAGGGTGAATAATCAAAGATGCTGCTAGTAGTAATCTATTGCTTAAAATCTTAGTAAAGATTTTAAAATCAGCATTAAGCAGTGTGATGGGTCTCCAATTAGATAATAAGCTTCTATCTGCAGCTTTGTACATTAGCACTAATAATCCAACATTCATGCTTTCTGTAATTGTGGTGGAGTTTAACATTTCGTTAAAAAGGGACACAAATTCCTCCAATAGTTTTAAAATTATATGCTTGTATATCTCATAGAGCAAATCATCTCTCCCTGGGGCTGACCCAGTTTTTAATGCAGTGATGACTCCTAAAAGCTCCTGCTTAGAAATTGACTGAACTAGGGTATGTTGGTGTTGTCTAGATAGGGTAGGGAGGGCACACGTCTTTAACCAACTGAGCCTGGTGGAGTCCTGAATCTGGGTGTCTCTAAACAATTGGCTAACATGATTATGTACATCTTGCAAGATGTCTGATTTTTTTGTAAGAATTGTACCTGTAGCTGTAGTGACAGTAGAGATGAATTTCTTCTGCTGTTGTGTCTGACAAAAATGGAAGGGGTTCACAGAATCTTGCTTACCCTGTGTCCCAAACCGTTTTTCTAATTCTAGAGACTTCAGCCTATTGTATTGTATATCAGGCATCATATGTTTAATATCCATAATATGTGCAGAAATGTCTCTGTCAGAGGTACATCAGAAAGACTGTAGTGTGCGTAACTGTTGTCTACATGATTTGTATTGTTCAGTTTTCTGTTTCCCATATAGTTTACCGATCAATTGGAAGTATTCCTGTATAACCCATTTGGTGTTTTCCCACCACTCCGGGGGGAATCATATAAGAAGCATACTGACTTTCTTGTGTCTAATAGGTTATTAAAACCCTGTACAATTACTGGATGATTTAGAAGACTTAGGGTCATTCTTCAGTATCCAGGAGCCCTTCCCATTTTCTTATAATTTGAGACAGTTAGTGTTAATAAAGCATGGGCAGAGGATGCTACATGTAACACCGCAGTGTTTTTAATCTCTAGACTGTCAGAAATGAACCAGTAGTCTATCCTTGTGGAGACAGTTCAGCTATAATATGTTTTTGGTGGGGGGATAGCTCCAATTTCAAAGGCACCTATTAACCCTGTCTGAGCCAGTAGGTTATTTAAACATGAAATATTGCAATAAATCTTAGAGGTTTTGAGGCTTCTGTCAGTTAAATATCTACTGCAGTTGAAGTCACCTCCCAGCAATTTCTTTTTAGACGTAAATTATCAAGGTAAGAAAGCTTGGAATAAACCAATCCTAGAAGCCTTTATTTGAAGGGCGTAGACATTGATGCAGCGAAATTCCACATTTTGTAGTGAAATATCTAGTAACAGAACCATCCCTGGGAGAAATGTCTGCCATGTGTCTCACTTTTGCTGCAGAGTTATTTACACAAATTCCCACCCCACTACATGGATCTGTACCAATAGACCAGTGTGTATTGCCCAATACCCAGGCTTGGCTTGCCTCTTGGATTTCTGTAACTGAATGTAACTTGAGGTCTTGGAAAAAAAATTATATCAAAACAAGTATTCTCAAACTGAGCAAATGTCAGTGTACGTTTTCTTTCAGTTTTGATAGTGTTTACATTCAGTGAGGCGACTGCTAGGTCATATAAAGGTTGGTTCATTAGTATAAGTTAATCACCATGTTTGTTTATACCATGCTATAGTACCCATCCTCCTTCTTGTTTGTTTGGAATCAGTATCATCAGGGGGTAGTTTTCTATCTGATGCCCCATCTTATTGTGATGAGTGCAGTAAGGCAGAGTTTAACTCAGTGTCCCTATATGTCTCCTCTTCCTGTAACACAGTGTATTTATTCTGAGTAGGCACAGGTTCTACCAAAGTTTTTCTTTTCTCAGGACCTGTCTTCCTATGCCCACCTTTTTTTCCTTACCACTTGTTTTGTGTCCTTAGAGGGACAGGTGGCATAGAAGGAGTGACAACAGAAACTGCAGGAGAGTCATGATCCTCTCTGAATGTGACAAGAAGCACTTCTGGCTCCAAGTTTGCTAAAGGAATGGGTGGTTCTGAAGTATCTCATGGGAGAGCAGGTGCCACCACCACAGAGGCCATATCTTTTCTATGGGAAGAAGAGATTTGAGGGGGCAGTGGTTGCAGTCTTCAAAGCCATATTAATATAAAAATCTTGAATCCCATAGTCAGCGTCAGAAGTATTGTGGACCACCCAAAGGCAATCTGCAAAAGAATGACCCTCTTCACATAAACCACATTTCAACGGATTTCCACATTATGCACATTTCACAATTTCACAAGTGAGACTTAAATGCCTAGACGATCCACATTTTTAGCAGTGGCGAGGCTGACCAGGATAAAAAATAAACCCTTTATCCCTTCCTAAGTAGAAACAGTGATGGAGACATTGCAACCCTGTGTCATCTTGAAACACATTAATCTTAAAATACCACCCCCCATTCCAAAAGCCCTCTGAATCAAAAATTGGTTCAGGATTGCCCTGAATTTTACATTTTTCTCTTGAGCCAATAAACGATATCCGTAACATGCATCCCCTCATTTCAGAACAAGACTGTTATAACTTTAAACGTTTGTTTGGTAAGTGGTATGGCTTGCAAATGTTCCCCGGAAGGATTTGTCTTCAAGTTGGCATATTTTATCCAGAATCTATCTAGGGAGTGCTGGTGAATGAAAGCTAATGTGTGTTTTCCCCAGGGGTGTGGATCAATGCATAGACCTCAGAGGGAAAAAAATACAAAGATTGTTTTAATAAGGTCTTCCCAACATAAAATTTGTCGGGCATATCTTCTTGTCTGCCTATATACTGCAGACAAACAGCACTGAGTCTCTTAGCTAGTTCCACCATATTTTTTAAACAGGCTAGTGTATGCGGGTGAACTTGGTACAGTAATCTCAGTTTCTGAGGGCCCATCTAAATTTTCAGAAGTGCTAGTATTATATATGTCAATAGGGGCCTCCTTAGTGGGATCCCCAGTAATTAGTTGAGGTTGTTCCCCAGGGTCTGGCAGGCCCAAAGGCTCATCAAAAAATTCATCCCCCATACGAGTGTCAATAGGGGAAAAGGATATATTACCTTCAGCATAGTCTCCGTTGGTAGTGTATAGTAAATTCTCATTCAGAAGAGTGCTGTCTGAAATGTCCTTTCCTGAAGATGAATGGGCCAACATGGCATGTGTGTTGGGCTGGGCCGAAGCAGCTGTATCCAGTAAAGGAATGGCTGGGTCTGGAATCCACGATCTATCTTCACGCTGTAGCCACCCAGCACCACTCAAGGTCTTCTCAGGAGACCAGCAGGCATCTGTGTGTAGTGTGGAAGAGCTGTGTAGTCCTTCTGGGTTGCTAGGTGGTGGCTTCGAGGAGCTCAGAGCTCCAGTAAACACAAAAAAGTTTGTGGTCTGTTCCACTGATGAACCAGGTGAGGTGGATTTAATTCTCTTCCTTTTTTCTTCTTCTTCCAACCATTGTTTGACTGTGATGTAATCCTGTAGGGCTTGCTGACATAATTCTTCTTTCTCCAAAAGCTCCCACTAGAGCAGTGCAGTGCTCCCAGATCAGGCAAAGCATTTTCCTGTAGTACACCCCAATTTTCCCTGTATTTTCACTCTAAAACTGGGATGAAATTCCTGTCGATTTTCCTGTGTGCACAAATCAATGTAAGTACACAATTGGTGTCATTGTGCCAGTCAATAAAATCACTAGGACAAATGTTCAGGCTGTTTTATGTGTTCTTATTTATTTTACATATAAAAATCACCTACAACGTATCACATAACTACTCTACAACTATAAGAACTTTATATGTAACAATATAATACCATCTTGAGGTTCTGGGGAAACGCTGGAACCTATAAAGCTCAGTGCTCAAGGTTCACATGTCTCCGGAACCTCCTGAAGGTATTATAACCTTGTAATAATACAGTCCCTTATACAATATTCTATTTATAGTATGAAATGCCTTAACTTCAAATTTGTCCCTTAATCACAGACTGATACATTTTGTGTTCTGCTCACAATGCATGAAAGGGGCATAGGGATGCACAAAATGCGCATACCCCACCCTCGCCCCTGCAGCCCATGGACAGGTGCACCCGTACCAGCATTCAACAATGCCGATCACTTATCAACGGCTCCTCCCTCAATGCACAGGACTCTGCAGGGTGGCCAGGGGAGGAGTCATCCCAGACAAACATCCAATGGGATCCACACATAGTGGATCCCACACGTAGGGTGGCATGGGTCTGGGGCTGTGCATGCTGACAGCACGCACCCAGACCAGTGCAGCACCCTCCAGTCCCATTGCTGCCTCACATAAACTTTCTGGGCTCTAGCCCATCCAGCTGCCCCTGCCACCTCCTGCTGCCCAGCAGTCGGGAGCAACACAGTGTGCCCTGTCCTGGTCCCCCGGTGACCAAATGCCTGTGTTCATGGGGCATGCTGTGGGTTATGGCAGTGTCTCCCTAGTGTACCCTGCACCACCCTCTGTGCCCATGCAGCCAGCACTACGCGGGTTAGTGAATATATGTAGTGCTGGCATGCCCCCGGAATGTCCCCATCGCGGAGCTGTCTGCAGACATGGGGGATCGGGTGCAGTGGGTCTGCATATGCCCCCTTCGTGCATGCCATGCAGCGGGCACAGGGGGTGTGGAGTAGCTACTAACCCCAGATACGCGTGCATAGCCACTCCACACCACTCGTGCATTGGGTCTACAGCTTTGTGTACCTGTAACACTCCATTTATAAACATTGTTTCAGTGTATTGTTGTGTTTTTCATTAGCATGCTTAAGCATCCCCCTACACACACACACACAGCTTTGTGCACCAAACTCTGAGGTAAAAACAAATATTCCCTTTTTTTTCCATTTATTTTACTAACCTTAGGCCAGACCAGGGTCTATGGGTCCCTTCTGATCTTACACATGTAATTCATAACTCCTGCTTATCTTGATGAAGACACCCCCATACCTTTCCTAGGCTCACAATTAAATAGAAACATTGTCTAATTTTTTTTCGAATAACCTCAACCTCTAGGCTGGTCAGAAGAAGTGCTACCTCAGTGATCTTTTTAGAAACACAACTCTGCTCTGTACACCAAACAAGCCAAGTAGCACTTAAGCACTCTTTGTGTCCCCGTCACCCTTTAATGCCTACCATCATCGAGTCTCTTTTGTCTGGCTCGCTTTTTGCACTTCATATATTTAAAATAGACAAATTTGCAAAACAGAAGGTTTGTTTGCCTTGGTGGTTCAGGGCGCTGCTTCCCTCAAGCAACACTTAAGCACTCTTTCTTGCACTCCCCCCCAAAGCATAACACCGTCAAGTGGTCAGTCTTTTGTCTGACTCATTTTGCACTTAAAATGAGTTTAAAATAGACTAACCTGAGGTTGCCCACAAGAAGGCTTTTTTACCTTCAGTGGCTTAGGCTCTGCTAGTCCAGAACAGTGGCATTTGAGATGCAGCTCGGCTGACTCAACGGTGTTGCTGTTTTGAGTGGGCCACATGGCAGGTGTTTGGATCATGCAGCAGCTCACTGGTTCCTGATCAGAAGATCTGAATTCATCCTCAAATAGATGTACTGCCAGCATATTACCTTATTAACCTTGAGAAACACAGGCTGCAAATGGACCAACAGAATTGCTTAGTGTAGCAAAGTCAGCAAACTGAGCACCAATTGGAGGGCTCTGTCTGGATCTTGACAGCCATGAGATTCATAGTAGGCATTTTCCTTGTAGTGTTTGTCCATTTCCCCATATATTTTAAAAATAAAAGATTTCCTTCCCGTATCCTGTTTTTGTAGTAAAGATCCCTTAAAATACAGGAATCCCTGTAGATCTGGGAGCACTGGCAGTGTTTCCTGTTGTCGCAACTCCGGTGTTAAAATTGCTGATGCTGGCTGGTTGGGGGTGACCGCCCGTCCACTTTCTGTGGTGTCTACAGCACCTAGGTATGCAGCAGCGATTTCTGAAGTTCAGTTGCAGTCAACCATCTCAGTGGTGTTACTCTCCATACCTCCTCCTCCTTATCCATAGGGCACTGGCCAGAGTCCTCCATCCTGCTTCCAAGAGACAAGCACCCCCTGCAGCAAGAATAGGGGAATTTTTATTATAAATAACATCAAAACAAAAAGCATTACATCTTTTTAACATTTACAAGTAAGAAAGTCCAAAAACAAAAATACATGAGAGACAACGCAAAGGATATAACTCATAACAATACCTCTACTGTCTTGTAGTTTAGCAACTTCCCCTTTTCATAACCCATCACCTTTTAATTCCTTTATTTATTTACAAAAAACAAGTTTCTCCCTGTGACCATTACAGACTTCAATTAAACTTGATAAACAATGCAAACCCTTTCCGCCATTTAAATACCTTGTTAGAAGTGTGACGTGCTTTATCTTTCACGTAAACAGAGTTCATGGCTTGTTGCACTAAAATACTAAATGTTTCATAGGACATCATTCTTTTGGTATAACACCCACTGGCATCTAGCCTGCCATAGGTAAAATTTTAAACAACAAAAATATACTGCTAAGGTTCCATCATAATATTTGCTGCATAACTGGGGATAATTCCCCAGGACTAGCATATCATACTTTAGTTTCTTCAACCATTCTATTTTCCATTTTGCTGCAAGAAAACCCCACAAATGTTTTGCATAAGAACATTCAAACAAAAAATGCTCCATAGTTTCTTCTACAGCAATACAGGAAACATAAGGGCAATTCCTTTCATCTTGAGCTTTATGATTACAGTTCCCCTTTGATATTTAACCTACCATACATTAATAGCCATAGCACCTCCCACATATGTGAGGGAATCCTTTCATTATTTAATTAAGCTAAAGCTTTTTCTTTCAAAAGGGGAGGACAGTTTTTAAAATTCAGCTCTTCTGGGTAGATTTTGGCTAAAACTCTCTTGTATAGGTGGGAACCAGAACTCTGACATATTTGATTTTTGTTAACCCTCATTTATATAATTTTTGGGCTGAGGATTTAAAATACTCAGGGATCCAAAGATGGCCAGACAATTTAGGGGGGTTATTTTCCCATGCACTAAAACATCTAACCAGATTGTTATAAACCCACCTATGATGTAAAGATTCAGATGGCATGAGGCCTATTTTGACAGTTTGGGACATAAAGAGTATATGAAAAAAGACTATGGGGTCCACCATTCCTAAGCCCCCCTTAGATTTAGATAAGTAAATAAAACATCTTTTTATGGGGTTTAGCCTGCTTCCCCAGAGCATCTAAAAGATATAGCTATATAGCCATGTTTCTAGGTGTAATGGAAGGGGGAAAATCATTGCTATATACAATAAACATGGAATAATAAACTGTCTTATAATATGGAATATTTTATTTTGGATAGTTTCCAGTTTTTCCATCTTTGAACTTTTTGTTTTACAATTTTTAAGACAGATTCCCAGTTTTGAAGTGCCAAATTCTGAGGTCCAAAATGTATGCCTAATATTCTTAGAGGTACAGAGGAAATCAGAATATCTTCTATTTTTATGGGTGAAGAGCAAGGTTTGCCAACAAAAAGGCCTTTACTTTTCTCAATGTTTAATTTAGAATTTGAGAAGGCAGAATAGGATTGCATTTCTTTTAAGAACAGCCCTATCTGTCGTCTGCATTTTCTTGGTATTGCTCCTAACCTTCTGATAAAGTGATCCAAGGAAAAAATATAAATAAGAGGGATTAATGGACAGCCTTGCCTGACCCCTCTTGAAATCAAAAACCCACATGTGACCTGATTTTTAATAACTGGGTGTACTGTGGATCAGGAGGTACAGCAATTGTATCCACTTTAGGAATTCCTTTGAAATACCATATGATTCCAGGGTTAGGAAGAGAAAAGTGCGATAAACTCTGTTGAAAGCCTTACCCTGATCTACTGATACTATGCAACCTTGTTTACCATGAAGAGAAAGGTTATCAGTAATGTCCCTAAGTATCATCAAGGCATGCTGAATCTTAAGGTTTGGAAGACTGCAATACTGAGATGGAGAGATGACCAAATTTGCATAATTCCTTAATCTTTTATTCAAAATTTAAGACAAGATTTTAAAGTTGGAGTTTAAAATTGTAATAAGTCTCCAGTTTTGTATCATCTGTCTGTCTCCTGATTTAAAGAGGAAAACAATTAAACCTGCTGTGAAAAAAGGATGGGATGTCCTTTGAGATCAGAAAATACTGAAACACTGTTTCCAGTCATATCACAAGTTCACTAGCAAAGGATTTATAAAATTCGTAGGGTAGTCCATCTGGGCCCAGGGGAAGTCTCTAACTTGATTTTTATTTATAATGTGTTCTATTTCTGCAGCTAGAATGGGGTTGGTCAATTCCTGACTATCTCCCGGAAGGTTAGGAATTTGGATTTCCTGTAAGTATGATTTTATAGCATTTATCTGAGGAGGGAGAGTCATAGAGTGAGACTGTAAAAACTCCTGAATAATAGTATGCATCTCATTTACAGATTCAACACAATTCCTGCTGTATCTGTAAGACTATGTAACATTTTAGCCTCTTTTCTAGTTTTATAGGCCTCGAAGGGATCCCCTATTGATGTTTTCTGGGTCCCATATTATAGCATATCTCTTATTGTTTGGGTTCTGTCATACTGGAAAGTCTTCATTTCTATTTTTACCTGATCTGTATGTGAAGAATAATCATATCTGAAAGTAGAGGAAAGAGTATATAGATACTGTAATTGTTTTCAGAGTTGTAGGTATTTAAAGGATTTAGAAGTTTCCTTTTGCATTCCAAATTTTTGAAACCACACCCTTAAATCCTTCTCAGTATTGGCCCACCATTCTTCAAGATCGTCATATAGAATACTAACAAAAGACCTTGCCCAAAATAATTTTAGAACCTCCTTCCATACAAAGGGATCTGAGAGGATGGAAGAATTTAGCTTCCACCTTTTACCTTTGGTTGTATTTCTGGGAGGGTCTTGGAAAAAAACTTTAAGTAATAAGTGATCTGAAAATTCCACAGGAAATGTCCCTAAAGTGGGCATTGGTAAATGTTTAGACACATACATGTGATCGATAGTCATGGTAAATGTTCTCCATTTGTAACTGTATCGAGGACCAGAGGTTTGGTATTTATCACAATCTATGAGATCTGCCAGATCAATAAATTTTTTCAGGGCATTAGAATCCCAATATATATTTTCCCCCCTTGGGGTGTATTTTCTTCTTTAATATCACAGTTAAAAATCCCCCAACCCCCCCAATCAAAAAAAAAATATTACTAGAGGTAACTAAATAGAGTTGTAATGAAGTGAGTAAAGCTACTCTTTCAGCTTTTGTTTGTGGACCATAGACATTAATAATCCTACAGGCCACCTTATTCCATAAACTATCCAGTATTAATAGTCTGCCTGGGATAAGGTGAATTAGTTTAGTTGGTGTGAAGGAATAGGAATTGAAAAGAATATCTATTCCATTCATGCTATCTGGACCAAAGGACTAGAAGGATGGCGCCCATACCCATTCCACCTGAAAAAACCTGACTTGGTCTATAGAAATTATCCATGTCTCTTGCACTAAACATATATCAAGTTTGCTTTAATGGATACACTGAAAAACAGCCTGTCTTTTTGTGGTATTTAGTAAACTATTCACAGTCAGAAACCCCACACAATATGTAAGTATTAATTACCGGTTTGAGTTTCGAGACATCTTTTTCATCATTTTTTTCTTTTTCACTTTATATCCCACCAGCTCAGTATTATTAGATATCATGTCCTGAATTTGTGGCTGTGGGTCAGAATCCCAATTGTCTATTTCAGAATGCCCACAATTTGTAGCCAATGTTGCATAGGAATTATTTGTTTCTACTTCCATAGTGGTGGTGAGTAGAGATGGGCGAAGTGGCCCCAATTCACTCCACAAAGTGTTTTACGGAGTGAAGTTGAATTGACTGGAGTTCGCAGAATGTGAAGTGGAGTATCAGATTATAATGGGTAATGTGAAGTCCATTGAAACCAATGACTTCGTGATTACCGCCTTCTCAAACCACTACTCCACCAATTCTTAAGGCAAAGTACATTGAAAACAATGTACTTCACCTCACTTCGCCTTGTTTTTAAGCTCCAAAGGTGAATTTTGCAGTGATTAATTCGATTTCAGGTCACATGGGCTCTAGATTGTTCTTCACAGCCTCAGTTTGGGGTAGTGTGTGTAGGAAGTTGTAGGAGACAATCTGTTCTGAGAGCTCCATGAGAGTCAAACCTTCTAAAAGCTGTTAAAAAAGCCTTTTTGAGTCATTTTTTTGCTGAAACTTTAGTTAATCGATTATAGGAAACTCTCCTGTGCTCATATCATCGAGCATTTATTGTTTGTGTGTGGATTTTGAATGTTAATGTACAACATTCAGTCTGTGTACTGAGAGACTGTGGAAGTATGCTTTGGGGAGGGGCATATCTGTGGTGTAGGTAGATTAACTTGGAGAAAAAGACAGTGCTTTCTGTTTTGGTGATATTTTTCTTGTATAACTGTGTTAATGTACACACACAGTAATATTTTCAATAATTCTTGCCATTTTTTTGCTGATTGTTGTGGTGCAGCAGTGCATAATGTTAGTTTGTTTAAAATATGTGGTTATATTACTGAAGTTTTCAATTTGCTGTGCATCACTTAGTGTGTGTGTGTGAGTATGTGTGTGATGTGTGTCATCAAATCAGACACCTTTTATTGTGCCACATAATAATTTCAGCAATGTGAACCTGCTATCCACTGCAGCTGTGTGATTGTTGTACTTCTTTGTGATATCTTTACTGGTACTAGTACTAGTGACTGTTACTGCAGCAGTGCAGTACACTGCCCCCCCCCCACCGTGTGGCCCACCTCAACTGGCCAAGGTATTTTTTTACAGATTTGAATTTTTGATGGTGAGCACTGGTTAGGTGTTGTGCCTTTGCGTATGCATCCCTTGAGTGTGCATCACAATCTTAATCTGTCGGTGCGTTTGCATGGCACCATTAATTCTGAGAGACTGCATTTCTTGTTACACTCTCATTTCACTTCGTCAGCACTGG
Organism: Neoceratodus forsteri; assembly: GCA_016271365.2. Taxonomy (NCBI): domain Eukaryota; kingdom Metazoa; phylum Chordata; order Ceratodontiformes; family Ceratodontidae; genus Neoceratodus; species Neoceratodus forsteri. The sequence goes on from CM057453.1 coordinate 88,329,146, forward strand.
GGGATTTTCTGGACACAAGACAGTAGCATTTTGGGGATGCACATTAATTCTGGTGACTCTGTGTGTGACCTGACCACTGCGCGCATGACTGAGTGTGCCATTAATTCTGGGAGACTTTAAATTTCTTGTTACACTCTCATTTCACTTCATCAGCACTGCAGAGTTTTCTGGACACAAGACAGTAGCACTTTGGGTATGCACATTCATTCTGGTGACTGAGTGGATGGGACACAGCCAATATTGTTGTCACTCCAGCTTACTTCACGTTTAAGGCAGAATGGCAATGAGAAGTAATAATAACAAGACGAAGTGAGCCTTTCCTATGGGGCACTCCGCGTATCGAAGTGCCAACGCAAAGTGGCCACTTTGCATTCACTTCGCCAGCTGATTTTAAATTTGCTGCATCTCTGGTGGTGAGAGTCCTGGGTTTAGAATTCCTAGTGGTCCTTCTCCTTGAAAGAGGAGGGGGTAGCTGGGGTGGTGCAGGTGGGGTTACCTGAAAATCATGAGTTCCTCCAGGTGGATCATTATAACATACAGGTAACAGAGTAACAGCAATAGGAGGACCCACTTCCTCCTGGAGTTGCTCACCAGACTCTTCTGGAGGGTCTATCTGGGTATTCCTTGGAACTAGGAGGGGAGGAAGGATGGCGGTGCTACTGAGGAGCTGCTCAGCTGTTATAGCTGTATACTGGGCTTGCTGAATTAACAGCTATGGACTTACACAGGTATCTTTGTTTTTAGCAGCCCACAGACACTCTGAAAAAATGTGTCCCATTTCATCACACAAATCACATTTCATAAGGTTTGCACATTGGTGGCTTATGTGACCTACTTTGCCACAATTATTACATCATAGCCTGTTGCAAACACTAGAAAGATGCACTCGAGCTCCACACTTGTAGCAGGCCCAGGGTTGACCCACGTGAAAACTTACTCCCCTGTCCCTCCCCAACAGAAATGAGTTTGGTATTTGCTCTACTCCAGAATCTGTTTGCCTCAGTTTTACCTTGTATTTCCAGCCCCTGGTCCAAAAGAGCTCAGAATCTAAAATGGCCTCTGGGGCTCTGAGGATTTCACACTTCTGTGATAACCAGTAAGTTATATCTTCACATGGACCCCCTCATTCCTAACATTATAGTAACATACTTAATTAAAGGTTTTGTTAATGGAATTACAAGAGATGAGGTTCATAGTTGGGCTTTACCTGATTATAATGTTCCCAGAACAAATCTAGGGCATATGGAGAATGTAAACTGATGTTGAAATTATCTTCACCAGAAATATTAATAAAATCAAAAACCTCCTTTGGAGAGAAGTGCAGAGGCTCTTTCAACAGATATTTTCCTACATATTGCATGTCTGGCCTCATTTCTAAACCACCTTTATATCTTAGTCTAACAGCTCCTACTTGGAGCTACTTCTTTTCTTGTTTTCTGAAATAAATCCAATAATACAGGTCTTTTAGATAAAGATTCCTCCTGATTCCCCTCTGCGTTTTTCTCTGACTCTTTAGGAGTTGGGTGGACCTCCTCCAGTACACCAGAGGACCCAGGACCTGAAGTAGTACCCCCTTCCAAGGAGGAATGTGGCTGGACGTTAGTATTTGTGTCCCTGAAGTGCAGTTCTGAACTAGTGATTGAACTAGGGGAGGTTTCCTGAGTGCTGAAGACAGTCTTAGATGCAGGTACCTGATTATAAAGTGTCAGGTGCCATTTGGGGGATGCTTGAGAAAAAAGTATTTTCGAGTCCCACTCGGGATCTGGTAGCCAGGTTCTGGCAGGTATTTTTTTCCACCCTGCTTCACTTTAGGCTTTTTCTGGAGACCATGTAGAAAAGGGGTCCAGATTCAGGGGCTGGAGTGTAAATGCCACCTAAATTGCTGCTGAAGCAGACTGGGTCTGAGATTTATTTTTTTGAACTTGGAGTGTGTCATCCTGGGTTTCATCATTCAGATTGGGAAGGTCCAAAGGGATATTTATTTTTGCCAAACTTAAAGCATTTCTTTTTATTTTAATATCTTCCCTCACACAAGGTTTCACGTTAGAACATTTCGCAGAAAATGAGAAAACTGTAACACCATCCTGATTTGGGACATTAGATTGATAAATAATTGGCCCTTCACTAGGTACAGAAGGCTCTTTAAGTTGAAACTCAGGACTGTTTTTGTTAAAGACAAAACCAGGACATTGCCCTTCAGTTCATTTCCTACAGAGTCTGTTTTTACTCTTGCTGACAATTGAAACTGACTAGGCTTTCTTACTGGCAAGCTCTCTCTCATCCTGAGACGCCCTTATCATTCTGTCAGCCAGAATTTTCTTTGTTACAACACCATCTCTCATCTTTTCCTGCGGCTCTAGGCACACGCTACTACAGTACTTGCATTACAACTGCCAGCCGCCCTTGTAGCAACATCAGTATAAGGGGAAATAATTACCTGGGGTGAACTGTTGTGTAAGTCCTCTGGCCCAGCTGCGTCCTTTGATGCTAATGCATCATCAGCAGGAGGGTGTAATTTAACAAGTGAGCCATGGCCTTCAACAGATGCATTCTCTTCCTGCCGCTTAGCAAATTCCACCTGGAGTTGCTCCATTTTCTGTTGGTGCCATTTTTCTTCTGCTGCCAGTTTCTCCATCATAATTTCAACTAAGGAAATTTGGTTTCTGATAAGTTTGTGATTTTACAACCATCCACAATCTTGGGCTCTGTATCTAAGGTAAAAACTGCTTGACTTAAGTCCTTAGTCAATACGAAAATATCATTTCCACCGTCATCCTCTTTTAATTCCATCAAAGTTTCAATATTTTCCCATGACCTCTGGCAAACTGAGTGTAGGGGAGGAGACTGGCCCTTCTACTTCAGAGACGTCCATCTCCTGTGGAGTCCCGTGCAGAGTGGCCATCTTGCAACAGCCAGTAATTCCTCTACTGATGAGTAGGGGAATTTCCCTGGTGTTTTGGCCAAATTTCCCCCATTCACTAAAAATACCACCAGCAGCTTAACTTGGTTCAGTGTCAGTTGGCAACCATCTGTATCCCCCTCCCCCGCGGTAAGGCTGAAAATAGGCGGAGCTGTCTAGTCTTCCTTTCCCTGTCAACAACAACTAATATATATATTATACATTATATTATTTATATATATTATATATTGACCTCCCTTTGTCAAAGAGCTGTTGCCCATCAGGCAACCAAATGGACTAATGATCTACCTCCTGCCATCTCCTCAATAATAACTTTAGGACCCTTCAAACGTGAGCTTCAAAAACATCTCAATGTTAAAGCCAGCTGTGACTGCTTCCATTAACCCCTCAATTGCTGTTTAACTCATGCCTAGGCATCACTCCCCTGTTGCCACTTGGCCCTGTACCCTGCACTTGGTGTTTCTCCCCTGACCTGTGTCCTCTTGTAACCCAGCCCCTATCTCTCCTCCTTCTACCTCCCTCCCACCCACCACCCCTCCTTCTCTATCTATCCTCTCCCCACCAACTTTCAGCCCCTACCCCAAATCTTCGACAATGCCTTCTTGGCAGATGTTTCTTTACTTCAGTTCAGGTGTGGCTTCCCCTGAGCTACTATAATCCCAGGTCAACGCCCTCCTGTCAACACTGTCTGAAGCTGCTCCTCTCTCCTCCCTTCCTACTCCTGCCTGTCTATGTAGACCTCTTCCCCTGAATCTCCTATTACCCACAATGCTACCCTTAGTGCTTCTATTAGCCTGTCTCTATTCCTTTGCCTGTGTCATCTTGTTTATATTTTAGTTCTTTAATTTGAGTCCTATTTGTCATTGAGCCTGCACTTACAGTTCTACGGCTTATCTCTTTGTTGTTTTAATCACTGTTATTTAAATCTCTGATGTGGAACCGAAGTAATGACCATAGTCAGGGTTGAGTTGCACTTTTAAGGTTAAAGGGTGAAACTTTGCCACCATTCAAGGGATTTGCCGGAAATTTGGTATGCACGGTTGAGCATGGTAGATCTTGGGATCTGCCAACTTTTATACTGTTTGGATATACAGCTGCGAAGTTATTAAGCGACATCCGAATGCACAATTACTTTTTTTGCAAATTCTTTGCTCACACCTACAGGTCACATGGTTTGTGTGACTGGTCCGAAAACTTCAGAGAACGTGTGGTCGGGGTCCCCGATGTGCCTTTTGAAGATTTCATGAAAAAATATTAAACAGTTCAAAAGTTATTCAAAAAACAAGTCCCCGTTATAAGTCAATGGGAAAAGTTAACAAAAAGTTTGAAAGTGTCGCAAATGCACTTTTTAGTGTTGCAAATGGCCCTAGTAGTGTATCAAATCCACCATTTTGTTTTCAGTTACTGCTCGGAAAAATGATTGGCGTTTAAAATTGGGACCCTCTAGGGACATAATTCTTTATGTGTTCACCTAGTCGGACCCTGAGGATGCTAGCCATGTCTTTATTTTGGGGTTGAACACCCCAGAAATATATTTTTCAAATTTCTGGAAACAGTAGTGTCACAAAGTAGTGTCACACCTGCGACACTTTCGCAAATATTTGCCAAAGGTGTCTCAAATTGTGACACTACTTTTCCAGACTATGGCCAAAATGACAGGAGTTCTTTGCCACCATGCTGCAAAAGAACGGTTTGGTCTTTTGGGCTCAAATTTAGAGCAAAGGCAGCCAACATCTCACAGATGTGCCTTTTGGTGGTTTGGTGACAAAATATTGTATGGATGCCAAGTTACGGTACTCCGAAGTTGATGATTTTTCCCATAGAGTAACATGGTGGCGTCCGCCGAACCTTTCGGGGCTCGTATCTCGGAAATGGTGCGAGATAAGGAATTTTTGTTGCAACAACGTGTAGCCCTATGGGCTATGCATTCAATGAAAACCTAGCCAGGAAACTCATGAATCATGTGAAATTTTAATTTTTTTCCTACGTCGCACGGTTCCTGAGATATAAGCAATTTAGTATTCCAACAGCTCATTTTCTGCTCCGAGGCCCATTATTCTGCATACATTCTTTGTACACACTGTGTTTCTCCATACAGCTGTTGGGCAAAAACAGGGTGTGTACTTCCGTTACTGTTACAGTTACCATTTCCACTTACGTTTCTGTACCTGATTGCGTTACCGTTCCCATGTACCCCACTGTGTGCATTATCCTTTGCATTTCTGATTGCACTTGTATTTGTATTACTCTTACCATTTGTGTCTACAGTACTGTTTCTGTTTTTCTTTCACTTTGCTTCACCATGCGCATTACAATTTGCATTTGCTGCACCCTTCCATTTGCGTTTTCGTTTGTCTTTCATTTTGCATCATCATTGTTGTTACCATTACCATTTGCATTTCCAATTGCGTTCCCGTTCCCGTGCCCATGCGCGTTATGGTTTGCATTTCCATACGTGTTTGCGTTTCTGTTTCCTTGGGCGTTATCATTGCTGTTACCATTACCATTTGCATTTCCAACTGCGGTACCAAACTGTGTGTATTACAGTTTACGTTTCTGTACGCACTTGTGTTTACATTGCAGTTACCGTTACTATGTCACAAGGCATCATGTGGTGGCAGCGTGGGGCCTGAAGGGCCCGTGCTCTCACCACAGCATTCTATTCACTATTTATAGTCCTCCTTCTCAAACAGAAGGGAATTAATAGCCAAAAAATCCATTTAATGCATCAGTTAGGGTTGTTCCACACCAACAAAAGTGAGGAAATTTAGTGTTAGGGTTCAAAGCCCCCCTTGCACCCCCAGCCCACCCCCCAACTGGCATTGGGGTGTGCATTGGGGTTGTTGGTTCTAACTCTCACCCTTTCTCCTATACCTCAGCTTGTTTACACATGTGATGGGGGTGAAAGTTAGGACCGACAACCCCAACGCACCCCCGATGCTAGTTGGGGGTGGGCTGGGAGCAAGGGGCTTGAACCCAACATGATTCTTCTTGCTTTTGTCACTGTGAACAACCCTAACTGATGCAGTAAACTGATTTTTTGCCATTAATTTTTATATATATATATATATATATATATATATATATATTCATTGCAAATGTATACAGTATATATGCATTGCAAAAAAACTTCATTAATGCATCATTTAGGGTTAAAGTGACAAAAGTTGGGAAATTAGACATTAGGGTTGAGCCCCTAAACCCCCCACCCTACCCCCCATCCTCCACACAACAGGCATTGGGGTGTACCATGGGGTCGTTAGGCCCAACTCTCACCTCATTCCATGTATAAAGAGGCTGACATGGTACAGCATCTGAGAATGGCAAGATCAATCCCAGTTCATGAGTTGTCAAAATCGCCATTCACAAGAAATCCTTGATCGTCAGATTTTGGCCATCTAGTCTGGAAGTTGCAATCAAGGATTTTGTCAGCTCATGAAAGGGGATTGGCTCACGAAAGGAGATTTTGTCAGCTCATTAATGAGGAATTAAAAACCCAATCCCCTTTCACGAGCTGACAAAATCCCCTTTTGCAAGTCAATCCCCTTTCGCGAGCTGACAAAATCCCCATTAGTGAGCCGATCCTTGTTCGCAACATAGGGCCATCTAGTTCCTAAGTCATGATCAAGGATTTTGCTACCTCGTGAAAGGGGATCAGCTCATTAATGGGTATTTTGTTACCTCTCAAATGAGGATCAGAAATGAGTCACAAATGAAGAATTTCTAAATCTAAAATGACCATTTTTTAGCCAAAATGAAGGAAACCAAAGGCATGGGTTTGTAGAGGGCATCGCCCTGAACAAAATCCATGCCTTATTTGTAAAAGAAGTCACCCATGGGGCAATCTACAACATTTTGTTTGGGGCAAAAATGAAGACAAAATGGCGGCTTGCGAATGAGGAATTTTTCCTCATGAATGGGATTTTATAAATCCCCTTTTGTGAGATGCAAAATCCTTGATTGTGAGCCCAATCCCCTTTCACAAAACATACATATAAATCTTGGAGTGAACTGAGCATGCTCAGAACCCGAAAATTCAAAATTAAATAACTTTTTAATGGATTAATATTTTTTTCACCAAACCCATGCTGGATTGTTCTTTGACCAAACCTCTTTTAACCCTGAAAATTTCAGACCAAATTCCAAGTGGTATGCCTGCAGCATGATGGGCAAAAGTCATCGAAAAAGTGCAAAAATGCATTTTTGGGTGCTTCGCTGCATGGAAACTGCAGGTCTGATGGAAACACAACTTGGCAAATCAAGAGAGCTACCACACAAGACCATGCTTTCCAAATTTTGCACAAATCTGTTAAACAGTTGCAAAGTTATTTAGGTGCAAAATGTGGGGTTTAACATTAAACTGCTTACTCAACCCTAACTATACCGCACCAGTATAATTTATATATATATATATATATAAATACATATATATATATCTATATATATATATATACACACACACACACACACACACACACACATATATAGTCACTGCAAAAAACTGTGTTAATGCATCAGTTTGTGTTGATGTCACAGTGACAAAAGTTTGGAAATTCGATGTTAGGGTTACCCCCCTCACCCCCACCCCCCATCCTCCACACACTAACAGATGTTGGGGTGTGCCATGGGGTCATCAGGCCCAACTCTCACCCCATTCTACATGTAAGCAAGATGAAATGCTGCAGTATAGGAGAATGGAGTGAGAGTTATGACTAATGGTGGGCTAAGCTGCAGGTAGTGAAAAATCCGTATCTCGAATAGTTTTCATGATATGGGTGCCAAAAGGTACTGCGGGTGCCGCAATGTTATCCTATGGAAATGTCTCAACTTTGGAACGCTGTAACTATGGACCCACTGAATGTTTTGGGACTAAATAACCAAAAGGCACATCTTTGGAACCAGGGCTTGACACCCTGCAAATTTCAGCCCAAAAGCACAATTCACCTTGGCACAATGAAGTGACAATGAAAACAACACATGGGAAAATGTGTTTGTGCAGTTTTTACATGATAACTTTTATGTGTTCATGGCACTTATATCTCTATAAAGGGAATGTTGTTGCACACAGAAAAATATTGTCAAGGTTCCTTTTTTTTATCATGGTCATTGCTGCAACAACAAAAAATGTTGCGACAATAAAATGGCAGAATGGTGGAAAAACTTTGAAAAACGCAGTGGCATTATGAGCCCTAATGCTCACCCCATTTCATGAGTAACTGAAGATAGGTATAGTATAGGACAATGGGGTGAGCATTGGGGTTCAAAATATCAACACATATCCATCATGCCTGTTCTTGCATGCACAGTGGGGTGTGGTATTACCCTGGTAAACCCTAAGGTTGAATTTCCCTACTTTTGATAATGTTGCAACCCTAGTGTTGCATTAGTGCAGTTTTTTGCTCTCTCTCTCTCTCTCTCTCTCTATATATATATATATATATATATATATATATATATATCTTTGCAAAAAACTGCCTTAATGCAACAGTTAGCGTTTTATACAGCGACAAAAGTTAAGGAAATTCACCATTAGGGTTACTACCCCTTGCACCCCATGACCAACCCACCCCCATCAACAGGCATTGGTGTGTGCATTGGGGTTGTCGGTCCTAACTCTCACCCCATTGCATGTTTAAATAAGCTGAGGTGGTGCAGTATAGGAGAACGTGGTGACAGTTAGGACTGATGACCTCAACACACACCCCGATGCCTATTGGTGGGGGTGGGGTGGTCATGGGTGCAAGGGATGGTAACCCTAATGGCAAATTTCACTTTTGTCACTGTAAAAACCCTAACTGTTGCATTAATGCAGTTTTTTGCAGAGAATTTCTTACTTTTGAGAAAGCATTTAAAGTACACGTTATGCAAGTTGGTGGGCCCTATGCTCCCACCTCAGCTTTCTTTAAAAATTTCCCCTGCTTCCATAGAACAGTACAGGTACTGAATATCATATGTATTGGTGAGAGTATAGGACCCTTCGGGCCCCACTCTCCCACCAATTTGAAACAAACCAAATTTTCATTCATTGGAGTGGCATAATTCTGCACCTGTTTACATTTTACACACCTAACCACTGAAAATTACCTCCATGGCAGTAAGGCTAGCTACCCTATAAATGTCAAGCCACTATCACAATGCAGCATGCTATCTGCAAAACATAAATTGCGTCATGCAATATCTCCACAGCAATTAATTTTCCAACACCTAAATATCATAATTCACATCTACAAGACATCCCCTCAACACCCTTCAAATTTCAAGTTAAAAGACCAAACTGTTTCTGACATATTTAATTTTAAAGTTTTTGCACCTCTAAAAATTCTTTGATCGTGAGAATTGGCCATGACCTCGTGATCAAAGATCATCATTGATCGTGAGGGGACATCTGGTCATGAAATTTGGATTATCTGGTTCTCCCAGAGACGTCTGGTCCAGCAAACATCTGGCCATCTCGTCCCACCCTCACGAATGAAGCTCGCAATCAAAGACATTTATTATTTATTTATTAAATTTTGGTGACCGGGTTAGCCCACTGGGCCCTGGAGGTCCTGTTTTCAGGGTGACCCAGGTTACATAGCAACAGTATAAACAACATTGTGAGTCAGTAAGCATGAGGTACATGTGTACAGACAGATGTACAGTAGTGGTACATGGTAGTGGTACATTGGTAAATTAATGATCTGCAGTGCTGATAAATAGTATTATACCTAAAGGAACCCACTAAGTCTGGGTAGGTCCAGAAGAGCTATTATAAGGGGTGGTATCAGAGTCCATTGCAGTTACAAGTACTGGCTGCCACCATGTGAGCCTTAAGTCTAGTGCAGAAACTTTTGTTATAGGGTGCTTCCTGCACCCCAAGTGGGAGTATGTTCCATAGGATGGAAACAGTGTGTGTGAATGACTTGGTGCCAGCCTTGGTTCTTACTCTGGGGACATGTAGAAGAGTGTGTCCAGTAGTGCAGAGGAGCCGGGTATTGGGCTTCAGAACAATGAGTCCAGAGAGACTGGGGGAGGAGTCAGGCTGATTAACTTGTAGGCTAGGCATAGCTGGCTGGGGATACTGGAGGCTGGCATCCAGTGATGGCCAGTTTAGTAGGGATAGGGTGTCACAGTGATGGTTTCTGGGGTTTGCCAGGGAGGCAAAGTGAGCCACCTTGTTGTAGAGAACTTGGAGTCTGAAACATGGCAAATCTCATGACCAAAGAATTTTCAGGCTTACGATCAAAGAATTTAAAAATGTTAAAACTCCATTTTTTGACACAACTACATTAAACCACAGGCATGGCTCGATAGAGGGAAGCCCCCTAAGCAAAACCCATCCTAGTTTCACTTCACAAGTCACCCCTTGGCTGAGATATTTATTTTTCTCCAACTATAAAATCTGGCCATCTCATTCCTCCCTCACAAATGAATATCGCGCTCAAAGAATCTCGCGATCAAAGAATTTACAGGCTTGCGATCAAAGATTGTTAGAGAACCACGATCAAACAATTTAAAAGTTTAAAACTCCATTTTTGACACATCTACATTAAACCACAGGCATGGCTCAATAGAGGGATGCTCCGTGAGCAAAACCCATCCAAGTTTTACTTCTGAAGTCACCCTTGGGCTAAGATATTTGTTTTTTTCCAACCCCAAACTGAAAACAAGATGGTGGCCATCACGATCGATAAATTTCTTGTGTTCGAAGAATCTTTGATTGCAAGCTTGCAAATTCTTTGATCGTGAGGAGTGACCAGATGGCCAAAACCTATTCTTCTTTCACAAAATAACCATATACATTTTTCCATAGACTTATAAGGGGAGATAAAAAGTTTAATAACTTTTGAATGGATTAATATTTTTTCACCAAACATGTTCCTCTTAACCCAAGCTTCTTCTACATGCCATGTTTCAGACCAGCATACCACATGGTGGCAGTGCAGCGCCGCAGACAAAATCTGAAAAACTGCCCTCAAAACTGGCAAAACATGCATTTTTCAGTGATTCACCTCACAACAACCTTAAGTTGGCCTGAAACACAATTTGGCAGTTCAAGAGCTCTGCCACGCCCCACCATGCATACCAAATTTCATGCAAATATGTTAAACAGCTCCAAAGTTATTAACGTGCAAACTTTCAAGTTTAACATTAAAGTGCCTTCATAACCCTAACTATAGGGGCGCCACCGCGCACCTAGAATATATAGATAGATAGATAGATAGATAGATAGATAGATAGATAGATAGATAGATTTATATACATATATATTTTGTGTGGACATTACATGCCTGGAATGGTCAAAGAACTGTTTTGTGCTATGAATGGAACCTCACCAGGATGGTGAGGGAGGACTGAGATGTGGGTATTAAGAGGGTGGTAGGTGGGATGGGGATTTACATTATGAATGGTCGGGGGTAGAGGTGGGGGAGGAAGGTTGTATCTGTAAGCTAGTGGGTGAGGAGCCATTTCACATAGATTTCATCAGGCTGGTGAAAAGCTCCAGCAGCCTCTTCACAGTAAAATTACACACCCCTGATTGCTATCACAAACATGGTTGTCACCGTCACTCACTAAAAACCTTCAACTACTGTAGGCCCTAAAAAAATGAAACTGCCTTAAATTTAAAGAAAAAATAATAGTTAAATGTTATTTGCCCTCATAATTCTCTTCTTGCACACACATACATAAATTAAACAAACTCTGGTCAGATCCAAAATTGCTGCTATTGCATTAGCCTTTTAAGGGATATCTGACATTGTACATGGGTCCATCAGATCTTGGCAGACATGTCAACCCCTTGTGAGGGATGACTCCCCAGACCTCCACTGCATGTTGTCTGTGTGCCAAAACACTACATTATCCCCCCAAGCTGTAACCAGTGCCACATGCTACACCACCTTCCTTCCAGCCTCTGCCCATTCAGCCAGCTCACTGAGCTCGCACCTGAACTCAGGTCACTGGCATGGGAAGGCAACATGGTCCCCACTGGGACAATGACCATCTCTGCAAATGTCACTTCATAAAAGTAAATTTTTACACCAAATTTTCAACAAAGTCTTTTCATGACCCCACTCCCTTCTGAACATGGCAGGTGTCATTTATAAAATACTGGACAAAATGTCATTTTGCCCTACTAGTGCAAAAGCACATTTTGGCCAAGATTTGAAAAACAACACCTATCACATTCATGAGGTGATGTGAAAAAATGACTATGGTGAAAATTTGTTGCCAAAATACTGAAAATGACCAAAGGTATGAATGAGTGTTAAAAAATGTCTCTACCATGCCGGTTCAACATCCTTTATGTCAATCGGCATCTCACCAACTGGAATAATGTCGACCGCAAGTTGCAGTCTACATGATTCCTGTGTGTCTCCCGGGCCTGTTTTTTTATCAGGAGGCTTTGCCTCCAGAACCCCCCATGCAGGGTGCTCTCCCCCCATCTTTAGTATTCTCAACTCCAGTCGGAGTTGATTCAGGGTGGAGGTGCAGGACCGGGAGACAGCATGCCCCTGTCTTGGGCACACCAACACAGTAACCTGTCGGCAAAGTGTCAATTTTGCCAACAGGTGTGTATTTCACTGTGTTGGTGTCACCATAAGGGTGGCATACCTTAAAAAAATTACAACTTATCCTCATAACTTTTTTTAATATATTTTAATTCCAATTTCTCATCATAGTCTTCTTATTACCCTACTCCATGAACATGGTAGGTGAAGCTTTTCAAATCCTGACTGAAACATCATTTGTGCCACAAGTGTGAAAATACTTTTTGGCCAGGATTTGAGAAATGACACCTGTCATGTTCATGTGGTGGAGTGAAAAAATGGCTATGTTGAAAATTTGGGGTTAAAATATTGAAAATTACCATAATTATGAGTAAGCATTGAAAAATGACTATGTACCTTCTTGGAGTTATTTATATTATGGTAGCACGGTAGTGCTACCATAGTTAGGGTTGAGGAGCCATTTCTATGTTAAACCCCAAAACTTTGCACCTTAATAACTTTGCAACTGTTTGATAGATTTGACTGAAATTTGGAATACTTGATCAAGAATAATAGGCCTTGGCATCTGCCAAGTTTCGTACCAGTCAGATACACGGCTGTGGAGTTATTAAGCATGATTTGCGCGCTTGTTTACACTTTTTCTGGAATTCTACGGTCATGCGTACAGGTTGTACGGTTTGCGCGACCGGCCCGAAATCTTCAGGGAATGTGTGGCCGGGGTCCCCGATGTGCCTTTTGAAGATTTGGTGAAAAAATATTAAACGGTTCAAAAGTTATTCAAAAATCAATTTCCCATTATAAGTCAATGGGAAAAGTTAACAAAAAGTTCAACACTTTCGCAAATGAATTTTTAGTTTCGCAAATGGGCCTGTTACTTTTGCAAATTGGCCATTTTGTTTTCAGTTGGTGATTAGAAAAATGCTTGGCATTTAAATTTGGGACCCTCTAGCAACCTAATTCTTTTTGTATTCGCCTAGTCGGACCCTGAGGATGCTAGCCATGTCTTTATTTTGGGGTAAAACACCCCAGAAATGTTTTCAGATTTCTGGAAAAGTACTTTCATAAAAAGTACTTTCGTACTCACAAAAGAATGTTGCAAATGTTTGAAAGCTTTCGACAATTGACAGTAATTTTCTAGTCTGTGGAAAATGACAGCAATTCTTTGGCACTGCACTGCAAAAGAACGGTTGGGAGTTTTGGGCTGAAATTTGAAGGGAACACAGCCGACATCTCACAGACATGCCTTTCAGTGTTGTATTGAAAAAATATTACATGGCAGCAAAGTTACGGCACTCCAAAGTTGACAGTTTTTCTTATAGGATAACATTACGGGGCCCGATGCATTACAGGAATCTTTTGGCACCCTGCTGCAAAATAACGGTTTGGTCTTTTTTCCTGAAATTTGAAGGGAAGACAGCCAACAACCCACAGATGTGCCTTTCAGTGGTTTGGTGAAAAAATATTACAGGGAGGCAAAGTTATGGTGCTCTGAACTTCTCTTTTTTTCCCATAGGATAACATTACGGCATTCGCCCCGCCTTTTAGGGCCCGTATCTCAGAAACGGTGCGAGATACGGACTTTTCGTCGGAAGAATTCTTAGCCCCACAATGGGGGCTAAGTACAAAACTAGCCAGGACAGTCATAAATCATATGACTTTTAAATTTTTTTTCTACGTCGTACGGTTCCTGAGATATAACCTATTTAGTATTCCAAGTCCTCATTTTCTGTCTCGATACCCATTATTATGCATACATTCTTTGTACTCACTGTCTTTCTCTATTCAGCTTTTGGGAAAACTAGCCTATGCACTTACATTACTGTTACATTGCCCTTTCCGCTTATGTTCCATGCCCTGCTTACTTACCTTTGACGCTTCACGCCACCACATGCGCTATCCTTTATGCTTTCATTTATGCTATGCTTGTTTTTTTTGCCATTTGAGTCTACTGTACTGTTTATCTTTCTGTTTCACTTTTGCGCACCATGCCCATTGACATTTCCGCTTGCAGGCACCATGTTACTATGTGACAAGACATCACGTGGCACACCTGTTCCTCGCTCACGGCACCGTGTTCGTCCCTTTCTGTTCTCATTCGTGCTATGCGTACCTTGTGCGCGCCACTGTTAGCGCTTCTGTTTGCTTGTTGTTCCTGTTACTATGCCACAAGACATCTGTGGTGGAGCGCGGCCCTTTGGGCCCTGGCGCCCGCTGCTGCATTACGGTCAGGAGCACGGGCCCTATGCGTTATCCTTTGCTTTTATTTGCGCTTATGCTTTCTGTTATTTTTTGCCATTTGTGTTCACAGTACTGCTTCTCTTTCTGTTTCACTTTGTGTCACCATGCCCATTGACATTTCCATTTGCAGGCACCATGTTACTATGTGACAACACATCACGTGGCAGACTGTTCCCGTCTATGCCACCGTGAGCATTGCCCTTTCTGTTGTCATTTGCGTTTGCGTTACCATGTGTGCCACTGTTAGCGCTTCTGTTTGTGTTGCTCTTCCTGTGGGCCCCGTGCTCCCTCTGCTGCATTACATTCACTATTTCTCGTTATCATTCTCAAAAGAAGGGAAATTAGAGGCAAAAACTCTGTTTAATGCATTAGTTAGGTTGTTCCACAGCTTATAGTGTGAGGAATTCGCTGTTAGGGTTGAAAACCCTAACCCAATTCACCCCCCAGCACCACACACACACACACACACACACACACACACACACACACATGCAAGTATGGGGGAGGACCAAGTCAACACAACCAATTACAGACATCCAGCAGCAGGTGACAGAAATAACAAATTGTCTAAATGTACTACGAGACATCCCCACCCACCTGACCAGGTACTGCATGCTCAGTGGAGATCAACAGCAAAACTGAGGCCATGTACACCAAACGTACACACCCCTGATTGCAGCTGCACACAATGTACCACACTTAGTAGTTGCATGGCCTTACCTAACGATGCCCCACACCACACCACAACTGGTACTGTGCCGTTAGTCAATATAAATGCTGAAGGTGCATGATGACAGTTGTAGAAAGGTTTTAACACTAGTGAGTATACATTAATTAAGAGAAGTACATAAATTAACTACAAGACACTAGCATGCTCAAGATAAAAGTAGTGTTACATTTAGTATGTGATTTACATAGTAGTACATTTACTGCAACGGTTTACTCAAGATAGAGAGGCTGATGTAAACGTATGGAAAAGCATTGCCTGTTCAATGCTGTGAAATTTGTACTGCCAGTATCAGATGCATTCTTACTGATGAAGGTGTACTGCTGATGTACATACATAGACCTTCAGTGTGTTTCAATACTAAAGATGCAGTAAGTATTCTTTGTAAGAAACAGTGTAATTGCATGGATCAGGCCAAGCAACTTCTAAATATCATAGCACTACTGAGCCAACAATGACGTACCTGTATCGGAGATGTATATAGGATAGATTTTCCTGTAGGCACTTACTGAGTATGTTGTACCTGATAAAGACAATCTCATTGCATCTGTGATGACTAACTTATTCAAATAGTAATACATTTACTATTGTTGCAATGAGTGATCTATGCCACTTATGGACACAGCGTAATTTTTTTTAACAGTTGTTTCATACTCAGGCTGTATGCCTAGTGTTTGGGTTTGCCACATTTCTGTCACTGATGCTATCAAAGTGATAACTATGTTAATTGTGGTACAACAGGAATCAAGTAGGTATGGTGTAGATATAAACAGAATGTCTTTTAGTATTGATTTAACTCACAATGGGGTAAATTTACTAGGACAGCAGGGGTTATTCTCTATCACTGTCTCGGTCAGTTATAATCACACTAAGGTTTCAATGACTGTAATGATCAAGTTACACTGTTCATCTTCATGAGTTCATATTCACAGCCATTCTCCAGTAACTAGACAGTGAATGGTGTAACTGGGTGGGACACTGTGTTGCAAAGCTGCTGCAGTGCCTAGCAGAGGGAGAGTATCTACTCATAAAGACAATTAAGCAATAAGGCATGACCAACAGTTATGTTAAATGGTCTGTTAATCACCCTGTAGGGGTTTAATGTTGAATGAGGCATAGCCAAGTGCCACATGTTGCTAGACAGTGATAAACTGACCATTAACATAATACCTGGGAGGGGTTATTGCTATCATAATAAACTGTTTTTAAACAACATTAAGCCATGTTCATCATATGGTTAGGCTCTACATGTATGTTAATAAAACTAAACATAAGGCTGTTACAATGTTTACAGTCAATTAGAAAGCTGCATTTCTCAAACCCTTGTTATAATCACAGATATTATACCTGTACAACTCCTTGGTTTTGCTGAACTCTATTGCTCAGGTGGCCCACCACATGTGGTGTGGTCTGGTGTGGGCAATCGGTAGGTAAGGCCATGCAACTACTAAGTGTGGTATGTTGTGCAGCTGCAATCAGGGATGTGTACATTTGGTGTACATGGCCTCAGTTTTGCTGTTGATCTCCACTGAGCATGCAGTACCTGGTCAGGTGGGTGGGGATGTCTGTGAGTACATTTAGACAATTGTTTGTTATTTCTGTCACCTGCTGCTGGATGTCTGTCATTGGTTGTGTTGACTTGGTCCTCCCCATACTTGCAATGTGTGTGTGTGTGTGTGTGTGTGTGTGGTGCTGGGGTGAATTCGGAGTTACGGTTTTCAACCCTAACAGTGAATTTCCTCACTTTTGTCGCTGTGGAACAACCCTAACTAATGCATTAAACTGAGTTTTTTGCCTCTAATATATATACAGTATATATATATATATATATTTTGAGCCAAAACTTTCAAATATAGTTTTCTTATAACACCACCTCATGAACTTGGTAAGGGAAAATTTTCAAATTCCATCCAAAAGGTGATTTTGCAGAGTGACTGCAAAGTCACCTTCCAGGCTACTGCAGATTTGAGAAATTTCACCTACCTTTTTCATGAGGTAGAGTCCCAAAAATGCCATGGTGAAAATTTAGGTTAAAAATATTAAACAATGGCCAAGCTAGGAGTAAAAGTTCAGAATGCATATAAATATACAGTAGTAACCTTGATTTCCTTTTTTTTTTAAATTAAATATGCTTTATTTGCTTTAGTCATACATACATAGTATTACCAGGCTCAAACACAGAAAGGTGAGTAAGTACAAGTATGTATGGCCTTGTGGTTACATCGGCGTTTTATTAACTACTAATCCTAATTCTAAACACATACCACACTAAATACCTATCCTTCCCCTTATCCCCCCCAGGCAAGTGCTAGTACTAAGGTCTGCTAACAAGCTACTACTGGGGTGCCAAGTATAGTCATGGGTTTTGGCGGCCAGGTCTTTACTTTACCTTGTAAGTGAGGCCAGCGTGTAAATCTTGCCCCATTTTTTATCAAAGCTAGCTGGACTGTGTCTAAGACTGGCAATCATTTTTTCTATTCTTAAATTATGTAGAAATTGCTGCAACCATTCAGAATAGTGAATAAGTTGGGAATCTTTCCAGTGCCTTAACACTAATTGCTTGACTGTATGGGAAATTAAGGCCATGGCATATCTTCTTTCTAAAACTGGAATTTGGGTATAAACTCCCAGGATAAATATTTTGGGTTTAAAAAGTGGTTCCAGTCCAAGAAGGGGGTCAAGTTTTGATTTAATCATGCTCCATAACGGTTTGACTAAGGGGCATTCCCATAGCATATGATATATAGTACCCTCATTTAGACCACATCTATTACATCTGGGCTCCTGTAATTTGCCCATAGTGGCTAACTTTGCAGGAGTAAAATACATGTTATGTAATATGTAAAATTAAATTAGACGCAGTTTATCGTTAGAAGTATAAGAATGTACTGCTTTCCAAATACTATCCCAGCAAAGTTGCCTATTTGGGAATTGAGTTGTCCAATATAATGATATTCCTTGGATATCTGGATGGATTAGTGAGTATAACTCAGCCATTATTTAGGATACAGCATGAGGATTCCATACCAGGTCCCGAAACCTATTAAGATCTGTTTGGTCCGTATCCCAAATACCATTTCCTAACATGGATATTAACAGGTGTCTAATTTGAAAAACTTTAAATATCTGATAGGGAGGAAGGCCTAAGATTTTAAGAAGGTCAGGTGAAGCCTTAATCTTAGTAACCTTGATTTCCTCAGTTCCTGGTCCAACTTTGAAGAGTGAACATGTGTCTCCGGTCCAGAGAGGAGTATGGTATTGGACCCACAGTAGTTAAGTATAGGTTGGGGGGGGGGTAAGGGGTCAAGATTGCTGAGTGGTAGCCAGCCCAGTGGTGTGGAGGGCTGAGGAATCCATGCCTTACCTCCTGCCACGCTGGCGACCCATGTTAATGATGAGAGTGGGCCGCCGGGGGTCAGTTAGGGAGGGAGAGGATTGAGCATCAGAAGGACTGCTCTCCTCTCCCGGGGAGGGAGGATTGGTGCTCCCACTGAATGACTGCCCCCCCCAGTGGAGGCCCGAGGGTAGTGCGGGTCTGATGGGCACCAGGGAAAGGAGGGGGCTGCGGCACTTCTGAGGTTGTGCTCGCGCCTCCATGCACGCATGTCTGGTGTGTGCACCCCAGCAACAGGGATTGGACAAAGAAATGTAGGAAAAATACCTAGCTGCAAGTGACAACTGATCCTCTGCAGCCTCTGCACCTGGCAACCAGGTGAAGGTAAGTCACACTGATACCAGGGTGCTGGGGCTGGGGAGTCAGTTAGATGAGAGCAGCTGGGGGCAACGGTGGATAAATATCCATATGGAAAAAGATTGCTGAGTGGAGGGTGTGGGTTGGGGGAGGCTGTTTTCTTTATTTCAGGTTTAAAAAGGAAAAAGATGTCAAGGGATGTTTTTTATTATTGCATGTACAATACCTACTGACCCTGGGGATTGGCACCCCAGTGACAGGTTTATATTTGGGGTCTCTGTGGGTGGGTACCACAGTGCCCCTGAATATTGAGTTGGGGCGTGGTCTATATGGGATGGGATGGGAGTGGGATCATTAGTATGTGGAACCAGGATGGGGCAGTGATTGGGAGAGGGAGGAACATTTGGCAGCAGGCAGGATCTTTAGTGGAGCCAGGAGGCATACCAGGACAGAGCACTGATCAGAATTGTGATGGATGTTTGGCAGCTGGCAGGATGTTCTGTGGAACCGGGACAGCTAAGTGTTTGGGGGGTGGGGCATTTCGCATGGGGAAGAATCTTTTTATGTGGAGCCAGTGCCAGGGCTAGGAATGGAAGTAGTAGGGGTGAAAAGCACAAAGTGGGAGCAAGCAGGACATCTTTTCTTTTACACTGGGGTAGGAAGTGTAAGGAGGAGAGAGTGAACACGCAGTGATTCTTAGGTACTTCAAGCACTTTAACTCGACTGGGGTGTGGAGCATGGAGCAACAATGGATGCATTCAGTCACCTCTCTTCCCCTACATCAGCAATATGTCAGCATAGCAGTCACTATGCAGACATAAAAAATGAAGTGCTACAGTATTTTCAATTTTATTTTCTGGTCTTTCTTTACTGACCATGAAACCCCCCCTCCTATACTCACCTGCTTGCCAGGGAAACTCTGCTGTTTAATCTGCTATGGATAAAACAAATACCCTGGTTCCCTCTGAAGCCTTCTGTTGTGCGATTGTAGGGTAAATATTCTGCCAGTAGAACTGGGCAGAGGTTTGAATTCTTGTATTCTATCCACAGTAAACATCGCATCTCTTGAATGCAGGAAAGACAGAAAAGAAACAAGGTTGGGAAAGAGGAGGAATATAAGGAAGAAAGGTGAGGAAACTGGTAAGTGGAGGGTCAGGTTGGGGAAAATAGAGGGTTGAGGGGCTAATTAAAACACATATATTTTGCTGTGCTTAATATTTGAACCTGTCAGTGCTGGGATGTCCTGAGACTATTTTGCTGGGGTGGATGAACATTTTTAAAAAAAGTAATAAAAAAGTTTTTTCTTTTTATTTTTGTGCATGTTTTACACCCCACCCCCAATCAAAATCTTGGACCCATTTTATAGTTGCTATAAGACACACCAGGGTGTGGTTTCTGGTGGGATAATGGTTCTTCTTTCAGCCATGCCTCATGCCTAACAACACACCCAAGGTGTGTTGTTATCCCACCACAGCACATACCCTGTCATCAAACCACAAGCAAACTGGATGGTGGCAGCTATAGTTAGTAAGCGCACTACCACACAAAAATAAGCCAACCATTCAAATTCAGGTTATATAAGCCTACCTTTCTGGAGTATGGCTTATTTATTTAAAGTCCAGCACTCTTTTATTTCTGGCACAACTTAAAACAAATCCATCGGCTGTTGAAAACCAATGAAAAACAACTTGTAAAAGTTCCAAACAGCTGACCACTTTGTCACGGGACAGTCAGTCATGAATGTGACATCACACAACATATACCTGCAACTGATGTTTCAGACATGCTTTCTTCAGAGATAGCTGCTGACTCAGTCTAACTCTCAAGCTTTCTTCAGAGATAGCTGTTGACTCAGTCTAACTCTCAATTACCTTTCCAGTGGTCATATGATTGACACACCCTGTCATGTTATATTATTTAAAAATTAACTCATATGTAGATCCACAGATATGGCTAGATCATTTTAGAGAAACATTTTATGAATAGATACTTACCAAGTCTAATGCAAAAGCATTCAGAAAGTAACATAAGGGTAAAATATTGATAGCATAAAGCCATTAGAGGTTATAGTGCCACTTCAGTTATTTAAGCCTCATAATGTACTGGGGTTGGATAGGACCCCATCGATATTTATGAAGTTAAAACTGTGGTATAAGCTCTTATCTTGCTTTAAATGCTGTATTAAAGATAGTGTTATATCTACATTACAAAAAGGAAGTCAGATCATCCAGTTCATTAAACGGGTGACAAAAATTACTGCCAAACTTATAGGCCAATTAGTTTAATGAACAGTATAATTAAAACTGTCTCCAAAGTCGTATAGTATACTGTATAAAAAATTAGAATTGTGGGTAGACCAGAATAACATTAGTTGTGAATTCCAAGTGGATTTTAGGAAAAGACATTTCACTCTTTATTATCATTTTACTTTATCTACTGCAATAGAAATGCAAATATGACACTTAACTAAATGTAGCTTGTGTTTATTTTTAAAGCTGCTTGTGATGGTATTTTCATTGAAATATTATGGAAAGTATTAGCAAATGCTAATATAGATCTGGCACTTTCAGACATTATAAACAAATTTCCCTTGTGGACATGGGCCCAAATAAAATATTCTGTGGATGTAGGGTGACAGATTAATTCATGGTAAATAGGGGTGTGAAGCAAGGTTGTCCATTTTCTCCCTTACTATTTAATATTTTTATAAATAACATTTTGTTAGAGATGGACAGCCCTGTCTTTCATGCCCCAACTATTATAGGGGGTCATTTTCCATCACAAGCATATGCAGATTATATTATTTGGGGGATCATCTCTCCTATAGACTAATCAAAACTTCACAGACTGAAAGATTTATAGTAAGTAAAGAATTAACATTAACAATTAATTAATGTTGATAAAACAAAAATAATGGTCTTTGGAGAAAATGAACAAAAATATGTATGTGGAATCTTTGATATAGTGTTAGAGCGGTACACTTTTATTTGACTGAAACTCGGAATCCTTACACCCAGGATCCCGAGTCCAGGAGCCCGACAGTATTGTGTGATCGACAGGGGGAATCCCGACAGTGGATCCTGACACTGCTGACATACTGCGTGGTGTTTTGTGCTGTTTCTATCATTGTGCGATCATTACTGAATCATACCATCCCTGAGCCATGTCATACTCTGAGGATGTATCTTTAGAAACCAGGGGTGTGCGGGTGGAGAAGTCCCCTACAATGAAGGGTGTGGGGGCAAAGCCCCCATAAACATGAAAATCCGCTACGTGCTGCCTTCTCAGTAATACACTAGTGGTGTTGTCAGGATGTTGGGGTAGGGATTTGAACATCATTGGTATCAAGTCTGTCGGTATATCAGACTTGGTGTCATGAATGTCAGGTTACTGCATGTCAGGCAAACATAGCATATCCGTTAAAGCAAGTAAAAGCTTATCAATACTTGGGGCTTATGTTTATGAACAATGTAAAATAAAATAAACAAATCTCAATTGTAAACACAAAAGCAAATGCAGCTACAAAAAAATTGTTTTACTAAAGTCTAACTCCAAATATGGAGGTTTTTCAATTTATTAATTTATTTATCTCAAAAGTTTAACCAGGAAAGACAAAGCTCATTTCCAGATACGTCATCGGGGGTGACAGAAAATATAGAAACATAGAAGTTGATGGCAGATAAGGACCATAAGGCCCATCCAGTCTGCCCAATTTTTCTACCTTATGAATGTGTCATAGGCCTGTACTCTGTCAAAGGTCTATGTATTCATACTCATCTTTATTGCTCACTCATGCCTTTCCCATGCCTATTTGAAGCCCTGCACTGTATTCATATCCACCACTTCCTGAGGTAGGCAGTTCCATGCATCCACCACCCTTTCTGTGAAAAAGAACTTTCTCACACTACCCCTTAATTGGCCTCCCTCTAATCTCATGCTGTGTCCTCTTGTCCTGCTATTTTTCTTATATTGAAACATGTTAGACTCTTTTGCCTTGGTAATGCCCTTAAGATGTTTGAACGTTTCGATCATATCACCTCTTTCCCTCATTTGTTCTAGGGTATACATATTGAGCTCTGTTACTCTGTCCTCATATGTTTTCTGATGCAGTCTCTGCACCATATTTGTTGCCCTTCTCTGGACTGCCTCCATTTTGTTAATGTCCTTGTGCAGGTGCAGTCTCCAGTACTGCAAACAGTACTCCAGATGGGGCCTAACCAGTTTCTTGTAAAGAGAGACTATTACCTCCCTCTTATGACTTGTGATACCCCTACTAATACACCCCAACATCCCTCTAGCCTTATCTACTGCTTTTAGGATCTGCTTTGTTGATTTCAGGTCATCTGTGATGATGATGCCTAAGTCTCTTTCTTCCCTTGTGATTGCCAGCAACTCCCCTCCCAACCTATAGGTGGCTTTAGGGTTTCTCTTCTCTATGTGCATGATCTTGCACTTCTTTGCATTAAACCCTAGTAGTCACTCTTTCGACCATTTTGCCAGTTTATCCAGATCTGTTCTTATTCTGCCCACTCCATCTGGATTATCTACTCTGTTGCATATCTTGCTGTCATCTACAAACAGACAAACCTCACCCTCCAGTCCATCTGCAATGTCACTGATGAAGATATTGAAGAGGACAGTCCCCAGGACTGATCCCTGAGGTATCCCACTTGTGACTTGCATCTCTTCTGACTGTATACCATTTACCACCACTCTCTGTTTTCTGCCCGTCAACCAGTTTGCCACCCAGTTGATCAACTTCTGACCCACCCCGAGCCTACCCAGCTTATTAATCAATCTTCTATGTGGAACAGTATCAAAAGCTTTGCTGAATCAAGGTAGGTGACATCAACTGCTCCCCCTTGGTCCACCACTCTGGTTGCCCAGTCAAAGAAATCTATGAGATTAGTTTGACAGGACCTTCCTGTTGTAAAATACAATAAGGAAAAATAATTAAAAGCAGGCCCACAAGCAAAGTGGTAGCACAACCACTCATGATGCTGATGACCCAGATTTGGGAGTGAGCCTGTGCTACTAGTGGCTGACCAGGGGGAGGAGGATCGAGTGTACCACAGGATGCTCCCCTCATCTAAGGAGGTGGGTGTCATGTCCCATTGCTTTACCTCCACCTGGGTGACCACAAGTGGTGGTACAAGGGTTAAATTACTGGTTGGAGTGGAACATTGGAGAGCATCAGCAGGTTGGCTGCATCAGGCTTTGCCAGTAGCCAATCCTGATGCATGCTCCTGATGGAGTGGACAATAAGAACAGTGGAAAAATGTTGCAGGACTGGGAGGATGAAACCTCCACTGGCA
Source organism: Neoceratodus forsteri (assembly GCA_016271365.2). Classification (NCBI taxonomy): domain Eukaryota; kingdom Metazoa; phylum Chordata; order Ceratodontiformes; family Ceratodontidae; genus Neoceratodus; species Neoceratodus forsteri. The sequence continues at coordinate 88,353,528 of CM057453.1, forward strand.
CACCACATCCCACACTGGACTCATGCCACCATCCCACAGTGACACCATTAATCACCACCTCTGCCATGGACCAAGTCAGGGGGGCAGCAGAAGTGTGTTGCAGGTGGCCTGATGTTCCTAGCAGGATAGATGGTGGACTCTCAGCTTCACAGGAACTGGGCAACTGGTGGTAGGTGAAAGGAGGTCCTGCCAGTGACTGGCAGAATAAAAAAAATAAAAAAAGGAAAAATAATTAAAAGTACAATCACCTAAATGCATCATTAAACCTAAATGCATCATTAATTAAATATCAAGTAATATAGTGTAACAAAGTAGGAGCAACGCACAATACAGATGTGCATACTACTGTAAATACAGCGCAAGGTAAATCAGCAAAAAAGCTGCATATGTTTGAAAAACAACTGCACTTGGACTGGCTTAGTAAAACAATTTCAACCTGTGCAAACAGTATGGGGGGACGCAAAGCAAATCAGCTAATGCAAGCCATTGGAGGGGGCATTAAAGTCTGAGGACAGAAACAGTACAGGGGGGAGTTGAAAAGTCATGAAGAAGAAATTTAGGAAGAAACTTCCCCTTAAGGTGGAAGAGGCAGAGTGGATACACAGGGGGATAGAGGACAAGAGTTTTAGGAAATGGCATGACAAATCAGCTTGACCAGCAATAGATTTCCTTAGGGGAATACAAAGGGAATGAGAAACAATGCTATGTAGTGGGTAGGAGGTAAAAGGATGAGCGGAGAAGCAAGAGGAGAAAATGGAGGAAAGGAGCCAAACCAGAATTTGGATATAAAGGAGTCACAATGGGCAAGGTGCCTGGCAACAAGGGAGGGGAGTAACAGGGAGAAGTAGGGAACACAGTCGTGGGTATGAGGGACAGTCCAAATCAACATGGCAGAAGGATCGAAAGAGCTAAGAAGGCCCAGACTATCTACCCTAATGAAAATAAGTATTTTAAATTTCTGGCTTAAAATATTTTAGAGAAAAAAAAATATGTTGCAGGTGATTCTTTTTATTGGACTAACAAAATTATTTCTAAGACTAGCTTTCGAGAGAGAAAACCCTCTTACTCAGGTCAAAGTGGAAACAGCTGAACAACAAGACAGATATAGAGTTTGGATATGGATTCAAAACATAGACTAGCAGTTTACACATCAAAGCCTTACTGCCAATTCACGCTCCTTATACACAGGAAGACTCTAATTGTCATTGTAGTATGTCTGTTGAAGAGCTCAACTTGTAAGATCAAAGGGCAGCTTAATTTTACTCTGGTTGTGGACCATCAATTAATATTTGTAAAAAATCAAGAAAGGAAAGAAAACAAATACATACCATTGTCTTTAGAAGGTACCTGTTAAAAGAGCCAGCGGGTGCTGACATGAGGGTTTAAAAAGAAACTCTGATGCACTGTTTTAAGTATAATCATTGGTAATATACTAAAAAACAACATCTTTATTAAGTCCTTTTTCTTTAGTGTCAAAATATTGTATCATTTTTAGTTCAAATGTTTGCCATTCCTGACTGTTTTTGAAGTTACCTTTTAACACAATGACAGTAAAATCACTGGTGGAGTGATCTGGTATTGAAAAATGTTCCCCTACTGGTGTATTTTCATTTTTATGGGTAACTATGAATCAGTGGTAAGTCATTTTTGTTTTGAGTTCCGGTCCAGTTTCACCAATTTAACAGCCTTCTTCACATTTTTTACATTGTATCATGTCTACTATGATAGGATAGGATTGGCTTAAAATAACAAACACAGAAGAGAAAACATGACCTGAACTATGTATTGAAGAGAAGATTTGACTGACTAAGGGGAATTTTAAAGCTTTATGGATGGTTATATACAGAAAAAATTGATTCATGCTGGTGTTATCTTACCTTTAAAAATATCATAAGCAGGGTATTAAAATCAATTTAAAATATAAGATGCTCATTAAACAAAGACTATTAGATATAGGAACACAAGAAGACTTACTACAAATAATATGTTTTAAGATTATTTCCATGGCATGCCAATAATAAAACACACAAACAAGGCAACAAATGATCAACTCTTGTAAGTTGCAGTTCTCCTTAATTCATTAACATCCACCAAACATACTGTAAGTGTTGATGTTTCTTGGTAAGTCTGCCACATCATAAGAAAAAAAGGGATGATTAATTTAAAGCCTTTCAAAATATAGATACGAGAATCTCTTGTCTTTTCAGTCTATCTCATCCAGAAAGGAGCATGTTGTGGCCTACTTGGGGTTCCATGTCATAACAGTGAAAATAAAACAGCGCCAGATATGACAGTGAGTGCTCTTTGCCAAAATTTATATGGCAACTCTGCATTACAAGAAACCATTATCTTCAACAGTCCCAACACATGCACCAGGACCGATATCTGCTACATTTTTATTTGGGGGGCTATGCACCCTGCACCACCCTTAATTATTATAATCAATTCCAAAGGGGGGCCTAACACAGAGGTATGGAGACAATTCAGGAGGGGGCTATTCAGTTGGGGACTCAAGTTATCAGAACAGAGGGACGGGAGACAGTGGAGCACAAATCCAGGGACTGGCAAACAGGAGCAAAAAAAAACTTTAAGTACCAACCAAACAATCAAAATTTTACATGCATCCTTAGCCAGCCCAGAACCTGGGACCTCCTGCACTGCAGCCATACACTACTTCAACCACACCAGATGGTCAGCTGGTATCTGCCTGCCAAACTACCTCCCATATCCACATTTGCTTCAGCCCCCTCCTACTGTCGCTCTATCTTCTCATTGCAGTTATTGTTCCCCTAGACTTGCTCTTTCAATGTTCGATATTCTTCCATACTTGCTCTTCACACAAGTGGTCAGATTGAGTTTGCTCAAATTGAGTCGCTCAGTTTGACTCACCCATATCACGGGCTACCCCTACTCGGTACCCTTACTTTTTTCATCTCAATGCACTACTCAGAGTGATTGCATTTACCTGAAGTAGATAGCCTCCATGCTCAACTGGAGGTTACCTGAAAAGATAGAAGATTCTAGTGACTGTATGTATAAAGACTTTTGAAGTAACCACAGATTAGTTCTGTTGAAGTGCTGGATTTACCATGAAGAGTCAACACTTATGTTTGGTGGACCTTAATAAATTCATGAGAGTTGGAACACACCAGACTTCATCCTTTGTTGCTTCACTTGTATGTACAGTATTATATGCCATTAAGGAATTTCTTTCCCTACACTTTGGGTTCTATCCTAGGGTCACCTGGGATTATAGTAGTGTGCAATTTTAAAAAACATATTAGATTTGAACTATATTTATAATTGCTTAAAAACCAAGAAATGCACATCTTTTTAATGTTAAGACTGCAATGTGTTCTTCAAAATAACTTGAACTGAGACATAATCATTATCCAGCAAATAAAATCTTATTAAACTGTAATTGTGATCCCACATATTCAGAAAATGTTGAACATGCCTACAAAATTTAGATGGAGTTGGGTTCTCACATGCGACATAGGGAAATTGTTACCTGGAAGTTGCAAGTGACATACAGGTACTTTGCTGCAGATCGTAAGTCACATATTTCCCTGCTTGTGACACCAGATCAGACATTTCAACAGCAGCAGATGGTGATGTCACAAACAGCCCATCATTCACTAAATACACCACCAACAGCTTAATCTGATTCACTTTCAGTCAGCTTGCAGCTTTATTCCCCCCCTCCCAGATGAAGCTGGATCCCCCCTCCGCCCCACCTTCATCTGATATTAAGGTGTGGGTTTTTTCCATTTAGCAGCCATGCTGCTGTCACCTCTAAACAGAGTCTTGGACAGAATCACTGTTTAGTTTAAAGCCTAACTCAGAGACAATTGTAAACTTCAATTAAATAACCTAACTTGTGTTAGAGTTTAGCTAATACCAACATACCCCATTCCACAGAGACACTATGAATAGAAAGACAATGAAATAAAGAAAACTAAAGATGTGTTACATTAAAGAATGCCCCCTTGTATTAGATATTTTCATAAAACTGATGTTCTTCTATTAGGAAACCAAATATACTGATTTGTTTTACATCTGCTGATCCAAAAGTAAGGAAATGTTCCATCCTAATCCCTTCAACTCCTTCATTTACTTCTGCATTATTGTAGCATGTGCCCGCACAGTTGATGACATCACTGAGTGACTTTTACTTGGGTGAGCTATTATAGTTCTGGGATGGGTGCCCTTTAATGATTTGGTTGCGGGGCAGACATATGGAAGAATTTTAAGATCCCTTTGTGGGCCTGGTGTCCTTTTCCAATGTGTATTAAACCACCTAAAAAGTGGTCTACCACACCTCCAGAATTGATGCAAAGTGCAACCTTATAAAGGTACGTCACATTAATGACATGTCAAATATATGCCTATGGGTCATTTTCGTGCCATCATGCATGACAAACAGTCACAAATCTGTATGAGCCTTTAAAAATAGTATTCAGAGATGTGAACACAGGTGGCGTGATGCAGACTATATGAGAAATCAGCTGATCTGCCTGCATCATGCTCCTTCCCATGATGTCCAAAACAACCCGAGCTGGGAAAATCTACCTGAGGTCTGTCAGAAAAAAATAAATAAATTCAGTTTGTGCTTCACCTGTATATTGAACTGACTGCCACGATAGGTTCTCACTTGCATCAAGTTGAAAACTTGTTAAACTGTCCATGTGACGTGTTTATATCATTTCAGCTTTAAAATGAATCTTTCAATGTACAAAATGTACAATTAGATTACTTTTGCCTACCTTTTGGTATTTTAAATAAGATGCAATTTAAATGTTTCAATGCAATGTTTCTTGTCCTCAGGGGCAAAGAACCTCTCACCACCATTAAATTTAAAATACTTTATAAAACTAATGTTATACTTTTAAAATATTGTATATTGCTGTAGTTTTATATGCCCATCCCCTAAATCCCAACCTATACAGTGGAAGTTAAAATGATTTAACTTTGTCAAATAATTTTTAATCCTCTTAATTCAGTTTGCATTCACACATCATAGTGTTCAAGCTCAGCTCAGAGGTAGGTTTGAACACAGTTTTAAACATGGTATTCCACTTAACATGGTTTATTTGCTAATGTGGACACATTATTGATACTGTGTTTCAGTACTGTCTAGTATCGGCATGCAGTGCATCATGGGATGTGTGCCTCACTGGGCATAACACAGAAATGTGATAACACTCCTTAACTTTGTTAGTGTGGATGCAGTAATACATTGTTTAAACAGGGTTCCCTGGCAATCTGGATGGTCAAGTTTTAAAACCAATTTCAAATCCATACTACCAGTATGCACAGGGCCTAAAAATGTACTCCCCCAAATAGGCCTGCAGCTCTGTCAAAATAATTGTGGAGCATTGTCTTTTCAGATTTCAGTTGAAATATGAGAAGCCTAACTATCCCATGTCATGATAACTCCTAATTGGTTAAGTCCTATATGTAGTTCCTTACCCCGGGCTACTGGTTAGAATACAAGGTATCCTGAATATCAGTTCTCTTAGGCACCACTGTCATTTAAAAGGGACACTAGAATATGGGGGCGGGGCTTACAGCTAGGAGCAGTGAGACAGTGAGAAGGTAAAAGGCTAGTTCCCCTGGGAAGGGAGAGAGAATCAGCAGCTACTAGCATCAGAGAGACTTAAGCTACTTTCTTTTTTTGTTTTTTTAACTCTTTTTCTCCTACTGGTCCTGTTCAGCTCTATATCCTGACCGCCCTCCCAGCCCCATACCCTGACATCAGGCCAGCTTTCCCTTCTTCCCCCATTGCTTCTCCTCCATGGCAGGACAGTGAGGAGCCCTCCTCCCAGCTCAACTCACCTGAGAAGGATCCAGATTCCGGGGAAGTGCCTTTCTAGGTTGGTGCCTGCAGAGGATGGACACTCATACTGCTTAACCAGGATCCTTTTCCATGTTCTTGATTGGTCCCCCAGGTGCAGAACATGCAAGGACACCAGCGATGGTGCCGCGCATGATCCCATGTGTGCGCCCCATCAGGTGTCTGCCCTGCCTCTGCCCAATTCCTGCAGCATTAGTGTGCCAGCTCCCAGCGACTGCTAAGGGCCAGGCATGCACTGACATCTAGTCACCTTCCCAAGGGAATGAAAGCTGTCCCTGGGATGCTTGATCCTTTTCCTCCCCTGCTGACCCCTGGCACCACGTGCTCACTCCTGAACATGGGTCACTGATGTGGTGTGAGGTGTGGCGTCCAGCGCCTCAACCTTCAGCTTTACCAGGCCAACTTTAATCTACTTTCTGAAGAAAGAAAACACCTGACTTGCGGTAATGTGGCACAGGCAATTTACAAAAAGAGTTTCCCTGCTATGGTAGCAGCCAGTCAGATTTATCAGAGTAGCTCTGTGAGTAAAAGAACTGCTAAAGAATATGAATCACAAGAGAAACTGAGGTGGACTACAGACAAGAAAAGGGAAGTGGGGTAAAGAAGACTAGGATTCATATGCCCGCGGGGCAAAGGACCATCTGGGGTATCAAGTACGGAGTCTGTCCTTATATGTTCAACTAAGATGGAGCCAGAGGATGAGGGAATCTGTGTGGGGACCTAGGAATAGTTATCTCGTCTTCCCTTTTGGAAACAGGGCCTTCTGCACACGTCTGGATGCCATTTGGGAGAAAGAGAAAAGGAGAAAGAGAAAAGAAATCAGCCTGGGATATAGGACAAAAAATTACTGTGGAAAGACAGAAAGCAGAAAAAATGAATTTATCAAGAAAGAAATCACTTACAGACTCTTCCTTCGGTCCAGAGCTACAGCATGTCTTTGAGGAGAAAGTAGAAAATTGCGCACAATACAAATCCTTCCAGGCTCAACTTTACTGAATTTAGTGTACTTTCTGGTTTGTGTCTACATTGTGCTTACTTATAGTGCCCCAGATTTACCTGTGAAATCAAGTCTAAAAGATAACACCTGAAACTGGGCCTGCCCTCTCACAAAAGGGGTTAATATCCCAAGGGCATGGAAAGTATGCTACATACACGTAAGTGATAATGTGCTAGCTGAATCACTGTATCAGGCAATAACATGACTGCTGAGTGAATAAATCATGAGGCTGAAGGTGGAGTACTTTCTCCTCATGACATAATCAGATTGCTGCTAAAGAGAGTTAGCCAACAAGCCCATTCACACTATTATGGTTCATGTGTTTGAGAAAAGTTAGTACCATTTTTATTGCCCCAAGTCTTTGATTGTGATTACTCCACACCTCCCTCTCCCTGCACCATAGCTGTTTCCCATATTTTACATTTTTTACTTGTATATACTGAACTGAAGTATTGTGGCTGTCTATTCAATAACCAGTGCAACTCTTTAAACCCGCCTTTTAAGTTTTTGAAGTTTAGGTAATAGGGAGCTCCTATCTTATTACTAATTAAAGAACAAACTGCTGCACTAAGAGAGGGCCACACTTCCCCTTTATTGTTTGAGCAGAATATAAGATAACTTGTTGAACCCAGTCCAACATGTTCTGTTTCAAATAGATTTAATAACAGTCCATATACTTTTCAGATGTGCTGCTTGTAGGTGGCCACATATAATTTTACTTAAGGTCTTAACATCCCTTACTCATACAAATACTGACCAAAATGACCTGAAACTATGTGAAATTTGTTTCTTGTCCTTTTTGCCATTTCTTACTTCAGTTAAAATAGGAGCATTATGTTTCCCAATCTTAACGGATTTATGGGTAGGTTTGGCTAATGCCTTACAATAACTTCTCATTAGTCATGTCCTACAGTATCATTTACTTTAAATTTTGAATTTGCTCATGCTGAGTTGACTTTGGATGCTATCTCTTCAGCTAGCAATTCAGCTCTAAGATCTTCATTTCTTAATCTTACAGTACATAGCTTAGCTAAAAGAGGGCACCAAGGTTACCAATTAGGGATCAAGCTAGTAAAAGAGTGCCACACCTCCTCCTTGCCATTAAGACAAATTTCAACATAAGATCAGTTAACCTCCTCTTCCTAAAGGCTTCCTACTTTATTGTAATATTATGCTCTGAGAAACAGCCAATAAATGAATATTGGGTCTTATATTCATTATTCAGTTCAAAATAATGAAGTTATTTTTTTTCAAAGCATTTTGGGAATTATAATTCATCATTCATACAGTCCAGTAGTCTGGTCAACCAGGATAATTATTTAAACATTATGCATGAAAAAGAATCCATCCATCACTGACTAAGAAACTGTGTGGAAATGGAAAGATGCGAGACAGTATGTATCTTCCGAATGAGCCATGAAACAGACTATAGTAATTTAACTGGCTATCAATGTTCAGTGGGAGGGGACACTGGGGTATTTGCATGCCACTAAAAGTGTATATTAGATCTTGTCAGATGTGCCAGTTGGATCTGCTGAGAGTAGTAATGCTTGCAGGCATGACTGCAGAAAGGTGTTTATTTTGAATTAACTTTTCTATGAATTTGTGCAGGAGAGAAGGAGGTCTAGATCCACACATCTAGCTATATAGATTTATAACTTACCATGAAATGTTGACTACTGTAATGTATGAAGCCTCTGGCTTAATTTTGTACATGTCAGTTATGTAAAGGAAGGGACTGAATCAAGTTAGAAAGATACTGATGAGGCATTGGAGTCATACGGAAACACTGGCTGGAACTGAGATCAATGGGTGTCAAAAAGACAATTCTAGCAATGCCTTGGAAAGGGTAGGTGTATACCTTCAGACAAACACACACTGCAGAGTCATATTTTGGACTATTAAAATATTAATCATCTGTTATTTTTGTTCAGGATTCTATTTGGGAAAAAATAGGTACAAATAAAACCATTTTTTAGATTGTTCTCCCTCCCCTAGGTTATCAAGGCTATTTCCATGCCCTTCACATCCCTTTCTTGATCTTTCTGAGACCACAAAAAGGGGAAAAAAACTACTTGGTATCCTGCTAGTGTCACCCCTTCCCCTATCATGATCTTTTACGCACACATTTCTTGCTATCCCGACACCCTGGGCCCTCTATTGAAGAAAAAAAAAGGGAAAAAAAACTTGTGGCAATTGCACCCCACCATACTCCATAATAGAGGGACAATATACATAATTCAGGTATTCAGTCAAGTTCCACCTCCCTCTTCCTGTCATGGTCTATAAAATACATTTTCCCTCCTTAATACAAGCCCCAATTGGGACCTTTATGAGCAAACAAACTCTAGAGGTAACGTTGCCCCAACCACTAAACCATGATTTTGTTTTCGTTGGAAGGATTGAGAGATGCACTGTATACTATACATATAGTTTTATAACAACAGGCCAGTAGGGAACAGATACAGGACAGTTATTGCATCTCAGCTGGGCTGTCCTGAGTAAATAAACTAAAAAAGGTCTTTGATATTACACTGTATGGATCTGAAAACACATGGAGAAATTAACCTAATATGGAGTCCAAAATGTGGACAGGAAATGGACTTGCCCACAGATAGGAAGCAAAACTTGGTGGTGGATCATCCGCATTTAAAGTTAAGGTACGTTGGGAGTGAAGTACTCCAAGGGCTGCTAGAAGTTCAATGTTTTTCAACATATTTATGATGAGACTGCTGAAGGTTACTGATGGTGGTAAATTAGCAATGATTAGGCACAGCAGAGAGGGGATGAACTATAGTGGCTCTGCAGTCATTAAGGGTGTGGCTTGGGAAAATTGGGGGAACTGGATTTAATATGGGTAAGTGCGAGGAACTACACCTAGGATTGAGGAATGTGGGTCCCATATACTGTGCATCCTGTGTGGGGAAACAGAGGACAGTATAACAAGGAAAGAGATCTAGGGGTAGTTGTGGCCAGGCATTTGCTACTGTAATGAAGATGGCAAAAACAATGTTGGGATACATTAGGGGGCAAAGGGGTAGGTTAAGGGAGGTGACCCTCCTTTGTACAAGGCCAAGATTAGATCACACCTGGATTACTGCATTCAGCACTGATTTCTGCAGTACAGAAAGGACATTGATTGAGATGGATCAGCACAGGGTCATCAAACTGACTGGGAAAGTAGGAGTTAAAAACTACAAGTAGACAGTGGACATACTCAAATTATAAAGTGTGGAGAAGAGAAGATTGAGAGTGATTATGATTAGTTTAATCTGAATACTAAAGGGGATCACGGTCAAGTATGTACACATGTTTGAGCTGATAAGTAATATCAGAACTAGAATATACATGCAGAAAATGGCGGGGCAGGAAACGGGGAACATTAGAAAGCATTACATAATACAAAGGGTAATAAACATGTGGAATAGCTTACCAACTAAAGGTGTAGAAAGCCAGCATTATTCAAGCTTTCATAGAAGAACCAGATAGATTCCTGAAAGGAAATGGCAGTGGGCATGGTAGTCAAACAGTCTGCACCATGCTAACGGATCCTGGGATGTGCTAACTATGAACTGTATACTAAGGATGAAGTTGACACTTCTGGTGACATTATGGTAATGGCCACAGCCCAGCTTCAGAGCTCTGTGCTGTCTTTGGATAGCTAACACCATTCTACCTTTTTACTAGCAATTTTCCGATCCAATATATTGCTATTACTGCAGTTGATGACAAGGCAGAAAAATGAACTGCATTGCACACCAGCAGTGAAACTCATATTACTGAGGCTGGAGGTGTGTGGTTGGAGCAGAAGCCACTCCTTTTAGGGCTGCAGTCTCAGATATTCACTAACAGTGACTGTGAGGACAGGGAGGAACATTATGTAATCACCTCCTACAAACTCAGTGCAGAGCAAAAGAATATTGGGGACATTTTAAAATGGCTGGAGACCAAGGTGACAGATGATCGGAGGGAACACTAGGTAGTGGGGAAATGGACAGTTGCCATTGATTCCCGCCTAACAGAATATTCTATCACCATGGATCTGCACACAGAGATCTTACTCCAGCTGCACAAACAAGAGCAGCAAGAGTCAAAGCTAAACACTGATTTAGAAAACAGTAATAGGTGGGACAATGTGCACACACATGGCATTCTGCAGAAAACTGAAATGGGAAACAGGAAATCATTTATTAAGAGTTTTCTGAAGGAACTGTTTAATTTAGATGCAGCCTGCCATCTTAATGTATTCCATACCCATAGAGCCCTTATCGCCCCACCAAAAGATTCGGCCACCCAATCCAGCTCCATAACTTAGCCTGATTGGATGACAGGATGACAACTGATTTTTTCTCCAGAAGGCTTAGATGAAAAAAGGACTGCCAATTATATTTCAAACATGATTTCACCTGTAGCACTTTAAAAAATGAAAGTGTGCGTTGCTGGTTCAGGTTTAATAAAAAAGGTACCTTGGCCAGCTGGGGATTCCAGCTGAATTTCAGATGTTTTCAGAGACTAGCTCCAAGAGACAGTATATGAGGACTTCAGTGCAGCTACCCACTCCCATAAACAATAAGATACCGTAATGAAGGACATGCTGAGATGCTTTCATATGGCAGAACTAAAGAAAAAGAAATGGCAGCAGCACTGCTTGAAATGCACACAAGTGACTGTCTCCCTGAACTTACAGCACTGGCAGGCAAGGCAAGAATGGAAGTTACTGAACCTCAACATTATCAGCATTATCTCTGAAATGACCAGCAAAGGAGCCCTCTGTTAATGACTTGGAAACCCCTCTACTATCCACAATGATACCCAGCCAGCAAGCACACATTAACAGCCAGGATGAGACATTCGGGAACCTTCCACACCCAGCACTTTAAGTTCACGGTGCGTCTGCACAAATTGGAACTTCTATGCAAGTTGAGGTTTTTCTTTCAGTATTACACTGGCTTACATTTGGACAGATGACACCATATAAGGTACAGCCTTGGAGGGGGGCTTTTCTGTCTCCATATGGGGGCTGCAGCTCTCTCAGTGGCTGACAGCTGCCTTATTGATAACGGAGTAGGGGAGAAAATATTGGGCTCCACATTACTTTGCCTCCATGATCCAAGGGATATGTGTTCATGTCATAGATAGCACTGCTTGGTTATCTAGCTCTCCTGGATAATCAGTCTGCATCTTTTGCTGACCAGAGGGCAAATGAGAGAGGTCAATTTTTCCATTACTCTTTGTGGTATCTCACAGACAGCCAAATGTACCTGGCCTCTCAGAAATGTATCTTGTTCAAGTTGAGCTGCATGTGGGTTATATCCCCTCCTGTGCAGATTGGGTGCAAATAGGATTGTTGTTCTTTAGTCTTGGAACTGGTGAAAGGAGGTCAGAGGACCTTTTTTGTTCTAGTGAATGCTACTGCTAGAACCAAGGCATCTGATTTAAAAGGATGACTACAAAGTACTCCACCAGAGCAGAGAGTACAAGGTGTGATACAGGATGGATACTTCCCAGGTGTCCATTTGCAGCTTACCCTGGCAGATTGCTATAAATTATACTATGGCAAGAAAATTTGCTGGGCTGTGATTGGTCAGTGCCCACCTTCACCAGTGAGGTTATCTCAGCACAACCTCACTGTAAAAAGGTCAGGCACACACAGGACCACATCCCCCCCCCCCAAAAAAAAGCACTCCTCACAGTGACAGTACCCTGGTAACTTCTCCACTCCTCAGCTGCCCACAAACACTGTTGCTGACTGCCTTGTCAGCAGTTTCACTTTAAGTCTCCTGATACAAACAGTAGTCAGACAACTGAATTGGGAGAACAGAACAGGCACATTTTTAAATGAAGCCTACCAGTTTTGCAGTTCCCCGCTTCAAAGCCATAACCTAATACGGCATTTCCTCTTCCCTTCAGCTGCAGCCACATGTCACAGACCGCTAGCTTTTTCACACAGCTGCACACTAATTATGATCACCTTGAGAAAGAATAAATAAATAAAACTAAACACAGACTCTGTCACTGTAGAAAATTAGCTATGACAGTACCTGCCATTGGCTTCCAAGTAACGTCTGAAATCCCCATAGTGACGACGAAGTTCCTGAACACCTCATCGGTTCCTTCAAGTGTACAGAACCGCCCCACCGAAAAGAAAACCCCCCAAAAACTGCTTTTAGCACCCACAGGAGGAGTCACAGTCCAGATGACAAGACATCACGATTGCAGAAGCACATAAGAGGAAACACAGTTAAGCCAGCATCACCAACCCCAAAAAACACACAGCTCCACCTGCTGGAGAAATAGAATAGGGACTATTTTATATATACATATGCTTCCACAGTCAAAAATAAAAGAAAAAAACTATTTTTAAAGTATTTTTTTATCTTATTTTTATTATATTTACAGATGAGCCATTGTATAATATCAATAATGCACTCCAGGGTGTGGGTTTTGCTGGGATAACCTGACTTCTGGGACATTGGACTCACTCGGCCTGCGGCCTCATGCCCAATCACCCAGGCGTGAGGTTATCCCAGCACAACCCACACCCTGTCATGCATTATTGCTTAAATGAGGTAGGGGTGGTTGGCCTTGGTTAAACTGTTAAGCTGCAGAGGCTTCTACAGGGCATGGTGGGTTGGATGGGCATCAAGGAGTTGGATTAACCACTGCTGCATGGCTTCCAGAAGGGGTGGCAGGGGTGCTCTTTTTCTAAGTGTTGATTTGAGGATGGAAGGGGTCTAATCCCAGACATGCTTTTGGTTGGGAAGATGCACTACATCAACAGTGTTTGACAAGTTTGTTCTGTTAGCACAAGGTGTACCAAGACCTCACCTATCACATGCTCATTGGCCGAGGCTGAATCAAGCGACTGCGAAAACCTTGAAACCTACCTACTCCCTCACTGAAGATCTAGTACTGCAGGACATCCATCCTAGGAATAACACCTTGAATTGTTTCTTCATATTTGTCATGATTTCTGGGTTGTCTGCCTGTGTCAGCTTTCAAAATGTTGTTTTTCTACATGTTCAGCTTGTTTCTGGACACCTAAATTCTGTTTTCATATATTGGCTGGGGGTTGACCTGGGGAGCTCTAGTGCAAGGGATCCAGTGTTTCTGGTCTGAGCAGTTTTCTACTTTGGAGATGTTATGATGGGTGATCTCACAGTTGTTTCCTATAATGTAAGAAGTGTACATAGTCCTGTTAGAAGAGCTCATATACTACAAGAAATTAATAGGCAACTTTCTTTGACAGTATTTATTCAAGAATCACACCGCATACAAATAGAACATGCAAAGTTAAAGCAGGTATAGGTGGGAGAAGTGTACTCCTCCTCCTCATGGGAGGAATATCCACACAGGAGGAGGACGATAATATTAATTAAGAAAAATGCCACCATCTAGGTGCTTGATGTAGACAGGGACACAGATGGCATATATGTTCAATTGAGAGTCATGTGATGCACCGCTGCGGGTGAGTATTCGCTGCAGACTGCTCCAAACCTTCACCCGTTATTTTCTTTAAATATTAAGTATTTCTGGTGTGTATCCTGGTGACTAGAATGTAGCTGCCTTACTATTGTCCCAGGATCCCCGGACGCATGGTCACTTTGTTCAGAATGGACTCAGAGATGAAAGCGGAACCTATAAGCCACACTCCACCTCCAACACCCAAAAAGGATAAGGGCGAGGGGCGCTAAACAGGATAGCAGCTTAGATCACAGCTCTACAACCCAGAGGCATATATCCATTACAATCCTTTCTTTTCTGATCAAGTTCTACCTCTTCAAACTACAGAAGTAACGGGAGTACTGTACAAGGAATCTGAAAATCGCTTTATTATTGCAGAAAGCTTTAATTGTAGCAGAAAAAAAATCTCTTCCAATGGAGTGGCCTATCTTGAAGGGCTGGCCTACAGCATGGCTGAACTGTACGTATCACAATCCTGGGAAAAGCTCTCGGTGGAAACGATGTTTGGCCAACTCATGGCACAGATGTCGCAGGTCACCTTGGTGACAAACCGCAATACCCTGGTAGTCAAAATCCTGGAGGCTAGGATGCTACATACTGAGCAGAGGGTCTCAGTGATGGACAGTCAGATACAAGACCTGTCGGCAACACTAAGGAAGCAACAGCACACTATACAAATGATATACAGCAAGATAGATGACCTCCAAAACCGAGGTTGGCGCAATAACCTTAGATTTTTGGGATTCCCGGAGCTCGTGGAGGGGAAAGACACCAAAGGGTTTCTGCATTTACTAACATACTAACATACTAAAATGCCAGCAGAATAGGCCTAATGGTCTTTCGAGTCTGCTCAATTGGTCAGCCCTCACCCTGGGTGCTGACCTTGCTGCCCCCCTCGCCTTCTCTGGCTTCTCCCTTCCCAGTTCCGGATATTCTTGCTGCATTGGATTTTGCTTCCAGAACCCTTCCTCTGTACCTGTCCCAGCCCCTCTTGAACCCCTCCACTGTCTCTGCCTCCACCAGCCCCCTAGGCAGTGCATTCCATGGCTCCACCACCCTCTCAGTGAAGTAGCACCTCCTCCTTTCTCCCCTGAATCTTCCCCCCTCCAGCTTCCACCCATGCCCTCTAGTGGCCCCCTCCTCCTTCCTTCGAAGCACCCTGACTGTTCCTCCCCTATTTACCTTCTTCATGTACTTGAAGACCTCTATCTTGTCCCCCCAGTCCCTTCTCTCTTCCAATGTGTGCATATTTAGCTCTTCGAGCCTCTCCTCATAGGTCCTGTCCCTCAAGCCCCAAATCATTTTGGTTGCCCTCCTCTGGACCATCTCCAGGAGTTTAATGTCCCTCTTTAAGTGTGGCCTCCAAAACTGCATGCAGTACTCAAGGTGTGGCCTCACCAAGCAGTTATACAGAGGGAGCATCACTTCCCTCCTTCTGGAGGTGATCCCCCTAGCGATGCATCCCAGCATCCTGTTAGCCTTGGCTGCTGCCCTCCTACAAGTCTCCGAGTTGTTCATTTTGACATCCACCACCACCCCCAGGTCCCTCTCAGCCATCGAGACTTGTAGCATTTCCCCCCCAGGGTGTACACTTGGCCAGGGTTTCTGGCCCCCAGGTGGAGTACCTTGCATTTCCCTGCATTGAACCTCAGCTTCCACTTTCTAGACCATCTTTCCAGAGCCTCCAGGTCCCCTTGTAGGGCCACCCCATATCAGGAATGTTGCAGCTAGATCCATCGAGACCCTTTCAGTTGGAATACGCACACTGCACTCTGGCCCCCATGCCCAAGGCCCAGGAAAGGCCACGGCCTATTGTCGCTAGATTTATAGATTATAGAAAAAAAGAGAAGGTCCTGGCCAGAGCCCAGGAAAAGCAGCAGGTAAAGTGCAGATCTAACAAAATCCTTATTTTTCAGGACTTTTCTAAAGAGCTGTCAGATAGATACAGAGCCTACACCGAGGCAAGGCACACAATGCACAAACTTGGGCTGCCGTTCTCCTTGTGATACCCGGCCACAATGCGGGTTGTCCACAATGGGGTTCCAGTTTTTTTTGACTCTCCTGACTCCCACACAGAATTTCTACACCGCAATTGGCAGAGGTAATCTGAAGTAAATACCCCAAAGCCCCCTCCAGCAACAGTTAGCGCAGAAGGGCTGGACTGTCACTCTCCTCCGCAGGTTCGCCGGTCTGGGATCTGGCAGGATATTAGTGACCAGGCTTGGGAGCTCCACCCAAGGGTGAACTGAAAGAGGCACTCTTCTAAAAAGCATGGATGCTGAGAATACCCCTCGGAGCGAGAGCAGGCAGACATATTGGGAGCCATACACATGGACACAACAAATCCTGAATCCCTACAGGGTTTCCACACCACCAACAGGTATGAATCCCTTGTGACCTAGATTTTCAGATCCACAGCCAGACACCGTTGACGCTCTCCCATGGTTGGATGGCCTTCTCCTCCGCTGAAATCAAGACACCGGACCCCTTCAACTTCCCGTCACAAGTCGCAGGATGGAGCCACGACTAATGGAGCACAGCACCCACCAAAGGTCTGTGGGGAGGCCTCTCTCATTGTCAGTGATCCAGCCTCCTTTGTGGACTGACCGGAGCAGATTCAAACTACCAGGCCAAAGAACAGTGAGACCTCAGCAGCGTGGTCAGATAAGTAGCGCTTTTGTTTAATTCTTGGTTCTTTTGTTAAACCTTGGGGAAAATCAGGTCTGGGGTAAGGCAGGGTAGCTTTCTTGGTGACCACAGAGAGATACCCCAGCTGCTGTTCCTTTGCCATATCCACATTGCTCAAGTTTGGTGACTGCCGGGACTCCCCCACCCCGGGACTGGCCCGCGATCTGTGCCACTACCTTACAGCTGAAATGCCCTGTTCCCATACCGGGAAGTATTCGCAGGGGCTGACAAACATGCTCTGACTCGCAAGGGCTAGTAGGAAGCCCTCATTTAACTTGATGGCACAGAGGAGTATTAATCACTTCCACAAGCTCTGGTGGATATTATGAAGGGCTCAGTCCCTCTCACTGGTGGGGAGGGCTGAGGGAGGAGAGCATCCTGGTGTAGGGTTATCTCAAATGTACTGTTCCAACTGGTGTTATTGTTCAGTCTTTTGAGTATTAATGTTTAGGCCTAATATGTTCACTATTGGGCTGCTGTTTCTTTTTACATGGAAGGCTCAGGCCCCTCCAGGGTGGGCAGCTGGGTTCCCGACCCAGTTTTTGCTTCGGGGCTGGTCGAGCTGTGACTTGTAGTCCTGAATCAGGGCTTAAGTACCCAATCCCTGATGCAGAGGGCCCCCCCCCCAGAGGGACCAGATCACATATGTCCCCCAGTATAGTGGACTAATCCCCCCCTTACTGTTTTCATAATAGTCCCCTGTAATGAGAGCATTGCTGGTCCCACTCAGAGGCCATTTCATGCCCAGTTTATACTAGAGGAGGCTGCTACCTTGACCCTTCTTTCCCCCATTCTTCCACTCCATCATCAGTGATGCATAGCCCTACCATTAGTACCCCGATACTCATGCAAAAATGATTGGTACAGTGTCAACACCCCCTCTGTGGTTACAAGGAGCTCACTGGATTAATACTGTGATCGTGTTGATGATGGTACCCTGTTGGGGATTCTTCCCTCCTGATTTCCCCCTAACACACAAGGGGTTTCAACACCACAGGATAGTGCTCTGGGAAAAGAAGCTGGACTTCAGCAGGGCTCTGCAGCTGATGGGAAGCCTCTATTTCTCCAATACTCATGGAAGGTTGTGCACCCTGTATATAGTTGGTTTATATGTATATGTTATTGTTTCTTTTCAATGTAAGCGACACACACAGGGTTACTGCTAGATGTTAGATTGAGCTCAGTTGCTACTGTCAGGGAATGCCTGGCTTATTCACTCTCTCCATACCTGGCACTGAATTACAAGGACTTGTCTCTCCTGGGTGGACTGACCTTGCTCCCAGCCTGCTGGTTTACTATGATACATTTCCTGGAAAGACACTTGCTCCCTCTCACCAATAGGTGATATAACATGTTTGATGTGGAATGTTAGGGGGCTTAATACCCCCAATAAAAGGAAACAGGTTCTGCAGCACTTTAAAATGCTGGGAGCGAAGGTCGCGTTGCTGCAGGAGACCAAACTCACAGGAGGGGACCATGATAGACTAAAACGGGATTGGGTGGGTCAAGTCATACATGCCTCGGCCCCTTCCAGAAAGAGAGGGGTAGCTATACTGCTTCATAAGCAGCTTCATCGGACACTGGTGTGTAAGGCAAGTGATCCTGGGAGCAGATGGGTAGCTGTACTCATGGACACAGGGGAGGGACTTTTACTCCTGGGTAACGTGCATGCCCCGAATGAAGACTCGCCCTCCTTCTTCCACGAGCTGGCCCAAGCACTGGGCTCCTTGGCCCCCGGTTTTACCCCTATTATATTGGGGGAGATTTTAATCTCACACTGGACCCACTAATTGATAGATCCCCCTTTAACACAGAGCCCCACTCCAGGGCATCACTGGCATTGAGCCAACTACAACAAGATATTGGCCTTACAGATATCTGGAGGGTATTTCATCCATCCAAACGAGACTACACCTTCCATTCCCCAGTGCACAAGTTCCTTTAGTCAGTTAGATCTCTGGCTCATCTCTCTCCAGCAGTCACCAGGAACACCATTGACACCTTTATTTATCCATTAGTCATCTCGGACCATGCACCTGTGCATCTCTCCTTTACCTGGGGCCCCCTGCCTCTCCATCCTGGAGGCTGGATCATTGCTGCTTCATGATACAGACTTTCCCCCCCGGCTTCAAAGGGAAGCCTCTGAATTTTTTCAGAATAACCACATAGCAGATACTTCTGGAGATGGTCAAGTTCCGCCCTTTACAGGATGTTACCACCGAAGGCCTATCTGCAGTTCTTGGCCTATCAGAACTTCCTGGGATGAGCTCTAATCCTGAAGAATTGGTACTAGCCTATAACAAGGCTGTTACCGCTGCTTTGGATTTAATTGCTCCTACGCGTGTGCGCCCTTTCTCCCTTCGCCCTCGATCCCCTTGGTTTGATCAGGATCTGAGGGAGAAGCGGTGACTAGGACACAAGTTGGAGAGGTGCTGGCGAAAATCCAGCTTAGATGCCGACCACCTTAGACTCTTAGAGGATTGTAAACTCTATCAGTCAGCAATTTCTCATAAGAAGGCAGTATTCCTGTCCAGAGAAATTGCTGCTGCATGGAATCGACAAGCCCAGCTCTTTTGAACCATGGACAGGCTGTGCAACCCAACCTGTCTGCAGGTTAATTGAGCCTTTTCACAAATACAATGTGAGGAACTTGCTCGATTCTTTGCAAATAAGGTGGCTGACATCAGGGCTGAGACTCGCACAGCTCTTTCCATGGGAGTTGCTGTGGTCCAGCCTACGGCTACAAGTACCCCGTTTACCTGGAGTTCCTTAGAAAGGCCGGATATCGATGATGTTATGAGGCTTGTTCAGGGCATCCATACCACTAGCTGTAGTTTAGACCCAGGTCCCACTGGCCTGATTATGGGCTGTGGTGAGGTTATCATTCCAGTTCTAGCTAGGATAGTCTGGTGCTCCTTAGACTCTGGTGAATATCCCCGCTCCCTAAAAGAAGCGGTGGTGACCCCAGTGTTGAAAAAGGCTTCTTTGGACCCAGATTCCCTAGCCAACTACAGACCCATCTCGAACCTCCCCTTTGTGGGGAAGGTTATCGAGAAAGTGGTAGCAGCCCAGTTGGACAACCACTTATCCATCCATAACATCTATGATCCTTTTCAATCAGGTTTTTGAAAGAGACATAGCACTGAGGCTGTGCTGGTTCGAGTGCTCAATGATCTCCTGATGGTGAGAGACCAGAAAAAATGGTCCATTTTGGTCCTTTTGGATTTGTCAGCAGCATTTGACACCGTAGACCATGGGGTGCTGCTTGAGCGCCTGAGATCCATCTGTGGGCTGTCAGGTTTGGTACACAGATGGTTTTCCTCCTTCCTCACAGGTAGAACTCAGAGGGTTGTATCAGGGATATTTTCCTCTGATCTTACCACTCTGTCCTGTGGGGTGCCTCAGGGCTCTGTGCTCTCCCACATGTTGTTTGCGGTGTACATGCTTCCCCCCAGAAACATTGTAAGATGATATGGGCTGGAGTTTCATTGTTATGCCAATGATACCCAGCTCTATCTGTCTTTTGCACCTGATCAGAATAGAGCACTCTCAGTGTTCAACAACTGTCTCAATGAGATCCAGGGTTGGATGAGGTCTAGCTGGCTGAAGCTGAACTCTGGGAAGACGGAGGTGATGGTCATGGATCCTGGCCACCGGATTAAGGAGCCGGGGCAAATCAAACCTCAGGTTTATACCTGGGGGATGTGGAGCTCCCTGTTTCTGAACGAGTGCGAGATCTGGAGGTGATCCTTGGTGATAAGTTGACATTGCGTGTGCAAGTGTCAGCGGTTGTGAAAGTTTCCTTTTACCATCTTAGGAACATCGCCAGAATCAAGCACCTGGTTCCATACGGTGACCTGTCTACTTTGATCCACGCCTTTGTGACCTCCCACTTGGACTACTGCAACTCCCTCTACTTTGGGCTTCCTGGGGTTGATATCCACCTCATGCAGCTAGTGCAGAACTCAGCAGCCCGGGTGTTAATGGGGACCTCTCGTCTCTCCCATATTACACCAGTGCTGCGGGATCTGCACTGGCTGCCAGTTCAGTGGCGGATCACCTTTAAAGTCGGTTTACTGACTTATAAAGCCCTACATTGTTTGGGCCCTGATTACCTGAAAGATCTTCTGGTGCCTTACTTTCTGATGCAAGCGCTCCGTTCAGTCAACGAGGGGTTGCTGGAGATTCTGTGAGTGGTTTTAAAATCTTCCGGCGCCCGCGCTTTTAGTTTTGTGGTACCGACTCTCTGGAATTCTCTACCTTGTGGGATTAGAGAGTGCACGACGGTGGAGGGTTTTAAAAAAGGCCTAAAATCCTTTTTATGGACAAAGGCATTTGATGATGATATAGATTTTAATTAAAGCTGTATATTTTAGTTTGGTTTTTAACCTGTTTTTATGATGTTTTTATGATGTTATTCTGTAATGAGCCTTGGTTTCTGAAAGGCGCAAAAGAAAAAAAGTTTATTATTATTATTATTCAGCAGGCAATACCTGGGAAGCATTTAAAGTTACCCTGAGGGGGCGATAATGGGATTTGCTAGCAGGCTCCACAAGAGGAGGGAACAGCACCTTAGGGGCCTTGAAAAACAGCTCCAAGAAACGGAAGCTACCTTTAAGGTCCTCCGAGTCCCTTCCCTCAGGTCAGAGGCAGGACACCGAGTGGCATCCCTGAAGATGCAAGTGAATTAACTTTTATCTAGGAAAGCAGAGATTTATATTATAAGGCTAAAGCACAAATATTGGGAAGGGGGAGAGAAGGGGGGTAAGATCCTTGCCTACCACCTCAAAAAGTAGCAAGCTGAAAGGCACATCGCTGCCTTAGTCGATGCAGGGGGTAAGACCCACACCTCGACAGAAGGAATCAATAGCATAATGATGGACTTCTATTCCACGCTATATAAATCATCCAGAGCACCTGACCCCAAGGGTGTCCTCCTATTTCTAGAATCCTTACACCTTCCTAAAATCTCGGAGGATCAGGCTTTGGCCTTAATGCCCCGATCTCACTTCAGGAAGTGGCAGAGACTATATTATCTCTTAAAAAGGGAAAGGCCCATGGAGGGGATGGGTTCCCAATCAAAATATGGCAGCTTTTGCAGGCCACAATCTCTCTGATACTACAACAAGTGTTCATCGAAGCAGTTCAAGAAGGTGCCCTCCCTCCCCCCGGGAGGCGGCCATCACTATCCTGCCTAAAAAGGGTAAAGACCCTCTAAAAGCATCCAGCTACTGGACCATATCCCTTTTGAATGCAGACAGTAAGGTGCTAGCCATATTGTCAGCTAACAGACTAAACTGCTTCTCCCCAGTTTGATCCAGACAATATTAGCTCACTCGTAAACTTGATCCATAAGGCTAAAACATTGCCATCCCCTTCTGCAGCAATAGCAATAGATTTTGAAAAGGTCTTTAACTCCCTGGAGTGGGACTATGTCCAACAAGTGCTTGGTACTATGGGGTTGGGGGCAGGTTTCCGGGCCTGGGCAGGGGCCATATACTCATCTCCCACAGCTAGGGTGCTCACCAACTTGGTGCTGTCTCCCCCCTTTATACTGGGTAGGGGCACTCCTCTACTCTTTGTCCTGGCAGTGGAACCCCTGGCTGCGGCTATTAGACAGAATCCATTAATTTTCGGGATACGAGTGGGAGAAAGGGAATACCCTACTCTCATGTGTGCTGATGACCTGTTGCTTCCTATAGCAGATATTGCCACCTCCCTCCCTCCATTATTGAGCACCCTGTCAGAATTTAATACATTCTCAGGGCTCAAGATTAATCAGTCCAAGATGGAGGTCTTCCCTTTGAACTCTAATTGTACCTCCCACATGGTTACCCAGAATGTTCTCTGTTGGGCTCCGGATGGACTCACGTACTTGGGTATCAATATCACTCCTAATTTGCATAAACTCTGGGAAATGAATATGAAGCCACTTTTGGCATCCATTCGTACAGAGCTGGATAGATGGAGGCCTCTCTGACTCATGCTCATAGGTAAAATTTTGGCAACTAAAATGGTCACAGCACCTAAAATTATGTACCTCCTCTCTCACATTCCTTTGAAAATCCCTCAATACTGGTTTACTAAGCTGGACTCCCTGCTGGGTTCCTTTATATGAGAGGGCAAGAAGCCTAGGTACAGCAGAAATAAGCTGAGAGCGCATTGGACAGATGG
The DNA here is from genome assembly GCA_016271365.2 of Neoceratodus forsteri. NCBI lineage: Eukaryota > Metazoa > Chordata > Ceratodontiformes > Ceratodontidae > Neoceratodus > Neoceratodus forsteri. Next base: position 88,376,708 of record CM057453.1, read on the forward strand.
AGGCTGGGGCCTTCCATGGCTCAAGGGGTATAAATGGGCTTTTCAGATGACTCAGATACTAAAATGGTTCACATCCCCAGAGCAAAACTCCCCTCAGTGGCTAGGTATGGAGAGAGAGGTCTGTGAGCGGGTACATTTATCTCTGTTGTTGATTAATCACCCCCCCCAAGGGCATTCACTCTCACCCTACGATAGGCCCCTCTCTGGAGTACTGGGCCAAGGTGCATAAGAAGTTGGGTACACTCCCTTCTCCCCCAAGACTCACTCCACTATGGGGCAATAGTGAGATCACTATCAATAACCAATCAATTTCCTGGCCCTTGTGGGAACTAGGTGGGCTCTCAAAGCTCCAGGATATGTATATCCCTGGCAAAGATACCCTTGATTCATTCGAAGGTCTGAGGAGAACATATGGAATCCCATACAGAGATTTCTGGTGCTTCCTCCTAATAAGGAGCGCGATCTCTGAATACACTCACAACCAACACCACAGGCAGCGAGTCTCTCAGGCAGAATCTTGGCTAGCCCTAGAAAGAGGCCAGTCTAGCCAAATATATCCTGCCCTTAGGGACACCATTCCATCCCAAGCAGAGGAGTCTAAGCATAAATGGGAGGAGGCACTGCAGACCCACATCACAGATCTGGACTGGAAGACATGTCTCAGGCTTGCACATGGGCATACCCTGATACTAGAAGCCAGCTAATACAGAATAAGATTCTGCATTCATGGTATAGGACCCCTGCGATACTTGCCAAGGCTAAACTGGTCCAATCCAACCTCTGCTGGAGATGTCAGGAGTTCCCTGACAACCTATTTAATATATTATGGCACTGTAGGAGGATCCAGCCATTATGGCAGGCAGCTGGCGAGATGGGGTCCAGTATTCTTCAGAAATGCATTCTTATGTCCCCCCAGCTGCTGATACTAGGAATCCAGTCCTCGGCCCCCCACCTAAGCCCCTCAGAGATAAAATTGCTCCTGACCCTAAGCATGCAGGTAAAAAGACTCCTCTGGTGGAAATGGCGGGCACAGGTAATCCCATCGGTGGAGGAGATACTTAGCTCCTTGGTTCAGGTTGCCAACTGGTCCAGAATGTCACACACTGTAGCAGATATCCTCTCTCAATATATCAACATGTGGAAACCCTTTATGATATACTTGAAACCTAGGGAGGGAATCAGCTGAAAAAGCTCCACTTCACTTTTGTAAACCCTCCTCTCATGTTTGAGTCTGGAGCTAGGGTGGAAGAGACACTTTTTGTGGTTCCAGGGCCCACTGTGCTAATAGCAATTTGGAATATTATGAATAATTGCTAGTTTATTCACTGACGATCTCTAGATAGGTTTGCTTTGTGTGTGTTCTCTTGTATTTTGTAGTTCCTGACTGGAGGGAAGCGGCCCTGGACTATCTTAGAACTCTACGGTTGTGCCAGCAATGTAGGTATCATCGAGAATAGTCCAGGTATGCCAATTTATATGGTATTTACAGGACATGAGCACCAGCGGCTATTACTCCCATAGGTTACTTCCCGGTTGGACAGATGTTGTTCGTCTATCCAGGGAATAATACAGTTATTTTGTTGCCTGCTTGTTTAGGCTCTGCTCCTCAAGTTATTGTAAGCCTGTCCCTCTAACTGTATTCATACAGACGTATGTAACAGATCTGTAATATTATTGTTATGTATCCGACAGCTTTATTCCATGTAACGCTTGTTAAAGTCAAATCAATAAAAAACGTATTAACCGTAAAAGAAAAAAAAAAAGGATAAGGGCTCTAAAAGAACTAAAGCACAGGCCGCATCCTCTCAATGCTCAGCTTCTGCCTCTTTGGCACTAACAGAGGATCATTTCTTTCAAGAATTATCTCCTCTCAAGGAGGCACTGCACCTCATCACAGAAAAATTGAAAGTAATACGTACCGCTAATGAAACCCTGGCTAAATGGATCACTGACACCAAAGTCCAAATCAGCTCTATCGATGACTAGTGTGATCGACTGGATCCCAAGATAGTGGCATTGAGAAGAAAGGTCTCCTGATTAGAAGAAAAGCTGGAGGACCTTGAAGGATGCAATCATCGAAACAGCACCGTACTCCTCGGTTTATCGGGAGGTGCTGAGGGTTCTAATGTTCTGCTATTCACTCAGAAACTTTGTGAGAAAATCACAGGTCCTTCTCCCAATGAGCCATCATATGTTATAGAGTGTGCTCATCAGGCCTTCTGACCTACCCCTCCAGCAGGCTTGAAACCTCACCTCTTGATTTTCAAATGTTTTAATTATCTAGACCAGCAAACTTACTAACAAAGGTAAGGAGTGTACAGGAGGTTACCTGGGAGGGTAACAAAATTTACAGTGTGCAAGATTTGCCCCAGGCTTTCAGTCAGAAATGTGCAGCATATGGTCCAGTGATCTCCAAGCTGATTGCTGCTAATATTGGCTTCCATGTGCTAACAAGCATTGGCAGAAGTGGGGGAACTTGGGGGGGTGGAGGAAATGTGGGACACAATAAAAGGGGCCATAGTGGAGGCCACTAGCCTCTGCATCAGGAAGGTAAATAAAAATAAAAATAGGAAGAAAAGAAAGCCACGTTGGTTTAATAGAGAAGTGGTAGAGAAGGTCAGGGCAAAGAGAAAGGCATTTAGGAAGTATAAAAAGACACAGAGTGGGGAGGATAGGGCTATATACCAGGAGAAGCAAAAGGAAGTAGGTTTGGAGGTCAGGTATGCGAATGCAAGAACAGAAGAGAGAATAGCCAAATCAGTCAAGGAAGGGGATAACACCTTCTTCCTGCATGTGAACTAGAGGAGAAAGTCAAAGGATGGGATAGTTAGGCTGAAAAATTAAAAGGGGGGTTGCTGGAAGATGACCAGGAAAAAGCGAAAGTACTTAACAGCTATTTCTGCTGAGTGTTCATGGTAGAGAAGGATGGGGAGGATAGGAACATCAGGGAAAATGAGGTGGGGGGGCAGGTTTGACTCTAGTCCATTCCAGGTGGAGGAGGTCCTGACAGAGCTAGAGGGGTTGAAGGCAGATAAGGTGATGGGGCTGGATGGGGTGCACCCCAAGGTACTGAGGGAGCTTAGTAAACTACTAGCAGTACCTCTGACCAACCTCTATAACAAATCCTTGGAATCAGTGGAGGTCCCTGTAGACTGGAGAAGGGAGGATATGGTCCCCCTTCATAAGGAGTGGGACAAGGAGGAGGCTGGCAATTATAGATTGATGAACTTGACATCGGTGGTGGGCAAGCTCATGGAGAAATGGCTAAAGAAAAGAATCACTAGCTACCTAGAAGCCAATGTCCTACTTGACCAATGGCAACATGGGTTCCCTGAGGGAAGGTCATGTCATACAAACTTGATTGAGTTCTTTGGCTGGGTCACCAGGGTAGGGGATCAGGGGAGTCAGTAGACATTGTGTACCTCAACTTTATGAAGGCATTTGACTCCGTGCCACACAGGAGGCTGCTGCACAAAATGAGGTGTCTTGGGCTGGGACCAGTAGTAGTTAGGTGAGTGCAGAACTGGCTGTGGGTTAGAAGGCAGAGGGTAATTGTTAATGGGCTACCTCAAAGAAGGGAATGGTCACCTGTGGAGTACCTCACTTGGGCCACTCTTATTTAATATATTTATAGGAACATAGCAGAAGGGATAGAGGGGAGAATATGTCTATTTGAGGATGACACGAAGTTCTGCAATAGAGTGGATATGCCTGAGGGGGTTGAGAATATGCAGAGTGATCTGAAGAAACTGGAGGAATGGTCCAAGGAGTGGCAATTGTCCTTCAATACAAAAACATGCAAGATTATGCACATAGGCTGGAAAAACCAGTGAGGGGAATACCGGATGGGGGGCATGCCCTGGAGGCAACCAAACTGGAAAGGGACTTTGGTATAATCATTTTAAGTGACATGAAGGTGACAAAGCAATGTAAGAAGACATTGGCAAGGGCCAGTAGGATGCTGGGTTCTGTTGGTAGGGAATCACTAGCAAGAGGACGGCGGTCATAATGCCCTTGTACAGACAACTGGTCAGGCCACATCTTGAGTATGGAGTCCAGTTCTGGAGGCCATGCCTCAAGAAGGATGTGGATAGAGTGGAGAGAGTTCAGAGGAGGGCGACGAAAATGGTGAAGGGCCTCAGTCATTTTTCATACAAGGAATGGCTGAAGGACCTAAACATGTACTCCCTAGAACAATGAAGGGAAATGGGAGACATGATTGAGACCTTCAGATATATCAAGGGTATTAACAGATTGCCAGTAGGGGACATCTTCCAGCTAAAGAGGCAATTGAAAATGAGGGGGCATGATATGCAGATATTGGGGGGAAGTTCAGAGGAAACATTAGAAAATTCTACTTCACGGAGAGGATGGTGGATAACTAGAACAAACTCCCAGAGGAGGTGGTGGAGGCAAGAACTGTGGGGGGATTCAAGGGATCATGGGATAGACACAAGGGTCTTTTTTTCGATCTGCGGGGGGAGATGGTAGAAAATTGCAAAGTCCTAGCAGCTAGTTAGGCAGACTAGGCAGACTGGGTGGGCCTGGTGGGCCTTTTCTGCTGACACATTTCTATGTTTCTATGTTTCTGCATCCTGCCAGGCTTCCAGTGAGTTACCACAGGGCTTTTAAAACAATTGACACATACGAGCAAGCCAGAGGAGAGCTTCTGAAGTTGTTCCCTGACCTGAACTTGACTTAGCTGCTGGATTTCTCTCTACCCTGTGTATTGCTGTTATGGGTAAGGACAGAGTTTTCTTTATGGTTATTTCTTCAAGCACAAGTCTTATGAGACACATTAATATCTCTCCCTGTGCAATATGTTTTCTTTTAGAGGGACCACGGTAGATAATCTGAATCAGTGTATGGAATGACAGGCACAGAGTACTGGACCTATTGTAGATGACATGAAGCTGAACGTTCTCCCCTGCATGTATACATTCCAGCAATTGTCTCTGGGAAGTATATTAACGGTTTGGCACAATCTGAATAATCCCTTTGGGTTGGCCTCTCCTAGATGAACTGGCCAATATATTGGAGAAGTACAACTTGTTTAATGATTCCTTGCTGTGGTCATGATGCTAGTTATCAATGGGATGTTAGCGCAAGATATGCCGGACTGTGTGGACTGTCGTCTATTGACTCTTTTCAGGGGCCTAGCTTATGGGTTGCCCACTATAGCAAGAAACTGCTCAGCATAATGTTTTCTTGTTTATCGGCCATGGGTACGTCTTTCTTTATTTTGGAAGTTTTATTTTTCTTCACTTATATTGTTTTCTGTGATACCCATGGGATTTATGAACCAAAATCCTCACAGTTGTAGTTCGGGAGTCTTGCGGACAGTTTTTCTTTAAATAGTTCTGTATTTCATTCTTCTCTTTATAGTGTTATTCTTAGTTGTTGGTACATAAAGCCATTTCAGGAAGACAAAGTGGGCCTGATTCCAAGTCACATGGCGTAACTCGTGGGCATGTGCGAGTTGCTATGCTGGGGACCCTGCGCCCGATTCCAAGACAGGCAGGGTCCCCGGCACCTATGACCCATGAGTTGCGGCAGCCACAGGCTTGCGCCATGGGACTGGTGCAATGGCCCTGGGTGCCACAAGTCACGGCCCACTTTTAACTGCCCCCCAGAGGCCTTCTGCCCTGTAACACTCTCACAATCCCCTGGGGGCCTTGAGGGGGTCTGGCTGGGTGGCACAGGTACATGGAAGGGCATATCACAAAACAGATCTGGGGATCCCCAAAAATCTGGGGGTGGTGGGCAGCACTGTGTTGGGGGGATGTGTGGGGCACTGCAATGTATCTTCCATGGTGCTGCAGGGGACATCCATCATTTTGCCAGGACAGATGCCCCTTAGACCACCTCCATGCTGGTCTAACCTGCAGCACCATTGCGGGTCTTGTAATCGCGTACTTGGGTTACGGCAGCCACCCTTTTGGAATAGAGCACAGGTGCTGCTGTAATCCACCCTTGTGCCATGCCGCAGTGGGTTGCAGGCAAAGTGAGTGGCGTAGCCTACCTTTGGTGCAACCCACATGCGGCATGGCACAAGCTGCATTTTGGAACTGGGACTTGCGTATCCATTGCACAAAGGTGTGATTTATGCCATGGGGTTTGGCATAAATCACCTTACCTGAGAACATCGACATCCTGGAATCAGGCCCAGTTTGTTTTATTCTTGTTGGGGATACTGTGAGGGAATTTTTATATATCCTAAAGCTATATTTGCTATTAAATGCCTTGAAGCTATGCTTGCTTTAAAAGCCATGCTGTAACAAAGTAATAATGAATGTAGTAGACATTTCTGAGTTCATGTTTTGTTCTTTTAAGGGTTATAGAATTTGTACTGAGGTTACTTGAAGTACATTTGTAAAAACGAAGCTAGATAAAACTGAGCAGAACTGGTTGTGACCAGCCTGCATGGCAGGCTTGGACAAAAATATAAAGATAAGAGCACGTAGTGGCATTGAAGATAAGCTGTACATTGCTATGGTGTGAGTAAAACTCATTGTCTCTTAGGTCAGCTTGACCCAGGCATATGTATCAAGCAGTAATGGGAAAGAAATGAATTGCATGTTTTATTTTACATTGCTGAAAACTTGTTATGCTGTCTTATGATTGGCTTATACTGAAATGTTGGTATTTTTCAAGATAAGAAGTGCAAAATCTAGCTTATAAAAGCTACTGTAAATTGTAATCAGGAACTTCTCCATTGTAGAAGTCCCACATGCATGCGTGAGATATTTGATCAAATAAAGCGACGTTAAGACAAAACCCAGTGGTGTGGTTTTTGCCCCGTGATGACGGGAGTGGTTGCTCAGGTAATGCTTACAGTGAGAGAATTTGCGATCACAGTTTTGGCGTAGTCGGCAGGATGAGTTCTTCGGTCCGTGTCACCTCATGATTGGGTTGTTTCCCTTGGACAAAAAGAAGGACATTTTTGTGGAACCCCATCAGGACGTGGCCCTGGGGCCCGGCGACACTCATCATCACTGTAAGTACAAGAATACCTTGGAGCGAGTGCACTATAAGGACAGGCCTAGATAATATGGAAACAAGGGAAAAAAAATGGCTGGGTCCAGAGTTGGTATTATCTGGACCGGCAAAATGTATGTTTGACAAAAGTTTGACCAAACAAATTACAAGGGCAACTGCACTGCCCTTTGTACTTGTAATTTGTGCTTGCTGCAAGTATATACTAGTTAGAGCCAATGATGGCTTTACAGTTCAGGCTGCTTTAGGAGAAAACAGCAGCTGATTAAGTAAAGTTAGATAAGCAACATCTAGAGAAAGAAAAATAAACTACTGTGAATGTACGCACAGTAGGTGACTACAGACGGGATGATTTGAAAATCCTCCCCATGTTGCCTATCTGTATAGTTTCAAGTTTTTGTATTAATTTCAAGTTCCTTGCCTCCTATAGAGGCTGAAACATTTGGTCCCAAACCTAAGTACTCAGGACCTCTACCAGATGGATCTCAACCTAGTACTGTTAGAGATTTTTTTTGTATTGTTTTAAACTGCAAACCAGAGCTCTGGAAAAGACTTGGTTTGGTGGGTTACTAAAATGGCCAAAAGAAAATCTTTGAAAGGTTAATAGCTGCAGTGTTTGGAAATTATCATGAAGGTCCTGCAGTCAGTTTTCTTACTCAGACTTGTGTATCGGAAAGAAGAAGAAAAATACCTTGGCACCGGGTAAGTCTGAATTTTTATTCAAAGTTGTTTTATGTCTGTCTGTTTTATTTCTGTAATACATATACTAAACAAGGTAATGCTCTTTCTCGTGCATATTTTCTAGCTTATATCTGTGTTCTGTAATTATGTTCTGTTGTCAAGGTTGTGAGACAGGATTGACTGCCTTGAGTGCATGACATGTTACAGTAAAAAAGAAAGAGAAAGCTTCTTTGCCTCATATCTGACTGTTTTAATTGGTTTTATTTTTAATGAAACATTTGTGCTGCCTAGATAGGGTCAGTGAAGAACTTTTGTATGTAGTTGTTGGTTAAAGCAGGTAGTGTTGAAGGTGAAGAGATATGGCGTCATAGATACGCAATGTGCAGAAAGATTTGTAGTTTGCAAGCAATGTGCCAAGCCACTGCTAGGTGAAAATGTAATGTGTTAACAGCTATAAATGGCTTTATCATACTTCTAGTTATAACCAGAAACTTTTGCAAAATGGCAGGTGCCATATTTTGGCTATCCCAAAGGTTGTAACCATGTTATACAAGATGTGTTCACTTACAGATGGTACGTTGGTGTTGTGTTTTAAAGGTGTTGAAAGGAGTTAGAATGTGTTTAAAAGTGTTTTGTTCTGGAAAGATTTGGCATGGAGATATGTATAAATGTGTTGATTTAAAAATTGTCAGTGTTACAAGACAGGGGGAGGCAGCACATATATCTAAAACACGTACAGTTTTCTAATGAAACTATGGGCATTACCTCAGCAAATTGGTGTGAAACAATGTCGGTCTTATTTTGTGTTAAGTATTTCTTTTTGTGTATGTGTGTGTACTGTCTTGGCCAGCAGTTTTATTGTAAAGATATTAAATATCAGTAGTGTTCAAGGACACTAAAAAAATAAATAACTGGGTTTGAACGACCCTTGCATGCACACTGTGACCTTTTGCACGTTATTTGACCTTCTTGTGTTTCAACATTTTATGTTACTACCAGTTCAAACTTGATGTGTATTCCATACCTAAAGCACAACTTTTCACACAAAATGTATGTTTTCATGAAAGCACCAAGAAGTGAACCATGTAATTTGACTTTTTATTGCAAAACTAGTATTCTAAGTGAAGAGGAACAAACTTTTCTTCTTATCTCACTGCTTCTGACTTACAGCCAACACAGGCAATACTCCAGCTGGAAGGGAGGATTATTCATCATCTCCCATATTTTTATATATATATATATATATATAGTACAATTTTGAAAAAGGACTATTACAGCTGTTTTTGAGAGTTTACCATCTACAGTTAAAAACAATGGTTTTGTTTTATGTGTGACCATGGTGTAATCATTTTTTTGTCTTTTGAAATGCATTCTAAGAGATCGTGAGTGCGGTATTACCATCAATATGGATTTTTTATAAATTCAGCTGACATTTTGTCATGCTTAGGATAAGGGAACCCAGGGACGCTTGGCTTCTTTATCCTATGGAAATAATCTTGTTTTATTTTTAAACTGGTGTGTGTTTGTTTTGTTGTTTGTGTTTCTTCTCTTTCTTCTAGAGAAAGAAGTTCCCCATCTTTATAGTAAGGTATGAAACTTACTAAACTAATTGTAATATTATCTTGTTATAATTTAAAGTGTAGTAGGTGGCGATCATGTCACCATCCACAGCTAACCTTTTATTGCTACGTATTCGAGCTGTCTCTTTTCACTTAGAGCTGTCTCTTCCACCAGTAGGAGCCTGGGGGAGGGTAAGCTACCCTTCCTCTATCCTTCCAGTGTAGTACCCACAAAGGTTGCAAGGACTATCACTGGTCCCCAAAGGGTAAATAAAGAAAATGTATATTTGCCAATAATTGTTTCTTATTTACAGGTTTAAAAAAAAAAGACCCAAGGTATTTTAACAGCATAACCCAGCCCAAGCCCTTCTGTTTTTTCTAGTGCAAACAGTTAATCTCACACCTATTATTAGTAAGGGTTTCTGCCCTCAGCAAGTAATCAGTTACGCTGGAGGGTAAAGTTGTGTATGTATGTCCACACATATTCATTCTTTTGATTGTCTTTTCAGCTTTCTTATCCTGTTAAAACAAATGCAAAACAACTTTTGTCATTGCCTTACAGCAATGAATGCATTTTTTTCAACCAGTAAATTCACAGTACTCTTAACATTTCTGGACTCTAAGCTAAGTTTACAGTCTATATGTGTTGTTTAAAATGTATTTTATGCATTATGCATTATGCTCAATACTGAAATTGTTCTATTACAAACATGCTTATGTTTCATGTTTATGTTATAACGTTTTGATATACATCTTGCTACACTGTATCATGTGTGTATTCAGAAAAGTGTTCCACATGTATAACGTTTTTAATGCTCATAACCTAACCTAAATACTGGGACCAGCATTGCTGACCCACCCCTACAATATGTTCCAAAGCAAAACCAAAAGTAAAATTAATGCTCCGTTTGTCTTATTGCTGACAGGTACCCCTGAAGAATGAGTGTACTCTATGCAGGTTTGTCATTTTAAATTTTAACAATTATAATATGCAAAATTTAGATTGTACTCCAAACCTATGCCTCAAGCCTTACCCCACTCAATTCTTTGGGTATTTCACTATACAGGTTAAAAAGGTAGACCTTTTCACTTGTCACAGGTGCAATAGGCACTGTTATTAAATTGGCATAGGCCAACAACATATATTTGTCCCACTAATTGCATTGTATAAAGGCATATTATTTATGAACAATATGTTTGAAGCGATGTAACTGCATTAAGCAAGGTTAGCAAGAGGAAAGGAAGAGGAGACCATTATGGTTTTCCAAAGAGGAGCAAAAAAAAAAGTGAAAGCCAAAAATAGCATTCAGGCAATACAAAAGACACAGGCAGAAGGGGATAGGAAAAGTACAGGAGAAACAAAGGAGGCATGGAAGTCAGTAAGGGAAGCCAAGCTCAGACAAAAGAAAACATTGCAAAATCAGTGGTTAAAGGGACAAAACCTTTACAGGTAAATAAGTAAAAAAAAGACAAAGAGAGGGATAGTGAGACTAAGGGGAGGATGGGAGTCAGCGTGGAGAATGACAACAAGTAAAGCTGACATATTGAACAGGTATTTTTGCTCAGTCTTTACTGAGGAAGAGGGGGGTAATGGGTCTAAAGGGAGTACAAGGAGCGAGAATGGTGCAGAAATGGATTGCATCACAAATCCTATGAAGACAAGTTAAAGGAACTGAACATGTACTCCCTGGAGGAGAGGAGGGAGAGAGAGGATATAATAAGAGACATACAAGTACCTTACAGGGAGAAACAGAGTGCAGGAAAACACTATTTTTAAGTGAAAAAGATGTTCCAGGACTAGAGGGCATGAAATAAAGTTGGAGGGAGGACGATTCAGAGGAAACATGAGAAAGAATTTCTTCACAGAACAGGTGGTGGACAAGTGGAACACCCTGCCAGAGGAAGTGGTGGGGCTAAAACAATCACAGGATTTAAGAATGCATGGGATGGACATAAAGGAATTCTAGAGGTCAGGGTAAGGAAAACAGACTTCTAGGAAAACAAACTGAACTTACAAGCTCAAATGGGCAGACTGGGTGGGCCTATAGGCCCTTATCTGCTGACACTGTCTATGTATCTATGTATCTATGTATTGTAACATTACAAGATTTTATAACTCAGGTCTCAGTCAGGCCTGCTTGCAACAGACAGGGAAATAATGTTCATCACTGTCATAACTGCTTCTGTAATTTAAAAGCAGGAGGTAACCATAACATTGTCATGATTTACAGATGGTCAAATGGTATAATTAAACCTCGCCTGCACCCCCAGTGTGCGGTTAATGTCCATTTTATTTTCTCTTTCTAATTGCCAGAATTTAGGCTCTGTCACACCACTCTTTACAAAACAAGAAGTTAATGGTTTAAAAGATTGTTATTTATGTGTTTTTAATTCAGTGTCTAACACACTTTGCAAGTTTGCAGGTTTCCAAGGTGTGGCACACATAAAATCTCCACGTTCAACAGAAGTAATACTTTCATCTAAGTTGCCAAGACCTTCATCTTTTTCCTTAACAAAGAAAAACAACTGCCACAGTTTTGATGTTATCACCATCTTTGTGCCTGACTGGTTCCTAATAAGGACTACTGCATGAATCCGGTTATTATTTACCTCTGCAAGTGTAATGTTTTCAGCAAAATTACACCTATTTGTAGAACTTTAAATCAACTGAAGAAAGTCCAGTCAGTTCAGACTCTGCAATCAAGCTTATTGTTTCTGCTTACTATGAAGTTAAGTCTGGGGAAGGGGCACTCCCCAACTCCAGCGAGAAGATTCTGCTTCAATTGACCTTCATTCAATACATCCATTTTCTTCGCTGCTGCTTGTTCCAAACATGGCTGGTACTTTCTACAACCCTATTGCTCTGTTATGGACTGTGTTCTTAATGGTTTATTGTCAATTGTTACCTTTTTATGGACTGTTAATCTTTATGCCGGGGTGTAATCAACTACGACAAAACAAATGCCATGCCAGTGTGTGTGTGTGTGGCTATTCCATTAAAGGACTCAATGCACCCCTGGCCAGTGAGTCTACTAATCAGCCAGCTAGCAAAATGAACACTGACTTTTCTACTATGCCGGTGTTTTGTTTTTAAATTACTGTCTGCATTGCCTCATATGCCTTGTGGGTTACCACCATTCTGCAAATGACATTTCATCTGTACTGTAACTACATCAACCTGTGAATACTTGTATGAACTTATGAACTGTTAATTTCATGGACTGTTATGTTTTATAAGGACTTATCTGTCAAGAGACATTATCAACAGATTCTTCAATCAAGCTCCCAGGGTGTGCCACACCTCAACACAAGGTAGCATCTACCTTATTCACTCTCAAAGTGAATTCCATGAACTCTTTTTCATCAACAAAATTGTCATGTTATATTGTGTTATATGTGGTGTCACATGTTAGCATTTTTCACATATTTCAATTGTGGTGTTGACATCCCTCAATTCTGTATTATGTTTTACAAACTCATGATTTGTGTTCCATCTGTAACCACCCCTGTGCCAACTCCAAAACAGGATGCTTTTTATAAATGCCTTGACTATCTGTATGCTGGCAACCAGTTTTAAATCATATACCTAGTCACCTAGTCTAACAGTCTAAAAGTAGAAATGTTTAGTTTTTTTTGTAACCTTCAGTTATTAACTATCTTTACATTTATGTTCAATTTTTTGTGAATGTTCGAGTCCCTCAGGGCCTCTATCTTCAGGGTGAAAATTATTAACAGTGGTCAGTGGCCAAGGTTTTAGTAATCAGTGACCAAACTTTTATCAACAATGTGTAGTTGGCTAACCATAAAACTGAGGAAATAAAAGGTGTAAAATGGCTAGTGTAAATTGCTAAAGGGCTAGTAAAAGATAAAAATGGTTAGTAAATGACTAAATGATGACAACATGTAAATTAGTATATCTAGTAGCAAAAGGCTTCAAGTGAAAAATACCACTATGTCACTTAATATGTATGCGTGTAAGACTTTAAAAGGGTTAATTGTAAAATTCTATACAATGAGAAAAAAAATAGCTAAAAGCATAAAATGAGGCCGTGTCCGAGATATGCACAAATTCCAGCCTTGCATTTTTTTCTAAGCTTGCTACACATAAATATGGGACCCATGGTCATGGCTTACAAGCGTAGTTGGTGACTGGGGTGCTACTCTTCTCCATTGGGTGACAGTACTTGTAAGTGGTCATATTGGCACTCTGGCTACTGACTGTCCTAATCAAACTTCTCCTACAATGCCTGTGCAACACAATGGTGTCACGGGACGCCACCCACCTGCCCCCTTGCTACAACCCGAACAAAAGGACCCCATTAAACTGGAGGGGGTGTTTTCCATTACAAAATGAGCCAGATTGTGACCAAAATATAAAGCGAAAAAAAGTAAAAAGGGATCGGTTAGTTGATACATAGTATCAAAAGGGGGGAGAGTGTGAGGGAATTTTTATATATCCTAAAGCTATATTTGCTATTAAATGCCTTGAAGCTATGCTTGCTTTAAAAGCCATGCTGTAACAAAGTAATAATGAATGTAGTAGACATTTCTGAGTTCATGTTTTGTTCTTTTAAGGGTTATAGAATTTGTACTGAGGTTACTTGAAGTACATTTGTAAAAACCGAAAGCTAGATAAAACTGAGCAGAACTGGTTGTACAGCCTGCATGGCAGGCTTGGACAAAATATAAGATAAGAGCACATAGTGGCATTGAAGATAAGCTGTACGTTGCTATGGTGTGAGTAAAACTCATTGTCTCTTAGGTCAGCTTGACCAGGCATATGTATCAAGCAGTAATGGGAAAGAAATGAATTGCATGTTTTATTTTACATTGCCGAAAACTTGTTATGCTGTCTTATGATTGGCTTATACTGAAATGTTGGTATTTTTCAAGATAAGAAGTGCAAAATCTAGCTTATAAAAAGCTACTGTAAATTGTAATCAGGGAACTTCTCCATTGTAGAAGTCCCACATGCATGTGTGAGATATTTGATCAAATAAAGCGACGTTAAGACAAAACCCAGTGGTGTGGTTTTGGCCCCGTGACGACGGGAGTGGTTGCTCAGGTAATACTTACAGTGAGAGAATTTGAGATCACAATACACAGTTTGTTACTGGTGGGTGGAGGGTGGGGGAGTTGCATGACAGCACTTCATCATGGACTAAGAGGTTATGGAGCGTCTATCACTAGGACTGGGGCTTTTCAGTGGTTAGTATGGTAGCCTATAATATGGTTATTTTGGAGGCCCTGGGTGTCATTGCTCCTGTCTGTGTTTGCCGTCTCTTCCTTTGCCCTCAGTCCCCATAGTTTGAAGGGACCTTGAGGGAGATGCAGCGACTAGGATGAAGGTTAGATTGTTGCTGGAGGAGATCCTCCCTCGATGCCGACCACCTTAGATTGATGGAGCATTATCAAGCTTATCAATCTGCAATCACCCATAAGAAGGCAGAGTTCCTGCCCGGGGAGATTGCAGCTGCTCAGAATTGACAAGCTCAGCTTTTTCACACTGTAGACAGACTGTGCAATCCTGCCTGCAAGTTTGAGAAGCCTTTTTGCAAGTAGAGTGCGACAAACTTGTTTGATTCTTTGCAACTAAGGTGGCTGACATCAGGGCGGCACTCCATCCAGCACACTCTAAGGGTGTTGCTCTGGATCAGCACATGGCCGCTGCTCCTCAGCTTTCCTGGAGCACCTTCAATCGACCGGAGTTCATGGATGTTATGTGGATTGTCCAGGGTGCATGCCCTACAAGCTGTAGTTTGGACCTAGGACCAACCTCCCTCATTTTGGGTTGTATTGATTCCGTCAGTCCGGGTCCTAGCATGGATAGTCTGGTGCTCCTTAGAAACAGGTGAGTTTCCTAGCTCCCTGAAGGAGGTGGTGGTAACACCCCTCTTTAAGAAAGCTTCTTTGGACCCTGACTGCCATGCAAACTACAGACCAATCTGAAACCTTCCCTTTTTAGGAAAGGTGATTGAGAAGGCAGTGGCCATACAATTGGAGAATCATTTCACCATCCATGATATCTATGAACTCTTCCAGTCCAGTTTTCAAAAGAGGCATAATACTGAGACAGCACTGGTTCGGGTGCTCAATGATCTCCTGATGGCTAGGGATTGGAAGAACCATTCCATCTTGCTTCTTCTAGATCTCTCATCAGCCTCTGACACTTTGGACCATGGGGTCCTACTTGAGTGTCTGAGGTTCATCTGTGGACTATCGTGTGTAGTCCTCAGGTGGTTTACATCTTACCCCACTGGAAGAACTCAGAGAGTGGTATCTGGGATTTATTCCTCGGACCCAGTTTCTGTGTCATGTGGGGTTCCTCAGGGTTCAGTGTTGTCCCCCATGTTGTTCACAGTGTATATGCTGCTGACCCTCAGAGACATTGTAAGAAGGTATGGGCTGAGGTTTCACTGCTATGCTGATGAAAACCAGCTCTACCTTTCTTTTGCACCTGACCAGGATGGAGCTCTCTTGGTTTTTAATAACTGCCTTGCAGAAATCCAGGAGTGGATGGACTCGAGTTGGCCGAAGTTGAACTTGGAAAAGACTGAGGTGCTGTTTGTGGATCCGGCATGCCGGATAGGGGAGCCGGGGGTTGATTCACCCTCCAGACTTTACCTTGGGGTGTATCACTCCCAACCTCTGAACAGGTAAGTAACCTGGGGGTAATTTTTGATGAAGGGTTGACTCTGCATTTGCACGTGTCTGCCGTCATCAAGTCCTCTTTCTATCATCTGAAGAATATCTCCAGGATTAAGCACCTTGTTCCATCTAGTGATCTTCCTACACTGGTCCATGCCTTTGTGTCCTCGAGCTTGGACTATTGCAATTCCCTTAACCTAGGGCTGCCTGGGGTGGAAATCTGCCACCTGCAGCTGGTGCAGAACACAGCGGCCTGGCTTTTGATGGGAACTTCTCGGTCCAGACATATTTTGTTGCTGCTGCATGGACTGCACTGGCTGCCTGTACAGTGGCAGATCACTTTTAAAGTAAGTCTTTTGACTTTTAAAGCCCTACATGGTCAAGGCCTAGACTACCTGAAAGAGCTCCTGGTTCCTTACTGCCCTG
This sequence comes from Neoceratodus forsteri, assembly GCA_016271365.2. Lineage (NCBI taxonomy): Eukaryota > Metazoa > Chordata > Ceratodontiformes > Ceratodontidae > Neoceratodus > Neoceratodus forsteri. The sequence goes on from CM057453.1 coordinate 88,393,018, forward strand.
GGTGATCACTCCACTAAGCTAACGAGGGGTTGCTAGAGATTCTGATAGTGTGCTTGAAATCTTCTGGGGCCCATGCATTTATGCATGCGGCTCCTACCCTCTGGAATTCTCTACCCCGTCAGTTACAGGAGTGCATGACTGTGGAGGGATTTAAACAGGCCATGAAAACATACCTATGGTGTCAAGCATTTGGTGGCTAACTTCTTTTTCCTAATTGTATCAGTTGTTTCATATATTTTAAGATTTTGAGATGTGTGATGTATTTTTAAACTTTGTTAGGTGCCTTGGTTTTTGAAAGGCACCATAGAAATAAAGTCTATTATTATTATTGTATTATATTTTGTGCAGTGTATGGTCCCAATATGGATTCCCTGGGCTTTTTTACTAATTTTGTCACTATCCTGCCACCCCTGGCCCATGCATGTATTGTGATTGGAGGTGACTGGAATATCATCTATCAACAAGATGTGGATAAATCTGAGTTGCATAGGTGGAGTCTCACCCCAAGTCCAGGCCCCCCAAGTACTAGGCCCCCAATGCCAAGTCAACTTCCTAGGTACCAACTGGCCCTCAACTTATTAAGCTGAAATGTGTTGCATAATTTAGAGCAAGGTTAAAGCTGGAATGTACTGCATATATAGCATAAGGACTTCTATTGTGTATACCTCTTGTATTATATATTTTTTCTTTGTTGTTCTACATTTTATATCTCATGTCTATGTAATTGTGAAATGTATGTGTATGTGCCTCAGGACCTCCTTGTGAATGAGCTTGCTCAACGGAGTCTTTCCTGCAATAAACTTGAACCTGAAGTCAATGAGGGCTGAGGTACCTGATGGACGGCTTCGGCTTGGTCGACCCTGTTGTATCCTTCATCCCACTGACAGGCAAAATACTTTCTATTCTTCACCACCCAGAACCTATTCCAGGATTGATTATTTCTTCATAAACCAGGAATGCTTTTCAGGTTTAATTTCATCAGAAATTCTTCAAATGGTTATCTCGGATCATGCCCTAGTAAGCCCGAGTCATACTGTCAGTGGGATGGAGTAATGTGATACCACCTAGCGTCTCAACTCACAGTTGCTCCAGGATCCCGTCACCTTCCAGTCTATATGTTATAATTTAAAGAATTTTCTGGAGCAGAATGAAGGCTCAGTCAATGTGGTTGATGTACTATGGGGGCATTCAAATGCTCCTTAAGAGGAGAATGCTTATGTCCAGCATCTAGACATACCAAAACTCTGCAATCTCTTCAAGATCAGTTTCTCAGGGATATCAGACAGATTGCGCATACCCTTCACTCACATACTTCAGAGAATGAATGGTCCATACTAAATGTTTTACAGGCTCAGTATGCTGATTTAATGGCACAAAAGGCAGAACTGGCTTTACTAAGGACAAAAGTAAGGTACCTTGAATCTGGTGAAAGAGTGAGCAAGCTGTTGGCTCTCGGGCTCCGCACTATGGTATCTGACAATTTTACTCCCAGTGTACGAGCCAATCCTAATGGGGAGATTGAGACCCACCCCTGGAGGATAGCAGATGTTTTCTGCTCCATTTGTTCGATATTATAGGCCAATGACCCACCCACTCCTCAAATTTCAGCACAAATCTCTGCATATTTGGATCTTCTTACTCTCCCTGTACTCATCCCTTCAAAATAGGAGATTCTTAAGGGTCCAATAACAGTCCCAGAGGTTTTAAAAGCTATACGGCAGCTGTCTTCCAATAAGGCCCCTGGGCCAGATGGCTTTATCAATAATTTCTATTTGGACTGATCAGAAGAAGTAGCCCCTCTTTCAGCCTGACTGCATAACTACTGGTACTCCTCTGATTTTTCAAATACATCTTTCACAGAAGCTTAGATCACATTAATTAAGAAACCGGGTAAGGAGAAGTCATCTCCGGGCAGTTACCGTCTGATATCACTTCTTAATTTAGATTTAAAAATGTCAGCAAAATGTCTAGCCAACAGAAAGGCCCAACTTTGGGATGCCCTGATTGGTCTGTTACAAGTTGACTTTATGAAAGGCTGCCTTTCTAGCGACTACCTCCTGAAACTGTATTATCTTATTTCGGCATCCAGGGACAGCACGTCTCCTGCAGCCCTGGTTTCCCTGAATGCTGACAAAGCTTACAATAGAGTAGCTCAGCCCTATCTTTTCACCATTTTAAAAATATATGGTTTCCCACTGGAATTTGTAACTTGGATTAATATATTATATAGTAGCACAGTGGTTCATATTCAATGTAATGGAGTTTTATCTGGTCCTTTTCCCTTGCAGCGTGGAACCCAGCAGGATTGCCTTCTCTTCCCTTTCCTTTTTAATTTACAATTACAGCCATTAATATAGCATCTCCAAAATAGTCAAGATATCAAAGGGTTTCAGGTGGGGGAGTGTGAATATATATTGTCAGCGTATGCAGATGATTCACTACTACACAACAAAGACCCTATGACATCAATACAGGCAGCACTGAGAGAAATTCAACAGTTCTCTACCATCTCAGGTTATAAATTCAATTTGAGTAAAACTAAGGTCCTGCCTTTAAATAATTTAGTTCATAAGCAGGATATTCTTAACCTTGGGCTGTCATGACAAGGCAAAGCAAGGCAAGGCAATTTTATTCATAAGGAACCCAATCCCAGACATTTTGGGCACCTAACAAAGATTATAATAAGAGCACAGGGAGCAAACATAAATAAATATAATAATAACAACTCATAAAATCCTAAATACAGCAGTTAACGGATAAAAAGCAATGGACTGTCATGTAAGGGGACTAGACCAAGATAGAATCAGAAATCTGGAAAGGCCAGGACAAAGATGTGGGCCTTCAGCCTCCGTTTGAACACTTCAATTGAGGAAGCCTCCCAGACAAAAGGTGGAAGAGAGTTCCACAGGGTCAGCCCAGAGATGCTAAATGCATGATCTCTAGATGGGAACCAAGGTCTCTCCTATACCTAGGAGTACACCTCCCCCATTCCCCATTGCACTTAGTAAAGGATAATCTGTCCTCCTTTTGCCATCTGTAACAGAGTAGACACACCAGAGGGTGTAGACAGTATAAGAAGGGACCTGCAGAAACTTGAAGAATGGTCAGGGATTTGGCAATTAAAAGTCAATGCAAAGAAGTGCAAGATAATGCATATGGGGCACAAAAACCCTGGCACAATATATCAGTTGGGGGGGTGAGGATATAGCATGCACCAATGAGGAAAGGAATCTTGGGGTTATCATCTCTGATGACCTCAAGGTAGGAAAACAGTGTGACAAGGCAGCAGGTAAAGCAAATAGGATGCTGGGATGCATAGGCAGGGACAACACCAGCAGGAAAAGGGAGGTCATAATTCCATTATACAAGACACTAGTGAGGCCCCACCTGGAGTACAGTGTACAGTTCTGGAGACCTTACCTATGTAAGGACATAGACAGGGTAGAGAAGGTTCAGAGGAGGGCAACAAAGATGGTGCATGGATTGCATCACAAGTCTTATGAGGACAGGTTGAAGGAACTGAACATGTACTCCCTGGAGGAGAGGAGGGAGAGAGGGGATATGATAGAGACATACAGGTATCTTACAGGGAGGAACAGGGTGCAGGAATACACTATTTTTAAGCAAAAAGATGTTCCAGGACTAGAGGGCATGGGATAAAGTTGGAGGGAGGACGATTCAGAGGAAACATGAGGAAGAATTTCTTCACAGAATGGGTGGTGGACAAGTGGAACACCCTGCCAGAGGAAGTGGTGGGGGCTGAAACAGTCACAGGATTTAAGAATGCATGGGATAGACATAAAGGAATTCTGGAGGTCAGGGGTAAGGGGCAAGAGACTTTTAGGAAAACATAAACTGAACTTACAAGCTCAAATGGTCAGACTGGGTGGGCCATAGGCCCTTATCTGCCGACACTGTCTATGTATCTATGTATCTACAGTACGTACCATTCAACAAGATCTGCAATGGTGGTCTATTCTTCCTCTCTCCCTCTGGGGACATGTTAGTACTATTATAATTAACATTCTACCATGCATACTATACCTTTTGGGTATGTTGAATATTTACCTTCCAAAAATGTGGTCCCCTCGATTACAGGCTATGATTAATGTATTTCTGTGGAGGGAAGGGGCAGTCCAGTGGACGTATTTTAAATTGTCACTCCCCAAGCAGCAAGGTGAGCTACAGCTACCTAATTTTCTCCTATAGTATGGTGCTCTTTGCAGTAGTAAATTATTGTTATGGGATGCACAAGGAGGAGCCCAATCAGGCTATGCTTATGTCCCACTTTGGTTAGATGTTGAACACTCTCTTTGTAAAATCTTTGGTATACGGCCTAATAGTTTACTCTACATAGAGCCATCTCAGCTACCTCTCTGCCTTTGTTCCATGCCATTACATTGGTCTCTAAAAGCTCACTGCCAGCTGGGTGTGCACCTGGCACTGTCATGGACTAGAGCTGTAGCCCAGCCCCTCACAAGCAATCCTAATACAAAAATTGCTGGACAGACCATTTTTACCTCCTTTTTTCCTCAGTTTAATGATCTAACTATTGACTCTCTGCTCAAAGGAGACAAATTATCCTCATTTAATTCTATCAGAGATTGTTATCAACTCCCCAGTTCTGTCAGCTTTAAACACTTTCAACTTACACACATGATATCTACTTTTTTGGGCCTTAGACCTTGGACCTGGTGGGATTCAGCTAATTCTGAACCCTTATTTTCTGTAGTCACACAACCCCATCCCATGTCCAGGCTGTTATTTTAATATATGGACTCTAAAAGCCCAGTAGGGGTTTGTTATTATTGGCAATAGCCATTACAGCTTCAGGAAAACCCCATAGCATGGCACTCAGTATGGTGTACTTTATATAAATACATCAAACAAGATAGGGTTCCTTTAATTCAATTTTGTATTTTACATAACCTGTATTATACTCCATCCAAGCTATATAAAAATACTTGAGCAAACTATCTTACCCCCCCCATGCTCTAAATGTGGCCTTGTGAAGGGTACTTTAAAACATATACTTTGGGACTGTGGAAGGGTAATCCCCTTTTGGAATGCCATAAAAGCCTCGCTAGACCCTCTTCTGAGGTTGGAGGATCTTTTTTCTCCAGAAATTTGCTTGGTTGGGCTTAACCCCTCAGATTTACTCAGCATCCACAAGGCCCATATGCCATTAATATCAATAACAGCGAAGTTAATTATACTATGGCACTGAAAGGACAGCTCCATTCCATCATTTAGAGAATGACACCAGGAGATTTTGTGAGCACTGATGGTGGAGAAGCATGCTTCTCTTCAAAGATGTCCTGACCAGTTCTGGACTAGCTGGGAATCACTCTGCACATTGCTGTCTTTACCCTCACCAAGATCACAACCTGCAATGTAAATAACCAGAAACTAAAGCAGCTGTACCACCTATTTTTCTAGATGTGTGTTCTGGATGCTGTACCTGATTCTCCTCATAATATTTGTTTTGCTTGCTGAGCTCTTGGGAGAGGGGTATGATAATGGGAAGAGAGGGAATGGGTTTGTTTTCCTTTTTTTATGTTGGCTCACACATGCGCAGCCAACATATTGTAGTAGAAGCAGATTTGGAGGCCCTGTCACTGTTGGGCGAATGCAGGGCATGCATCAGTAGGTGCGTCCCTCATTCCTCCAATCAGCCAGCATGCTGGTGCCACATCATGCATACTGGATGTGGTGATCACATCAAATGAAAAGTCCACTGCAATGCGAGCAAAGCTCGTCATACACAGTGGACCTCCCGACGTGCTTTCCCTGGTGAAACAATAACATGGCGGCACACTGCCTGCCATAATGCTGACTTCAGGAGTGCCCAATCCCCCTGTCAGCATGCCCTGTTACAATGTATGTGCCGATGGGGGAGCCCACTCCCTGTTGGCATCATGCACTCACCCCCATTTGTTATGTGCTGAGGGGGTGCCCAATCCCCCTCAGCTTTTGCCCCCTCACTTTCTTTGTTTGCTGATGGGGGGGGTGCCCAATCCCCTGTCAGATACAGCATTCCCCCAAAACACTTAGGTGGTATGCTGGGGGCCCACCCCAGCATGCAAAATTGCCCTGAAAAATAAAAACCGTCCTGCAAGTTTTTTTTCTTTTTATTTGTTTATTTTTTTTATTGAAATAAGAATATACAATATTTGATCCAAAAGGCTTGGTACAAGGGTGAACATATATATTACATATGCATATCATTGAATATCACAAAAGCAAAGACACAATACATCACTAAAAATAAAGGAAAAAGAAGAGAAAAGAGAAAAAAAGAAAGAAAAACAAAGGATATGAGGAACGTATGAAGCGTGAGAGAGAGAAAAAAAGACAAAAACACCCCTTCCCTCTTCCCTTCCCTTTTCTCTCCTCCCCTTAGAAGACGGGGATGATAAAGGCCTCCAAGGGAAGACATCTATACATCATTATGATATTCTATCTCAGAATTTCTTAAGCACAGAAAGTTTTTCAAAAGGCCTCCAGATATTATCAAATTTCAAATACTTTTTTTGTAGGCAATAATGAATCTTTTCAATTTTATAAACATCAACCGTAAGCTTTATTCACATTGCATAATCAGGCAGGTTTGGGTCCTTCCACTTCATTAATAGACATTAATGAGCATTTATAATTGCCAACATTATTAGACTCTGTTGCCAGTGATTTGTTTGTGTAACTCTAACATTCCTAAATGTTTATGGTCCTAATATAATAAATAATAATAATAATAATTTTATTTATATAGCGCCTTTCAATATATCAAGGCGCTGAACAAATTAGTCATAAATTCAAATTTCAATACAAAACCATCAAACACTAAAAACATTATAAAAATACATCATAAAAACATGATGAATTACAATAAAATTCCAAACATATTACAATTCACTTAACTATCTAAGAAGGCCATTCTCCATAAATATGTTTTCAGTTCTTTCTTAAATTTCTCCACGGAGGTGCAATCCCGTAACCGGCATGGTAGAGAATTCCAAAGAGTGGGTGCAGCATGAGAAAATGCTCTGCTGCCAGAAGATTTTAAACTCACTCTTGGAATCTCCAACAACCCCATGTTGGCCGAGCGGAGTGATTGGCTAGGGCAGTAAGAAACCTGTAGATCTTTCAGATAGGACGGACCCTGATCGTGAAGGGCTTTAAAAGTCAATAAAATGACTTTAAAGGTGATCCGCCACCGTACAGGAAGCCAGTGCAGTTTGCGCAGCACCGGGGTAATATGACAGGACCTACGTGTCCCAGTCAAAACCCAGGCTGCCACATTCTGCACCAGCTGTAGGCAGCAGATTTCAACCCCAGAAAGCCCAAGTAAAGGGCGTTGCAGTAGTCTAGGCAAGAGGACACAAAGGCGTGGACCAACGTTGGCAAGGAGTCAGACAGAACAAGGTGCTTAACCCTGGCAATATTCCTAAGATGGTAAAAGGAGGTCTTGATGACGGCCGACATCTGAGATTGAAAAGTCAGCCTATCGTCAAGGATCACCCCAAGGTTGCGCACCCGTTCAGAGGCCGGTAGTGACACACCGCCAAGAAGAATTCCAGAAGGCACGCCAGTATACGACCTCTCAATCTGACCACCCGGGTCCACCACCAAAACCTCAGTTTTCTCTGATTTCAACTTTAACCAACTAGAATCCATCCAGTCTTGGATTTCCCCCAGACAGTTATTAAACACCGAGAGAGCTCCATCCTGGTCGGTTGTGAAAGACAGATATAGCTGGGTATCATCTGCATAGCAGTGAAACCTCAGCCCATACCATCTTATAATGTTTCCAAGGGGCAGCATATACACTGTAAATAACATGGGTGACAGCACAGAACCCTGAGGCACTCCACACAACAAAGAGACTGGGCCGGAGGAAAAAATCCCCAACACAACTCTTTGTGATCTCCCAATAAGGAATGAAGTGAACCATTTAAGAACGGTTCCAGACATTCCACAGATTTGCCCCAGGTGTGCTAGCAACACCATGTGAACCACAGTGTCAAAAGCTGAAAAGAGATCAAGGAGAACCAAGATGGAATGTCTCTTTTGATCCCTCGCCCTCAGAAGATCATTTAGCACCCGAACCAGCGCAGTCTCGGTGCTATGTCTTTTACGGAAACCAGACTGGAAGGATTCGTAGATACTATGGATGGTTAAATGGTCATCCAATTGGGCAGGTATGACCTTTTCAATAACCTTCCCATTAAAGGGAAGGTTAGAGATAGGTCTGTAGTTTGAAAAACAGTCTGGGTCTAAGGAAGCTTTCTTCAAGAGAGGTGTCACAACTGCCTGTTTCAGGGAGCTAGGAAACTCACCTGACTCCAAGGAGCACCAGACTATTTGCTCCAAAACTGGACCAATGATATCCACACTACCCAAAATTAGGGTAGTCGGTCCAGGATCCAAGCCACAGCTTGTAGGACGCACGCTATGGATGATCCTCATAATATCCATGAACTCAGGTCGACAAAAGGAACTCCAAGAGAATCGAGGCCCTGTGTTCTCACACACTCCTACCACATCACCCTTAGAGGTTGTCGGACACAAGTCCACCCTGATGTCAGCCACCTTAGTTGCAAAGTATCGAGCAAGCTCATCGCACTCTATTTGTGAAAAAGCTTTCCGAACTTGCAGACAAGCTGGGTTGCACAGTCTATCTACAGTTCGGAAAAGCTGAGCTGGTCAATTCTGAGCAACTGCAATCTCCTTGGACAGGAATTCTGCCTTCTTACGGGTGATTGCAGATTGACAGCTAGCATAATGTTCAATCAATCTAAGGCGGTCGGCATCGAGGGTGGACTTGCGCCAGCAACGCTCTAACCTTCACCCTTGTCTCCGCATCTCCCTCAGAGTCCCATCAAACCAAGGGACCCTGGGGTGACGGGAAAGAGGGTGCTCGCAAACAGGAGCAATAGAATCCAGGGCAACCGTGATGGCCTCATTGTAGGCCAACACCAGTGCCTCTGGATTACTGCTCACCAACACAGGGGATGATAGGTCAAGGACTGCCGCTAGGCCTTGTGAAGTAACATTCAGTAATGGGCGGTACCTGACAATCTCCACAGGGGATGGCCTTCTCGGTGGGGTGCAAAAATTGAAACTCACGATGTGGTGGTCAGACTAAATGACTGGTTCCACCCCACGTCGGATGCATCAATCCCAAGAAGGAAGACTAAGTCGAGAGAGTGTCCAGATTTATGTGTAGCAGTGGAAACTAACTGTGTAAGGCCCAAAGAAGACATTAATTGGAGGAAGTGTTTACCAAATTGTGAGAGTTCATCATCAACCCAGGCGTTGAAGTCACCCAGCACCAACAATCTGGGTCACTCAAACGACATGTTGATGAGGAAGTCTGCCACTACCTGTAAGAAGCGTTTCCCATCTCCGGGTGGACGGTAGATGAGAACGATTCGAACGCCTACACCTGCTACAACTGTACACTCAAAGGACTCAGCCTCACCCACTACCACATTCAAGAGGCCCAATTTAGTCTTAAAACAGACTGCAACCCCCCCGCCCCTGCGGTCCAGTCTCGGGGGGTGTATCACCGAGTACCCGGCCGGACTCATGGCCTCCACTATAGGGACAGAGTTTTTCATCCAGCCAGGTCTCAGTGATGCAAGCCAGGTTGACCAAACCAATAAGGTTGGCAATAATGGCAGTTTTATTCCTAACAGACCTGGCATTGCATAACACCGCCCAAGTTGGACAAGCCTCGGAGGTTGTCAGGCCTATCTGCCTACTGAAATCAGTAGTGCCCATGGGTATGGAAACCAGATAAGGTGGACCCCGATCTGGATTCCATTTGGTCCCAGAGCACCTTCTAGACTTAATAACCCAACACAATGGCCCCGCTCATTCATCCTCCCCTGTTTGCGCACCCCCGCCCCCTCACTCTCCCACGAGCAATCCCCAATGCTCTACAACACTGATAAACTTCAAACTGTAAAGGAGGAGTACAAAAGGGGTGGAGGGCATGAAGAGAGGAGGAAGAATAACGCACCACCGTGGGGAAAAGAGGCCAGCACATGACGCTACTTAACAAATTAAACAACAACAAAACAAATCCACTTCCCAAAATATTCAAACTATCCTAAACTAACAATCCATACTAACTAATAAACAAAATTAAATCTACAATTACAGTAAAATACTCAAACAAACAAAAATAAATAATACATTTGTATAAACCCCTCCCCTCAGTCCTCTCACCACTGGGGAACGAGGGTACAGAGGCACTCTCACTGCCAAATCAATATAAAAACATACAATTTTAGGGTCCCCCCAGTTCTCTCACAATAGGGGAGAATTAAAATTAGTCTTTCTCCCTGCCAGGAGAAAGACACACACTGTAAAATCAAACAAATCAAACAAATTATAATTAAATAGACAAAAAATTTTGGACCCAGGGTCCTCTCACCACCCGAGTGTCCAAAACAGAGTTAAAAGGAGACAGCAATCAGCAGCTTCTCAAATAAGTACAAAATTCCACATAGGTCCAAAAACAATCTAAGTCCAGGGAAAAGGCAGCCACATAAACCCAAAAAGGAGAATTAATCCAAAGAGGAGGTCCAACAGGTTCAAAAATCCATGCAAGTTTATGTCCATAGAGGATCAAACATACTCCAGCCCCATTTACTCCCAGCCAAGTACCCCCCCGGCAGCAATTAATGCCACTCACACCAAAGGACCATGAGAACAGCCACTACTGCAGCCACTTCCATGGTCCAAGGGGTGAGGTACCCCACTCAGTTCCCCAACTGGAAAATACCCCAACCCCCTGTGGAGTAGCAAAACCCAGGAGAGCACTGGCCAGAGCAGACAAAAGGCAACATTATCCACCTGCAGATTTCAAGACTCAAAGGGCACACAGTCTCCAACAAAGCCCCAATCCAAAGATCCTCCATCTCCTTTTGTCAGCATTCACTACATCCAGAGCTCCTCCGAAAACACTTCAGGGCTAACCAACACTCCTCACCCTCCACACAACCAAAAACGTTTCCCCACAAAGAACCAAGAAGCAAAGTCACAAAGTCCCCGCCTCAGTCTGTGGGGGAGAATACTAGCGTCTCTCTCCAAAAACTCGAAACGGATGGTAAATCTTGAAATTTCTGAGACCCCTCCTATGCCCGAACAAGGAGGTGAAATGGAATCGAACACGGAATAGTTACTGGTAGACTCCAAATACCCCTCCAGTCTCCCAGCTTATCCACAGGATGCTATTCCCACACGCGGCGCCTCGTAAATCTTGTAAGTTCTAAAGGGTAGTGGGTGCCATAAAATGTGCTCTTTCCTCAAGTCGCCATATCGTACTCGCCTCTCAGCGTAGTCAGAAAGAACCAAAACAGTACCACTAAAATCTATAAAAGAAAGAGCCAACTGGCATCTCTCTCGGACCGGCAAACAGGTAAGCTCAGCATCCAGCAACGATCAAGGCAATAACGCTTAGCGCCAAAACCAGGACCGAGTTAAAACAAGGCAAAAATATAAAAACTCAAAACCTAAATTAAAACAAATAAAAACAAAAAATCAAAACTTCGTCAGGAAAGCAGCAACACTGCGTCCAGCCTGGCGGCCACCTTTTTTGTATGAATGAACCTGAAATTTTTACTCAAATTTTTTAACAGCTGCCACATATAAATCTCTCCTAATTATAGGTGGTGATTTTACTCTGGTTCTAAACCCCAAATTGGACAAATCTAATATGATTTCTCCTCAGATCCAGACAGCAGCAAAAAAAAATCTTACAGTTTATGACGGATTATAATTTGATTGATCCCTGGCATCATAGTCATCCTATATCTAAACAATATTCTTTTTTCTCATCTGTACATCAGTCCTACTCTAGAATAGATTTCTTTTTAATTTCTGAAAGTTTATTATATCTAGTTACAAAAACAGAATATAGACATATACATATTTCAGATCATGCTCCAGTTATCCTGACACTTCAAATTTAAAAATTAAAACACAGCTCATTTAGATTTGGTAATCTTTTGCTTTAGAATACATTATTTATCTCACATATTACAAAAGAGATAGAGGCATTCTTCTTATTAAATAAATATGAAGAATCAGCGACCACCATGATTTGGGATATATTTAAGGCTTTCATTAGAGGTATAATTATCTCATCTAAAGCTAAAAATCTTAAGGAAAAAAAAACAAAAACTAGGGTTCTTGAAGAATAAATTGGCTCAGAAAGAATATTTGTTTAACATTAATAAGCATGCCTCTATTTTTCAAGAAATTTTGGAACTTAGAAATCAATATAATAAAATTACATCTGCTGAAGCCGAAAGGCAATTATTATATACTAGGTCCAAATATTATGCTCTGGGAGATAAGCCTGATAAAGTGCTAAGTTGACAATTAAAAAAAGAAAGGGAAGAAAATGCTATAATAAAAATAAAAGATGCAACAGGGATAATAAAATCAGATCCAGAGGAGATTAATAAGATATTTGAATCCTATTACAAAAAGTTATATGCTTCAGAATTAAGTCTGGATAGGATAGACACAGAAGGATATTTATGGAAGATAGATTTGCCTATAATAAATGATGCACACAGAACATTTTTGGATCAAGAAATTACATTATTAAAATCCAGACAGCAATCAATACACTAGACCTTGGTAAATCCCCAGGTGCTGATGGGATTCCAATTGATTTTTATAAACCTTTTAATAATATATTAAGTCCCCATCTAAATTTTTTTTTGATTATATGTTCCATAATCAACCAATAAATCCTTCAGCAAGGGAGGCTACAATACTTTTATTTTAAAAAAAAGATAAAGATCCCACCCTTCCTGCTTTGTGCTGTCCAATCTCTTTAATCAGTACAGATTGTAAGACATTGACTAAGATCTTAGTGAATAGACTTAATAAAATTCTCCCCCATATCATACATGCAGATCAAAATGTTTTTTTACAGAATTGACAACTCAAAACTAATGTGAGAAGGACTATCAATTTAATAGACCTGTTTAAAGAAAAAGATTATTCAATTCTATCCCTAGATGCTGAAAAAACATTTGATCATGTAGAATGGGGGTATATTAAAACACTCCTTAAATTAATGAAGTTTGGGCCAAACTTTCAGTCATGGATTGACATACTCTATAATAACATTACTTCTAGAGTTAAAACCAATAATAAAATATCAGACACTTTTTCTTTGCAAAGAGGAGTAAGACAAGGCTGTCCCTAATCCCCTCTAATATTTGCATTAGTTATAGAACCATTGGCAATTTTAATTAGAAAAAATGAAAAAATCAAAGGACTACAAGTAGGACAAATTAATCATAAAATTAGCCTTTATGCAGACGATGCCTTAATATACATGGAAAATTTAAATAAAACATATACTGAACTTAGTAACATATTGGATACATTTGGTAAACATTCTGGGTATAAAATTAATTGGGGAAAAACTGAGCTAATTGAATCCATAAATCATTCAAACCCTTTTAATAATGCAATTAATCCAAACATTAAAAAAGTTGTGAAATTAAAATATTTAGGAGTATTATTGGATAATAAAATGACCACATTTTTCAAATTAACTTTGAACCATTATTAACTAAAGTACAACAACAACTTAATGACTGGGAAACATTACCCTTGACGTTGATAGGTAGGATTAATGTTATTAAAATGAATACACTTCCAAAATTTCTCTTTTTATTTCAATCCTTACCTATCCTTATTAACAACATATTTTTTAAAAAAATGGGAAAGGTAATAAAAACATTTTGTGGAAAGGTAAAAGACCTAGGCTAAAGATGGAAAAACTTTATCTCCCCAGGACCGAAGGGGGTCTGTCTTTGCCCAGCTTTTTTTGGTATTATGTAGCAGCAAATCTCTCTATAACATATGAATGGTTCCAGAAAGAATCATATCAGACAAACTGCCAACTGGAACTAACATGTTTACCATTTAAACTTACAAAACATTTATTATATGTAGGGACAGCACATATTAAGATCAATCAAATTTTATCAACCACATTGATAACCTGTAAATTATGAGATATGACTGTAGGTAAAATTTTGCAATCTAATGTGTTATCACCAAATACTCCTATAATTTTAAATGGAGATTTTACTGCCTCAGTAGAGGATCAAGGCTTTAAAATATGGTATAACAATGGAATCTTAAACATTAAGTCTATGTACAATATGGAAGGACTATTACCCTTCAATGAACTTATAATATTCCAAACCATCATTTTTTTAGATATCTACAATTAAAAAAATAGCTAGAGAAAAAAGGATTACTTTATATTAAACCAACCTTAAATGATGCAGAAATTCAACTCATGATGAAAAATAATGCTAAATTGATATCAAAAATCTATACATTATTACAAAAAAAAACTATGTAATTTATTAAGCCCACTAAAATTAAAGTGGGAAGACAAAAGTAAGTCCCAAATACCACATGTTAAATGGGTACAAATCATAAATTTCAAGAATACTGGATTATTAGTTACTAGATTAATACAAATTTATTTTAATATAATACACTGGACATATTATACTTCTTATAGGCTAAATCTAATGAATCCCCAGTACTCAAATCAGTGCCCTAGATGTAAAAACCAGGTAGCTACTCTGGAGTATATGCTTTTATACTGTCAGAAAATAAATACTTTTTGGCAAAATATACTAGCAGTAATCTATAAAATAACAGCCTTGAAAATTAGTAAGAATATTGAAGGCCTATTCTTCACTATTGGCTTCCTTCCTGAACAAACAAATAATTAATTAATATAGAATTTAGCCCTCAGATTTTTATTTTTGAGCAAAAGTAAGGTTTGAATGCTAAGCTGCCGAGTATTAAAAATGTGCTATCAATTCAGCTATAGGTTTACTCGCTTGGGGAATTATTGATGTTAGGTCAAATGGAGCATGAGGTGGGAGTTTTTGCTCTCTTTTAGCACTTCCATAGCTACCCCTCATCCATGGCCATTAAGATAGGTGAACGGGGAGGGTACCTCAGTCATACTATTTTAGGTATGCGATTATCATTACGGTATGTACAAAATGTTTTGGATCTTTGGTGAAGGGGAGGTTAATAGAGAGGGTGGGAGGGGAAATTCACATGGGTGTGCAAAGGGGAAAAGTAAAAAACTACATCTACATAATATTAACTTTGTGCAAATGGTAGGACTGGTGCATAAATCAATAAAAATGAAATATACACAAAAATCTGATGTTAAAGATAAAGACAATAATCTCAATGATTTGTTTTTTGTTTACTATTCATGGTTAATCATTTAAAAATTGCAACATGGAACATGAGGGGTATGAGGGAAAGAGTGAAAGAAGGAAAATATTTAACTATATAGACAATCAATCAGTTAATGTGCTTATGGTTCAGGAGTCACACCTTTTACCAGCAGACTTCACATTTTATGTTAAAAATTGGGGGCAAGGTATAAATGTGTCACTTAACTCTAATGCTAGACTGGTTGCAATTTTCTTTAAAAAAAATGTAGGCATTTCTATCCTAAGGGTAAATATTGACCCTAATGGCCGGTTTATATTTTATGAAATATTTTTTTTCTTTTTAAACCCTGTGAAAAAAGAAAATGGTCCCTCGTCATCTCCCTGCCCCCCTCCCTCAACCCGCTCCCACCCTCTGTGCACCCTACCTCCCCATACCCCATCACCCCATACTTACTCGAGTCCGCACAATGATCTGCAGTAGACTGGAAAATGTCTGCACTCTTCAAAGCCGAACGCGAACTGAAGAAATGCCGGTAAGCTATATAATAGCATAAATAGGGGTTTTTCAACTTTGATGCATATCTTGTGCATTTTTTTGGAATTTCTGCACCAAATTTTCAACTTGGGGTTATTGGGACCCCTCCTCATGAATTCTGTCACTGTCATGGCGTTATTCGGTTCCAAAGGTGATTTCATGGTCACTGCGTGGAATCACCTTTCAGGACTGAGTAATGAAATGACAGTGCCATTGTTCATGAGAGGGGGCTCTCAAAAAGCCTATGTTGCAAATTTGGTGAAAAAAAATCCAAAAATTGGCTTTCACGAGTGTGCGTTGTGCTGTTTCCATGCATGCTCATAACTTCGTGAATTTGTAATATTTTCACTCCAGATTTTAAAAATTGCCATTTTTCCACACCTCCTGATGAACAGTACAGCTGTCATTTTACATATCCTGGCTGAAATGTGTTTTCGCATGTCCGGCACAGAATAGTGCAGTCGCTGTGTGAAATCAGTCTTCAGGACAGTTTGAGGAAATGATGGTGATACTGTTCATGAGCAGAGGTCCTAAAATGCCTAGGTTGAAAATGTGGTGCCTAAAGTTCGTAAAATGACTGTGTTACAAGTGTGCATTATGCTCTTTCCACGCACCCTTGTAACTTAGCAAATTTGCAATATTTCCATGCCAGATTTTCAACAATGGCATTTTTTCACACCTCCTTATGAACAGTACTGCTGTCATTTCTCACATCCTGCCCAAAATGTGTTTCCGCACCTGTGGTACACAATGGCATGGTCGCTGTGGGAAATCAACTTTTGGAACAGATTAACAAAACCACAGTGCCACTGTTCATGAGGGGAGGTCACAAAATGCCTATGTTAAAAATGTGGCTAACAAACTCCTCAAAATAATTGGGTTACAGAAGTGTGTTGCGCAGTTTCTATGCATGCTCATGACTTCACCAATTTTTCATATTTTCACACCAGATTTTCAACATTGCCATTTTTTTACTCCTTCTCATGAACAATACAGTTGTCATTTTCCACATCCTGCCCAAAATGTGTTTTCATCCCTGTGTCGCCAAATGGCATAGCCGCTGTGCAAAACCACTTTTCAGCTAACAAACTGATTGTGCCTCTTTTCATGAGGTGGACTCACAAAAGAGCCCATGTTGAAAATTTGGAGTGAAAATACCAACACATGCCTATGGTATTAGGGTTTCCAACTGTAGCACCCCACCCTGTAGAGACTGACAGGTGTCAGGGGTGTAACTTGGGATCATCGGCTGTAATGCTTATGCCATTCCACCCCCACCCCTACCCTGCAGCCAGTGACAGGCATCATGGTGTGCCTTCCACTATTCAGCCACAAAGTTCACCCCATTCTCCTATACTGCACCCACCACAGTGTATTTCCTTCTGGAATGGGGTAAGTATAATGCCCAAGGACCCCAAAGCACACCATAACACTTGTCAGTGTATACAGGGTAGGGTGAGGTACAATGCCATTAGCGTTATAGCTGATGACCCAAAGGCACACCCCAATGTCTGTCAGTCTCTACAGGGTGGGGGTGGGGTTGGCGTCACTTCACTACTTCACTGCCATTCCTATTATGTGTCTCTAACTCTGGCACTACCAATGCCTATGCCAGCGAGACAACATTTGGTATTGACAAATGTTTGTTTATTTCTTTTCTTGATATTTGTATTATAATGTTTGCTGACCGGCATTGTACAGTATGTGTGTTATTTTTGTTATGCTGTTGGTTTGTTATTGGAAATTAATAAAGTGTACCTAATGAAAAGAAATATATGTTCAATGAAATGCCTATATTAAGACTTGGAATGGGTCCTGTTAAACCTGTATGCATCTAATGATACATCAGAGCATTGGGCCTTACTAAGGAAGGTCCTGTTAGACTCTATAGAGCTTGTAGCCTAATTGCATATTATTGGTGGTGACTTTAATGATGTTTTTTCCCAGAACCTTGGATAGGCAGGGAGGAGGGGAGAGTGAGGGAGCATAGTCCAGAAAAGTGCTGACAAGATTATCTGAGGAGCTGGGTTTCAAGGATGTATGGTATTATGTGGATCCATTTGAACATGACTTCACTTTTTATTCAGTGACACACCACTCTTATTCTAGGACTGATCAATGTTTGCTTCCAGTGGAGTAGCGGTACAGTGTCTCACACTGCTCCATTAAAAATATAACTGCTTTGGACCATGCTCTAGTGGCGCTGGAGTTACGGATTGTTCCTAACGATGACAATCAGTATGGTGCCTCAGTGTGGGGACTTTTGAATGGGGAGGATTTTATGTTCCATGTTTGCCAATTTATTAACTTTTTAGCCTCCAGCCTGAAGGCACATACCAAAGCAGCAGTATACAGGAACAGCTTAAATGCATTTTTGAAGGGGTAAATAACTGAATATGCCTCCCAACTTAAATGGACAGGAGTCTGACAGAATTTGGATTTAGAAAGCAAGATCTTCAACTTGGATGTGGAGCACCACCTTTTACTCAATAAGCAGGTTAAGAAACAGCTAGAAACTAAAAAGAAGGACTTAAGTAAGCTACTGGAAACAAAAATAGAGAGACAACTCCACTTCATGAAACAAAGGTATTACAAGGTGGGAATCAGGCAAGAAAAGTACTGGCATGGCCCCTATCAGCAGCAGGCCAACATTGTTGTGCTATGCCTGGGAGTTGAAAACAGTAGCAGACAGGTAATGAAAAACCCAAACACTGTTTTGAAAAAGTTTACTGATTCCCAGAAGCATTAAGTCATAGACAGGGAGCAAGGGAGACTGAGATATTTTTTTCAGGGGCTGGAATTACTGGCACTATCTGATTTGGATGCAAACATGATACCCTGTCACCGGGGAGTGTTTTGTTCCACACCCTTCTGATCACTATCCCAAAAGAGTCCTGGGGGTGACTTTTGAAAGATATTTTCAGATTAGTGTGTGTGTGTTTGGGGGGGGGGTGGACCAATGTACAGCAGTCAATATTATCAGCACCGAAGGCACAGAGAGAGTGACTCTCCCAGACTTGAAATGATACTATCTGATGGCACAGTCAGTGGAATTGTGTTCCTGGGTTAAGTGCAGAGGAAATTCACAGTGGGTTGAAAATGAAGCACAGGAATCCCTCCCAACTCCTTGGTGGGCAGTACTATTGGAGCCATTTATTCTGGACCTCTGTAATCAGATTAAAAGCCCATGGTTATCACACACCTTGGGAATTATTGTATCTTATAGCTCAGGTCAGCTACCCAAAGTAGGGGATCTTAGGCCCCTTCACTCTTATTTTTTACCATACAAACTTCACTCTACTCAAGCAGGATGCAAGCTTCCAAAGATGGCCACCACAAGGTTTAACATCCTTCTGACCATGTATTGTTGCAGGTAGAAAAAATGACTTTGGAACACATAAACAGAAATATGGTTTGGGGATGCATGATCTCTTCTAGTATAGGGAGGTGAGACATTTTCTCAGTAAAGATGGCATCATTACACAAGTTACCAGAGACAGTCCTATCCTGGAAAATTATTTGTACTGACTGGTGAGTTTGAAAACCTGAATTTAGATATATTTCAGAAATGAATATAACACTGGGAAAGAGGAATGGTTCCCCACTGGAACATGTCAGGACCCGTTGGGAAGTAAAGGGTGGAATTACACTTCCCCCTGAAGCAGTGGAACCAACAATAATGGGGTGGGGACAGGAAGGCTGCATCATCCTTAATAATCAGGGAGTTGTTTGAAAGGTGTTGGTGCAGTTTTTCTGAGCCCCAGAGATTACAGTGCATTACTGCAGTTCACATTCTGATGAATGCTGGCAGGGCTGTGAGGAGTAAGACACTCACTTCAGGATCTTCTGGGACTGGGGGCAATAGCACACTATTGGGAACAAACGCATAAACCATCAAAAGCATAATTCAGGAGGACTATCCATTTACACTCCAGGGCATGATACTGGGTACACCAGCAGGGGAGAAGCTCCACTCCCACAAAAAAAAAAAAACAACAAAAAAAAACTTATGTGTATTAAGATCACAATGCCACACATAAGGGAATCAGTATGACTTGTCTATTGCATGTCACTCCTCAATTCAAGGTATGGACACAGAAGATAGAAAAGGTCAGGGGTATGGATCAAATAACAGCCACACTAAATTTAAGGGAAGAAGCCTTTCTAGGAATTTGGAGCCCATGGGATACGTACTGCTCTCTACATTTGACCCAGCAAACACAGTGATTCCTACTGGTATTTCTTTCACACTGTTTTTACTTTAGGAAAACAGGCATGAAGCAGCCTAATGGACTCCTCCAAATTCAAATTTGCCATCTTATATTGGATTTGTATTATTATGACTTATGCCATCATCTTGGACTATGAGTAGCAAAAGTATAGGATGCAACTCAACAATGAAACTAACAGAAGTCCATGATTTACAGACTTAGGACACACCCCAGCATACTACTGAGTTTTTTTTTTAATGGACACTAATCATCCTAATTTATCATCCATCCATTTACTGGAGCATGGTTCTGCTCCCAGTTGATTAACTGTTTTTGTTTTATTTTACAGTACTACTAAAATGTGCTATCACATCACTGTATTGTCCTGAATCTGACCATTTTGAATAAACCTGAGTTAAAAAAGTTAGAAAGGAAAGTGCCATATGGGAGGGCACAGTTAGTGCTGCCCAAAATTGTAAGCACATGAGTGCTAATGAACAGCAGGAGTCCATTCTAATGAGAGGTGGAGGCATGCATATTGAGCTCACTGGCATATTTGAATCCTTTCTGAAGCCCTAACAGGCTGCCTGGGTAGCACACTGGTTATTGTTTCCAAAAAGCATAGTTGAACAATGTGCCCTAAGAGCACACCCATCTCTCCATCCCCTTGGAACTATTCTTGGCATCTAGTGGCACCCCATTCCTCTCCCTGTCCCCAAGCATACTTGGTGTTTGGAGTCAGTCCTTCCTTTTCCTCATTACTGATCTGCCAGTCCTTGATGTCCAGTGGCGCACTTCTACCTCAGCTCCACCACAATCCCCCTCCCTAGCTCTACAATGGAGACCAGTACATACCTTCAACTAACCTACTCAGCTGTTCACTGTCTGACTCATGCATCAATTATATTGGTATAGCAGTGGTACAGCAGTATTGCAGTTGCAAGATGTCTTTGAAAAATCATAGAAGCTCCATGATTTTTCAGATACAATGCTCCCTCCTTTATCTGCCACCCTTTTATCCACCACCCTGACTTACTGTGAGTGTGAGCTCCTGTCCTGTTTCCCAGAAACTTAATCTCCCACTTTAACTGCCACCCTATGTTATCCACTACCCCCTTTTATCTGCCAAAATTTAGGATGTACTGAGGTTGGTGGATAAAGAAGAGAGCACGTATGTTTAGCATTTACTGTATAGCTATAGCTGCTGGTACTATATACTGATGCAATACTTGTGGAAGACAGATGACAGCTAGCCAAAAAGGTGAGTACGGGTGTGTGTTAGCTGCTGTTATGGGACTGAGGTGGGGAGTGTTGGGGAGGAGGGAACAGAGTGTGAGGTTGGGGGTGGCACGGGAAACCAGGGATATTCTGGACAGGGGATGGGGGGCATTATGCTCTGCAGCCCACAGCCTCAATCCACTGTGTGAAGCAATTTGGTGTAATAATGACATATACTATAATTAGGTCACTAAGTGCATGATAGCACCACATATGATGAGTAGTGTCATTAGCATACTGTGTACAAAAATTGCAGTACATCGCAATGGTGCTACTGGATTAGTGCCTTGCAATGTGACCAGTCAGCTCAGTGTGCAATGGTGTTTAGACCATGTGCTCAGTCTAGCAGTCTGTTCTCGTACAAGAGTGAAGACTTTGCTTTTTTTTTTGTGCTCGCAGGTGGCATATTGGAGACCTCTAAGCTTAGTTATCAGTTCCCATGTACTGTGCATCCTTTCCTGCCACGAACAAAGTAGCGTGAGCTCAGTCATTTGTAGTTCACATAGAGAAAGTTATAAATATTGGACCTGTAGAATGTTATAGAGCATGAGCAGGGGATGCAGTCCAGAGTAGTCCCTGTTGTGTGACAGGAGGGGAGCGCAGCACAAGATGAAACTCCAAATCCCTGCTCTCACCCCAAGAAAATGTTATTGTAGGAAAAAAGAAAAGACAGCTCAGTATCCTGGTGCAGACGTTTAACAGACCACGCTTAGAGAAAAAACAAAAAATGTCACACACATGCCAAAGTCCATTGAAAGGACACAACTTACTTTCAGAAAAAGGTGCAACAGCAGGCCAACCCCATTAACAATGCCTTGACATTTCACACAGTCAAACTTTGTCAAGAGAAAGGGTTGCCCACCTAGTGCCTATATTTTATTAAAAATATCTTGATAGCACAGTACAGGACTAACCAAAAGCTATAACAAAACCAAAAGCAATCATTTGTCAATGCCAAATGTTTGCTTGCTGGTATAGCATTAGAAATGCAAGAGATAGAGAGATGCAGAATAGGAATGGCAGTGAAGTATTGAACTTCATGCCAACCCCACCTCCACCCTGCAGAGATGGACAGGCATTGGGGTATGCATTTGGTCATCGCCCATAATGTTCATGCCATTTCACTTCACCCTATCCTGCAGACACCGATACGTGTTGAGATGTGCCTTGGGGTGTTCGGCTTTACAGTCACCGCATTCCATAAGAACATACACTGAAATGGGTGAAGTATAGGAGAATGGGGTGAACTCTGAGGCAGAAGAGTCCAAGGCACACTTTGATGCCTGTCACTGGATGCAGGGTGGTGGGGAGGGGGTGGAATGGCATAAGCATTACAGTTTGCAATTCAGAGGCACACCCTGATGCCTGTCAGTCTGTACAGGGTTGGACATTATGGTTAGAAACCCTAATGCCCCGGGAGTTTGTTGGTATTTGCACTACAAATTTTCAACATGGCCTTTTTGTGACCCACACCTCATGAAAGCATTTGGGACCTCTTCTCATGAACAGTGGCACTGTGATTTTGTTAATGTGTCCCGAACATTGAGTTCCCACAGTGACTGTGCCATTCTGTGCCAGATGTATGAAAACACAGATCGGGCAGGATGTGAAGAATGACAGCTGTACCATTCATTGGGAGGTGTGACGAGATTGCAATGTTAAAAATCTGTAGTGAAAATATTAAAACTACTTGAACTTCCAGGCTTACGTGGAAACTGTGTAACGAATGTGTGTAACACAGTCATTTAGTGGAATTTTTTCACCAAATTTTCAACATAGGCATTTTGTGACCTCTGCTCATGAACAGTGTCACTATGATTTTCCTAATCTGTCCCAAACATTGATTTCCCACAGCGACCATGCTATTCTGCGTCAGATGTGTAACTGCATATTTTGGGCAGGATATGAAAATGACAGCTGTGCTGTTCACAAGGAGGTGTAAAAAAATGCCAATGTTGAAAATCTAGAGTGAAAATATTACAAATGTGCAAAATTACGAGGGTGCGTGGAAACTGTGCAACGTACGCTCGTAACACAGTCATTTAATGGACTTTTGTCACAAAATTTTCAACATAAGCATTTTAGCACCTGTTCTCACTAACAGTGTCACTGTGATTTTTTTTTAATCTGTCCCGAACACTAATGTCCCACAGTGACCACGCTATTCTGCACCAGAAGCGCGAAAACACATTTTGGCCAGGATGTGAAAAATGACAGCTATACTGTTCATAAGGAGGTGTGGAAAAATACCAATGCTGAAAATCTGGAGGGAAAATATTACAAATTCATGAAGTTATGAGCATGTGTGGAAACTGCGCAATGCATGCTCATAACACAGTAATTTTATGGACTTTTGTCACCAAATTTGCAGCATAGGCATTTTAGGACCTCTGCTTATGAACAGTGTCACTGTTATTTTCTAATGTGTCCCGAACACTGATTTCCCACAGCGACTGTGCTATGCTGCGGCAGAAGTGCAAAAACACATTTAGGTCAGGATGTGAAAAATGACAGCTGTACTTTTCATAAGGAGGTGTAGAAAAATGCCAGTGTTGAAAATCTGGAGTGAACATATTACAAATTTTCGAAGTTACAAACATGCGTGGAAACTGCGCGATGCATGCTGGTAAAACAGTCATTTTTTGGATTTTTTTCACCAAATTTGCAACATAGGCTTTTTGAGAGCCCACCTCATGAATACTTGCACTGTCATTTCCGTAATCAGTCCCAAAAGGTGATTCCGCACAGTGACCGCGAAATCACCTTTTGGGACTGAATAACACCATGACAGTGGCTGAGTTCATGAGGAGGGGTCTCAATAACCCCATGTTGAAAAGTTGATGCCAAAATTCCCCAAAATACCTGAGATATGCACCAAAGTTGAAAAAACCCTATATATGCCATTATACAGGTTACCAGCATTTCTTCAGTTTGTGGTCGGCTTTGAAGAGTGCAGATGTGTTCCCGGTCCACTGAAGATCATTTTACCAGTCTCCAGAGGTAAGTATGGTGTGGAGGGGATGTGGGAAGGTTGGGTGCACAGTAGGTGGGTGCAGGTTGGGGGAAGGAATGGTAAACGGCTTGGGACTGTTTCCTTTCTTTCAGGGAGAAAAAACAAAACAAAAAGACGTCGCGGAAAGGTTTTTTTTTTTCAGGCTTGCTTTCAGTGGACTTCCAGTGTGCCACCTGTCTTTTTTGGGGTGGGGGATTTAAGACAATGGGATTGGGCCCCCGTCAGCAAAACGACTATTTGGGGGGGCATGATGCCGAGGGGGATTGTGCACCCACGCGGCACACAACAAATGGGGAAGGGGGTTACATTATGCCGACAGGGAGTGGGCTCCCCCATTGGCAAATAAACTGGGTCAGGGGCATGTTGATAGGGGGATTGGCCGCCCCCATTGGCTTTCATGGGGCTGTTAGGTGGCGGCAAGCTGCCACCATGTTTACAAAAAATGTTACACTAGGCAAGGTACCGCCCTGCAATGACGGGTCGCTCCCTCACTGCAACAGAATGGCTGACGCTGCAATGACAAGACAGCCCCTCATTGCAGCAGTGAAATTGTTTCAACTTGGTAGCACTTTTGGAAACCAATGTCATCAGCACAGTGTGCCTGCATTGGTCCACCAATGCCAAGCCCCCAAATGCAGTGCCACCATTGGCTGCCACAGTACCGCACCTCCACAACCTGCTTCTCTTCTAAGCTGCTGCATAATGTTTCTTGCACATGCGCACAAGCAAACATAAAAAGAATACTGCTCTGACAGGATGCTATCCCACCATATTAAACCCTTTGTGGGTGGTCGCAGGTCTTACGTACAGGACAGTACCAAGGTGGTGGAAATCATGGAGGACCTCCACATCAAGGATGATGAAACTTTAGTGACCCTTGATGTGGAGGCCCTTTATACCAATATCCCTCATGGTGAGGTCCTGTATGCTATAAGCACATACCTGGACCACAGAGCACCTGGAAGTTTACAACTGACTGATCTTTTTTTAAGGATTTGTCCAGGTATGTGTCTGAGTCAACAGATTCAGCTTTATGGGTGACTGTTACCTCCAGGTCAGTGGCATGGCAAAGGAGACAACGTTTGCCCCAACTTTGTCAATTTTATATCTAGGACTGTGGGAGGAATTTGTGGTCTGAGTTTCAGAGGTGAACCTTTTTCTGTCTTGCATTTTCTTAGGTGGATGAATACAGACAATATCTTGATGATGTGGCATGGAATAATGGCATCTGAGCTCTCCCGATTTGTTGACTTCCTAGAATCCAGCAACCCTAATTTGCATTTTCTGTGGCAAGTTGTGAAGTCAGCATCTCTCTTTTGGATATTATAATTTTCAAGAATCAGTCTGAGGGGGTGGACACAAATCTTTTTTGAAAACCAATGGACCGTAGCACATTGCTCCTAACCAGCTTCTGCCACCCAGGTCACCAGCCAATTTCTGTGGATATGCAGAAATTGCAGCCTTGATACTGATTCTGAAGAAAATGCAAGGGAATTACCAAGGTGCTTTGAGGTTTTGGGGTACTAAGGGCATGCATACGGATGTTTTTTTCTCAAGCCAGTGGCATGGAGAGACCATCTCTATTATATGCAAGTACTAAGGACAGCAGTGCTAATTCTAATAGGAGTAACTTTGTAACTACACACAGCACACAGGCTGGTGTGGTTGAGAATACCCTTAGGAGGAACAGGCACATTCTCTCCATTAAACCCAGGCTGACTGAATGGGCAGAACAACACCCTTGAGTGGTATTCAAGAGACCTCACAACCTGGCTGATAGTTTATGCATAGCCATCAGCTAGTCCCAAGAACTACCACTTGGCTCCCATCTCTGCCCCCAGGTTGTTTTCAATGCAGCAGATGTAAGTTTTGTGAGGTCATCATGCAAACAAAAACAAAAGTTTTGTCCCTCCCACCACAAATGAAACCTTTGATATACATACGTAGGTTCATAAACTGTGGCACCACCCTTGTGGTGTACACTGCAACTTGCTCCTGCTCCTGTTTCTATGCTGGGTGCACCTAACATAAATTTAATGAAAGAGTAGTGGACCATCTTAGAACACTTAGCAAAAGAATTGTAACTGTGCTACCATAGCCCATAGTTTATAGCCAGCAGACCCTGCAGCTCACAAATGGAGTATTATGGGCATTGAGAGAGTGATCCTTGGTCCACAGAGTGGTGATCTGGTGAAGATGCTTTCCCAGAAGGATAGTTATTGGATTTTGATGTTAGGGGCTATATGTGGTTATAGCCTCAGTGATAAACATGAATTTGCCCCATTTCTGTGAACAGGATGTTGCACCTTATTTCTTACTGTGTTGCTTTTTTGAAGTTAGCCTTTTTTCCTTTTTGTCTCTTTTACATGTATTGTGATTCATACAGAGCAGCTACAAACTGTTGCCATTATTAGCATCCTGTCAGAGCAGTGTTCTGAGACTTTTTTTATGTTTTGTGTAACACTGTTTGTATATCTTTTTGTTGCCATCCTACTGTGCTTATAAGATCTATGTATTTCAACTTTAGCACTGGGGGCAATAGCATCTTTTGACAAAACGTGGCTGCATGAAATTCCGAGGAACAGATAGTGGTCTTAGGATGCTGCTGCACCATTTACTGAAAATAAATTGTGTCCTATCACTGGACTTTGGCATGTGTGCGAGTATTCTTTTCTCTAAATATGTTATTATATTACTATGTAAGTTCCATATATTTTAGTAGTAGTATTGTAAAAAGCTGCTGAAATTTGTTCCATAAAAAAATCCACAAATTTCATGTTGTTGTTTTCCAGGTGAATTGGATAAATTCACATATCTGGTCCTGTGTAGTACAGTATGGTCTGCAAGCCCATTGGTCCACACTGTGGCCCAATAGGTGTACAGATCATACTGTATGCTGTCATTCGGTGGGTGGCCGGGTGGTACACGGGTGGGGTGCTGCCACCCGCTGATGACAGGGGGGGTGCTGGGTGGCTGGGGCCTCTGTGGGTGGGAGGAGGGCGGTACCACTGAACCATCAGTATTATCATTATTTTCACTACTGCCCATGATTGGGCATGCAGGAGGGGGGCTACAATAGCTCACCAGGGAGCCAACCCTGATTGCAGCAGCTTAGCAGGGTGCCGGGCGCAATTCGCCTGGACATCCAGCACATCGCATGCAAATGGGGCCATAATGACATGCAAATGGCCCCATTTGTGACTTGCATAGATTATGGCCTCATTTGCATGGCCCCGGCTGAATATCATGGGTGATGCACCTAGCGAAACAGCACTTGCACTGGTGAATCCCCATGCTCCCCCTCTGCGGCTTGTGCTGGCGCAGTGCCACTGCACCATGTTAATATGTGTGCTGCCCTTGCCATATTCAATGGTGTTGCACCATGGTGCATCACCATTGAATATCACCTGGTCCTGGCCCCAGTGCAGCCCTGTTGTACTGCGCTCAGGCTTTCGCCACTGCCTGGCACAGTCTGAATATCTGGCCCCTAGTTTTACAATAAAAGTAAAAAAGATACCTCAGTTTCAGTGGCAAAATTGGGTTAAACTCATATTGTCTTATTTTTCCCAGTAACAAATTCAGTAGTCCAGACAGTGCCAAATAGATCACCAATGACATTTCTTACTACAGCTGAACTTATCTGAACTGGAACCTCTAGTTATATTTAATGATGTTTGCATTACTTGAGCCAAATTATATTAAAATATTCTGGAGTGCAAGTGGCAAGCATTTATGAACTGTAAATTCCAATAAACACAAAACTGTAATGTGGAAAGAATTGTTATGGCATAGTATTATATCACTTAAGGCAATGACTATTTGAGAAAAAAGCTGAGGAAACTTGTTCTGGGGCTTATTAACTTCATAGTTAACAAAACGTTTATGCCGCATCATATTTATAAAACTTTAAGAGGATGTGGTCACCTAATATAAATAACCTGGGACTCAGAAGCCTTTAACCAGACAAGGCACATCCACAACATATTGATGAGTCTCAATAAGGGCAAAACATGTACTCACAGTTGCTGCTGTGTGCTGACATGACCAAAATTTAGAGTACTACAGGCAGTTGAGAAGGACAGTAGTTCTACTGTATAAAAATACAGTATAGAGAATAATTGCTAGTCACCTATGGGTAACAAGCTGGTTAGTGTGTTGAGAGGTTGCTTTAGTGACCACAGTAACCTCAAGAGCAAAGCTCGAGAGGTTCAGTCACCAATGGCAACCTCGAGACTCCCTAACCGAGCTTGTAACCGAAAGGTGACTAGCAATTGTTTTTGTTTTTTTTGCTTTGTCTTTGATGAGAGGATGCAAGCAGAACAGGAGGGGATGTCACTTCTTGTCGGCAGTGCTACTGCCTGTTTTCTTTTGCTTTTTTACAACCATTTTAAATTTAAAACAAATGGTGCTACACAGAGAGCCCTCACAGCAACCACAGGATCCCTACTGTAATCTGTCGATACTGGAGACTGCTGTTTACCGGACTGCCACCACTGGAGGCGACCTGCTGCATGCCTGACTACAGGAGAGTATTTTTTCCTTTTTAAATGGTAGAGCACGAGATGGAACATGTTCGATGTTGTTAAGCATAGCAACATTTAGAAAGTGATGGATTTCTATCGGTTACAATGTTCCATCATACACTATACTTATTTCATGATTTCCAGATTTTTTCCAACTGATACTTTATAGTGCATCTTTTATAGAACTCTAGAACAACTTTATGGGCTTGATTTTCACAGCCCCGAGAATGCCACAAGCCCCTGGTGTGCCGATCATTTGGTACACGCAGTTTTCGGCATTCTTCTCAGATGGTGATAGGGATATTCAGTCCCAAGGGCCCAATGCTGCAATAGACCAGTTTTTCCCTGGTCTACCTTGTGCCATTTGGGGGATCCTTTTCATGGGGCTTGTACCAGAGAATCGGCACAAACTGCCATGAAGTGGAAAAACTGTTGTAACTGCACCCGATGTACTAAAATTGGGTGCAGCTGCATCAAAGGAGTTTGGCTCAACTGCACCAAAGAATGGGGTTGACATAGGGCATGACACAAGCCCCGTGTCATCCTTGGAACATTAACCCCTATATCTGCAAGGGCCAAGGGGTCCTTCCATTGATCCCACCAGTGCCTTAGCTCCTGAATGAAACCCAGAAAAGAAAACAATGTAGGTGACTTGAACCAACAAAACATTTGTATTGCACAAACTTACAGGTGTACACAAGGTCCTTCTTCAGGAGACAGAACAGTCTTTCAGGTCACTCGGTTTGGTGATACTTTTCTTTCAAGACGTTTCCCTGGTATTGCTAAAATAATGAACATAGGGGCTAGTTCCTGTGAAGGGGGAGGGCATACATTATTGTAATTTTCTGTTCAAAAAAGCATACCATATACAGTTCCCTATTATCGGTATGCTGAGAGTCTCCATGCCTGTATTCATCCTGGAACCATGGCAAACAGCATTTCTAGAAGCAAAGATGAACCAAATGCTCTTGGCATTTGTTCAGCATCAATACCACTTAAATATGGGGACAGTGTGCCTCCTATTAACTGAAATTTCTCTTTTCGAAGAAAAAAAACATATGCAGTCAAAATCATTGTCAGCTCTTTTCTGCATTTACCTGGGAACTCTACTACTGATTCAGTGGCAGTATTGCTGCCCAGGTCAAATTAAGTAAGGAAGAAAACACATGTGAGGTTGCTGTCCTGAATGTACAGTACATAACCAGAAGTACTGGATAAGCAGAACCCATAAAGTAATAAGTAAATTAATTTCCTGACCTGGATACCACCCCTGCTCCAGATCGCTGGCATCTGCCTTCTCCTCAGTTTGGCCATCCACTTCAGCCACCTTCTACTGACCTTGGCCCCTGGTATCCAGCAACATGACAAAGACATCAGAACAAAAAACAGAAGGTTAAAAAAGACATGCTAGCTAGCCAAGGAGCTAGAATCACAGCAGGAGTGATGACATCCCAGTCTCCTCTCTATCACTCTCACCTGTTCTGTGAAATAACCACTTCACTCCTTTGCCGAAGGAACCACAAAAAACTCATCACATCTCAGCTTCTCACCTGCAGCAGCAGAAGACCGATCCAGCTCTGAAGCCCACATCATGGGCAGATGGTGTAAGACTGGTAATGGCACTTACAAGTCTCCTGCAAGCAAATAATTTGATCCAGAGGAGGCCTGGAGGCCAGGGAAGCCTTCCAGCATGTCCACCACAGCAATGGCTATACAACCCTTACTCACCTTTAACTCCACACCGATCTGAACTGGACATGATATCTGCTAATATAGCACTGAACATGCCCACATGATGCTCTGACACCAACGCTATCAGACTGCAAAGCTGATTAAGCAGGACTGTTTCCTTAAAGCAGGCATGCCTGCCTGCATCCTTTTTATGTATACCTTGTTGTTTTTAATAACTAATGCTTTTCTTCCCCCACCCAGCAAAGGGATATGGACTGGTGTTTTCCCTTTTAAGTGTAACCCAGGGGCTGTGTAACAGCTACTACCACTGCCTGTTGGGATCCAACCAGGTTCAGGGGCCAGGGTTCTGTATTGAGGGCAAAAGGGGGGGGGGGGGGGGGTTGTTTTCCAAATAGAAAATAAATACCATGGTGCTGCCATCCAGAGTGAGATATAGTGGGACAGTTGTTTGAGTGGTACAGCCCCTGGGATGTGGTCCCTACTCCTCTCCCTTTCCAGTCACCCCACCCACAGAATACCACATACCAAGGCAATACTATATGTTGCATGCAATTAGTGACTCTCACTATTAATATGCTCACAGACAGGTTTGAACAATAGTTATGATAACCAGTTTATTACTGAGGAAAGGGGAATGGGAAATGCAGAAACAAAACAGATATAACAATTCAATCATTAGAACACAATTCAGACTTTGGAACCTCAGTCCCAGCCCCTATGACAAGTAAGGAGATTTTCTCAGGGTCCAAATGATCTCTTTTCCACTAGAAAATTAAATTCTGGCTCTCCCAGTCAATGGAAGTTTTCAGCAAGTCTCCCTGTTGGCAGCTGTGGGAGCTTTGGGATGACTTCCAAGACGTCTCTCTCTCTCTCTCATTCACTACTGCACCCCTTCCCTCAGAGAGCATCCTTCATGATTTGCTGCAAACAGCCTTCTCTCACAAACATCTCAGGGAGGAGAACACCACTTTACATTGAGCACTTCAGCTGTCTATCACAGAGATTAATATGCATTAGCTTTACTCGTTGGCTGATTGGCTGTCAACAAAGGCACCAAGAATATTGGCTGTCAACAAAGGCACCAAGAATATTGTCCGCAGCCCCAACCCAAGAGCCATAGCTACAGTCCTTAGAGCTATTTGATCACTGGTTGGGTAGAACAGGGTCAGAGGTTGCAAAGATGGCATCCATATAAACAGTTCATTCAATATTCCCAAATGCAATCTCTTGCTGCAAATGAACTATGCAGTTTTTGATAAACACAGTTCCTCAGTCCGCTAGCTGCTTCTCTGTACTGCTATTTGGTTGAAGAATGGGCTCTAACAGAGTCCTTATCTGCCAGTTGCTAACACTGTAGCACTAAGTCTCACTGCGGCAGGGAGAAATAGATCCCTGAAGCAATCAGAACAGTTCATAAAGCAACTGTGTGCACAAAACACTTATACACCTATTTACAAAATTTACATTCTTTTTTGTTTCCAAAAAGATGCGTCCAAACCCTTACACGTGTTTTGGGATCCTAGGAGTCGTAATGCAATAGGGCTGATTCTTAGTCAGCACAGACAGCATGATTCTTAGTCAGCATAGGCAGCAAGAAAGAAAGCACAGTGGCTTTCCCAGCACAAACAGTGCTGTGCCACTAGGTGGTGGAACTTCAGTTAATTACTTAGCTCCTTCACATTTCTGGGCAAACAGGCTCAAAGGGGCAGGCAGAAGATGCTCAGGGACAACAGGGACCTAGTGCTGGCAGGACCAAATACTATAATTTAAGTTTAGTAAGCCCCAGTCAAGGGGAGGATTACAGTCTTCCAGGCCTAAAAGCTTGTCACCTTCACTCAGCCTCATATAGAGACCCATGTCCAATTAGAAATGTTAGCAATAGCAATTTTAAACATTTACTGTCTGTCTAGACAATTGATTCCTAGCTAGCATAGGCAATCACATTCTGTCTTATACAAATACTATCTAGGTATAGCACAAACAAGTACTATATCAAGTTAAGATATTAGAAGGAGAAAATATGCCTCTTATACTTGCAGACAGCTTCTTCTAGTCTTCTAGGAATAACTGCAGCTAGAAATAACACAATATCAACACTTTGAATTGAAATTTCCCCACTATACCACTTTTATGCCTTCACTCACTCTTGGAAGTCTGAATTTCAGAAGGGCCCACTACAATACTAGTCAAGGAATGAGGGGTGGCATATGTGCATTTTTTATTACATTCATGAGCAGCTCAGTTGGAACCGCAGGTGAATCATAAGTGAGTCTCAGTAGTAGCTTAACAGTTCTTTATGAGTGGTGTAATGGCTCTGGCACTTCTTCTTTGGCATTTGGGGTGATCCATCCTGGTTCATCGGCCAATGATGAAACATACTCAGGTAAAGTGAGCAACACAGTTTCTTCAGGTGTTTCAACTGGTTCAACTGTTTGAGCAAGTATGGACTCTTCAGGGTCACCATCTACTTCAACAGGTGGTACCTCAGATGTTGGCTGTTCATCTGAAGGCATATTGTTACCTAGCAATTCAAAGTTGGCTGCAGTTGCCGGAAGTTCATTGACTGCCATATCTGTCAACCTTCATTTAGGGACAGAAATTCCTTGATACACATTAGCAAGTTCAGGAGTTGGTAAATAAACTGGAAGGTAGCTAACCTCTTCTTCAGATTCAGAGTCTAATATGTCTTGTTCTGGCTTCCCAACTGGATAATCTAGAACATGGGCAACTTGCTTGGACTGTTGCTTACTTATACAGTATGTCTGCGTACAGCAGCTGTAGTTACAGGGAGTTTTGGAGGTTCAGCCTTGTTCTGTTCATTCTCAGTGACCATCTGGCCAATGGGCAACAAGTGGTTTCAGTGAATACTTTGATACACACTGGTAATTCCCTTGAGATGAATTTTGTAAACTGGCATGTCATTCAGTTTCCCTAGTACACCATACAGGGTACTGTCCCATTGGTCAGCAATCTTATGCTTGCCATGGAGTCCAAAGTTTCTTAACAGTACTCAGTCACCAGGAAACAGTTCATGCACTTTGACCTTCTTGTCATGTCTTTCTTTGTTTACTCTATTGTGTTTGGCAGCTGCTTCTGTGGCTAGCTTGTGTGCCGAATTTAGTTGTTCCTTCAATTGTCTCACATACTGTAAATAAGTCTCTGGCTTGGTTCCATTAGCAAAAACATCAAAATATAAATCAATGGGTAGTCTTG
Organism: Neoceratodus forsteri; assembly: GCA_016271365.2. Taxonomy (NCBI): domain Eukaryota; kingdom Metazoa; phylum Chordata; order Ceratodontiformes; family Ceratodontidae; genus Neoceratodus; species Neoceratodus forsteri. The sequence continues at coordinate 88,426,740 of CM057453.1, forward strand.
CTTCCCTGCCAAACATCACACAATAGGGTGAGAATCCAGTGGCATTGTTCTTGTTACAGTTGTGTGCTTGAACCAAAACACTTATTTGTTGAATCCATTTGCTTTCATCTTTGGGATTTAAAGTGCCCAACATGTTCAGTAGTACAGTAATCAATTAAACATCTCCAGTTGCAGATCACCTTGCAGATGATATAGGGTGGTGCAAGACTTACTGATTCCCCATAAGGACAACAGTTCCTTGATTAATTGACTCTCAAAGTTCCTCCACTGGCCAGAGTGAATCCATTTTGGTGCTCTTTTCCATGAGAACCTTGGCAACTGTAGAGGCTGTTTTTTTTCCTTAGTAGGATAAGCCTGAGCACAGTATGAAAAATGGTTAGTAACCACCAAGATGTCTGCTATATTTTTTGAGGTTGACTCCAGGCTGAGGTAATCAATGCAGACCAACTCCTTGGGGGCACTGGTTACAATATTAACCAGAGGAGCAGCTGTCTGTGGCTGAGCCTTTCTCTGCACACATCTGCTAAAATTCCTGCAGTACTTTTCAATGTCACGTCCCAAGCAGGGCCAGTAGAAATGCACATGAGTCAAGTCCAGCGTATGTTCACTGCCCAAGTTCCCCATCATCCATGTCGTCATGTAGTGTACGCAATACCACTCTCCTAAATTAAGCTGGAAAAAACAGTTGTAGGAAAGAGGACCCGTTTGGATTCTAGGTTTCCCTGTACAGTAGATTATCTTTAATTTTTAGCTGTGACCATTCTCTCAGAAGTAATTTTGCATCAGGATTGTTGGTTACAATTTAGTTAACGTCATCTCCCTGTTGTAAGGTGTGCAGAATGTCTCAAGTGATCTCATCTCCTTTCTCTCTTTGCAAGTCCTGTGAGTCATTTGAGGCAATGAGCTTAGTTCTAGGGTAGAAACATTGCAATACACAGCAGGCAAGCAGTCACCAGATGCACCAAATAGTATATACTAAATGTTCAGCAGCTTGGGTGAGAATTTGCTCATCTGTATCAAACTTCTTGCACAAAGTCTTAAAAGTCTGTTCAGATATACATAGCCACTTCTTCTTAGTGACTTTAGCATAAGTCGTACGTCATGACAGTGAATCTGCAGCTATTTGATTGAGTTCAGGCTGGCATTCTACACAGCAGTCCTAGGTGGACAACGCAGACAACCACCTATGACCAACAACATCAAGTCTGGTTGTAGTTTGAACATAAGACATGGGGTAATTATTGGTTTTCACAGTGATATGTGCTCCATGTCACAAAACCCACTCAGCAGTCAGGCCCTCTGCTCCCACAGTGCCAACTTCCGAGCACAGTATTGTGAACAGGTAACAGAACAGGGTAACCCTCCTGTCTGTTTGTGGGTCTGAATCACTTTTGGTCTCAAGTTCTGGAGGGATTCAAACCGTGAACCTTATGCTAGCATACCCAAATGTACAAGCTCAGATAATTCTGCTCTTCGGGGAATGCCAGATATATTTTGCCTAAAGGCACCTAACCAGGTATCCAAAATGAACCCTAAAAACTCTATGAAAGACCTTAGGAAAATTCTTACCTTTTCTCAGTTTGGTATTACCATTAAGCTTATGAACAGTGTGAACTTTAACCTTCTGTACTTCACATGCAGAAGAAAGAATTTCAAAGGCACACCAGGCAGTCTCTTTAAATAAAGATTTACTTAAAAATGGATAAAAAATATGTAAAATGTAAACACAGAACCATATATCGCAAAACATGCAATCACTTAAAAGAGCAAGGTTAAAGTACAAACATAAACTCCTACCACAATACAATAAGACTTTCCTATCTAATGTATTACCTTCTAAACAGTGCTTAAAGTAGATCTTGTTTTCTAACAGCCAGCAAGAAAAGTGTGTCTAAAATCAGCCACAGAATAGTTTAAACTGTCCCTAACCCAACTTCTTCCATGACGTCACCAAGCTCCTCCTTGAATATTAAAAATTATACAACCAGGATGTCTTATCACTCAGGAGGTATATTATATAGGGTGACATCAGCAAAAACTCATTTCCCAATATGACTTCTTAATTAAGTCTTTCCTTTGATCTAGTGTGGCTTTCTGCTTTTCAAAGACATCACAGGACTTTTTAAAACTCTGCAGTTTTCTCATCCAGATGCCATACAGCTTCCCACACCAGCTGAAATTAACTGGTCTTCCTCTGAAGATGTCATAAAATGGATATTTTCATTTCCTGGCTTCAAAGCAACTTGGAAGTTAATCACATTACAGAGATCTGCTGTTTAACATATCCTGTCATTTGAACTGAAACCTGGTGGGGGGGGGGGTCATCCCAGGAGCACAGGATGTCTCATGACAGACAATCACCCACTACATTTTTATTTATCAAAATCATAAAGCAATCAGAACCAGCTGGCCAAGCATCACACTCCATACAAATACTCATGGAACTGGTCCATGATATTCCACTTCAGTGAAAGGAATTCAAGTTTATGAACAGGGTGCTTCTTAGCAATGTTCAAGGTTTGGCTGGCAAAAGCAACTTGGCACAGCCCCTCTGGGTAGCTTTGGTAAAGTACTGCCCCAAGTCCACTGAAGCTTGCATCTGTATGGAGGATATAGAATTTCTCAGGGTCATCATAAGCCAGAAATGGAGCATGTATCAGTCTATGTATTATTTTATCAAATGCTTTGTCACAGTGCACAGTCCACTGAGCTCAAAATGGTTCAGCAGGCTTAAAGTAAAGTTTGTTTCAGCCAATTTAATGAGGTGCTTTCTTGCTTTTATGTGTTGGGGATACCCTTGTGTCAAATTCAAGAGAGGCTGTACCACCCCAGTGGAATCCTTAACAAATCAGTGATAATATCCACAGAAACAAAGAAACCTCTGTAGCTATTTTGAGATTAGATGGTTTTGACCAGGTGGTCAAGGCGTCCACTTTACTGGGGTCAGTCTGGATGCCTTCTGATAACACAATTTGACTAACATATTTCACTGGATTTTGAAAAAACTGCCATTTGTCTATGGAGAGTTTGAGACTGAACTCCAGCCAATCTACCACTTTAAGCATTCTGGACTCATGCTCATCCAGTGTCTTTTCAAATACTACCACATCATCCAAATAAACAAGCAGACCAGGCACTCAAGCAGGTTCATGTTTCTGACTCCCCTTTCCATTAAACATTGGAAGGTGACAGGAACACCTGATATCCCCTGGGGCATGCGAAAGAATTCATAAAATCCAAAAGAACATATGAAAGCTTCGCTGTATCTTGATGAGCCATAGGTAATTGGCAGTACTCACTTCTTATGTCAAGTACAGAAAATCACTTACTCCCATTGAGACAATCAAGCATGTCTTAGATTCTAGGCATAGTGTACTGGTCATGAATGGTTCATTTATTAAGAGTCCAGTAATCCACACACATGCGTATAGCTCCATTCTTTTTCTTCGCCACTACAATGGGTGAGGTATACGGGCTTCATGATTCTTGGATAATGCCAGCAGCCAGCAGTTCTTGCAGATGTCTCCTTACATCCTCAACATCAGCAGGCGCAAGCTGGAGGGGTGTCTCTCTGAATGGACATTCATCATTCATCCGCATGTGGTGTTTTTCTCCAGTCACACATCCTATATCCCACTTGTGGAGTGAGAATACTGTACCTTTGTTTTCTCAACCAGCTTGTGGCTGACTCAGGCTTTTCACTGTTCAGGAATAGTGGAGTCACCAAAATCAAACATGTCTGGATCAAGGACAGGCAAGCAGCTGTCTCGTGTTAGGGTGAGCTCACTGCTGTATCTGCACAATATTCTGTGGTCAATGTGTGCCCCTTTCTGACAATAACATCTCTGTCCATGCCATTCTTTACTTGGATGGTGACTCGTATGGCATAGGCATGAGCCCTGACAGGCAATACACTGGGCTTCACTAACATCCATCAGGTAGTGCATTCTCCTCGGGAGCACCAAGCATTAAGATTTGGTTCATTTAATCCTTTTTAAAGCAGACCACTCCACTAACATTGGGTAACATAGGGGTAGCACAAGTTTTTTGGGGTCTTGGAGCCAAATGAGTCCCACTGAATTTTCTTGAGATTCATCTGTAGTCTGTACCTTTTGTTGGTAAACTTTCTGTACCAAGACATGCACACGCAATATTTTCCCTTTCCATATGGCCTTCCTCTCCTGATACAACTGAGCCAAGTACCCAAGCATACAAACATATGATGATGCCAGCAGATACAGGCCATATGATCTATCAAGTCTGCTCAAGAGTGCAGCTTTCAGTGTTCAGTACTGATGATGCCCGCCAACCCCCTCTTCACCTTCCTCACTGATGGAACCAACTGAGTTTCCCTGTCCTCCCCTTCCCCATCTTGATCCTGCCCCTAACCCTGTCCCACCCCCTCTTAAATCCTCCAACTGATGTTTGCGAAACCAACTCCTCAGGCAAAGCATTACATGCCATCACTGCCTTTTCTGTTCGAAAGTGCCTCCTCATCTCTCTTCTAAACCTTCAATTTTAGACTATGCCCTCTTGTCAACCATTCTTTTCTATGTTTAAACAGGCCCTCATGACTAACCCTATTTATACCCTTCAAGCATTTGAAGGTCTCAATCAAATCGCCCCTGTCCCCCTGTCCTCCAGGGTATACATATTGAGCTTCCTTAACCTTTCTTCATAGGACTTTTCCCTCATCCCAATTAGCATATTGGTCGCCCTTCTCTGTACCCTGTCCAGCAGTCTGGTGTACTTTTTTTGAGAAGGGGTGCCAGAACTGTACACAGTACTCCAAGTAAGGCCTCACCAGTGTCCTGTATAGCGGGCCTTGAGGTGATTCCCCTTGCTATGATGCACCCCGGCATCCTATTGGCCTTCACCGCTGCCTTCCTGCATTGCACAAAGTGATTCATATGGCCTGTGACCAGCATATCAAGATCTTTTTCCTTGATGGATTCTGATAACTACACACCCCCAAGCTGGTTACTGTGTCCAGGATTTTTGTTTCAGGAGTGCATAATCCTGCACTTCCCTGCATTAAAACCCAACTGCCAGGTGCAGAACCATCTCTCAAGAGTTTCTAGGTCTTTTTGCAGTACCTCCGACTCCACCCCACCCAACACTGCTCTCAGTTTACTGTAGTGTCATCGGCAAACAGACTTATCCTACTCTGGATCTCTACTGCCATATCCGCTATGTAGATGTCGAATAACATAGACCACAGAACTGAGCCCTGTGGCACCCCACTGATGACAGCCCAAGGGGATGATGATTCACCCCTTACCACCACCCTCTGCTGTCTATTTTCTAGTCTGCTCTTAATCCAGCTGACCACTGTATCCCCCACCCCGGGTCCTTCAGCTGCTCTATTAGCCTCCTGTGTGGCACAGAGCTAAGGCATTGCTGAAGTCCAAATACATTACATCAACTGCCTTGCCTTCATCCAGAGCCCTAATCAACCAGTCATAAAAGACCACAAGATTGGCTGGTCCACCAGTGCAGCAGCAAGGCGTCCATCTGTGACACTGATGTCCCGGATTTAGGAACGGACCTGGGAAGTCAGAAGAGCCAGCCAAGGGAAGAAGGACTGAGCATCCTAGGGATGGCTCTCCTTCTTCAGGTGGAGAGAGACTGTGTGTCTGTCTCAAGTCAGACCACTAGCAGAGGCAGGAGGGTTTTGCCATGACTGGAGCCTATATTCCTCTGGTGGCATGTCAGACGCTGGCATCATTGCATGCCATGCCTCCTTCGGGGGAAAAAAATCAGTGAAATTAATTGCGGCTGCCATCCATGATGCCCCGCTTCCCGTGGCCCTGATCAGCCACCCTGGCACTCACAAAACACATGACTTATCCCATCATCCACTGTACCTGGCTGACCCTGCACTCCGCTCTTGGAGGCAAGCCAGGGAGGAAATGCCAGTAGGTAACCCTGCTGGCATCCTTCTCCCATTGTCATGGGGCCCATGTTGGTGAGGTGGCCTCACGCTGGGGGGAAATCCAGGGGGTATCATATGTATGGAGGTAAGCCCTTGGAGGCAATGAGGGGGACTGGGGATTGGCAGGGGCTGAACTGCTAGGTGGTCCGCGAGAAAAAGGATGCTCAATAAAAGAAAAAAAGACCTCAAGATTTGTCTGACAAGACTTTCCTTGGGTGAACCCATGCTGCTGATCATCAAGGAGCCCATTCTCCTGCAGGAATGTCACTATTCTTTCTGTCAGGATAGTCTCCATTAATTTCCCCACAATCAACGTAAGACTGACCAGCCGATAATTCCAAGGAACATCCCAAGAGCCACTTTTGTGGATAGGCACCACATGTGCCATCCTCCAATCCAGAGGCACACATCCTGTTAGAAGGGATGTGTTGAATACATCTGCCAGAGGCATCACCAGGACTTCTGCAACTTCTTTTAGGACCCTTTGTTGTATCCCGTCCAGTCCTGATGCTTTATCTGTCCACAGAGACCTTAGGCCCTCTGGCACCCTTTGCACAGGAATCCCCTCTTCTACCATTCTAGCTCCACCTTCTTTTTCTGCCCAATGCTGCCCCAGCTGTCTAGGTACCTCCCACTCCCTTGTAAAAACTGAGCAGAAGTATTCATTTAATATCTCTGCCTGTTCAGCCCCTTTATCCACCCATCCTTTTCCCATCCAAATAGCTCTTTTGCAGCCTCGGCTGCTTTTACCAACCTGGTCACCTCCCCGGAGCTCCTGATGTATTCTTCCTTATTTACTACTTTACCAGTCCTTTTATAGTGTTTAAAGGTCGCCCTTTTTCCCCTCACCTTTGACTGTACCTCCTTGGTCCACCAGCTCGATTTATTTAACCTTGCCTTATTACTCCTTCACTCAGGGCAGGAGTTTGTGGCCTCCACCAGCCCCATCTTAATGATGTCCCATTTCTGGGTGGTGTCTGTGTCTGGACTTATGGTAACCACATGCCTCCCCAGTATCCATCTTACTGAAGTTGGCCCTATTAAACTTAATAACACTGGTGGTGGAATGGAGAACCATACTGAACTATGGTCACTCCCTGCTATGGGGTCCTCCACCCTCAGCCCCCTTACCTGATTCCCATCCGTCAAGACAGAGTCTAATATGTTGCCCTCTCTTGTCATCTTATCTTACCAGTTGCATCAGGAACACATTCCTGGAGTGCATCCAGTATGACTTGTTCCCTGCTGCTAGCTGATGTCATGGTGTCCCAATCTACCCCTGGTAGGTTTAAGTCTCCAACCACCACTGTGCTGCCCCATCTGCACTTCTGCTGTATAACCCCCACTAGCTCCTTGTCCTTCTCCTCCACCTGGGATGGTAGTCTATACACCACCGCTAGCCTGATCCTCCTGTTTTTTGCCTTGCTTAAACTGACCCACAAGGTTTCCATATTCCCCTCACCACCTCATTCTCTGCTACACTCAATCCCTTTCCTTATGTAAACAGTTACCCATCCTCCCTTGCCAGTTGCCCTGTCCCTTGTATACAACTTAAACCCGGTATTAAGTCCCATTCTCTGTTTTGATTTGCCCATGTTTCTGTGATTGCGGCAATATCTACTCTCCCCCCATCCATGAACAGTGCTTGGAGCTCTGGCATCTTATTCTCTAGGCTCCACGCATTCATGTATACTACAATACATTCTTTCCCATGATTCCCATTATCTCTAACCCTTTCCTCATACCTTTCTCCCATAGTAGCTTCCCTGTGTCCTATATTACCATCTAGGAGGGAGGCAAAGGTCTTCCATTGACCTGAGCCTACAACTGTTTTATATGTATTCCCCCGTTAGTTTAAATTGAAGTTGGATGCTAGAAACTGCTCAAGCTTCTTCTTCAGGACAGCTGTGCCCTCCCTGCTAAGGTGCAGCCTGTCTTGGGCATACAAGTTTTTGCTTGCCCATGTCTCCTTCCAATTATCTACCACCCCAAATCCCATAAATCCACACCACCTTCTCAACCATTCATTAAATTCCTTAATTGTTTGTTTACAGTATGTACTGGCTTTGGGTACAGGCACTACCTCTGAGAAGGCCGTTGGCTGCACTACATTATCATATACCTTTGCCAGTTTTCTAAACCATGACTTGACCTTCTGAACACTGTTATCTGCTAAGTCACTGATGCCAAGATGCATTACCAAGTGGGGTTCCTCTCCTGTCCCCTGTCACCTGTAGGGTTGATGTGCTTTGCTTTGTGCTCTGTCATCCCTTGCAAGCATTCCACCCAGACTAAGCTCTTCCTGTTCCAATTCCCACTCCACCAGATGCCCTTAATGATTGAGTCACCTAATAAGACAACTCTTACATCCTTTCTTTGCTGGTTGGACCTTTATTCCCTCTCTGTGTCCCTGCTTCTGTCACCTTGTTCCCCAGGTTTTGCCCAACCAGTGTTTCCCCCAGACCCCCTGCATGTACCGCCTCCCCCCCGTGAATCTTATCCTCACCATGAACCATAGCTACTATAGTCCCACCTCCTTCCCTGAGATTCCCACTATAGAACCTCCTTCTGAAGGTTTTATTAATTCCTGATTTTCCACCCCCTTTGTCTTTTTCCCATCATCTGCTTTATCACTCCTACTTGTCCCTTGTGCTCCCATTTTCATCTACATTGATGTAACTTGCCATTAAATTCCCTCTCCCTTCCTGAATCTTTGTCCCCTGTTCCTTTATCCTTGACCTGGAAACTCTGATTTACCAGCCTTAGCCCCCTCTATGCCTCTCCCTCTTATCACTCCCCCCACCCATTTATCCTTGTTTCCCTCTCTCAACTTCCCCTCCACATCCCCACATTGGTTCTATTCACCATAGCACCAACCCCTTCCTGATTGACTTTGTCCTTCAGACTTCTTAAGGGTGCAGTCCTATTTTGCACACTACCCATAATCTCAATGCCATTCCTATCCACCATGGTACCATCCTCCTCTTGATCATCTCTGTCCCTTAAATTATGTAAGGGAGCATACCAATTCTGTACACTACCTATAGTCTCTCTGCAATTACCATTTCTTGTTTCACCACACTCCTTCTCCTACCCACTACCTGCCAGCCCTCCCTTTCTCCAACCACCTCCACCATACCCATATCTTGTTTCCTCCTGCCTTGCTTCCTCCTCCTCCTCCTTTTCCTACTCACTTCCCACCATCCCCATTCTCTCCAACAGCCAGGAGTATTTCCCACCTTGAAAGTGCTGCCTGCATATCCCCATATGTTTTCTCATTCCCCTTCCCAGTAGTGGAAGCCCTGAATTTGGTCCCCTCCCCAATACTTCTTCCCCTGTTCCATTCCTCCAACCCTCTCCTTAGCTTGATGATTTCTGCCTCTAGCCGAATCAATGTTCTACAAACTGGGCAAAACCCCACTCACCACAGCATAGCATTATACACCACAGCTCTGCATCCATTATACCCCACTAATCTACCTAACCCCCCTCCCTCTCCCTGTGCCCACTGCCCTGTTCTATTGCCCTCCCATTTTCCCCTACTGTCCTGCCTCCATCTTGCCCCACCACCCCCTCTTCTGCACAGATCTTCCCCAGACTGCATGTTACACCCTTGCTAATCTCACTATTATGATCCTTTAAGATAGCCCAGGTTACTGTCTTGGTAGATATTTTCATGAAGAATTTAACTATAGCCTAGGTCTTGGTAGGTAATTTCATGAAGATTTAACTACAGCCTTAGTCAAAATTCTAAGGTTTAACCATAGCCCTGGTTGAAATTCAGACCAGTCATGACAAGATCCTTTCAGAACACCCAGAGCTCTAAACCGTCATTCACACTTTATATTCACAATCCTGTACATAGAACCTTTAAAGATCCTTTAAAATAGCCCTGGTTCTGTCTTGGTAGATATTTTCATGAAGAATTTAAATATATCTTAGGTCATAGAAGGTATTTTCATGAAAGCCTTGAAACATATGAGCATTGGTGCCAATGAGCACCGGCACTCCATCGTACATAACAGATTCTGGACACGCCAATGTCAGGGTTTCCACAGGGTCTCCCACTCTGACTACTGAGGCTGGGAATGCAATCTACACTTTAAGGTATCCCAAATATGGGTAAGTCTTATCACTTAATCCGCACACGTATAAACCTTATAGATGCAGTAGTTTATGGTGAGACAAATGCTGATCATACCACTTTTTAAAGATGATAGCCACTGTCACAAATGCATTCAGCAGGTCAGGCCCTCTGCTCCCACAGTGCCAACCTCAGAGCACAATAGTGTGAACAGGTAACAGACAGGTTAACCCTCCTGTCTGCTTTTGGGTCCGAGTCACCTTTAGTCTCAAGTTCCAGGGGATTCAAACTGTGAACCTTATGCTAGCATACCCAATGAACAGGCTCAGATAGGTGCCCTCTTCGGGGATTGTGGTACAATCTTTCACCAGTGGCACCCAGCCAGGCTTCCAAAATGAAACTTTTTAACTCTATAAGAGACCTTAGGTATATTCTTACCTTTTCCCAGTTTAGTAACACCATCAAGCCCTTCAAACAGCTGTCAGACTTAACCACGTATACATCACACGAAAAAAGAACTTGGAAGACACACCCAGGCAGTATCTTAAGAAAATGTACTTTACAAAAAGATGATAAAAATATGAAAAATGTAAACACAGACAATATATCTAAGAGCTCACAATCACAAAAAAGAACAAGGTAAATTACAAAGCAAAACTCCTACCACAACACATTTAGATATTTGCTATCTAAGGTATTACCTCTGGAAGTGTGTTTTAAAGTTGGATCAGAGAGCTGTGTCTCTCTAGAGTCCCAAGATGATATGACCTACATTTCAGACACATGAATCAGTTTAAACTCAGTGTCTCCACACCCCTTCTGTGAGTCATCTAGCTCCTCCATTTAGAAAATAAAATTACAAAAAATGATTTCCTATTAGGAGGTATTTTAAATAAGGTGCCATCAGAAGTAAAAAGACATTTCCTATATATAACTCCTTAATTACACATGTTTCCTTTGAACTTAGCAATCCCACACTGGCACCAATGTGTTAAAAAGCTAACAGGAATCAGCCTAATGATGCCCTGTTTCTGAAGTCATAAAGTCACATTTGGTTTGTACTTCAAAAATCCTAAGCATGTCATAAAGAGGTAATAAAATGCCATTCTGGAGGAAGTCAGTTAATTTAATGGTTCTTGGCCAGTTTACATATCCTGTAGCTTCACTGAAACCTGGGGGTGGGAGGCACCCATGGAAGCACAGGCTGTCTTATGTGAGACAATCTCATACTATATTTTTATTTTACAAATATCATACAATAATCATAACCAGCTGGCCATGCATCACAGTCACCTGTGAGCCACTATCTGACACAGCTCAAACAGGCACTCACTCAACAGTAACTGTTGATTCCATGCATGGTCCTACAAGTTTGTCAAGATCAACAGTTGCCATTTAGAAGTCTTAACTGATGACTTAGCCATGGATTGAGTAGTCTCTGACTTCATGGGGGTCACACTTGTATTCCTTTCTTTTTTTTTACATTAAGCAGTTTAGCATTTACCACATGCAAATTTTCAGAAGACCAGCACTCTCACTTGAGGTACCCATCCTCTCCACAATGGTAGCAGAATAGGTCTGACTGACTGGGATGTGGGCATTAGAGCCAATCAGACAACTTCCATGCAGTACTTTTTCCCTTTGGGGAGCTCCCCTTAAACTCCCTGTAGGGGGCTGGTCCCTTCTCACCAGTTTCGTCCTTCTTTCACACCACAGGCTGAGTGTCCACTTGCTTTAACTGGCCCACTAGCAACTTTAACTCTTGTATCTGACTCTGAAGTTCACTCACAGTCACTGAATTGGAAATCTGGATGGCAGCACCCATCATACTCGAGTACTGGTCAGGGACAACACTCTGTGGGCCAGATAAAGTCTCATTAGTTTTGTCTCTGTACACCATACTGTTTACACTGGCCCTCAGTTCCCTGAATCCTGCAAGAGCCCTTGGTTTCCAAGGGGTTTGCTGTTAAGTCCCCTCCCACAATGGGGAATAGTGAAGGCAGTGGCTGCACCAGCATAGGGATCCCAGGACTCCTCTTCATCCTCTGCCTCCCTTATCTCCTTTGTCACCATATTGTTGGAAGAGGGGTTGTCCTCCTCTCTTGCAGTAAAAATTTAAGCAATAACAGACTGGAGTAATGTGGAGATTTGAGCACTTGATCCATGAAAATATGGTTCAGGTCAGAAGAAGCTACAACTGCTTTACAGAAAACTTTCTGGAGTGCCCTTTTCAGGCAGGCCAAATAGGTGGACAAAGGGTCTCCCCTCCATTGTTTAGTTGCTTTATACCTCCATATGAAATCCTCTTTGGTCTCTGTACTCCCAAATACATTTTCTAAGGCAGTTACATATTCTTGGGCAGTGGCCTCGGTGTCTGTGTTTCTCAAGGAATGAGCTGTATCCCTGGCAGGGCCCCTCAGACTTTTTATCAAACCTTTCATCTATTCAGCTTCAGAGAATTGCCAGTCCTGCACTGGGGGTAGCATAATCCATCCAGGGTTCCAAGTCATCATCACCTGCTGGAACAGACTGAGTCCCTGAGAGCATGTGCAGCCTTCGATAAGAATCTGGAGCAAGGGGTGGCATATGAGTTGGTCCCCCCATGGGATCTGAGGAAAGGCACCCCTTGGCACATCCAATTTTTTTTTGGGGGGGGGCTCTTCCACAATTTTCCCTTGCTCCAGAAGCCATCTGTGGAACTTTGCTTTAATGCCCTCCTTCTTAGACTTGGTCTATCTTCTTGGAGTTACACTGCCTTAAGTCACCAAAGTCCATGTTGTAATGAAACCCTCAGTGGTTAACACATCAGGTACTAGAGTGGCATCAACAATGTTTCTGCACTCAGTCAATACAGTCAAAGTCTTAGTGGCAGGGTTCATTATCCACCCTTGGACAGCAACCATGTCAAGACATTTGATACTGGCTGTTTGGCTCCAACAAGGTTGAGGGACCTGGGCTCTGTTCTGATGGTAAATAGGGGGGTCTTTCCAAAATAGAAAATAAATGGCACAGTGCCTCCACCCGGAGTGAGATATAGTGGGCCAGTTGTTTGAGTGGTACAGCTCCCTGGGATATGGTACCTACCCACCTCCCCTTCCAGTCACCCCCCACACAGAACACCATATACCAAGGCAATACTCTATGTTGTATGCAATTAATGACTCTCACTAATAATATGCTCAGAGACCATTTTGAGCAATAATGATAATAACCAATTTATTATTGGGAAAAGGGGAATGGGAAATACAGAAATAAAACAGATATAACAATTCAATCACTAGAACACACTCAGAATTTTGGAAACTTAGTCCCAGCCTCCATAATGACTGAGGGCTTTCCTAAGGGTCCAAATTATCTCTTTTCTCCTGGATAATGGAATTCCAGCTCTCCAAGTCAATGGAAGATTTCTGCAAGTCTCCCTGTTGGTGGCTGTGGAAGCTTTGCATCAAATTCCAAGACATCTCTCTCTTACTTACTACTGCACTCCTCTTCCCTCAGAAAGCCTCCCTTGCAATCTGCCACGAGCAACCTTCTCCCCCAAACATCTCAGGAAGGTGAGCATCACTTCACATTGGATAATTCAGCATCCATCACAGAGATTAATATGCATTAGCTTTACTCGGCTGATTGGCTGTCAACAAAGGTGCCAAGAACACTGTCCATACCCCCTACTCAGGAGCCATAGCTACAGTCCTTAGACCTCCTCGATCTTTGATTGGGTAGAAGACAGTCAGGGTAGCAAAGATGCTGACCATGTAACAGTTTATACAATATTCCCAAACGTAACTTCTTACTGCAAACAACTATGCAGGTGTTAATAAGCACAGTCCTACAGTCCAACAGCTGCTTCTCTGTACTGTTATCTGGTTGAGGAATGGATTCTAACAGAGTCCTTATCTGTCAGTCACTAGTTCCATAGCACTAAGTTCCCCTGTGGCAGGCAGAATAACATCCCTAAAGCTGTCAGAACAGTTCTTAAAGCAACAGTGTACACAAAACACGTATATACTTATTTACATATTTGCATTCTTCTTTGTTTTCCAAGAGATGCATCTGAACCCCTACACATGTTTTGGGTTTCCAGGAGTTGGAACACAAAAGGGCTGATTCTTAGTCAGCATAGGCATCAAGAAAGAAAGCACAGTGGCTTTCCCAGTGCAAATGCTGTGGTGCCACTAGATGGCAGAACTTCAATTAATTACTTAACTCCTCCATACCTCAGGGCAAATAGGCTCAAAAGGGTGGACAGGAGCAGGTCATGGACATGAGGGACCCAGTGCTAACAGGACCATATACCAGAAATCAAGCTTAGTAAGCATCACCCAAGGGGTGGGGTAAAACATAAGTTTTGCTTGTGAGGGTCAAGAGTTGTGGGGAAGGTTACAGGGGGATGTCCTATAGTTATTGCTTAATGACACACAATATCAGCTTGAGGGGCAGATGAACCTTACATGGAAAAGGTGATTACTGTGATTGATGTGGGGCCCTTGTGCAGCACCGTGTGACTCATTTTCTGTCTCATGGTTTGTGGCCCTGACCTCTGCTTTCTGGGCCCAGTATGTACATATCCCCATCCCCATGATTGATCCCTTCATAGTTCTGGGTTGTCTGCTCACTACCCCTTCCCCCCACAAGGCTTGCCTTCAAAGACTGTAAATGCACTCTTACATGCAACAGGGTAAGTACACTGTATTTACATTGTTGCATGCAACTACATTACAGTTGCAATGCAGTTACAATGAAGTTACACTGTAACTACTGTGTAGTCAACTGACAGTTAAAGTGTAACCACTTGAGTCTAATGTCTGAGTTGGGAGAACACTTATCGTGCTGCATCTGTGCAGTTCTGATGGGTCTGATGCCCATCGCTCTCTTTTGTGATTTCCTGCACTGCAGCCCTGCTTGCTAACCACTATTCTTGGCAGACAGTTGCCTCACAAATGTGTGCATGTTCATGAGGGATGACTGCATGGCACAGCCACTGTGGCTACATCACACAATCACACATTCACAAAGTCTGGCAGTGCAACTGTACGGTCTTGGGGAGGGTGGGCTCAGATATAGGTAGATACCAGGCAAAGGGGATGGTTCTGGCATACCTGCAACAGGCTCGTGGCCAACCCTGAACACCTCATTATGTCTGACAAAGCACCTGACCAAGTAAATAAGACAAGGGTGGGATATAGCTGGGTCAGTACATCCTCTCATTCACAGGTCTAGAAAACTTGCACCCTGGCACAGCTAAAGGAGGCTGTGGGCTGTCACTCACTCTTTATGGTAAAATGGTTTTACTGCACTAATGGGACCAAAGACACCCATCTGTTCCACAGTGCAGTGTCCATCCACAGGTATCTTGGCATACTGACTATGTGATGGTGGGTGAGTGGGTGGGGGGAAATGGGTGGGGAGTAACTTAACTGTGCATATCAGCAATACTTGGGATGGTCGCACATGCTCTTTAGGATTTATCAGAGAATGGGAGGGATTTTTGGAAAGAGGCTTCTCCATCACTCTCCTATAGATTGTTGTACAAAGAGCGGGACACCCTTACTCTCTCATAAGGTCCCTTGGGGGTTGGCTGACAGGGCATGTGCATCAATCCACACTTTGGTGGTTACTGGCACAGAGAGAGGTATGACCTCAGAACTGTTAGTACCCACCCCTTGCATACATGAAGTCAGCTGCTGATACAGCATGGTGGTACAGTATATCAGCATTTTCTGGATAACTGGAGGGGGGAGGTGTCCCACTGGTCTGGCCCTTGAATTGCTGACTCCATTGGTGATGAATCTTAGCATGGTTTGGTGCAGGGATACTACCTGTCCCTATGCAGTGCACAAGAGGGTAATGTGAATCCTTGATTGCCTCTACTCCTAAATGTCTCTGTTGGTGCACTCCAGCCTCCACCCATCGACCTTTAATATTGCTAATGTTGCTGTTTATTTGATTGTGATATACACTTTGGGTGTTCTGTCCTCCCATACCAGAGCAGTGTTGGATACTCCCCTTGCTGACCAGCAAATCTTCTGCTAGATGGTTTACTATTGTGTGATCATTGGCCTTTGTTATGCAGCAGGTCCTTCTCTCTCCTCTCTCTCTCTCTCTCTCCTCCCTCCCTCCCTCCCTCCCTCCCACACCTTCAACAGGTGTCCACTGAACACCTGTTATCCAAGTACAGTACGGTCACAGTGATTTTAACTCCCCCAGAGACATTTTTGGAATTCGGACGAACAGGAGTTCATTTATTCAGGGCTACTATTCATTTGCAATGCAGCAGTGGTTATTGATATAGAAAAACAGTGGAAGGAATGTTCGGGGGTGTTCACAGTCCTTATTATGTAGTGTATTTGAGTTTTTTAATGAAGTGCTTCTGCAAGACAGAGTCAGGTGTGAAGTGTGTTTCTTTTACTATTGTTGTTTTACTGCAGTGCTTGACATGCTTAACACTTTAAGTGAAAGGTACTGTATAAGAGTACTGAACTGTATTACTTCATACAGCATTCATTCTTTTCTTCTTTTTCCCTGTTTTACTTTTTGGGACTTTAATAAAAAAAAACTGTAATGTTGTAGGGCTCGAAAATGTTTTAGTGTGGCTTTTGCTCTCAGGTTTCTAACAAGCATTAAGTGCACTGGATCACAGTCAGTTTGGCTCTCCATTTATGGTAGGCACTTTGAGAAATGCCTCACCAACTCAGACTGTGTTGGTGGTATAGCTGTAGCTTCACACTCTTCATCACTATCACTGCTATCTCTCTATATGGTGTTAACCAACTTACTCTAGCAGACTTAATCAATGATACAGTCATCAGTGAGTCATGAGTGCCCATCCTTCTTGACATCACAGTGAATCTGTTCTTCAACATACTCACCACTCATCATGATGCTTAGCTTGGCAGTGAGGTTTTCTGCCAGTGCAGTGATCTTAAAGTTTAGGTCAGTATCCTTGGGGTCTATGTTCAGATCATTTGGTTCAATCTGCTCTGCCTGCTCAGCCTCAGGCTCCATCACCAGCTCTATTCACTTGGTCTTTACCTGGCATTGTTTTCCCCAAATTAATACATGTTTTGTCAATGGTCTCTACACAAGCATACTACCACACATTTCCAGCCATGTAGATTACATCTTTAAAAGTTATGGATTTCACAATATCCTGCAGTAACATGTCCTCATTTGTGACTGTGAGGACAGCCTCTAAGAGGTGTTTTCTGTACTGTGTCTTAGAAATCTCCTGGATCTCCATGTCACAAGGTTGTGTCTTGGGGCTGGTGTTTGGAGGCAGAAACAGACATTTAATGATGCCATCTCTTGTTTGTATAAAAGGCATTTCTGGATGTGCTGTCATGTTATCAAGCAGCAAGACTGCTTTCAGTGTCAGATTCTTGCTCAGCAGGAGGTGCTTTATTGCTGGAACAAATTGTGCTCTGAACCACTTAAGAAGGAAAGTGCCATCCATCCAAACATTCTTCTGGTTATCATACAGTTGGGAGAGATTTGCCATGTTGACCTGTCAAACATCTGGGCTCTCTGGATTTTCTAATTTGCAGAGGTCTTAACTTGAGGCAACTAGTGGCATTAACAGACAAGGATTCTCATCCTGTCTTTCTGCTTTTTAAACCCAGCGGCATCTTTCTCAACCCACGTGCCAGAGTATTATCTGGCAAACACCATCAACATAGCCTGGCCTCATCTGCATTACAAATTTGTTCCAGTGTCAGAGACTTGGACTGTATGATGTCATTCAATTGCTGCATGAATAGAGCTACACCTTCATTGGTAGCACTCAAGAGTTCCCTACATAGCTGAAGCTGGCTTATTCTGTGGCTTTGTTTAAAACAATCAAGCCAGCCATCACTGGCCATGAAACTTCAATGATTGTCACCCAGCCAGCTGTGGAACTGTAGTACTTTCTCCTTCTGTAGAGGGCTTGAGATAGGAGTCACCTTCTCCCTTTCCTGACAGAACCACAGATAGATAGCCTTGCCTGTCTCACTGTCCTCACAGGTGCACATATTCTGTTGTTTCTCTAGACCAGATGATCCCTCCATTGCCATAGCAAAGCCATGCAGCTTCTCCTTTGCTTATTTTGTCACTCACCATGAACTTGGTGACTCCGTATTTGGTGGCTAGTTTGACAGCTCTCTCTATTCTCCAAATGCTCCAAGATCTGCAGCTTCTGCTGGAGTGTGAGCACAGTTCACTTACGCTTCACACTCATATTTAAATCAAATTACAGAAACAAAACCAAAAAACAGAGTCTGGATACAACTACAGTGAACAGATTGCAGTCAGTTAAATTGTCAAACAAGCTGACCAGACCACCACTGATTTAACAGCTGATTGGCGGGAAACAAAATGGAAGATAATTGAAGAGGGAGTTCTGGAACTGCAGTTGGTTTGGATAAGCAGGACTGCATTGTACATTTACACTGGGACACCTTGGTGTCCTAGTGTGTCTTCTACTAATAAAGACAAAGGGGATTTGCATATTCTCCCACCCCTGATTACTGGTCTGAGTGACCACGTGTCCAACCCAACAAGGGCCACATGGCACAGCAGTCATAATGGGGGACCAAGAGTGTATTGTGTCTCCACTGGTTCACCTCTCACTTTCTAACAGTTGGCACTTAGACTTCCCTTAAGATAGCAAGTTATATCTAGAATGTTAAAGTGGTCCAGGAGAGAAATTTATGGTAGATGGAAGGGATAGTGGGAGAGGAGATGGTGGGAGGGTCTTTTTTTCTGATAGGGTTCATTTTACATTTGGATTGTTTATCTAAACTGATGGGTAAGGATACAGATGTGTTCATTACAACATGTTCAGATTTGATATGCACATGTATAATTCACTGTTCTCACCTCATAAATTTCCATGCACCCCAGTGCATGGGAGCATATGAGGTTGCCTATCATATATCTTAACCATTGTTCTTAATCCCCAATTACAGGTGATATACACACTGTGTCCTGGAATATTAGGGGCCTCAGTTCCCCAGTAAAAAGGAAGAAGATCTTGTCCCACCTGAGATGTCTGTAGGATCAAATTGCATTCCTGAAAGGGACATGCCTTTGCAACATTGAAGCAGGGAAACTGGAGTGGGAATGGGTGGAGACAGAGGTCCTTGGCACAGCTATAGATAAGAACAGGGTGGTCTCCATCCTACTGTACAAAAGTCTGCAATGGTCAATAGAAAGTACTGCTATGGATAAGGAGGGCTATTGGGTTATGATTGAAGTGGTTACCACCCCCAGGACACCTAATCTTGGTCAATGTCTATGGACCACTAATAATCCATACTTTTTCCATGATCTTATGTAAGTCTCATTCCACTTTGTCCCAGCATCTGTCCCCATCTTAATATGTGGAGACTTTAACTTGGTGATGGAGGCCTGTGTGGATCATAGCACAGGTCACCCTAAACCACATGCTAGAGTCATGGAAACGCTGGGGAGGGGTTCCCCACAAAAAATGTTATCCTCTGGTAGTAGACCTTGGTAGCTGCCACACACTCAGCAGCCATCACTTACCTCTCCTGGATCAAGGCCTCAGTCTCCCGTGGATCCCCCCACCCTGGTGGGGGGAAGAGGAAGAGCTGTCCTCCCCCCCAACAGACATATCCAAATTTGCCTGGGACAGGAATGGCCAGGCAGGTCACCAAGGCATGGGCAGGGCTTAACAAAGCCCAAGCCTCTACATTTTCTTGTTTTCTCCCCATTATCCATGCTGGGGTGCGCATGTGGGGGCATGCACGCCAACTGCAGAAGTGCTGCAGCTCTCTCCCTTCCTGTGCTGTCATATGGGTTCACACTACCATCAGACCTCCACCTAGTGGCAATCATTTGGCAGGAGCAACACACATCCCTCTCAGAGAGGAGAGCAGTCAATCATCTGTTCATTTCCTCCCTTCCTGGCCAGCACCCAAGCCATCCAAGATTGCTCCCACTCCCATTTCACTGACATGGCGGATGGTAGTGCTACCCCTGCACCACTGGGCCAGCATCTTGAGGGCCTTTTAAAGGAGCATTACATGACAGATGCTTGGAGACTGAAGAACCCACAGGGGAGAGACTTCACGTTTCTCCACAGCACACTCTTCTGCAAGCTGAATCTACATATGGTTCACTTCCCCAAAAGTGACACATAACATCCTTGTGACCAAGATATTACCCATAGTCATCTCTGATCATGCTCCAGTAGCCCTCAATCTGACATGAGGGTGCCAGCCCCCTAAGTAATGGAGTTGGAGACTTGATCCCCAGCTAATGTGTGACCCCAAATTTATATCATAGACTAAGATGGATACTTCATCCTTCCTGTAAATCAATCAGAATGGAAAAAAAACTCCAAACAGATGGTCTGGGAGGTGTACAAGGCCACCATAAGAAGCAAAATCATCAGCTATCCTGCACACAGTTGCAAGGAGCAGGAAGCTGAGTTGCACTCCTTAGAGGCAGAGCTCATAGTGGTAGAGGCTGAATACAAATAATAGAACCCTTCTACTCCGGGAAACTCTGGCATACCTCACCACCAGAATGTCCCTCACTAGCCTGCTCACAAGGATGGTTGAACTGGACTTGTTCCAGGCTGAAGCATACATAATGGGAAGAGGGGACATAGCTGGCAAACTCTTGGCATACAGGGTCAAGAAAAAACAGGATGATAAGCATATTGCAGGCCTGAAAAATGACATGGCAGAGTGCACACAGATACCTATGCCCTTAACCAGATCATGCAGTCCTTTTACCAAAAGCAGTATATGTCAATGATCCCCCCTCCCCACTATGGAGGGCATTCACAGTTTCTTGGAAGTGCTCCAAATCTTAAGAGTCACACCTCACGAATCCAAGGTTCTTGACAATCCCATCTTGCTAGAGAAGGTGCAGCACACTGTCAAGGCACTTACTGAATGGAAGGGCCTTGGTGGAGACAACTTCCCCAATGAATGTTATCAGTTGTTAAGTGAAGAGCTCTGTTTGATGCTCCTGGAAGTCTTTATGGCAGCTGTGCAGTCTCAGTCCCTGCTCCCTCCATGAATTATGTGTCCGCAATGGTGTTACCCAAAAAAGAAAAGGACAGTACTATGCTTGGCAGCAATAGGCAAATCTCCCTAATCAATGCAGACATCAAAATCCATGACAAAATGTTGAGGAGACTCTGTGGAGGGGCTGTGAATAACAGATGAACCAGACACAGAACTTCAGGCTCAACACACAATCTTTGTGTGATGTTGATTTAAAACACAAGGGATAATCTTAAGCAATGGCATACCCCTTCTTCAATACATCAGTTTGCAGCAACAGACTATGCATGTCTTCCTCTGCACTTAGTCAGCACCTACTGATCTATCTTTCCCGTGGAAACGAAGTATCCCCTATGTTGGTTCAGTGTGTTTGGGTGATGGTGAGCTCAAAAGAGAAAAAACCCAAAACAAGCTAAAGACAAAGCACATCAGTGCAGAAGCACTGAAGCAAGGGTTACCCCAAAAGGCATTGGCAATAAAGCCAAGTTTCAAAGAAACACAACATCACATATACCCCCATAATGCAATGGGATCTATATGAAAATCACCATGACATTTTAGTCTTGTTCAGCTTAAAGCAGGAATGCATGGTGCCAAAGGGCCTCTCAAGCAATCTGTAATTTACATGCATTTTATATAACACAACTAACTCAATTTTTGTAATACAGTCTCCTTGTAACTTTTTATCTTTATCAAAAACACCTAGTGCAGAGGTATTTTCAACATTTACAGGTTTCATACACATAAGGCACATACATCAAGGTATTTTATGACATAGTGCTATTGCATATTTAATCCAACAACAAGGAACACAGCCTGTTGTTTTACATCAGCTTGGAGGTCACCACAATAACCTCCCTATATGAGGACCTGAGAAGGAAAAGGAAAATTAAAGAGGGCACCATAGCAAGTCAAGAAAGGGGAGGGGGTGCCAATAGGTGGCCAACCTTATGGACTAGAAATTGTAAAGGATAGATTAGACTGAGAAACAGAAGAACTGTTGCAACAGATTTAAGAAAAGGTTAGTCCTCAAGAGTGGCAGGATCTCCCTGTCATGGACTCATCCACACAACTCAGGCTGGATTTATAAAAGGTACCAAATAGTTAGCGCACTATGGGGCATTCATGCAGGTAGAAGATAAAATCAACAATTAGTTGAAGTTTTAAGGTCTCTGTGGTTCTTCAGAGCACTATTTGGAACATTTTACTTTGTTGGGCTGGCCACCCGTTGCCAGTGCATCACCTTCCTTCAACTGGAGTGCCGATATTAGTGTGTTTTGGAAATTGGATTTATAAAAGAGAGGCAGAGTTCAGATCACCCGTACACCCTCCTCAGCATCATGCAGTCCATCAGGCAGGCCCCATTCCCTTAGATAGAGATGATGGTTGACTTTGAAAAGGCCTTAAATTTGGTGGAGTGGTGGTACCTATGGGGATGCTGGAGTGAATGGGTATAGTATCTTGTTTTCTCCAATGGATTAAATTCCTGTCTAACTACCCTAAAGCCAGTGGGCTGGATTTTCAAAGGCCCAATAAGAATGATGCAAGATGTGCTGAATACCTGCTTGTGGCAAATGCTGGTGCGGCATGAACCCTGCACCTGATTCTGGTAGAACTGGGATCCCTGCACCAAAGTCACTGTGTTTGCTGCAAGCCATCTGCTGCATCCAGCACAGGATATACTGGACGTGTTTGACAGAAGCCACATTACAAGCCACTGTCCTGTCACTCAGGGGAAGACACTGTCCACAACCACTCACCCCCTGTTTGATACACACCCCATAATGCGAGATTTCCCAAATGAGTGTGCACTGGGAAGTGGTGCTGTAGAAACTACTAGAAATGAATCCACAAAATTTTCCAGCACACACCAACCTAAAACTGGGATGCCAAAAAATGTTATAGAAGAATAAAGGCCTCAATTCATATTTGTATTAATTTCACAAAGCTTCCAAGCTCCCAACCAGTCTGACATGTTTCGGATCTCACATCCTTTTTCAAAGACTATTAAGTATCAACCACCACACACTCCTTATATACACATCAAATTAAACATGTGACTATACACCTGAAAAACATTAAATATCCATTAAGCTAAAACATAATCTTAAAAATTTATCTCCTAAAGTGGAGAGTTAATTTTATCATTTAAACATTTAAAAAGGAAATATATTCCTTAAAAAGAGACCAGTGCAAACACCATATGAAGTAATAATAAAAAGGAATAGAAAAGGAGGAGGAGAGGGAGGAGGAAAGAGGGGGAAGGGGGTTAATAAGGGGAGGGGTAAGGACAGGAGAGGTTTTATTTGGGGAAAGAAAACGAGGAAAAAACGAAGAAGAAATAACAGAACTATTTAATTTAATTTGTACCATAATTCCATAGACAAAAAACAAAATGGAAGCGGCGGGGTGGTTACAGTTCCCCTTAATGTTTCTTAAGATAGGGACATAAATCCAGATGAGCATTAAGTCCTGGATTTTTATTTGACCATAAAGTAAGTACCCAAAAGTTCTCTCTAATTAGAACCAAATTGTCAAAATCTCCACCTCTAGGGTCATTACATACTTTATCTATAGCCATAAATTAAAAAGCATGAGTACCATCTATTGATGTTTCCATAATGTGAAGTGCAGTAGCATAGTTGTTGTCCTTCCTTTGTATAGCTCTTATATGCTCACCCACTCTCATTTTAAAACTTTGCATGGTCTTTCCAATGTAGAATGCATTACAACTGCATATCGCTAAATATGGCGTTATAACTCCTTCACTGCTGCATGTAATGCATTGCCTCACAGAGTATTTTTTCTCTGTGTTGTAACTACCAAATTCATTACCTTGAATTACATAGTCACAGTAAATGCATTTCCTACATTTCATACAGCCTTGTGGCTGTTTTAACCATGTACTTTTCTTTTCATCTTTAAAATGGCTATGTATTAATAAATCCTTTAAAGTAAGTGTCCTCTTGTAACACATTCAAGGTGGGTGTTGCACTATCTCTTTAAGACCAGGATCTGCCCCAAGACATACCAATGTCTATATAATATAATTTCTAGTTCTTTAGATTGTGTGGTATATCCTGTAACAAAATTAAATTTTGTGTTTATTTGTCATTCTAGTACCCTATCAATTAATAAGTTCTCTCTCTCTGTACTCAGTGCTCTGGTATAAGCTATCTCAGTATTTTTTGTTGCATAGCCTCTAGTTGTCAGTCTATTTTTTTAGAACATCTGCTCCATGTTCAAACTAGCTACTGTGGAGCAATTTTGTTTTGTCCTCAAAAACTGACCCAAAGGAATATTCACTGCTACGTGTGTGTGTGTGTGTGGGGGGGGGGGTGAGAGCGACTAGCCAATAAAATTGTATTACCATCTATTTCTTTTTGATAAATATCTTTTGCTATTGTGCCATCTAAATTCTTAATAAGTTTCAAGTCCAAATATTCTATTTCTATTTCACTAGCTCTGAAAGTAAATCTTAAGTTGGGATTTGTCAGGTGCAAAAATTCTATAAACTTCTCTAAGCATGTTACATCTCCCTTCCAAGAAAGTAGCACATCATCAATATAACACTTCAATAATAGTACATTCTCATGAAATCCCTTTACTATTTCAGAGAAAATAAATTCCTTCTCCCACTTCCCAACATAAAGATTCGCTACCGAGGGCATACACATTGCCCCCATTGCTATTACTTTGACCTGTTGAAATAACTCATTGTTAAATGTGAACGCATTGTATTTCAAAGCACATTCTAACAATTTAACAATAAGTCCTGTTGGTGGTGGGGCATCCCCCACTATTTTATTCAAAAAATAGGCTACAACATCTAACGTCCCTTCATGAGGGACATTAGTGTAGAGATACTCCGTGTCCAAAGTCACTAAAAGAACCCTTTCCTCAAGTTTCCAATCCTTCACAATATTGAGCACTTCTTTTGTATCTTTCACAAACGATGGCAATTTTTGAACTAAAGGTTTCAAAAAGGAGTCACACAATTGCAATAATGGTTCCATTAAGGATCCAATGCCACTTACTATTGGCCTTCCAGGAGGGTCAATAAGTGTTTTATGTACTTTTGGTAAAATGTAGAAAGTGGCTCGGGTGGGATTCGAAACCTTAAGGAACTCTTTTGTTGATTTATCAATTATGTTCTGTTCAAAGGCCGAATCCACAATGCCATCAATACTATATTTAAATTCACTTATGTTATCTTCCCTTATTTTCTTATAAAAGGTGTTGTTGATAAGTTGTCTATACACTTCTTTTAAATAAGTTGTTTTTTCCAATAGTACCACAGCTCCCCCTTTTTCTGCTTGCTTAATAATTAGGTTAGAGTCCTGTTGCAGAGTAGCTACTGCATTCCATTCTTCTTTACTTAGGTTGTTAAAGAAACAGGAATGCGGGGTCTCAAAGAAATGTTCAATTTCTGTGTCAACCAACTCTTTGAAAACATTTACTGCTGAGCAAGCAGGAGGGCAGAATGTGGAGGGATTTCTGAAATTATTTTCTTTAACTCTTTCATTATTCGGTTCCACTTTTAATTTACTGAAAAATGCTTTTAGATTCAACTTACAACTGCTTAAATTTAAATCAATCAATGTCTGTACCCTGTCGAATGTTTTCGTTGGTGAGAAACTCAGTCCTTTCATCAACAGTTTTAATTCGCTCTCCAGCAGTTCATGTTTTGATAAATTAACAATCTGTGTAGGAGTCTCAAAGTTGTCAGTTCTTACCTCCTCTGCTGACCCTTCATTCGAAAGTTCTTCCTGTATTGAAATCTCCCTCTGTTGTATCTCATTTTGGAGCCATCTCTGGATACCCAACTTCCTTCTTCTTCTTCCTCTTCTCGTTCTGCGTCAAAATCTCGCACTCTTATTTGTAATCTCGGACTCCTGTGAGGTACTTGCAGACTGTGTTTGGATACATTGTAGCTGGTGCATCCTATTGGTTGCTGTGGATCCATACTGCAAGCTTCTTTCTGAAAATAATATTCTTAAGTCCTTCGCCATCTGAATCACTATTGTCTTTACTGTACTCAAAAGAAACATTTTTATTGTTTTTTAAAATGCTTTTTATTTCTTTCTGCTTCCAATAAAAAATATGTCCTCTTTTAAAATCCCCTTTGTCTCGCAGGAATTTGGTATGTTTCACTTTCTGCAATTCCAAATCTAGCTTCATAATCAAATCTTTCAATTTTTTGTTTAATTTATCAAACTCTAAATGTTCTCTGTATTTCAAAACTTCCACCTCCTGTTTCTTAATCTCTTCCCGAATTTCATTCTCTTTTTCTTTACTGTATTTAATAATCAAAGCCATCAACTTAGCACTCACTTCCAATAGAATAGTCTCCCACTCCTTCATAAAAACATCATTTTCTGTTACGCAGGCCAGATTCTTAACAAGGTGAAGACCTCTAGGTACCCTGTTGACCTGCAAATACGCTTCCAAATTTGTACTGTTCCAAAACAATTGTCTTACTTGATGCGTTAGTTTCTCTAAATGTCTAAAGGCCCCCAACAGGGTTTGTGCCTCAGGTGCTAAATTCTCTGAAGTTTCATCTTCATTTAAAAAGAGGATTAACTGTAGTCACTGTCTGTAAAAGAATGTAATCATATGCCAAAGGATTCTCCTGCTGGTCATTTTTACTGTTAGCACTTATACTCGTGCTTGCCATATTTAAATTAGGAGAATTGCCATATGACATCTTTAACACTACACAGGTGGATTAATCACACAGGTTTCTAGGAAAATGCTTTAAAAATAGCAGGTGTATACCCACTAGGTTTTACATGGGAAGGTATTAAAACCAATTTCCTTTCTCTCTCAAGTAAAAGTTTCCTTACCCGTAACCCGTGCATATCACTCAAAACAGTAGAGATTTCCCAAATAAGTGCACACTGGGAAGTGGTGCAGTAGAAACTAGTAGAAATGAATCCACAAAAGTTTCCAGCACACACCAACCTAAAACTGGGATGTCAAAAAATGCTATAGAAGAATAATGGCTTCAATCCATTTTTTTATTAATTTCACAAAGCTTCCAAGCTCCAAACCAGCCTGACATGTTTCAGATCTCACATCCTTTTTCAAAGACTATTAAGTATCAACCACCACACACTCCTTATATACACATCAAATTAAACATGTGACTATACACCTGAAAAACATTAAATATCCATTAAGCTAAAACATAATCTTAAAAATCTATCTCCTAAAGTGGAGAGTTCATTTTATTATTTAAACATTTAAAAAGGAAATACATTCCTTAAAAAGAGACCAGTGCAAACACCATATGAAGTAATAATAAAAAGAAATAGGAAAGGAGGGGGGAGGGGGAGGGAAAGGGGAGGAAAGCAGGCTAATAAGGGGTGAGGGATGTAAGGAGATGAGAGGTTTTATTTGGGGAAAGAAAAGGAGGAAAAAAAGAAGAAGAAATAACAGAACAATTTAATTTAATTTGTACCATAATTCCATAGACAAAAAACAAAATGGAAGAGGTGGTGTGTGTGTGTAGGGGTGGGTTACAGTTCACCTTAATGTTTCTTAAGATAGGGAAATAAATCCAGATGAGCATTAAGTCCTGGTTTTTTATTTGATCGTAAAGTAAGTATCCAAACTTTCTCTCTAATTAGAACCAAATAGTCCAAATCTCCACCTCTAGGGTCATTACATACTTTATCTATAGCCATAAATGTAAAAGCATGTGTACCATCCATTGATGTTTCCATAATGTGACGCTCAGTAGCATAGGTGTTGTCCTTCCTTTGTATAGCTCTTATATGCTCACTCACTCTCATTTTAAAACTTTGTATGGTCTTTAAAATATAGAATGCATTACAACTACATATTGTTAAATATATAATGCCTTCACTGCTGCATGTAATGCATTGCTTCACAGAGTATTTTTTCTCTGTGTTGCAACTACCAAATTCATTACCTTGAATCATATAGTCACAATAAATGCATTTCCTACATTTCATACAGCCTTGTGGTTGTTTTAACCATGTACTCTTCTTTTCTTCTTTAAAATGGCTATGTACTAATAACTCCCTTAAAGTAGGTGCCCTCTTGTAACACATTCGAGGTGTGTGTTGTGCTATCTCTTTAAGACCAAGATCTGCCCCGAGACATATCAATGTCTACATAATATAATTTCTAGTTCTTTAGATTGTGCAGTATATCCTGTAACAAAATTAAATGTTGTGTCTATTTCTCATTTGTGTACCCTATAAATTAATAAGTTCTCTCTCTCTCTGTACTCAGTACTCTGGTATAAACTCTCTCAATATTTTTTGTTGCATAGCCTCTAGCTGTCAGTCTATTCTTTAGAACATCTGCTCCATGTTCAAAACTAGCTACTGTGGAGCAAATTTGTTTTGTCCTTAAAAACTGATCCACAGGAATATTTGCTGCTACGTGGGAGGGGGAGGGGGGTGACAGCTACTGGCCAATAAAATTGTATTACCATCTATTTCTTTTTGATAAATATCCATGGTATTGTGCCATCTAAATTCTTAATAAGTTTCAAGTCCAAATATTCTATTTCCATTTCACTAACTCTGAAAGTAAATCTTAAGTTGGAATTTGTCAGGTGCAACAATTCTATAAACTTCTCTAAGCATGTTACATCTCCCTTCCAAAAAAGTACCACATCATCAATATAATGCTTCCATAATAGCACATTCTCATGAAATCCATTTACTATTTCAGAGAAAATAAATTCCTCCTCCCACTTCCCAACATAAAGATTCACTACCGAGGGCTCACACGTAGCTCCCATAGCTATTACTTTGACCTGCTGAAATAACTCATTGTTAAATGTGAACACACTGTATTTCAAAACACATTCTAACAATTTAACAGTAAGTCCTGTCAGTGGTGGGGTATCCCCCACTATTTTACTCAAAAAATAGGCTGCAGCATCTGATGCCTTTCATGAGGGACATTAGTGTAAAGAGACTCTATGTCCAAAGTCACTAAAAGAACCCATTCCTCAAGTTTCGGAGTAATTCTTTTGTATCTTTCACAAACTATTTTGATTTTTGTCTATGGAATTATAGTACAAATTAAATGAAATTGTTCTGTTATTTCTTCTTTTTCTTCCCTCCTTTTCTTTCCCCAAATAAAACCTCTCCTCTCCTTACCCCTCCCCCCTTATTAAACCCCTTTCCTCCTCTCTTTCCCTCCTCCCTCCCACCCTTTCCTATTTCTTTTTATTATTACTTCATATGGTGTTTGCACCGGTCTCTTTTTAAGGAATATATTTCCTTTTTAAATGTTTAAATAATAAAATTAACTCTCCACTTTAGGAGATAGATTTTTAAGATTATGTTTTAGCTTAATGGATATTTAATGTTTTTCAGGTGTATTGTTACATGTTTAATTTGATGTGTATATAAGGAGTGTGTGGTGGTTGATACTTAATAGTCTTTGAAAAGAATGTGAGATCTGAAACATGTCTGACTGGTTGGAAGCTTGGAAACTTTGTGAAATGAATAAATATATGGATTGAAGCCTTTATTCTTCTATTGCATTTTTTGGTGTCCCAGTTTTAGGTTGGCGTGTGCTGGAAACTTTTGTGGATTCACACCCCATAACATGCAGACAGAGGTGCCAGGGTGCAGCATTGGGTCCAGAACAATTTGGGCCCAGGAATATCCAGGGATGTACCTGATGTATGTAGCATGTGAGTGTCCAGAGGGACCAGTAGACACCTGCTAGACCATTACCATCATCTACAACCCATGTGTGAGCACATCTCCCACCATGTGCTGCCAACAACAGACATATTGTTCACCAAAGTATGGTGCCATGTACTAATAGTAGGGGCACTGATACTCCTGGGAGTTGCAGCACATGACAGTGGCACATTGTTTGGCAAGTGGCACATCACCAGTGGTACAACAATGACTAGCTATACAGACACAACTGTGTCTGGCAGGTCTCACCATGAGCTCCAATGGCAGAGACAGGTACCCTGCACTGCCACTACCCAACCTCTTCCCTGGTGGGGTGGTAACAGGATGGGATATGGTGTCACCTAGGTGCAGTGCCCAGTGACATAGGTTCAAGGATGGCCAAGAGACTGGTATGCCGCAGCACATGTGCACCATTGCACACACCATACTGTACCACTTGCCCGATGCCTACCGTATCATTGTCTAATGTGACAGTAGTTGTCCTCCAAATGGAATGGACTAGCCCCAGCCTGTTGTACTGCACTGGTGTGTGCTGCCCACTGTGTGGCAGCCCTTGGCACCTGGACTACAGGGTAAGGACTAGCCAGCTTGCCCAGTCAGGAGATGAGCAGGGGTGCAAGACATTGGTGTCTCCAGTGGGCTCCTCAATCCATCTGCGTATGACTATACTGGACTGATATGGTATACTGCCTGGACACGATGGCATACTAGCCATCTTGTAGCTGTGCACAGAGTGTGTGACCTGGCTTGTCTTCCTTCAAGTGACATACCCGGTTCCTGTACAGGGTCCCTGACATTGACAAGAACCCATCTGACACTGAGGTCCACTGGCTGTGGCCTACCCTTGCTGCAGAAATAGCTCCTTCATATGTGGCATGAGCTATATCCAGGTACGTGTGTGTCAGAGCTGTGTTCCCCAACCATGTCCTTGCTGTAGACCTGATCTCATAGTTGTTAGTGCAACCACTGTACTTCTGTGCTACCAGTGGGTATACACTGTGATGGCAGATTATGCTACAATACCATGGAGATGTCCTATATTCCACCTGGGGGATCAGCCTACATACACTACTACACAAAGAGACATATATAAAACTGTACATCATCCAAGGGATTGCACAGTATGTACAACAGTTGGAATGCCACATCAAGGACATGCACTGCTGAGGCATATACTCAATACTGTATCCTCACCCTATTGTAGTTGTGGTATGATGGGGGTTGCTTACTCATAACATATGAGGTGGGCATGGTTGTGCTTCCCATCCCACACCATAGTGAGGGACAGCACACAGGCTGTTAGACCAGCTCTGACTGGTCTAGCTCTGGTCAGCCATGCGACCATTGGGGGGAATTAGAGAATCCTAAATAAGTGGATGCTGCAGCCCCATCATGGTGCCAGCCCCATTCCACCATGGCACAGCCATGTATCTGCTGTGAGCACAGTGCATGCCTGGGTGGCACTGGCAGCCCCCCTACTGGTGCAGGCTGTGTTAGAAAATTGGGAATGGTGCAAAACATGGTACAGTGCATGCCCTGCTTCATATCTCTTTGACACAAGCACCTTGCATCATTCACTACACTATGGAAATCAGGCCCGGTGTCCTCACTAATGGCTTGCAGTTCACCTCCTTCCCACTACAGAAGCAGGTGAGGCAAGGCTTCCCCCTTTTCCCTACTTCTCTTTATGCTGGCTATCGAATCCTTAGCCATTGCAGTCTACCGACACGTCTCTTTCAAGGGGATCACCAGTGGGGGAGAGGAGTGTTGGGCACTGTTATATGTAAATGACCTACTCATCCTCAGAATGGACAGGTTACCCTGTATCCTCTTCTGGAGCTCCTAAACATCTTCACACGCATTTCTGGGCTGAAAGTGAACCAAGATAGAACTGAGATTCTTACACTGCACTCTCTCACCACTGGGGACCCATACATGGACAAAGGACTCAAATGGGTCTCACGAGGGATCACTTTCTAGGGAAATGTAATCAACTCAACGTCACCAAAATGGCACAACTGATCCTGGCACCAGTATTGGAATCTGCCCAGTGATATCTAACTAGGAGGAAATTATTGTCTGTCTCAGTGGCAGGTAAGATAGATGTATTTAAGATGATCTTGGTATGTTGGGTCATGCATATCTTATCTTATCTACACATGCACATTCATTTAATTTCATTTCATTTTTATTTCATACTGGAAAGGCATATGGGCAAGATGCCCATTTTCACAAGTGTCCTGTTATAACAAAATCATCTATGGATATATACAAAATTACACAGAGTACAGTTTTACAGAAATACACTTATTAAGTAGGTGGATATGTACACAATTACAGAAAATACAATTTTTACAGATGTACACTAGTTACATAAGTACAAGGCAGTAGCTTGTTAAATGTACAGAGAACATGTCAAGACAAACATTAGAACATTGTATATCTATGAACAACCCTGAGTAAGTAAGAACCTTGCTGTAGATATGTACAGAATAACAGAAACTGACAGAAAAGTGTTGAAGAGAAAGACAAGAAGAGATTAAAGAAAGAGGAGAGATTAAAGCAAGGGAGGTGAGTTAGACAGAGGGGATGAGGTGAAAGACAGAAAGAGGAGATATTAAAGTAAGGGAAGTGAGTTAAACAGAGAGTGGAGGGGAGAGGAGTGGTAGGTTACATAACCTGGAAAGAAGTAGCTAGAAACAATTGCAAGGGGGTTTGTTGAGTAAGTGCTTTTTCAGATTAACCTTAAAGGAATCAAAGAAGGGGCCAATCACAAGGTTTGGCGATATGGTGTTGAAATGCTTGGGACCCTTGAAAGAGAGTAATCTCTGTCTCAAATTGGTGTTGGAAAATGGGACCCTAAAGAGGAAGGAGGAAGTTCTCCTGGTGGGATGATTGGGATCAGATCTTATGAAGAGACAAGAGACATAAGAGACACTGGGGGGGAATTTGCTGAGAATTTTGTACATGAACATATGTTTCTTCCAGGCAAATCTGTCTTCTAGCAAGAACTGTTTGATGAATTCATAGAGTACAGCTGTGGATGTGATGGGGAAACCCGGTAATGAATCTAATTATGTTATTATAGACCACTTTTAGCTTAGAGAAACTTGATAGAGTTTGGTGAGGGTGAAAAAATAAGGGATCCATAGTCAAGTAGAGGGAGGAGTAAGCTGGAGGCAAGCCAGGTTCTAGTCTCGGGGATGAGAATTTGACAGATCCTATAAAGGAGCCCAAGTCTTTGATGAATTTTGCTAATCAATTGGGCTATGTGTGGTCTGAAAGAGAGGTGCTCATCAAATGCTAGACTGAGGTATTTAAATTTATGGACGGACTCCATTGTGATGCCTTCATTGTCCAGAAGTGTGAAGTCGAAGTTTGAGGATTTCTGGGTTTCTGAGAAAGTCATACATTTTGGGTTTTTTTGTGGTGTTTAAAACCATTCCATGGGAGGTAAACCAAGTGTGGAGACTGTAGAAATCCTTCTGGAGTTTGGAGAGAAGGGCAGTAGGGTTACTGTCATTTTAGTATATGGCATTGTCGTCAGCGTAGAGGATGATTTTAGTATGTCAACATACTGAGGGGATATTGTTAATAAAAAGAGAAAATAGGAGAGGCTCCAAGATTGACCCCTGTGGGAACCCATATTTAATGAGGCAGTTAGGTGAGGATTGGCCTTCAATAACCATTTTGTGGTACCAAGGATGGAGGAAACTCCAAATCCAGTTTACTGTGTTTGTGGAGAAGTTTATTTGAGAGAGGGTTGCTAGGAGCAGGTTGTGGTCCATCAAGTCAAAGACCTTGGTCAAGTCCACAAAAATGGAGCCAATGTATAGTCCATCATCCATGGCCTTAAAAATGTAATTGGTGAACCTCACAAAGGCAGTTCCGGTATTGTGTTTGGCTCTAAAATCATGTTGAGCCACCATGAGGATGTCATATTTGTTTAAGTGCTCAGTGATTTGAGACTGGAATATTTTCTCCATGATTTTGGAGAGGGGAGAGTAGAAGGAAGATGGGTCTATACAATAGTTACTGATTTCCTGTTTGAAGCCTCCTTTATGCATTGGCCTAAAGGAGACAATTTTCCATGCCACCAAAAAGGTGTCAGTACAGAGTGCAAAATTATAGATTTTGGTGAAGGGGATAGCAATGATGTTGACAACTAGTTTGAGGATATGGTAGTTGAGGGCATCCTGGCCAGTGCTGGGATTTGGGTTATTCTTCTTAATAAGTTTGACTGTGTCAGCAAGGGAGAGTGCTTGAAATAGAAGGTGGGGCTGCAGTTAATGGTGGGGGTGGGAGGGTGGGCTGAATGGGCTGGGGGAGAGGACTTGTATCTGTCAAGATCCTTGAAAAGGAGTTAAACATGGTAGCCATGCATTTTAGGTCATTTGATTATTTCCCATCTGTAAGGAGGGCCTGGTTCCAGGAAATGGATACACTCATTGAGGATTTCCTCAAGGAGAAACAACTGTGCTACAGTTGGGCAAAATTGTGCAGCCACTGGACCAGGGTAGAACAGGGCTCCCATGGTTTCTTGTTATTCTTTGCCATGGAGCAAACCTTAAAGTGGTTTATAGCAATCACTCACAAATCCGCTCTGTGGTTACATATGGAAAGGGACCTTGGTGGATCCTCCTCAGCAACAATCCTACTATACAATCAATTGCCTCAGTCCCTCAGAGAGAAGCCCATTATCCTTTGCTTCAAAAAGGCATGGGGAAACTCTGCAAGTTTATGAAATTCTCCTCAGCACCTCCAAACCTAGAACTGTTATTGGCCAATGACAACCTATGCATTGGTCACTCTCCACCTAGGTGGCACTCAAAGGCTCAAAAGAACATCCTGTTGGTATGCAACTTCCTCACACTCGAGGGGGGTCTTGTGGAAGTTTTTAACATCATGCAGATTTGAGTCACAAAAACAGGACTCTTGGAGATATTTACAGATCAGGAGAATGATCTCCTCCAGTACGGTCACACCTTTCTGTAGCAGTGGGCATTACTGTGGAAATGGTGACTGCAGGTACCAGACTCTACAGAGGGAGGGCAAATTATGTATACTGCTCTCTTCTGCACACCATTACTGATCAATCCTTCCCATCCAAAACTGCCTGGGAGATGGAACTAGGCATCCAGATAAATAATGAGGTTTGGGCATAAGTGCACACAGAGCACACATGGCCTGCAGAGATGCAGACACTGTCTAACTGAGAATAAATTCCTTCTCAGGTGGTACTGTATACTAGCCAGACCCATTCAGCTTGTTATCCTGGCTGAAGACCACTATTGTAGATGTCACTTCCTAGGTGCAAACCCGAATCATGTACTATGGGATTGCCCCCACCTTGTGGCTTTCTGGGAGGGAATATGGCATTCATACAGGAAGGTCATAGGGGATAGCATCATATTGGATGGCTCTCTCCACCTGGTGGGTATTCCCACACCCCCATTCCCTAAGCACTCACCCACTCTCAAATGGGTGCTGCTGTCAGCATAGTAGCTAAATGTTTGATTCTCTGCCAATGGATGATCTGAATATCCCAATGACAGCAGAATGGCTTCTGGTGCTAGGACAGCTTGTAACTCTCAAAAAAAATGTCTTACAGGAGTGCTGACACACTCCATAAGTCCACAACATATAAGAGGAATACTTGGCATCCGAACTCTGTCAGCGCTGCAAAATCTCACCGCTCTGGCAGGGTGATGGGGCATAACTCTCTGCTCTCCCTTCTTTGCTATCTCTCAGAAGGCAACTGCATTCAGATTATCAGGCAACTGACTAAGGCATCCCCTCCCTTGCTGCACTATGGGGAAATACTGACATAGGTGCTGAGTTTGTACCATTTTTGGTGGGGCCCAAGGGTGAGGGGGCAAAGCCCCCGAGGGGTCAATGGGAGTGTTGAAAAACAAGTTTGCACACCAGTTCCAAGCCCACCATGAAAAAAATTAAATATCTTGGCACTAGTGCTGTGCAGAATTTTCAGATTCTGGCGGAATGAAATTTCACAGAATTTTTAAAATTCTATAGGAATTCTGCCGAATTTCACCAGAAACAGAATGGTGGAATTCCACAGCAGAAAATGGTTGTGGAATGATTTTCCATGGAAAAAATTCTGTTCCCCACAATATTATTCCACGGGTCTCAATATTTTCTGTGGAAATGGTTGCAGAATGATTTTCTGTGGAAAAATGCTGTTCCACAGAACATTATTCCATGGATTATAGCAGGCAGAATTTCACAGAAGAACCAGAGAAATTCTGGTGGAAAATCCACTGGCAGAATGATTATTGTACACTAATTTCGACATCAGAATTCTGCTTTCTGCACAGCACTACTTGGCACTGTATTGTGCTGTTTTCCATTAGAAATATGTGGAAGAACCATCCTAATACATCTACAGTATGAATCTAGCCATGTACATTCAACAATTAACACCAGGGTAAGAGATTATTTAAAAGGGCGAGTGGCTGCTATCTTTAATGACATTAGTCATTAATTACAAAATATGCTGTAAAACTGTTTTAACAATATCTGAGAAAACAAAAAATATAGTGACCATGAATCTTAGGTTATGAGAAGTACAATTTTGCTAAACAAAATATGGTGAATTTTTTCTCCAACTAACAAATACTGCTGCTTTAGACACTCCATGTCTCACACTTGATACTCCTCATCTTTCTTTTTATTTTTCTGTAGTGCTCAACACTGTCAATGGGAAGTCATAACAACTGGATTTAGTGCACCCCTTCCAGGGGAATAGCACAACCCAAGCTTTAGAATGTTGGGCATATGAGTATTCCATGCAGCAGCAAGTCCCCAGTTCAGCTGTGCCATTTGAATGAGACAGAGCTACTTTAGTTCTCTCAAGACTTTTAAGAGTTCTGTTGGGGCTGCAATTCTGCATTGCAGGTTGGGGCTGCCTGGTTTCAGGGAGCAACCCTAAATTAAAATTGTGTTTGTAAAGCTGCAGTTTTCCAACTGACTTACCTGCTTCACCCATTTCCGTTCACGGACTGGGAGCCACATATGCCTTCTAGGGTGTTTTAATGGTCTCTGTTTAAAAAAAAAGGTGGCACAGGTAGGTACTTTCTGTTTTTATTTCTGGGGCAGGGAGGTCTCCTGGGGGGTTCCCTCAGTTTTTGCATTGGTTCCCTTCCCCTCCCCCCAAGTTGTCAGGTTGTGTTGATGCTGTTTAAAAAAAATCAGTGCTTGTTTTTATCTTGTATTGTGTTGCTGTAGTTGTTTCTAGAGGGCTTGGAGTGCTTTCCTTCTCCTTAGCCCTCTTAATGTTCAAGCTGCCACAATCAAGCTGTTTTCGCTGGTTGGGAGTATGCTTCTTCTTCAGTTGCACTTATTTCTCGTGTGCCAGTGAGGGCACACAAAGTGCGTATAATACTTGACTCACCTGTATGAGAGTGCATGCAAGTTGCATATTGATCACACACGTGCGCTTTTTGTACACACTATTTCTTACATAGCTCATATAAAATTTGATGCAATTGCATGACAGTGCACGCAAGTTGCGTGGTGAACTCATGCAAGTGCACATTTGGTGCACGCACCTATTTCTTTATACTATGCAGTTGCTTTCCCATGAACACAAGTTCACTTGCATGTGTGTTTAGTGTGCCAGCATCACAAAGGCTCTCTCAGCACAAGCAAGGTATTAATTTCTCTAGTTCTGTCACTGAACTATAAACAATAATAATTATAAAAAGGACTGTCATATTGGCACCATGACTTATCAGAGATCATTAATTAGGAAAAGGTGTAAGACCTGCAAAAGGTGATGAGGCCCTCCCCCATGGGTTCCTGTTACCCTTACGTTTTACCCAGCACAATTTTCTCTAACAGGTCCCCCAGTCAGTCCTCTGAACTGGGAAGGGGGCACCTGGATCTTCAGTTGGCCGTGGCAAGCAGAATTGTGAAAATTATCACTTTTGTTACTCCTTGGCAAGCTTTGGAGCCCCGATATCCCACAGGGCATTCCAGCAGTTACACCCGACCCAAAACAGGGCCCCTCAGGTCAAGGGGGAGCCCACACAGGCATGTCCAGGTGTATAGCAGCTGAGGCTGCAGAGACAGATGTGTTGGCAGATCCCAACCCTGACTACTTGAAAGTCAGGATGAGAATTTCAGGGACCTTGGGGGAAGCTCCTGACCTTTATAATATAAAAATAAAAAAGAGTTGCTCTATGAAGAAGACGGCATCCCCTCTGAGGAGGAGGAACAGGAAAGGGAGTGTACAGAACCCAGTGAAGGATCTGATTCCTCCCCTGGTTGACAAACAGTCCTTGTCTTTTTGATAGCTGTGGCTTGCAGTTCCTTACAGCTCAAGGAGGCTCAGTATAGGGAGACAGTACATGTCTCCGAGTTTTATTTATTGAGCAAAAATTAGCCAGTGTCAAGTCAGAAAAAGTATTTTGCAGACCAAAAGACTCAGCTTTTATCCTTTTAGAGGAAAGATTTTGTAGCTAGAAGGTCCACTGCTGGCAGACAAGGCTCTTTACAATTTGATCAAGCACCGATATTCCTAACAGGACTTCTGACTTTTAAAGATTCACACAACAAACAAGTGGATGTCACATGCAGGAGGGCTTTGACTCTAATGGCACAACCTACACATTTTCTAAGTCTCCTATGTAGTTGCCAGGGCCTTTAACTTGTAGGTCACTGCTCTGGGTGGCTTTGTTCCTCACTAATTCAGAAGGAGCAAGCATGTTGTAGTTAGGTGCCATGGTCTCCACTTCTAGGTGATTTTACAATGGAGAATTTGTGCATGTTGGGTTGTTCAGTCTATCATTTTGTGCTGGCCATACAGGTCATATGGCTTGGACATTGGGCCATTGTCAAGCTTCAAAATATAAGCTGCTTACCCTTCCTTCAAGAAGATCTGTTGCTCAGTTTTAGCCTACATGCTATTTTAAAGACTTCAGGAAAAGAAAGGCATCTTCTTTATCAAAGCAACAGTATCCGAGAGGGGCCCTGGTCAGACACCATGCAACAGAGCCAACCCAAAGCCTGGTATCTCACAGCAAGGGTATGTGGGACGATCCTTGCCCTTTTTCCCTGGATGGAAGTCCACAGGAGTTCTTCCCAGGATGGGCCCAAACAATGTCGGATGCTGGGGATTTGGGAAATTCTAGTCCTGAACTAGGCAATTGAATTTCTACGATTCTCTCAAGGGGATGTATTTTGTTGTTCCTGATCTCCAAGGATGATGCAAGCACTCAGATGGCATCAGAGACCCTGACTCACTTCATTCAAATTGGGGCAATAGTGTATTTCTTCGCCAAGCAAACACGTCCAGGGTCCTTTCTCAAGCTAACTTGTAGTTTTTTGAAAAGTTGGGTGGTTTCAGACTCATTTTGCATCTGGAGCATCTCAACAAGTTTGTATGCCACACAATGTTCAGGCAGAGTTCTGCAGTCAGTCACCCAAGCTGTTCAGCTATGGGATTTCTGAGCTTCAGTAGATCTGATGGGTGCCTACCATCATATGGGTAGGGGAGTTGAACATCCCATCCTTCAGCCTCACCAGAAGTATATCAGGTTCTCGATATTGGGATGGCATCCCAGTACAAGGCACTTCACTTTGGCCTCACTACTGCCTCCAGGGTTGCCTCCATGGGGCAGAACTCTGGGGAAGCTAGAGTAGCATGGCTTGGTGGTGATCTCAGAGGAGAGCTCTTTCAAACCATCTCAGACCTTGGATTGCCTGGACGTGGTCTTCAACATGAAACTTGGGAAGGTCTTCCTCTCACCTTCCAGACAAGATACTCTATTGATGGAAGTCCATTGACTCAGGGCTTAGTCATCAGCCTCAGCTGTTCAGCTTTGTACTGAAGCTGTGCCTTGTGGTGGTAGTGATAGATCTAGTCCTGCAGGCTCACCCTTAAATGGGATGGCTGTCAGCCTGGGATCCCATGACAGAAGATTATCAAGCCAGAATCTCCCTCTCCCCTCAGCCACAACAACCCCTAAATTAGTGGGTGAGAGTGTAGTGCTTCCTTTGAAACCCCTTACAGTACTGTTTCTGCAACTGATGCCAGTCTACACAGGTTCGAGCAGTCCTGAACCATCTTCTCACTCAGGGAACTTGGTCATTTCAGGAAAAGTGTCTCCACATAAATGTTCAGGAAATTAGGGCAGTTCATCTAGCTCTCATTTGATTCAGTCTGCTACAGATAAAAAAAAGTTAGACAACGTCACCACAGTGATGTACTCAAATGATAAAGGTGACAGAAAGAGCACGGAGGTAATAGAAGAAGCCTCTGATCTTCACAGTTGGCCAAAGGAAAGTCTTTTTCCTGTCATTGGTACACTTGGCAGAGGAACTGATCATTCAAGCAGTCTGTAAGTTGCAAACATGTTTTCACCGGGGAGTGAAGGTTGAATAGTAGGTGTTCAAGCTTCAATGCAACAGTTTAGTCTGCCTCAGGTTAGTCCGTTTGCCTACAGCCACAATGCTCAGACTCCCAAATTTTCTGCCATTTTCAGTATCATCAAGTGGAAGCAGTGCTCACTCTGCATTAGGAATGGATCATCACAGAGCATATGCTTTTCCTCCACTGCCCTTTTCTCTCTAAGGTCATCCAAAATAAGACACATGAGGGAGCCTTTTTTAGTGGCTCCAGAGTGGTCAAGAACACTGTGGCCTTGGTCTTACTGAACCTAGCTCAGCCAGCATATTTTTGCTTTTCAAAGCAAGGAGACCTTGGGCTTGATTTTAGAAAGGGTTGTGGTGGCACAGAGGACTTTCAGCAGTGTGTTTGACACAAGCTGCAACTTGCGCCAAACATTGTGGCAAAATGGGATGTTGAAAGAATTATGCTGCAAACGACCACTGCAAGTACAGAACCTGGGATGTAGGGAGTTAGACCAGGTACTCCCTGTCACAAACTCACTCAGTGGGTTATCCCTCTACTCCCAAAGTGTCAACCTCCTAGTGCAGTCTTGTGAACAGTTAACAGAAACATGGTAACCCTCCTGTCTGTTTTGTGGGTTCGAATCAACCTTTGGTCCTCAATCTTAGAGGGATTCAAACTGTGAACCTCTTGTTAGCATACCCAATGTACAGGCTCAGATAATTCTGCTCTTCGGGGGGGGGGCAGATATCTTTTGCCTATGGCCACCTAACCAAGCGTACAAAATTTACCCTTAAAACTCTATTAAAGACCTCAGAATAAATTCTTACCTTTACTCAGTTTGGTAAAACCAGTAAGCTTTGTGCAGTGTCAGCTTTAACCATGTATGCTTCCCTTGTCAAGAAAAAGAAATTCAAAGGCACACCAAGTAGTCTCTAAAGTACAGGTTAACTTCAGAATAGAAAAAAAAAGGAAAATGTAAATACAGAACCATATATCACAAAACATACAAATCACTTAAACAAAACAGGTTTAAAAGTGCAGACAAAATCTCCTACCACAGTACTCTTAGAACTGTCTTTTTTAAGGTATTCTTATCTCACAGTGCTGTAGATGATTCTTTTTCAGAGTCCAAAC
Organism: Neoceratodus forsteri; assembly: GCA_016271365.2. NCBI lineage: Eukaryota > Metazoa > Chordata > Ceratodontiformes > Ceratodontidae > Neoceratodus > Neoceratodus forsteri. Next base: position 88,467,985 of record CM057453.1, read on the forward strand.
ATTTGTGCCCCAAAATGGAAAATAGAATACTGTTTAAAAACTGACTTTGCCAACCTCTTTGTGTGAGGTCACCTAGCTCCTCCCTGTCAGAATATAAAAAATATATATCTATGCAAAACAGGATCTCTTATCAAAGTATTAATTCTGTGACCTCAGCAAAACTCATTTTCTCATATGACCCTTTGATGTAGAGTGTCTTCCTGTTCTTCACAGACATCAAAGAAACATTTATGACTTCGCACCAGTGTGACATAACCTGTATTCATCTTTGAAACATCATAAAATGGATATTTTCTATCCTGTCAGCTGGTAAGTTATAATAAAGCTAGATAAACAGGAGATTCTAAATTTTAAGTCTCTTCTAGCCTGTAATTATCTCTTGGCCTTCCAGGTAACACCTTGTATCTAAAATCTGGGAGGGGGGTTGTCATTCCACAGACTGTCAGCATCTCTCATGAGAGGCATTCAATAACACATTTCTATATTACAAAATCATAGATTAATCAGAACCAGCTGTCCAAGTGTTACAATTCCTCCCCACCTAGACCGAATTTGGGGGCTCTATCCCCTGCATTGGATGAGCTTCCCAAATCAGTTCACTCCTCGTACGCAAGAGACAGCCCATCGGAGTTCTGATTTTTGGCTTCAGCCCTATGTAGAATTGTCATATCATACCCTTGCAAAGCAAGACTCCATCTTAGCAATCTACCATTGTTTTTCCCTATCTGTGTCAGCCAAACCAGGGGGTTGTGGTCAGTCTGCACCACAAAATGCTGCCCATATAAGTATGGCTCCAACTTCTTTAGGGCCCATACTATGGCAAGACATTTTTTTTTCCACAGTAGAGTATGCATGCTCCCTGGGAAGTAACTTTTTACTCAGGTAGGCTATTGGGTGATCTCTCCCTTGGCTGGATGTCTGACTCAGTACTGCTCCAATACCCACATCAGAGGCATCAGTCTGAACTATAAAGGGCTTGCTATAGTCAGGACTTGTCAAAACAGGAACACTGCACAGTGCCTCCTTTAGTTTGGAAAAGGCTTCCTTATAGGCTGGGGCCCAGGTAATTTTCTTTGGCATCCTTTTCTTTATCAGGTCAGATAGGCGAGCAGCCAGGGCACTGTAATTGGGTACAAATTTCCTGTAGTACCTTGCTGTCCCTAGAAAACTCCTGTCCTGATTCTGTGTTTCTGGTCTGGGCCACACCTGGATTACCACTATGTTTATTTGGTTAGGATGGAGCTGTCCCCGGCCAACCACATGCCCGAGGTATGTCACTTCTCCCACGGACATCTGGCACTTCTGTGCTTTGACAGTGAGCCTGGCCCTCTGTATCCTACCCAGCACTTCCCTAAGGTGGGATAGATATTCCTCCCAACTGACACTAAAGATGGCAATGTCATCCAGGTATGCCACGGCGTACACTCCTCACCACCATTTAACACCTGGTTCACCAACCTTTGGAAAGTGGCCGGGGTGTTTTTCTTTCCGAAAGGCATTACTTTAAATTCAAATAAGCCTATCGTAGTGATGAAGGTCGACCTCTCCCTAACTCTGTCTGTTAATGCTACCTACCAATACCCCTTGGTCAGGTCAATGGTTGTAAGGTAGGTCGTCCCTCCCAACTTGTCCAGCAGTTCATCCATCTGGGGCATTGGGTGGGTGTCTGACTTCGTGACTGTATTCAGTCCATGATAGTCTACACAGAAATGAGTAGAGCCATCTGGCTTAGGCACAAGGACTACGGGTGAGGCCCAGGGGCTGAGGGATCTCTGGATTACCCATAAATCCAGCATCTCCTCCACTTCCCTCCCTAATGTCCTTCTGGACACCATCTGACACCCAATATGCTGTCCACCATATGTGTCTGTGTCCCTGTCTCCACATCGTGCATCGCTAAGGGGGTTAGTCCAGGCTTGGTGCTAAACAATGGGCAAAGTCTGCTAAAATCTCTCTTACTTCCTGGATCTTGTCCGGGGCCAACTGGGGAGACAATTTTACTGCCTCCACAGAGGACTCCCACTTACATTCTTCCAGCAAGTCCAGAAGGGGGTCTCCTTCATCCGTCCCCTCCCCAGAACTACACACTGCAAACACCATGTCAGCCCAATTTGCATATGGCTTCATCATGTTGACATAGTACATCCTTTCTGTCTGTCTTCAGTCAGGTAACTCCACAATATAGTTCACGTAATTTACCTTCCTAACCACTTTGTAAGGTCCTGCCTACTCAGCCTGCAGCTTGTCTTTCTGGACCAGAATAAGGACCATGACTTCCTGACCCACCATGTATGGTGAGGTCTGGCTCTTCGGTCATACCACACTTTTTGTTTCTGTTGGGCAGCTGCCAGGTTGCTCTGGGCTGTCCCCATAAGCTCCTTCAGCCTTTCCCTAAACCTAAGGGTGTAATTCACAATGGGAGTTCCCTGGGTGGCATGCTTGCCTTCCCAGTCCTCCAGGATCAAGTCTAGGGGCCCACGTACCCGGCATCCATATAAGAGTTCAAAGGGGGAAAATCCTGTCGACTCTTGGGGTACCTCCCTGTATGCAAACAACAGGTGGGGAAGGTATTTCTCCCAGTCCTTCCCATGCTGTTCAGCAAACATGTGGAGCATTGACTTCAGGGTACCATTGAATCTTTCCACAAGCCCATTGGCTTGTGGGTGTTACGGTGTTGTGCATCTCTGCACCACCCCACACTTCTTCCATAAACATTTCATCAGGTCTGACATGAATGAACCCCCTCAATCGGTGATAACCTCCTGCAGAAACCCAACACGGGAGAAAATCCAAAGTAAAGCATCTGCCACTTTGTCTGTCCTCACTGAGGATAGGGTGACTGCCTCTGGGTACTGGGTGCATAATCCACCACAGTCAGGAATGAATCTCTTCCCTGAGGAGCTGGAGGTATTTAAAGGCCCCACAATATCCATTCCCACCCTCTGGAATGGCTCCTTCACTATGGGCAATGGAATCAGGGCAGTTTGGGTTTTCTTGCCCACCTTTCCTATTTCTTGGCACCAATGACAAGACCTGCAATACTCCTTCACCTGCTGGGTGAAGTTAGGCCAGTAGTAATTCTGGGCCAAACACTGCCTAGTGCGCACAATTCCCAGATGATCACACAAGGGAATATCACATGCAATCTTGAGCAACTGCTCACAATACCCTTGGGGAATGACAAGCTGCCTGCCTAGCACCTCTTCCTCTGTCTGTACAGCCTAAGTATACATACGTCCATTTTCCCAATAAACCTTATGTCTGCCGTCACCTCCATGTGTGCCGTTGGAGTCTGCCAAAGCCCTCAGCTTCCCTAGACTAGGGTCACTTCACTGAGCAGCTGCAAATCCCTCGCACATTCCCAAGGCATGGGACAGGTCTCCTTCAGTCCCTAAACTAGGGTCCCTATCACTAGCACCAGGGCACTCAGGATCACTGTCAATCCCAACCCTCTGACAGTGGGTCAATCCTCCTTCTTTGGAGTAATCCTCTGTAGCTGTGTGGTTACTTGCTACTAGGGAAATTTCTAAACCCTTTTCTTTAGTCTCCATATCAGGAGACACAGGCTGGAGAACCAGCTTGTCAGTGAATTCCACAAGGGCTTCTGTGTGGTTCTGGGAACTACAATTTTCCCTTGCTGCTTGGCTATGGGTAACTGTACATATCATCCCCTGTTTGAGATTGTTGCCCAGGATCACATTCACTGCTAATGTTTGGGCTACTGATGCCTGTTGCACAGTTCCCCATGTTTCACCCCAGTCTAGGAGAACACTAGCCAGTGGCAATGTTTTCTCTTCACCAGTAAAGTCCTGTACAGTGACATATTTATTAGGTATAAGCTGACCAGGCTCTACTAGATCCCCTTTTACCGATGTCAGGGATGCCCCGTGTCCCTTAACCCTTGCATCTGTACACCATTCACCATGACTGGGTGCATGTGTTCCCTCATGTTCACAGGCATGCTTCCAGGGACACACAAACAACCCACTTCTGTTCTAGTACCATTCTACGTATTATTGCTCATTCTTTTGGGACACTGTCTGTCAATATGCCCAGTTTCTTTACATAACAAACATTCACTTCTCTTTTCAGAAAAATCTTTTCTCTGAAACCTGGGGCTAACTGGTTTCGGTGGAGGCAGTGAGGGTTTTAGCTGCCCTGAAGGTGCACTTTTCCCTTTCTGCACTGCCACTCCCGTCCCATTCACTTTCAGAGCAGGTCTGCTCTTGGCATAGTGGTCCAAGAGTTCAGAAGCCTCTTACACCGTTTTGGGATCTCGGTCCTCCAGCCAGGTTTTTAGCTCTGCTGGGCATGCCCAATACAACTGTTCTAACAAAATCACATTTTTAATTTTATCCTGCATTTTGATTGGCTGGCTGGCACCTTTCCAGTGTTGTAAATCCTCCAGAGTACCCACTGGAAAAGGTGTCAGCCACCACTCAGCTGCATCAGGAACTCCCTGGCAAATCCCTCCGTTTCTCACAAACACACCACTGCCAAACACACAGATGACAGCAAGATTACCTTGTCCTTACCCCACATCCGATAGTCTGTCACTAGCCTAAAATGTTCAGAAAAACTGCTGCACCATTCGGAAAAAATGAAGCACCAGAAAGAAAAAAAGAAAGAAAATACTGTTCATTCTCTCCAAAGCAAGAAGAAATTTACTAGATACTAATTTTCTTTTTGGTGAGCTCCAACATTGTCAATGGGGCCCACCCAGGATCCTTGCTCCTCCAGGAGAATATTATCTGGTATGCCAGTGGGGGATGTCCTTTAATCAAAACCCCTATTTTGACTTCCTGGTCATCCCTCTATTTATACCGCAGCACTGACATATATATATATATATATATATATATATATATATATTCAATGCAGAAAAGTTCATTAATGCATTAGCTAGGGTTGCTAGCACAGTGACAAAAGCATGGAAATGTGATGTTAGGATTACCCCCACCTCCTCACCTCCACCCCCTCAACCTCCACACACCAGCAGGCATCATGGTGATGGGAGTCATCAGGCTCAACTCTCACCCCATTCCATGTGTAAGCAAGCTGACATGCTACAGTATAGGAGAATGGGGTGAGAGATTGCCTGATGACCCCATGGCACACCCCAATGTCTGTTGTTGTGTGGAAGGTGAGGGTGTGAGGGTGAGGGGTTGGGGTAAACCTAACATCACATTTTCATGCTTTTGTCACTGTGCTATCAACCCTAACTGATGCATTAACAAAGTTTTTTGTAATGAATTTCCTTTCTTTTTGAGAAAGTGCAATGAAACTTGTATCTGGTATGTCTTAGTGGGAGCGCGGGCCCTCTGGATCCTGCACTCCCTTCACATTGCCCAGTTTTTTCACAATGGTATGCATATGAGGGAGCATGGGCCCTCTGGGCCCTCTGCTCCCACTTACACATAAGTACGGAGCCATGCAGCACTAATTGAAACAATATGGTTGCAGCATGACATTAAAAGGGTCATTTGCAACAGTAAAATGTACTGGCGGCAGCTTTCGTGAGGCACATGTATTTTTTCCCCATTTATTATAATGGGAAAATTAAAATTTGAATAACTTTTGAATAGATTAATATTTTTCTACCGAATTTTAAAAAGGTACATCAGTGACCCAGACTGCATCTTCCCTGAAGATTTCAGATCAGCTGGACAAATCATGTGGGCTATAGCCACGAGCACAGAAACACGCAAAACCCCAGTTTTTGTGTGTTTTTTGGTGCTCTGCAATGCTCATCTGACTGTAATGCAACTTGCCAGATCCAGAGATCTATGGTGCCCCAGTGCACATGCAAAATTTCAGGCAACTTCATCATATGGTGGCAGTTATTCAAGTGCAAAATTTGGGGTTTAAGATAGAAGTGGCCGGGCAACCCTAGCTATAGATGCACTACCGTGCAACTATAATATATATATATATATATATATATTAGAGCCAAAAAAATCCATTTAATGCATTAGTTAGGGTTGTTCCACAGAGACAAAAGTGAGGAAATTCGGTGTTAGGGTTGAAAGCCCTTGACCCTCAGCCCACCCCAACCGCATCGGGTACGCTTTGGGGTCATCGGCACTAACTCTCACCCCATAACATGTGTAAGGAAGCAGAGGTATAGGAAAATAGTGTGAGAGTTAGAACTGATGACCCCAACCTGCACCCCGATGCTGGTTGGGGGGTGGGCTATGTGGTCCAAGGGGAGCTTTCAACCCTAACACCAAATTTCCTCACTTTTGTCACTGTGGAACAACCCTAACTAATGCATTAAATAGAGTTTTTTGCCTCTAGTTTCCCTTCCTTTTGAGAACAATGATGAGAAATAGTGATTTCTTGTGACATAGTAACAGGAACAGCAATGCAAACAGAAGCGCAAACAGTGGTGCACATGGTAATGCAAATGTAAATGGTAAAGGAAACATTAATAGAAACACAAGTGCAAAGTGACGCCGAAGCAAACAGTGACGCAAACGGACATTGAAGCGCATACGAAAACGCAACTGGTAATGCGAACAGTGATGGCAGCGGTATTTTAAATGTGAATGTTAAGTGTCATAGCAAAAAGAACGCGAAAGGGAACAGAAACGCAAACGCAAACGCAAGTGCACACGTAAATGCAAACCGTAATGCGCACAGGCACAGTACCGCAATTGTAAATGCAAATGGTAAAGTTAACATGAAGAGTAACACCAAAGGAAAGAGAAATGGAAATGGGAACAGAAGCGCATGAGGAAACGCAAATCGAAATGCGCAAGGGCACAGTACCACAATTGTAAACACAAATGGTAACGGTAACAGCAATAACAACAGCAAAGGAAACAGAAGCTCAAAAGGAAATGCAAGCGCATATGGAAATGCAAACCGTAATGTGCACGGGCACAGTAAAGCAATTGCAAACGCAAATGGTAACAGTAACAGCCAGGAAGACGCAAAACGAAAGAGAAACAGAAATGCAAACGAAAGGGCACCCAGAAATGGAAATGGCAATGTGCTCGGTGATGCAAACAGAAACAGTAGTGGAAATGCAAATGGTGACAGTAACAAAAATGCAAGCGCGAATGACAACGCAAAGGGTAACACATACGGTGGTGTACACGAGTACGGTAATGCAAACAAGGACATAAACGCAAGTGGAACAGTAACTGTAACAGTAACAGAAGCGCATACCCTGTTTTTGCCAAACAGGTGCATACAGAAATACAGTGTATACAAAGAATGTATGCATTGTAGTGGGGATCGAAGCTTAAAATGAGCATTGGAAGTATTTAATTGCTAATATCTCAGCAACTGCAGGACGTAGAGAAAAAATTTAAATTTCACAAAAATCTTGATTTTCCTGGCTAGGTTTTTGCTATTACATAGCCCCATGGGCTATGTAATTAGCAACAAAAAATCTGTATCTCGTGTCGTTTTCGAGATACAAGACCCGAAATGTGTGGCGTACGCCACCATGTTAGTCTACGGGAAAAAAGTCAACTTTGGAGTACTGTAACTTGCCATCCATGCAATATTTTTCACCAAACCACCAAAAGGCACACCTGTGAGATGTTGGCTGCCTTCCCTCCAAATTTGAGCCGAAAAGACCAAACCGTTCTTTTGCAGCAGGGTGGCAAAGAACTCCTATCATTTTGGTCATAGTCTGGAAAATTAGTGTCGCAATTTGCGAAAGCTTTCACAAAATTTTTGCGAAAGTGTCGCAAGTGTGACACTATTTTGCAACACTACTTTTTCCAGAAACTTGAGAAACATATTTCTAGGGTGTTTAAGCCCAAAATAAAGACATGGCTAGCATCCTGAGGGTCCGACTAGGTGAACACAAAAAGAATTGTGTTCCTAGAGAGTCCCAATTTTAAATGCCAAGCATTTTTCTGATCACCAACTGAAAACAAAATGGTGGATTTGCGACACTACTGGGGTCATTTGTGACACTAAAAAGTGCATTTGCGAAAGTGTTGGACTTTTTGTTTACTTTTCCCATTGACTTATAATGGGAACTTGGTTTTTGAATAACTTTCGAACTGTTCAATATTTTTTCACAAAATCTTCAAAAGGCACATCAGGGGCCCCAGCTGCAAGTTCCCTTAAGATTTCGGACTGGTCACACAAACCGTGCAACCTGTAGGCGAGAGCAAAGAATTCACAAAAAAGCGTAATTACTCACTTCATTGTTGCTTAATAACTCCGCAGCTGTATAACCGACTGGTACAAAACCTGGCAGATCCCAAGATCCACCATGCCCCATCATGCATGCCAAATTTCAGGCAAATCTGTTGAACAGTGGCAAAGTTATTAAGGTGCAAAATTTGACCCTTTAACCTTAAAAGTGCTATTAATCCTAAATATGGTAGCACTACTGTGTTACTATAATATATATATATATATATATATATATATATATATAACTGGTCAGAAATTTTTTCTATGGTCTGACCAAGTTATAATTTGCCATTATAACCCGCAGGTTATAACGGCGAGCACAAGCCAAGACACTTAAACAAACTCACTCCCTCATTGGCTAATCCTCCATTTGTGGCCGGGCTTAACAGTCACAGAAACATGGCAGCTCCATCTCTTGCTTATCGAGGAGCCACCACCTGAGTCACTACAATATCTTTGAACTCTGTAGAGTTCTGTTTTTAGCATACATCAACAATATCTGGTTGATCCTGCCATGTATTTTTTTTAAACTCTTATCTGGTTGATCCTGCTCTTCATTACCCACAAAACGGACCGTGGCTCCTCACAGCATAAGCTCCAACTTGAAGTGAACAGCCTGATCTCAACAGTAGTTTTGGGGAGTTATCTGAAACTGCAAGTAAAAAAAACAAAACAAAATAAAAAGCGTCAAGACAAAAAAAAAAAAAAGGATGGAGAGACTGTGTGTGTGTATGTCTGCATGAGTGAGACTCAGGAACACCAGAGAAAGCCAAGGTTGAAAAAATTGCTGACCAGCAATTATGAAAAATAAAAGATTGGGGAAGTGTGCTTAAACTCAAATTTAATGGTTGCCCTCAGTGTGGGATGCTTAAATAAATCTCCTGGGCTTTGCCATTGGGGTTTATGTAGCATCCCACACCTTGGGCAACCATTAAATTCTCATTAAGCACACTACCCCATCCATTATTGTATATATATTATACTGGCCCGGTAGAGCAAGTATAGTTAGGGTTGCACAGCCACATCTATGTTAAACCCCAAAGTTTGCACTTTAATAACCTTGCAACCGTTTTTTCGATTTGCCTTAAATTTTGCATGCGCTGCCTCTGACAATACATCTCCTGATCTAGAAAGTTGTGTTCCAGTAGGATGTACAGTTGCAGAAACATAGAGCATCCAAAAAGTGAATTACTAACTTTCATGTGATTTTTTGGTCAAGTATAATGGACTGAAGAATGCCTCTGAGTGGATACAGATTTGCCTGTCTATATGTGGCCTGGGTTAAACTGGTGCCTTTTGAAGATTTGGTGAAAAAATATTAATCTGTTCAAAAGTTATGCAAGTTTTTCAAGTTCCATTGTAGCCTATGGTAAAATTTATATGTGCATTGTGAAAACTTTTGCGAAAACTTTCATGAAAACATTTTTTTGTGAGCAAAAACATTCCATTATAAGGTATAGAGATGTCATGAAAACATTTTTGTTGTCGTGAAAGCATTTTTGTTGTCACGAATACAATACTCCACAACATTGTCCCATGTGTTGTTTTCTTTGTCACTTCATTGTGCCAAGGTGGATTGTGCTTTTTGGCTGAAATTTGCAGGGTGGCAAGCCCTGGTCCCACAGATGTGCCTTTTGATGGTTTGGTCCCAAACCATTCAACATGCCCATAGTTACAGCTTTCCAAAGTTGAGAAATTTCCCATAGGATAACATTGCGGGGCCCGCGGCACCTTTCAGCGCCCTTATCTCGAAAACTATTCGAGATACAGATTTTTCACTGCCAGCAGCATAGGACTAGCCCCCAGCCCAAGCCTGCTTCTCATCCATTATTCTATTTCAAGGCGGCGACCATCAGGGAGATGCAGAGACTTTTCTTTGGTCTCTCCCCGTGCTCTAGTGCTGGTCACAATAATATGGAGCCTAAACTCCTACATCTTGGCGCCCCTTTCATTGCCCTACCAGTATCACAGATCTTCAACATGTCACTCACCTCAGGACTTATCCCTGACCTCTGGAAGGTGGCTAGGGTTGTCCTGTTTTTTAAACAAGGTAATACTAAAAGCTTTGACAATTACAGGCTCATAGCCATCTTATCAGCCATTAGCAAACTTCTGGAAAAAGTTGTAGCAGTGCAACTTATGGAATACATCCAGGCTCATGAGCTGTTATCACCAGCACAGCATGGCTTCCACAAGGGATACAGAACCTCCTTCACTCTAGTTAAAGTTACCTCTGAGATCAGGGCTGCCATGGATCTAGGTAAGCTTTCTGGTGCTATCTTCTTAGACCTTTCCAAGGCCTTCGACCTGGTTGATTGTGCACTCCTATGCTCTCAACTTCCGTCACAAGACCTGTCTGCCCCTGTCCTTGGGTGTTTTCCAACCACCTTCAGGGAAGACAGCAACTCATGAAATTCAATAAGGCCCTCTCGGAGCCCACCCTGGTAACTTCTGGAGTCCCTCAGGGGTCTGTCCTAGGGCCCTTCCTTTTCTCTGTCTTTGTTAATATTCTCCCATCTGTACCATCTCACAGTAGCACCACATTATATGCAGATGGCCTGGTAATTCTTACCCACTCCCGTGACATCAGTGTCATTAACCGCCAACTTAGTGCTGATTTTAGCAACATCCAATCTTGGGTTAGAGCTAACAAACTCATCCTAAACCTCAGAAAAACACAGGCCATGCTCTTTGGATCCCAGGCAAAAATAAAAGCTTCCCCTGCTCCCCTAAGCATAAACGGGACTGATGGATCCTTTGTCAAGGTTGTTGACTCCATCAAGCACCTGGAGGTTCCCCTTGACCCCAGCTTGACCTTGTCCAGCATATCCAAAATGTATGTAGGGAAGTAAATAGCAAGTTAGGCCTGACCTACAGAGACAAGAAAAACTTCACATCTGCTGCTGGACTTGCCCTGGCTAGAGGTGTGTTCCTCCCTACCCTCTTTTACGGGCTCATCACATTTGCACAAACCACTAAGTTGCATCTCTCAAAATGGGATGTAGCCTATAACAACATTTTCTACTTCACACTTTCTGCCCCTCGTCTCACCCACCATTGTGACCTGTACAACAAACTTACCTGGCTCTCCCCAGGCAACCATCAGTGCTTTATCCTGGGATATTTCACGGACAAGGTCTTTAGAACTTCCACTTTTCCAGTACTGGCAGAGCTCCTCAAACCTGCTTCCTCCTCATAGTCCCTTAGGTCCCATGACTCAGCAGTTCTTACGGTTCCTGCTACCTGTATGCAAATGGGCGACAGGGCATTTGCCATATGTGCACTCGGAGTATGGAACTCACTTCCTATCCAGGTCTGCTCTACTCCCTCCCACACCTGCTTCCAAAACTCCCACTGGGATTATGTGATGCTCTCCTCAGTATGCAGCTGCTCTAAATCACACTAAAGACCTCTCATGCAAGCAGAACACTTGTCTCTGGACATCTACATTTGGCACTTTCCAGAGTTCCTGTGCTGGTTCCTCTGTCTAGCCTCACCTGCTCATTTTTCTGTTTTGCCTGTACATTTTTTTACTGTACATATGTATTTAAATTATTTGCCCTGTCAACATCCTTTGAAATGTCTGTATATTGTCTCCTGAACTTATGTACAATCATTACTATCCTGAATTGTATGCTTTGTTTACCTGATGCTATGTGTTACTCTGTTTGAACATGTCTCTTTATTTTTTCCTTGTAATTTCCCGGGTTATACCTGAAAATAGGCATCTGTTTTGTCTAGTGTGCTTACCCGGTTAACAAAAACGAACTAAATAAATAAATAAGCTTGCAAGGAAGTTTTGAAGTCATGGATTACACCTGCAGTGGAATTTTTTTCATAGCTGCTACAGTTACTGAGATATTTCCAAATAAGTGTTACAAGGGTTACTTTACAGTACTATGGGGCTGCTGTATGACTCAGTATTTAACTGTGAGTGGGAGTGCAGGGCCAAGACGGCCCTGCACTCCCACATACGCGTGTTATTATGCAAAAAATGGGCAATGTGAAGGGAGCACAGGACCTGGAGTGCCCACTCTCCCACAAACACATACCACTAACCACTTACATTACACTTTCTCATAAAGAAGGGAAATTCATTGTAAAAAACTCCATTAACGCATAAGCTAGGGTTGATATCACAGAGACAAAAGTTTGGAAATTCGATGTTAGGGTTACCACCACTACCACCCCACCCCCCACCCTCAGGCACCAACAGTCATTAGGGTGTGCCATGGTGTCATTAGACCTAACTCTTACCCCATTCTTCTATGCTTTAGAGTGTCAGCTTGTTTACACATGGAATGGGGTGAGAGTTGGGTCTGACGACCCCATGGCATGCCCTAATGCCTGTTGGTGCCTGTAGGATTGGGGTGGTGGGATATTGGCAAATTAGTGTTACAAAGGTTCCTTTTCAGGTCTATGACTTCTCACTGACAATGCTGGAGCTAACAGAAAAGGAAATTATGGTAAGTATGAAGTAAATTTCTTCTTTTTCCACTTATTCACTGCTCAGCCACCACAGTCACCTCACCTTAAGACAGGGTGACTCCTCATTTTTCCTTCCCCCCACCAAACTATTCTGTCTTGTTCACCTACCCCCCAGTCAGCCACCAGCCCACCAGCCCACCACAGTCACCTCAGCATGCCTCTCAACTGTCCCCGATTATTAGGGACATCCCTCACTTTACCCCTCAAAATTGCTCTGTCCCTCACCCATCCCTTATGGAAAAGGTCCTGCTCAGACAGACAATATGCTATAAATTCAGACTTTAAAACAGAGATTCATAATATGCTAAGATGGCAAGTAAAAAATAAACTTTGTTGTACAAGTAAGCACAACGGCTTTCACAGTGTTCTGAATTGGATCTCCAAGTTTGAGGATCGGAATGTGTGCCTCATTATGAGTGACACTGTCTCTCATTGTCTCTCATTTTGAGTGTTCCTGTCCCTCATTTCAGTGACAAAAGCTTTAGGGTAACACCCTATATGAGCACCTATTATTGAGTCACTCAAAATGAGTGACTCAATAACAGCACTTGAATCAAGAGCAAGTGGTGAAACAAGGCATTATATCCTGTAGAGTGAGTGCAGCCGTAGCAGGGAGCTACACTCACTGAAGCAGGATATAACATGATGGTTGGGCTGGCACTGCCAAGCTGGCTGTGTAGCGTGGGGGTATGCGTTATCAACCCTGAAGCCAGTGTCCCAAGTTCGAATCCAGTGCCTGGAGAGGAAATATATTTTTTTTTAATCTTTGTGATTTCCCCTACGGTTACACTCCTGTGGAGTTGATAATCTTTATTTTATATTGTCTTTGTTTTTGTATGGAATTAGCAACCATCGCTATTTGTGATGGCCACTCTAGTATCCACTGCTCATTCTCAGTCGAGCATTTATTGACTCGCTCTTAGTGGTCGGCACTCTTTAGGAGTCACCTTTATCACATAAAACCAAGGTTGAGAGGCATGCACCTCACCTCCAGCCGGGCTGACACTGACTCCTCATCTTTTTCTTACTTATTTTTTTCAACTTCACTTACAGCCAGGGTGACTTCTCACTCCTCATTTGTTTTGTATTCCCCACAACTGTTTAATGTTATCTTCTTTTTCCCCTTCTCCACTCAGTAACATGGTCCAGGCACACCAACCTAACCCAGCCCACCATAGTCACCTTATCTCCAGGCTCAGCCAGGGTGACAAGCACATCACAGTCCTCAGTCACCTCACCTCTAGCCAGGGGTGACTGTCATCTCATCTTTTCTCCCTTTTTCAAATTATCTTCTTGTCCTCCTTCCCCACTCAACCATCAGCACTGCAGCAATGCACAGAGCTACCACCTCACATCTGGGGGTCAAACAGAATGTGAATGTAGCACAGGGGTCTGGTCAATATGCATCCTCTTTGTGGTGGGAATGGGAACAGGATACATTTCCCTCCTGCCACTGGCTGAATGACTAAAAACAGCTCAATCAGCTTGTCTGCCCCTTGCTTCCCTGACCTTACCTGGCTCCTGCTGGCTGGCTCTCAGGTATTGTACAATACAGTAATTGACCCATCTTCTACTTGGTGTGGTGGTCATCTGGTCCTCCTCCTCAGCAGGTGTCATCATCGGCACAATGACCACAATGACAAGGCTGCTCATGGCCTTCCAACTCTAGGGCCACCCTCACCAGGTGCGTAAGCACATTACATGCTGCCGGGGCCACCACTCACTCTGTTACTTGCCTGACACCTGGTCAACTTTCCTGTTGCTCTCGGCTCCCTCTCACTCTAGGCTCTGGCTCCTCTCATCATAAAGCAGAGAGGTTCTCCTACCTGAAGTGTCCCACATGTTTAACTCAGTTCTGTTAGTCTATTTCAGAACTCACTGTGTAGTCTTCAGACACAGTGGGACATAATTCTGAAACAACAGAAGGCATAGTTCACATTTGTTCTGCCAAAAACCTGAACTGATAAAGACTAAAAACACAACATCTCTGTCCCTTACAGTTGAACTCAATAGTAGAGTTAGAGGTAGAAGTCTTTGGCTTTTTTTAGTGTGGGGATTATTTTATTAATAATGCTAGAAACAAAAACGTGACACAAAAAAAACAAATTATGTGAGGCAAGGTAGTCTGCTAACCAGGATGATGACTTCAAAAATCCTATTTTTGATTTTCAGTGCATATTTTGTAAGTTGTATATCAAATTGTAATTGAGACAAGATTGGCCTTCCTAAGACATCCAGACATCACAGGTTGGACAGCATTTAGGAGACAACATAATTAGTCCCTCTAATATATCTGTACATGTGCACACCAGCCACTTCTCTCTGTCCCGGTTATTTATTTATATATTTTTAGTATCCAGGTAGAAGTGTACTAGACAATCAGATACCTATTTTCAGGCACTTCCTGGACAATGCATACCCTGTCAGGTAGTACACGAATGCCGCTACGTTGTACGTATTATGGTACAAGTTAGTTTGTAAGTGCCAGATGAGATACCTAGCTCAGAGAAACAGGACACCCATCGTTACTGATGTTACCCAGTTGGTTTATTCTATCTTCTAATAAAATCATGGGCAGCAAGATGCTCTAACATGACAAAACTTACCTCTGGATAGCAATCCCTGGCAAAAAGGTGTAGCACAGCCATTTTCCCACATTGAGTATCCCCTACCAAGATGATCTTGCAGCGGGCAACCTCACTTTCCATTTTCTTTTTTGATTGTTGACTT
This sequence comes from Neoceratodus forsteri, assembly GCA_016271365.2. NCBI lineage: Eukaryota > Metazoa > Chordata > Ceratodontiformes > Ceratodontidae > Neoceratodus > Neoceratodus forsteri. The sequence continues at coordinate 88,483,366 of CM057453.1, forward strand.
TTGCCTCCTTCATTAACCCTCCCTGAGTGGTGGAGCTCTCCATGTTGGACAAATGGGCAGTTGGTAAGATCCATGGTGGTGCTAGTCCCTCGAGTGGCGCTGCCGGGACTGGGCCTGGCTCGCTCCCTCCTTGCCGACCATCACTCTTTCTCAGACACTGGCTTCTTCTGGCTGGGCTGCCACTGGGCCTGTGATGTGATGATGTCCTACTCCTGAACAAAGTCCTCCTGGGCTGGCTTCCTTCCACCCATCTGCTGCTCTGCGGCTCTCTACTGCATCATGCCACTCATTCCCACTCTCTCCAATCACTGACCGCTTGCTGCTCTGCCTCACCGTCTACTCATCACCCACCTCAAGTCCTCCTTGCTGCTGCTGAATGAGATCCTTGCTCTGTTTGCACATATGAGAACTGAAGTTCCTGTTTAAATAGGCACCAGCTGCAAAATTTCAAAAACTGCCACCAATAGAAGTGGGGGAGGATGCTCCCTTCACAGTGGAGGGAGGTTTCCAAGTGCCACAGCAGGTAACACAGAGGGGATGTGAGCGCAGCAGGTCACGGGGAAAAAAATTCAAGTGCCAAGCAAAACTAAGCAAATTATTGTAGGGGCTGGGCCTGCATCGCAAATTATTGCTGGAACCCTGCCCCACGGTCCCATATAACCCAGTGTCTATGAATACTGACTGTTGTAATGTCTGTTAAGAGGCATATGAATTGAAATTAACTTTTCAGTACAAGTATTTTAGTAATATATGTAGATAGCTGGATAGATAGATAGATAGACAGACAGACAGACAGACAGACACACCTGTCTCTTTGTTGTGCATCTATTTACTTGTGGATTGTAATATATACTGTTTGTTTATTTTCTGTCTATTGAAATTTTCAATAAAAAGATTAAGTGAAAAAAAATATGAGTGTTAGAAGAAATACTGTAAAAATAAAGAACTCCCTGAACATACACAGTTCATATTTTTTGGGACTTGGGTTTTTTGATCATGTTTTTTTTTTTAATCACCCCTAACTTTTCTATTGTTTTAGCCCTTTCCCCAGATTTGAGGATCAGGATGCTTATAACCCTTCATCACAGCCACGTAAATATGAGGTTTAATTCGGGACCTAAATTACATTTTTAGGACACAGAATTCTACCCTTTACTTGCAAAAAACATGCCATGTCCCTGTCCATATGCAGTTGGGTTATTTTAGAATTATATTTTACATTTTCTTTTCTGTTTTTTTGTGCCTTTTACTGTTCAGCAGAGCAGAGAATGGCAACTGGCCAAATTGGAGGAAGGGTTGTGCCTGTCACTCACAACTGGACCTTTAAACAGTATGTACTGGGGTTGCAGTGGGGGAGAGAAGGGGGCAATAGGTGCTGGAAGATGGTTGAGGGTGGGAGGTTGTTTTTTATTTACTATGTTTTTATTTGCAGGGTAGTGATTGGCAGTAAAGGAAAAGACCATGACTGGCTGAGGTAGTTGGAGGGCAGTAATGGTCTCCCACCATAGGACTTTGTGACAAGGTAGCAGACTAGGTGGCTTCTCGGGAAACACTTAGTGATAGATCACTCAGAATACCATTTCAGATTAAATGAAAATTCAGCTTTACTTCAGCACAAAAAGGGTTATAATCAGCTTGATGCACATACTTTTTTTCACCACAAAGGTTTTTAGGTTTTTATCCTTCCCACAGCCAGGGCCAGCAAGATTCCCTTTAGCTACTGCTGCCCCTCCACCAGCCATCATTTTCCCAGGGCTTGTGTGTACAGAGTGCTGCTATTCTTTGATTCCTTCCCAGGGCTTACCCCTCCTGGATTTCATCCAGTGGTGGGGCAAGGGGGGAGGGTTGCCCTCCCCTCCAGAGAACACAATCTGGATTTGCCAGCCAGGTGTCCTTTCAGAGGTGTGGGTGAGACAAACACACAGTGTGTAATTCACACCTGTCTGCCATTTTTTTTCACCTGTTTTCTCCCTGGAGTCCCCTGAACTGGGGCAGTTACATTGACACTTGCCTGCGAGGGCTCACATAAGCTGCAGAGTCCACCTTCTCCCCACCCATCTGCCAGCCCTGACTTGCACTGCTGTCAGGCCTCCACTTGATGGCATTAGAACGGCAGTGCTGACACACCCTCCCTCCTGGGAGAGGAGAGGAGAGTTGCCCCAGGAGTGCTCATCTTCTGCCCCTGGCCGACGTTCATCAACTCAAGAATGCACCAAATCTTGGGTCACCGGCATGGCAGGCTGTAGCGCTATGGCTGCATCAATAGGGTGGCACCTTACATACAGATCTTGTACAGTAGTGTAGTCTCTAGCTCTACCAAGCACACACACCTTCCTCTGCCTGTCCACCTATATTAGGCTCAGGTGTTGTTTCATAACACTCCCCTTCCCCTTGAGAGAAAGCCAACAAGTTAAGCATGCAGTGTAGTGAGGTCTTAAAAGGTCAACTTTAAAGCAAGACGTGTTTCTTGAACTCTCCTCCTGGTCTCTATAAATAAACCTATGTTGCCTGTATTGCAGGGGTGTGATGGGGTTTATGGGTGTATGGAGTATGGTGGAAACACACTTTGTCACAAACCTAAACAAGCATTTGTCAATGCCGAATGTTGTCTTGCTGACATTGGCATTGGTAGTGCATGAGTTAGACAGATGCATAAAAGGAATGGCAGTGAATTACGGAAGTGATGCGAACCCCACACCACCTTGAAGAGACTGACAGGCACTGAGTTGTGCCTTTGGGTGTCGGCCATAATGCTCATGCGATTTCACCTCACCCTACCCTGCAGAGTCCGACAAGTATCGCGTTCTGCCTTGGGGTCCTCGGGCCTTATGCTCACCCCATTCAATATGGAAATACGTTGAGATGGGTGCAGTATAGGAGAATGGGGTGAATTTTGGGGCTGAAGAGTGCAAGGTACAGTTCAATGCCTGTCCATGGCTGCAGGGTGGGGGTGAAATGGTATAAGCATTAGAACCGACAATCTAAAGTCACACCCCTGACACCAGTTAGTCTCTGCAGGGTGGGACATTATGGTTAGAAACCCTAATGCCCTGGGCATTTGTTGGTATTTCCATTCCAACTTTTCAACATGGGCATTTTCTCAGCCCACCTCATGATAGCATTTGGGACCTCTGCTCATGAACAGTGGCACTGTGATTTTGTTAATCTGTCCTGAACGTTGATGTCCCACAGAGATTGTGCCATTTTGCACCAGAAGCTTGAAACCACATTTTGGGCAGGATGTGAGAAATGACAACTGTACTGTTTTTAAGGAGGTGCGCAAAAATGTAGAAAATCTGGAGTGAAAAATGTTAAAAATTCTCCAAGTTATGAGTGTGCATGGAAACTGTGCAATGCATGCTCGTAACAGTCATTCTGTGGAATTTTCTCACCAAATTTTCAACATAGGCGTTTTGGGACCTCCACTCATGAACACTGTCACAGCAATTTTCTTAATCTGTCCCAAACATTGATTTCCTACAGCTACCGTGCCATTGTGTGCCATATGTGCAAAACCACATTTTGTGCAGCTTGTGAAAAATAACAACTGTACTGTTCTTAAGGAGGTGTGTAAAAATGGCAATGTTGGAAATCTGGAGTGAAAATATTAACAATTCTCAAACTTATGCGTGTGTGTGGAAACTACACAACACACACTCATAAAATAGGCATTTTGTGGAATTTTATCACCAAATTTTCAATATATGCATTTTGGGACCTCTGCTCATTGACAGTGCCACTGTGATTTTCTTAATCTGTCCAGAACATTGATTTTGCACACCGACTGTGCTATTGTGTGCCACATGGTGAGAAAACACATTTTGGGCAAGATGTAAAAAATGACAGCTTTACTGTACATAAGGAGGTGTGGTAAAATTGCAGTGTTGAAAATCTGGAGTGAAAATATTAAAAATTCTTGAAGTTATGAGCGTGCCTAGGAACTGCACAACACACGCTCAAAACACATTCATTTTTGGAAATTTTTCCACCAAATTTGCAACATAGGGTTTTTGGGAGCCTACCTCATGAACTGTGACACTATAATTTTGTTAATCGGTCCCGAACAGTGGTTCCGCACAGTGACCACGAAATCACCTTTCAGGACTGAATAACAAAATGACAGTAGCTGATTCATGAGGTGGGGTCCCAAGAACCCCATGTTGAAAAGTTGGTGAAAAAATTCCCAAAAATGGTCGAGATATCCACCAAAGTTGAAAAAACCCTATTTATGCCATTGTACAGCTTACTGGCATTTCTTCAGTTTGCAGTCGGCTTTGAAGAGTGCAGAGCGTGTTCCAGTCCACTGAAGATCGTCATGCCAGCCTCGGAGGTAAGTATAGGGTGAAGTAGGGTGTGGAAGTGCGCTGAGTGGGTGCAGGTTGGAGGGCGAGAGACATGAGGGACCGTTTCTGTTTCAAGGGAAAAAATGGCCATGTGGGATACTTTGGGCATGCTGTGGTGGGCTCCCAGTGTACTGGCATACCTGGGTGTTTCTTTGGGGGCTGGAGCTGATGGGGATTGGGCACCCCCATCGGCCACACATGGTGTGCTTTTGGGGGCAGCATGAGCTGAGGGAGTTGGGCACCCCTCGGCTCAAAAAATTTGGGGGGACATTATGCCAATGGGGATTGGGCTACCCCATTGGCAAATAAACTGGTGAGGCCAAATGCTGACAAGGGGATTGGGCAACCCCAATGTCAGCTGTTATGGGGACTGTGAAAGGTGGACAGCTCTACCATATTTATTGAAATGTTACACCATGGAAGGCATGCCCTGCAATGAGGGGGCACTCCCTCATTGCAGTGGCTAAATCCTTTCAAGGTGGTGGCACGCTTTTGCACTGCTGTCATTATCAGCATGCAATCTAATTCGTGCCACAGAGCTCAGCCCGAAAAAGCAGTGGTGCCACTGGCCACTACAGGACCGCACCTCCAAAACCTGCTATTCCAAGTTACAGCAATATGTTTCTTGCACATGCACAAGGCAACATAAAAAGTATGTACTGGTTCATTCTTCACTTTAGGTAGGGATCAGATTTATAATGTTTAAGGCTGGTGACATCCAACACAGTTAATGTTTGTATTATTGTGGTTGCTGTACTATGGTTTATTGTTCATTCATTACGTACTTAGAACATGTACTGTTGGTGGTAGCAAGCTCGAATTTGCTTAATTTGGTGTCAGGGTGAGCATAAAGAAATAGATGACAGGAATAGTAGTGAGCAGTTTTCTATCAACTTATGAAGGGGGTACCATTAAATGTAATTTCCTGGAACATGTAGGGCATGAACCACCATATCCAATGTAGAGGGTGCTTGCATATCTTAAAAAACACACAGAAATAGCATATATCCAAGAGATGCATCTAATCAACTTGGAACATGCCAAACTGTGCATGGATTGGGTAGGGCAGGTACACTATGCCTATTTCACCTTACAAGTAAAGGGTAGGGGTTCACTATTCTTGTTCACAGGAGCACACTGCTGCAGGTACATAGTACCAGCACAGATGTCCTGGGCAAATGGATCCTGGTGTAGGGCACACTGCACAATATAGAGGATAACATATGGGCAGCCCATACACAACAAGCCTGTATCTGCATTGAGAGGATTTTATGGCAGCTAGGAACCTCGAGAGTGAAGCTCAACAGTTTCACTGGTTGCCATAGATAACTCAAGATGAAGACAAAGGCTTGTCTGCGTATGGATGCCCATACAATATATTTTATAGTGTATGGGCATCCAAGCCAATTTCAGACATTCTGCCTCCTTTCAGTGAACAGGTATTGTGGACGAGCCAATTGAGGGTTGGTGGCTTGCCAAATTACTGATACAATGTGATGCAGCTTTTTCTGTAATTTCAAGTTAAAAAAAAAGTGTTCGGCTTGTTTGGATAGAGGAAAGCCACTGTGTGGCAGCATTCTAAATTGTGCTGCAGTATTGATATCTCTACTACAGCACAAGAGCATAATGATATCACTACTGCAGTGCAACAAGAATATAGTATATGGGAGCATGTTATTGTAGTTGGAATTCCATTAGTAGAATCAGCTTGTTGTGCTGCACTAGCTATGTCAGTACAGCAGCACAACAAGATAGAACACTTTCTAGTGTTGAACTACTCTCAAGCCAGTGCTGATATTGTTAAACAGTAACACAGTCAAAGTTAAACTCAGCACAGACAGACTCAATATAATCAAGCTAGATGAAATAGAAGTTCCAAAAATGTTACGAAGTTCCTATTTTTTATGTCTTTTTAACTAAATGTAATGTTTTTCTTCTCTGCAATTGAATGTTATTTCTGTTTTTCATGTTGCTCATCTACCAAAAAAAAAGCACTCTGGGAATCCTACAAAATAAGGCGCAGCACTTAATAGCTGTTTTTTTCTGGGGGTTTTTCTGGGTTTCTTTTTGTTAATTTTGTTATGCCTGCACATACACTATAAAAGACTGTGTATGAGCAGGTTTACACAGACAAGGCTGTGCTTGAATCTTGAAGTTTCCTTTGTGAACAGGAGACCTCTCAATTCAAGCACAGAACTGTTGTGTATGCCTGCTCATACACATCCCACTGTATTCCAGGCACCAAATTCCATGCATAACAGGGTGCCCCCCATTCATTATAACCCAGCAGTTCTACTAACTATTTATGTCCCTAATTATGATGATAGCAACTGTTTTCAAGATCAAATTCTTAAAGAGTGCCAAATGAAAGGTGCCATCCTGTGGGTGGGGTGATTTAAATTTCATCTTGGACGAGGTTATGGATAGGTCATCCATTCAACCTATCAACTGCTTAAAGCAACAAAAATGTTAAAGGCACAAATGGTGGACCTGCAGCTATGTGAAGTGTGGAAGGTAACACACCCATCCACAAAAGATCAGTCATTATACAATGGTAAGATAATTTCCTGGGTTCTGATTGGTCGGTGTGTACCTGGGACAGTGATGTTATCTGAACATAACATCACTGTATGATCTCCAGGCGCACATGACCGCAGCACACGAACATGAAATCACTGCCTCCCCACACACAGACAGAAACCGTCCTCAAGATTATGGTCCCAGCTCCAACACACCACTCTGAGCTCCCACTGTAAATGACTTCAGCCCCCCCAACAATATTACCATGCGTTGTCCTCCTTCTCTTCTCCTGTCTTCACTCCAAATCAACAACCCTCAGACATTCCCCCAAACCCCAAAGTTTCTTCTTTCATATTTAAAAAAATGTGAATGATTGTTCATGGACCGAGCACAACTGGTGAATGAGTGAAGACGTGTGTTTAAACAGTCATCACATGGCTCTAATGGTTGCTCTTCAAGACATTTTCTTCTTTTGTCTTTTTTTTGTTTGCTTTTTGGTTTTTTATTTTTTTTTGTTTTAAGTGGACCATGTAAAAGCACAGAAAGACATCCTCCTGACTTCTTTCTTCTACTTTCACAACTTTCACACACATCCTCATAGTAGTGGAACAGCAGATCATAACAGCGTGGGTGGTGGCACTCTTCAATTCCAAGCAGCAGAAGCATGAACACCAAGTCTCACAAACACAAAGACAGGGAAAGTGAAACTCAAAACTGTGGTAAAACAGAACACAACACCAAGGCTGTAGAGCATATTAACAAAGAAATCTGGCTGCACTGACAAAGATTGCTATTTGGACAGCAGAGCCACTGTACAAAACACATCTGCTCTACCCACTGGCTGAAACAATAAATGAGCACTACTTTTTTATAAAGTAACCCTACCCATTCAAAAAAAAAGTACTTTAAAATGTAATTTTTCATCTTATTTTTTGGTTTGTCCTACAAATGAGCCATTGTATAATAGCAATAATGCACTGCAGGGTGTATGTCATGCTGGGATAACGTCACTTCTCAGGTGTCAGATGCACTCAGTTGGCAGCCTCATACCCAACCACCCAAGGCATGACTTTATCCCAGCATGACACACACCTTGTCGTCATTATTGCTTAATTCTATTCTTTCTCTGGTATTGCAAATCCTGCAACTAGGAACAGTCAAGATGACTATTAAATGTTTTCTGTGCATTATTAGCCACTGCTAAGCAATTTAGATTTTAAATTGTAGTGAGAAAGACATAACATGACCTACTGAGAACTGAGCACAGGCCCCTGGAATACTGTCCCAGTACTTAGAGAACTGGTGGTTAGAGCATCACAACAGTATTCTGGGGGCCTGGGTTCAATTCTCAGTAGGTCACATTATTTCTTTCTTACCATTTGTGATCTAAATTGCTTAGCAGTGGCTAATACTGCACCAAAACATCTAATTGTCATATCATTCTATTCTACTGTAGATTTATCTCTTATTAAAGTAGACTTCTTTTTTGGTAACTAAAGGTGTGCTGTGGGGGGTGGGCAATTGTGAATATCTACCGATTCTCATTTCTGACCCTGCCTCATTGAGAATGGTTTTGGAGTTACAAAAAGCAAACACAACCAACAAGAGAGTGTAAAGATTGGACCCCTTAATTTTCCAAAGTCAGAATTTTATACAGCAACTGGGTAAGGATATTACAGAATACCGGGGGGGTGAACAAACCCTCAGTGGAGAATATAGGGCTGGCATGGGACTTCTTAAAAGCTTTTATATGGGGAAATGAAATAACCTGTGCAAGTAAGCACAAAAAAGAGAGCAAGGCACAGCTATACACTCTAGACAGCAAAATTAAAGTGGTAAAAAAAAGATTCAAGCAAACCAGATTTCCAGAGCACCATAGAAAGCTGGTATGGCTCAGATCCCAATATAACAAAATTATTATCAGGAACATAGAAAATGTATTTATTTATTTATTCATTTTTTGTTGACCGGGAAGAAGTACTAGACAATTTTTTGCCTATTTTCAGCCTTGTCCCTGGGGAGGGGGGTACAGATGGATGCCAACTGAAATTGAACCAGATTTTAAGCCATACAGACAAATGCTTGAGTCTCAAACCAATTTAACTTGGGCAGGGGGACAAATAAAGGGTGTGCCCTGCTTCCTTTATTCTTTGATTTGGCTCTGCATCCATTAGTGAAAGCTATCAGAAATAATAATAATAATAATAATAATAATAATAATAATAAAACATTATTTTTTGAGTGCCTTTCAGATACCAAGGTACTTTACAATGTTAAAAACAAATTCCATAAAAATATTACAATTAAAAAATAGACCATTAATGAAAATCATGACAAATGAGAGTATTGCAGAGGTCTCCCTGGAACGTGTCACTGCAAAAGTATCATTGTACGCTGATGGCCTCCTGGTGTGTGTCATGAACCCCAACACTTTTCTACCAAACCTGGTACAGCTACTGACCACTTTTGGTGCACAATTGGGACATAAGGTTAATCTTTCAAAGAAAATTGGTGCTGGCAGTGTAGACTAGAGATTACAGTAACAGTCTGAATAAGCTTGGTATATCAATGAGACATGGGTTTGATTCCCACAACCTCCACTTGCATACTGCATGACTCTGAACAAGTCATTTAATGCCGCCATTGCTCCCGTGTCACTCCTGAAAATAAGCCGTTTGTGCCTAGTGGGGCCTTACCTGGTTACCAAACGGAATAAAAAAAAATATGTCATGCCCTTGTAAAAGTGTGTTACTGAGCACTGAAACAAGAGCTATCATTTCAGTGGATATGGGAAGGTGTCAAGTATTTAAGAGTAAATGTCAGGAAGAAAATACAGGAGCTATATGAGGCCAATTTTCTATTATTTGATACAGTTAGGCAGCTGTGTAACAAATGGAGTACCCTAACTTTATCACTAGTAGGGTGATCAAATGTTTTAATCATGGCAGTTCTACCTAAATGCTTATACTTATTCCAGGTGTTGTCTTTACATATTCCTGTCAAATTCTTTAAACAGCTGCAACCATGTGCAGTCTCAGGTCTCATGGGTATGGAATAAAAAAGCCACCAGAATAAAGTATGATCAGTTAACTGAAAAACAGGGGAGAAATTGGTGCCCCACATTTCCTATATTACTACTGGGCAGCCGAAATGACAGGGCTGACAGACAGGCTCAAACATAATTGCTCCCCCATCAGGAGGTATGGGTGGAGCAAGCCTAGACAGTATAAGGAGAGACTGACAGATTTATTAGATGGCTGCACAGTAAGTAATGTGGAATGTGAAAATGAAAATCCAATCATAAAACACCTATTCAGAATCTGGAATAAAGCACACAAATTTATGAAAGTTGAAGCTCAGGTTACAACTTTAACACCACTGTAGGATAACCACGTGTTTCCTAATTTCCTTTAAGATCCAGGATATAAACTATGGACAGAAAAAAAGGTATTATTGTAATCTATACTCAGAGGGAAAGCTTATGCCATTTGACAGCTTGAGGCAAAAGTATGGTCTGCCTCAAATGCAACTTTTTAAAATATCTACCGATTAGACACTTCCTCAGGGACAGACTGGAGAGCAATCGATGTTCTTTATGAATCATTAGAAATTGCTAGACAGTTTGTCTTGATAGTAGATACAAAATTGCTGTTGTCCAATATTTATGCAAATTTAATGGCAGTTTAAAAAGGTTAAGGATACTCCCAGGCAAGAGAATACATTTTGTGCACCGTTACAAGGAATGTATACAGCCAATTCTGAAGAGGGCTCTCGTTCTGTGAGTCAGGGTCAGCAATAAAGGGGAAAAAAGCAGCACAACAAAATGAAACAATCTCACCAGAAATTGTTTTATTTGGAATCCAATATAAAGTGTACAGTGTTTGAAGTGCAAAGCAAAAGGGCTCACGCATATCAGGAGGCTACAGCAGGCTTTGGCTGCTATGGGAGGACTGCAAGAGATTTTTTATTCCAATTCATCATTGTTTGTGTAGCGGAGTGTGAAGCTTCGAGATCAACACTATGGGCTACAAAAGGAGTATATTCAAACTATAAAACAGCTTCAAAATAATAAACGTGGAACTGGTTCCGCCCAATCGAGCAAGCTGTCCAGTGCCTGCTGTAGCCTCCTGATGTGAAGTGAGTCATTCTGTTTTGCACTTCAAGTGCTGTACAGTTTATTTTGGATCCTGAATAAAACAATTTCTGGTAAGATTGCTTCATTTTGTTGTGCTGCTCTTTTCTCTTTGGTGCTGACCATGTCTCACTGGTGAGACCCCTCTTCTGAACAAATTTAATGGCCTCAGACCCCTGCACAGGAAACATCAATTGGCCTCAGACCCCTATACAGGAAACATCAATAAGCTAAAATTGTAAGTCATATTGGAGTCTAAGATAATCTTAGAGGACTGGGCAGACATACTAGACGAAGGGTGGTGAATGCTCATTCAAAGTAAATTTAAGGTTATCCATTATATGACCTTACAAAGGGCATATTAAACTCAGGCCAGACTCCAACAATTTGCAAATTATTTCAATGGGAAATGCTCTAGGTGTGCCCAGGAGAACACAAATATTGCCCACATGATGTTCCAATGTTGGAGACTTCGGGCTGCCAGGCAACAAATATAAAAGACAATTTCTGAAATACCGGCTAAACAGATTAAGGCCTTGTTCACACTGTGCTATCTAAAATGTTTTATTGGTGCTAAAACATTTTAAATAGCTGATAACATGGTTTGCATTCACATTTAGCATGACTTGTGAACCGTTTTAGTGAACCGTGCTCAAACCCTGCTTCGAGGTAGGCTTGAGCACGCTTTTCAAAATGGTTCCTATTGTAATTCGGATTTACCATCAGTGAGAGCAGGACCACACGGTTTCCAGAGCACAATTCTGAAGCTTTCAATGTCGCCGCAAAGCATGATGGTAAGCAGCTTTTGGGTGCTGAGAGTGCCAGAAAACGGATGAATAGACACCAGTGAGAACATACTGACATGGATTTGTTAAGGAACCAACACGTTTTTAAACTCGCTTTACACAGTGTGGACGCTTTGAAATGGTAAGCTTTAATACATTTCTAAGAACAGTTTAAAGAACTGTTTTCCAGTGTCCGGCAGTGTGAACAGGGCCTAAATCTCCCCCCAGAATGGTGCTTTTGAGGGACTGGAACAAGGCAGACAATCTTCAGTCTGGCAGTGCGAATTTGCTTCCTAGCCACTACTACTGCAACTTAGGTAACTTAAAATAATGGAAGCAATCAGCTTCACCAAATTATTCAGATGATTTAAAATGCTGACTGAATGCATTACAATGGAGAAGCTTATTTATACTGCAAGGGTCTGAGAGCAGCTATTTGACAACATCTGGGACCCACTAAAAGCTTATATAGCTGCTCAGCCTAGGAGATAACCCACTCTATTTGACTCCCCTAAACATGCCCCCCAGGTAGTGATAGTACATCAGATGCACCAATAATATGAAAATATATACACAACATCATACTAATGTTTTTTTATAATTATTTATTACAATATTCACACTACTTAGGCTCATCAAGTCTGTATGTCATGTATTTTTTATTAATTTTATTTTGAACTTATGACAAGGAAAGGCACACTAAGCTGATATTGCTTGTTTCCAGGTGTATCCCGGGTGGTGGGTTACATTGATCTGATTTATTGATGGGGGAATCTTGGCCATGACACTGGGGAAACTATCCTGTTATTCATCGAATAAATGCTATGGGATTTTTTACTTCCACCTGGGCAGTGTTCAGAGATGAGTAGAAGGGATCTTGGTTTAACATCTCATCCAATGGGTGGTACCTCAGTTGGGCAGCACCCCTCTCATACAGCACTACAATATCTGTTATGAGTAATACCTCAAGTATATGATGTGTAGCTAGAACTCATGACAACAGTGGCGAGTGTGCTACCTACTGTGCCACTGACACTGTTAGTGTATATGTGTATTTTCTTTTGTATTTTTAATGTATGTAGTGTTTTAAATGTTAAGTACCAAGCACATACTGGCCCAGTGGTGCTGGGGTTTGAGGCGCTGGATGCCACACCTTGCTCCATGCCAGCAATCCATGTTTGGGAATGGACATGGGACACCGGCACTCATCCAGGAAGGGAGTGGATTGAGAATCCCAAGGACAGCTTTCCTCTCCCGGGGAGGAAGAACTGCTGGCTTTGCTGAATGACTGCCACCAGGTGGAGGCCTGGTGGCAATGTGGGACAAGAGCGGCAGTAGTGGGAGGTGCTGCGGGACTCTGCAGCATGTGTGTGCCTTCACATGCACATGCCAATGTACAGACCCCAGCAACAGGGCCCTGGAGAACATCTGAGGAAAATGGCAGCAGGGCAGGCATTTATGAAGCCCTGCTGACTGATCCCTCACCTGACACCTTGCCAGCAGGACACCAATGGCTGGAACTGGATTGATGGACTTTAGGGGAAAGGAGGACAGTCCGCCCCTCCTGACTCCATCACAGGGGGAAGCTGTGGGGGAATGCAAGCCAGCTGGGGATGTTGCAGATAGTGGGGGTTGGTAGAGCAAGGTGGAAGGTCACCTAGCCCCCAGCCAAAAGGAACATAAAAAATATATATATGGAAAAAATACCAAGTACAGTATAGGAAAATCAACTACATAGGCTGTTATATGATAGAATGAGGTGTATATTATGTACTTTATCTTTGTACATCAGGTCCTCGATATTCAAAGGGGTTGTGTCTAGCGCAACAGAGTTGCACCGGCGCAACCCCAGAAATGTGCCTCGGGGGCCATATTCAAAAAGGGGAATTGCACTGCCCAATTCCCAGTGTGCCGTGGCTCAAAGTTAATGTATGTGGCGCGTCTCCAGGTGGTGTGCCCATGCATATGTGGCACATCCTGATATTCAGCCCGGGATGTGTGGGGCATCTTCCAGCACATTCCAGAGATGTGCCGCATACATGGGCACAAAGTTGAGCCTGTAAAAAAAAGGCTCAACTGCTAGCCACCCACAGGTGGGCTGCTGCAGTGCAGGGTACAGAACAGCAGCCACCAGCTGTGGGTGGCAACCTCCCCAACACCGTGCACAATCACCCATCGAATGCTCTGATAGTCTAGTGGATCCCCCCTCCCTGTTCTGTACCCCAATTGCCCCAAATAAATGTTTTTTTAATTTTATGGGTGTCCAGTGGTACCCCCTCCCCATCCAGTAACCCCTATCACCCAAAATAAATATGTTTTACTTCCCTGGTGGTTCAGTGGTACATCCCTCCCTGCCTGTAACCCTGATCACTGAAAAATTGTCCAAATTCATTCCCTGGTACTCTAGTGGTTCCCCAACCCCCCCCACACAGGAACCCCAGCCCACCCAGCTCCCCCCCGGTCATCGGCGGGCAGTAAACTCACTAGCATACCTCTGCAGCTGCTTGCTGAATGACAGCTTACAGTATCCACTTGCTAGCACATTGGTCCATGCTGTGGACCAATGAAGGTGCAGTGCATACCACTAGACTACCAGAGAATTAAAAAACATTTATTTTGGGTGATCAGGGTTATGGGATGGGGAGGGGGGATATCACTGGACCACCAGGGAATTAAAAAACAGTTATTTTGGGTGATCAGGATTACGGGATGGGGAGGGGGATACCACTGCACCAGCAGGGAATTAAAAAACAGTTATTTTGGGTGATTGGGGTTACAGGATGGGAAGGAAGCACCACTGGACTACCGGGAAATTAAAAAAACTGTTGTTTCAGGCAATTGGGGTTACAGGCAGGGAGGGGGGAACCACTGGACCACCACTGACAGCACCGCATGCTGTGCAGGGTGCTAGGTGCATTTTCCCAGCCAGCCCTGCACAACTCATGCAAATGGGGCCATAATGACATGCAAATGACCCCATTTGCACCTTGCATGCATCATGGCCCCATTTGCATTTTTGTGTCTGAACACCAAGAATTTGCACACGGCGTATCTCTGAGGAGCTGGCACAGTTCCCATTCCTAGTATTCAGATCTGCCTGGGGATGTGCCAGGACATTGTATTTGCACCACAGCATGTTTTGATATATTCAGATGAGATGCGCCATGGCACATCTCTTTTGAATATATCCCTTTGTTGCTCCAGTGCAACTCAGTTGTGCGGCGCAACTACTTGCATCATTGCCAGGAGCATGTTTGAATATCTAGCCCCAGGAATCTATATGCTATCACTTGTGATAGCAGAAATGCTTTATGGCTCAACTCGGTACGAGTCACTAAAAGCGCATAAAGAAAAACAGATATATTAAAAAAATACAATATTTTCACTTGTTTACAGAAATATGTGATAGATACAAATGAATTGTAAAGTGCTGATAGTCAGAAGTACTTCAACTCAGCAATGGTCAACAGTTTCAATAACTATCACAGTTTTGTACTGCAACAAGCAAGAATAAGGAAGGAATTAGACTGTAAGCATTTATCAGATGCCACATCCTTTAGACAGCTAGGATATATTGCACAGAAGGAAAAGGAAAATTTCTGTGTAACTGACATCATGCTAACTTTAAGGAGCAGCTGACACCTTCAGGAGAACTTTAACAAAACATATTGGGCAGGATTCACAAAACATATGCACCTGGCGCAACTCAGTTGTGCCGGCGCAAGTCAGAAACGTGCCGGAAGGCAATTCAGGTACAGGGAGGAAGCACCAGTGCAAACAAGATGCCCTGTGCTGAAAGACATGTGCCATAGGCACAACGTAATGATATACGGTGCATGTACAGGGGGCATACCCATGCATACACCATGCATCCCTAATCACAGAGCACAACCAAGGCGCAGCAATGGAGCAACTTCAGCGCAAAGCCAAGATGCGCCTTAGAAAGATAAGTACAAAAGAAGGAGACTTAAGTCCAGCACACCAGCAGGCCATCAATAGAACAACAACAACAGGACACACACAGAGGGGAAGTCAAAACAGAGGGAGAGGCACAGACAGCAAGCCACACCACAGGGCTACAGCAACAGAGGGAATGAACCCAGCAGCAGTCGCCATTGCTGGTGCCCTAATGAGAAGGCAGGGCACCAGAAGTAACCGTAGGCAGCCGGCCCCATGGTGGTACCGTGCCCAGCTGTCTTTCGAACTGCTGACAGAGATGGAGACAGTCGGGCGATACCACCTCAACAGGGCCATGCTGAGGCAGCTATGTGAGCTGTGCCATGATGTGATGCAGGCACCCACTGCACGAGGACATGCCATCACGGTGGAGAGCAAGGTGACAACGGTCATGTGCCTGCTCACCACAGGAACCTTCCAGAGGCCTACAGGGGACACCACTGGCATATCACAGGCCTCAATGTCCCGCCTCCTCACACAGTTCCTCACCGCACTGCTACCACATGCTTCAGAATACATCAGATTCCCCAGCATGCAGGAAGAGTGGCTAGAAGCCATGCAGGGGTTCCACAGGGTGGCATGCATGCCAGGTGTCATAGGGGCCATCAACTGCACCCACGTGGCAATCCGCGCACCATCTGGTGAGGAGGGTGTCACATAAGTGAATCGGAAGGGGTACCATTCAGTGAACTGCCAGGTGGTGTGTGATGCCATGGGGCGCATCACCAATGTCTGCACCACACACCCTGGAAGTGCACATGATGCATACATATGGCACCAGCTGGCGCTCTGTGCAAGGTTTGAGGCCAGGGACATCCAAACTGGACACCGGTTAGGTACATGTGACTGTGTGCCAGCAGCCCGGGAAGGCACCATGTCCGGGACACCTGGGGCGGGCCGTGGGTGGGAGACAACAGGCATGAGGGCACTGGGTCAGCAGGGATATGGAAGGGTGCTGGGACAGCTTCAGGGTGGCATGGGCCCAATGTGCGCCACAGGACGGACGGGGCAGGAAGGGGCAGTAGGGGCAGGGGATGCAGGACTGCCAGGCATGTGGCTGCATGGGCGGGGGGGCAGGACAGGGGCGCACAACACAGGGAGGGACAGGGTTGGGTCACACACCACAGTGTAACACCATGTACTAATGGAGACACATCTACCCCGACAGGTGATGCTGCATACCCATTCCATCCCTGGCTCCTCACCCTCATTCGACAACCCGGAACAGTGGTGGAGGAATGCTACATTGAGGCACATGTTGCAACACATGCCATAATTGAGTGTGTCTTCGGCATGCTGAAGATGTGATTCCAGTGCCTGTGCCAGTCAGGCAGTGCCCTACAGTACAGCCCTGAGAAGGCCTGTGGCATATTCCTGGCATGTTGCATGCTACACAACATGGCCCAAGACCATGGGATACCTGCTGAGGCCAGCGAGGGCAACAGTTCCAGGAAGGAGGAGGGGGTGGGGAAGGGTGCAGCAGGGGCACACCCAGAGGAACATGGAGCCGATGGCGGACACAGACGCAGGGATCCCAGGCTGGCAGCCAGGACAAGGGCATACTGCACCAGAGTGGTGGAGGAACATTTTGGGACATGCAGATGAGTATGCAGGTTGGTACATGTGCAGGTGTGGGCACCACAGTGTAGGGACAGTATGGCAGGGGCATGGCAAGCACCATATGCCACACCGGGGCACACATGCAGGCACATGTACATGGTGAGGAACAGACACACACATACACACACACACACACACACACACACACACACACATACACACACACACACACAAGCACCAGGCATGCACCACACCAGAACCACACAGACCACGCCCATACCATCACGGGTCAGTGTGCACTTTCACGACTCGACTTTACAATTTACCATGCCTGTAACACCTCATCATTCCTGACATGGCATGACTATCGTTACATACAAACACACTGGTGCACATGCACAGGAGACACGGGGGGGTGCCAGGGCAACCGTGTGGCTGGAGACCACCACGCACAGTGGCACTGGCATGACCTACAGGGCAGCCAGTATGCAAGACCATGCCAACCACCACCACAGGCCCCGGGGCATACACATCACAGGGCCACCCTACGACCACTATGGACACACGGGTGGCCTCTGCCATGGCTGCTGGTGATAGGGGTGCCACAACTGGTCACAGAGGGTGTACCCAGGGACCCCTCAGGGGTGCTGGACTGAGACCATGAATGGGTGCTCAGTGGGGTGGCCGTTCCATGCCCCCCCGGCTGAGCCATGGCCGGTGGGGATGGATGTCAGAGGTGACGGGGTCAGCAGCAGGGGGACCACCTGGTCCCATCATCAGGGTGTCCGGGACATGCTCCTGGGCATCCGACTGGATGCACGCTGTCTGCAGCATGCTGTGGAAGCAGCCCCTGCCTCCACAGAAGCTGCGATCCACTCCATGGCTGCGGTCATACTCACCCACATGAGGCGTGTCTTAGCCAGCATCTGAGCATGCCATGCAACCGTGCACTCATGCTCCTGGACCATGACAGCCTGGTGGCTCCAGAACTCCACTCAGAGTGTCTCCTGACTGTCCACAGTTGCCCGAAACAGGTCAAGGTAGACACCCATGTCATCAGCAGGTGATGAGGCATGGGGAAGGTGCTGAACCGGGAATGGTCGGCCTCACCAGGGTCATCCATGTGGTGGACACACCCTGTCAGGCTGTGCAGTGTGTGGCATGGCTGGGCATGGATACCTGCTGTCCATGCATGTCATCCAGTGGGCCCACTGTGCCGGTGCGTGCTCACTGGTGCCCTGCCAGGATACCACTGATGCTGCCAGCACTGTGCTGGGCAGCGGTGCAGGGGGCATGGCATACACAGCCCCAGGCATCCTTGCCACTGCTGCACTGGTGTTCAGCATGGTGGGAATACTGTTGGCACCCAGGGTCCCATGCACAGGCAGCCCCACTCTGTGTGTACTGCAGTTGCCCATGGCAGTAGCGCTACTGACGGTGAAACATGCATTGGTGCAATGGCCCTCACCCTGAAAGCCACTGGCAAACACAATGAGTGCATCCGCTATATCCACCACCTCATCTGGGTCACCATCAGACAACCCAGCCAGGCCCCCCAACCATGAGATGTACCCACCTGCAGTACCGCCATCAGTGGTGGAGGGCTCCGCAAGGCCCTCTGCCACAGGTACCGTGGACTGGTGGTGTGTGGAGGTGGACATCGCAGGTGCGGACATGCCCATGTCAGTGTCAATGGCCCCATTGGTTGGGCCCTCATCATTGACTATGGGGGCTGCGCAATCGGTCATGGCCATGCCATGGAGTCACGATGGAGCTGTGGAAGAGAGAAAGGGAGACATGGTTAATGAACAGGATGCACATGACACACTGCACAGTCAGCCACACACCGCCAGATATGCACGCCTGTCCATGGTGGGTGCGGACAGGGTGCATAGCTACTCACCATGCTGCGACGGGCTGCCCCCTCTCTGGCAGCCACCCCCAGGGACGCCATGCACAGATGTCCCTGACACACTGGAAGCCAGGAGGGCCTCATTGGGGCTGAGCTATGCCACCGAGCCAGGTCCACCCCCTGTCCACTGCAGGGAGGCCTGGATGCTGGCCACCCTCTCCTTGGCCCTCCGTTGGCCATCATTCCAATGCTTCCTGCACTCATGCACTGTGTGGTTGTATGGTGCAACTGCATTCACATGCCAGGCCACCTCCTCCCAGCCTCTGCATGCACCATCCTGCTGCCACCCCTGCCAGTCAGTACATCCAGGTGTAGATGGCATGCCTCGATGAGTGCCCTCTCCTTATCCCGCATGAAGTTTGGTCGCTGCCTGGCGGTGGCACCTGACTCCTCAGACATTGAAACACTTTGGGGAGAAGCAACCTTGTGTCAGACCTGCCCAGGTGTACACACAGACCCACACCCATCCCCCACTGTCTGCAGGCTCACCATGGTCTGTGGTGCCGGTGGCCTGTGTCGTGGTCTGCGTGTGGGCTGCCAGGCACAGGTGAACATGCACCATGGGGTGCGGTCCATGAGGGATGGCGCATGCACCACACATAGCACCCAGGATGCAGTAGGGGTACTGTGTAACCACCACAGGTTAAGTGACACCGACCCATCTGCCGTGTGTGTGTCCCAATACCCCAGTATTGTGTGTTCCACCACCATGGTGCACCATCATACCTGGGTGCCACTACTGTGTTGGCTGCTGGCAGAGGTGGACTGCCATGAGGTGGCACGCAGGTGTTTGCACAGTGTGGCAGTGTGCGTGCTGGCAGTGGTGACACTGTGCGTGTACAGGTGTTGCACTTGCGATGTACATACATGTGTCATGGCGCTGCATGCACCTCATGGTGCAGTCCATCCCCAGCCATCTGTACCATCCCTGTGTCCCTGTGTACTTTGTGTTGTCCTCCATATATATACATTGATCCCCCCCACAGTACACAGCCGCGGCACAATGCCAACTGTTGTGCAGCAGTGCCCGGATCATGCTGTGCTGTGTGTGTCCAGTGACACGGTCTTCTGCTGTGGCCTCGACAGGGACCTGTCCAATGTCGCCCAGTGGATATATCCCTGTGGTTGTACCACACGTGTTGCCATGGGGGCTATCTGATGGTAGTCTGGTCCCACATGCTGTGTACTGGGGCACCATCAGCTGTGCACACTCTGATGCAGGCACACCAGCATGTGCTGTAGCCCTGTGACTGTGGCAGTATACTCACCCTGCAGGCACTGACTCCACTCAGTACCCTGGTCTCAGCCTGTTGAATTGGAGCATTTATGGCTCAGGGCATGCAAATGGGGCCTGAGCACCTGTTAATGAGATGCTAATCAGCTGAGATGCCCATGCATGGTTGATGAGGCTGTTTGGGGTGCATTCTCTCTGAAGAGCATAATTGCTCCCAGCTCATCTCACTTTGCAGGAGCATCTGTGTGATGCACCACCACAGTGCAGCGCATTCCCAGTACATTAAGTGGTCTGGGTGGCACATCTGCATGGCTTGGGGCAATCCACCTCACGCATCCTCCGTGCATGGGTTGTATGTGTAATGCAGTGCATCTTCCATTATGCATCCATTCCGCCATAGTCCGGCGCTTTCCTGTATGTGATGATCATGGTGCTGTGCACACATGTGTGCAGCGGAGTCCCACAATCGCCGCCATCATGCCAGCATTGCCTGTCCCTCCCCACGGATTGGCGCACTTATACACGGTACATTACTGCCATATGCCATGCACAACATGGCGCCTGCACATGCACCATGATGTGCGCGACTGTGTCCTTGTCATGCTGCACAAGAGCGTGGTGGTGTGTGCATGTGCGGGGTCCATCGCCAATGGCTAATCATGCATCATGTTCAGTGCCCGTGTGCTGCATATGTATCACTGATTCACGTGGAAGAATAACAGTTGGTGGACGATGCATTCCCTGTTTGCACCTTGCCACTGTATGTATACAGTGTAGGATGCCTGGAGCTGTGAGAATGGTGCCTAGGGCCATGAACTGGTCATATTTGGAGCTGCTACATCTAGTGGCACAGGTCATGGCTGTGGAGGGCCTCCTGTTTGGACAGAGGACCTCCATGAACCAGGGCCAGGAGTGTGGCCACCATTGCTTCACGGATTGTGCAGTGTACTGGCATGCCACGCACAGGTGAGCATGCAAGCATCACTATGGCAACCTCAGGCGGGACCCGAGAGGCTTGTGCGACTGTGGCATGCACGTGCATGAGGGTGCACTGCCACGGCCAGGTAGGTGTTCTCTAGCTGTATCCTTCTGTGGCACATGCTGGGTGTGTCTATCACTGCCCCTTGGTGCTCCTGTGCTGCTTTGCCCTGGTCCTGGGGGGGACAGGGCATGGCTGTGTATGCCTGCTTACAGTGGGTGCTTCAGACAAAGGCATCACTGTCTGCTGCATGGCCACGTGCCGGCAGGGGTGTGTGTGGCTGGGGACTTGCATCCTGCACTGTAGCAGTGTTCGCTCATGGTGCTGTTTGTTGTGTTTTTCAGGTCCAGGGGCCAGGCAGCATGCCACGGACGTTGCAAAGGAATGTCATTGGTGATACACGGGTGCCAGGCCTGGTGCCCCACCAGGGGCGGGTGAGTACCACTTTACATGACTGCAGTCTTTCTGGTATTGTGCAGTCTGTGGTGGCGGGTTGTGTTCTACATTCTAGCCCTCAGTGTGTGTTCCTTTGTTGTTTTCTGTAGGTGTCCATGATCACCATGCTGCTCCAGGTGGTGATGGTGCTGGTGCTGTGCCAGTGGATGTGGACCAGAGGATCCGTGTGGCCATCCAGGTGGCCCTGTGCCCTCTTACATGGACTGTTTGGTACCTGTCAGCTGCCCTGCGGGGCATCATGCTGTACCTTCCAGGCCATGCCAGGGTGCTGCGTGGCAGGGCACGGCACCGCTAGTGTCCCCCTGCCACTATCTGGGGGCCTTCCTGTGCAAATTGTTGCCCTACACTATTCCCTGTTTCTGTCCCTTACCCATCCTCTTACCCGTCCCTGCTCCCCCTCATCCCCATCTGTGGATGTTGTTGTTGAAGTTGTTGTTCCTTTTCTGGTATTTGATTTGTACAGTTTATATGGCCATTACATTTTACAAACATGTTTTACTCTACACCTGTGTCCGTGGGTCTGTTTGTGACAGCTCTGTGGTGGCTCCTTCTGTCCTGCTGTTTTGCTCCAGTTGTTCTACTGGCTCCCCTGTGTGGCTGCAGGGCTGCCTGCCTGCCCTGGAGCATCTCTGGATGTGCAGGTGCTTCTGTGGTTGCACCGTTATGTCCTGTGGTGATTCACAGTGGTGCTGCGCTTGGTGCTTGGCACGACGCATCCCTCTGTGAATGACACTGCTTAGGCTCAGCGCTTCTGACTTGTGCCAGGCGCATCTTCTTTGTGAATCCTGCCCTTTATGTAGAAACAGTTCAGATTATATTTCACATTATTTCTGTATTTCTCCTCATCATTATTTATAACTGAGGTAATTTGCATGAAAACAGAATCTTTGCTTCAGAAGAGTTCGTCCACTCCCATATGTTATTCCCTATCTAAGGTCACATTGAACTGTTTGTGACATCACAGTTATTCCCATGGCAACAGATTATGATGTCACAACAGAAGATTATGACTTGAAGTAGGTGAAAGCCATGAAGGCAAATGAGCTCTAATGGAAATCTCTATGGGACAAAGATCATGTATTAATGCAAATTTACTCAGTAATACAGTGCCTTCAAAAAGTATTCACCCCTTGGATTTTGTCACATTTTGTGATGTTGTAAACTCAAATTAAAATACATTTATATGGGATTGTTTTGTCACCTATCTACACAAATTACTCTATAATGTCAAAGTGGAATGAAACTTCTGGAATTTTTGTACATATAATTTAAAATTAAAACCTGAAATGTCTTGATTTGATAAGTATTCACCCCCTTTGCTATGACACTCCAAATTGAGCTCAGGTGCATCCAATTTCCTTGTGAGATCACTCTAAAACTTGAATGGAGTCCACCTGTGGTCAGTTCAAATGGTTGACATGATTTCAGAGGAAATACACCTGTCTATATAAGGTCCCACTGTTGACAGTGCATGTCAGAGAAGAAACTCTACCATGAAGACCAAGGAGCTGTCCGTAGAACTCCGTGATAGAATTGTGAGGAGGCATAGATCGGGAGGGGTATAAAAACATTTCAAGGGTGTTGAAAGTTCCCAGAACACAGTCAAGTCATCATTAGGAAATGGAAAGATTACAGAACCACCCAGACTCTTCTTAGAGCAGGCCATCCTCCCAAACTGAGCAACTGAGCAACCGGCAAGAAGGACCTTGGTCAGGGAAGAACCAAGAACCAATGACCACCCTGACAGAACTAAAGAGTTCCATGGCTGAGATGGGAGAACCTGTCAGAGGACAACAATCTCTGCAGCACTTCACAGATGTAGCCTCTATGGGAGAGTGGCTAGACGGAAGCCACTCCTGAGAAAAGGCCAAATAATAGCATGCCTGGAGTTTGAAAGAAGGCACGTGGCAGACTCTGAGACCATGTGGCAAAAGATTCTCTGGTCTGATGAAACAAAAATTGAACTCTTTGGCCTGAATGCAAAGCGCTGTGCCTGGCACAAACCGAACACAGCTCATCACCCATGTAACACCATCCCTACCATGAAGCATAGTGGTGGCAGCATCATGTTATGGGGATGCTTTTTAGTGGCAGGGACTGGGGCACTTGTCAGGATAGAGGGAACAATGAATGGAGCCAAATACAGGCACATCCTTGAGGAGAACCTGCATCAGTCTGCAATAGACCTTGGACTGGGGCGAAGATTTACGTTCCAACAGGACAACGACCCACATACACATACACAAACACACACACACACACATACACACACACACACAAGCACCAGGCATACCACCAGAACCACACAGACACGCCCATACCATCACGGGTCAGTGTGCACTTTCACGACTCGACTTTACAATTTACCATGCCTGTAACACCTCATCATTCCTGTTATGGCATGATACGTTACATACAAACACACTGGTGCACATGCACAGGAGACCGCGAGGTGCCAGGGCAGCCGTGTGGCTGGAGACCACCACGCACAGTGGCACTGGCATGACCCTACAGGGCAGCCAGTATGAAGACCATGCCAACCACCACCAGGCCCCGGGCATACACATCACAGGGCCACCCTACGACCACTATGCGGACACACGGGTGGCCTCTGCCATGGTTGCTGGTGATGGGGGTGCCACAACTGGTCACAGAGAGGTGTACCCAGGGACCCCTCAGAGGTGCTGGACTGAGACCATGAATGGGTGCTCAGTGGGGTGGCAGTTCCATGCCCCGGCTGAGCCATGGCGGTGGGGATGGATGTCAGAGGTGACGGGTCAGCAGCAGGGGACCACCTGGTCCCATCATCCAGGTGTCCGGGACATGCTCCTGGGCATCCGACTGGATGCTTCGCTGTCTGCGGCATGCTGTTGGAAGCAGCCCTCGCCTCCACAGAAGCTGCGATCCACTCCATGGCTGCGGTCATTTTTACCCACATGAGGCGTGGTCTTAGCCAGCATCTGAGCATGCCATGCAACCGTGCACTCATGCTCCTGGACCATGACAGCCTGGTGGCTCCAGAACTCCACTCAGAGTGTCTCCTGACTGTCCACAGTTGCCCGAAACAGGTCAAGGTAGACACCCATGTCATCAGCAGGTGATGAGGCATGGGGGAGGTGCTGCTGAACCGGGGAATGGTCGGCCTCACCAGGGTCATCCATGTGTGGTGGACACACCCTGTCAGGCTGTGCAGTGTGTGTAGCATGGCTGGGCATGGATACCTGCTGTCCATGCATGTCATCCAGTGGGCCCACTGTACCGGGTGCGTGCTCACTGGTGCCCTGCCAGGATGCCACTGATGCTGCCAGCACTGTGCTGGGCAGCGGTGCAGGGGGCATGGCATACACAGCCCCAGGCATCCTTGCCACTGCTGCACTGGTGTTCAGCATGGTGGGAATACTGTTGGCACCCAGGGTCCCATGCACAGGCAGCCCCACTCTGTGTGTCCTGCAGTTGCCCTTGGCAGTAGCGCTACTGACGGTGAAACATGCATTGGTGCAATTGCCCTCACCCTGAAAGCCACTGGCAAACACAATGAGTGCATCCGCTATATCCACCACCTCATCTGGGTCACCATCAGACAACCCAGCCAGGCCCCCCAACCATGAGATGTACCCACCTGCAGTACCGCCATCAGTGGTGGAGGGCTCCGCAAGGCCCTCTGCCACAGGTACCGTGACTGGTGGTGTGTGGAGGGTGGACATCGCAGGTGCGGACATGCCCATGTCAGTGTCAATGGCCCCATTGGTTGGGCCCTCATCATTGACTATGGGGGCTGCGCAATCGGTCATGGCCATGCCATGGAGTCACGATGGAGCTGTGGAAGAGAGAAAGGGAGACATGGTTAATGAACAGGATGCACATGACACACTGCACAGTCAGCCACACAGCCAGATATGCACGCCTGTCCATGGTGGGTGCGGACAGGGTGCCTTAGCTACTCACCATACTGCGACGGGTCGCCCCTCTCTGGCAGCCACCCCAGGGACGCCATGTGCACAGATGTCCCTGACACACTATCAGCCAGGAGGGCCTCATTGGGGCTGAGAGCTATGCCACCGAGCCAGGTCCACCCCTGTCCACTGCAGGGAGGCCTGGATGCTGGCCACCCTCTCCTTGGCCCTCCGTTGGCCATCATTCATAGCTTCCTGCACTCATGCACTGTGTGGTTGTATGGTGCAACTGCATTCATGCCAGAGCCACCTCCCAGCCTCTGCATGCACCATCCTCTGCTGCCACCCCTGCCAGTCAGTACATCCAGGTGTAGATGGCATGCCTCGATGAGTGCCCTCTCCTTATCCCGCATGAAGTTTGGTCGCTGCCTGGCGGTGGCACCTGACTCCTCAGACATTGAAACACTTTGGGGAGAAGCAACCTTGTGTCAGACCTGCCCAGGTGTACACACAGACCCACACCCATCCCCCACTGTCTGCAGGCTCACCATGGTCTGTGGTGCCGGTGGCCTGTGTCGTGGTCTGCGTGTGGGCTGCCAGGCACAGGTGAACATGCACCATGGGGTGCGGTCCATGAGGGATGGCGCATGCACCACACATAGCACCCAGGATGCAGTAGGGGTACTGTGTAACCACCACAGGTTAAGTGACACCGACCCATCTGCCGTGTGTGTGTCCCAATACCCCAGTATTGTGTGTTCCACCACCATGGTGCACCATCATACCTGGGTGCCACTACTGTGTTGGCTGCTGGGCAGAGGTGGACTGCCATGAGGTGGCACGCAGTGTTTGCACAGTGGCAGTGTGCGTGCTGGCAGTGGTGACACTGTGCGTGTACAGGTGTTGCACTTTGCGATGTACATACATGTGTCATGGCGCTGCATGCACCTCATAGTGCAGTCCATCCCCAGCCATCTGTACCATCCCTGTGTCCCTGTGTACTTTGTGTTGTCCTCCATATATATACATTGATCCCCCCCACAGTACACAGCCGCGGCACAATGCCAACTGTTGTGCAGCAGTGCCCGGATCATGCTGTGCTGTGTGTGTCCAGTGACACGGTCTTCTGCTGTGGCCTCGACAGGGACCTGTCCAATGTCGCCCAGTGGATATATCCCTGTGGTTGTACCACACGTGTTGCCATGGGGGCTATCTGATGGTAGTCTGGTCCCACATGCTGTGTACTGGGGCACCATCAGCTGTGCACACTCTGATGCAGGCACACCAGCATGTGCTGTAGCCCTGTGACTGTGGCAGTATACTCACCCTGTAGGCACTGACTCCACTCAGTACCCTGGTCTCAGCCTGTTGAATTGGGAGCATTTATGGCTCAGGGCATGCAAATGAGGCCTGAGCACCTGTTAATGAGATGCTAATCAGCTGAGATGCCCATGCATGGTTGATGAGGCTGTTTGGGGTGCATTCTCTCTGAAGAGCATAATTGCTCCCAGCTCATCTCACTTTGCACGGAGCATCTGTGTGATGCACCCACCACAGTACAGCGCATTCCCAGTACATTCGTGGTCTGGGTGGCACATCTGCATGGCTTGGGGCAATCCACACTACGCATCCTCCGTGCATGGGTTGTATGTGTAATACAGTGCATCTTCCATTATGCATCCATTCCGCCATAGTCCGGCGCTTTCCTGTATGTGATGATCATGGTGCTGTGCACACATGTGTGCAGCGAGTCCCACAATGCGCCGCCCATGCTGCATTGCCTGTCCCTCCCCACGGATTGCGCACTATGCACGGTACACATTACTGCCATATGCCATGCACAACATGGCGCCTGCACATGCACCATGAATGCGCGACTGTGTCCTTGTCATGCTGCACCAGAGCGTGGTGGTGTGTGCATGTGCGGGGTCCATCGGCAATGGCTAATCATGCATCATGTTCAGTGCCCGGTGTGCTGCACATGTATCACTGTTTCACGTGACGAATAACAGTTGGTGGACGATGCATTCCCTGTTTGCACCTTGCCACTGTATGTATACAGTGTAGGATGCCTGGAGCTGTGAGAATGGTGCCTAGGGCCATGAACTGGTCATATTTGGAGCTGCTACATCTAGTGGCACAGGTCATGGCTGTGGAGGGCCTCCTGTTTGGACAGGAGGACCTCCATGAGCCCAGGGCCAGGGTGTGGGCCACCATTGCTTCACGGATTGTGCAGTGTACTGGCATGCCACGCACAGGTGAGCAGTACAAGCATCACTATGGCAACCTCCAGAGGCGGGACCCGGAGAGGCTTGTGCGACTGTGGCGCCACGTACGCAGGGGTGCACTGCCACGGCCAGGTAGGTGTTCTCTAGCTGTATCCTTCTGTGGCACATGCTGGGTGTGTCTATCACTGCCCCTTGGTGCTCCTGTGCTGCTTTGCCCTGGTCCTGGGGGGGACAGGGCATGGCTGTGTATGCCTGCTTACAGTGGGTGCTTCAGACAAAGGCATCACTGTCTGCTGCATGGCCACGTGCCGGCAGGGGTGTGTGTGGCTGGGGACTTGCATCCTGCACTGTAGCAGTGTTCGCTCATGGTGCTGTTTGTTGTGTTTTTCAGGTCCAGGGGCCAGGCAGCATGCCACGGACGTTGCAAAGGAATGTCATTGGTGATACACGGGTGCCAGGCCTGGTGCCCCACCAGGGGCGGGTGAGTACCACTTTACATGACTGCAGTCTTTCTGGTATTGTGCAGTCTGTGGTGGGCGGGGTTGTGTTCTACATTCTAGCCCTCAGTGTGTGTTCCTTTTGTTGTTTTCTGTAGG
Source organism: Neoceratodus forsteri (assembly GCA_016271365.2). Taxonomy (NCBI): domain Eukaryota; kingdom Metazoa; phylum Chordata; order Ceratodontiformes; family Ceratodontidae; genus Neoceratodus; species Neoceratodus forsteri. The sequence continues at coordinate 88,511,961 of CM057453.1, forward strand.
TGTCCATGATCACCATGCTGCTCCAGGTGGTGATGGTGCTGGTGCTGTGCCAGTGGATGTGGACCAGAGGATCCGTGTGGCCATCCAGGTGGCCCTGTGCCCTCTTACATGGACTGTTTGGTACCTGTCAGCTGCCCTCCATGGGCATCATGCTGTACCTTCCAGGCCTATGCCAGGGTGCTGTGTGGCAGGGCACGGCACTGCTTAGTGTCCCCTGCCACTATCTGGGGCCTTCCTGTGCAAATTGTTGCCCCACACTATTCCCTGTTTCTGTCCCTTACCCATCCTCTTACCCGTCCCTGCTCCCCCTCATCCCCATCTGTGGATGTTGTTGTTGAAGTTGTTGTTCCTTTTTCTGGTATTTGATTTGTACAGTTTATATGGCCATTACATTTTACAAACATGTTTTACTCTACACCTGTGTCCGTGGGTCTGTTTGTGACAGCTCTGTGGTGGCTCCTTCTGTCCTGCTGTTTTGCTCCAGTTGTTCTACTGGCTCCCCTGTGTGGCTGCAGGGCTGCCTGCCTGCCCTGGAGCATCTCTGGATGTGCAGGTGCTTCTGTGGTTGCACCGTTATGTCCTGTGGTGATTCACAGTGGTGCTGCGCTTGGTGCTTGGCACCCACGCATCCCTCTGTGAATGACACTGCTTAGGCTCAGCGCTTCTGACTTGTGCCAGGCGAATCTTCTTTGTGAATCCTGCCCTTTATGTAGAAACAGTTCAGATTATATTTCACATTATTTCTGTATTTCTCCTCATCATTATTTATAACTGAGGTAATTTGCATGAAAACAGAATCTTTGCTTCAGAAGAGTTCGTCCACTCCCATATGTTATTCCCTATCTAAGGTCACATTGAACTGTTTGTGACATCACAGTTATTCCCATGGCAACAGATTATGATGTCACAACAGAAGATTATGACTTGAAGTAGGGTGAAAGCCATGAAGGCAAATGAGCTCTAATGGAAATCTCTATGGGACAAAGATCATGTATTAATGCAAATTTACTCAGTAATACAGTGCCTTCAAAAAGTATTCACCCCCCCCTTGGATTTTGTCACATTTTGTGATGTTGTAAACTCAAATTAAAATACATTTATATGGGATTGTTTTGTCACCTATCTACACAAATTACTCTATAATGTCAAAGTGGAATGAAACTTCTGGAATTTTTTGTACATGTAATTTAAAATAAAAACCTGAAATGTCTTGATTTGATAAGTATTCACCCGCTTTGCTATGACACTCCAAATTGAGCTCAGGTGCATCCAATTTCCTTGTGAGATCACTCTAAAACTTGAATGGAGTCCACCTGTGGTCAGTTCAAATGGTTGACATGATTTCAGAGGAAATACACCTGTCTATATAAGGTCCCACTGTTGACAGTGCATGTCAGAGAAGAAACTCTACCTTGAAGACCAAGGAGCTGTCCGTAGAACTCCGTGATAGAATTGTGAGGAGGCATAGATCGGGGGAGGGGTATAAAAACATTTCAAGGGTGTTGAAAGTTCCCAGGAACACAGTCAAGTCCATCATTAGGAAATGGAAAGATTACAGAACCACCCAGACTCTTCTTAGAGCAGGCCATCCTCCCAAACTGAGCAACTGAGCAACCGGGCAAGAAGGACCTTGGTCAGGGAAGTAACCAAGAACCCAATGACCACCCTGACAGAACTAAAGAGTTCCATGGCTGAGATGGGAGAACCTGTCCAGAGGACAACAATCTCTGCAGCACTTCACAGATGTAGCCTCTATGGGAGAGTGGCTAGACGGAAGCCACTCCTGAGAAAAGGCCAAATAATAGCATGCCTGGAGTTTGAAAGAAGGCACGTGGCAGACTCTGAGACCATGTGGCAAAAGATTCTCTGGTCTGATGAAACAAAAATTGAACTCTTTGGCCTGAATGCAAAGCGCTGTGCCTGGCACAAACCGAACACAGCTCATCACCCATGTAACACCATCCCTACCATGAAGCATAGTGGTGGCAGCATCATGTTATGGGGATGCTTTTTAGTGGCAGGGACTGGGGCACTTGTCAGGATAGAGGGAACAATGAATGGAGCCAAATACAGGCACATCCTTGAGGAGAACCTGCATCAGTCTGCAATAGACCTTGGACTGGGGCGAAGATTTACGTTCCAACAGGACAACGACCCCAAGCATACAGCCAAAGCAACACTGGAGTGGCTTCAGAACAAGAAGGTGAATGTCCTTGAGTGGCCCAGCCAAAGCCCGGACTTGAATCCCATTGAGAATCTGTGGAAAGACTTAAAGATTGCGGTTCACTGATGCTCCCCATCCAACTTGACAGAGCTTGAGCAAATCTGCAAGGAAGAATGGGCGAAAATCCCCAAATCCAGATGTGCAAAGCTGATACAGACATACCCAAGAAGACTCAAAGCTGTAATTGCTGCCAAAGGCACTTCTACAAAGTATTGACTCGGGGGGTGAATACTTAAGTAAACAAGATATTTCAGTTTTTAATGTATCATAAATTTTTGTTACACAAAAAAAATATTTTTGCCCCTTTAAATTGTTGAGTATGCTGTGTGAATCAAGGGGGAAAGAAATCATTTCAATGCATTAAAAATTCTGGTAGTAAAACATCAAAATGTAGCAAAATCCAAGGGGGGTGAATACTTTCTGAAGGTGTTGTAAATAATGGGGAGGAGAAATATATAGAATATACTAACATACTATTTGCCAGCAGATTAGGCCTTACGGTCTATCGAGTCTGCTCAAACCTTAGATCCTTAGTTGGGTGCCGAGACCCTCCCATCCCTTGTGCTCCAGAAACCCGTATCATCCATCCCCACCCCCCTGGGACACGCCATCATCTGATACATCCACTTTCTGTGTCTGTCCCACCCTTTCTTGAAGCCCTCCACTGTGGATCTCTGAACCAGCTCACCAGGCAGTGCATTCCAAGGGTCCACCACCCTCTCAGTGAAAAACCTCCTCCTCTTTTCCCCCTCACCCTTCCACCTTCCAACTTCAAACCATGCCCTCTGGTGATACCTCCCTGCTTTAGTCTAAAGATCCCCTCCATGTTTACCCTATTTATTCCCTTGAGGTACTTGAAGACCTCAGTCATGTCCCCCGTCTCTCCTCTCCTCCAATGAAAACAGGCAGAGCTCCTTAAGTCTGTCCTCATCGTCAAATCCCTAGCCCTCAGTTCATCTTTGTTGCCCTCCTCTGTACCCTCTCCAGGAGCTGTATGTCCCTCTTCAAGTGTGGTCTCCAGTACTGTACACAGTACTCAAGGTGTGGTCTAACCAGTCCATTGTACAGCTGGCAGAATCACTTCCTTGCCCCTAGAGGTGATCCGCCTACTATGCATCCCAACATCCTGTTTGCCTTGCTAGCCGCTCTCCTGCACTGCTCAGAGTTATTCATACATGCATCCACCATGACCCCTAGGTCTTTTTCCCTATTGAGGCTTCCAGCGCCTCCTCCAGGGTGTACCTGTGTTTAGGGTTCGCCCAAGGTGCAACACCTTGCACTTAGTGATATTGAAATTTAATTTCCATGTGTGAGCCCAGCTTTCCAGGGTGTCCAGGTCCCCTTGCAGGGCCAACCTCCCCTATTCTCCCTCAACTACTGCTCCCATCTTGGAGTCATCCACGAAGAGACTCATTTCACACCCTATACCCTCCCTGATGTCCAATATGTATGCATTAAACAGGATCGGACCCAGGACCGAGCCTTGCGGTACCCCACTACTAACCTCTCTAGGGATCGAGAGCTCCCCACAGACCACTACTCTCTGAGTGCATCCAGCTAGCCAGTTTTCAATCCATCTGACCATCAAAGGGCCTACTCCTAACCCCATCAGTTTCTCCACCAGACCATTGTGGGGGCCAGAGTCAAACATCTGCTGAAGTCCAAGAATAATACATCCACAGGCTTACCCCTGTCCAGTTCTGATGTTACCCATTCATAGAACTCCACAAGGTTAGTTTGACATGATCTACCTGGCACAAACCCATGTTGCCGACTATCCAGACCTCCCACCTCCTCCAAGTACACCCCAATCATTCCTTTAGTATACTCTCCATTAATTTTCCCACCACGAGGTCAAACTGATGGGTCTATAGTTACCTGGTACTTCCCTCGACCCCCTTTGTGGATTGGTACCACCATGTACTCTCGCCAATCCTAGGTACCCTCCTTGTCTCAAGTGACCTGCTGAAAAGCTCGCCAGAGTGCAGCCATTATGTCCGCCAATTCCCATAGTACTCTCAGATGAATGCCATCCGGCCCAGGAGATTTGTCTTTCTTTAGGGCCTTGAGGGCTAACCACACCCTTTTGGCGGAGATAGCATCATCTGTCCCCTCCACCTTACTGGCCTTTTTATCCTTACCCAGATGTGACACCCCTGAGGTACCTCTCTCTCCCTCTTATACATGGAATACAAACAGAATTGTCCCAAATTATTGTTTTTCAAAGTTTTCTTAGAAGCGTCAGTGGCTTTTTAACATGATCTTTTGCCCAGTCCATTTCAAGGATGGATAAGGTAAAAATTCCTTTGGAGTGACACTTTAGACAATGCTCCCAGTTCTGAAAGAACCTGGTAGCATGTAAACAAGACACCCTGTAACCAGGAATATTTTGAGTGTACTTTATCTTATAATCTTCATATGTCCACATATTCTGGATGACAAAGGCTTATGCCAAGATGAGCCATAATAAGTTATGCAACCAAGGGAAGGTTTATATGCCTTATGACTCCCCTTGTGTCTGACACATAAGTTATAATTAACTTAATAGTGAAGATGTGCCAGTCATAAGGGCAAAGATCCATTTAATGCATTTTATCATATCGCAGGCAGTGGGTTCTGAGGGGCTTCACAAGAATTCAAGGATTCTCATCTGGAGAGACTGCTACCACTTGTATTATGCTGTAAACCTTTATATATATATATATATATATATATATATATATACTATATATATATATATATATACATATATATATATATATATATATATATATATATATATATATGTGTGTGTGTGTCGAAATGTATGTACTGGGGTGGCTGTGGGTGGTGGTGGCATGGGTGGCAGAGGGTGGGTGAGATTTTTTTATTGTAATTCATATTTTATTGCAGAGGTAAAAACTTAACAAACAAACAAAGTAAATTCAATTCCTGGCTGGGAGTTACCCCTTGGATATAAGGACTAATAAGGGTGAGGTTTTATTTATTTGTTTTTTTTTTCAGGGCAGTGATCTATGGCAGAGGAGAAGTTAGTGACTGTCTGTAATGGAGGGAGAGCTGTGAAAGCCCTCGACCATGGGTCCTTTAAACAGTATGCACACTGGTGGCAGCTGTAGGCAGGTGGGTAGCATGGGTGCCATAAAGTGGTTGAAGGTGAGGGGTTGTTGTTTTATTTACTTTTAGGTGTAAGGCAGTGATTGAAGGCAGAAGAGAAGATGGCAACCAGCTGTGGTTAAGGAAGGAGTGTGTTGGTGGCCCATCATACAACCTGAAAAAAATATGTACTAGAGTGGCCATGGGGAGAAAAGGGTGATATAGGTGCCAGAGGATGGTGAGTTGAGATTTATAAAGTCAGGAAACATCACTTTTGAAATACTTTTTGAAGTTTCATGACATTGCTAAGTGCAAAGCGTGACTTCACATAGTTCTTCATGTAGCAGAGTGCTTACTTCATGGAGTGAAGTATCACATCTCTTCTGAAGACCTACATGAAGTAACATGACTCATTTTTCAGGTTGTTGAATAATAAAGCAGAAAAGCATCCCCACCCTCTGGGTTATGGACAACCACCCCTTCTATCACGCCATTTGGTTTTTAATCATATCCCCAACCATTCCCCTGCTAAGTTCTTATTTCTATTCTCCCTGTAACCTGTATAGCTTTTTTCAAACACTGTAAATATGCATTGTCCTCCCACCAACTGCAAAAGCAAGTACCCCCACTTCCTCCACACTGTCCCTCTTATTTCTTCAACCCCCATGCCATGCCCACCATCTTCCTAATAACCCCCAAAAGCAGCCAGACCCCAGTTTTGTGTTTATAACTGGCTGCAAAGAAGAATATTAATCTTAATACATATCTTAATGCTGAGTTGTTAGGCTGCTACCCCATTCTCAGCTAGTACCAGTAAATACCCCTAGAACGTATATCCTGCTTTGCACAGTTCCTGCAGATCAAACTACGCATCCGAAGGGCATGCCTAGAGGTGTTCAAAGTTGAGAAACTGCCTAGCAAAAATCTTCATGAAGCGCCCAGACTTCAAGTATTGTGAAATACCACTTATTGTAGTTCTTTGCCTGGTGAAGTGTTGACTTCTCCTATTGATGTCTATCCATCACGGCTCTTCAATAGTGAAGGTGCTAATAAATGCAACTATGTATAGTTTTCAATAGGAGAAGAAACATTTTGCAGACAAAGAACTATGGGAAATTCTGCACTTCAATAGAAAAAAACTTTTGCTGTTAGAAATTGAAACTTGCCCCCACCCACTGTACACATACCATCCACCCTCCACCCATCTCCCAGAAAAATTTCACACTGCCCCTACCCCGCCCCTTACTGGCACCCATCTCCCTCATCCCCTCACAACCCTTGCAAAGTAATACTAATTATCAGCTGCTATGCTGTAAAAAGTTCCACCGCTCATCATATCCATACAAGTAACCACCCCTCCCCACCCCATCAAGTCACCCAACCACATCATTCAACAAACCACCCCTACTCTGCCCCCCCATAGCACCTAACCTCCCTCCTCCCCATAGCACCTAAAAAGTTAAGGGATACAAGGTGTAGATAAGAAATGCTCTCTCTCATAGGATCAGTCAGATCATCCCCTTACTAGCAGCTGAATGAATGACTGATGGTGTCTTCCTAAACAGTAACAACTAATTGGCTGAACAGTCAGTCAGTCAAAAAAAATGTTACTATGGAGACATTGCAGCATTCATTCGTTGATGGAGAATGTGGAAGAGAGCTGACAGCTCATATATAGGAGTGCATTTCTTCTGGTAGTCTGAAGATGCTATATCCTTTAACTTTTGGGGGCTTGGGGGAAGGAGGTTGGGTGCTACAGAAGGGTATGGTGGTGGAGTTATACATAAACTATGGAGTCAGGGCATTTGGAAGGGTGGGGGGAAGAGTTGGTTAATTGTTTGGCGTGGGTGCGGAGAAGCAATTTTGGCTCACTATATTGCTATAATAAATTTATTGTGAACTTTGCTGTGACTGAGGGGGAGAGAGGACGTTGTTATTGGATCTCTTGGTATAAAGAAATTCATTTAAAACTTCAGAGAGGTGATTGAAGGGTGTGATATGTTTGTGCAGTGGGTGAGGGGGTTGGGTTTGGCTTAGGATTTTTTTTTCATTTTAAATTATACACACTTCACGTAGTTCTTCGCTTGGGAAGTGCAACATCCAACTGCAAAAACTACACATAGTGGCACTTCTCCAGTGCTTTCACTGGCAAAATTCCATGATACATAGTTTTGTTGGGACAAAGTGGTCACTTCACCAGGTAAAAACTATGCAAAGCACACCCCCCAATGAAACTAAGTTTGGGGAAGTTTGTGAAGTACTTCACTAAGGGATGTCCCCCAACTTTACCTACTACTACATACCACTCACACTCTTATTCACAAACTTAGCAGCACAACAGTGTTGATATTGCCTAATAGCTCTTCTGGTGAGGCTGTACCCTGAGGGTTCCCTGCAAAACTGAGGACTACTTGTATACAACCCTGCAGATAATGCACTCCTACTCCAGGGCACTAACAATCTGGGACACTGATGCATTGGGGCACTTGGTAAAGGCAGCCTTTTATAACATGTGCAGCTTGTTTTCTGGGTTACATAAGCACTGGGATTGGCTTCTGTGGGTCACATGGCCTCTCTGGCCCCCTTTCAATGTTCCCAGGTACCGCCCAAATGTGCTAAGAACCTCATTTGCTGTGCACACACAGATGCAGTCAAAAATAAGTACAATAGAATGTCCTCCAAATGGTTATGAAATCAGTGATTTTTCAAGAGACATCCTCTCTCCCTTTAAAACCCCACCAAATGGTTTCTGAAGCAGATGCTAGGAAATACCTTGAAAATGTCCTCAGAAAATCTAGGCACAGTGGGGCTTCTTGGACCTCAAATTTGTTCACTTATCACTGGATAAAATACTTGGACCTCTTACCAGAATATTTAACCTATCCCTCTTCCACTCCCAACTCTCCCAAAGATAGAAGTCTGCTATAGTAACCCCTGTACACAAAAGTGGGGACAGGACCTTACATAATAACTACAGACCAATTTCCATTCTCCTGCCACTCTCCAAGACTCTCAAGTGGATTGTGGCTGATCAGATGGTGGAATACCTTAATCATTGCCAACTCCTATGCCCAGAGCAACATGGGTTCCACGGTGGCTACAATACCATCACAGCCCTACCTGAATTTACCAAATTCATCCATAATGTCTTAGACCAAGGCCACCTTGTAGGGGTAGCCTTTATTGACCTATCAAAGGCATTTGATATGATTCATCAAGCTCTTCTCCTCAAGAGGCTATCTGACATTGGACTCACACCTGAAACTGTGAACTGGTTTAGGAGTTACTTGAGCCGCCGCTCCCAGCAAGTCAGGATTGGGGAACGTGCTATCAGACAGCTGACCTGTCTTATCGGGAGTACCGCGAGGGTCCATTCTGGGATCGCTGCTGCTCAGTGTTTTCTTAAATAATCTCCCAGCCTCCTGCCATTGCTGCACACTACAATATGCTGACGACACAGTGATTTTTACCAGGAACCTTCTCCCTGAGCTCCTTGAAGCTGATCTCCAAAACGGCTTTGCATCTGCAGAAAACAGATTTAAAGAGCAAAGACTGGTCATGAACTATAAAAAGACAAAGACCATGCTCTATTCAACAGCCCAAAGCAAGCAAAAAAGCTACCCTCTGGCAATGAGGAATGACAGTGGTGACACACTGGAGCTCGTCTCACATTTCAAATACCTGAGGTTACAATTGACTCCTCCCTGTCCTTCTCCCAGCATATCAATATCACTGCAAGAGCTATTAATACCAGACTCAGGATCTTCTACTGCCACAGGCATTGTCTAACCCATGAAGCTCTAAACCTGGCAATCAGCAGCTCATTTGTTTCCCTCATAGACTATGGGCTGGCCGTACACAGTTCTGCTACCAACACGGCTCTCCAACGGATCTCAGTTGCCTTAAACAAAGCCTGCCGCCTGCTCACAAATGAACCAAGATACACACATGTGAACTTTATGGTCGGGCTGGCTGGCTTCAACTGAATGACAGAATCAGGTATTAAACCTGTCTTCTTGCCAAAAATGTCACACTAAATCTGCTTCCAACAGGGGTACTGAAAGTGCTAACACTGCCTATGAATACCAGACAAACCAGAAGCACTGTCACTCAAATTTTCCAAGTGCTCAGATGCCACACTACCATGGCACAGCATGCATTCTCACACTGTACACCCCTCAGGATAAATGCACTGTCCCCTGACATCTCTGGCTCCTCAATGATTGGCTCTTTTAAACGTAGACTGCGTCAGCTACGCTTTGATATGAGTAGCTTCATGTGCCCCCGCTAAGGCTCAGCATGCAGCAACAATCTGCCTCTAGCCCCACATACTGTAACTGAAATAAATTCCCACAAGCAGCTATTTTTAAGGCTTGCTTCTTTGGTTGCTTGAGCACTGTGATTGACTTTGATAGGGTGTCATCCATTAGGGCTGGGATCTCTCCAAAAGGGCTGTTGCAGCCCTGCAGTGGCACATCATGTGTGTGTCCAGAAGCACTCCTATTGCTTGGAGCAAGTTTAGACTGGTTGGGGTGGCAGAAGTTTGCGAGGTGATTTTAAAGCTGTGGCCCATGTACTTTAAACTGGACCTGGGCCCAACCTGCCTCTTAACAGGATGTGTTGAGTCTGTTGGTCCAGTGTTCTTTGAGATTGTCCAGAGTTTGCTTTTGGAGGGATGTTTCCCCAGCACCCTGAAAGAGGCACTGGTGTGACCCTTCCTAAAGAAACCATCTCTCAACCCTGACATCTTGGGGAATTATATATCGATCTCTAAACTCCCTTTTTTGGGTAAGGTTATCGAGAAAGTAGTGGCTGTGCAACTCAAGGCACACCTTATGGCCTGTGACATCTACAAGCCCTTCTAGTCAGAGTTTAAGTCAAGGCATAGCACTGAAATGGTGCTAGAGTGCAAAGTGATCTCCTCAGGATGAGAGATAGAGGGGAGTGGTCAATACTCCTTCTCCTTGATCTCCCCTCAGTGTTTGACACTGGATCACATAGTGCTGCTGCATCGCCTAAGGGAGCTATGTGGACTCACCAGTACTGTCATCAAATGGTTTGAGTCCTTTCTCACAGGCAGGATGCAAAAAGTAGTGATGGAGAATATCTCCTCCTGTCCAAAGCCCCTCCCATGTGGAGTTCTCCAGGGCTCAATCCTGTCACCTATGCTGTTCACGGTGTACATGCTTCCCTTGAGTGAGCTCATTAGATGATACAGCTTGAGATTTCACTGTTACACAGATGATACCCAGCTGTACATGTCATTTGCACCCAGGACTAATGACACTGTGGAGGTGATAAATAAATGTCTGGCTGAGACTCAGTCCTGACAAGACAGAGGTGCTAGTGATTGAGCCTGGTTGTCGGCGGGATGTGGTTGCTGCTGGGATAGGAACAGAGTTATTCCTTGGCCCCACTCATTTGGCTGCATTTACGAGGGTGAAAAATCTAGGCATCATCCTTGATAATGGATTGATACTTGAGGCTCAGGTGTCATCCATTGTCTGGAGTGGTTTTTACCACCTGAGGAATGTCGCCTGGGTCAAAGTCTTGATTCTGCCTGATGACCTGCTCTCACTGGTGCATGCTTTTGTGATGTTTCAACTCAACTACTGCTATGCTGTGTACCTGGGGGTCAATGGAGGGGTTCTCTGATGCCTGCAGCTGGTTTAGAATACAGCAGCTAGGCTGCTGATGGGCTTTCCAAGGTCTTGGCATGTGGCCCTGCTTCTGCGGGATCTGCACTGGCTGCTAGTTAGGTGGAGAATCACTTTCAAGGTGGGCTTGATCCCCTATAAGGCTGTATACTGATTGGGCCCTGGCTACCTGAGTGACCTCCTGACTCCTGTACAATTTTTGCGCTTACTCCACTCCTCCATCGAGGGCCTTCTAGCAGTTCCCAGGGCCTGCCTGAAGACATCTGGGGATCATTGTTTTGAGGTGGCTGGCCCAGTTCTGTGGAATTTCCTTCCAAAATCTTTGAGGGAGGCCCCATCAGTGGAGGTTTTTATGCGGGGTCTGAAGGCACATCTTTTTAGAGAGACATTTGCAAATTGTTTAAGAGCCTTACAATAACTGACTGGTGAACTGCATTTTTAATTAGGATTTTTAGGTTTAATTATTATTTCTTGCTGTTATTTATTGATTTATGCTTTGTATTGGTTGCTAATTCTAACTCCTATCTTCCTGTACAGCACCCAGCGCCTCTGGGATGGGGTGCTTAACAAATAAAATGTTACTTACTTACTTATTTCCAGTTCCTACAGCTCACATAGTTTTTCTCATCCTCTAAAATGGTCACAAGTCCTGTACAACACCCTCACAGCACTGTTTGGAATGAACACAACAATGTAGTCAAAAATCAGTGATATGCCCTCAGAACTGATATACACCCCCCAATTTTGCAAGAGATATCCCTTCTTCTTAAACCCTCACCAGAGGGAAACAGCAGGCATCTGGGGAAAAAGTCAATTTTAGTTGCCCCTTCTGGACTACTTCCAACCTGGCTATGTCCTTTCTGAGGTGCAGCCTCCAGAACTGGACACAATACTCTAGGTGGCGTCTCACCAGTGAATGACATAGTGGCAATACCACCTCCCTCCTCCTTGTGCAGATACCTCTACCGGTGCATCCCAGGATCCCACTAGCCCTTCCCAATTGCTTTGTCATATAGCCCTGCCACTTAGAGATCATCAGATAGGATAACCACAAGGTTCCTTTCCTGTTTGTGACTAACACTACCTCCCCCCATTCTGTACTCCATTCTTGGGTTCCTATGCCCTGGGGACATGATTTTGTACTTTTTGCCATTGAACCCCAACTTCCATGCTCTTGACTACACCTCGAGATTCCCAAAATACATATGCATTCTTTCCACCTCTTCCTTTTTTGTGCACCCTAATTGCAGATTTTCTTCTAATCATCAGCAAAAAGGGATACTTTCTCTTCCAGTTTATCTGCAATGTCACTTAAGAAGACATTGAAAAGGACTGGTCCCTGTACTGAGCCCTGCAGCACACTGCTGGTTACACTCCCATCATCAAAGTGAATGCCATTAACCACCACCCTCTATTGCCTATCATTAACCAGTTTGTAATCCAGTTCACCTCTTTGGATCCCACCTCTAGGCTGCTCTGTTTCTTAATCAGTCTACCAGCCTTTCTTTTGACAGTGTTTTCATTAATTTCCCCACCACTGAGGTAAGGCTAACCAGCTATTAAATGAATATTTCATTACTACAGTAAATTAAGATCTTGGTGTACTAATTTAATATTTTTTTGAAATTTGACAAGCACTTACTAAATATAATTAAAACTTTAAACTACAGAATTAGTGCAGTAGGAAGGAATTAATTTGCTTTAAATAGGAAAGCAAGAACAAATATAGCAACTCAGCTTATATTACTAGTATTACAGAATGGTGGTACAGTATATAGTAACACATCCAAACATATACTAGATCGATTGGACATAGTGTATAATAAGCTGGCTTGAGTTGTACTAAATAAACCATTGAAGACCCATCACTGTAATCTTTATAGTATGCTAGGATGGGACCCTCTCTGTTAGATGGAAAAATATAGAATTACAATTACTTATAAAATTGTCAATGGACTTGTATCAGGTGTCAGCTTTAACTGCCCACTAACAAATTGTATTAGATACCATTTTAGGGATATTACTAACTGAGGTTATCAAATTCCAGAAATACATAGAAGGTTTGGATTACTTTCTGCTTATTACTGGGTATCAAAGACATAGAATCAGCTAGCACCTGAAGTATGATATTTGGATAAACAAAAGCTTTTCGAAAATCAAATTTCTAAGTCAATTTTGCACATTTGCAACTATTTTTGACCAGACATTATTTGATATGACTACATCATGGCTTAGGAGTTAATATTTCTACTAAGGGAAAGTGTCCTTAACTACACTGTTATTACTGTATAACTATGCTGTAACTTCACTGTAACTACATAGTAGTTACATGTAACTACTATGTAGTTGTTAACTAGTTTCACAGTTGTGTGCTAAGTAGTTACAATTTGCATGAAGTAACTACACTGTAGCTACTGTGTAGTTACATGTAACTACTATGTAGTTGGTAACTAGTTTCACATGTGGGTATGGTGTAGTTACACAACTTGCAAACATGTGCAACTACTACAGTCTCCCTTTTGGCACACATCATTTAATTCTGACAAGTGTAACTACACTTGTAACAGCTGTTGCAAAGTGTAACAGAAAATCTATTGTGCAACTACCACTCTGTCTCTTCTGTCATTATGTTATTTGTTTGTATAAGGGCAACTAAACATGTAATACTTATTGCAAATTATAACAGCAAATATGTTGTGTAACTACTATGTTACTACTTTTGGCATTATTAAATCTGTTCCTACAAGTGTATCTACATATAAATGAAGGTCATGTGCACTGTTTCAACTGTCTATGTCTATCTGACATTTATTTAAAAGGTATTCACACAGAAAAATGTTAAAGTGTAATCAGAATGGTAACTAAACATGAATACAATGCAACTTCTGTCTGCTACAGTTAAATGCACTGACTGACAACTCTTTAGATGATATTCCATGTCTGTATTCCAGTTTTTCGTGAACTTACAGGTTAGTAAATATGCAGTCTAATATTGTGAATTGATATGTAACTGTACACAAAAATATTTCATTTGCATAATTACTAATTGGCACTATAACAATATTGTGGCTAAGGAATAATGGCACTGTTTTCACAGTTAATGCCTAGGTAACATGTATTTGCAGTTGCACACATTTACATTTACCATATGTCAGTACTGTAGCTGTGATGTAAGTTCTCATTCAGAAATCAGTCCCTCATGAACTTACTGCTTACTAAACATGCAGTCTGGTATTAGACCATATTCACACAGGCAGCAGGGAATGTGCCAAATGTGTATTCCAAGGCCTGGTGATCAATAGTAGCCATCCAATCAGATGGACTGACCAGGAGCAGACTGGATCCTGCACTCTATGTGGATGGGGGAATTGAGGGTTATGGGTGGTCTTCCCATTACTGCTCTTTTCCAGTAAGGGGACCTACTGGTCTGCCTATGTTTATTGCCTTGCCCACAGTCCTCCAGGTTTATTCAGAGGGCTAGGATAGTTTGATGTGAAGGATGATGCTATGGCAGCCACACTGTTCAGCCAGTGGGAAGGGCATGTAATGGCTAAGGAATGTTCCCTGCCTGTGTATCCAGTGCCACCAACTACCACTCCACACAGTAGATCACGCCCCCTGGTAGCTCTTCCCCCCCACTCGTGCTCTATTGGGTACCTGTTTTGGGACTCACCCCCCATCTTTTAGTAGCCACCTCCCACTCCCTGGCTGCCTGGCCTTCCTGGCTGCATCCTTACTTCCCACTGATCCAGCTACTGCTCTTCTGCCCCCTTCTCCTAGCCCCACCAGCCTGTCTTAACCCCCTCCCTCCGCCTATCCCAAATCCTACCTTAATCATGCGCCTCCACCGCTCTCTACCCTCTATTCTATTTCTCCTTGCCTGTCTTCCTCCCCTACTGCACACCCCAAAAGCCTGCTTTCCCTCCCTCCCCCACAATTTCCACATTCCTACATCCTTCCTTCACATAGGCATGCTGCACACTGGTCACTGCCCCTTGCCCAGGGTCCATCCTACTGCCATAAAACTGTCCTACACCCACACTGGTCCTAGCCCTCCACTCTGGTCCCCCCGTCTATTCTTACCCTCACCCACTATCATCGATGCTCGGCAATTTCCCAAGATGCTAGCAGGTGAAAGCATTCCCTTAAAGAAATACACCACAGCTCCTTGAGGCTAGTCCTCCTCCTCCTAATGCTGTCATTCAACGTGCACCCAAACCCTGGCCCATTCTGCTCTAAAGCCACTAATCTGAGCAAGTCTTTGGGTGTCCTCTCATTCGTATCAATCAACATCTGCTGCCTCCTTCCTAAAATGGATGTCCTACAGGCCTTCACCAGCCAACACTGCCCTGACATCCTGGCAGTTGTCGAAACCTGGCTCATGCCATCAGTACTGGACCATGCAATCAGCTTTCCTGGTTACAACATCTTTAGGCTGGATCACCTCTCCAAAAGAGGTGAGGGCTGTGCTTTCTACCTAAAAGACTCCATACAGGGGCACCACATCATTACCTCACTCCAACCCACAACTGCTCAGATACTACCAGTGAGAATCGTCCTCAGAGCCCAAAACAAAACCCTCACTGTTGCCACCATCTACATCCCTCCCAAAGAAAAGGGAACTGGTCTAACAGCTGTTCTTGACTTTGTTAATTCACTCCTACCAGACACCGAATCCATCCTCCTAGGCGACTTCAACATCAACTGGCCTGCAGCCGATGCTGGTGCACACATGGATACCATTGCTGCAGTGAACCTCACACAAATGGTTGACTCACCAACCAGGAAAAAATTACAGGACCAGCACCAGCACACTCTTGGACTGGATCTTTACCATACACCCATCACGGATATCTAACACTAATTTCCTCCCTGACTCTCTCAGCGACCACTCCTGTTAGCTGCACCTGGTCAAATAAATTCATCAAACCACTGCCAAAAACTATCACCAGCAGGGTTCTACCCCATGGTCACCTTCCTTGACTCAAATCCCACCTCCTCCATCAAGACTGGTCCCCTATCTTCAATGCAACCAACGTAAACACTGCCCTTGACCGCTTCATAAACATCTTCACTGTGGCCTGTGACACGTATGCTCCTATTAAGAAACACAAAGTCAAATCACTCAGTAACCCTTGGCTCACAGGTGACCTCCTCAGCATGCTAAAATCAAGAGATCACCTATGGGAGCTGGCCAGAAACTCTGGAAGGCAAAACAACATCCCAAACTACAAACGTGCCTGCAATGACTGCACCAAAACCATCCGGCAAACGAAGTCCACCTACTATAAGCATGCCCTCACAAACTCCTGTGGCAATGGTCAGGAATTCTGGAAGAACATAAAGGAACTCACCAGGAATCCACCCAAAATCCCCCCATCAATACTCAACATTAACATCAATGAAACCACAAACCTCAACCCAAAAACGATTGCGGGTACCTTTAACAAAGCCTTTACCGACCTCAGCGCTGTCCTACCCCAGGACTACTTCAAAGATGGTGAACCCCCTCTGTCCACAATGAACACTACCCCCACCAGCTCCCCCCACTTCTACTTCAAAGCAGTCAAGACTCACCAAGTATGCAAATATGTTACCAAAGCCCTTGGTAAACCAAGATTCAGTAATGACTCCCTCGATCTCAAATCCTGTCTCTCACACTTGATGAGGTGCTTAGTCCTCTGACCATAATTTTCAACCTCTTCCTCAGCCTTAGCCAGTTCCTGGAGAGATGGAAATCTGCCACTGTCACCCCAATCCATAAAAGTGGTGATGAAACTGCCCACAATAACTACAGACCTTTCTCCCTACTACCCTCACTCTCCATGGCACTAGAATGCATCGTCTTGGACCAGCTCACAGAATACCTGGATACGTACAACATCCTGTGCAAGCAACAACATGGGTTCCACAAAGGTCACAGCACCTCCACAGCCCTACTTGAATTCAGCAGCGCAATCCACAATGCACTTGACTCCGGCAGACTACTAGCCTCAATCTACATTGACTTAACTAAAGCCTTCGACACCATCAATCACCACCTCCTGCTTGTCCAGCTTCAGAACACTGGGCTGGCAACTGACTCCATTGGTTGGTTTAAGAGCTACCTTTAAGAATGGTCCCAAACAGTAAGAATCACTGATACACTCTTGGACCCTAGACCGGTCCGCTCGGGAGTCCCCCAGGGCTCCATTCTGGGACCCCTCCTCTTCAGCCTATTCTTAAACTCAATACCGGACACCAGCCCAGAACAAATAATTCTCTACACCGATGATGCTGTGATCCTCACCTTGGACCCTGATCCAATCCAATTACAAGATAAACTTCAGCGGGCCTTCTCCTCCATCGAATCCTGGTTCCTAAATCATAAACTGCTTCTCAATCAGAAAAAAAACAAGTCTATGGTTCTCTGTAGCCACCACAACAAAAACAAACAACTCCACCTCTCCATTGCAACAGAACTAGGAGCCATCCTAGAGCAAACACAATCATTCAAGTACCTCAGCATCACCCTTGATCCCCACCTCTCATACGCTGTCCATATCAGCAATGTTGCAAAGTCTGCCAATGTGAGGTTAGGCATATTATTCCGGCACAGGAAACACCTAACCTCAGAAGCACTATCAGTAGACGTCCAAAGCTCCATCGTCAGCATCATAGACTATGGTCTTATCATATATGGGTCTGCAACTACCACTGCTCTCAAACGTATTGCAACCTTCGTGAATAAGGCCTGTCTTCTCATCACTGGCTCACATTGCCGTACCCACACATGTGACCTTTATTCCCAATCTGGATGGTTTCAACTGGACAAATGCATAAAATACAAAATCTGCATCACGGACAAGAAAATTATAATGGGGCTTGCCCCACCTGGTGTCTGTGCCCTCCTTAAGCCTAGAAATAGGAACATCACTAGAAGGAGATCCAATTCCCATCTACTACATATCCCATGATGTCTCACAACCCAAGGACAAAGATCATTCACCTATCGGGCATCCAACTGGCTCAACTCTCCTGGCAGCGACATAGCGACCACTCCAAAACTAGGCCTCTTCAAGTCCAAGCTGTGCCTCTCACTGCTTATACTTGTATCCTGTGATTGCCCATCTTAACATTTCCACTGTTCCAGCTGCACATGCCCCAGCACCCAGCACTTACAATCAGTCTCTGCACCCCTAGCACACCTTACCTGTCATATTCCCTCAACAAGGCCCCCTGGCTGCACTGTCTCCCACCCTCGCCCACCTCCCCCCTGTATCTTCACTTCTGCCCCCACCCCAACCACATCTCATACTCCCCCTTACCCCCTGCACCACTTTCCTCCCTAGATCTCCTACCCTCACTCCCCCCACCCAACTCCCCCTCCTTCCCTTGTCTTGCTCATAGATCAAGTCTTTGTACTGGTTATTACATGTCTGTAAGCCAATGATTATATGTTTGCAACTAAAAATGACGACTGTTGCACACGCTGATGTGGAACCTTTGTAAAAGAGCCTCAGCGCAAAGGTATTGTGATCCTAGATTGAAATAAATAAATAAACAAACAAATAAATAAATAAATGATCAGTGATAAAGCATGGTAAGTAATCATGCCCCACCCCAGCCACCCAACTGGGCAGTAGCAGGCCAGGAGTGTGGGTGTAGAAGACGTGTGGGTCAATGCCAAAGAAGCACATTTCTTAGTAACTACAGCACTGTTACAAGCCAATAAGTAATTATGTAGATTATTTGTATTGTATAAGTAAACAATATAGTCCTATAGCAATTAACAATATTAGATTGCATGTTTATTAAGCAGTAAGTGCATGAGGGAATGATTTCTGAAGGAAAATATACATCAGAACTACTGCAATGACATTCAATGTAAGTGTATAGTAGTTACACCCTTCTTCTTACGCTTAATTTTAAGTGTCAGTTTCTGCATGCTTACTTTGCAAATATATGTTAGTTAGGAATTAACTGTGGAAACACTGCCACAGAAGAAACGCATTCCTTAGTAATTATAGAACTGTTACGCCCTTCTTCTTACACTTTAAGTGTACTTACTTTGCAAATACATGTTAGTTAGTCATTAACTATGGAAACAATGTCACAGAAGCAACACATTCCTTAGTAACTACAGCACTGTTACAGCCTTCTTCTTACACTTCATAAGTGCCAGTTTCTGCATACTTACTTTGCAGATACATGTTAGTCATTAACTGTGGAAACAATGCCACAGAAGCAGCATGTTCCTTAGTACTACAGCACTGTTAAAAGCCAATAAGCAATCATGTGAATTAATGATTTTTTTATTGTATAGCAATGTACAATATTAGATTGCATGTTTATTTTTAGATCTTTTTTTTAGGTTGTACAGTATGCAGGTGGTGGCTCTGGGATTCTAACCCAGTTTTCCAGGTTTGCAGGTCAGTGCTTTTAACCGCTATGCTATACTGCAGTAAGTTTACTGTATGAGGGAATGATCTCTGAAGGATAATTTTAAGTGCCGCTAGCTACACTGTAACTACTGTATAACTACACTGTAACTGCACTACTATGTAGTTGTTAACTAGTTTGACAATATGTGTTGTGTACTTACATAACTTTAAATGTGCTGCTTTTGTGAAATTGACCCACACCTCTACTTCACCCAGCGCTGTTCTGCTGCTGCCCTGGTGGGTGGGTGGCTGGGGGTGGGGCATGGCTACCCTCAGATGAAAGTCCTAATTCTTCTGTACCTAAGACTAAACTGTCCCATTGAACAATGCTAAACAGTCATACGACTGACTGATTGTACATCATGCATATTGCATCCACTGTTTAGTTGCTACTTTATTGTATTTCAGCTGTATTCTTGCACTTAATTGTACCAAGCTGTGCTCAATATATTCAATGTATTCTATTTCCCGTACCTTTCTCTGTTAATATAAGTGTACTGTCTGTATTATTTATGTGCCATCTTTATGGCCCAGGTCATTCCTGAAGGCAGTCCACTGGATCAGTGCTCCTACCAGTAAACAAACATATATATATATATATATATATATATATATATATATATATATATATATATATATATATATATTATAGCATGGTAGTGCTACCATAGTTAGAGTTGAGTAGCACTTTTAAGGTTGAAGGGTCAAACTTTGCACCTTAATAACTTTGTCACCATTCAATGGATTTGCCTGACATTTGGAATATATGATCAAGAACTACATCTTGGGATCTGCCAACTTTCGTACTGGTCGGATATACAGCTGCGGAGTAATTATGTGTGGTCTGCATGTGTGTTTACAGTTTCTGGTGAATTCTTTGTTCACCCCTACAGGTTGAACAGTTTACGCGACTGGTTCGAAAACTTCAGGGAACATGTGGCCAGGGTCTCCGATGTGCCTTTCGAAGAATTTGTGAAAAAATATTAAACAGTTCAAAAGTTATTCAAAAAACAAGTTCCCATTATAAGTCAATGGGAAAAGTTAACAAAAAGTTTGACAGTGTCGCAAATGCACTTTTTTGTGGTTAATAAGTTTTATTGATTTGACTTATTAAGATGATACAAACATTAAAACAATCAGATACATTGCAAAGATCTTGCAGACTGTTACATATGTCTGTAGAAGCAGAGAACGGAACATGCTGGCCAAATAGTAATGAACTGAATAAACTAGCCAGGTAATAATAATAAATAATAATAATAACTTTATTTTTAAAGCACCTTTCAGAAATATCAAGGCGCTTTACATCAAAACACAATATACAGTATCAATTTTAAACACCTAAAATAAATTCATTAAAACATCACTCAGTTAAAACAGACCATACAATCAACCATACAATCCACAAATATTTATAAATAATTACCATTAATCATCCAGATAGGCCAGATTCCATAAATAGGTTTTCAAATCTTTCTTAAATACCTCCACGGAGGTGCACTCCCTTAACTGGCATGGTAGAGAATTCCAGAGAGTGGGTGTGGCATATGAAAATGCTCTACTACCAGAGGATTTTAAATTCACTGTTGGAATCTCTAACAACCCCTCGTCGGCCGAGCGGAGCAATCAGCCGGGGCAGTAAGGCACCAGAAGTTCTTTCAGATAGGTCAGACCCTGATCATGAAGGGCTTTAAAAGTCAATAAAATGACTTTAAAGGTGATCCGCCACCGTATACGCAGCCAGTGCAGTTCGTGCAGCACAGGGGTAATATGACTGGATCTCCTTGTCCCAGTCAAAACCCCGGCTGCAGTGTTCTGCACCAGCTGAAGGTGATGGATTTCATCCCCAGAAAGCCCAAAATAAAGGGCGTTGCAGTAGTCCAAGTGTGAGGACACAAAAGCGTGGCCCAACATTGGTAGGGAGTCAGACAAAACAAGGTGACGCACCCTGGCAATATTCCTAAGATGGTAAAAGGAAGTCCTGACAATGGCCGACACCTGAGATTTAAGGGTCAGCCTATTGTCTAGGACAATCCCAAGGTTGCGCACCTGTTCAGAGGTCGAAAGTGACACACCCCAAGAAAAATTCCAGAGGGCGTGCCATCATGTGACCTCGTTATCTGACCACCCGGGTCCACCACTAACACCTCTATCTTCTCTGAGTTCAACTTTAACCAACTAGAATCCATCCACCCTTGGATTTATTTCAGACAGTTATTAAACACAGAGAGTGCTCCATCCTGGTCAGGTGCAAAAGACAGGTATAGCTGGGTATCATCTGCATAGCAGTGAAACCTCAGCCCATACCATCTTATAATGTCTCCGAGGGGCAGCATGTACACTGCAAATAACATGGGTGACAACACTGAACCCTGAGGCACCCCACACAACAAAAGAGTTGAGCCGGATGAATGAACCCCCGACACAACTCTTTCTGATCTCCCAGTGAGGAATGAAGTGAACGATTTTAAAACAGTTCCTGACATTCCACAAATTGGCCTCAGACGTGCTAACAGCACCAAGTGATCCACAGTGTCAAAAGCTGATGAGAGATCAAGAAGAACTAGAATGGAACGTCTCTTCTGATCTCTCGCCCTCTGAAGATCATTAAGCACCCTAACCAGAGCAGTCTCGGTGCTGTGTCTTTTATGAAAACTGGATTGGAAGGATTTGTAGACAAGATGGATGGTTAAATAGTCTTCCAATTGGGCTGCCACTACCTTCTCAATAACCTTCCCAATAAAGGGAAGGTTGGAGATAGGTCTGTAGTTTGAAAAACAGTCTGGGTCCAAAGTAGCTTTTTTCAAGAGGGGTGTCACCACCACCTCTTTCAGGGAGTTAGGAAACTCACCCGACTCTAAGGAGCACCAGACTATTTGTACCATAACTGGACCAATGGTCTCAAGACAACCCAAAATTAGGGGATAAGGTCCAGGGTCCAAACTACAGCTTGTAGGCCACACACTATGGATGATCCTCATAATATCCATGACTTCCAGTCGGCAAAAGGAACTCCAAGAGAACTGAGGTACTGTGAGTTTGCACTGTTCCACAACCTCACCCTTAGAGATTGCCGGACGCAGGCCCGCCCTGATGTCAGCCACCTTAGTTGAAAAGAACCGAGTGAGCTCCTCGCACTCTACTTGCGAAAAGGCTTTTCACACTTGCAGACAGGCTGGGTTGCACAGTCTGTCTACAGTCCGAAACAGCTGAGCTAGTCAATTCTGTGCAACTGCAATCTCCCTCGACAGGAATTCTGCCTTCTTATGGGTGATTGCAGATTGATAGACAGAATAATTTTCCATCAATCTAAGGTGGTCGGTATCAAGGGCGGAATTGTGCCAACAATGCTCTAACCTTCGCCCCTGTCTCCGCAACTCCCTCAGTGTCCCATCAAACCAAGGGGACCTGGGGTGAAGGGATAGGGGACAATAAACAGGAGCAATAAAATCCAGGGTGCCCGTAATGGCCATATTATAGGCCGCCACCAGTGACTCTGGGTTACTGCTAGTCAACACGAGGGATGAGAGGACAAGGACAGCTACAAGGTCCTGGGAAGTAATATTCCGTAATGGACGGTACCTGACCATCTCCACAGGGAAAGGCCTTCTCAGGGGGGTGTAAAAATTGAACCTCATAGTGTGGTGGTCAGACCAGGCGACTGGTTCCACCCCCATGTTGGATGAATCAATCCCTAACAGGAAGACTAAATCCAAAGAGTGCCCAGATTTATGTGTAGCAGTGAAAACTACCTGTGTAAGGCCCAAAGAAGACATAAATTGGAGGAAGTAATTACCAAATTGTGAGAGTTCATGGTTGACCCAGGCGTTAAAGTCACCCAGAACCATCAATCTGGGTGACTCAAATGACATATCGATGAGGAAGTCTGCTACTTCCTGTAAGAAGCGTTTCCAATCTCCAGGTGGATGGTAGATGAGAACAATTGGAACGCCTACACCTGCTACAACTGTACACTCAAAGGATTCAGTCTCACCTACTACCACATTCGTGAGGCCCAATTTAATCTTAAAACAGACTGCAACCTCCTACCCCTGCGGTCCAATCTCGGGCGGTGTATCACCGAGTACCCGACCGGAATCATGGCCTCCAATGTGGGGCCAGAAATTTCATCCAGCCAGGTCTCGGTGATGCAAGCCAGGTCAGACGAACTAATAAGATCAGCTAAAATAGCTGTCTTATTCTTAACAGACCTGGCATTGCATAACACCGCCCGAGTTGGACAAACCTCGGAAGCTGTCCGGCCCATCTGCCCACCAAATTCAGTAGTGCCCTTGGGTATGGGAACCAGACACGGGAAACCCCGGTCTGGATTCCATTTCACCCCAGGGCGCCTTCTGGACTTAGTAACCCTGATACGGTGGCCTCGCTCTTTCATCCTCTCCTGTTCACCCACCCTCGCCCTCCTCACTCTCCCACGAATAATCTCCAGCGCTTTACAGTGCTGATACATCTCGAACTGTACGGGAGGAGTATAAAAAGGGCAGAGGCCGCGAAGAGAGGAGGATGAATAGCTCACCACCGTGGAACCTGCCAGCCAGCACATGATTTAGCTCAAACTAAGCAATACACAATAAATATCTAACTAAACTAATCTAAAAACTCTAAATACCTATAACAAAATTTCTAACAATTAAAATCCTAAAATCCTCCAAAACAGTAATAACTTAAACAATAAACCCAACCCAACAAAATCTACAAAACCACCCTCCTCGCCAACTAGAAAGAATTCAAACGCAGAAAACAAAATATAATAAAATAAATAAAAAATCCTCTCTCACAGGATAAAATACGTATACAAATATAAACTCCCCTACCACCACCCTCTTACAGCCAAGGAAAAGGGAGAATTTTGGGCACTCCCACTACCCAAAATACACACAATAAACAAAGATAAAAATAAAAATAGACAAAAACAACACAATAAAACAAAAAAAAAATAAATAAATAAAGCTGTCCTGATCCTCTCACCAACCAGGAGACCAGAGATAAAAAGTCTGGGGAAGAAGTCAATCAATGGTAGAAGTCCTGGTGAATCCAATAACAGCTTCAAAAAACAAATTAAATCCAAGAATCATAAAGAATCGGGAACCAGCAGGCTATCGAGCAATAGTACATTTCTGTTCACAATAAAAACTCCAGGTATCAATAGTTAGTTTACAAGTGGAGATAAAGTTCCCTTGAGTCAAATATAGCCAGCAAAACAGCCCAGGGCAGGTCGCGGTATATACAACTGCTCATCCCCACTTGGAGTGCAGGGAAAAGCCCAACCTCTGCCAGGCAGTTCCAGCAACTCCTGGAGGCCCCGAGGACACCAACCCTCCAGTAGGCACACCCGACCCTCCCAGGGACAAATGGCTGTACCCCACAACCCACCTCAGGCCAGCTGGACTGGCTAAACTTCTCTTCCTTCTCCAAAGCAGGGCTCAAACAAAATCAAATCCAAGCAGGTGGTCACTCAAATATCCGAAAGTTCGCTATTTAAAACCAAACTCCCATATATGCACAGAAGTCTTCGATACAGCAGCAGCCAGATCAGTGGGGTAAGCAGTAGGATAATACTCTGTGCCTGGATGTACAACACCTATCCAGCTGGAGATTAACTTTGAAAGTATTAGCAGTTGGTGCATTGCATTATGGCTAACTCATACAAACATATCTTACCTGGCCCCATCCTGCTAGTTTCTGCAGTATTTGACAAAGCATCAGAAATTTTGAGAAGTCCAGGGACGCTATCCTCTACTTTATGCCTACAAAATACAAGAGATCACACACACAAAGCAAACAGGTATTCATTGTCAGAGAAGATACTATCCTTTACTGATAATATACCATGTCATCCGTAGAGCAGGGTCCCCTATAACTCAGTAACAATCTCTCCAGCACTTGCCCCTAAATGCACCATGAGAGGAGACCATTATAGTAGCATGGTTGTACCTATTCAGCCAATTCCCTCCCTAGATTTCAAAAACAGAAGGAATGGAGTCCAGAGGGCAGTATATTTAAAGAGGATATTGGTCACAGTGTGTGATATTCTGGCCAAGTTGGCAACATAAGCCATGGAGGTAAGTACCTCCCCAAGGGAGGGGATTATCTGGGACCACCATTTACACAGTAGGAGTCTTTTAACCTGCCTACTGAATGTCAGAAGTAGTTTCAACTCAGAGAGACGAAGGTGAGGGGCCGGGGTCTGGAGTCCTGATAACAGCAACTCAGGGGACTGAGGCACAGGCTTCCTAAGTACTTTGGACCCCATCTCACAGGAAACCTGCCATAGGGCTGGATCAGCCTGCAGGACCAAAGTATGTGGAACAGGTCACCTGGGAGTTCCTGACACCTCCAACACAGGTCAGACTGAGCCAGCTTTGCCTTGGCGAGGGCTACAGGAGTCCTATACCTGGAGTGAATTATCTTGTTCTGTATTAATTGACTACTGATGTCAGGATATACCCTGTGAGCTAGTTTTAGACAAGACTTCCACTCCAGGTTCGTAATAGGGGCATGCAGTGCTTTCTCCCATCTATGCTTGGATTCCTCTGCTTGGGACAGGATGGTGCTCCGAATGGCCACATATACCCGGCTTGACTGTCCTCTTTCTACAGCCAGCCATGACTCTACTTGGGAGGTTTATTGCTCTTGGTGCTGCTTATGCCTGTACGTAAGGATGGCGCTTCTTATTTGAAGGAATCACCAGAAGTCTTTGGGAGAGATCCCATAAGAGCTCTGCAGGCCCTCAAAGGAATTAAGGGTATCTGTACCAGGAATGAGCATATCTCGAAGCAATGAGATACCACCACGTTCCCATGAGGGCCATGCAATTGGTTGTTTATTGATGGTAATCTCATTATTGCCCCATACTGGGGTAAGTCTTAGGGGAGATGGGGAGGCACCCAACTTCTTATGCACCGTGGCCCAATATTCTAGAGAGGGACCTATAGTAGGATGAGAGCGAGTGCCCTTGGGGGGATGGTTAAATAACAATAGTACCAAGTGAGTACACTGACATACCTCTCTCTCCATATCCAGCCACTGAGGAGCGTTGTGTTCAGGGAAAAGGAACCATTTTAATGTCTGAGCCAGCTGAAAGGCCCATTTATACCCCTCTAACCATGGAAGACCCCAGCACCCTTCCGACCAATGAGCTCTGAGTTTATTTCTACTGTACCTAGGTTTCTTACCCTCCCACAAAAAGGATCCCAGCAGGGAGTCTAACTTAGTAAACCAATAACGAGGTATTTTTAAAGGAATGTGGGAGAGAAGATACATAATTTTTGGTGCTATGACCATTTTAATTGCGGATATTTTACCTACAAGCGACAGTCGAAGAGATTTCCATCTGTCCAGTTCTGTACGAATGGACGCAAAAAGTGGTTTCATATTCAGGTCCCATATTTTATGCAGATTAGGAGAGATAGTAATGCCCAAGAGGTAATCCCCTCCAGGGCCCATCAGAGCCCATGATGAGTAACCATTTGAGAGGTACATTTAGAGTTTAAAGGTAGGACCTCCGTCTTGGCCTGGTTAATCTTGAGCCCTGAAAATGTAGAGAAATCTGACAAGGTGGACAGTAGGGAGGGAGGAGGGGGTGGGTGACTGATATTGGCTATAAGGAGCAACAGGTCATCCACATACATAAGAGTAGGGTATGCCCTTGTTCCCACCTGGACCCTGGAAATTAGAGATTTTTGCCTAATAGCAGCCACCAGGATTCTACTGCCAATACAAAAGTAGTGGGAAGTGGGCAGCCTGGCCAGTGCCCTCAGTATGAATGGGGAGACAGCATCGTATTGGTGAGTATCCATGCAGCTGGGATGAATATATTGCCCCAATCCAGGCCCAAAACCCCACCCCAAGCCCATAGTGCAAAGTACTTGTTGGACATAGTCCCACTCCAGGGAATCAAAGGCCTTTTCGAAATCTATTGCAATGGCAGCAGCGGGGGAAGATAATGTTTGGGCCTTATGGATTAAACTTCCAACAATCTAATATGGTCCATGCTAAAGTGGCCCTTAACAAAGCCTACTTGGGATGGGTGGATCAAACTGGGAAGGAGAGGATTAAGTCTATTAGCTAGTATCTTAGCTAGCACCTTGCTATCAGCATTCAATAATGAAATAGGGTGGTAGCTGGATGCTTTAAAAGGGTGTCTACCTTTTTTTGGTAGGATAGTAATAGTCGCCTCCCTAAGGGATGAAGGGACAGACCCTGTTTGCAATGACTCAGTAAATACTTGTTGCAATACCAGAGAGATTATGGGATGCAGACAGCTGCCACACTTCAATAGGAAAACCATCCCCTCCTGGGGCCTTTCCATTTTTAAGGGAGAGGATGGTGTTTGCCACTTCCTGGGTGGGGAATTTAGGGCATTGGCTTGGGCTTCCAAGAATTTGGGGAGATGTAGGGACTCCAGAAATGGGCAGACCCCTGGGGGTCTGGGGCTCAGGAGGATTTATATAACGAGGAGTAAAAATCCATCATTATTTGATTAATACCTTGCACCGAGGTCTGGGTCCTACCCCCTGCATCCTCTAAAGCCGCTATATGCCTTTCGGCATGCTGCTTTTTGAGACGGTATGCTAGTAGCTTACCCCCTTTCTCCCCTTCCCAATATTTATGCTTGAGTCTAATGATCGAAATCTCTGCCTTTTTAGAGACCAGCTCATTCACTTGCATCTTCAGAGAGGTGACCTTGTGACCTGCCTCTCACCTAAAGGAATGGACACAAAGGGCCTTAAAAGCAAGCTCCGCTTCTTGGAGTTGTCGTTCAAGCCCCCTCAAATGTTGTTCCTTCCTCTTTTGGCACCGGCTTGCATACCCTATTATCACCCCTCTTAGAGTAGCTTTGAATGCCTCCCATGTGGTACCCCCAGAAGTATCTGCTGTGAGGTTATGCCGAAAAAATTCCTTTGCTTCCTTTGGAAGCCAAGGGGAAAAGTCTGGGTCACGAAGTAGCAATGGGTCCTACCTCCATGCCGCAGACTTGGGGAGGGGGGGCCCCATGTGAAGGCAAGATGCACAGGGGCATGATCCAAGATAACTAAGGGATGGATAAGGGTATTAATAGTGTTACTAGTAATAGTAGGAGAGGTGAGCCAGAAGTCTATTCTACTAAAAGAATTATGTACTGGTGAATGAAAGGTGTAGTTCCACTGGGAGGGGTGAAATATTCTCCAGATGTCCTTAAGGGCCACATCTTGTTGTAACTGAGCCATTGCCATTACAGTCCTGGAGTGGGGCTCAGTATTGGAAGGGGATCTATCCAGGAAAGGATCCAGAGTAAGATTAAAATTGCCCCCTAATAAAATAGGGGTGTCTTCTGGAACTAAGGATCCCAGCACCTGGGCCAACTTGTGAAAGAAGGCGGGCGAGTCCTCATTAGGAGCGTATACATTACCCAGGATCAGAGGGCCCTTCCCAGTATCCATGAGTACCACTACCCATCTACCCTCAGGGTCTCTCACTTGTCTCTGCAATTTCCTTTGTAGTTGCTTGTGAAGCAGAATCACCATCCCTCTCATTCTAGAGGGGGCCGAGGCATAATGACCTGACCTACCCACTCCCTCTTCAGTCTCTCAGGATCCCCCCGGTAAGTTTGGTCTCCTGCAGGAAGGCGACCCTCGCTCCCAGTCTCTTAAGGTGGCCCAAAACTTGCTTCCTCTTGTTTGGGTGTTAAGCCCTCTGACGTTCCATGTCAGACAAGTGATATCACCTGTTAGTAATAGGGAGCAAATATTTAATTAAGAGATATATCAAGAACAACCAGCAGATAGGGGGTGAGGGCAGCCCAACCAGAAGAGGCAAATTTCTATAGAGCACCACCAGATATGGAGAGAGTGGGTAAAGCCCATATACCCTGCCCCTACCAGATGACCTTATACTAACAAATAACGAAACATCTGTGTGTGTCTCTTGTGAAACAAGCATACATAAACACATTAACAAACTATATACATTGTGCACAGTGTACCATGCAATTTGGGGATATAGAAGCGTCTCTGAGGCAGCAGAGCCCTGCTGTAGGCCAGCTCCTATTCCCAGTGCATTATCAGGTGGTATCCATCCTTCCTTAGCACTATGGTGAGTGCGGGGGGTGGGAGGTCCCCCCCCGAGAGAATCGAGCAACCCAATAAGAAGGTTGGACTACGTGGCTCATTGCAACCCCAGAGGGTTGAGAGAGCTGCTCCAGCGGTGTAGCTCAGAAGCTGGGGTTGTTAAAGTGGGAGTACACAATTCTTCTAATGAGGTGGGGGTTTGCAGGAAAGAAAGTGGGGGGGTAACTGCCCACTATTTCGGCAAGCCTATGGTTATTGCTGATGGGTGCTGTGTTCTCACAACAAAAATCTTGGTGCGGTCAGGCACATCACACCTATGAAGAGTGTACTGTAAGCCACCCAATACGGGGGCTGGGAGATCTCCCCTTGATAGAAAATAATAATAATAAAAAAAAAAACATACCAGAGGGGCACAGGCCTGTGCCATCCACCACTTAGGGCCTCACGTAAAACACATCCTGGCTACCCATTTAGCACAACAGTTTACGCATGCCGACAAATATTTTCATATTATATGACACAGCCTCCCAGTGGACCTCACCCCCCACACACAAGTAATCGAGGTAGAACCCACAAAAGTTCTAGTGTTTAATCAGATGGTACAAAAAAGGCCTTCTTTGCCATCTAGACATGTCTGGACCTTTGATCAGCACGTCCACTGACAGCTTGTTGGTAGGCCTCATTGAATCCCTCCCAGTATAGGAGTGAGGCATCTTCTCTGCCATATGGCAGTGCAAGTCGGGGGGCAAGGTTGGGGTGAAAAGGGGCTCTACAGTTCCCTTACATGGGTAACATGGAGAAAGGGTAGCAGATGGGTCAGCCAAGGAGATTGTCTATTGACGATCAATTTAGACACCCCAAACTCGCCCCATACCTACAACTCCCCGGGGGATTAAAAGAACAGGAATAGAAAGAAAATAGAAGGATGACTACTTATCTGACCACGTCGGTGGGTTTTCTCTGATCGATTGCCCTGGAGATGTAGAGCGCTCAGGACAGTCCACACTGAAGATGAGATCTCCGCTGGTAGAGGAGGCCTCCCTCGTAGCCTTTGGTGGACGCTGCCCTCCGCTATCTGTAGCTCCGTTCTGCGGCTCGTGAGGAGTTGCTGATGTGGACAGGTAGCTGGGCTACAACATAGGAGAAGGCCTGCCTTCCACAGTTGAATCCACAATGTCTGGGTGATGATCCAGGGAGCTGGGGTGTAAAGCTTCATCTCTATTAGCGGTGTGGTAGGCCTGTAATGGATCTGGAGCAACAGTGTCCATGTTTGTGGCCTCCTCTGTTTCGTTTTGCCCTCTCTCCGAAGGATGCTCCCAGCGGGTGTGTTTCTTTGAGGATTGCCTCTTTTGGTGTGCTTTTATGGAGAGTTCCCAGTGTTGCTCCCTGAGTTCTTGCCAAACTGCAGGCCTGCTTACTGATGGAGAGGAGCGGCAATCCAACCTGTCGGTAGCAGTTTTGGCCGAAGGGGCTCCCCGGGTAGTGGTGGTGAATTCTTGTGGCCAATTGCTCCATAAAAAAATCCATGAGCGCATCAGGAGATTCAAAACTGTTCAGGACCCCATTATGCATAACCCGCATCATGGCTGGGTAATGCAAGGAAAAGGACAGTCCAATACTGTGCATTTTATGCCATGCCTTAGAGTATGCTTGGCGTTTGTCCAACAGATCCTTAGAGAAGTCCTGAAAGATGTGGATCCTATTCGATCTCTACACTACATGCTGTAACTCACGAGCTCTAGTTAGGACTTTCTCTTTGTCCCTAAAATTAATAAAGCGGGCTATGATAGGTCGTGGTCTGTCCTGGTCCTGAGACATGGGGTTAACGTACAGTGTGCGCATTCCACCTGGAGCGGTATCAATGGGTCCAACTGCAGCATTTCAGCAATGGCTAATTGTAGAAATCCCTCGGTATCATTGACTTCTGCACACTCAGGGAAGCCCAGGAAGCGAAGATTATTATGGTGACCTCAATTCTCGAGGTCATCCATCTTACTGCGCAGCATCTGTATGGTCCATTGTTGATCTTTTAATTCTGCCCTTAAGTCCTGAATATGCCCCTCCATCTCCGAGACCCGCTGTTCAGTATGCAGCATCCTGGCTTCTAAATTTTGAACCACTTGGGCATTTTGATTAGTTGCCACAGTGACTTGTGCCATCTGGGCCATAAGTTCTCCGAACATCGCCTCAACTGACGGTTGCTCCCAGGTTTGTGGCAAGCGGCCTTCAGCCATATTTTCAGGCCTACCTTGTCCAGGAAGCTCTTCAGTAAAATAGCAGTTTCCACACAGCAAATGAAGGCTTTTTGTAACAATGAAGCTAAATTAGTGTAGCTTGAGTATTACCCCACAAGTTACAGTAGAGTGAGGATGTAATACCAGCTGGTAGAAAAAGGATTTTAAAGGTTATTTTCCTCTGGGTTGTGGAGCTGATCTTTAAGCTGCCATCCTATTTGAAAATGCACATTTTAGTGTTGCAAATGGCCTTAGTAGTGTTGCAAATCCACCATTTTGTTTTCAGTTGGTGATCAGAAAAATGCTTGGCATTTAAAATTGGGACCATCTAGGGACACAATTATTTTTATTTTTACCTAGTCGAGCCCTGAGGATGCTAGGCATGTCTTTATTTTTGGGTTAGACACCCTAGAAATATGTTTTTCAAATTTCTTGAAAAAGTAGTGTCACAAAGTAGTGTCGCACTCATGACACTTTCGCAAATGTTTGCAAAAGCTGTCACAAATCACAACACTACTTTTTCAGACTATGGCCAAAATGACAGCAGTTCTTTGCCACCCTGCTGAAAAAGAACGGTTTGGTCTTTTGAGCTGAAATTTGGAGGGAAGGCAGCCAACATCTCACAGATGTGCCTTTTGGTGGTTTGGTGAAAAAATATTGCATGGCTGCAAAGTTACGGTACTCTGAAGTTAGCATTTTCCCCATAGACTAACATGGTGGCGTACGCCGCACCTTTCGGGGCTCGCATCTCGAAAAACGATGCGAGATACAGATTTTTTGTTGCAAGTTGCATATCCCTTTGGGCTAAGTAATTTCAAAAACCTAGCCAGGAAAATCATGATTTCTGTGAAAGTTAAATTTTTTTTCTACGTTGTGCGGTTGCTGAGATATTAGCAATTAAGTCAATCAATCAATCAAAATCTTTATTTATCCAGGAGGACACCATTGAGCAAGGCTCATTTGCAAGGTGGACCTGGTCATGAATACATCAAAGTACAGTACAGAAGCAGGTATACAAACAGCAATAATATACAAGGAAGAAAACGTATATACAGTGTATACAGCACAGTACGAGGTTGAAATAAATAATAATAAAAAAACAGCATTATTTTACAATTAAAGAAGTCAGCAGATGTACAATCAGCCATAGGCATACAGGGGTTATAAGCAGAGATCTTTTGAGTGAGGCATCCGGCAACTACACATATAGGGGAAAGAGGCCATCTATGGGGTAACAGGTTAGAGAGGTAAAGAAGAGGAGGGATATATTACTGACGACTGGGGGAAAAATTGGTCTAAAACCACAGAAAGTGACGATAGCTGTCGTGTACTTGTTTATTATGATAATGACAGAGGAGGGGTAGATTATTGGGACACTACTGTGGATGGGGTGGGATTTTAGCCAGGCTGGAGTGGACAGGGAAGGGTGGGTGCAGCAGGAAGAGTTAATAGGGAAAGAGTGAGAGCCAGGGGTAGAAACATGGCGAGCATCAGGATGGAAAGGGGGAGATGCAGAATTAGTGGGCTAGCGATGAGGAAAACATTTGCAAGGTGCTTTCATGTAGCGATTGTAGAGTGCCTTGAAGATATTCAGGCTAACAGGGCAGCTCAGCTTCAAGTTCCTTTGTAAACCGTTCCACAATGTGGGTAAAGAGAAGCTTAGAGCAGCTTTGCCGAAATGAGTTTTGACCCTTGGAACTTGGAGGGGCAATTAGGGATTAGCTCCTTAGAGCGTAGGTGCCTAACACACTCTGGGGAATACAACCTGAGACATATGAGGGGAGCTTGTTGGTCACCGCTCTGAAGGCCCATTGGGCGGCGTTTCTATTCCTTCTATAGTGAAGGGAAGTCCAGCCTAACAATGAGTAGAGGGGAGCAGTGGTGTGTGGAAAGTGGAAGGCCAGTAATGAACCTGATAGCTCTGTGGTAGAGGGTGTCCAGCTTAGCCAGTGCAGAGGCAGTGCAGTGGCTGTAGAGCAGGTCCGCGTAATCTATTAAAGATATGAAGGTAGCTTGAACCAGTTGAATCTTGGCCTCCTTTGTGAGCAGGTGGTTAATTCTGTAGAATAGTCCTAATCTTTGCTTTAGTTTCTTCTGTAGTTCTTCGAGATGGTCAGTGAAGGAAAGTTTATGATCGAGCCAAACTCCTAGATATTTGAATTTAGCTACATACTCTAGTGATTCTCCAAGAACAGTGGTAATTTGTGGGATAGCTCCCCCCCCAGCAGGAATTGTTGCATGCAAGGAGGGGGAGAAGAGCATGGCTTTTGTCTTTTTCGCATTGAGTAAAAGCTTTTTGTTTAAGAGCTGGTATTGTAGAAGGTTAAATTCAGCTTGGAGGTCTTCACAGGCTGCTTCCAGCATGGGATGACTCAAGTACAGTACAGTGTCATCCGCGAATCAGTGGATGTTGGCTTTTTTGATGGGTTCATTGATGTTGTTAACGTAGACTGCAAAGAGGAGGGTTCCAAGGATAGAGCCCTGGGGCACGCCCCTCAGCATAGGTTTTAATGGAGAAAGATCACCTTCAGCTTTAACCTGCTGTTTCCGTTCTCCGAGGTAGTCTGCAAGCCAGCACATAGATTTATGGTCCAGTCTTAAGGTGCTTAGGGAGGAAGGAAGCAGTCTGTGATTGACTGTGTCGAATGCCTTACTGAGATCCAAGAAAATGGCATAGACATGCTTCTTGTTGTCAAGGTCTAGGAGCCAATCATTGGTCACCTTAGCTAGGGCTGTTATGGTGCTGTTCTTTGCTCTGAATCCAGACTGAACCGGGTTAAATAGGCTTCTGGATTCTAAGTATATCCCTAGCTGGCCACACGCTATTTTTTCTAGTAATTTAGACAGGATGGGGAGGAGGGAGATCGGTCTGTAATTATTTAGATCACAGGGGTCACCTGCTTTTATTAGAGGGATGACATGGGCTATTTTCCATTGAGGGGGGAGGCTACCCTGGGAGATTGACATGTTGAATAGGTGGGTGATTGGCACTACAAGCACATGGTAGGCACATTTCAGATAGTATGGCTCTATGAAGTCGGAGCCTGCTCCCTTCCTAGTGTCCAGTTGCAGCAGTAGGTCTTTCACCTCTTTTAGGGAGACAGGCAGGAGGGAGAAGGCCTCCTCTGTAGAGGGGGACTTGTGGGTTGGTGGGCTCTGAGCTGTGCGGAGGTCATTGGCAGGAGAAGTATCAAATGCTAGCCTTGTCGTTGCAAAATGGTTATTGAGGGCTTCCAATATCTCCGATCGGTTAGAGATAACGTTGTCACTGGACTTAATTTTTGCTGGAATGAAATTACCAGGTGCGTGTCCAGACATGTCTTTTTATGTTTTCCAGAGCTTTGAAGGATTTCTTGAGGCAGAGGCTAGCTCCGAACGATAGTAGACGGCCTTGGCTGCTCTGACCAACTTGGTGCACTTGTTACGTGCTCTCTTAAAAAGACACCAATCCGAGTCGTTCTTGCTTCTTCAGGCTTTTTTCCATAAAGTATCCCTTCTAACAGGGAAGCTTTACGCTCAGGTGAGAACCAACAGCAGGTGCTGCTTCTGACCCACACCTTAATCAAGGGTTCATGCTTATTTAAAGCCTCACTTAAAATATCATAAAAAATAGTATATGCCCTTTTAACCATTTTGGCTAGGAAGAATTCCTGCCATCGTGGTGAATGTTTCAAGTCATGGATGTATGCAAACAAATCGAAGTTGCGTTTGTACTTCTTGATAGAGAACTTTGCCACAGACTGTGGGTTGTGCACGGATCTAATGGTGGTGATTATACAATGATCGCTAATGTCTGAGAAAAATCGCTAATGTCTGAGGAAAATGTTCCGACATGAGAGAACAGGTGTGGCTTGCTAACCAAAATTACATCTAAGAGGTAGCTGTTGAGAGAACAGGTGTGGCTTGCTAACCAAAATTACATCTAAGAGGGAGCTGTTGTTAAGGTTCTTTTTATTTCGTCGAGTAGGCTCACCAATGAGTTGCACCAGCCCTAGAGTGTCACAAAAGGATTTCAAGGGAGCTGATGCTCTTGATAGCCATTCTTATTTCTTGTCACCAAGAATAATGGTTTCCAAGGAACAGAGCCCCAGTACGGAACTGAGGTGAGACAGGAGATGAGGCTCGGCAGAAGGGGGCCTGTAGCAGCCTATTACACAGCGTGCACTGGAAGGAGAAAGTTCGATCTTTAGGGTCAAGCACTAGAATTATTTGGGGGAGGATGATGCATTTATGCATGCAGCTGAGTATTTGTCCCTTACATAAATTGCCACCCCACCTCCTCTTGATTGCCTATCTGCTCGGAAGAGTAAATATTTTGGAATATTGATTTCATTGTCTGGGGTGGCTGGCCTAAGCCAGGTCTCAGTGATCACTAGGACGTCAGGTAGGGTGTGGCTCACCCATGCCTGGATAATGGTGAACTTTTTCAGCAAACTACAGGCATTAAGATGGCAACAGTAACAGCAAGGAAGACGCAAAATGAAAGAGAAATGGAAACGCAAACTAAAGGGCTGCCGGAAACGCAGTACTTCCAATGCTTGTTTTATGCTTCGATGCCCATTACATTGCATACATTCTTTGTACACACTGTGTTTCTCTATGCAGCTGTAAATCAAAAACAGGGTATGCGCTTCTGTTACTGTTACAGTTACTGTTTCCACTTGTGTTTATGTCCTGGTTTGTGTTACCTTTCCTGTGTACGCCACCGTGTGCGTTAGCCTTTGCGTTGTCATTTGCGCTTGCATTTTCATTACTGTCACCATTTGCTTTCCACTACTGTTTCTGTTTGCATTTTTGTTTGCATCACCGTGCGCATTGCCATTTGCATTTCTGGCAGCCCTTTTGTTTGTGTTTCTGTTTCTCTTTTGTTTTGCGTCTTCCTTGCTGTTACTGTTGCCATTTGCATTTGCAATTAAGTTACTGTGCCCGTGCGCATTACAGTTTGCATTTCCATATGTGCTTGCATTTTCTTTTGTGTTTCTGTTTCCTTTGCTGTTATTGTTGCTGTTACCATTATCATTTGCGTTTACAATTGCGGTGCCCGTGCACCTTTCGGTTTGTGTTTCCGTACACTCTTCTGTTCCTGTTTCCATTTCTGTTTCCTTTGGCATTATTCTTCATGTTAACTTTACCATTTGCATATACAATTGCGGTACCATGCCTGTGTGTGTGTTACAGTTTGCGTTTACTTGTGCCCTTGCGTTCGCATTTCCGTTTCTGTTCCCTTTTGCGTTCTTTTTACTGTGACACTAAACATTTACATTTAAAATACTGCTGCCATCACAGTTCATGTTACCACTTGCATTTTCATATGTGCTTCAATGTCCGTTAGTGACACTGTTTGCTTCGGCATCACTTTGCACTTGCATTTCTATTAACGTTTCCTTTACCATTTACGTTTGTGTTACTATGTGCACCACTGTTGGCGCTTCTGTTTGCATTGCTGTTCCTGTTACTATGTCACAAGACATCACATGGCAGGATCGCGGGGCCTGAAGGGCCCCCGCTCCCACCGCTGCATTACATTCACTACATTCACTATTTCTCGTCATCATTCTCAAAACGAAGGGAAATTAGAGGCAAAAAACTCAATTTAATGCATCAGTTAGGGTTGTTCCAGAGCGACAAAAGTGAGAATTCAGTGTTAGGGTTAAGCCCCCCTTGGACCCCTCAGCCCACCCCAACCGGCATTGGGGTGGCGTTGGGGTCATCGGTCTAACTCTCACCCCATTCTCTATTCCTCAGCTTCTCTGCACATGTGTGATGGGGTGAGAGTTGAAACTGTTGGCAATATTGCCCGATGCCAGTTGAGGTGGGCTGGAGAAGTCAAAGGTTCAACAACATAGAATTTCCTTAAGCTTTCACTGCAGAACAACCCTAACTGATGCATTAAATGGAGTTTTGCCTCTAATATATACCGTATATAAATATATATATATATATATATATATGTGTGTGTATAGTGATGGCGGGTGGTGCCAGACACACATGCAGGAACTCTTCCTTAGCTGTTGCATGCACTTGTTCACCACCAGGACCCAAGCCCTCATGGTATAGTCAGAGGGCTGTGATAAATTGGTGTGAAGGATGATGCCATGCCTGCCTCCTCATTCAGCTACATTGAGTTATCACTGCCTACAAATTATGACATTACTGGGCCTGTTGCAAGTAGTTACTACCATGACCCACCAGGGTGGTCACATGTTGGACTTGGTTTTCTCACTAGGGCTTGAGACTGACAACCTCAAGACTGATCAGATCGTTTGGTCCAATCATTGCACGGTGGAGTTCCAGCTCAGGGCCTCCCCCAAGATTCCTCCACCCTGCAGAGATGGTAAGCTTCTGCCCTTTGATGGGTTTGACCCCAGAGGGTTTTCTGGTGATAGTCGACCTATCTAGTGTGGGCAGTGCATGCATGGGGGGGGTGGGTGAAGCAGTCACTGCCTATAATAGGAAGATGGCTGGGGCACTTGACTCCCTTGCTGTCCATGTACAATCCAGATCTTTTCACTTGAGGTCCCTGTGGTTTAATGGGGAGCTCAAGTCATTGACGATCAAGGGTCAGAGGTTGGAGCACTGCTGGTGGAGGACTGGACTGGAGGTAGACAGACTGGCTCTACGTACACACTAAGGTGTATACCAGGGGCAATCAACCATAAGAAGCCAGTGTTCCTTTCCAGGGAGATTGCTGCCAGGAAGAACTAATCAGCTATGCTTTTTCAAACTGTGGACCGGCTGCTTCATCCTGCTTGTCTACAGACAAAAAAGGCATTTTCTGAGGCTTTGTACAATGAGTTTGCTCAGTTCTTCTCAGACAGAATGTCTGCCATCAGGCAGGGAATTCCACCAACAAGCTATAGTATGACTGACAGTGGTCACCTGGATTGTCTATATGGCACTCTGCCTGATTGGGGGAGTTTAAACCAAGGAGGTGGCCAATGTCATTGAGGTGACCTTGAGGCTGAAGCACACATATTGTGAACTGGACCCAGTGCTGACTCATTTCTTAATGGGATGTGTTGACACTGTTGGCCAGTGTTCACCTTGATTGCTCGATGCTCTTTGTCAGAGGGGGTCTTTCCAAATGCCTTGAAGGAGGCACTGGTGAGACCAGTTCTGAAGAAACCATCATCAGACCCTGACATCAAGGCGAATTACTGACCTGTTTCCAACCTGCCATTTCTGGGAAAGGTTGTTGAGAAGATTGTGGTGCAGCATCTGGGAGAACACCTCATGGCATTTGATATCTGTGAGACGTGAGTGTGCTGGACATTGTATGGAAACCGCATTAGTTTGGGTGCATAATGATCTCCTCAGGGAGAGAGACTGAGGAGAGGGGACAATTCTTGTTATCCTCGATCTCTCCTCAGCTTTTGACACGGTGGATCATTGTGTATTGCTCAACCACCTGAGGGAATTTTGTGGACTCACAGGCATTGGCATCTGCTGGTTTGAGTCCTATCTCACAAACAGGAGGCAAAGGGTGGTGATGGGGAATTTCTCCTCCTTCTCTAGCCATCTGTCTTGTGGAGTACCTCAGGGTTCAGACTTGTCACCAATGCTGTTTGCCATGTATATGCTACCCCTAGGAGGGATCATTAGGAAGTACAGCTTAAAGTTTCATTGTTATGCCAATGATACCCAGCCGTACTTATCTTTTGATCTGGGACATCCAATGTGGCGGAAGTACTGAACAACTGCCTGGCCAAGATTAAAGACTGGATGGCCTCCAACTGGTTGTGACTGAACCCTGATAAGACGGAGGTACTGGTGGTGGAGTCGAACAGGAGGCATGATAGGATGGCCTCAGGGGGAGATACTGGATTAGTTCTGGGCTCTGTCCCATTGAAGGCCTCCTCTAGGGTGCACAATCTTGGCATTTTCCTGGACAGCAGATTGACAATTACATATCAGGTGTCATCCATTGTCCATTCCAGCTTCTTCCATCTTAGGAACATTGCTAGGATCAAACATCTGGTTCTGCCCCTGGACCTCCCCACTTTGGTACATGCTTTCATGACATCTAGGCTTCACTACTATAGTGTGCTCTACCTCAGGGTCATGTGGGTACCCTCCATTGACTGCAGCTAGTGCAGAATGCAGCTGCCAGGCTGTTGTTGGGACAGTCTAAATACTGCCACATCACCCCAGTGCTGCACAAACTGCACTGGCTGCCTGTTCAATGGAAGGTATTCTGCAAGGTGAGCTTGCTAACCTTTAAGGCCATACATGGACTGGGCCCTGGCTACCTGTTGGACCTTCTAACACCTGCTGCCCCAGTCCACTCCCTTCAATCTTCCTCTGGGGCTTCTTTGCGATTCCCAGGATGAGGTTGAAAACTGCTGGTGACAGAGTTTTAGTGTCTCCAGCCCCATCCTGTGGAATTTGCTGCCTCCACCAGTGAGGGAGGCCCCTTTAGTTGAGGCATTTAAAGCCCGCATTAAGATCAATCTATTTAGCTGGGCATTCCGGGACTCAGCCTGGTAATTTGAACATGTTAGCCTTTTTAGGTTATTGGGTGTCTTCTGTAAAACTCTGCTGATATTTAACACTAATTTTATTGTGTTTTAAGTACTTTGTAAATGTTATTCATATGTCTTAATGGTTTGGATTTGATTGTACGGTGCCCAGAGCCTCTGGGATTGGGCACCAGAAAAATAAAATTTGCCTTGCCTTGCCTAGTGGGAAGTGCATGTAATAGCTAAGAAAGAGTTCCTGCATGTGTATCTGGCACCACCCACCATCAATCCACACAGGAAATCAGTGTTAGATAGTTAGGGTTGAGTACCCCATTTAAGGTTAAATGGTGAAATTGTGCACCTTAATAACTTTGCCACCATATAATAGATGTGCCTGAAATTTGGAAGACATGAAACAGTAGCATAGATCTTGGGATCTGTCAAGTCTGGTACCAGTCGGATGTACGGTTGCAGAGTTATTAAGTGACATTCTGTAGCACAGTTATGCTTTTTTGCACATTTTGCTCACGCCTACAGGTCGCACAGTTTGTGCAACCAGTCCAAAAACTTCAGGGAACATACAGCCGGGGTCCCTAATGTGCCTTTCAAAGATTTTGTGAAAAAAAATTAAACGGTTCAAAAGTTATTCAAAAAACAAATTTCACATTATAGTCAATGGGAAAAGTTAACAAAAAGTTCGACAGTGTCACAAATGCAGTTTTTAGTGTCGCAAATGACCCCTGTAGAGTCATGAGTCAGACTTTTTTTTTCAGTTACTGGTCACAGAAATGCTTGGCATTTAAATGTGGAACCCTCTAGGGACACACTTCTTTTTGTGTTCACCTAGTCGAGCTCTGAGGATGCTAGCCGTCTTTTTGGGGGGAGGGAGTTAAACACCCCAGAAATATGTTTTTCAAATTTTTATAATCTGTAGTGTCACAAAATAGTGTCATTCTTGCGACACTTTCGTGATTTTTTTTTCGAAAGTGTCGCAATTCACTACACTACTTTGCAACACCATGGCCAAAATAACAGGAATTGTTTGTCACCCTGCTGCAAAAGAACAGTCTGGTCTTTTGCACTGAAATTTGGAGAAAAGCAGGCCAACATCCCACAGATGTGCCTTTTGGTGGTTTGGTAAAACAATATTGCAGGGATGCAAAGTTACAGTACTCCGCGAAGTTGACGCTTCTTCCTCTAGACTAACACTGCAGTGTCCGTCGTGCCTTTCGGGGCCTGTATCTCGGAAATGGTGCAAGATACAGACTTTTGATCAGAAAAATGCATAGCCTCCCACTGTGGGACTAAGTATAAAACTAGCCAGGAAAGTCATGAATCATATGAAATTTAATTTTTTTTTTCTATGTCGTGCGGTTTCTGAGGTATAAGTAATTTAGTATTCCAAGTGCTCATTTTCTGGTCCGAGGCCCATTATTACGCATACATTCTTTGTAGTCACTGTGTTTCTCTATGCAGCTGATGGGGAAAACCAGGGTGTGCGCTCCACTTACTGTTACACTTAGCGTTTCCACTTGCTTTTCCATACCCATTTGTGTTAGTGTTCCCGTGTACGCCACCGTGTGCATTACCCTTTGCATTTTTCGTTTGCACTTGCATTTGCGTTATTGTTACCATTTGTGTCTCCACTACTGTTTCTGTTTGCGTTTCAATTTGCGCCACTGTGCACATTACCATTTGCGTTTGCAGCCGCCCTTCTGTTTGTGTTTGCATTGGTCTTTCGTTTTGCGTCATCATTGCTGGTACCATTACCATCTGTGTTTTCAATTGCATTACCATGACAGTGCATGTTACAGTTTGCATTTCCATACGTGCTTGCATTTGCATTTCTGTTTCCTTTGGCGTTATTGTTGCTGTTAGCATTACCATTTGCATTTCCAATTGCGGTACCGTGACTGTGCATGTTATGGTTTGCTTTTCCATAAGCGCTTGCATTTGAGTTTCCATTTCTGTTTTCTTTGGCATTACTGTTGCTGTTACCATTACCATTTGCATTTTCAATTGCAGTACCATGACCGTGCACGTAACAGTTTGCATTTCCGTATGCACTTGCGTTTGCGTTTCTGTTTCCTTTGTTGTTATTGTTGCTGTTACTATTACCATTTGCGTTTTCAATTGCGGTACCATCACCGTGCACGTTACAGTTTGCATTTCCATTTTCTTTGGCGTTATTGTTCCTGTTACCGTTACCTTTTGCATTTACAATTGCGGTACCATGACTGTGCGTGTTTTGGTTTGCATTTCCGTATGCACTTGCGTTTGCATTTTTCCGTTTCTGTTTCCTTTGGTGCTATGGTTGCTGTTACCGTTATCATTTGCATTTACAATTGTGGTACCATCACCATGCGCATTACGGTTTGCCTTTCCTTACACACTTGCATTTGTGTTTGCGTTTCTGTTTTCTTTGGCGTTATTGTTGCTTTTACCATTACCATTTGAGTTTCCAATTGCAGTACCATGACCGTGCACGTTACGGTTTGCATTTCCATTTCCTTTGGCGTTATTGTTGCTGTTACCATTACCATTTGCATTTACAATTGTGGTACCATCACCATGCACATTACGGTTTGCGTTTCCATACACGCTTGCTTTTGCATTTACGTTTTTGTTTTCTTTGGTGTTATTGTTGCTTTTACCATTACCATTTGCATTTCCCAATTGCGGTACCATGACCGTGTGCATTACCATTTGCATTTCCATATGCACTTGCGTTTGTGTCTCCATTTGCATCATTGTTCGCTTTGGCATCACTTTGCGCTTGCGTTTCTATTACCGTTTGCATTACCATTTATGTTTGCATCACCATGTGCATAACCATTTTCACTTGCATTTGTGTTGCACTTACCATTACTATGTGACAAAAAATCTCCTGGTGGGAGCACGGGGCCAGAGGGGCCCACACTCCCACCACCATATTCCATTCACTATTTATAGTCCTCATTCTCAAAAAGAAGGGAAATTCATGGCAAAAAACTCAGTTTAATGCATCAGTTAGGGTTGTTCCACAGTGACAAAAGCAAGGAAATTCGATGTTAGGATTGAAAGCCCCTCCTTGCACCCCCCACCCCACCCCCAACCGGCATCGAGGTGTGCGTTGAGGTCATCGGTCCTAACTCTCACCCCATTTGCCTATACTTCATCACCTCAGCTTGTTTACACATGGAATGGGGTGAGAGCTAGGGCTGATGACCGCAATGCACACACCCCCAACCAGCATCAGGGTGTGCATTGGGGTCATCGGTCCTAACTCTCACCCCATTCTCCTGCTTACTTCCTGACCTCAGCTTGTTTTTAATGGAATGGGGTGACAGTTAGGGCTGATGGCCCCAATGCTCACCCCAACGGCATCAAGGTGTGCATTGGGGTCGTTGATCCTTTCACCCCATTCTCCTATACTCACAACCCCAGCTTGTTTACACATGGAATGGGGTGAGAGGCTAACATCTCACTGCACAATTCTGATGCCAGTTGAGGGGTGGGTGGGGTGCAGGGGCTTTCAACCCTAACATTGAATTTTCTCACTTTTGTTGCTGTGGAACAACCCTAACTGATACATTAAAGGTTTTTGCCATGGAGATATATATATATATATATATTCATGGCAAAAAGCTCACTCTAATGCATCAGTTGAGAATTATTACAGTGACAAAAACAAGGAAATTCAGTGTTAGAGTTACCACCCCTTGCACCCCATGCCTGCCTTGCCCCCACCAACAGGCATCGGGGATGCATTGGGTCATCGGACCTAACTCTCACCCCATTCCATAGGTAAATAAGCTAAGGTGGTGCAGCAAAGGAGAATGTAATGAGAGTTAGGCCCGATGACCTCAACACACACCCCAATGCCTGTTGGTGGGGGCAAGGTAGGTAAGGGGTGCAAGGGATGGTAACCCTAACATTGAATTTCCTCACTTTTGTCACTGTGGAACAACCGTAACTGATGAATCAAACATAGTTTTT
Source organism: Neoceratodus forsteri (assembly GCA_016271365.2). NCBI lineage: Eukaryota > Metazoa > Chordata > Ceratodontiformes > Ceratodontidae > Neoceratodus > Neoceratodus forsteri. The sequence continues at coordinate 88,556,099 of CM057453.1, forward strand.
TTGCCATGAATATATAGATATAGATATAGATATAGATATAGATATAGATATAGATATAGATATAGATATAGATATAGATATATATTTGTTTGTTTATTGGGTAGGTGCAGTGATCCAATGGATTGTTTTCAGGCATGACCTGGGTTATAAAGATGGTACATAGTTAATACAGACAATACACTTACATTAACAGAGAAAGATACAGGAACTAGAATACACTGACTAGATTGAGTACAGCTTGGTACAATTAAGTGCAAGAATACACTGAGACACAATAAAATAGCAAGTAAACAGTGGATGCAATATGCATGATGTACAGTCAGTCAGTCTTATGACTGTTCAGCATTGTACAATGGGACAGTTTAGTCTTAGGTGCAGAAGAATTAGGACTCTCATCTGAGGGTAGCCATGCCCCACTCCCTGCCACCAACCAGGGCAGCAGCCGGGCAGGTGTGTGGGTGCAGTAGAGTTATTGGTCAATCTCACAAAAACAGCATATTTAAAGTTATTTAAGTACACAATACACATTATGAAACTAGTTAACAACTACATAGTAGTGCAGTTACAGTGTAGTTATACAGTAGTTATAGTGTAGTTAGTGACACTTAAAATTATCCTTCAGAAATCATGAACTTACTGGAATATAGCATAGTGGTTAAAAGCACTGACCTGCAAACCTGGAGAACTGGGTTCTAATCCAAGAGCCACCACCTGTATACTGTGCAACCAAAAAAAAAGCACTACAAATAAACCTGCAATCTAAAATTGTAAATGGCTATACAATAAAAAATCATTAATTTACATAATTACTTATTGGCTTTTAACAGTGCTGTAATTACTAAGAAATGTGCTGCTTCTTTGGCATTGACCCACACCTCTTCTACAACCACACTTCTGGCCTGCTACTGCCCAGGTGGGTGGCTGGGGAGTGGGGCATTACTACATACCATCCTTTATCACCGATCTGCTGTTTGGAATGGTGGTAGGTGGTACCAGATACACAGGCAGAGAAGCTTCCTTAGTCATTACATGCCCTTCCCACTGGCCGAACAGTGTGCCTGCCATAGCATCATCCTGCACATCAAACTATCCCAGTCCTCTGACTATACCATGAAGGCTGAGGGCAAGGCAGTAAATATAGGCAGATGAGAAGGTCCCCTTACTGGAAAACAGCAGTAATGGGAAGACCACCCATAAACCTCAATTCCTCTATCCTCACAGAGTGCAGGATCCAGTCTGCTCCTGGTCAGGCCATCTGATTGGATGGCTGCCGTTGATCACCAGGCCTGGGAATGCACATTTGGTACATTCCCTGTTGCCTATGTGAAGAGGGTGTAATACTAGACTACATGTTTATTAAGCAGTAAGTTCATGAGGGACTGATTTCTGAATGAGAACTTACATCACAGTTACAGTACTGACTTATGGTAAATGTAAGTGTGTGCAACTGCAAATACATGTTACCTAGGCATTAACTGTGAAAACAGTACCATTATTTCTTAGCAGCAGTATTGTTAAAATGCCAGTTAGTAATTATGCAAATGAAATATTTTTGTGTAGTTACATATCAATTCATAGTATTAGACTACATATTTACTAACCTGTAAGTTCAAGAAAAACTGGAATACAGACATGAAACATCATCTAAAGAGTTGACAGTCAGTGTATTTAACTGTAGCAGACTGAAGTTAGATTGTATTCATATTTTAGTTACCATTCTGGTTACACTTTAACATTGTTCTATGTCATTACCTTTTAAATAAATGTCAGATAGACACAGACAGTTAAAACAGTGCACATGACCTGCATTTAAATGTAGTTACACTTGTAAGAACAGATTTAATAATGGCAAAAGTAGTAACAAAGTAGTTGCACAATAGATTTTCTGTTACACTTTGCAACAGCTGTTACATGTGTAGTTACACTTGTCAGAATGAAATGATTTGTGCCAAAAGGGAGACTGTAGTAGTTGCACATGTATGCAAGTTGTGTAACTACACCATACGCACATGTGAAACTAGTTACCAACTACATAGTAGTTACATGTAACTACACAGTAGTTACAGTGAATAGTCTTAGACCTAGTACTCTCAAATAGGGGATGGTGAGAGGATCTCAGATTTAAAGGTGGGTAGTCATCTGGGAACAAGCGACCACCAGACAGTGGGGTTCACAATAAGCACAGCCATAGAGTCAAGCCATACAAAAGCAATGGTACTGGACTTTTGGAGGGCTGACTTTGGCAGAATGGGAGAGTGCCTAAGGAATACACTAGCAAAAGGGCAGGAAGGAGGGGTCGAGGAAGAATTGAGAAAAATCAAAACTGCCATCACAGAGGCAACAAGCCTTAGTGTGAAGCAAATAAAGAAAACAAAATAAAGGAAAAAAACACCATGGTTCTCAAAAGAGGTGGAGGAGAAGATTAGGGAGAAAAAGATAGCATTCAGAAAGTATAAGGAATCACAGAAGGAGCAGGACAGAGGACTGTACCAGTTAAAGTAGAAGGAAGCAGGGAAGGCAGTCAGAATAGCAAAGGCCCAAACTGAGGCCAAAATAACCAACTAAGTTAAGAAGGGAGACAAAACCATTAATAGGTTCATTAGTGAGTGAAGAAAGACCAAGGGAGGGATTGTGAGGCTTAATAAGGGGGGGGGTGGGCAGAGAGTGACAGTGAAAAGGCAGAGATACTGAATGAATACTTTTGTTCAGTATTCGCAGAAGAAAAGGAGTGGATGTACCTAAACCAAACAATAGAAGCACTCTGGATTGGGGGGGGTTGATATCAGTCCATTCACAGAAGAAAAGGTCGAGTAAGAACTCCTAAAACTCAAGGTGGACAAGGCAATGGGGCCTGATGGGATTCACCCCAGAATTCTAAAAGAACCAAGGGGAGAACTAGTGACACCACTGACTACCCTTTTTAACAAATCATGGGAGGATGGTGTGGTACCTGAGGACTGGAGGAAGGTGGATGTGATTCCCCTTCACAAAAGTGGGAGCAAGGCAGAGGCAGGAAACTACAGGCATGTTAGTTTGACCTCAGTGGTAGGGAAAATGATGGAATCACTTCTGAAAGAAAGAATAGTTGAGTACCTAGAGGCCAGAGGGGCTCTGGACCTAAGGCAGCTTGAATTTACAGTAAGAAGGTCATGTCAGATGAATCTAATAGATTTCTTTGACTGGGTGACCAAAGTAGTAGACCAGGGAGGGGCTCCGGACATGGCCTACCTAGACTTTAGCAAGGCATTTGACACAGGCCCACACAAAAGATTAATAAACAAGTTAGCCAGCCTGGGATTGGGTCAAAGGGTGGTAGCCTGGTTAAAAAATTGGATGGACAACAGGACGCAGAGGGTAATAGTAAACAGAGTCCACTCTGAAGAAAGGGGGGTTACTAGTGGGGTACTGCATGGTTCAGTACTGGGTCCAGTCCTCTTTAATGTGTTTATAAGTGACACTGCAGAGGGACTGGAAGGAAAAGTATGCCTCTTTGCAGATGACATAAAGATCTGCAACAGGGTTGATACACAAGGTGGGGTGGAAAGGGTGAGGAGGGATTTGGCAAGGTTGGAGGAATAGTCAAACATATGACAGCTTATATTCAATGCAAAGAAGTGCAAAGCTATGCACCTAAGAAACAAAAACCCAGTGTAAGAGTACACAATGGGGCTGGAGGTACTAACAACAACAAAAATGGAAAGGGACCTGGGGTAGTCATATCAGATTACCTAAAGGTAGGCAGGCAATGTGAAAAGGCATTAGGGAGGGCTGAGGGAATCCTGGAATGCATAGTTAGAGGCATCACCAGTAGAAAACAGTAAGTTAGCATTCCTCAGTATAGACAGTTGGTGTGACCCCATCTGGAGTACTGTGAGCAGTTCTGGAGACCCCATCTCTGCAAGGACATAGACAGGATGGAGGCAGTCCAGAGGAGGGCAACAAAAATGGTGCAGGGTTTGCACCAGAAACCATATGAAGAGACACTTAGAAGCTTAATATGTATACCACTGAGGAAAGAAGGGAGAGGGGGCATGATAGAATCTTTCAAGTACCTCAAGGGAATCAAAAAAGTCCAACAGGGTAGGATCTTTCAGAAAAAGAGATGTGCAAGAACAAGGGGGCACAATTTGAAGATACATGGGGATGGCGCAGGGGCAACATGAGGAAGTATTTTTTCACAGTGAGGATGATGGACGCATAGAACAGCCTCCCTGAGGAGGTTGTGGGGTCAAAAACAGTGGGGGAATTCAAGAATGCATGGGACAGACATATGGCAATTATAATGGGGAGTATGAGGAAGTAGGCTGTTGGTTAACTAGGATCTGCAGCTTATCCAATAGGTAGGGAAATGGGCAGACTGGGTGGGCCAAGCGGTACTTATCCGCCATCAAAGTCTATGTTTCTATGTTACAGCATAGTTATACAGTAATTACAGTGTAGTTAAGGAGACTTAAAATAAAGTGTTACTGGATTTTGACTGTGCTCCATCAATTAAAACTGGCACACTATTTATTATTTTGAATATTCATGGTTTGAAATTTTATGTATATTTTATTGTTTTTGTGTACCATTCTGCTTTGAAACTGATGATGTAATTAGAGGACAACTTTGTAAATAGGGCTTCCTGGTACTAGCAGTTTAATCCTGTAGAAAAATAAAGCAATTTACTTCTACTGCCCCATGTTTAGACAGGATTAGGAAAAGGTAAAGGAGTTGGCATAGCCCTATATGTCAAAGAGGGCAAGAAGTAGTGGAGGATGGAAACATCAGGGGAGACAATGGTTAAACAGGATCACTGTGTGCTCAGCTGATGATCCTCAGGCAAGAAACTGTGAATGGGGGTGATATATAGACCTCCAGGAGAGGGAGAAGAGAGAGACATAAGGCACTAGGGGCAGAACTAGAAGGAGGAGGGTGGAAATGGGGGAAGTGTTTATGGTGGGAGATCTAAACCTGCCAGATAATGATTGGTTCATTCCAGCGGCCAGGCACTCCAGAGGTCAGGCCTTATTGGATACACTGCAGAACTGCCTGCTCGTGCAGTTACTTAAGGAAGCCATTAGGAAGGCTACTGTTCTCAATGTGGTGCTCACCAACTCAGAAGTGGTAGGAAGACTGACAGTAGGGAAGCTACTATGGTCCTGAGACCATAACTCAGTCTAGTTTGAAGTGGTCCTTGGGACAAGTAAGTGCTCATCAAAGGTGGAAGTCCAAGATTTCAGAAGGACAAACTTCAAATGGATGAGGGATCTGGTCCAACTCAAATTAGTCGGAGTTGACAGCATTAGGGATGTGGAGAAAAGATGTGGGGGCAATCAACGGCACCATTCTCAAAGCAACAAAGTCTTGCATGAAAATGGTAATCAAAAGAAAAAGGTATAAGCAACAAATATGGTTCTGTGGAAAGATCAGGGAACTAGTGAGAGTCAAAAAGAGGGCATTCACCAGGTACAAGGAAAAATAAGGGAAGGAAGAATGGGGAGGGTACCTAATGAGAACAAGGGAACCAAAAGGGTGGTCAGAGAAGCAAAGGCAGATAGAGATACTGTACATATTGTGGAGGGAGCCACAGGTGTGGAAAATAGTTCTTTTGACATAGTAGCAAAAAAAAGAAAGAAGGGGGAGGAGGAATTATTATAATAACAGAGGGAGGTAGGTAGGGTACTGAGGTGGATGGGCAGAAAACAACTGATCTTAATGATTGCTTTCACTCTGTATTCAAAAGGGAAGGCAGAGGGCCTCTGCCAGAGAGTGGCATTAAGGCAGCTGTAAGGGGGATTTCTGAGATGAAGCAGCAAGGGTGGGTTTCAGGAAATACAAGAAGACTCAAAAGGAAGAAGCCAGGGAGGTGTACTTAAAGTGTCTAAGAGAGGTAGGGAAGGCTGTAAGGAGCATGAAGGTGAGGATGGAGGAAAAATTAGCACAGAATGTAAAGAACGGGGTCAAGACATCCTTTAGGTACATCACCAAAAGAAGGAAAATTAGGGGAGGGATTGTAAGGCTCAAATGGGAGAAGGAGGAGTGTAAGAAGGGAGACCTGGAAAAGGTGGAAATACTGTATAAATACTTTTACTCAGTATTCACTGAAGAAGGGAAGGGACAGGGACCACAGCTGGGAAACAGATATAAAGGGGGATCAACACCAGTCCATTTACAGTAGAGAGAGTCCTGGAGGAACTCACGAAACTAAAGGTGGACAAAGCAATGGGGCCAGATGACATACACCTGAGAATATTAATGGAGCTATGGAGGGAGCTAGCGGTGCCACTGGCAACCCTGTTCACAGAATCTCTCAACTCAGGGGTGGTTCCTGAGGGCTAGAGGAGGGCACATGTAGTCCCTCTTCACAAAAACTATAGCAGGGAGGAGGAAGGAAACTATAGGCCAGTCAGCCTCATGCCAGTAGTGGGTAAAATCATAGAGGCAATGCTTAAAGAAAGAATAGTGGGGCACTTGGATCCAACAGTGCCCAAGAACCAAGGTAGCATGGATTCACAGCAGGGAGGTCGTGTTAAATGAATCTGATAGATTTTTTCGACTGGGTTACAAAGGAGATGAATCGGGGGGAGTAGTGGACATGTCCTACCTCAATTTTAGCAAGGTATTTTACACCATCCCACATAAAAGGCTGTTAAACAAGATGGGTAGTTTGGACATGGGTCAAAAAATGTTAAACTGTTTTAGAAACTGGCTAACAGACAGGAGGCAGAGGGTGGTGGTACTTGGGATCCAATCTGGTGAGAGGGGGGTAACAAGTGGGGTACCTCAGGAGTCAGTCTTTGGGCCAGTACTGTTTAATGCCTACATCAGTGACATAGAAGAAGGGCTGGAGGGAAAAGTCTGCCTGTTTTTAGATGACACCAAGATCTGAAACAGGGTAGATACTCTGGAAAGGGTGTAGAAAATAAGGCGGGACCTAAGAAAACTGGAACACTGGTCCAAGTTGTGGCAACTGAGGTTGAATTCCAAAAAGTGCAAAATCATGCACCTGGGACATAGGAACTCAATGGAGAGCTACAGGATTGGAGGGGGGAGTTGCTGATAGTCACCAAGGAAGAAAGGGATTTGAGAATTATCATTTCTGATAACCTAAAGGTGTCTAAGCAGTGTACAACGGCTGCAGTGAAGGCCAGTAGCATGCTTGGGTGCATAGGCAGAGGTATCACTAGCAGGAGGAGGGAGGTGGTGATGCCGCTGTATAAAACACTGGTGAGGCCTCATCTGGAATATTGTGTACAATTCTGGAGGCTGCATTTTTGAAACAACATAGACAGGGTAGAGGCAGTCCAGAGAAGGGCAACAAAGATGGTACATGGCTTGCACCAGAAATCATACAAGGAGAGATTGAAGGACCTCAATATGTACTCACCGGAGGAAAGAAGAGAGCGGAGAGACACGATAGAGACCTTCAAGTGCCTTAAGGGCATAAAAAGTTACAGAGGGGTGAGATTTTTCAGTACAGAAGTACAAGAACAAGGGGCCATGATATGAGATTGGAAGGGGACAGGGTACTGGGGAATGTGAGGAAGTTTTTCTTCATGGAAAGGGTGCTGGATACATGGAACAGGCTGCCACAGGAGGAGGTGGTGGGAGCAAACACAGTGAGAGGGTTCAAAGATGAATGGAACAGGCATAAAGGAACCCTTGTGGGAGGAAGGAAAGAACAGAGCCGTTGACCAAGTAGGTTCCAAGGTCGCAAAAAAGATAGGCTTATGGGCAGACTGGATAGGCCTAGCGGTCCTTAACTGCTGACAATTTCTATGTTTCTAAGTATTTACCAGTGAAAGGGTTTGGAAAGGGCTGGCAGTCCTAAATATAGATAAGGCCCTATGGCCAGATGGGATGCATCTGAGAGTGCTCAAGGAATTGGCAACAGAACTAACTTAACCCCAGGTAGAGCTATTCAATAGCTCAAGTCAAACAGGGGTAGTTCCAAAAGACTGGGGTAGCAGACATAAACCTGCTTCATAAGTGGAGGGACAATGAACAACTGAGTAACTACAGACCTGTCAGTCCTACCTCTATTGTGGGTATACTGATGAAGACAGTAATCAATAAGGCCTCATAAACTACATGGAGAGCAGTGGACTCCCAAGATAGAAACATAACATAGAAGTTGATGGCAGATAAGGACCGCAAGGCTCATCCAATCTGCCCATTTCTTTTTCTACCTTATAAATGTGCCATCGGCCTTTGATCTGTCAGTGGCCTATCTATTCATAGTCATTTGTATTGCTCCCTTATGCCTATCCCATGCCTGTTTGAAGCCCTGCACTGTATTCATAGCCACCACTTCTTGTGGTAAGCCATTCCATGCATCCACCACCCTTTCTGTGAAAAGAATTTCCTCACATTCCCCTCTAATCTCATGCTGTGTCATCTTGTCCTGCTATTTTTCTTATATTTAAACATGTTAGACTCTTTCACCTTGTTAATGCCCTTAAGGTGTTTGAATGCCTCGATCATATCACCTCTCTCCCTCCTTTGCTCAGGGTATACATATTGAGCTCCGTTAATCTGTCCTCAGATGTCTTCTGATGCAGTCCCTGCACCATTTTGGTTGCCCTTCTCTGGACTGCCTCAATTTGGTTAATGTCCTTGTGAAGGTGTGGCCTCCAATACTGCACGCAGTACTCAGGTGGGGGCCTAACCAGTGTCTTGTAAAGAGGGATTATTACCTCCCTCTTATGATTTGTGATACCCCTACTAATACACCCTAACACCCGCCTAGCCTTACCTACTGCTTTAGAGGTCTGCTTGGATGATTTCAGGTCATCAGTGATGATGATGCCCAAGTCTCTTTCTTCCTTTGTGACTGCTAGCAACTCCCCTCCCAGCCTATAGGTGGCTTCAGGGTTTCTCTTCCCTATGTGCATGATTTTGCACTTCTTTGCATTAAATCCCAGTTGCCACTCTTCTGACCATTTTGCTAGTTTATTCAGATCTCTTCTCATTCTGCCCACCCCATCTGGATCATCTACTCTGTTGCAGATCTTGGTGTCATCTGCAAACACACAAGCCTTACCCTCTAGTCCATCTGCAAGGTCACTAATGAAGATGTTGAAGAGGACTGGCCCCAGGACTGATCCCTGAGGTACCCCACTTGTGACTTGCATCTCTTCTGACTGTATACCATTTATCACCACTCTCTGTTTTCTGCCCATCAACCAGTTTGCCGCCCAGTTGACCAACCAAGATAGTAAACAACACTGGCTCGTGGCAGGAAGGAATTGTAAAACCAACCTGATAGCATTTTTTGACTAGGTAATGAGGGTAGGGGATAAGGACAATGCTATGGATTTACTCTACTTTGATTTCAGCAAGGCATTTGACTCAGTGCCTCACAGAAGGTTGTTGAAGGAGTTAGAGGAGAGAAGCAGGATACAGCAAAAGACACAATCAGATGGGAGAGAAACAGGTTGGAAGGGAGGGAGAGCAGAGGGTTCTGGTTAACCAAGGCAAATCAGAAGAGAAGGAGGTCATCAGTAGGATGCCACAAGTATTGGTCCTGGGCCCAGGACCAATCATTTTCATTATGTTCATTAGCAAGGTAAACAGTGAGGAGGGGGTTAGGTAGATGCAAAGAGATTTGCAAAAGCTAGAGAAGTGGTTAAAGGTCTGGCAGTTAAAATTCAATGCCAAAAAGTGCAAGATAATGCACATAAGGAACAAGAATTCAGAACAGAGTTCTGGGTGGGGAGGTAAAACTGTTCATGACCTCTGAGGAACAAGATCTAAGGGTCATCATCAGTGACTCCCAAAAACAATCAGATCAGTGTAACATGGCCTACAGTAAGGCAAGCAGGATGCTGGGATGTACAGGAAAGGGTACTAGCAGAAGGAAAGAGGTATTACTACCTCTCTATAAATCACTGGTGAAGCCTCATCTGGAATACTGTGGCCAGTTCTGGAATTCTCACCTAAAGAAAAGATAAGGACAAGCTGGAGACAGTGCAATGTAGGGTGACAAAAATGATTCAGGGCCAGCAGGACAGATAATATAAGGACTGGCTCATGGCACTGAACCTGTGCTCACTGGAGGCAAGACCAGAGAAGAGAATGAGCAAGGTAAACTGTGAGGAACTAATTAGCATAAGGAGCAAATCAAGAACATGGTGGTATGAGTGGAAACTGACAGGGGGCAGATTCAAGAGGGAAGTGAGAAAGTTTTATTTTACAGAAAGGGCGGTGGAGCAATGGAACAATCTGCCAACTGATGTGGTGGGTGCCAAAACTATGAATGGTTTCAAACATGGCTAGGACAGAGTGAAGGACTTAGTGGTTGCTCAGGGTGCAGCAGTAGGGTCGGGAGCATGGAGGTGGATAGTGTGGGTTAGAACCCTCTATGGACAATAGGTCCTGGGTGTGTTAAGGTTTATGGGCAGACTGGATAGACCAGTGGTCTTTTTCTGCCATCATTGTCTACATTTCTATATGTTTCACGTGAATTGTGTGAACTACATACCATAAAATATGTTTACATAATGTATATTAAATCAATACCTTCCTTAGCTGAATAATAACAAAATAACATTGTCTGTCATGCAGGGAAAGGGAGTGCTCCAATTGACTAAGATACATCCTGGTTTTAAGAACATGTAATGCATACCTGAATGCATATCTATCTGGAGCACAGCCTTAAAAAGAAAAATAAGTTCAGATTTCAGCAGCAGGGAGTCAACAACCAGTGGAGGCCAGGTGCTAGTTAGCCCCTCGGCAGCAAGCTCTGGAATGTCTGGAACATCTCTAAAGGTAAAACTTATAGTGATATAAGTGATATGCAGATCAGAAAAAATTCAAATGTATAAGATTCATCTGTCTATACCCTGGAAGAGTGCATCAAATTTGAGCTTAATCACACCCAGTTACTTAACAGTTTTTTTTCTGGCTGGAGTTCTGACCCCCCCCCCCAAAAAAAAAACTTTGTTCCAATTTCTCTCCCTGACTCCATTCCATTCAATATCCATCCCATAAGGGTCACGAAGCTGCTCAAAGGTGCAGAAATGTGAAAAACAAATCAGTATTTCAGTCCTTCCTCCTTTCCCAATCCTCCCATAAAAAAATTATTTGCTTTTACTTACCTTGTCATCTGACCAGAATCTGGGGCCTGGCCCAGTGTGCCACCAGCCCAGTTCCAGTCTGCTCCTCCTCTGTCCTTCTGCCAGAAGCTGGTTGCTAAAACTGACCATCCCAGGTCCCCAATATGGTCTGTGACCAAATCATTTCACAATCCAAACCCATCCAACCTGTGTCACTTGCTTCTTGTTTGGCAGCTGCCGTGTCTGCTGCTGCACTACACTGGTCAAGGACTATGAAGGCCCACCACACAGCTGTCACTACTGTTGTTAGACCTAGCTTGCTGCTGCGGGGGGGGGGGCTTGTGAAGTGAGCTTAGTAAGGTAAGTAGCGTTGTCTCCAGTTAGTGTCTAGTTCATGCCCTGCCCCTTCAGCCACCAAGGGAGACGGAGACTCACTAAGCGTAAACCAACAAAAATATGCCGCTACAACACTGCTATTGAGAGTCCAATGCTCACCGACTCCTCCAAGCTGTAGTGTGCAGCCTGTCTACTTTGTGGCAGGAAAGACAGTTTCGCATGTGCGTGACTCATGCTCTTGCTTGACTGGAGCTCCTCCACGTCATGTGTGATGGTGCCACTGCTAATAGGTGGAGAAAGTGGACAACACAATACAGACACAGTCGAGTCAGAAGTGCATCTGCAGCATGAGCGCACACAGCCCAGGGGGACACTTATTGTGAAAAATTTAATCCAAATTTAATGCCATTATTGACACATCATAAGAACAACCTAGGCACAAATGCGGGGGTGGAGGGGGCAAATGCTTCTCTCTGCCCTACATAAATAGCACCCCTTCTTTATGGAAGAAATGCATTCTTAGGTGCTAATATCGGTACAAGTTAATACAATGGTTTCCACTGTGTTCTGAGGACTGTAACTTCATGTTAAAGGATGTGTCCCAATCATTGTGAGGGTTAATGCCCCTCATTGTCCCTCATTATGATTGTAACATGTCCCTCATTTTAGTGACAGAATATGAAGTATAGTGCATGCTTCCAAGACCCTACTCAGCACAGAGTGTCAAGAATGGCCATATGCTCTATACAGAATGACAAAGGGAAATTAAGTGAGCCGTAACAGTCATGGATAAGCACATTTGTAGCACTAAATATGCATAAGGGGATTTGCATGGCCCAAAACAAAAAGGTCAGGCTTCACAACACAGAGGACCCTCTTCACACATTTGGAATGGGGGATGTTGGCTGACTATAACCTAGCCATTTAATGTAGTAAGCAAACAATACTTCACAAATGAACGGCAGTTTAATGACAAAAATGAAAAGCTGTTAAACAGTTAAATATGATCACTTAAGACCGGAATCAAACCTTATTATTTTGAGCAGACATGATAGACCAATATATCTACTTGTGCTGGCTATTTTCTTATGTTATTATGTTTGTAAAAGGATCAGAACTAATGAGTTTACCTAATTGTAATGGAAAATGAATGAAGAGGGTATTTTAATGGCTCTAATGGCTAGCAGTAGTACAAGAAACTGATGTGTTTTTAGATGAAATTTACACCATTTTAGTGTCTGCACACATGGCAAGCATGCAACATGTAAACCTGTGATTTTTAAATGATGTTCACACCAGCTTAACTGCTGCATTCATGTCAAGCATGCAACACGTGAACCTGATGTGCAGCATGCGAACTTGATGTACTTTTTAGAACTGGTTTACTTAGGTTCACTTTGTGTCTGCAAACTGCATGCAAACATTGCACAAATAACCAGGTGGCATGCATTCTGCATGTATGCATCACACTTATATTTCTCTAAGGGATACCCTAGCAAAACTCAGAAACATACAGTACTATAGAAAATATCAGCCAATAAAAGCTTTGAGGTCCATCCACTCTGCTCAAGCCTGTCTAATTTGGGACTGTGCTCATTCCTCACCTCTCTCCACACTCACTCTACCCCTTCCTCCCTGTACCTATGTGCCTGCCCCAACACTGATTGAACTAGCCCACAGTTTCAGCCTAATTACCTCCTTTACAAGTTTGTTCTAGTCTGCCACCACTCGTTCTGTAAAGAAATATTTCCGGGCATCCTTGAATCCTACCTGCTGATTTCACAGAGTTTCCCCTGTACCAATGTTACCACTTACTGTGAACATCTTACTGCTGTTAACCGTCTTGAACTTCTCAATCATGCCACCCCTACTTTTCCCATTCATGAGCATATACATGTGTAGGTCTTTCAGGCACTCTTCATATGACCATCACTATTTTCCATTGATCATTTTGGTGGCCTGTCTCTGCACCACTTCTGTCCTGCCTCTCTTCTTTCCTTATGTTTGGGCTTCAAGATTGCAAACAGTGCTCCATGTGTGGACAGACCAGGGATCTGTACAAAGACAGGATTACCTCCCTACTTCTGATACTGATCCTTCTCCCTATGTACCCTGGCATCTAATTTGCCTTGTCCACAGCCCCACAGTGTGCCAATTTCTTCATGTTCTTCAATATTTATATCCCCTTCTTTCTTCTTATGTGGTTTCCACTACCACCCCATTCAGCCTATATTCTGTTCACTGGCTTCTGGTCCCTGTGTGCATTACCTTGCACTTTTCCATGTTAAATTTTTAGCTGCCATGCCCTCAATGACCTCCTTCCTCGTTCTTATCTCCCTTTGGTGTCCAGTTTTGTAAAGATATTGGTGTAGCATAAACTGCCAGACCCCATCCATAGCCTTCATCACCCAATCAAAAAATGAAATTAGGTTTGTGTAGCATGACCTCCTTCTTCTAAATTCATGATCCCAGAAATCCTGCAGACAACTGGCCTCTAGGAAAATCCGCTACCTCTTCCATAAATGCAGAGTCTAGTAGTTTACCTACAATAGACATCAAACTGATTGGTCTGTAGTTGCCTGCTTCATCTCATCTCACATTTTTGTGTAGGGGACCACATCATTGTCCTCCAATCCTTAGGCACTTCCACTCCAGAGAGTGATTTGAATAGATCTGCCAGCAGTCCAGCAAGGACTTGCCCATTCTACTTCAACACTTTTGAGTGTATTCTGTTTGGGCCCATCAATTCATTCACCATCAGTGCCTGTAGGCCATTCATGGGCCTGTCCCCCCATAATGGGCTCCATGTTACCATCTGCCAGAGACTTCAACTCCTATTGCATTCTGGCAGTGGGCCACTAGCTTCTACCATGAACACTGAACAGAATTAATTGTCCAGCACAGTTACATTATTCCTGCCATCTTCCACCTGACTCTTACTCTTCATTAGCCTAACAACATCTTCCTTAATGTAGCACTGTTCCTGTACATAATAGAAAAATGCATTGTCATCCTCTCTTTTCCTCAACTCAGCATCTTCCTTTACCTGTCTCATGGCCTTATTTACTGACCACATCTTACCCTGATACACCTTGTTATCTTCATCTGTCTGACTTGATCTATACCTGCAGAATGCCTTTCCTTTGTCATCACTTTCTCTATGGCCCCCTTTAGGAACAACAGTGGTTTCTTCCTCTTGTTACTCTTCCCAACATTCTTGCACATAGACCAGTTGCCTACAGTACGTAATCCCATTTTAATCAGGTCCCATTTTCTGGCTGCTTCCACCATAGCCATCACTTCCCACAACAGTTTGCCCTGTACTTCTGTCATCTTCCAAAAATTTGCCCTTCTGAAGTCCAGGACTTTGTCCTAGAGTGGATCCTATCTGATTTCAGTTTAACTTTGAACAATACTGTTTGATGGTCACTGAATCACAATAGTTCCCCTACTCTGGCCTCACTCCTGCTGTTTTTTAGTCTGAATCAGATCGAGCATGGTCCCTTTTCTAGAGGGATCTGTAACCTGCTGGTTCAGAAATGCCTCCTGCATTTTTTCCACCAGTAACAGGTTCTTTATGCTTACTATTGCAGGGACGTACCAGTCTTCATTGGGAAAATTGAAATCCCCAAAAATTACACCTTCTGTAGTTCGCCATCCCTTTGATCTCACTTACCAGTTTATTGTCTGCATTTCTTTCTGTTCCAGAGACATGTATACCAATCCAATACTAATCATCCTCCTTTCCCACAGTCACCTGGGCCCAGAATGTCTTGTTCTCCTTGTGATTAACAACTACCTGGATTTCTGAAGCTAAGATGTCCTCCTTAATATACTACAACACTACTCCTCCACCATGCCCTTTCTCTACCCCTTCTTAAACATATTGTACCCTGGCAACTGTAATTGCCACTCATAGTTCATTGTTTCCCACATCTCAGTCATGTCCACCCTGTCTTATTATACTTTGGCCAATATTGCCTAGAGGTCACAGGTCTTGTTACCCAGGATCCTGGCATTAGCTCACATCACTCTTCATATCTGCTGTTTCTCCTCCAATGTCTGACCACCCTCAGCTGCATGCCCATGAATTTTTCTGCTACTGTGCTTTCCCCTTGTGCCTACTAAGCTCCACCTCCCCCCAACTCCTTCACTCGTACTCCCCTCTTGTTCCTCCTTTATGCCTACAGTATTTCTGTACTCTGTCTTACCTTCTTCCACATTTTCCTCGCTGTGTTTGGCTGTACTAATACTGGAGGGAGGTCCACCTGTCCTCCTCAGTGATGTGGATGTGCTTTTCCCCAACTGTGCTTCCTGAAATGCCATATTGTGCATATACAATGGGTTCTATGGTAAACAATGCACACAAACTAATGAACTGTTAATGAACAACAGTTCACTTAATATTTTCTGTAAGCATTCTGTTACTTTTAAAAATGTATAAATATTCCAGATGTGCAAAAATGTAAGGTTTTAAAGTATTAATGCATGACTTGGGTGGTTGCTAGGCAAGAGGCATAGCTGAATGTCACAACCACCTGATCAGTACATAACTTCCTAATGACTTCGATTCTATGTGATAACAGCATAAACAAAATAGCTAGGTACACTTGGGCAAAAACAAAATGGCAAAAGCAAAGACAACCCATAGCAAAAATCGTGACTGTCAAAACAGTGGGGGACTTTGCCTCCTGCACCCCCTTTCATAATTATAACACACTCTGAGACTATACAGCATTTTACCACAATCTGCCTCAGTACCCCAACACAGTTTGCCCTCCACACACTGTTGTTGCACTGTAGCTGTTTTCACCTGCAGCCATTTTGTCACTGTTGGTATTTTTACAGGCACTCAAACTGAGTTGCTCTTATTAAGTCATTCAGTTTGAGTCAACCATATCACAGGATATCATGACCGCACACCTTGGAGTGTGTTTTATTCTGCTTATAAAATTGTTTTGTTGTTATAAAAATATGCAGTTTAGGCAAGGTGTGTGGCTGTCAGAAAATAATCAGTGTGCATGTGATGTGTTTCAACTAATCATGTTATAAATTTTAATGGACCATTTTATACGGTACCATATGATATTGCCACACCTCTGGTGTGTTGAGATTAAAGAGGCTGCATAATCATACAAACAAAAGGTAAGAGTATCCCATGTTACAAAATGGACACCCAAAATCCAGTAACTAAATTGGTCAACTGGCATCTTTTTTTTATGGGTAAAGCCTACCATAATTCACAGATAATGTGCCAGACAACCGATTTATAGATCAGCCAATCATTTAACTTTTTTCACTTTTGAAAATGCAGTTTTGTTTCCTTCTTCTTTTAAAACCTGCATAAAAAACCCTACTTCAACATGCTGAAACTTTAAAAACAAGTCACACTGCTGTGTAATGTCTAGTCAATATTTAATAGCACAGTAGTGGTGTTCTGATAGTATCCACAGCAGTTGGATACTGCTGGATACCACTGTTTGAACCAGATGTTGGATGCCATTGCACATGGATGTGATTCAGCCATGGATCCAGTCTCCTTGGATGCCAAATGGATTCAATCAGATGCACAAGAGCTAATGGATCTGATGGTCAGATCAATGATCCAGTGGTTGGATTGCAACTATCTGAGACCACAGATCAAGACATCCTACCCTGTCTGACTGGGGATATGAAATACAGGCTTGGCTTGATGGGGGTTAGATCTGGCAACTGGATAGCAAAGCTATCCCTTGGAAGATGCTTGGGTCCTGCAGAGCAGGATCCAAGCCCCACGATAGGACAGTACCTCACTTTTAACAGAAATAAATTACTCATGCAGACTCCGTATTGCTGATATGTCTGTTCTGCTAACCCACAACTCCCAACATCACTGACTGCTGTCCATTTGCTCAACAAACAACTGCTGCAAGCACAGTATTTAAAAATAAAACCTTGTCTCACTTCCAATACTAGTGCTTACAAAAATAGTTGCTCTGTTTTTCTCAACCCCTTCTCTCTCCCCTTCTCTAGATGCTAACATTAAACAAACTCACAAAAGAATGCCATCTGTTTTGTTTAACCTGCTGTCTCACCAAACGCTGACAAACTGCTGTCTCTCTATGTCCTACCATATAGTCTGTCTCCCCTCTCATCCTCACAAGCACTTACAGGTTAAAAATGTAAGAAAACTATAAATACTCATGGGGAGGGGGCATGGGTGAAGACAAAATCACTAATTGTTGCACTAATTGTTCTGGTTGCTGAGGAGGAGTGGTGCAGTTCATCTTGAGAGGAAAGATGATTCACAAAAATTACTAAAAAAGACTTTAAAATACTGTGGCCCAGATATTCAAACTGTGCCAGGCTATGGTGCAATCCTGGGTGCAGCACAACTTGGCTGTGCAGGGGTGTTGACAGAGTGATATTCAACGGAGCTGCGCCATGGCACAGCAACATTGAATATCACACCCTGGCCACCCACAGTGCACATGGCGCAGTTGCACTGCACCAGTGCAAGTGGCCAGAGTGGAGTAGGGGGATACGCTAGCACAAGTTCCGTTCCGCGAGGTGCAAAACCACGATATTCAAAAGTGCATATGCAAATGGGGCCATAATGCATGCAAAGCACAAATAGGGCTATTTGCATGACATTATGGCCCCATTTGCATGCAGCTGTGCCGATCCCAGGCGACTTGTACCTGGCGCCCTGCCAGGCTGCAGCCATCTTGGACCGATGCCCCCTGCATAGCGCGGCAAAGTGCTCCACTGCCCAATCACGGGCATAAGTTGAATAATAGAATCATCCTATTTCCCTGGTGGTCCAGTGGACCGCTCACAGCCCGATCGTGGGCATATGCTGTAAAATGTAAGTCCTATATCCCTGGTGGTCCAGTGGACCACTACACACCCGATCACGGGCTTAAATATTAAATTAAACTGACCATTATCCCTGGTGGTCCAGTGGACCGCTCGCAGCCTGATCGTGGGCATGTGTAGGAAATAATGCTACCCCAAAACAACCCTGGTGGACTAGCGGTACCCCCCTCACCACCCGCCCACTGAGCCCCACCACCCTGCTCCCCCCCAGTCAGCGGCGGGTGGCAGCCCCCCACCCACTCGCCACCCTACCGCCCGCTATTGACGCACTGTGCGGTGGGGCTGTACACCCATTGGTCCCAGCGTGAGCCAATGGGCGTGCAACCATACCTCTACACAGAGTCCAGATATGTGAATGGATTGTGTCAGCCCATGAGCGGCAGGGGAGGCGAGCAGAGCTGCCACCGCTGCTGACTGGGGAGCAGGATGGTGAGGCTCGTGGTAGGTGGGATACCGCTAGTCCACCAGGGTTGTTTTGGGGGTAGCATTATTTCCAAGCATATGCTCATGACGGACTGTACAGTGCCCACTGGATCACCAGGGATAATGGTCAGTTTCACTAGTACTTAAGCCCATGATCGAGCATGTCACTGGACCTGAAACCAACAGGCAGTTTACTATTTTTTCAGTTCAAACTTTTATTAACACATTTTCACAATACAGGGCAGCAATTATAACATATACAACATGGTCACGGTACATTACATAAGCTGCTCCCCAACCCTCCCTCCCCGTGCAGCAGTATAATAATGATTGTAGCTGGAACTCCTATAATAATAACATTATGCAAGTAGAAATAACTAACAGCCAACAGCTCCTATAACCGTGACAACCATGATTAAGGTGTAGAAGGGATCCCAGATACGTTTGTAGCTTGGTAACGATTGTGGAGACTAGCTATAGCTTTCTCAGTCGAGGTTATAAGGATTTAAGTGAACCCATTCCTGATATTTTGGGCTAACCTTATTTCCAATACCTTAATATAAGTTTAGCAGACACGATAATCAATGGAGATATGAAATCTCTGAACATTAACCTTGATGGAGACAGATCTCCCAGGAGACAAATATCAGGTGTGAAGCAGTCCTGCAACCCCAATAAGGGGTCCAGGTTGGTTTTCATTGAATCCCACAGTGGGATTATCTTGGGACATGACCAGAATATGTGGAGAAGTGTTCCTTCTCCCTGGGAACATCTGGTACATACGTCTGATTCGAGAAGACCCCAGCTCGCCAATTTAGCTGGTGTGTAATACAAGTTATGTAGAATATGATATTGCATAAGACGTAATCTTTCTTGAGACACATATTTATGACAGAACTTCCATAAGACTGGCCAGTTAAAGGTGCATTGGGGAAAAATAGAACCCCAAAAGCTAGTCGGACCATAGGAACCCTCGTACCGTTGATGAAACAAAACTTGATATATTTTAGAAATGACACTAGAAGAACCCGATAGGGAGGAAAGCTCAGGTATCAGTGCAAAGACCGGCAGGCGAGGGGGGTATTACCCAGCACAGTGGTAAGCAAGTGCTTTAATTGGAAAACCCTGAATTGCAAAGATACTGGGATACCAAATTTTTGGGTGATTTTAGCAACAGGGAGCCATGCTCCCTCACTGTCCAGAATCGTGGATACTATCCCGTCTCCCACTTGGGGCAACCATGTATGAGAGATCTTCTGCTTATTTATAGTAAAGGCTGGTGAGTTCCAAATAGATTGGGACAGGTCCAGATATGGAATATATCGCAAAAAGGAGCAGAGCTGCACATATACTTTTAGTGAAGTCATAAGGGTGGGACATTTGCTAGCGTCTTGTAAAAGAGACAACTTAACATAAAATATAGTCAGGGGATCCATGTTTCTAAACCAGATGAAGTCTAGTTCAATGTTGAGCCAAGCCGGTCTCAAAATCTCGGGACCCGGACTCACCCACTTCAGGCATTTAGCAAGATGACTAGCCCAGTAATAGATTGCCAAGTAGGGAATCCACAGTCCCCCATCTGTTTTAGAGGCAGCTAGCTTATAGTATGCCAATCGGGAATGTTTGTTCGACCAGATGAAATTAGTAAAGATTTTATGCATTTTCTGAAACCAGGATAATGGGATGAATGAGTTAAGGTGAGAAAGGGGATAAAAAAGAGGCGGGGAAAAACACTCATCTTAATTATATTGATATGGCCCCATAATGAAACCGGAAGCTTAGACCATCTATTCAGGTCCTGGACAATCAACTGGGAGAGAGGCTCTAAGTTTTCCTTAAACCATAAGGATGGGTTACGTGTTAGTTTAATACCCACATATTTAAGAACCCGGGGTGCCCAGCACAAGCCAAAAGGGGTAATGTCTGTCTTAATGACCTTATGGTTAAGGGGAAAAAAAGACGATTTATTAGCATTCAATTTATAATTTGAAAAAGAACTAAACTTGGCAGTTTCCCCCAACAAGGCCGGAATAGACGTCATCAGATGAGACAGGTAAAGGAGAAGATCATCAGCATATGCAGTGATCTTAACCACATTACTCCCCACTGGAATACCTTGTATCCCTGCATTGTTAAGGATATTTGAAATGAGAGGCTCCAAATATAGATTAAATGAAAGAGGGGAAAGTGGACATCCCTGTATGGTACCTGAATATAAAAGGAAGGGTTTTGAAAATGCACCATTTCCAGAAATCTTAGAAGAAGGAGTCTGATACAAAGCACGAATCCAGTCTATGAACATGGTAGGAAAATCAAAGGCCTTAAGGACCTGGAATAGAAAATTCCAATTCACACGGTCAAATGCCTTCTCGGCGTCCAGGGAGACCAACCCAGCAGGAAAAGGTGGTAACTCCTGACTCGAGAAGACACATGGAGAGGGTGCGCAAATGGTCTGATGATGAACGCCCCTTCATGAATCCGACCTTAGACATGCCAATAAGGTCTGGGAGGACCAAAGTTAACCTATCGGCCAGTATCTTCGCAAGGATTTTGATATCCTGATTTAAAAGGGATATAGGCCTGTAACTCTGTACTAACTCGGGTTTTTATCTGGTTTGGGGAGAAGGACAATCAGGGCTTCAAACAGGTAGGCATCTACAGCAACCCCAGAGAGAATATGTAGGTACAACCGGTGACGCACCGGCAGTAATTGTTCTCAAAAATCTTTATAAAATAATGAGGAAATACCATCCGGCCCGAACTCTATCCAAGGGCAAGGCCTTAATAACCTCCAAAATTTCCTCCAGGGTTAATGAGGAGGACAAGAAACTCCTATGCGAATCTGACAGGGAAGAAAGATGGGAGTCCCTCAAATACGCCTCCAGCATCTCCAAGGGAGGAGAACAGTTCATGTCCCTGTATAGTTGCTCATAATACAATGCAAACTCTTGCACTATCTCGGAAGGAGATACCCTGAGACCCGTCTGCCTGAGCCCAGACTGGGAGGGATAAATCTTGCAGACTCCTGCTGCTTTAACCTTAAAGCTAGCATATGCCCTGCTTTTTCTCCCTGATCCGTGTAACTAGCTCTAGTTCGGATAATGGCTAACTCTGCCTTTTCCCTCAACAAATCTAAATATCTGTGTTTGGCTACCAAAAGTTTCTTCCTGTCCTCACTCAGAGTGCTGGAAGATAAGTTAGCTTCTAGAGACCGTACTTGGGACAGTAAGGATAATAGTTCTGCTTCTTGAGTCCTTTTCCTCTTAGTAGCTAAACTAATAAGAATTCCCCCGCATATAAGCCTTAAAAGTGCCCCATAGAATATCCAGCTCTGTACTATCTATCGGGTTAGTAGAGAAAAATAAATCATCTGTTCTTTTATAAGGTTACAGTACCTAGCATCCTTTAATAATTGTTCATTTAATTTCCAATGGGTCTCCCTCCTAGGTGTATTAAGAAAAGCTAAATTGCATACCACCAGGGAATGATCAGATATAGGACTAGGCTGAATCGAAGTGGACAAAACCCCAGGCAAGAGCCCCTGGGAAATTAATAGGTAGTCTATGCGAGACTGTGATCCGTGCACTGGCGAGCTAAAAGTATATTCCTTAGAGTTAGGATGCAGTACTTGTCATACGTCACACAACCCGCACTGGTCCAACAGGTCCCTAAAAGCCCTTTGCCCAGGGGACAGTCCCCTCACTCCACTGCCAGACCTGTCCATGTTAGGGTCCAAGACCAGATTGAAGTTGCCACCCATAACAATCACAATAGGGAGCATAAGGAGCATAATGGTAATCAACTTCATAAAAAAGCCAGGGTCATCTGTGTTAGGCCCATAAATACTACAGAGTAAAAGTGGCATGGACCAAAGAGTGCCCTGAACCAAAATGTACCTGCCTCCTAGATCCCTAAGAACATGTGAGGAAATGAAGGGAATGCCTCTATTAATAATTAGCATGACCCCGCAGCTATTAGTGGACCCCGAGGCATTAAAAACCTGACCAACCTGTTGTCTTCTAAGTTGTAAAGCTTCAGAATCTAGCAAATGGGATTCTTGTAAAAATGTTATCTGGGAATGCAATAAACTTAAGTGCTTAAGCACCTGGTATTGTTTAGATTTTTTCCTTATCCCCTTCACATTCCAAGTAGCAAGAATAACATTGCTAACCATCTAGATTGGTAATAATAAGCACATAATGATAATCTCAGTGTAACAACAACAAGAATCCACATTCCAAAACCCCTTGAATACTGCTGTGCCACCCACCCAGCCCCCCATCCTCCAATCGAAACCTAATCTTCCGCCCCCCCATAAAGCATCCCAACCTCATGTAATGTAAATTTACCAAATCCCTTGGGTCTAACCATAAACCCACCCACACAACCACCCCAACTGTCACAAACAACGCTCAACAAAATACAGCATCCCTTCCTCACCTCCCAGCCTCCCAACATTGCCCCACAGTCCCAAACAGATTCAGCAAACCCCCAATAATTAGAACAGGTAAATTTTAAATAGAAATGTAAGGAAAATCAACGTTCCAACAAAAATCTGTTACCTAAACAACTCCTGGTAACCAAAGGGAAATGCTCGGCTTATAGAATTTGGGCTCAGTGAATGTACTGGTGTAGTTAAAGGATTACATGCAGCCTGCCAAAGAAACATAATTGCCCAAGTACCACAAATGACAGGTAATAAGAGATAGGGCCACTTTACCACAAGATCTTGCCGGCGCCAGGACAAAGTAGCCCAGTAAGAGGTATATTAAATAACCCAGGGCTCAAATAAAAGAGCCCTGCAAAAGAGAACAAGTCCCGAGTTGGCAACTAGTGCTAACCTGCAAAGCACATAACCTGAGCTCCCACGGTGATACCAGAGCGAAAGCGCACCATAGCGCAAGTAGAAAAAGAAAAGCCCAGCACATCCCTCAAAATAGTCTCTCCTTAATTTTAAAAGGTGAGCCAAAGGGGTACAAGTCAACAATCCTCTTACTGCAGGTACATACAAGCTCTAAACTAGAACTTAGACAAAAAATACCTTCCCCTAAATAATCAGACCGTTCAGTAGAAACAGTCTCCTGGTAGGAACATCAGTCCCAAACTTGAATTTGATGCCGAAGTGTCATAAAATAAGTGAACACAACAATGTGATGTCTCTTCAGCCTTCGATATCGGGTTCTCCCGAACTCGGGCAGGTTTCCATCATGCCTCTCAGAAAGCAGTCACAACCTAATGATTCAGAACACTCCATTATCAGAAGTACAGGACACATCATGGGTCATGAAACAGATCAGGCAGGGCCAGTTTTAAGCCAGAGAGAGCAGCATCTGGATCATCATCATAGGCTGACCAGGTTCCAGCCACTTGCACTTGCAGCCTAGCTGGGTACCCCATTCTAAACTTAAGCCCAGCAGCGATGATCTTGGACACAATAGGGTGGAATGCTGTGCATTTCTGCCGGACAGAACCCGGTAGGTCTTACGCTATTTTGAGCTTGTTGTTCTCCCATCTGACTTCTTGTAATTCTTTTGCTTTTGCCAGGAAGTGCTGCCATTCTATGTAATTTAAAAAATGGCATATAATAGGGCGAGGAGCAGCTCCTAAGGGAGGTTTTGGCCGTAAGGACCTATGTGCCCTCTCGATGATATACATGGACCCGAAGGGAAAGGGACCAGCAATCCTTTCCACCAGCTTCTGAACAAACACTATGACATTCTGGCCTTCTTCACCCTCTGGAAGCCCCAGTATGACAACATTGTTCCTGTGGCTACGGCCCTCGAGATCCTCTAGTTTTGTTTCAAAATGGGAAAGCTTCTGCCACATAGCCACAAGCCCAAGGTCAAACTTTTCCACACATCTCTCTAGAGAAACAATACGAGCTATATTATCCGAGGTTGTGACAGAGACCTCATCAAGCTTTTTAGAAAGGGATTTAAGCTCCAACAAAATCTCTTTTACTTCCTCACGGAAGGGTTTAAATTCTTCTAAAAACCTGTTTAAGGTTAACGGCTCCTGCTCCGAGGCATGGCTTGAGTGTTCAGGCTTGTCTAGCCCACTCAAGACCAGAGATTTCTTCGGGGCCTTCTCGGTGGTGACCAGTGAAGTGTGCTTCTGCAGCGCCTTTTTCATATAGATCTCTATCAATGTTCAAACTCGCTGAACTAGAGCCCGGGATGACTAGAAGGCAAAATTAGATGGCCGTGGAGGGCTTTAGATAGTTTTTACAGTCCAAAATAACAAATTATCAAGTCGGGAGGCTGGAGCTGCACTGAGGAGCTTCTACTCGGTACCCTGCACCACGTGGTCTCCCCTGGATGGTTTCATTTTAAACTTAATCCCGTGATCGGGCTGCAAGCAGTCCACTGGACCACCAGGGATATTGGATGGTTTAATTTAAAACTTAAACCCATGATCAGGCAGCAAGCGGTCCACTGGACCACCAGAGATATACAGTAGGACTTACATTTTACAGCATATGCCCGCGATCGGGCTGCAAGCAGTCCACTGGATCACCAGGGTTAGAGGATGATTATATTCTACTATATATGCCCGCAATCGGGCTTGGGGGATGCCACCAGAAGGTGCAGCCGAAGCTCAGGTGGCCACCCACAGGTGGCAGCTGCCATGTTGCCCTGCAATACGGCAGCTCACCTGTGGGTGGCCAGCTGTTGCTTCTTTTTTTTTTGACTCACCTGTGTGCAGCACAAGTAGGGGTTGTGCATGCATGGGCTCAACACATCCCGGGCTGAATATCGGGATGTGCGGAGTATGTATGGGCATGCCCCCCCCTACCTGCACTGCATACATTACTGATGCACTCTGGTGCATCTGGATCTGTGCCAGGCTCAATCCCAGTTTGAATATCGCGCCAGAGCACATCAGTTGGTTGCACATGGTGCAACAGTGTTGCGCCATGCGCAACCCTTCTGAATATCCAGGCCTATACCTTTAGCATTTTTAGTAACTTAGTATGCTTTAGTTTTTTTTAGAGTTCATCACAGCCTTGTTACACTCCATATGAGGCACAAGCAAATCCCCAAACTCCCCATGTTCTGTTGTGCCTTATTGTGTAAATATACAACTTCCTGGAGTGAATTATTACTATTGTCATATTGGATGGATTGGGTACATAAAATAAAAAAAAAAATCTAATAATTGCTGTGAGTGCAGGTGTACATTTAGAAAACTGGTTTTCTTAGTAAAATGGGCAATACATCCACTGCTGTAATACCTGTAGACAGGGCTTCAGATAACTGTATTTTGGATGTTTTTTTTTGTCAGAAATGTGTGCAAAACATCCAAAAAATAGACTCCTTGGAGTCATTTATGTCATTTATGTCCTAATACAACTACATTGTTAAGGGCTGACATCCTTTTTTTCTCTGCTGTGGAAGTCTCTTTTTATTTAATTTAACCCCTCACACCTAACAAAGAGGCACTTTTAAAGCTCACTTTGCATTGACTGCTAATTAATTTAGGTGTGAAGGTGTTAAATTGAACTAATTTTGCAACCTTGTGTAGATTAGGGGCCAAGAGCTAGGATTAGGGGCTAGGAGTCATAAATGAGGGTAAATAGAGTAACTGAAGGTAGTCTCATAGTCACCATGGTAATCTGGGAGATAAGGATGAGATCAGGTATCAGACAGTGCCTGCTCAGAGAGAGAGAAAGAGAGAGAGATGAGTGAGAAAAAGCAGTTTGCTTACTGGATGTATGAGCACAAGCATAAATGAAGTGTTTCATAAGATTCTGAGGAACCCTTTGGTTTGATTACAACAAAACAAGACATGGTACCAGGAGTCTGACTCAAAGAGTGAAAGAGTTACAGCCAACCTTGCAATGACTCTGTAGACTCATCACTGGCTGGAGTTTTTTTGTAATTATTAAAAAGCCAGGAAAGACAAGAGCTGCCTATATGTGGCTTGAATAAGAGAGGGGAGCAGTAACAAGCTGTGATTCCCACAACCTCCACTTGCATACTGTGTGACTCTGAGCAAGTCACTTAATCTCCCCAGTGCTCCCAGGTCACCCCTGAAAACAGGCACTTGTGCCTAGCAGGCCTTACCCGGTTACCAAAGAATAATGATTGACATGTAGTGTATACTCTGTTCAAATGTTGTCTATTTTACTTAGGTGAAATTATTTTGGGAGAGGGTTCTTTTGTGCCTAGGTTTCAGTATTTATGTTCTGATGACTGTTTTCACCTGTTACAGGCAGTGTTTCTGCAGGGGCAGTCTGTGTTGGGGCTGTGGGTATGGGAGCTGGCTGAGTTTGCTTGGGTGGGGTAGGGGATCACAGTGCTGGTGCCGAGGCTGGCTGTGTTTGCTTGGGTGGGGGTATGGCTATGCTGGTGCCAAGGGCATCAGTGTTCACTTGGATAGTGCAAGGCAGCTAGTAGTGTTGGCATGAGGTGGGCTGTTTGTTTGGGTGGGGTGTGGTGACTGGCCATGTAGGTGCTGGTTCCATTAGTGTTTGCTAAGATTTAGTGGGAGTGCTGGTAGTGTTGGTTCCAGGTTTGGCTGTGTTTACTTGAGTGGGGTGGGGTTGGCAGTGTTGCTGTCAGAGCTGTGCTCACATGGGTGTGGGTGGCCAGAGGTGACTAGTTGTGTTGTGGTTCAGGAGCTGTTTATGTTGCTGCAGTGGCTGAGAGGACTGGCTATGGGATGCTTGGATGGGGTGACTCACTGGGGAATGGGGACTCATTAGCTATATTCTTTCAGAGAAAGAGAGAGAGAGTGTGTGTGTGTGTGTGTGTGTGTGTGTGTGTTTATGTGAGTAGGGAGGAGCAGACTGTGTGTGGGTTTGGGTAGCAGGCTGTGTGTGTCTTGGTGGGGGATACTGGCTATTGTAGGAGAAGCTGGATGTATGTGTGGGGAACTAGCCATGTTGGCAGTGGAAGGGATCAGGCATATGTGTGAGGAGCTGACAGTGTTGGTAGGGGCAGCATGTTGTAGGAGCTGTCAATGGCATTCAGGGGTAAGTGTCCAAGCCATGGAGACCTGATCATATTGGTAACTTAAACTGGTGGTGAACTGCTGTTTTTGGCCTACAAAATGTTACTAAAGTATGCCATACTTGGATGCACTTTGGGAAGTATGTTTATAGCTACTGTATATGTTGTGTCTGGGGGGGTCTTGTGATCTTAGGTGGCTCCACATACTGTGCTGTATTGCACAGGGTATGAGGGGAAGTGTGTGTGTGTGTGTGTGTGTGATGCACGGAACCTGACTGTTTAGGTGAGCTGGCTACGAGGCATGAGGGAGCAGAATGTGCTTATTGGGGGCCACACTAGTGTGGTGCTGGCCATGTTGGTGAGGTGGCAGAGCTCACTGGTTATTTGGGGTCATGGTGTTGGGCTGTCCATTTTTGTGCATTTGGGGAACTGGCAGTTAACTGTGTTGTTGCATGGCTAGGAGAGCAATCTGTGTTCCTTTGGGTGTACTGGGAGGACTGTCCATGTTGGTGAAGGAGCAGGCTGTGTTGCTTCAAGTGGTGGATGAGCTCGCTATGTTTGCTTAGGTTTGGTGGGTTGATTAGTGGTGTTGGAGCATGCGGGGAGCTGGCTGTGTTTTTGGGGGTGGGTAGTCATGCATGCTGGTGGGATGGTTGGGCTGGTCATGCTGGCATGGTGGAAGAGCCATCTGTCTTCATTTGGGTAGGCTGACGGTATTGGTTCCTGGGTTGACTAAGTTCGCTTGTGTATGGTAGGGGCTGGCAATGTTAGCGCAAGGATGGTCTGCTTGTGTTGTGTGTGGGAGACTGTGTCAGAGTTGACTCAGAACACAAGAAAACAGTCCACTTTAATTTAAAAATTATTTCATTAGCTTACAGGACAAGTAAATGAGTATGTGCGTGTGTGTGTGTGTGTGTGTGTGTGTGTAAGACAGAGAGAAATTATATATTTTTTGTGCATTTATTTAATTACTACAAATACTGTACTTTAACAGAAAGGCACTTGCTTACTCAAAAGATTTAGTCATTCATATTCATCCAAACTTGGCTTTACTCACCTCACTTTGAAAATGAGAAATATATGCTCACTCTGCCTGTATTGTACTGTTCAGATGTGTGGAGCTGGCTGTGTTCGGGGAGGTGGGAACCAAACATGTGCACTGGAAGCTGTCCGTGCTGATGTCTTAAACTGTGGGTGAGAAGTCATGCCCTCTGGTGACTCCATCCATATTCCTTACAAAGAGGTCATCACAACTCACCTTGTTTATACCCCCAAGGTTTCAGTCATGTGCGTCCCATCTGCTCCCACCTAATGTAGATTCTAGCATGCGCATATTTAGGGCTTCCAACCAACCCTCATCATAGGATCTGCCCTGCTGGCCCTAGATTATCATTTTAACCCTTTGTTGCACTGATGCTAGCCTGTCCATGTCTTTCCTTGGATATGGGGCTGGGCATGTGGCAGGGTTAACTGACTGGGGGGGTCTGGTAGCTGGCTGGGATTCCTTGGGTGGGATGTTGTGACCGTAGTGTTTTCACAGGACCTGTGTGTTTGGGCTAGTTGTAAGGGATGTTTGTTTGCTTGGGTGGGTGTACTTGAAGAGGTGAATTGTGTTGGTATATATTTGAGCTACAACATGAAAACTAAGAGAGTCCCTTTTCATGGAGAGTAAGAAAGTAGCCACTTTAGGTAGAGAGAAATTTTAAAACTTCAGTATTTGCAAAGGGTGTGTGTGGTGCACTGAATTTCATTCACTATTTTACACACCAGTAACACTCCTGAGAAATGTGATAAGAACTAAGGATGTTGTGAACTTTTAATTCACTAGCGAAGCGGAGTGAATCCGCCTGATTTGCAATAGCAAAAAATTTGTGAATTCTGCAGCTGAAATGGCTAACTTCGCTGGCATTTAAAAAAAAAAATGAACAACCTTCCCTCACTCACTGTGGTCTGAAACCACCCCCTCTTCCCACCCATGAACTTAAAATTAATCAAAATAACACCCCCGCTGGCACCCTTTGCCTCTTCCTTGTTGCGTAGCTTATTACCATGCCTGCTGCAGCACAGACACACTTTACAAGAATAGATGATCCTTTTCATCCCCCACTCAAGTCCCATGGTCTTTCATTATTACTTTTTTTACTTAACCTTGCATTAAGTAGCATTTTTTTTTACTTTCAGTTGCCCACACAACCCAATTTTGAATTCCAAAATTTGTGAACTGGAATTATTTTGACTTCCAAAAATTGACTGCGGGATGTATTTTAACTCCTGTAAAACTGAAATGACTTCCAAATTTCAATCCATGAAAATATTTGACTTCCACCAAAAAAAAAAAAAATATCTGAAGCCCTGCCTGTAGGACTCACTGAAGATGAGCAATTGAAGCTGAAGGGCAGCGTTAGGAAGAGGGATGACTATAACTTCGGAGGGTAGTTGGCCATCCTGTTATTCTTGTCTGGCATGAGCCCAGAATCTGAGAGTGCAGCTTCTGCAGGTAAGTTATGTTGGAAACCTGTGACTAAGAGAATATTAAGCATTAATTGTAATGGATGAACTACCTCAACAGTTGTGGTTTTTTAACCTTTGCTGAGGAATGGATGCTAGGATAGCCATATCATGTGTAGGCAAAAATGGGATGAGTGCTAGTCAAGTATAAAGGCTGCTGACTGGCCCTTGGTTGGTGAGTATGTACAGGAATGCCCCCATGGCTGTTAACCAATCAAGTCAAGTTTACATACTTCCTGTTGTTTAACTATTGTATAATTGAATTTGCCTACCCCAGTAAACGTACCTTGTTACCACAAATAACCAGCCCAACTCCAACTCCAGCATTCTATAACCCAAAACAAAATCCTATTTGGATGGAATTTTAGGAGGACATGTCTCCCCATCCCAGACAGTCTATATGCATGACAGCACAGAGTGTACTGACACTTACTACATCCCTATACTGCAGCAAACAGCTTTAAAAACAAATTCTGGCAGAGCCACTACAGCTGCAAATGCATTAACTAGATAAGGGTGTTTCATGGACTTAAACCTAAACATGAATTGCATTTAGTAAGGCCTACGATACTGTTCCACATATAAGAGTTGTGAACAAGCTGGGCAGCCTGGGAGTGGGTCATAAGGTGGTAAACTGGGTTAGAAACTGGTTGAATGACAGAAGATAGAGAGTCATGGTAAATGGTGCTCAGTCTAAGGAAAGGATGGTGACCAGCAGGGATCAGTCTTGAGCCCAGTCCTGTGTAATGTCTTCATAAGTGGAATTGTGGAAGAGCTGGAGGGGAAAGTGTGCCTCTTTGCAAATGACACTAAGATCTGCAAATGGGTGGGCACTCTGAGAAGGGTGCAAAAAAATGAGAAGGGACCTAGGCAAACTAGAGGAATGGTCCAATGTGTGGCAGCTGACATTTAATACAAAAAAGTGCAACATCATGCATTTAGGTTGCAGGAACCCAGGGGAGGATTACCGGGGGGGGGGACTGATGGTCACCAAACAGGAAAGGGATTTGGGGGTGATCATATTGAATGATGTAAAGCTGGCTAAACTATGTAACAAGGCTGTGGGGAGAGCCAGTGGGATGCTGAGGTGCATAGGGAGGGGTATCACCAGCAGAAGGAAGGAGGTGGTGATGCCATTGTGCAGATCATTGGTGAGGCCTCATTTGGAATATGATGTCCAGTTCTGGAGGCCACATCTCCATAAGGATGTAGACAGAGTGGAGGCAGTAAAGAGGGGCAACAAAGATGGTGCAGGGCCTGCACCAAAAGTCCTATGAGGTGGGACTGGGAGACCTCAATATGTATATATACCTTGGCGAAGGGAAGAGAAGAGAAGAGAAGAGAAGAGAAGAGAAGAGAAGAGAAGAGAAGAGAAGAGGAGAGGAGAGGAGAGGAGAGGAGAGACAGGGGTGATATGATAGAGACCATCAAATGTCTAAAAGGCATAAATAGGGTACTGGAGGGTAGCATCTTTCAGAAAAGGAGATGTCCAGGAACAAGGGGGCATTACATGAGGTTGGAAGAGGTAGACTAAGGGGTACTGTGAGGAAGTATTTCTTCACAGAAAATGCGGTGGATGCATGGCATTGACTCCCACTGGACCCGGCATAGGGGAACCCTAGCAGTAGGAACAAGGAAGTAAAGCCAGAGATCAAGTAGGGTCTGCAGTAAGCACCTCTGTTCCATTAGGACTGAGAGATGAGATTTAAAAGCTGCTAGGCAGTGCCCTGAGTTATATAACCAGTCTATCCTACTACAATTGTAAATGCTTGAGATTCTTAGCTTACACAGTACTACCTAGTGACACAAATCATGGACAAACCTTAAATTTGTATTCATAGTGGATTTTATTTTTAGTGTAGAATTATTGTGGAGATACTTTTTATGTAACAGGAAAGGAAAGAAAATAAAACAATGACGTAAAGGACATTATTGTGTCTCATACTGCAAAACTGGGTTATTCATAAGAACTTTATCAGGAACCCCATCTGAACAATGCAATTCCCTCCATATACCTCATTTTAGCCCATACTTTATGAAAGGCCACAGGTGCAAAAAACACATTTCGGGCAGGATGTGAAAAATGACAGCTGTACAGTTCATGAGGTGATGTGATAAAATGGCTACACTGAAAATTTGGAGTGAAAATATTGAAAATGATCAAAGTTACATGCATGCGTAGACAATTTTGAATGACCGGGTATAACTCAGCTATTTTTTGGAGTTGTTTCACCAAATTTTCAACATGGCTTTTTGGGACCCCACCTCATGAAGAGTGCCACTATCATTTCATTCACTCATGCTGAAATGTGATTAAGCACAGCAGCTGCGCCATTCTGCATCACAGGTGCAAAAAAACATTTTAGGGAGGATGTCAACAATGACAGCTGTACTGTTCGGGAGGGGCGGGCAGCAGCAGTGGGAGGGATAGGGGTTTTCTTTGGTAGGAGTGTAGCCATGAATTTCAGATCTATGCACCAAGTGGATTCACTGCTACCCCTCATTGTCCGTGCTGTGCTACCCTTCCCCCCACTGTCCATGCCTTCTCCCTGTCCTCTCACCTGACACAAGCGTCATTTTTTTCTGTGGTGTATATTGTAAATATGAAAAGTGAAGAAGTAATACACATACTCCCATTCACATACAGTAAAAATGCCTTCCAAATCACCTGTGTCAAACTAACAGACTGGCTTTCAGTTACAATGTTACATTGTGACAAGCCTCTGTACCACATCAAAGAGGTCCATTCACACACCACTAGCCATACCATCACCAACAGTTGTCAGACTAAGAGACTGGCTTTTAGTTACAATGTTACATTGTGACAAGCCTCTGTACCACATCAAGGTAGCCAGTCCCACAGAGGTCCATTCACATACCACTAGTCATATCATCACCAGCATCTAAAAAGAAATGTGTATGTTAATATAGATGCTTCTTTTCCCTTATTTCTACATCTAAAACACATCTTTCCACAAAAATATAACTAGGAATAAAATCAGAGCTATACAGTAAGACAGGGCTAAAACCCTTCTAGCAAAAAGGAGATACAGAGTTCAAGTAACAAAGTAGGATTTAACAGTTTAAGAGATTACATTACATTGGTTTATCCTATCCTGGCATCCCTTAAAAATACACAAATACTTTGTTGTTTGAGCTCCATATCTCATTTTGTTAGTAGGGTTTTAGCCTCGACATTCCCTGTGGCTCTGATTTCTTTCATGGTTGTATTTTTGTGGAAAGATCTGTGCCACATGCAGATATAACTAAAAGAACATAAGCATCTTTTAACAGTACTGAGTGTGCACATTTCTTTTTTGATGCCTGCTTTATAGTAACAGGAAGACAGCCAGCCTTCTTTGAAAAGATAAACAAAGCTTCAGGTGGAGGTACTACATCATTAAAATGACTAAGTAATCACTCATAGTGAGCGACACAGGTGAGGGAGGGAGTGACAATGTAGGGCTGTAGGCTGGTGAGCAGCACCTAATAAGGTGGGGTGGGGGGTCTGGCTATTTTAATCCACTGCTTGGTGGGTTATTCCACTCCCACTAGGTAATTTATGCAGGGAGTCCTTTTCTCAAAGCAAAATGTCTGCAGGGCCATGCCCACTGAAGGAACTAAGAATGAAATCAGAGCTACATAGTAAGACAGGGATAAAACCATTCTAGCAAAAAGGAGATACAGAGCTTAAGTAACAAAGACATACCCTGTGGCTCTGATTTCTTTCACGGTTGTATTTTTGTGGAAAGATCAGTGCCACATGCAGATATAACTAAATGAACATAAGCATCTTTAACAGTACTGACAGTGCACATTTCTTTTTAGATGCCTGCTTTACAGAAACAGGATGGAAGCCAGTCTTCTTTGAGAAGATAAACAAAGCTTCAGGTGGAGGTAATACATCATGTTAGAATTAAAACTACTAAGAAATCACTGATAGTGAGAGACACAAGTGAGGGAGGGAGTGACAGTGTAGGACTGTAGACTGGTGAGCAGCATCTAATAAGGTGGGGGGGTCTGGTCATTCTAATCAGCTGCTGGGTGGATTCTTCCCCTCCCACTAGGTAATTTATGCAGGGTGTCCGTTTCTGAAAACAAAACATCTGCGAGGCTATGCCCACTGCAGTCGTAAAAAGATATTTCAATTACCTTAGCTAGCAAATGGTTTAGCCTTGCATCCAGCTCAGCAGGCCACATTTCAATGACTGAAACCATGAAACCAGTATCTTCCATTAAGTTGCATTGTGCCAAGGGGAAGAGAGGGATGTGCAATTTGCAAGCCATGGCAAATGAAATAACCTTTCTTAGATGGCGAGTGAAGAGGTGGAGGGGGGTAGGTTGATTATTACTATCGGCTGGTAGATTTCAGGTGGTCTGCTTACAGTCAGAGTGCTAAAGAAACGATGTGCCAGCTGTCATGCTCATACAGCAACTGACTCACTAGACATCTGCTTACTGTTGGAGAATAAAATTAGAAAACACATTGTATTTTTCAATCCACGACCGCTAGCATTTCACTTCACAGATTCATGGTGAATTGTTGCCTGGTAAGGAGGAAGGTCTTAGAGAAAGGAAAAGGTTAATGCAAATAAAATACTCTTCCACAAAGGCTACTTTCTTGGCTGCAGTGGTGCTCTTCTAGGCACAACCTTAAGCAATAATGTAGTCTGCTCCAATCAACACACAGTTCCCCTGGCCAACTGTACTGTTGGACTGCTACCCTATTCCTCACTGGTACCAGCAAATATTCAAGTAACCAGGGAGCTGCCAGGGAAGCCTGGGTACCCAGGCAGAATTTAACAAGAAGAGGTCTTCCAGATACTGAATCACCTGTTGCCCCACAGTTTCCAATGAACTAGATGGCCCCCAATTAGCATGCCGTGTACAGCCAAAGATATGTCATCCTGGTCAGAGGGCCTTGTTTCTTTGTGCTTCCATGGACTTCCACCAACAAATATCCCAAACTTTATGTGTGAAACCAACAGCAGGTGAAGTTTTACGCCTAACAGTCATGGCTGGTTTCAGGTATCAGTCAACCCTGCCTTCACTGTTGGCCCCTGATCATGGGGGGCCCCCAACCTGATCAATTCACCTTATTAATTTTTTTTATCTTATTATCTTCTTAAAGCATCAACAAAGGACTGTACAACTCACTTGGATGTGGCACCATTATGTCATGAAAACGTCATGACCCATGCAATAAGAGGCAGATGGGCAGCGATGGATGGGGCAGGGAGAACAGCCTCAATGACTAACACTGCAGTTTCCCTCTAAAAAAAATTAAAGATGCCATTGGTTGTCCTGAAAATTAAATAAAATGATGCATGTAAGGGCTACAGTCAACACACTGGTTAAAGGTGGGCCAAGTGGGGGGGGCATGACTTCACTAATCCTGCTGGGGGCCCCCAAAACCCTAAAGTTGGCCCTGCTAACAGTGGGTTGAGACTGTGTATATGCCACTTTGCACCTTCCAGCACCAGCCATGGTGGTGAGAGAGCATAGATCACCAACAGCCATTTGGATTCCTAATGCATCTGGTAAACTAAATGGTAATTTGTGAAATAGGGTAGGTCCACCCTTGTCTTGTCCAGTGTACCTGATTCCATCATTTAAGGCAAGGGCTGCCCTTACCATTAGAACTGCCCTGTCATTCTTATCTATATGCTTAAAGATTTGTTCTGGAATCTGCAGAGGAATGTGACAAAAAGAATATGCCAGACATGGCAAAGCAAACATTTTTAACATTTCCACTTTCCCAGTTAAGGTGAGATGCATCTTAAGCCACTTGTGGTATGTACATCTCTAAGTTGCTTACAGTTGGGAGAAGGTTAACAGGATGCCACTGTTGCACACTTAAATGTGATTGCCATTCCTAGATATGTAATGGAGGTCCCAAAATAATATGATTTGTATCCCATCACAACAATTTGATGTGCATCTTGCATTCATTGGGAGTAGGACTGTCCTTGACCAACTGACTTCTAGGCCAAACATTAGTGTAACTGTATCCATCTTGCTCATGAGAGGTGAGGGGATTGTATAGGATTCTGTAACATGAAGGGCAGGTCATCTGCATATAAACTGGAAAGATATTCTTGCTTCTGAATGGAAATGCATGATGTCTAGTGATGTCAATAGGACCATTTGCAAGGGGATTTAGAGCTAGTAGGAGTGGTAAGGTGGAGAGATATCATCCTTGTCTAGTACCTTAGTGAAGTGGGAAAGGAGTGGATATGATTGTTTGACAATCTACAGATGCTCCCATGGTGTCTAAAAATCTTTTGGAATTTGCAGGGGTTTTGTACTCATCCATATCATACTTTTTCCACAGTGCCTTGACTGCATTCTCTAGGATCTGAACTCACTCTGCTGTATCACTGAAGTCTCCAGTTCTCTGGGACAAGGTTTCAAAATCAATGTGATTGAGCCTTGGAAGGTTCGCCACACTGTAGTAACATGTTGAAAGAGCTAACAATCAGTGAAGTCCAGCAGCTTATTACATGTTTGTTTTTACTTGATAAACTTGTTCGTCTTTGAGCTACAAAGCCTATTTTCAGCGATGACCAGGAACATTACGTACACACTTACTGTATACTGTACAGATAAGGTAACGATATCATCAGGTATAGTGCATTAACAGTTTCAGAGGGGATTTGAAAAATTACACTTGCCATGTTCAAGAGGTGGGGTAACACAAGGGTTATGCTGAACATTAGGGGCCAAAATCTGCAAAAATAGAATTATGAGTAACTGTTGAAACAATTCAATGTTTCCTCATAACCTGGGACAGGGCAAGGGGGGATCAATGGAGGGGAAGGGCCAGAACGAGGGGCAGCTGCAGAATAAAGGGTGCTAGCTGCACATTCAAATGGACTTGATAGACCTCTAGGTCTTTATCTGCTGGCAAATTTCATATGTTCGTACTTGTTTTTTTTATATTTTTACCCCAACTTTTCAACATAATCTTTTTATGACCATTCCTTCTGAGCATGACAGGTGTCCTTTATAAAACAATGGCCAAAACATCATTTTGCACCACAAGTGTGAAAACACATTTTGGGTAGGGTTTGAGAAATGACAGCTGTCTCATTCATGAGGTGGTGTGAAAAAATGACTGTTAAAAATCTGGAGGTCAAAATACTGGAAATTACCACAGTTAAAAGCATGTAATGATAATTTTCAATTTACACTCATAACTTTGTTGTTTAAGTTTTTTTTTTTTTTAATATTGTTACCCCGAATTTTCCACATGGCCTTCTTATGACTCCACATAGCCTTCTTATGACCTCACCTCATGAACAAGGTGGAGAAAATTTTCAAATCATGCCCACAAGGTGATTTCACACCACAAGTACAAAAACACATTTTTGGCCAGCATTTGAAAAATGACAGATGTCAAATTCATGAAATGATGTGAAAAAATGGCTGTGTTAAAAAGCTGGGGTCAAAGTATTGAAAATTACCACAGTTAAAAGCGTGCATTGAAAAACTGCAATTTAAGCTCATAACTTTTATCATTTTCTCATATTTTACCCCAGATTTTCAACATAGTTTTCTTATGACCTCAAATAGCCTTCTTACGACCCCACCTCTTGAACAAGGGTGGAGAACATTTTCAAATCTTGCCCAAAAGGTGATTTTGTTTCACAAGTGCGAAAACACATTTTGTTCAGAATTTGAAAAATGACAGCTGTCACATTAATGAGGTGCTCTGAAGAAATGGTTATGTTGAAAGTTTGGGGTCAAAATATAGAAATAACCAAAGTTACAAGCCTGCATCCACAAATTTCAACACAGGTTCATAACTTTGTTATTTTTTAACATTATGACCCCATATTTTCAACATAGCCTTCTTATGACACCACCTCAAGAACAAGGGTGGAGAAAATGTTCAACTCCTGCCTGAAAGGTGATTTTACGCTGCAATTTCAAAATCATCTTTTAGGACAGATTTGCCTATTTTTACTGCCATTGTTCATGAGGTGGGATAGGAAAAAAGGTATGTTGAAAATCTGGGACAAAAATATTCAAAGCTGACCAAATTATCAGGAATAGTTCAAAACACCTTGAAGTACTGTACATTGAACCACATACCTGATTTCCTGAGTTTGTGGTCCGGTGTTGAAGAGTGGAGATGTGTCTCCAGTTCAGACAGGATTACAGTGTTGGAATCCTGGTAAGAAAGTAAGGGCATAGGTGGGTGTGGCATGGTGGGTGCTGAGTGGGAGCATCTGGTGGGGGGACAGTAACTGTGGCAGAGGCAACAGACATCAATGAATGGTTTTCTTTTTTGCATGGTGTATATAAAAACTATGAGGGGAGGTTTTCATTATTTCAGGAACTGACACTAGGGAATGGGCACCCCCAGTGTTAGTATTATGCTTGGCAGTACCAGAGGTGGGCTCTTCAATGTCACAGAATTAAAACAGGCAGGGTGAAGGGTAGCAGCACAGCACAGGGGATTGGGCACCCCATGACAGAATATTAACGTGCATGTCAGCCAGCATGGGGGACTGAGCACCCCTGTGCTGGAATATTGACATGCATAGGTTTTCTTTTTTTTTTTATTTAATAAGCTTTATTGTTATTGAACTTGTACAGTCAAATTGTAAATTACATGGCATGAAAAGACCAAACATCACTGAGAAATAGCTGCACAAGCAATACATACACTCCCTCCCTCCCTCCCTCCACCTCCTTTCCTTATAACCCTCCACTCCCAAGATACCAAGGTGTAAAATAAAGGGGTTCCCTATCTTGGGTTTACATAATGAATGTGATAAATCTTTCAAAACAACTTTAACTATTGTTATGTTAATCACATTATATCCATAATGTTTGTTATTATTCATTCAACCATCATTTAAAGGGGTTGTTTGCACCATTAACAACGTTTCCAATTTGCTCCATCTCTTGTCATACCTTTGAGGGTGGCCCCTAAGATTGGCTATTGTTTTTTCAATCCTTAGGCTGTGCAGAATTTCATTTAGCCATTCCAAATATGAAATTTCCTCCTGATTGAGCCAGTGACGTAAGACCAATCATTTTACCGCTGAGGAGACTAAGGAGATATATAACCTTCTCTCCCTAACAGGAATTGATGAAAGAATTCCCACAATACAAATTTCAGGGGAAAAAAAGATCTGTTAACCCTAATGGGGGTCCATTGTGGCCTTAATTTTCTCCCATAGTGGGGCTATTTTACTGCACTCCCATAGGATATGGAACAGCAAACCTTCTGCAGATGCACATCTAGAACATGTTGCTGTAGGAAGCTTTTCCATTGTAAGTAAATGCATTGGGGTAAAATATATATTATGGAGAATGTAGAATTTGGTAAGGCGTAGCCTATCATTGGTTAAATACTGGTAGAGGTCAAGCCAAATGCGATCCCATTCCTTGGGCAACATGGGTAGTGTCCTACTCCAATAATAAGATTCCCCAGTTATTGTAGGATACATACAGGGGACGATAAAGGTCACTAGACGTAAGACCGAATGGGGTAATCAAGCAAGGGATTGCATACGGGAGAGAAACTCTCCTTGATTAAAGTCCCAGTTTGCTGTACCAAACCATTCTATCAGCATATGGTGAATCTGATAAACCTTGAAAATTTGTGACCATGGAAGCCCCAGATCATGAAGTAGTGTTGGGCTTTCAGGCATTCTTCCTTCCAGTGTGAGGTCAGAAATGTATTTCCTCATTAATTCTGGCATACAAATAGTTATGCCCTGAAGTTTAAAGTTTGGGTTTCTGCATAATGGTTGGGAGATATCCCACGTATTATCATATTTCATAGATCTACAAAGTTGATTGTGTACTTTGACAGCTGTGCCTATAACTGTACATCTTAATTGTGGAGGTAATCTATTTAAAGACACAAAGTACATAGACTCTGGGGAGATTCCCATTGTCCTAATCAAGTATCTTTCGATCTGTAACCAGATGGGTATATATATTGAAGGGTTCATAGGCCCCAAACCTAAAGTCCAGCGAGTATATTTTGAAATATGACTGGCTAAATAATATAAATAAAGATTTGGTAGTCTGAGTCCCCCCAAATGTTTTGGAGTGCCAGTTTTATATAAGATCTGCATGGGCATTTCTTTTGCCAGAGGAAACGGGATATTAATGTGTGAAATTTTTTGAACCATGTGATTGGGATAAAGAGATTAAGCATATGGATAGGATAAAAAATGTGGAGGAGGATATTCATTTTAATAACACTGATTCTGGCTTGTATTGACATTGGGAGTATGCGCTATCTGTTTAAATCCCATGCAATGGTTACCACTAAATTATCCAGGTTCAACCTTCTCCTCAAGGTATTTCTTTTTGTGAGAATTACTCCTAAATAGACGAGTTTAGATGACCCTTTCAGCCCTAGTGGTGTATAATCTGTGGGGAGTACATAATGATTTAAGGGCATTAGGGTGGTTTTGTACAAATTTAGCTTGTAATTCAAGACCAGTCCAAAATGGAAAATAATGCAGAGAGCAGCTGATATTGAAGTGACAGGGTGTGTCAAATGCAATAAAATATCATTGGCATAAGCTGAAATTTTAACCTCAAGGGGGCCTAATGTGATATCCTGCACTTGTGGGGAGGAATTCAGAAGTCTAATTAAGGGCTGTAAATAAATATTAAACAAAAATGGGGATGGGGCAACCCTGACGAGTTCCTGAATGAAGAGAGAAACCTCCTGAGAGAATACCATTGCAGTATACCTTGGCATTCGCACTGGAGTATAGAATCTTTATCCATGCAATGAACCTGGTAGGGAAACCTAATCTTTCCATTGTTAGCAAAATAAAATCCCAGTGTACCCTGTCAAAAGCTTTCTCCGCATCCAGGGACACCAAGACCATTGGGTCATGAGAATCCCTGGACATGGAGAAGATGTGTTCCAGCTTTCGCAGATGGTCCACAGAGGATCTACCCCTCATAAACCCTACCTGCTCAGGTCCTATAAGTCCCTCCCAAACTTGCATTATCCTACCAACTAAAATTTTTGCCAATATTTTCATATCACAGTTCATAAGAGATATGGGCCGATAGTTGATTACTTTGTTTGGGGGTTTATTTGGTTTGGGTAAAACAATTATAACAGTCTACAGGAGAGAGGGGTCAGATATACCCTTTTCATAAAGGAAAGAAAAAACTTCAGCAAGAATGGGAGTTAAATCATCTGCCAGGGTTTTGTATAAGTTAGTGGGAAATCCATCTGGGCCTGGAGATTTATCTGGTGACAAAGCCTGGATGGCAGTTAAAATTTCTG
Source organism: Neoceratodus forsteri (assembly GCA_016271365.2). Taxonomy (NCBI): domain Eukaryota; kingdom Metazoa; phylum Chordata; order Ceratodontiformes; family Ceratodontidae; genus Neoceratodus; species Neoceratodus forsteri. The sequence continues at coordinate 88,597,498 of CM057453.1, forward strand.
ACTGAGATATAGGCCATGTTAAAAAGGTTTGTTGGTCATGGGATAACTTCAGAAGTGGAATATTCCTCAAATAATCCTGAATATCTGTATTTGAAGGGATATTTAGGGGAGGACTATATAGCTGTGAATAAAAGCTGTCAAACTCTGGGGTAATCACTACCTGGGAAGTTTTAAGGGTACCATCGAGTTGGGAGGAGATAGCCTTTACCAAATGGGAAGCTTCTTGCTCTCCAGGCCGCATAGCCAGCAAATGCCCTGCTTTCTGTCCCTGGTCTATATACTGTAGGTGGAATGTGTCTTTAGCAATGCATATTCGGTCTTCTCACTTAGTAAATCTGTATATTGATGTCTTAATTTGGTTAGTTCAATCTGCTCTTGTTCAGAGGTTTCTAGGGTTGAACTATGCTCAAGTGCCTCTATTTGTGTTAAAAGGACACGTAGAGAAGCCTCTCTCTTCTTTTTATGGGTAGAAGCAATCCGAATACATTCCCTGTGGAGTATGCATTTTACCCCCATATTTTATCTACATTGGTGATAGAACCTAAGTTAGATTGCCAAAAGTTTTGGATAAGTGACTGCAATTTCTCTATGTCCCAAGGGTCTTTGAGAAGTTGTGAATTTAATTCCAAATTTTATCCTGCCTAATATTCAGATTGGGGTTATACAGAAGCCACACTGGCGAATGATTTGACAATACTTTGGGAGGTATTCCAGCATCTAGGATATGAGGCAGGGCTTCGGTACTAACTAGGAAATAATCAATCTGGGAAGAAGATTTATGTACTGGGGAATCAAAAGTATATTTATGGTTGGTTGGGTGAAAAGTTCTCCAGGGGTCACAGAGACCTCCCATGGTTTTAAGTTCTTGTAGAGCTTGTTGTGTCGAAGATGGTCTAGTGACCCAACCATTTGATTTGTCTAAGTTAGAAGTAATGGTAATATTCCAGTCACCTGAAAAAATTAAAGGGAGGTGTATATATCGGGAAAACACATTTATTAATCCAGAAAAAAAGTTAGGAGATGGGGCATTTGGACTGTAGAAACATCCCAGAAGCAGTTCTGTATGATCTAGGGTCCCATGGAGGAAAATATAGCTCCCATCAGGGTCCACAATATCCATGCTTAATTGGAAGTTTAATCCCCTCAGAAGGAGGATGGCTACTCCCTGTTGATTGGTGAAATTTCCAGCTGTATAGCTTTGTCCCACCCATTGGCGTCTGAGAAAAAGGTACTCTGAGGTCAAGAGGTGAGTCTCTTGGAGAAACAATATGTGACACTGTAGTGTCTGCAAGTGTCTTAGTACCTGGTGCTGTTTAGTACTAGTACGTACCCCTTTCACATTCCATGAGATAGATTTCATCCTGTGTCATTCCTTTATAGATTATCTCCGGGTCATTTGAAATTGAATAAACGCATTTTAACCGCTAGTTTGGTATCTTATCTTCCCATATATCTCCCCTCCCTAAAAAATCCCCCAAAACAAAAAAAAAGAACCCAATCTCTCACAAAAAAAAAAGAAAATGAAAATTCGTACTCTTCTCATTCTGGTTTGTAACACCAGAATACTACGCAGTTCTGGGCTGCAATGTTCAATCCTCCTAAACAATCCTTAACCCCCCTCCCCCGCCCCACTCCTTATAAATAGGAAGCAATCTAAATTAGACAATGAATCAACAGTTATATGACATAACTCCAACTCATGCTAACTATGTATTATTCTTATGGAACACAAATAGCAGTTATTCATTCTATATAGTCAGAAAGGGTCAACGTACTAAACAATAAAGGATTTCTTCTGGAATCCATAACTCACTGTGAATCAAAGGACCCTTTCAGAGATTGATTCCTGCATTACTTTCATGCAGTATATAGTGCTCCTGTCGGGGATTCGAAAAGAAAGAAACCAAGTTCTTGATTAGAACACTATTAAACTATTCAGCTGAATACATATATCAGTTGACTAACCCAAACAGTCTGCAAGTTCAGATATTATAAGTCCCCTTTTAATCTTGACTCCATCAGGGCTTGGATAGTGTATTTAGGGACAAGGATTAAAGTTAAAGTAAACAAGTTAAGCAAAGCTCTACATTGTATGATCGCTCTAACTTTTAAACATACTGTTCTCCAATGAGCTGACAGAGACTGAAACAAACATGCTTGTTTTCAAAAAGAAGTGACTACTTAATGTGAAGCAACTAAATGTAAAATGGGCCACTTCACCTTAGTGGCATGCTCACAACTGAACTTATCAGATTCAGAACATTGACATTGCTGCAGATTGCTGCGGTATGATGTTGACACAGGACATTACATGCTGCAATTACAACAGCACAGTCCACTAATAAATTCTATGCACTCTAGTACGTCTCTTCCTGGTACTCTCATTTAAAAAGGTCAGGATATAGCTGCTTCAGACTTTCGACGGCTTGGGCATGTGATTCAAAGTTATGCCATTCGTTTCCATGAAGCACCTGAAATGTAGCAGGATATTTCATTTTAAAATGAATCCTGGCAGCAATGAGTTTTGATACTATCGGGTGAAGCCATATTCTTCTTTGCCTTACAGTCTTTGGCAGGTTCTAGATCATCCAGAGTCTTCTACCCTCCCACAGCAGCTCACTAATGTCCCAAGTTTTATTAAGGATGTGCTGCTTGTCCCGAAAATTCAGTAACCTGAAGATTATGGGCCATGGAGGAGCCCCAGGTGGAGGAATGGGCCTTAAAGATCAATGGACTTGCTCAATTACATACTCATGGCCATTAGGGGAAGGGCCTGCAAGTTTGTTACACAGCTTTTAAATAAACAGCACAGGTGACAAACCTTCTTCCCCTTCAGGAAGACCTAGGATTAGCAGGTTATTCCTTCTGGATCTTCCTTCTAGGTCTTCCATTTTCATCTCCATGGCCTTTAATCAGTGTCACAATTGGGTCAGCTCTGGATCTGTTCTTCCCCTCCAGTCATCAAGGGAAGATATCCATGATTCATTGTCTGAGGTGTGTTGAGTTAGTAATGCCAGTGAGGAGGTATGGCCCTGGATAGATGCAGTTAAAGTTTCAAGGGATTCCTTCAGAGGGGAGATACCTTCCAGGAATTTTCCTTCAGTGAGTGCGGTCTGGAGGTTAGCGTCTGCAGTTGCCCTTGCTGGAGATACCTTTTAACACTTCGCGGTCTTGTCCTGAGTCGGGGTAGTTGGCGGTGTATGGCGAGGTAGGTTTTCTCACATATCAGTTTCCATTTTATAAAGACTGCAATGCTGCGAGGTTCCTTGTCATTTTTTAAAGATAGGGTATGCCAGCTTTACCCTTGGAAGTCTTTAAAATAGGCTTAAATATTGTTTTGCCAGAGAGTGGAGTGGGAGTCAGAGAGAAAGCGACTGTTCAGGCAGCCATCACGTACCTCTCTCCAGGTTTTCTTAATGTTTGTCAACACTATGAGTGGGCTCCCCAGTGTCACAAAATGAAAATAGGCAAGGTGGGGAGTTGTAGATAGCAATGGAGAATATGCTGGGGGGAGGGATCACAGCAGACTGATTATAACAGATCAGCTGTGTTTGCTGGGTGGCATTATATAGATATTTCATAGCAAAATGTTCACTGTGCATATGCCCACGACAAACATAAAAAAAAGGTCATAAAATGGAACCTTGTAGGACTCTGATGTTCCAAGAACAACTGAGAAAAAAAGGTAGCTTTTGTGTGTTGTATTCTGCCTGATAAATAATTTTTAAACCAACTAATCACATCTGTACATGAATTTTACTTGGTCAGAGAGGACAGTAGAAATGTATGGTTCACCAGTTTGAAGACATTAATGAGGTCCATGATGACAGTCACTGAATAATCTCCAGCATCAGTTGCTTTGTGGACTGTCTGAGTAAAGCTCACCAAGGCCATTCTAGCAATAAAGCTTTGCTGGGTAGGAGTATTTATCAAAATGTTCAAAAAGTGGGTTGAAGATAACATGTTTCAGTATTTTAGAAAGTGAGGCTAATAAAGAGATTCGGAGGTAATTATTAAGTTTGGTTGGATCACCAACTTTGCAAACCAGAACAACTGCTGCCTGTTTCAAAGTAGAAGGAATTCACCTGTGCAAAGTGAAGTTATAAATTTTGCATGGGGGTGGGTCACTAGCACATCATCTGCCAACTTGATAAAGCAAAAGTCAATATTATTCTTGCCCACAATGTGCTTATGATTAGATTTCCAAAATTACTCATAACATCCACTTTTTCAGGGATTTAAAATAAAGTTTAGATAAATACAATTTTAACTTCTTGACATGCACTGGAAAGCTACAAAACAACTGATTAATCTTAGTGGCTATATCCTTGGGTTGAGTAAGGACACATCCATTAGAAACAATAGTATGGACCCCAGATTTTTGTTTCTTACACAGTATAGTATTTAAAGGCTCTAAAGTGGCAAAAATAATTTTCCCTTTAAATTGCTGTTGCATATCTAGAAAGTATTGCTTTTTGATCTTTTGAATTAGAGATGTACACCTATTCCTATGTTATTTATACAAAATCAGGTTAGAACAATTCCTCTTCTTTTGATAATTACACCACTATTTGTCCCTCACCATTGGATTCTGGAGTAATTCAGGGGTTACCCACTCCTGTTTGCACAGTTGCAGGCAAAGTCTGTGAAGGAGAGCAAACTTGTTGCATATTTCAGGGAAAACCACACTTAAACAGAAAAAGGTCTTCTCCACTTCATTATCTCATTGAAAAATAATGGATCATAGATGGCCAATGTCTTAAAGAAAAAAAGAGACATTTAAATAATTAATGTTATACAAAACAAATGAGAACTGGAGGAACCCTAGGACTCCTAGCACTCCGGTTATGAAAAACCAGACTGTAATCACCTTAATCACCTAGGTCATCTGGTAGAACTCCAGAACAAGCTATAGTACCTTTGTTGGATGAGAAGCAAGTACCCAGTCTGTCATCATTTGAGAGGCTGATTTGTAATTGAATCTTGAGGGGAAAGTAATAATCTGGGTCAGGCTTAAATAAACTATTTTACCTCGCACAATTTTTTTTTTATTACCCCGTTAGCATCAGAATCCCACAAAAGGAAAACATCTCCACTGGAATTAAAATTTCTATGAAAATTTGTTAGAATTTGTAGGCCATCCACACCATATCGAGAAGGAATGTAAATTATGACCAAAGATAACAATTTAGAATCACCCTAGGTTAGAGTTGGGGGCAGAAAAATCACATGAAATCTAGTCATAATTAAAATAGTAAGTAACATTAAAATTTTGTTTTTGACAAGGAATATTCACCTTCCTCCTACTTTTTGACTTCCCCTATCTTTCCTAAAAACATTGTATCCCACTAAGGAAATTTCAGAATTAGGGATTTTCTAGGAGAGCCAAGACTCAGAAATAGCTATGTCAAAATCATGTCTTGCAAACAATACTGTCACACCATTAAACTGAGCCATTTTCCCACAATACTGTCTATGTTGACATAAGAAGGACTCAAGGGACCTTGTGATAAGATGATACAGAATTGTTAACAGTGTTAGCTGGGCCTGGATTGGAATGTGTGGATCCAGTTTACAGTAATGAAAGTAATATAAGTAGCCTTAGCAGTAGACTTCACATATGTCAGTAGATTATTGACAGTATTGACAGTTACTTTTACATGATATAGATACTTGTGGAACTCATCTATGATGGTCAATTTAAGAGCTAGGAACTCTAATGTGTGAACTGGGTGGTTCTTTTCAAAAGGTGCTAAACTTCTAAAAATGCCATGGGTCTTATACCTTTGTCATTTTTTTTAACTTTATCTTTTTATTGCATTTAAATGTAAAAAGTATACAAACACATACAGTGAAGCGTATCCTCCATATAAAGTACATAGAAATAAATCACTTTATATGCAAATTGTATGAGTAGGTAAAATAAAAATAAAGAGCTTTATAAACATATGATAGTGATAAGAGTTAACCTTATCTGTATTACAAGTATTGAACTAAGGGATTACAATTATTAAGGTAATTGTGAATTCAAAAAGAGAGGTAATCAGTTACAAAATGTATACCTGGATAATTATGGCAAAATCCTAATAATTTACATAAAGTGATATCGCTGGGAGTACATACATTATATACTAATGGAGGAGGAAGACAAAAGAAGGGGTGAACAAGAAGAGTAACAAGGGGGTAGGACAGAGAGAAAGAGAGAGAGAGAGAGTAATAAAGAAAGAGAAAAGGAGATATCTGAGCTTAGTAGTATCAAGAAAGAGAGAGGTTTGATACATCTAAGGATTGGGTCTGGAAGATCCAGAAGAGTCAATGTATTTGAGGTAATCCTGCCAACACTTGTCATATACAGTGAGTTGGTCATGAATAACATGGGATAAACGATCTAGTGAAGCATACCAAGAGAGGCTTTGAAGCACATCAGAAAGGGTGGGGATAGATGGGGATTTCCATTTCATAAGAAGCAGACATTTTACCAAAAGAAAAAGTATGTTGAGCCATCTAAAATGTGCATATGAAAGGGAGAGATTATCAGGAATAGGGATGCCAAGAAGGAATAGTTTGGGGTCAAAGGGTAGTTTTTGTCCTATTACTCTGGAAGCAAATAAACAAACTTTACACCATAGTTTATTGACAGGGGCACATGTCCATAAGATGTGCAGTAAATCCCCATTGATTTGGTTACAATGCCAGCAGTTATTATTATTTAGGAGGCCCATACGTTGAAGAACAGAGGGAGTTCTATACCAAAAATGTAGAATCTTAATTTGTTAAAGACAGCTACAAGTATCTCTAAATATGTTATGAGCTGAACGCCAGAACTTACTCCATTGTAAAGATGATATATTGTAGTTAAGGAGAGCACTCCATTTATTCTTAGCAGATAGGGACTGATCAGGGAGATTATCAATAATGTCTTTATAAATATAGCTGTTCAGTTAAGCAGATAAATTGACCCAGTGTGAAATGTATGGTTCTATTAGAGTGTGCTTATATATATAGCTAGAAACTAGGTTATAAGCTGACCGAATTTGTAAAAACTTCCAAAAGTCCTGATTAGGGAGTTTCCAAGTAGCCTGTAAATCTGAGAATGTTTTAAGAGTGAGTGAATTCTGGTCCAAGATATCTCCTAGGGAAAAAAATCCTTTATTCTTCCACGTACAACAGAAGATTGGGTGGTTTCCAGGGTAAGCAGTGGGTTGCCCCATAGGGGAGAGTAAAACCAAGGTTTAGGATTAGATTTCAAAAATTTGTGGAGAAGTTTCCAATAGAAAGCAGAGGAGAGTATAGTCGGGTGTGATTTTAGTTTTGAGGGAAGGGGATTAAAAATAAAGGAGGTAGGAACTCCTCCGGGGCAAAGTGCAGATTCCATCACGATCCAAAGTGGAGAATGAACTGAAGGTTTTTGAAACCATTTAATGGTTTGGGCTGCTCGAAAGGCCCAGAGATATCCTTTGAACCAGGGGAGTCTAAATCCCCCTGTTTTCCAGTGAGATTGAAATTTATTATGATTGAATCTTGGTGGTTTCCTGTCCCAGATGAAGTTACCCATTAACTAATCAATTTTAGCAAGAAAAAGGGATGGTAAAATTAAGGGTATGTTGGTGAAAAGATAAAGAATTTTGGGAGATATGGACATCTTAATGGCTGCAATTTTCCCCATGAAAGAGAGATTAAGGAGCTTCCATCTGTCCAAGATTGCTTTAATATGATCTAATAAGGGGTTGAGATTGATGTCCCATATTTTCTTTAAGTTACTAATTATTTTGACACCGAGATACTTTATACCTTGTGGAGACCAGCGTAAATCAAGAGGAAGGTTCATAAAAGCTTTACAGTAGTCATTAAGGGGGAGGATTACTGATTTACTATAATTTAAAGCGAGGCCTGAAATATTTGTAAATTTATTAAGTAAATTTACTAGCAAGGGTCTAGCCTTGTGTAGATTTTCAAGTAAGATTAAGAGGTCATCCGCATAGGAGAGAGAAACGTATCTTGAATTTCCCACGGGAATGCTGTTAATGCCGGCAGATTGGCGCAAGCAAGCAGATAAGGGTTCCATGGCTAAAATAAATAGAGAAGGTGATAGGGGACAGCCTTGCTTAGTTCCTCTTGCCAACCGAAAGTATGAGGACAGGGTGGAGTTAGTAAATAGCTGAGCAATAGGGGAATTATACAGTAGTTTAATCCAGGAGCAGAAGGTATGAGGGAGGCCAAAATGAGACAAAACTTGATAGAGGTATTCCCAATTTAAGGAGTCAAAGGCCTTCTCAAAATCAATAGCTATGGCTGTCACAGGTGATTTAAGAGATTTGGCTTTGTGTATTAGATTAAAAAGGGAGTGTAAGTGATCACAGCTTGATCTGTGTTTAATAAATCTGGCTTGAGAGTTATGAGTTAGTTTGGGTATCAAGGGTTCAAGTCGAGAGGTCAGTAGTTTAGCGAATATCTTCCCATCTGTGTTTAATAAAGAGATTGGTCTGTAACTTGCTGGGTGTGTGGGATCTTTATCTTTCTTAGGGATTAAGGTTATAACTGCTTCAGTACAGGATGAGGGGAGTTTGCCAGTGATGGAAGCTTCTTGATAAACATTTAGAAGAATGAGGCAAAATATGTCAGAGAGCAGTTTATAGAAGTCAACCGGGAAGCCGTCACCTCCGGGGGATTTGCCGGGTTTTAGAGATGATAAAGCTTTCTGAATTTCTTGAATTGAGAATGTTTCATCCAAAGGGTTTACTTCATGGGGGGAGAGATGAGGAAGGTGCAAAGCTGTTAGGAATTGTTAAATTTGAGTGATATGAGGCAGGTTTGTATTAGAGTATAATTTTTGATAAAAGGTTTTCATAATATGGTTTATGGAGGGGTTATCAGCACGAATTATACCTTGCTCATCCTTAAGGCTTGAAATATGTCATTCCAGTTGTTGTGCTTTGAGCTGATAGGACAGAAGTTTCACATTTTTATCACTGTGTTCCCAAAATTTATGTTTAAGTTTTAACAGGGCCAGTTTGGTTTTACGAGAAATTAGGTAGTTTATTTTAATTCTAAGTTGAAGAATTTCAAGATGAAATTGAGAGTCAGGACAGTGCTTATTAGACGAGAAATATAGGTTCTCTTTAACCTTCAGGAATTTTTTCAAGTCAGCCAGTTGTTGTTCTCGTATTTTTTTTCTGTGTGCAGCCTAGCTGATAATTTTCCCACAGATCATGGCTTTAAGGGCTTCCCATACTGTGGACATGGAGGATTCAATAGGATTATTGTGGGAGAGGAAGTCTTGAATTTCAGTTTTAATCATGGGTAAAAACTCGGGGTCTCTAAGATGGAGGGATCCAGCTGCCAGAAAGTAGATCTAGGTGTTGATAGACCCCATAAAAGGTGCAATTTAACAGGAGAATGATCTGAAATTATAATGGGGGAGATAGAAGAATCAATAGTTTTCTCCGTTGTGGCAGGGGAGGCTAGCCAATAGTAAATTCTACTGTATGTTTTGTGTAAGGAGGAGAAAAAGGTAAAATCCCTGTCTTGGGGGTGAAAAAGACACCATATATCTGCTAAACCGATATCTTTCATTAGTAATGAAAGGACTTTAATACTTCTGGGGTGAGTATCTATGGTGGAGGTACTCCTATCGATGCTAGCTTCTAAAGCTAAAGTAAGATCTCCTCCAAGAATAACTGGCGTGTTATCTCAGCTAAAGGATAAAATCTGTTGAGCTAAATTATGGAAGAACTCTGGAGAGTCAAAGTTGGGTGCATAAACATTGACAAGTAGGATAGGACCACAAGTGGTATTGAATTTAACCATGACACATCTGCCTTCATTATCAGAGAGGGAGTTTATAAGGGACCATAAAAGGTTTTTATGTATAAGAATAGCGGCTCCTCTTTTTTTGGAAGTATTGGAGGAATCATATATTTGACCAACCCAGAATTTTTTAAGCCTATGAACATCTTCTTCTAGTAATTTTGTTTCTTGAAGGAAAACAATTTGTGTTTTATATTTTTGGAGATGTGAAAGAATTTGCATTCACTTACTAGGAGAGTTAAGTCCCTTCACATTCCATGTATGTAGAAGTATATCACTCATGCTATAAGTGTGAAGGAGAGGTGATAATCACTGGAATGTGAAGGGATAAATAAATGAAGCAGAAGATGATCGTAGTATAAACAAAGTACAAATGTATATGCAGAAGTTGGCAGATGTACTCAAACCAATAAACGTGAAGTGTGTAAAATATGGGAGGCACAGATATCATACCGAAAATAGAGTAAGAAGAGAGAAGGAGAGAGGTCATTAATAGGAAGGATATTAACAGTACACTAATAAGTACATTATAACTATTTAGAGAAGTAAGAAACATTAAATTCTAATAACAAGGTTAACCAACTAACAGTAACAACAAGTTTTTTGTGAGTGAGGGGAGATAGGAGTCAGCTAAAAAAAAAAGCTAAGCCACTCTCTCACCACACACCAGGGCGTAGAAAAGGTTAGAAACAACCTGTAAGAGCCAACTATAAGAAGTTGGTCTGATGCTGAGGTCTGAACCAATAAGTATAATAGTAATGGTACAATAATTCAGAGGAGCTTGACTAGAAACTGATCTGCTTCATACTTAGCAAGGAAATCAAGAAAGGAAAAAAAAACTCAACATAATACAAAAGTTTACATGTTAAGATAAAAAAAGAAAAATATCACCAGATCATACTGTTAAACTGGTAATTCTGAAATTGATGAGTGTCAACTTATTAAAGCAAATGGCCTGAATTACCTTGACTATAAAAATCAGTTTGCCTGGGTAAGAAGGTGTCAAGGGAACCAAATACACAGTTAGGTGTAGTTATATTTGCAAGAAAGGTCAAGAGCAACTATATTTGGTAGGACTCTGAATGAATTTCCTGCACAGGGTTTAATCATAAAAAAAAAGGTAAAAACTATTGAGTAAATAATAATGGGAAAAATATTATCATTCCCACAGCATAAGGTACATATAGGCAGGTGAAATGTGAGGAATGGCCGGCTTCGGTAATAACAAGGTACAATGGAGAGCTTGTAAAAAGGAGGATGTTAATTTTTTCTACTTAAAAATTGCCTAAATGAATGATGAATGGAGTCACTAGATCTAGGAATTAGACCTAGTGAGCTCCAAATCAAGATGGGAATGTGATGATGGGTTCCCTTTGTATAGTAGGCTTCAAGTATATAGGGAATTTACAAGAGTAGTGAACAAATGTCGATTGCACCAGTACACAAAAAATAGCCAGCTGGTATATATAAATATGTATAAAAGTTGGCTTCTTTGGTGATAATAATAGAAAGTGGGATAATAATAAAAACAAACAAAACAAAAAAAATGAGGTGTACATGATTGGAGTATTGCCGAGTTAGTTTCATTAAGGAGTAGTACAGATGAGAAATACATGAATTAAGTAAGGGGTATAAAAAGGTTTCATTGTCTCCAGGTGCTGTGAATATAGATAGATGCAGGTTGTTGAAAAACTAAAAAGAATAGTCATCAGTAGTCATGCCAAAGTGTAGTCACAGTTCAACAAATAGTAAAAGTTACTTGAAAATATAATGATAAAAAAGGTTTCATTGATATTATAAATCAATAGGCATGGAAATAACACTTATAGTGTTAATTAAGATCAATCGCGATGTACAGCCTTCTGAATTCACAACCTGCTGGGAGTGATATTATACGGTTGTGAAGTCTATACAACGAGTGTCAAAGTATTGGAATAAGAATACTGTTTTTCCAATGAACAATCTTGGACTTAAATATGCCAGGGGGAAAAAATGCAGTGAATCAAACAAATGATATCAGGTCACCCTCGTTTTGTGAGCATTATTTTCAGCTTTAGAGTTTTTGCTCTTTGCTTTAGCCCTGCGTTTTTCTTTTTTGGTGGTTCTAATGATTTAAGGGGAGAACTCGCCACCACACAGGAAGAATTAGTTAAAATGTTGCCCTGAACTGCATTAGGTAGGTTAGATTGATCAGCCGAATAGTGTGACATTAGATCTTCTTGCGATGAGTGTATTTCCTCACTTAAAAGGGCAAACTTGTTGCTCAGAGGAATGGAGGAATTAACTTGTGTATGTAGAGTCATGTTGCAAATGGGGTTGGGTAGGTCCACAGTGGAACAGCAAGGTGGGTCAGACAGTCGAGGGCCAGATAGGAATTTCTCCTGCAGTCTAGTTGATTGCCTTGGTGGGGGAACCTCAACAGCAGTAGTATTCGGGATCGTTGGCTCTGAGGAACACCTTCCTGTATCCTACGCAACAGCCTCCCTGGTCCGGTTGGAATCTGAAATGTCAGCATCCCTACACGGTACAGCAGATTCGGCCATGGAAGGGCAGTCAAGAGAGATGTCCAAAAAACCAGCTAAGGCTTCAGGCGTGCTGAAATCTCTGAAGGAGGAACCCATAAAGAGACGCAATGTGGAGGGATAACGTAAGGCAAATTTAAGTCCTCTTTGGTGTAGTATAGGTTTCAGCATATTATACGCTTTCCGTTTGGTGGATAGTTCTTTGGAGAAGTCTCTGTAAATAGATATCTTGTGTTCTTGCCATGTCAGAACACCGATTTCTTTAGCTCTACGTAAAATTAGTTCTGTATACATATAGTTCAAGAATCTGGCTATGATAGGTCTAGGCCGTTTGTTGTGGTTTGGCCTGGGAACTAACATGTGGTGGGATCGTTTAATGATCCATTGCTGTTCTGGGGGAAGTTTTAGCATTGCAGGGAGAATGTGCAGTAGAAGTGCTGTTATATCCCCCAACTCAGATCCTTCAGGGAAGCTGAAAAAAACACTTAGTTATTCCTGCGATTACGGTTCTCAGTGTCATCTATTTTGGATTGTAGAGATTTTATGGTGCGGTCTTGATTCCATATTGTGGCCTGAAGATCATGAATGGAGGTTGCATTTTGGGTTGCTGTAGTTTCATTGGTAGTAATTCTCTTATCAAAAGAATTCAGCATTTCAGCATTCTGTTGTGTTGATGTCTTCAGGTCATTGATATCTGCTACCAGTTTCGAGAACATAGCTTCCACTCTGGCTAGTGAATTAGAATGTGAGTAGGAATCAGCCATGATGACAAAAATAGAGGCCTAGTACAATGCACAGTTAATATAGCTGACTGAGGTTAGGTAGGCTCAAAATGACTTACAGATTGTTTGTAGCAGGATAAGCAGAGATTGATCCTTAGAGTTGACACAAAAAAAAAAGATCTGGTGTGAAGAGGATGAGGTTAGATTCTTGATTCCTTGCAGAGAGTCAGAGATATGCTGCCATCTTCAGCCTAGTCAGGCCACGCCCCCCCCCCCATACATTTGGCATTTATTAACTTCTATTTCATTGCATTTTAAAGCAAGTTCAATAAAAGCTTATAGATCTGGAATCATGCAGTATATATGGCATATATATTCAACATGTCAAGCATGATAATGATTACATCCCAGATTGAGTTATGACGTGTGGGTATAATCCTATAAACTTTTAAAGAGAGACATACTGTAGAACAGGTTATATCTGATGTAAAATAATTACAGCTGTATTCGCTTAAGTTATAATTTTGCTAAAATAAACTTGTGTTAATTGGCCAAAATTTCATATTTTCAATGGGCATAAATTAGGAGCTAATTGCAGATCATGACATTAAATTTGCAAAACTATGGTTAATTAGCACCATGCGATAAATATAACTTGCATGAGAATAAACAGTTCTACAGTATATGTTAACTAATTACAGTACCAAGTTTGCCATGAACAAAAACACTTTCCATATGTGTCTAAAGATGTTTAGGATATGTTAATCCTCCCACCTTCATGGAACTGAGGTTTTCTATCCTTACATATATGTGACCGGAGATATTGGACCACAATTGTAAGTTACAGCCAGTACTGCAGCTAAAATTAAACTGAGCATGAGAAACTACAACTGCATTAAAATCTTCAGCATATGGCTGATTAAGTACTACTCGGATTCGACTTTGGCAGACATCAGTATGTAATGGGTATGGTCTTTTTGGATTTGCATATGCCACCACCACCACATGGATCAGATGATAGATGATATTCTTGAAGGCTACTTCACAGAAGCTATCCCATCATGGTCCAAATAGGTCATGCACTTTGAAGTAAAACTTGGGTTAAGCATCTTTCAGAGGTGGTTCTTCCTGCTTGTTAATAGGAGGGCAGTCCTGGGTCAGTTAAACAATGGGTTTACCACCTTAGTGTAGCTTTTCATGAAGTGCTGGTAGTAACTGCAGAACCCAAGGACGCACATTAAGTCATTCACATTCTTGGGCTAGGCCAGGTTGTGAGGGCCTCTACAGTACAGTTTTGGCCAATGGCTTGGATAAATATTTCCTGAAATTTCTGTGATATCACTAGAGAAATTCCCTCCCTGCCTGCAGTCACTGCCAGCACTCCCTGCACCGGACTGAATGCACCTGCCATTAGGGCACCAATTTCCAGGGTTTGCCGCCCCTTCTCCAAGGTCTGCCCCCCTGCAGTTGACATCTTTAGTTAGGGGGGCATGGGGCACAGCCCCCCACAATACAATGGGAATTTGCTGTGAACTCCCTGGTGCCCTGATGGCGAGTGCACTTGGGCCGGTGCTAATACCACCCGGAACCACCTGCAGTACCACTAAAGGGTCACCAGAGAGAATCTCTTTAGCAATATTGGGAAATATCTGAACAGATCTGACCAAGTCTTTGGCTACAACTGTACCTTGCTGTGGACAGTGCCAATGCCATTCTTCTCTGATGATGCGTCCAATATAGCTAACTGAATTCTGGAAGAACTGGCACTTGCTGATTGAGAGTTTGAACTCTTCCAGTCAGTCCAGAATTTTCAGTAAATGGGCCTTGCACTCTTTAAACATCTTGCCAAAGATGATCACATCATCTAGATATAGTCTAATAGGCATCACAAAATATTCAAATCCCAAATGACCTGTTCCATAAGGTGTTGTAAGATGTTGGGCCACCTGAAATCATATGAGGCATTTGTAGAAACTCACAGAAGCCATGTGTGCAGATGGAGACTAGGTTTTAATGGCCTGCCTTGACCATTTGTATCTGATAATATCCACTCTGAAAGTGAAGCACTAACAACCACTTGCTTCTATTCAGACAATCCAAGGTGTCCTGCACCTTTGGCATTGTGTATTGGTCTTGGATATCTTGTTGAGTGTTCAGTAGTTCACCCACATCCAAACACTGCTAGTTTTCATGCAGACAGCACCTATGGGAAAGTCATAAAGGTTATTTTATTCTTTTATGGTCCCAGCTACCAACATTTCCTGAGTATAGTGCCTCACATCATCTACAGTAAGCTTGTTGGTACCAGTATTAGAGACCATTCCAAAAAAGGTCTGTCAGCATGCAATCTGATGAGATGTTCTTTACACTGAACACATCCAACATTCCACTAACTCATGGAAAAGACTTTAATCAACTGTAACAGATTCCTACTAACATGGGCCATCCATCCCTTGGGTATGGGTGAAAGACTGAAATCAAAGGCGCCTGATTTGATCCCAGTTCTATTGCCAGTCACAGAATTCTTCAGGATGACTACTATGTCTACACAGTGCACAGACGCAAGGCTGCATCCTCTTCTGATGATAATGTTAGACAGCCTGAAGGCATCTGCATAATGTTATATGTCAGTGAGCGGGGCAAACAGGATTCTGAGGTGCATAGGGAGAGGGATCATTATAAGGAGAAGGAAGGTGCCTTTTCCACTGAGTAGTGCACTGATTTGGCCTCACCTGAGGTACTGTGTGCAATTCTGGAGTTCGTATCTGAAGACGCACAGGGTGGAATCAATGAAGTAGAGGGTAAATAAGACGATCCATTGACAGCAGGAAAGGACGTGCAAAGGTCAGTTAGCAGATTTGAACATGTACCACCTGAGGGGAGAAAGGAAAGAGGAGATATGATTTAAAAAATGCAAACACCTTCCTGAATTAAATAATTTGAATGGCAGGAGCTTGTTCAGACTGAGTGTGATCACCAGCACAAGGAACAACTCCAGGAAGCTGATGGGGCAAGTTTAAAGAGAAATACCAGGAGGTACTATTTCACTGCGAGGCTGATGGAAGGGTGAAATAGACTGTCAAAAAGGATGGCCGGTGCAAAATCAGTGGGGGACTCAAGAGAGGGTGAACAGATGCAAGGGCTTGATAAACATCACACCATAAATTGAGAGAAAAGGAGAAGATTCTCTAGAGCAAGGCCCCCTGGAATTCTATGATTCCACAGCCACAGAATCTTCTGAAGAAGTTGCACCCTGCCACAGAATATATACTGCAAAATTAATTATTCATGGTGATTTTTCATTAAAATGTAAAGTTCTTACATAGTGTTTTGCTGCCATCCACTCATTGTTTGTCCTAAAGCCTACCTCTGTGCACAGCATGTGATGTCATCAATTACATCATATCATATTTTTGCCAGTAACAGGACCGGGCAGACATGATGGGCCAATGGGCTTTTTCTGTCAACAAACTAAGGCCCAGATATTCAGAGAAGTTGCGTATGGTGCAACTGAGTTGCGCCAGTGCAAGTACGGAATTGTACCGAGGAGCGATATTCAGTGGGAGCCAGTGCACAGTTCAAAATCAATTGTGCCAATGTGCAACTATAATCTATGTGGCACAAGTGCAGGGGGCATTCTCATGAATATCCAGCACAACGGAATATTCAACCGGCAAACCATGGCGCAAGTGTGGAGCAAATCGAAGTTCAGCCGACCAGACTTGTTCATATAAAAACTGGGCGAAAACACACAGACAGCAGTTGTGCCAAGAGAGAGAGATAGAGACAGACAGACACATGAACAGACACAGAGGGAGAGGGTCAGAGAGGTGGCATGGGAGAGAGAGAGGGGCAATGAGATAGAGAAAGAGAGAGAGATACACACACACACACACACAGACACAGAAACAGTGTACCGGTGTGGCATTCAGCCAGCAGCGAACAGCCCAGGGGGATAGTGAACAGTAGGAGATATGGACAGTGCACCCTTCCTGATGGAGGCAGTAATGAGGGGTGTGAGGAGGCAGGAGGAACAGCTATGTGGCTGACGAAGGGCACATCGGTGGTATGCCCAACACAGGTGTTACCGTGCCCGCATCACCTTTGAGAACTGTAGTGACACCAAGATCGTGGGCTGGTACGTCCTGAACAGGGCCATTCTGAAGCAGCTCTGTGAGCTGTGCAGTGAGGAGATGCAGGCACCCACCAGACGGAGCCACGCCATGTCTGTGGAGACAAAGGTGACCACTGTCTTGTGCCTGCACAGCCTCACTACCACCACCACCAATGCAGGGCATATCCGTGGCACCACACACCACCGCACCCACAGTGGTGGCAGGCAGCTGTTCCACCACTGGTAGTGTGCTGGGCGCTGTATCTGGCTGCTCTGCCAGCAGGGGTGACACACCCACAACGTCGTTCCTGCTATCCAGGAGGTGTGTGAGGTCATCATCGGAGTTAGAATCCACCCCAATCTGTGTCTCTGCACAAATGACACCAAGGCTGGCATCCTGCAGGATCACATCCAGGGCCTCATCTGACCCTAGGCCAAGGACAGCCACAGGCACCGTGGTGCAGATCTGTGGCCTGTCAGGCCCCCAGATGCTGATGGATGTTGATGGTCTGTCCTCCAGGGCCATGCTGGCATCCATGGGTGCTGCTGCCACCGCTGGTGCCTCATCCTCTGTACAGAGGTGTGCTGGTGCTGCAAGAGAAGGATGGCGTGTCAGTGATGCAGTGCCCACATGTGCCCCCATACACTGCTGCCACATGTGTCCTGCAGCATGGCATGTGCATGGGTGTGCACACATGCACATACCATGCAGGACGGCTGCATGCATGACAGCACACCCATGTACACACCCTCCGAGCCACCAGCTGTGCATGGCTGATAGACATACCATGCAGTGATGGGCTGCTACCCATCTGGAAGCCTCCTCCAGGCACACCCTCCACCAAGGTGCAGTGGATGGTGGGTGCCATCAACACCTCCACTGGTATCAGTGTGGGTGCATCCTCTGGCCCTCCTTCAGTGGCATTCTGGGATGCTCTGATGGCTTCCACCTTCTCCTTTATGTGCCGCCTGTTGGTCCCAATCTTTCTGTGGCACACCTGCAATGACTGCTCGTGGCTGCCATGCTGGTTCACATAAGTCACCACCTCCCCCATCCTGCAGCCCTGTCCTGTGGTGTGCCCATGGCACTGCTCAAAAGGGCCTCCCTGTTAAGGTAGGCCTTGAACAGGGCATCTGTCTCTCCCTTCGTGAAGTTGGGCTTGTGCTTCCATGCAGGCCCCCACCCCTCGCCCTCCTCCTGTGCCAACATGTTGCCTCCTGTGAACATGGACATCACAGTGTGTCAGTGGCAGCATCTCCCTGGTCTGTCCCACCTTGCAGTGCTGTCTGCTGCCAGTGAGTTGCTGCAGCATCCACCACTTACCTGTCACAGCTGCAATACCGCTACATGGCCTGTGCTGTTCTGAGGCACTTATGAGGTGCAACACATGCAAATGAGGTTGTGCACAATGGTAATGATATGCTAATGCACCCCACTGTGCCACGCATTGGTGGATGAACTCATTTGCATGCAGCATCTGAATATCGAGATACTGCACCGTGTGCAATGGTATTGCACAGGAGCAAGTGGTGGTGCAATACCCATACATGCGCAGTGCTCATGTCTGCAGTGCACATGCACACTGCACTGTCATGGTGTCAGTCGTGCAATACACTCAAACAGCTTGATGTATCGGCACTGCGCAAGCTGCGCTGGGCCAGCTACATGCATTTCATGCATGATAGCATGTCCCCTATCGTGCACATGCACACTGTGTGCTAGCCACTGACCTCTGACCTCTGGGTCCTCTCCATGACCCCGTGACCCCACTGAGCCATGCCTGCTGCGCAAGTCCAGCACTGCACAATGGCCAGGCACTGCGCATTCTCCCATGCATCATGCAGCTGGCACCTGTGGCAGACACATGCAATTGCTCCTGCCATTTTTGCTGTTGAACCAGATCTGGTGCAATGGTGCATGGTAGGGGATGCCATGCCCATAACTGGACACCTGTGGAGCTGGTCAACCTGGTGGCCTGTGTCGAGCCCCACAGCCCACAGCTGTTTGGCCAGGTACCCTTGCAGCAGGCCAGGGGCAGTGTGTGGCAGGATATCTCTGCCAGCCTGGAGATGAGGACAGAGGTGCCCAGGATGGCTGAACAGTGTAGACACCAGTATGGTGAACTAATGCAAATGGACCCTGACTGTCTTCAGAGGCTTCAGGCATGCATCAGGTGTGATGTGGTGCCACAACCTGGTGAGTCATCCTATGTTGCATGTCTGCCCTGGTGCTGTACTGTGGTTCTGGTGTTGCTGCCTGGCATGCCCTGTGGTGGGGTACACTGTTGTTGTGCACATCATGGGGTGGTATTATCAGCTGCTGTATGCATTGTGATGCAGCCGTGCTGGCTTGCGGGACATGTAAGGTTGGGCCACATCTTGTTCACAGAGTGTTGTGGGGTTGGGGGAAGCTGCTGTGGTTGGTTACTGATGTGCACCTGTCTTCTTTCCATTCCCATTGCCAGAGGACCGCAGGGGGTCCAAGGCTGCAGCAGCGCATGCCTGGATGGCACAACCTGATGGGGGAGGACCTGCCCAAGCAGCACCACAGGGGGCAGTTAAGCACTGTCATGGTCATTCTCACTGTACATCGGGGGTGCCAGTGGGGAGTGGGTGCAGGCATGGCCTCCTTTGCCAGGTGCCATGACAGCTATGTGTCTCACACTGTGCATGGTGCTTGCCACTGTGGCGCATCCATTGGACACATATACTGGTTGTTGGTGAGGCGGGTGTGCACCTGGCTGCCACCATTGTTGCTGAAGTGCTGTCAGTGCAGTGTGCCATGTGACTGTCACTGTGCAATCATGTGGCCATTGTGCGGCGGGGACCACCACTGTGCAACATCATGGTGCGCCGTGTTGCTGGCTGGCATTGGCCCACCTCCCAGTGGGTGTCCATTCAGGGCCCTCCAGGGGTGTGTGGCCCTGCTACCCAATGCACACTGTGGGTGGGCATGGTACCTTGGGCCATTGTACTGATCATCTGTCCTGTCACTTGCTATAGGTGTCTGGCATCCAGCACGGAGTCTGCCAAGAAGCATGCTCAGCAGGCTCATGCAGCAGACACTGCTGGTGTGTGCAAGCATTTTGGAGGTCATGGTTGCCATGCGGCGCATGATGGCAGAGGAGCGGAGGGAGCGATGGCTTGCTGTGGTGGCCAGATGGGGCCGTCACTAATGTTGATGTTATTTTCCCCTAATTCTTCTGTTGCACCTTCCTCTACAGTCCCCCTTCCCACTGTACAGTCCCTGTTCCCTGTCCCCTCTCCTTGTTGTACCTACCCTTTCCCAGCCCCTGTTATTTTTGTACATAGTTGTTTCATATAAATATTTTCTGACATACCTGCCTGTGTCTGTGTCTGCTTTGCAGGTGGTGTGAGGAGCCATGTTGCAGTAGCCCAGTGTCTGTCTGTGTTGTGTGCATGAGAGGGGCACATGTTGTGCTTCTGTGGTTCCCTGCTGTGTTCTGCGGTGTGTCCCACTGTGGTGGTGTCCATCCCCTGGGTCAGTGACTATGCATTGGGGTACCCATGGGGTGGCAGTCAGGGGTGTGTGGTGGCTGTGTGTGTGGTGGAGGTACATGACCATGGCCATTATCCAGGTACTGTCCGCACACTGTGTTGAGGTCAACTGCTTGGCATTGTTTGGCCTGTCCCATGTGGTCAGCCATGCTGCCTGCATCCTGGCCCATTCAGTGCCCACTGTGTGGGCCCTCTGTGTGCCTGTGTGGTGTGTGTGTGCTTGGCTGCATGGTCCTGGGTATGGCCTGCTATGGTCTCATGGTGGGGGGCACATCCAGCTGCCTACCAGGAGAGTTGGGGGGCTCCCTTGGTGGCCCTCCATTGGCCGTTGGCACCTCCTCTCACCTGCTATCCATGCCACAGTTGTGTTCTGGGGTCCGGTGTCTGGGTGCCTCTGTGTGCCCTGGTGTG
Organism: Neoceratodus forsteri; assembly: GCA_016271365.2. Taxonomy (NCBI): domain Eukaryota; kingdom Metazoa; phylum Chordata; order Ceratodontiformes; family Ceratodontidae; genus Neoceratodus; species Neoceratodus forsteri. The sequence continues at coordinate 88,618,593 of CM057453.1, forward strand.
CCCTGCTGGTGGAGGCCTCCTGTGGCCTCTTTCACTTTGCTTCCCTGGCTCTGTCCCTGGGTCTGTGCCCTGCCCCCCTCTGGTGCTGTGCTGCTCTGTGCTGCCACGGTTGTGCTGGAGCATCTCTGTTTGCACCATGGCACACCTCTGCTTGCATCATGGAACAACTCTGTTTGTGCCATGGTGTAACTCTGCCATAGTCAACCACATTGCGCTGGCGCTGTTCGGCCTGCTCAACCTCCGAATATGGCTCCAGTTGCACCATGGCTCATCAGATTTGCTCTGTGCCAGACTTGTGCTGGGCTTTGGGGTATTTCTGAATATCTAGGCCCATATGTTTCAATGTTTCTTCTGTTAAATTACCTTTACAAGGGCATGAGTAGGTAGCTTATTACCCACTGCATTTTCATTTCCTTGCAAAACTGTGCTAGGTATCTAAACCTTGTTGAACATCCCAGAATCTCAATATGCTATAGTTAAAGTCTTCTCTTGCACTCTGACTCCAGGACCTTTCTGCTGGAACTTGATCCATGCTTTCAAATATCCATGGCAAGGGTAGTTATGGTCATGCAATCCTCACACATCCAGTCAATTCAGGGATTGCAATTTCAATTGCAACAGATGCTTGTCCTGCCAGTCTTCAAAAATAATGGTCAATTGTAACCCACTATCAAAGATAACTTGGGCATCCTCTCAATTGATGGTGACATTCACCTATGAGAAGAGCACCATCTGTCCTATGTACACTCAGTGCTGCTTTGTAGTTGGCAGATTAGCAGACTTTATGGTGCTCTTAGCTTTCAGAATACTTTTGTGTTCCCTAATTTGGCCTCTTTAAAGTTCTCCTGCTTTGTTGTTCACTTCTTGAGCTTATTATTCACTGTCCTCAAATCTTCTGAGGGTTGCCACTCTCTTTCCAGATGTCCATCTCCCCCCGCAGTTGTAGCAGATGGTCCCTTCTCTACTTGGTTCAGCATGTGGTGGCCTTCTCAGGGTTTCCTGTCCTTGCCATCTTCCTTGGGGAGGTTCCCACTTGACGCCTTGATGGGGACACTTACATTAACTGGTCCTTGCTTAATTAGTCCTTCTAGCTTTAAAAAGCACCTGCTGAGTGTTGCACCAGCACAACTCAGCCACTGACTCAAGCAGTTGATCCAACTGGGTCTGAAAGTCCTGAGTTACTTTGCAACATGGCACTTGTATTCCTGCTCAATCCACTGTTGAAGTCTTGCTGACTGGCATACTGTAACACATAGGCTCCTAGGTGTGATATGCCCACCAGATGAAGATACATTTGAAGCTGAGACAGTCATAAGTTCTCTCCACATTTTCATCACATCCTGGAGCTCCTGAATCTCAGGAATGATCTCACTCTCAGTGATCTGAGTCTCAGCTGTGAACACAGTATGAGATTACCTCTGTTACTGTTGTAGCTCAACCTCTCTTATTGTGCTCTATAGCACTCAGAGTTAAAGTGCGTTAGTCATTCTCTTCTGCAGGTACAGCTTAAAGATTAGCGTGTTGGATAAAGCAAAGCCTAGAGCACATGTTAAGTCTCACTTTATTTAAGTCCTTGGATGCCACACCTTCCCTCTGATAAACTTTCTGCAGCACCCTTTTCAGATGGTTTAAGAAGGCTAACAACAGTTCTCCTTTCCATTGCTTTGTCATCCTAAATTTTCAGTAGAGGTCATCACTAGAATTGGTGCTGCCAAAAATACTCTCCTAAGTAACTAAACACTCCTGTGCAGGTTAATCAAGATCACTGAATCTCAGTGATCAGATGGCTTTAAGTCCTGGTTGTCTGACACTCTCATCTACTCACTTCCATTTTTCTGTCTCCAGTATTTACCAGTACTGCACTAGCAGAGCTGCACGGTCTAGCCATGTCTTTACTGTAGGTCATTGTTCCCTGTAGGTGTGGGCTTGACTTCTAAAAACATCTTCAATTTCCAGTACACATCCAGTCCAGATGATAGCACATATTCCAGTCCATCACACACTGCCCTAGATGGCTGCACCGATAACATATCAATGAGCAACTTCTGGATCTTGGCTTCTGACTTCCCTTCAGGCGATAACCACTTGTGGTACTGTTTCTCAAATCCTTTTTGCTGTTGGAGGACATGAGCATTTGCTCAAAACTTGCATGAATCTCTGGAGTCCATTTGCCACTGCCCAACTCTGTGGTCAGTACTGTACATCAGGCACTCTAGTGGCACCAACAGCATTAGAGTCAGTGCAGAACAGTTACCTTGCTAAGGCATTCTCTGTTGAGAGTGCAGACCCTGTTTGCTCCCTGTTGGTCCTGAAGGTGACTAATATGATCTTCAGAAGATCAAGATCCTCACCTGTGTTCCATGTGATTTATTCACCATGCTCCCTTGCAACTTTCACACTTTTTTGGGTGTGGCAAACTGTTCCCATCTTGCACTTGGGGCCTGTGGGGTAGAGGTGTGCAAAGTTGGGAAAATTCACTATTCCACAAGGTTTTCCACCCTGCGAAGTCCCACTTCAAAGCCTTTTTTGTGGATTCTCAAAATTTCTAAGTCAAAAACTTCAATTCCTGTTACAGTCAATAGTAGAAGTTTCCCAGATCCGCGAAATTGGAACTTTGCCGTCAAAGTTCAGCATAAGAGTTGACGTTTGCAATGAACCATGGAATATGAGGTTACATGCTGTTGAACAGCTTTGGTCATTCTGTGATTGTTGTGTGTTTGAGACAGACAGAGAGCAAAGCTTGTGCTGCAGCTTAGAGTCACAATCTAAAAATATTATATAAAAGAGCATTTTGTTGGTCAGATTGCTTCAGAACTGTTACTGTGAGTGCCCTTTGCATACACAGTACTTTTTTGTGTTGATTTTCTCCATCCTGTATTGTTTATTTGAAGCATTTAGTTTTCTGTTAGAAGTTGTGGTTTGGTGGCTTGTGTGGGGGAGGGTAGGAGCAGTTTAGAAGGCACAGTTGTCTTCCAAACAAAATCAGTGGGCAAGTGCCCTGTCTTTTCTTAAGAATCACTGTCGTCCTGACTATGATTTAATCAGAGTGATTGTTGTGTCCCTGGATGCACCTGTATTTAGGAAAGAAAATCACTGTCCTCCTGACAGCGATTTAACAAGAGTGATTGTTGTGCAACTGCATGCACAACTATATTTAGGAAAAAATCACGTCCCTCTGACTGCGATATAACCAGAGTGATTGTTGTGTCTCTGCCTGCACCTGTATTTAGGAAACAAAATCACTGTCCTCCTGACTGCGATTTAACCAGAGTGATTACTGGGTCCCTTCATGCACAACTGTATTTAGGAAAAAATCATTGTCCTCTTGAATGTGATTTAACCAGAGAGATTGTTGTATCCTTGCGTGCACCTGTATTTAAGGAAAAAAAATCACTGTCCTCCTGACTGTGACGTAACCAGAGTGATCGTTGTGTCCCTGCGTGCACTTGTATTTAGGTAAAAAATCACTGTCCTTCTGACTGCAATTTAACCAGAGTGATTATTGTGTGACTGCGTGCCCAACTGTATTTTGGAAAAAAATCACTGTCCTCCTGACTGTGACTGTGTGTGCTGAAGAATGACTGGGAGGAAAAGGCAACTAAAGGAAGAGGCCATGGAGTGGCCACAAAGAACATTTCCCAGTTTGTGGTTCCTAATCCTAATAGTGGCATACCTCTCAACCTCCTGCCTCATAAATCAGGAACAAGACATGCAAAAATCAGGAACAAAGGACCAAAATCAGGGACACATCTTCAAAATTAGAAATATCCACCCAGAAATCTGGTAGAATATGGGGCTTAGTGCAAAATGCATTTTCTAAAGAAGAACAAATCTGTAACTTTAATGCTTGACATTATTTTGTGCTTACAGTCCCCGCTGTTTAGCTTCAAAAACACAGATTTTAGGAGGGACAGAGTAAATAAAGTTCTGAGGCAAAATCAGGGACAGTTGAGAGGTATGAATAGTGGTGCAGGAGCCAGAAATGTGTCTGTGAGAGCACAGGGACAGCATTCAGATGACTCTGTGGCAGGCAGTAGCAGCAACAGATATTACCCTTTTTTTTAGCTCTCCTGCTGTTAAGATTTTCTCTGCCAAATCTGTGGCAGACATGTTGACAGATGTGTCAATGTCAAGTGACACAGTGAGAGGAAGCAGCAGAAACCACCACCAAACAACTGTGGGCTTGGAGGAGGTTGGCTCTGAAGTGCAATTTGAAAGTGGTGCTGTTGGTGATGGTGGGTTGGAGATGGAGCCTGATAATGTATGTCCAGTGAGTGAGGGTGAGGTGGTACATGAGAAGTAACATGAGGACAACAGTCATGAAAAGGAGGTGCATGTTACAGAGCCTGTGGCACTTGCTACTGAGGCAGATAGACCTGCTGAGGCTGAAGTGACTGCCAGCTTTTTTCCAGACTATGATGTGGATGATGATGATGTATGAAATGACACAGATCCCTCATGGGAGCCTGAAAAGAAAATGGCAAAACAGGGTGTTACAGAATGTGTCTTTCCTGTTGCCTTAACTCCTAAAACCACCAAGGAGAAGGACACCCCAAGCACTGTTTCTTCCATTTCTACATTGTTCCAGTCACCCCACAACATAACAAAGAGTGAATCTTCTCCTTTGCTATCACAATCACAGTCATCTTGGCACCGAGTAAATACAAGGCCCCATATGTCCCTAGTGTGGGATTTTTATGTACTGGACCCATCTGATGAGACAGTGGCAGTTTGCCAACTGTGTCAAACCAGAGTGTGTCAGGGTAAGAAGGGTAGTCACCTCGGCACAGGTGGGCAACACACACACACCTTAAAAATAGGCACCCAATTCAGTGGTTTCAACACCAGAAGGCAACCCGTGCCAGTGGTTCTGGTCAATCCAATCCAGAGGGCAATGTAAGCAAAATACACCCAGCACCACTAGAGGGACATGGAGGTACAGGTGAGGAGGAGGACATCATTGTGGTACTGGATGAGGAGGATTCTGGAAGTGGGCAAAGTAGTGGTCCTAGCATCTGTAGTACCACCCCAAATCAAAATGTGATTGCTACCCCAGTTATGAAAAACAAAAAAGCCGCTGAGGCGTGTCGTGCATCACTCCAGGCTATGAGTACCATTGGCAATCCCAAGGCAAGGAGCACCCCCTTAATGGCACAACAACGAGGTTAGCTGTTTGGCATGCCTCCAGGTACATCACTGATGGCAACAGTATCAAGAATAGTTCCGCTGATGCTGCTTTCCATTTTGGATAGGCAAACAAAATTCCGGCCTAATCATGGTACAGTGTGGGAGTTGAATGCAGCATGTGCAGAAATGATTGCTCTGGATTTGTTGCCATACTCCTTTGTAGAGAATGTGGGATTTAGGTGGTTCATGGCCTATGTCTTGCCTAAATGGCAGATGCCATCACGTACATACACTTCAAAGTGTGCCATCCCTGAACTGTACAGTACTGTATGTGACATGGTACATTATGCCTTGCAGCATTCCTCAGCACAGTATCTCCATCTGAGCATGGACATGTGGACCAGTGGGAAAACATCTGGTTAACTGGTGAAGTTTTGGCACCAGAAGCCGATTACCTTTGAAGTTACTAAAAAAAGTCAAAGTTAACCGATGAAGTTACCTGGCGAAGTTTTACCACCAGAAAAGCCATTTACGGGAAGTTTTTTTGCAGGGTGAATTTGGCAACTTCGTGGGAACTTCTCTGGTGGATTTAAACATTGCAGCATCTGTACTGTGAGATATCCAGGTAGTAAATAGAATATTCCAGCTGTGGCTCCAAAATATGTAACAAGTCACCATAGAAGACAAAACACTACCCCTGCCTTATGAGCTCAAATGAGTTTGGTTGGCCGGGGTCAATAATATCTGTGGAGATTCATTACTCAAAGATGTTAAGTTAAAGTTAAAATGTAATTTTAGTGGTGCCTCCACTCGGGCAAATATTAAGTGGGCTAGGTAGTTTGCTAGTACAGACCCCTGGGAAACAATACCAAACCACTGTGGTTCCCTCCCAGCTCCTGTACAATACAATCAACAGTTGTAAAGAAATAAAACACTAGTGTTCTACAAATAATATGCACACAATATTTCCATATAATAACAAGGGGTTTATTAAAGATAAGGAGTGAGAGCATAGTGGAAGGAAAGAATTAAAGCAAATAAATTACTCTCCCACAATGGTTCCTCTTGGCTGTACTTCCAGTGCCCTTTTAGAAGTAATAATGCAGCCCTTCCCCAACCAACACACAGTGCCCCTGTCCAAAAGTACTGTTGGACCACTACCACAGTTCCCACTGATATCAATAAAAACCCCTAGTACTAGACAGCCCCTGGGGAAACCTGGGTAGCTACAGTAGGTGTTGAATCAATGTGAGCCCAATTCAGTTGCATGTGTTTGGCCAATGCTGGTGCACTTTAAATTAAACAAACAACGTGCAAAGCCCAAATTGTAATCCTGGCCAGATGGTCTAATCTATTAAACAATAGCCTCAAACTGTGCCCTATCCTTTCCCGGTCAACAAAACTAAATATAAAATTCTAGCAAATTAAATGATGGGTGGTGCCCTGGGCCCTGTTTGATTACTAATGGCTACTCTGAGGCTGGCATTCCTCATTTCTGGCTGCAGTTCTAGCTGGATGTAGCTGCTCTATTCTGCAGTTTGATGTTGTCTTTCTGATGGCTTCCTCAGCTCTTCTTTGCCAGTTGCTGTCTCTGGCACCACATGCAGGTTCAGTTGGGCACTTGCTCCAAGATCCATGACATTCAGTCGACAAATTATTTGTCAACTGACATTACAGCGACTCCCTTATGTCAACCACATTTTTGCTGTCAGCATAAATGGAGTCAATGGATATATTGTTGAAGCCCCCCCCCCCAAACCCTCCATGCAGGAGGCTCTGCCCCCTCACCCCCGCTAGTAAAATAATCAACTCCAAGTCGGAGTTGTTTCAGGGATGGGGTGCAATACCCCCAGAAACAGTGCCGTGGTCCCACACTGACACTACAGTGACCTGGCTCTGTTGTCACTGTAGTGTTGGGTGCTGTTGAATTGTCACGATAGTATCAGTATACCCTGGCTTCATTGGTCACGCTGGGTGTTTTGAGGGTCCCAGCCCTTTGAATCCTTACTAGAATGTGATGATCACTACTGAATAGTAATAATCTTGTTCTGTTACCATTAAGACCCCACAGGTTGATAAGAAAGAATTCTCTCAAGTTGTACACTCAGGCTAGCTGCAGGGCCAGCTTACCCTTGCAGGTTGAAGCCCTCAGTTGCAGCTTCAGACTTTTTGTGTTCTGCAAGCATCTGACTCCTTCCTGTTTGACGTTAATGCATAAGCATGCATCTCCTTTCAAAGTCTCTGCATAGCTTCTTTTCTACTTTGACAAAGATTAGTTGTGATAGAAGTACTGGGCATCTGGAATGTGGTAGTCAGTTCATTGAAGCACATTGAGGATGTATTTTTTCTATTGTTAATGTAGCAATAAATTGGAATTGCATTTGCAGCAAAAAAAGAACTTTGTAGATGTCCTGACCTTTCTTTAGTATATTATTTCAGGGGTTCTATTAGTTTCCTCTTTTCTCATGCAGATGAAAGGTCTTCTTCCCTCCACTCTTCACAGTAGACTGCTGATGCAGTCTCTGACTCATGCAGATGAGAGGTCTGCTCTCTTTCACTGTCTCTAGCAGACTGAGGGCCTACTGAAACATTCCTCACTCTTATTCATGAGCAGACAGCCTCCCAACTGGCTAAGTGTCCTAGGTGGGTCCGTCTTTCTCTCTATATTTGATTAGCTACCACATTTCTGGCTAAATACGTGAAACCACAAGAGTCTTTAATGCCCTATTGTGGCTCTTGATCAGGCTACTGCAGCCTATGTGGCTTTTATGCTAGCCTCTGGCACCATTGCCAGAAGTCAAAGAACGACCACATGGGCTGCCAGTTTGTAGTCTAAAAGGGCACTGGCCCAGAGTCTCACCTTAAATAGGACTCATGCCCTTAAATATCTATTTGTGTCTCTAGAGTATTGTGCATAATCATGCTCGTGGGTCTGGTTTGATTGGGTGTCTCTTGGGGGGGGGGTCCTCAACCCATAGCAAACACCAATCACTTGCTCCATTGGCAACAGTGTGTCATTGATTGGCAGTGTGGGTCACAAAAATGGAATGACAAAGGAAGTGCTGATGATGTCCTCCCTGTCCTGCTTCAACTCTAATGGCAGTCCAATTTCCTTGGCTGAAGAGAGCAATGACATACTGTAGGTGGTTACAGGCTGGGCTGGGCTCTGCTGGGCTTGAAGATAAGCCCCATACTTGGGAGAATAACGTTTACATATATTGATGTTATCAAATAGGGTAATTGTTGAGCCAACATTTCTGCCATAATCTTGTTTATGCAAAAATAAATCAGTAGCCAAGCTCACAAGACTGTGGATCCACATTTCCAAAGATACAATATACTCTCAACTCCTTTGTAACAACAACTGTATGAGTCATGCTCAAACTATGACTGATTACTGGTCATTAAAAATGGCTTTTTAGTCACTTTCCTCTAGGCAAGCTTTAATCATAGATTGCAGTGACTGGTCTTTAACTCTAAAATCATGCTCTGAAATAAAAATGTAATTTTGTGTTTTTGCAAAATAGTCTTAACTGAGTTGAGAATTTAAATGAAGCCTTTAGCTTCTAAGTAGTTCACCCACTTCTCTGCCTACTTTTTTTTGTAGAAGTTAAAGAGCATAAGTCAAGTATAGAAATTAGCCATGCATTTAGCTGTCAACATTGTGGTGACAGCTGTATTGGATATTTTCATATTTTAAGCTTAAATAAGGAACATTCTCCTGCTAGTTCATTTTTTTTTCATTCAAGGCCTCTATAATTGTACCTGGTTTTCAAATATGTAACCTCCTGGTGAGAATCTAATTATATTGTTCATGCAGTTTCTCCTGGAACTGTAAGAATGCCAATGAAAGTCCCCACTACTATCACATTTACTAAAGTGATCAGTTAATGTAGAACAGGCAGTGAAATGTGAAGTGTTCTTCTAGGCATTTAACTCACAGGATGAATGAAGCTTATTGCTTGGAAAAATCATTCAGAGAGGTGGCTTGGCAAAGGCTGTGATGATAGCATAACTGCATGTCTCTCTCTCAATGACCAGTATACCTTGCCATCTGCCTACTTTATATGTGCTAAACTGTGATTTTTGACCTCTACCTGCTTTTGGTGGTTCATTTGTCATCCTTTAGACATTTTCTTGTTTTGCTAGTTGGTGCAGTTGGTGGCAAACTGTGGTGTCATCATCCTCTACAGCTCACAAGTGGTTTGCAACCTAAGCTGGGTCCACCGTGTGCCACATGTCATGGCATCTGCATCACTCCCTACTCCTGATTTTGGCAACTAGAAGAAAGGTCTAACAAGATATAAATACATCATTTCACATAGCATATAAGAAAAAAAGGGAAGCACCAAGTTTTCTTGTCAGCAAGAATGCCGACCTCCCCCACAGCGATGGCACAATACCGATGCAGGCATTGTGCCACCTCTTAAATGGGTGTTTTCTACCCCCCACACCCCCCAGACTCTAGGATTCCAACTCCAGCTTGGAGTTGCTCCGGGGAGGGGGCGGAGCACTGGGGGATGGTGAAACATGGAAAAAGGACCATTACCATGAATGCCGCCATAATGGTCTTTTTCCGTGTTTCGCCATCGGGGTGTCGACAAAAAAGGGGTGATACAGAAAATAAAGCAAGATGTAACAATGTGACAGCACAACATGACTAAACATGAAGGAAAAGTAATATTGTGGGTTGTAGTAGCTACAATGATTAGCAAGTGCGAAAGGAGAGAGGAGACAGGCAGTCCAGTTTATACAGGAAGGAATTCTAGGAGGTGACAAGTAAGATGATACTTGAAACAATTGACTTTCCTGGGGGGGTGATATGATATAATATGTGTTACCAGGCAGAGTTACAAGGTGTACTGAATAGGGTTCCCCAGCACATTTACCAAAGAAGTAGTATAATATTTTATCCAGACCAACTGGACTGCTTGGCTGCCTCTGAAACTTATTTTACCTGGATCTCCAATATAGGCCCAGCTGGGGTGCCCAATGGACACTACCCCACAGCAGCCCACAGATGCCCAACTTTTGACTGCCCTAGAGACCTTCTCATCCCAGTGAACACTTAGAGGGAGAGTGGATCTCAGCTTATCATGTCCACAGATGCCAGTGGAACCAACAGCAGAGGAAAAAAGACCAGAATGCAGCAGTGCTACATACATGGAGTTGAAACAAAAGGTCACCATTTCCTGCCTACTCCACCAGCTGCAGTATACTGTCAATGATGCCTAATAAGTGCAGTGGTGAGTTCTATAGGGAGTGTTTAGGGTGAAACAGCTAAAGGCATTGAATAGAGAGTACAGCTTGGAGAGGGTGGAGGAGGAGATTGACCCATATACTACACCTGTGTAGTCGAAGATGAGTAAGATGGTTTTGGTGACTAGTATGCCACAGACTGAGGGGATAGATTATCTTTATTTCTGTTAAGAGCACAGAGCTTTGGGCAGAGCTTTGAGTGGATGTAGTTTATGTGGGTAGTGTAGTCTAAGTGGGAGTCAAACCAGATGCCTGGTATTTGTAGGCAGAGACTGTGTCTAGGGTGGCGCCATCGAGGGCAGAGAAGGAGATGGGTGTGGACATTTTGGAGAGTTTTTGGGTGATGCCAAAGGTCATTAACACTGTCTTGTTGGCATTGACTTTTAGTTAGTTGATTCAAACCATTTTAGGATGTGGTAGAAGTTGTCTTGTAGTTGTGTGGTTACCACAGAGACAGAGTGGCCCAAGGAGTAGAGAACTGTGTTGTCTGTATAGAGGTGAATTTGGGAGGAGGAGCAGACTGATGGGAGATCATTTAGAAAGATAGATAATAGGATGGGACCAAGGATAGAGCCTTGAGGCATGCCAGGTAGAATTGGGAGGGGGGAGAGCGTTCCCTGCCAGTACACTTTGTGTGTGATTGGTTAGATGGGATAGGAACCATTCAAATGTGGGAGAGGAGAGGATAGGCCAGCAAGTTTGAGTTTGGTGAAGAGGAGAGGGTGGGAGACAAAATCAAAGGCCTTGGCAAGGTCGATGAAAATTGTAGAAGTTATGTGTCCTTGGTCCATGCCTGAAAGAATGGGATCTGTGACCCTGAAAAGGGAGGAGAAAGTTAAGTGATTTTTCTGGAAGTGGGACTGATAGGGAGAGAGGAAGTTTGTGGCATAGAGGAAGTGGGTGATCCTGGTTTGGACCAAGGATTCCTGGAGCTTGGCAAACACAGGAGGAGGGAGATGGGGTGGTAGTTGCTTGGTGCAGAGTGGTGACCACCTTTGTGAAGGGGGATAACTTTTGCAGACTTCCAGGGACAGTGCTTAGAGATTAAAAAAGGTTTAGCAGATGTGATGGGAGTAGGCAATGGCTGGGGTGGAAAGTTGTAGGAGGAGAGGGTCAAGCCTGTCAGGGATGGACTTACAAGGGTTAATTGAATTAAGGGCATGGAGGAATTCCTGGACTATAATGGGGGAAAACTGAAAGCTGTTTGGGGATGAGGGAGTGGTCAAGGAAGAAGAGGGGTTAGCACAAGTGGAGGAAAGGGCACAGGAAGTGAAGAAAGTGTTTAGAGTAGAAGCAATGCTGATGGGGTCAGATACTAGCTTGTTGTCAATGGGGGGGAAGATTCTGAGGGGTGTCAAAAGGGAAGATAGGGTTGACCAGAAGTTGTGAGGTGAGTTTATGTTTTCCTGTAATGTAGTTCTGAAATACAGGGCTTTGGCTGCTCTAATAGCCTTGGTGCATGAGTTTCCTAAAGTGCAGTAGGTAGAGAGATTGGTGTGGGAAGGAGAAGACTCATAGTGTGTCCAAGCACTGTCAAGAGAGGTGCAGAGCTGGACAATATTGGCTGATATTCATTAGTGGTGGAAGTGTCTGACTGCGTCATCATGATGGGGTGTGAGTATTCTATACAGTATTCAGGATGTGGAAGAAGATGGAGAGAGCTGAACTAACATCATCATTAGTGGAGAGGAAGCTAGATCATATAGGAATGCATAGGTGTTTATGGAATGTGGGGATCTAATCCAGTGGTAGGTTGGGGAAAAATGGAGTACTTTTAATTTACATATGCAATATGTCATGAAGTGGTTGCTGAAAAATATCGAGGAGTGTTCCAGTGGAGAAGATTCGATGGGGATGGGAGGCTAGGATCCAATCTAAGAGGGTATGGTTATGGGAGTGTGGATTGGGCCTGGTGGGTTCACTTATGAGATGGAGGTTAAGAGTTTCAGTTTGTTGTGTGGTAGGTCTAAGTGCAGAGGAGTTCCAGTTCAAGTTAAAATCACCGAGTAGGAGAAGTTCGCCAGAGGAGGCGACGGAAGATATGGATGAGATAGTGTCGATGATGGTGGAGGGGAAGGTTCTGGTGGAGGCATAGAGCACAACAGCAAAAATAGGGAGAGAGGAGGGTTGTTGTAGTTTTTATAAGTAGGAGCTTGTGTATCTTAAGAACTGACACATGAGTTATGAGTGTGCATGGTAGGTTTAGTCGGCTGTAGATGGTGACTCCTCTGCTGCGTTTAGAGCAGTCTTGCTGGTATAGGTGGTATCCAAGTAGAGAGTCAGAGAGAGCATGTTCACAGTCAGAGTTTATTAAACTGTTTATTAAACTGTTTAGAGGGAGTCACATGGTGTGCTTGGTGTGAGAGGCAGCTTTACTCTCTCTCTCTCTCAGCTCCGTGAACCATGCTAAACAATTTTTTTTAAATGTTCTCACTACCATAGCACCTGAGGACTAACTAAGGAATATCTGGGGATCTACCATGATTGAAATGAGCAATATGGAGCCACAGAAAATGGATCTGACATCTGTTCCACCACTGCCACCCCATTCTAAGGTGGTTAAGAGACATAAGCAGGTCTCACCCATCAACTCGCCGCCAGAAGCCCGCTGACCAGGAAGAGACATCAGACAAACTCGATTGGTTCTTTAATGAACTAGCTTCTATTAAAATCATACTGTTGGAACTCATTGGTGATTTTAGAACCCTGAAGCCAGCTCTAGAAATGTTCACCAGGTAAGTAGGTAATGCCAAAACTCACAACAGCTCCATAGAGGATCATCAGGAATGGGATTCTACTGAAATACGCAGTTAAAGAAAAAAAAAATCACAAAACAGGAGGATCAAATCAAAGATCAGGAAGGGAGCAGTAGAAGGAATAATTTAGGGCTGGTGGGGATCCTGGAGAGTCAGAGGGTAGGAACATGCTAGCCTTTGTGCAGAAACTCTTACAGGAGGTGGCGGGGCCACCGGAGACAGGGACTTCCTATACCATTGAACAGGCTCATTGATACTTGAGACCACAACTTCCACCAAGGGGTAAACCAAGATCCATTCTCTTTTGGTTCCTTACTTTAAATGAAAAGCTATATATACAAAACCAAACTTGTAAACAAGGCATCTTAATGCGGAATAACAATCAATTTTACATTTTTAGTGATGTCATCCCTGCCATTCATGAAAAGCAGCTAGCCTATACAAGGATTAAACAAACTCTGAATAGAGCTAAAATATGTTCTCTTTCTAGGTGTTGACAAAGAACTCTGTTCCTGTGTAGCTGTCCAATTATGTGCTGCAACAATATCATTTTGTTAACACCTAGAGAGAGAGAACAGACAGAAATGAAGATAGCAATTGTCTAAAATGCATCACCATGTACACTAAAAGATTTAGTGAAGTACGAGAAATTATTCTAAAAAATGTGGCATATTGTACAAGCAGATCCAGTATGTTGCCAGTTCACAAAGTATCCACAGAAATTTGTTTATAAGAGAACAAAACATCTGGGTGATTTATTAATGAGATCTCTGCAACTTTTGCTTGTACCAGAATCCCATTTAGCCAGACAGATTTGTGTTTGTGGTCTCTGTAGCAAATGAAAATTTTGCATAAATATTAAGAAACACAAAACTTTTAAGAACTATATAATAGGACAGGATTTCAAGTTAAAACAATTGATAACCAGTGATACTAGGGGGTGGTTTATAGAGCAGAATGCAAATGTGGTACAAACTATGTTGGTAAAACAACTAGAGCCCTGAAACTATGAATCGGTGAGCATATGAGAGATGTGGAGAATGCCAGGAATAAGAATGCTTTAGCATCTCATATTAATCTGAGTAAAACAAAAATGATCATAAATGGCATTTCTATGGGCTTGAACAAGTGACCCTTGGAAATAGAGTTGTTAGAAAGTTAAAATTCACCTGCGAAGTTTGTGCTAAGTGCCAAAAATTTGCGCTTCATGAAATTCACAGAGTTTTGAAAAACTCCAAAACTTTGATTGACATGATTTGCATGACAATTCTGTCAAAATTAAAATTTTTCACCATGATACATGCATTTCATAGGCAAAATTTCACATCTTAATCGATGAAATTCATAGTCGCAAACTTCGGGAAATTGCTCCATGAAATCAGTGAAATCTGTGAATTAACTCACAGAGTGAATCTCGTGGACTTTGCCCATCTCTGCTTGGAATGCATGGGGGAGATTTTGATGCAGCACTTTTAAAGTGTGAAGCTTTTTGGATCTTTCAACTAGACAGTCTTAGGATCCCTGGTTTAAATAAATGTTTTGAACAGTCACCTTTTTTATAAAAGCTAATAACTGTTGTCTGTCAGTACTATTTATAATATATTGTATTAATATTTGTTTTTCTGGTTATTTTACTAGTACCACGTGAAGCAATTAATTCTCACTGTGTCACTATGGAGACTGTTCAAGCTGCTGACAAAGTACTGGAGAGGTGAGATTGAATTACAAGACTTGACATAAGGAATGTGGTAATGTAAGTATTTGAATCCCATAACAGAGTTCAAGCTGCTATAAAAAATATTTTTGATGCTGCTTTATATGTATTTGTAACACAGGCCTTTTAAGTAGTGTTTTTTGCATTGTATGAATGGTGGTTTTCTTATATAATTCTAAATGGGAGGGGTCATTTTATCATCTGCTGCACCTGTGATGATGTTATGTATTACACTATTTAACCAGCATGTTTTTGAGAAGCAAGTACCCTAGACAAAGTGCCAGGCTAGGACATGAAATGCTGCTGTTGTTTTTTTTCAGGCTGTGGGATACTGTCATATTTCTAGCTTCCATCATATGGATTTGTATAAGTGCCAATAAATACGTATTGCTTTTTTGCACATTACTTGTTGGCCTATATTCTTGACTTTGCACATTTGGTGTGCGAGCCTTTTTTTTACATTTTTGCTCTCCAAAATGTGCCCTATGACAAACTCCTAAAGATCCTGAAAGCTACACCCATTGTCAGTTTAGTCCTGGTCAGCAAACAGCTCCAACAGCTGTTAGGCACAAACCATCTCCTAGATCCTGAGCAGCCTTTGATGAATAACTCAGACTTTAAAATCCAGAATAAAACCCTCTTTGCAGATTTTTCTGGGTGCTGTAAAGTTAATCTCAACATGCTATTGGATGGAAACCTTCTAGTGTCTGCCAGCAGGTTAAAATAGATCATGGCACCCTGTCATACACTGGTCTTCCCTTCTCTCCAAATACAGCACATGCTGGTCACAACCCTAAACCCCAAGCTCTGGGGGTTTTGGAATGTTGGCAGATGGGATGAACTGGGGACTTTGGCAGGGTAACACCACACCACCTCCTTAATATACAAAAAACTGTTAACCCTAACCACCACCCAAGAGAATGCCATATGCTCACACTGGCAGTCTGAATTCCAGGAACTTGCTATGTTAAATAATAACACTATCATGTGGAAGATTGTCTGTAGGTTTAGTAAATTCAGTGGCTTGAGGGTAATGCAATACAAAATCAATCATAACCTACAGGTATACTGAACACCAATAAAGTATTAAATGGGGAAACTAAACTCTGAGATATGGTCCAGATGTAAGAAAGAAAAGGATACACTGAAACACATCCTCTGGGACTGTTCAAAAGCAAAGCCCCTGTGGGATGAGATTAAGTCCCAAATGAACCTATTATTGGGGTTGAAAATGCCTTTATTTCCCAAATATTGTATGTTTGCTAGGTTTCAACCTAGACTGTCTTTGGCCATAGGAAATATCATATCACTCATTTCAGCCATACTGAAAAAGCTTATCCTTAAGCAATGGTTGCACGAGATTGTGCCTACCTACCAGGACTGGCACAGTGCAATTCTATAGGCATTACAAGTAAAGAAAATGATTTACTACATGAGAAATGCCCAGGCACTATATCAAAAAAGATGAGGTGTGGATGCACTGCTTTTAAAGAGCAAGTGCCTAGTAATGATGTATATCTTGAAGAATGAAGGTCTGGGGCCTCTAGATGCCTCTGTAATAATTTTGTTTGCTTTTATTTGTTTTTTTTTATTATATTTTCAACATTTTATTTGTATTTTGTCACCTACCAGCAAAAAAAGAATCCAATGGAATTCCTGTATTATGATGTCAGAAATGTTGTACTGGCAATGCTGCCAGTATATTTCAATGGGAAACTACAAACCTGTTTTCAGATTTTTATAGAGAAATAACACTTTCTGCCATCAAGATATTATATATTTAATAAAAATGTGTGATTTATGATAACCTGCAATCTTTTGCTATAATTTAGCAGGTGAAATTGTTTTCATAACCATATTTTATTTGGGAAGAAGGAGAGAGAAGCCAATTATTGTATTAAAAATTGTAAAATCATACAGATGGACCACAATAGTGCAAACGTATAAAAGTTAAAGTTTGTTTGCTAAAAGACATATCTGTTTCTTTTGAAAAAGACAGAAACATCTATATAGTTTCTCATTGAAATACTGTGGGCTCCTAAGTAGCTCTCAGATTCTGACATCACCATACCAGAATTCCACTAAATTCTTTTTTACTAGCAGTGTGAAAAGCAAAGGTAAAAACCCAATTGTTTCACTGCATCTAATAAATACGTTGTTATAAAAGTATAATGTAATTACTAACGTCAAAATACAATAAATAAAATGATCAGTTGTCTATTTATTAGAAGTAAACATCTGCTCGTTAACTGCTTAATTTTAATGTACAAAGAGAAGATCTATAAAATGTCTATATATTGCTTGTGATGTTCTTCAATGTGAACGTAATCTACTATGTACAATTCTCACTATCAGCCATTTGCAGCTCTGCTTCTTTCCTGAGTGTTGAGAGGACAGACAATCTCTTAGCTTTATGTACTGTTCTGTTTTAGTTGTTTGCTATGTTTCTTAAAACCAGTAAAGTTTTCTATTTAAAAAAAGCTGTTTAAAGTTCTTGATCCTACATTTTACGGTTTTAGCAGGGGATGGGGAGGGAGGAATTTTGGGTAGTTCTCATCTCAGATTCAAATGTGCATGTCTTTGTTTATTAGTCTTCTGCTCCTGGATTGTCTCAGACCTCTTGCAGTCTGTTCTGCATACAGTATTTGAAGGACGAGGGTGTGCTCTTGATACCTCTTTCTGTTTGCCAGTATACACTCATGAATAGTGCAATGCCCTTTGGGTCTGGCATTCTGGGAGAATTTCCACCCTTGTCCTTTTCCCCCAGAGTCCTGGTACTCGGGCTGCCATTTGGGGGCAAGGATGTAATCATCTGATGCCATGCTAATCAGACCACTTGGGGTATATCCCCTCTTCCCAGTGCTTCGGATAACTTTTACATGGACACACAGGCTGGGGGGAGTAGCTTTTACATGAGCAGCAGGAAAGCAGTGAGAGACCAAGAAACCCAAGCTCAGAGGGATTTATCTGTAGTGGTTATCAAGTTTTACTGTCCCTGAATGCTTCCTCATTCTGTGTTCAGTCCTAGCATTCCCAGTTAATACTTTTACAAGTTACACTGCTATTTGCTGCTCTAGGCTCTGCCCATCAGACCATGTTATTTCTCAGTATTTGCATTGAATACATAGGTTTCATTTGTTTAACTGTTTCACCTATATTGACACATCAGGTTTATTGACTGAGTAATAAGGGTGGGGTGTTTCTTGCTTCCCTATTGGTTTATGCTGGTTTCCCAGCATAGGATCCATAGGTCTTTGGGTGAGATTTCTTGCCAAACTGGGATCAGGACTCTGGCCTATATTTTAAATTGCCTATGAAAGTTCATTTATATCTGCTGTATATTGTACTGTTCTTTTGTGCATGTTTCAAGACCTAGATACGAGTAGTATGGACACTGTCTACTATATGATATGTTGTACTTTAGGTTTATTATTTCTGGACCACATCTAGGCACTGGGAGGGTCCTTTCCTTCCACGGCAACACTGGCTGATCTGGTGACCCCCTGTGGAGACATTTATACATTTTCCCTTATGGCTGATATCACCTGTGTTACATGGAATGTAATGGACCTTAATTTCCGATTTAATGAAAGAAGGTTTTGTACAGTCTTAAAAAGCCTGGGGCTCAGATTGCCTTTCTACAGCAAACTAAGCTGATTGACTCTTTGGTCCTGAAGCTATACAGGAAATGAGTAGGTTTTGAAGCCCATAGCTGTGCTCTCTAAACTAAGCTGGATGTGTCCATCCTCCTTCACAAATCCCTTACATGGTCAGTGGAGCACAACCTGATGAACTCTGAGGGCCAATGTATCCCTCTCTGGATATCCACCTTGTCTTGGGTGCTCTCTACTGTCCTAATATAGATGCCCAGGAGTTCTATCATGACCTGGATTAGACCTTGTGTGACTTGATGAAAAGAAGGATCCCCATTCTCCTGGGGAGATTTTAATCTCAGTCTAGACCACAGCTTGGACAGATTCAAGGATGTGCTCAAGTCTCATGTTAGGCCAGCTTGAGGGGTAAAGGCCCTGATGTCTGATTTGTCTTTTTTAGAACTTTGGCACACCCTTCACCTATTGGCGGAAGATTTTACTTGTGTTTATGCTTCTCCTGGTACATTGAACATACTAGATTTTTGGTTGTGCTATGCCAAAGTCTCTCATGAGGCTTAATGCTTTATTATTGAACATATTACTTGATTTTCTGCTTCTCCAGGTACCTTAAGTGTACCAGATTTTTGGTTGTGCTATCCCAAAATCTTCCATAAGGCTTAGTGCTCTATTATTGGACATTTTATGTCTGACCATGTCCCTGCGTCCCTTACTTTAGTATGAGAGTCTGATATTCTGAGGTTTTCCACTTGGTGGCTGGACTTGCTTTTGCTCCAGGATTCAAAGTCTTTAGGCTGTGCTTAGAGATATCAACCTTCTTCCAAATGAATAACAACATGGAGGAATCTATGACTGTCCTCTGGGGGGTTTCCAAAGCAACTGTAAGAGACAGCATAATTTATTATGCTGCTAGACACTGTAATAGGAAGCTGAGACCACAACTCTTGAATGCCTGCTGAAAGAAGCCCTACAAAAGCAGTTCATCTCCAGTCCATTCTAGTCTCCCTGATTTGCAGAGATTGCTGGGTTATGACTTCAACTCAACTCCTTTCTGTCCCACCAGACTGAGCTGGCCTTCCTGCAGATCAGACACAGATATTGGGATTGTGGGGAAAAATCTGGTAAGCTTTTGGCCTACCGGCTCCGCAAGAGGCAAGCCAAAAGGCATATTGTGGACCTGAAGAACAGTGGTGGGTGGCCATTCCCATCCAGAAAGCATTAACAAGGTCATGCAGGAGTTTAAGTGTCTCCCTTAGTCTTTCCAGGGTTCACCACTGGCATCCTAACTGGATGACTTCATTCAGCAACCTTGGAGGCCCTGCTGTCAGTCTGGAAGATAGAGAGAACAATCTTCTCCCTTAACACAGGTAAAGCACCAGGGCTGATGATCCCCCTGTGGACCTCTTTCATCACCTTACTCTGGTTGTCTCTTAGTTCTTCACAGGATCTTCATGAAGATGCTCCTTTCTACCATACTCCTACACTCCCTCTGAGAAGCACTGATTAAGGTTCTTCTAGAGGAAGGTAATGACCCTTCCTCCCTTTTTAGTTATTGCTTGGCATTTCTGATCAACACTAATGCCAAACTATTGGTTAAAGCTGTGCAAGCAGGGTGGAAGGGTTTTGCCCCTCATTTATCCACCTGTTGCAGGTGGGTTTTGTTAAGGCTAGGCTCAGTTTGGACCATCTACATGCCATAATTCATATAGTGAGGTCTCCCCACTCTTTGGCAGCAACTGATTTTGAAAAATCATTTGAGTTGGGATAGCATAGGAGGTGTGGAAAGGATGAGAAGGGACATGGCAAGGTTGGAGGAATGGTCAGAAGTATGGCAGCTTGGATTCAATGCAAAGAAGTGCACAATAATGCACCTGGGAAACAAAAACCCAGGGGAAGATTACACAATGGGGGGGAGGTAGCAACAACAACAAAAATGGAAAGGGACCTGGGGGTAATCATATCAGATGATCTTAAGGTAAGCAAGCAGTGTGAGAAGGCAGTAGGGAGGGCTGGAGGATACTGGGATGTATAGGAGAGCATCACCAATAGAAAACAAGAAGTTGTTATCCCTCTGTACAGACAGTGGGTGAGACCCCATCTGGAGTACTGCGTCCAGTTCTGGAGACCCCATCTCTGCAAGGACATAGACAGGATAGAGGCAGTCAAGAGGAGGGCAACTAAAATGGTGCAGGGTCTGCAAGAGAAGTCATACGAGGAGAGACTAAAGGAGCTTAATATGTATACCCTTGAGGAAAGGAGGGAGAGGGGGGACATGATAGAAACTTTTAAGTACCTCAGTGGAATCAACAAAATCCAAGAGGGTAGCGTCTTTCAGAAAAAGAGTTGTGCAAGAACAAGGGGACACAAATTGAAGATAGAGGGGTGGCTCGGGGCAATGTGAGGAAGTATTTTTTTACAGAGAGGGTGGTGAATGCATGGAACAGCCTTCCTGAGGAGGTTGTGGGGTCTAAAACTGTGGGAGAATTCAAGAACACATGGGACAGATGTAAGGCAATTTTTGTTGGGGGTAGGAAGAAATACGCTATGGGTTAAATAGGATCTGCAGCTTATCCTGTAGGTAAAGAAATGAGCAGACTGGGTGGGCCAAGCAGTCCTTATCTGCCATCAAAGTCTATGTTTCTAAGTTTCTGTGAGTCATTGGAGTAATGTTACCTCAGCTCTGTGTTGCATAGTATTGGTTTTGGCCCTGGCTTGCTTTCTTTTTTTTTCTCTTTTTTGTTTCTTTTCCTGATTTTTTTCCCTTTTGACTTCCTTTTTGTGCTGGGTTCAGAAGACTTCCATTCTTGTACAGTAATTCCCACCCCTATGTAGGTGACAAGCACACATGTGAGAGTCCATTATCATTTACCCATTGTTCAAGGGAAAATATTAGCTAGGGCTATGCACTGTATTCCAAAATATTCATTTCACCTCTATAAAAGAGAACAAGCATTTGTCAATGCTGAATGTTGTTGCGCTGGCATTGACAGTGGGAGTGGTGGAGCTAGAGATGCATAGTGCTGTGATTTTGTGAATGTGTCTCAAAAGGTGATTTTGCACAGTGAGCATGCCATTGTGTGCCACAGCTGTGGAAACACGTTTTGGGCAGGCTGTGAAAAATGGCAACTGGACTGTTGAAAAGGAGATGTGCACAAATGCCAGTGGTGAAAATGTGGCATGAAAAAATTGCAGATTGACGAAGTTACAAAGGTGAGTGGAAACTGCACAATCCAAGCTTGCAACACAGTCATTGTCTGGAGTTTTGGCACCAAATTTTCAACATAGGCATTTTAGGACCTCTGCTCATGAATAGTGTCACCATCATTTCTTCAAACTGTCCGAAAAACTGATTTTGCATAGCGGCCGTGAAATTCTGTGCTGGACATGCGAGAAAACATTTCAGGCAGCTGTAGTGTTCATAAGGATGTATGGAAAAATGCCAATGATGAACAGCTGGAGTGAAACTATTACAAATTCACAAAGTCATGAGCGTGTGTACAAACTGTGCAATGCACGCTCAGAAAACACTCATTTTATTGACTTGCGTTCCCAAATTTTCAACATAGGCATTGTAGGGCATCTGCTAATGAACAGTGTCACTGTCATTTTCATCGTATGTCTCAGACACGGACTTTCCACAGTGACCACGCTAGTCTGTGCCGGAACTACGAAAACAGATTTTGGTCAGGATGTGAAAAATGACAGCTGTACTGTTCATTAGGAGGTGCAGAACAATGGCACTGTTGAAAATCTGGAGTGAAAATATTAGAAGTTTGCGAAGGTACGAGCGTGCATGCAAACTGCGCAATGCACGCTCATAACACAGTCATTTTATGGAGTATTGTCACCAAATTTGCAACACAGACATTTTAAGACCTCTGCTCAAGGACAGTGTCACTGTCATTTTTGTAATGTGTCCCGAACACTGATTTTGCACAGCGAACACGCTATTCTGCACCGAAAGTGCAAAAACACATTTTGGCAAGAATGTGAAAAATGACAGCTGTACAGTTCACAAGAAGGGATAGTAAAATGCCAATGTTGAGAATCTGGCATGAAAATATTGTGAATGCGCTAACTTATGAGCATGCATTTTGCAATTGCTACGGACGCTCGTAAAACAGTCATGTTTTGGATTTCTCCCACCAAATTTGCAACATAGGGTTTTTGAGAGCCCCCCTCATGAACAGTGGCACTGTCATTTCATTATGGGGTCCAGAAAGGGGATTCCATGCAGTGACTGTAAAATCACCTTTTGGGACCAAATAACGCCATGACAGTGCAAGAATTCATGAGAAGGGGTCCCAAAAAAACCCATGTTGAAAATTTGGGGCCAAAATTAGCAAAAATGCCTGAGATATGCAGCAAAGTTGAAAAAACCCTATTTATTCCATTATACAGCTTACCGGAATTTCCTCAGTTCGCAGCCGGCTTTGAAGAGTGCAGACGTGTTCCCAGTCCACAAGATCGTCGCACCAGACTCTGGAGGTAAGTATGGGGTGAGGGGGGTGGGGAGGCAGGGTGTGCAGTGGGTGGGTGGGTGCAGTGGGGAGTGGGGCCACGGAGACTACGAGGACCGTTTCCTTTTAGGTTCTGGAAAAAAACATTGGGGACAGTTTTTTTTTGGGATTTGGCATGCTGGGATGGGCTCCCAGCATGCCACCTAACTGTTTGGAGGGGGGTGTCTGTAGCCAATGGGGGATTGGGCACCCTCGTCAGCAAACAACACAGGGGGGAATTTATGTCGACGGGGACTGGGCACCCCTGTCAGCACACAAAGCAGGGTGAGGGGGCGGCACAGAGCCAAGGGAGATTGGGCACCCCCTCAGCATTAAACAATTGGGAGGTAATTTCTGCTGACAGGGAGTGGGCTCCCCCATCAGCACACAAGGAAAGGGGGGGCGGGGTAAGAGCCGAGGGGGATTGGGCACCCGCTGCATATCACAAATGGGGATACTTTATGCTGACAGGAGTGGCTCCCCATCAGCACATTCACAGGGGCAGCCAACAGGGGATTGGGCACCCCCGAAGTCAGCAGTTCGGCGGCAAGTGTGCTGCCATGTACATAATGGCAGTGAGCACAGCAAGAAAAGGACCGCTGCGTCAGATGAGCTTTGCTCGGATTGCAGCGGACCTTTTCTTAGATGTGCTCACCACATTATGCATGCATGGTGTGGTGCTGGCTATGCAGGCTGATTGGGGAATGTGGGATGCACCTACTGGTGTGTGCCCTGCATTCGCACAACAGCGACCGCACCGCCAAAGCTGCACTGTCCCAAGATGTTGGCTGCGCAAGTGCGCCAACATAAAAAGGAAAGAAAAAAGAGGAATAATTTCTTATTTTATTTATTAAGTCCCTGCACTGGGAGAGAGAGCAAGAAACCTTGTATCCATTATTCAATAGTCCCAGAAGGGATTCCATATCTCCCCAAAGGTATACAGTTTATCTTCTGCCACATAGTACACCATTCTATTTTAACACTGTCCAATAACAAGTTAAGCTACTGATTATACGTTAGTGCTTCCTCACTCTTCCAATAGAGCAAAATAGGCTTTTTAGCAATCCACAGTATTATATCAATGAAATATGCTTTAGTCAATCTTAAAAACTCAACTTTTCTGTAAGTAATTCCTAGTAATATTATGCCAGGATGAAAAGGAAATGTATGATCCAGTATTTTAAATATAAATTGCTCTATCATATTCCAAAATGTTTGCAACTGTCATATGTTCCAAACATATGTTTTAATTAAGCAATAAAGTATGACAAGGGGTGTGTTACCGTGTAATAATGTCACTCCTGGGGTGGATTGAAGCACGAGGCAAAGCCAAGTGCTTCCACCACCCCAGGAGTGATGTTATTACACAATAACACACACCTTGGAGTGCCTTATTGCAATTATACAATGGCTCGATGTTATGCAAAATAAAAAAAAATTATAATGTTTTTAGTAGATTTTTTGTATTTCTGAAGAGACAACAGCGATCAAAAGATCCAATAAATCAATACAGTGATGTTATTGTGTAATAACATCACTATCTCAGGCAGCAACTGACCAATCAGAATACAGGAAATGTCCTTGCCATTGTATAATGTACCTTTTTTTCTTGTTCACATCTTGTATAAATCTGTGATAATACTGGATTAACTTTATTTAACTTAACAGGTGTTAAATATGGTTTATGTATTGTATTTAATTGTATTTGACATTGCCTAATATTCTTGGAGGTGGACAGTGTCCTCTGTAGTATATGTTTCTCTTTGTCCTCATTAATATTTTTATCTAATCCTTTATTACAAGCTTTTGTAGTTTTGGCCAGTTATTCTCTTTTCCATAATCAAAGCACATATCCTAGTTGTAGCTTTTTTTGATTTGTGATTCTTGTACATTCGATAGTATTTCTATTGAGGGCACTTCTGATAAGTTTTCAGAGCCTTGTCTTTTGAGCAGATAACTTCTAATTTGCAAGTATGTTAAGTAATGCTTGGTTGGTATGTATAAGTTTTGTTTTAAGGTATCAAAAGGCATTAATTTATTAGTTTCAAATAGTTGTCCTAGGAATATTATCCCTTTCTGTTTTCATTATCTCGTATTAATATTTTGTTTCAGGGCCAGAAATTCATCCTTTTCCCACAATGTTGTATGGTAGGATAGGGTATTTGAATAACCCAGAATGTTATGCTGATCCTTACAGTACATATTCCAACAGTACAATTCATTGTGGGGAGTTCATTATCTATTCTTTTTCACAAATTTGTGTATAGAGTACATTTTAAGGGTAATTTGTTACATTTTGATTGTTCTATATTAACTCATTGTGCTAGGGTATTGGTTTCTCTGAACCAAAACATGGTAGGCTCTATCTGTGCAGCAATATAATACCAGTATAAGTTTAGTACCTGGAGACCAAACTATTTTTGGGATGCATCTTTTTCCAAACATATTCTAGGGTGTCCTATAACATTCTTTAAAAAAAGGAGTATGGGACTCTTACAGGGATGGCCTGAAAGAGGAACAAAAATTTAGGCAAAACAGTCATCTTTTTCACATTGGCCCTCCCAATCAGAGTCAAAGGAAGAAAAAGCCATCTCTTCAAATCTGCCTTGACTTTTGCAAGTAATGGAGATAGATTTAATTCCAACAAATCAGTATATTTCAAGAAAATATCAATACTTCAATATTTAAGTGAATTCTTATATTCTCCTTTTTGGGGTATCTGCATGGGGTTAAGTGGGATCTCTGGTTAGGGACATCCCTCCTGATTTACTTGAATTTATCTTATATCCTGCTAACTTATGGACTTCTTCTAAGATTTCCATTAGTGGTTGAAGACCCTCTGAAGTATTTAAAAAGGAAAAAAGGATATCATCTGCATATTGCAGTATCTTATATTTTTCTTTCCCTACCATAATTCCTCTGAGTCTTTCAGAACTTCTCACAACTTAAGCTTAAGGATCCATATATATTGAATATAACATCGGGAATAGCAGGCATCCCTGCCTTGTACCATGCTTCAATTTAATAGTACCTGAAATAGTTTAGATAGGTTTTTATTTGTGCAGTTGGGGAGCTATAAATCATATTCATCCATGGTTAAGTTCGCCGGTGCATGCATGCAGAAAACTTCTTGCTAAAAGTGCCTTTTGAGGGGTGTGACACTGTCTGTTCAAATCAGAGTGCTCTGCAAGAGGCTTGACAGTGCCTCACCAATCATCAGACAGGCTAATTGTGATGCTGGTTTTTTTTATGGGCAGAAATGTCCTCAACTTGAGAAGAAAAAGCCAAACCAATCATATGGCAGCTTTTTCTATGATGTGCGGGATGAACACCGCCCAGCAAACAACTGATCGATGATGTCCAAATTCTCTTCTTGCTTGCTTGTGTGCTGCCACCCACCACCCACCATTATACAGCCCATCAGGGCTCATCTGTAGCCACTGTGTGGCTCCTCAATCATTTCTCCCCTCAGGGAGTGCTTTGCCCTTGCCTGCATGCCTGCAGACTTTATTTTCTTCCCAGTATTGTGGAACATTGAGGAGCCCACTCCCAGTGTCCCAAAATTCTTAGTTTTTTTATTGTTTATTTCTGACACCAGGATGCCTACCCCCGATGTCAGATGCCCCCCCAAAGCCCGTTGCAATTATTGTTTGCTGACATCAGGGTGTCCAATCCCCATGTCAGCATGCACCCCCTTTCCCTATAGTGTGGGACACTGGAGAGTCCACCCCCAGTGTCCAAAAGTAATGATTTTTTTTAATGTTTTCTTTCTGACACCAAGATGCCCACCCCCGGTGTTAGATGCCCCCCTCAAGCCCTTTCATACATATTTTTACATTTTGTGACATCGGGTGCCCAATCCCCAGGTCGGCATTATCTACACACACCCCGTGGGACACTGAGACACTGGGGAGCCCACTCCCAGTGTCCTGAAATGAACATTTTTACACCTTGTAAAAAAGGAAAACTGTTCCCCAATATCTTTTTTTAAGACTGTAAAAAAGAAAATGGTCTGTCATTGTCTCTCTGTCCCCCCTCCCCATCCCAAACCTTCATCTGAGCAACCCACCACCTCACACACACTCTTGCCCTATTCTTACCATCCAAGGTCAGCAGCTGTCATCTTCTGTGGACCAGGACATGTCTGCACACTTCAAAGTCGAACCACAAGCTGAAGAATCAAGGTAAGTGCTGTATAATGGCTGTCAATGGTGTTTTTAACTTATATTGCTATCTTGGCCATTTCTCAATATTTTGCACCAAATTTTCAACATGAAGTTTTTGGGACCCCACCTCATGGACACTGGCACTGTCATTTCATTAGATGGTCCCAAAAGGTGATTCTGCAGTCACTGTTGGGAATCACCTTTTGGGACCAAATAATGAAATGACAGTGCCAGTGTTCATGAGGTGGCATCTCAAAAAGCCCATGTTGAAAATTTGGTGCAAAAACACCAAAAAATGCCTGAGTTATGTGCAGTTATTAAAATGTTTCTATGCATGCTAGTAACTTTGACAATTTTTAATATTTTCACTCCAAATTCACAACATTGCTATTTTTTCACACCCCCTCATGAACAGTACAGCTGTCATTCTTCACATCCTGCCTGAAATGTGTTTTCACATCTGTGGAGCAGAATGGCGGGGTTGCTGTACAAAATCACCTTTTGGGACCAATGAACAAAATGACAATGGCACTTTTCATGAAGTGGGGTCCTAAAAAAACCATTTTGAAAATTTGGTGAAAAAACTCCTAAAAATGGGTGAGTTACATGCGGTCATTCAAAATGTTCTACGCAGTCCATAACTTTGGCCATTTTCAATATTTTCACTCCATTCTTTCCATATAGCCATTTTATCACACCACCTCATGAACAGAACAGCTGTCATTTTTCACATCCTGCCCAAAACATGTTTTCACATCTGTGGCATGGAATGCCATTTTCCCAGGGGTTTGAAAATGCCACCTATAGGGTTCATGAGGTGGGGTGATAAGAAGAGTATGTTCAACAGTTGGGGTCAAAATATGAATAAATGCAAAGGTATGCCCATTAGTTGCAATTTCAGTATGCATGCTCATAAGTGTGGAAATCTTAAATATTTTCACCCAGATTGTCAACATAGCCGTCTTATTAACTAAGCTTATTCACAGCTGCCATATTTCAAATGCTGTCCAAAATCTGTGTTTGTACCTGTGGCATGGAATGGCATTTTACTTTGCAGGACAAATTCAACAGTTCCAGAAATCCCAAGTAAAAGTTTATTCTTTTCTTAGCTTCCATGTGAATGTGTGTACAGGGCAAGAGCAGGCTGGCAAAACAAATGTTTGACTTTTACCATCTGGAAGAGAGAGAGAGAGAGAGAGAGAGATTGCAGGGGGCCCTAGAGAAATTTAACAGTCCCAGAAATCCCAAATAAAATGTTATTTTTCTCCTGGCTTCACTGTGGCTCTGTGTACAGGGTGAGGGCATGCTGGCAAAGTAAATCTTTGACTTGTGCCATCCAGAGGACAGAGAGAGAGAAAGAGAGAGATTGCACAGTGTGGCTATGTATAAAGGGCAAGGGTAGGCTGGCTAAATAAGTCTTTGACTTGTGTCATTCAGAGGAGAGAGAGAGAAACAGAGAAATTGTGGAGGCCGAAGAGAAATTTAACAATCCCAGAAATCCTGAATAAATGTTTCTTTGTTTTCCTGGCTTCAGTGTGGCTATGTGTAAAGAGAAATGGCAGGCTGGCAAAATAAATCTTTGACTTGTGCCATCCAGAGGAGAGAGAGAGAAACAGAGAAATTGTGGAGGCCGAAGAGAAATTTAACAATCCCAGAAATCCCAAATAACATTTTCATTTTCTTTCTGGCTTCAGTGTGTCTCTGTGTATAGGGTAAGGGCAGGCTGGCAAAATAAATATTTAACTTGTGCCATCCAGAGGGGAGAGGGAGAGGGAGAGAGAGAGAGAGAGAGAGATTGCACAGTGTGGCTATGTGTACAGGGCAAGGGAAAGCTGGCACAAAAAGAGACATTTAACAGTCCCAGAAATCCAAAATCAGAGTTTCTTTTTTTCTCTGGCCTCAGTCTGGCTGTGTGCACAGGGCAAGGGCAGGCTGGCAAAATAAATCTTTGACATGTGCCATCCAGAGGGGAGAGAGACAGACTATGGGGGGAGGGGGCACAAGAAATTTAACAGTCCCAGAAATCCTAAATAAAAGTTTATTTTTTTTCCTGGCTTCACTGTGGCTTTGTCTACAGGGCAAAGGCAGGCTGGCAAAATAAATCTTTGACTTCTGCTATCCCAAGGAGAGAGAGACAGAGAGAGATGGCAGTGGGAGGGGCTTAACCTGCTAACACTTAGTTGTTCAATTATATTTCTGTGCCTTGTGTGTAAGAGAGAGTAGCACAACAGGAGAGAAATGCTGTCTCATCTACCTTTTTTTAAAATTAATTACTCACTCCTCTTTCTCTAGCTTGATCTGTCACTTAGGTTGGCTGTCAGTTGTGTTGGCATTATTACATGTGCTGAGAACTGAGCAGTGTTGTGGAGTAGGGATGTGATCAGGTTGAGCAGTGATGTAGTGGAGCGGGCCTTGCTTGGTGTCCAGATATGGTTGTGGGATTCAGAATTCTGATGACAGTAACCAGTGCTGGGAGAACATAAGAAACACTGCATGTACAACAGCAAAACATAGCATGTACAACTGTAATACCAATGATGAACTTTAAGCATTGACAAATTCTTGCTATATAATTTACCTATGCTAACCTTTGACAGGGTCTCCATTAGTCTGTTACTTATACTGTTGTTATCCTTCCATGGGAGGTTGTCTGCAAGTCTATGCTTGCAAAATCAAATAAATAAAATATTTAAAAAAAATTGAAAGAGACCCTGTCAAAGGCTTTTTATGCATCTAACATTAATAATACCGCATCTCCATTATCATCAGACCACCAAACCCTTTATTACCATTGATAATCTATTAGTCAAAATTTGCGTGAATATTTTATGATCATGATTTGATAATGAAATTAGTCGATTTTACATTCCTCCACATTTTTGTCCGATTTCAAAATACAAGAAATTCAGGCCTGATCAAAGGATGGAGCCATCCTACCATTTTTATGGAACTGGTTTCGGATCAACCAAGTCCTTATTCGGAAGCCTATGACAGTTATTTAGAAAATCCCATACTATTAACACCCAGATCATGCATAAAAAAACAGAAATAATTCTCATTGATTTCAAATACTCATTTAAACCATAACAGCAGTTTAAATCAGAGGAATCACATTTCACCAGTTTGTTTTAAACTAAGGAGCTTTTCAAGGTCAAATGTCACCAAAATGAGATACAGACTTTTCAAGCAGAAAGCTCCATTGACATGAATTACGAATATCTCAGTTGCTTTGTGAATATAGTCTAATGAAAAGCAAGAACTTTATATTCAATACTAACTTAAGTGCATGTTAAAATGTGATATTAATATATGTTAAAACAAGTAAAAAAATAGATATAACATTAATTTTCTGTATGGCATAAAGAGGGTTTAAAGTAGAATTTCCCTAGTGTGAGCAACTGTTTCACACATTTATACAATATACAACCTATCTGGAGACATTTTCTCAATTATACACTCAGCAAGTTACTATATTCCATAAACCTTAAGATCTTCAGTGCTGTAACATGATGTTATATAAGATAATATCAATTGTCAGTATAAGAGACAAATTAAAAAAACAAACCTGTCAAGGACCCCTAAGAAAATGAAACCATGCATCCTAATATGTTTTTTTCATCTTTTTTTGATAATAGTTTGAATACAACATCAGAAAAAGGAATATATATTCCACAGTAATATACATTTCACTCACTTTCTTATGACAGTTCAGCTTAACATGTTGCAATCATGTGTACAGTCATGTATATCTTACAGGTGATATATTCCCGAGTCTGCTTCAGCCTTAACCTATATGTATAATTGACAGGGATGTCAGTGGTCCACCTCTAGAAGTGGCATTAAGGCGGATAACTCGTCCCATGATTTTTCATGCCTCTCCTCAGCCAAGCCATTCCTTATGACTGGTGGAGGGTCAGGTGTTCAAGTGGGGAAAGCACCCTCGGCTACTGCATTCAGCAAGGGTGACCATAATTTATCAAACTTATCCCATTAGCTGGGAGTTGTGTCTTCTCTATGCTTAGACAAAGTTTTATATTGTTTACCCATTGCTGTACTGATGGGGCATTTACTGACATCCATGATTGGGCAATTGTTTTCTTTGCATTAACCAGTGCAAGGGACCACAATGTGCCCAGAGTTTTGTCTTGTGGTGAATAGAGATCCTCCCCTAGCAGTAGTTCCAATGGGGATTTGGAGATTTTAAAACCCAGAACCCCTGACAATATTTTATGGTTCATGTGCCAGAAGGGAGCCACCTTTGGGCAAGTCAAAGCTAGGTGTAGGCAGTCTGCCCCTTATTGCATGCCCTTAGGACATTGGCCTGAGTTCTCTGGGTATATTCTTTGTAGTCATTTAGCAGTCAGGTAGGTTCTGTAGAAGAAATTTAAGTGCAACTGCTGGAGTTTATTACTCCAGGAACATAAATTCAATTGTTTTATAGTTAGGTTCCATGTTGCTTTGTCCAGCCTAATGCCCGGATCTTGTTTCCATTTAGCTTTTATGCCACTCGTGGGATCTTCAACTGTCCCCTGGACTGTTTGATAGTAAGTGGTGAAGGGCTTAGAGCTAGGTTGCAGTCTATAGAGTTCCTCCTCAAATGGGGATGGTGCCGCCTAGCCGTGAGCTGGGTCTAGTGTTTCTCCAAGCCATTGCTTCAGTGTTAAATATATGAAAAAGTTCCCAGAGTCTATGTGCCAATTATGTATTAGCTCTGTGTACCCCTGTATCCTACCTCCACCATATAACTGGAGTAGGCAAACAACATCCAGGTGTCTCCACTGCAACAGCCATTGGTGCATCTCTACAGTATAGACTTGTCTGCTGTGAACCACAGTGAGTAGATCAGTGTATGATGATTGAGCGTGGTCTTGACCCACTTTTCTGTGCATAGTTGTCCATACCTTGATAGTGGTCTGAGTGCACAGTTTATGTACCTTTGGGGGATTGTTCAGTGATAGGGATCCTGAGAGAAATTGTGTAAGTAATGGCCCTTGCAGTTCCTCCTCCTTCAACCTCAACCAGACTGGCTGGACTGCTGGTGGTCCTTCAGGGATGAAGGCAAGTTGTGCTGTCCAGTAGTAGTGCTGGAAGTTGGGAGACCCAGGCCACCCCTAGCAGGGGGGGAGCTGTATTATATTTCACTTAATGCAGGTGGCCTTCCTTCTCCATAAAACCGTGTGCACTACATAGTTGTTCTGTTTGAAATGCAGTAGGGGAACCACAACTGGGAGGGACTGGTAGAGATATAGACACCTCAGCAATACCATCATTTTTATTGTGTTTATTCTGCCTATGAGTGACAGAGGTAGAGGTTGCCATCTCTCACATTCCTTAGTCAGCTTTTGTACCAGGGGACAGTAATTTATTGCATACGGGGTTCCCACCTTAGCAGTAAGGTTGTTGCCCAAATATTTTAATTTGTGGACCATGACCAGTCCACTGAGGACCTGGGACAGCAGAAGCCTATTTCTCCATCTGATGGGGAGGAGCTCACTTTTAGTCCAATTGACCCTGTGGCTAGATAGGGTACCATATTCCTATAGCAGGGAGTGCACCAATGGTAAGTCCCGTACTGGGTCCTGGAGATATAGAAGTAGATCATCAGCGTTTAGAGCTACTTTGTGTTCTCTCTCTCTTGCTCTCCACCCTGGAATCCCTGAATGTCCCTGTTATTTCTGAGGGCCAGTGGCTCCAGGGACAGCACATATAGGATTGGAGACAGGGGGCAGCCCTGTCTCGTTCTCTTTCTCAGTGGAAATGGTTAGGTCAGCTCTCAGTTAATAACTAACTGTGCTGTTGGGGAAGAGTACATAGTTCGCAGCCCACCCAGTTAGGCCAGGGCCAATCCCCAGCCACCCCAGGGTTTCAAACATATATCCCCATTCCACATGGTCAAAGGCCTTTTCTGCATCCAGTGCCAGTACTGCAGCCCTGTGAGCATGGGTGCTCTTGCTCCACTTATGGATCACATTTACTGTACGTCTGATTTTATGTTTTCCTTGCCTTCCCTTAACAAATCCCATTTGGTCTGCATGAATCAATGATGGTAGAATAGGTTCAAGGTGAGATGCCACAGCTTTTGCTAGAATGTTGTAATCCACCATCAACAGTGCGATGGGATGGTAAGAAACACTGTGGGGTTTTTCCCCTGTTTGGGCAGGACATTTATCGTAGCTGACCATGTAGATGGGAGCATTATTCCTACCTCCAGGCTCTCAATTAACATATCCTGTAGAGGTTCCCCCAGTAGGGGGATGAAAGCTTTGAAGAAGTCAATAGGCAGCCCATCGGGCCCAGGGCCTTTGCCTCCTTTTAGTGCCTTCATTGCTCCAAAGACTTCCTCCTTGGTCAAAGGAGCATCTAGTCTTGCAGATTCCTCAGGGGCGAGCTTAGGTAGTGGGGTCTTACTGAATAAATTCTCAAACCGTTGAGCTGCGGGGGTGACATCTGACAAACAGCTTTTGGTAGAAATGACTGAACTCTTCTCCCTCATGTTTCTTCAGCTGCTATGCCAGATATTTCCCCACAATCCCCATCAAAATAAGCCCCCGCCTGAGACAGGAGAACTGAGCACTTAGTCAGCGTAATGCTCAGGGTGTTAAGTTCCCACTTCAGTCTTTGAACTACCCTGTATAAGGGTAGGGATGGTTGCTCCCTATGTGCAGCCTCACAGGTCCCCAACTTAGATTGGAGCTGTAAGTATTCCTTTATGAACTTCTTTTTCTTATGCATTGAGTAAGCAATAGTCTGTCCCCTAATAAATGCTTTCAGAGCTTCCCAACATGTTCCATGTTTGGTGTCCCCTCTTTTATTGTATTGTAAGAATTACCATATGCTTCCTGACATATAATTAACAAATTCTCTATCTTAAAGGACTAGGGCGTCTATTCACCGGGTACTGGCAGCCAGGGCAATCCCACCCCGGGAAGACTGAGGCCATGAAATATGCGTGATCTGAGAATAAAATTGGGGAATATTTTGTGCCCTCCACTCCTAAGAGAAGAGTGGAGCTGACCAGCAGTCGATCCAGTCTTGCATAAGAATGACGCGCATGGGAGAAAAAATTTTAATCGTGGCTGGTCAGGTGCTGGTAATGCCACACATCAGCCAAGTGAAAGACATCTTCCACTTCCCTCCGGGCCTTAGCATTCCATGAAATTTGGATTGGGGTGGGGTTGGACTGATCAAAAACCATGTCCATGACACAGTTGTATTCTCCCCCCAAGATCCAGGGTCCTGAGAGGGAGGACATGCCTGGTGCAACTTTCTGGAAGAAACCCAGGTCTTCCTCATTTGGAGTATATAGGGAACCCATTGATACAGCACCCATTCTCTCTATGGTGAGGTTTACCTGAACGTGTCTCCCCACCAGAGTCCCATACTTCTCAGTGTATCTGTGCCCTTGTGCTCTTTGGCAACCAGATCACCACTCCCTTGACCTTAGATGAGAAATAGAATGTGAGCCACCTACCACCGAGGTTCCCTTCTGTTTTTTTTCACTTCCTCACGGGACATATGCATCTCTTGCAAAAGAACCAACTGTACCTTTGCCCTCTTAATCTCGGTCAACACTTTCTTATGTTTGAGTATAGTTTTTAACCAATTGACATTCCACATTACGGTATTTACTGGATTACCCATTATCTGTTCTTAGGCTAGACATCTATAACACACACTTGGCAAACCTCCAACGGAGCATATAGTAGTACTGTACCTAAGACCATTGTACATTTGTGGTACTATTCCTTTGTAAATAATGAACTTTTCCCCATAACAGTAATCTGTCCCCACTTCCCCACCACCCCGGTCTCCCCAATTTGTAACCTGAAGTAAACAAAGGGGTATTGCCAACAGAGCAACTCCTTTTAGCTCCACCCCCATGACTGGGCCCTAACTCACCCAGTCAGTTTCTCCTTGCAAATTGATGGTGATTAGTGACAGTGATTAAGCATCTATGAAATATGTAACGTTGGTCAACTATGTCCACCATCCGTGGACAGAGTTTGCAACTTTGAAGGAAGTATTGCTTCCTCATCCTAGCAACTATATAAAGAAAAACAACAACCCAACAAAGTTAGGCCCCCACCTTCTTCACCCTGGAAAGAAAGCCCAGACAGGACACAACGGGGCCATATCATGCAATGTGTAGGCTCTGTCTGTGCATTTTCTCACTTTGTCCCAACCCATAATAAAGTGAATGTGCAGTGTTGAACTTAACGCCACAGCCCTGTTCTGGTTAGCAACACCTGAGGATAGTACTTCTCCAGCTCAATGTCGTCACGCAGTCACTCACCTTCTGCTTGTCCCCCACTGTGTTGGTATCTGACAAGGCAACCAGGACCCTACATGGAGCATGAAGCAAACACAAAACACCTTAGACTTATTAATTACACTAATATTATAACATTTGAACATACCTAAAAATGAAAACTGGCAGTTTTAGTGCATTACATCCCCCAAATCACACAGTAATAACTTTCCGGGGGCCCCTTTCCGGGAGCCCCAAGAGCTATGAAGATTTTGGCACATTTCTGGACTTGCCCATTTTACACTTCCCCCAACCGTTAGGTGAAGGCATGTAGGAGAGGGATCCAGCTGGCTCTCCTCCCCCTGTTTTGAACAACCCAAAAAACTGGAGAACCTGGTGTGGCATAGGGCCAAAACGCCACCTTCCAACCAGACATCCCTAGGCCTGTTTTTGTATGGCAAAGCCTCTACTGGTACTGTATCCCCCTCACACCACCCCAGTCCCCCTCCACAAACAGTTTTCATATCTGTGGCAGTCCATTTAGGCATTCCTGGGTAAATTACTCAGCAGCCCACTGATACCCATGTCCCTAGACATGGTCAGGCCATGTGTGATCCATTGCAACTTTTTTTGTCAATTCTTTTCCCCTTTGTCAAGGCCCTGAGGTCCTCTCTCAGGCATCCTAGCCTTGTCCTGCCTGCCTGAAGGTCCCCGAGCTAAGCCTTCTCTCTCGCTCCTCTCTGATGGCAGCACCCCCAGCTAACCCTATCTGGGGTGGGTCGCTCCCTCCTACCTGGGTGTACTTCAAGTCAGACTCTGTCACCGGATGAGGAGTGGATCCTGAAAATTTAAGGCAGCCCTTGGAGATCCTGGTGTTGGGCATGGTGGATAGGTGCCGTCGCCTGATCCTCGGTGATGGGATTTTCCATGTTCTGGTTATGCCCCCCATCTGACATGGGACATGCAATGCCATCCATCCCAACACAGGTGCTCCCACCTACACCAGAGAGGCAGCTGCTGATGTCGCCCCGTAGTGCACTAGCCCAAATGCATAGCAGTGCCGCTGATCTCCACCGGGGGCCACTGCTGCACTGGGTTACCCCAGATCCCTCCCCCGAGAGAGGAGAGTAGTCTGTCAGATGCTCAATCCTCTCTCCCCCGCTGACTCCCAATGGCCTGAGCTTATTCCCGAACCCAGGTCGCCGGCATGGAGTGAGGTGTGGTGTCCAGCACCTCAACCCTCAGCGCCACTGAGCCGGTCAATCCATTGCAACTTGAAGTAAGTGTGCAGTCAACTGGTAGAGGTGGGTCCCACATGATTCAAGCTCCAGGGCCCTGACCAGGCTCCATTGCACATCAGCATGGGACCAGCAATTATCACACCCAGGCATACGAGAAGTTCCCCTTCCTCACTGGTAGCACTCAACTTTTAACAGCACCTTCGGGGAAAACTTGGACCTGTCATTCAAAAATTTAGTCCCCAGTTGCCCAGCTTCCCTCTGGGGCATAGGCCTGGTAAAGTCCAATTCTGTGTGGTGCAGATACAAGTAAAGGGCCATCAAGACCAGTAATGAGGGCTCACAGCACATGCTAGGTTGGAGTCTTAAAGCAAATTGGGGTATACGAAATGCACCTCCCCAAGCCCTGTAACTGCTTGCCCCTCTAATATCAGGAAACAGGGTAAGACCTGATAGAGAGTAAAGAGAATGACTCAAGGATTGCAGAACCAAATACTCATCTGACTGCTGTCTGGCTGGACCGGAGGGATGGATCCCCTGCTGTCTGCGTCACCATCTCCTGCACCCACTTTTTGGCTTCCAGATAATTGGTAAAAAAGCTGACTTTCTCCAGGACGATCCACCCAAAGCTTGGCAGGGTACAAAAAGGCAAATGACCAACCCATAGTGTGGAGTCTGGACTTCACATTGTTAAATTTCTGTCGTTTAGTTTGCAGGACTCTGCTGTAGTCCTGGTATATTGTTACCCTTGAGTTGTTGATCATCACAGCCCCTTATTTTATGGCCACATTAAGCATGATTTCTTTATCTGTGAACCTCAAGTATTTGATGATGCAATGTCTCTGTCGGTCTCCCAGCTTAGGAGGAGGCCCAACTCCGTGTGCACCCTTCATTTCGAATGCGCTAACCTCTGGTGGCAATTTCAGGTGTTCCACAAGCCAGCTCTGGAGACCTACAATAGGGTTTCTTCCCTTGGTTCCCTCTGGCAGTCCCACAATACACAAATTCGATTGGCAGGACCTACCCTCTTGTTCATCTACCTGCCTGATCAGTTCCTCCACTGCAGCTTTCAATTAGTTTCTTTCTGAGGAGACCAAGTGCACAGTGTCCTCCAGATCACTCATTCTGTGTTGAAGCTTTAATATTTGAGCTGTATGCATGCTGGACATTCGGAGAGCCCAGTTACTACTGATTGTATGTGGACCATATGAGCAGTGAGGTTTGTGCACCCTGCTCGCATTTCCATTTGCATCTTCGCAAGATTGTCCAGGACTCCAGCTAGAGAGCCTTCCAATTTCACCATGCAGCACTCCTTTTCCTCCTTGGCTTCTAGGGCCTGCTGTAGGGTTCTAGTTTCTAGGCCAGTGCATTGTTCTTTTTGTCCCTCAATTGCCTCAAATCTCAATTTGGACTGCCAATTTTTGGGTTTGCTCATTGCCATCAGTCAGTAGAAGCTTTAGCTGTTAAGGAATCTCGGGATTCAGTGATGTATCTGTGGATAGATACGATTTCAAAGATGATGCTAAGAGAGCACAGCTAGTCTCTGACCACCATCAAGCCAGTGCAAGCCCTCATCCTAATATATTAAGGGTTCAATATGTACCAATCATTATAATATAACCCAATGGAATTCAAACTGTAAGAGACCCCCAAGTAAATGGAATCATGCATCCCAATATGTACAGAGTTCAAAAATGTGACAGTATATAATCAAACCACTATATGTACAGTAACAGACTAAGAAATTGAATAAAAACACAATGGAAATAAACCATCCCCACAGGGGGAAGATAATTAGTTAGAAGGAAATAAATATTCACTATGAATAAGAGCCAAGAGTCCCAACACACCATCATTTATGCCAATCATTACAATATTTACCCAATGGAATTAAACCTATCAAGGACCCCCAAGTGAGTGAGATCATGCATCTTAATATGTTTGGAGTTAAAAAAGTGACAGTGTATAATCAAACTGCTATACGTAAAGCAACAGTCTAAGAAATCTGAATCAAAACTAAATGAAATTAACCCCTCTGGGGAAAGAAACTAGTTAAAATAAAGTAAATATTCACTATGTATGTGAACTAAGAGTCCTAACACACTGCAACATCATTATTTCATGTACCTGAATATAAGCCTACCTCAATATAACCACAACCCCCACCATACTCTCCTCACCTACACAACATCCCCCCATAAAGAAAACACTGTACATACACACACACACAGTTCTTTGGTGAGAAACCAACATGTTGATAACCAGTTAAAATGGACTCTATACATATTAAAACAAAGAAATAAAAAATAAAGACACCCTGAAGTCCTATTATACTCTGTGTCCATCCTTTGAAGTAAAGGTTTGTGGAAGTTTAAGTCGAATAATGTGACAAACCTAACTGTACACTATAACAATTACTGTAATGTGTGTCTGTATCTATTATATGTGATGTGGAACCTTTGTAAAGGAGTCTTTGACTCAAAGGTATTTTTCCGAATTCTGAAATAAACAAATAAACAAATAATGAACCCCAAATCTATGTTCATGCCATCTTCCACCATATTGAGAAGTAAAATAAGCCTGATCTCAGAAGCCTGTCTCTGTTGTATATTTTTGAAATGTCCTTTTAATACCATTACTGACATATCTGAGATTGAGAAGTCATTCTGAGAGAAGTGTCACCCCACTGGTTTTTCAGTCATCTTCAAATGAATAGCATGTCTGTGCACATTCATTCTAGTGTGGAGTGCTTGCTTTGTCTCTCCTACATACCCTGTGTGAGGACATCTCTTGCATTGAATGAAATAAACACAGTTCTTTGATGTGCATGTATAATTCTCCTGTATCCTGAATTGTCTGTTTTGTGATGTCACCACACAATCTGAAGTGGAAATGAGGCACAAATCTTACATCTGATTTGATTACAGGGTCATGTAGCATTTAATGTCATAGTATTCTGTTCTTGTCCAAGTTTACGCCTAATAATCATGTTGGCTAAATTAGGTGGTTGTTTAAAAGATAGTAGTGGTAGTTCTTGAAAAACACAATTTAGGGCCTCATCATCACTAAATATTGGGAGGAGGTCCTTAATAATCTTACATAGAAGTTCAAGATCAGGGTGATACGTGACTATTAAGGGTATTCTGTTGGTAGCGGTCCTTTCCTTAGGCTGAAGTAATTGTTCTCTTTTTACATGTGTTGCACATTCTACTATTCTGTCAGTCTCCCTGGAAGAGTGTCCCTGCTCAATAAAGACATTTTTCAACATAGCCAAATGTGTATCTCTGTCTTCCTCATTAGAACAGATACAGTGATACCGTAGTGCTTGACTGTACATGACAGATTTTTTTTGTGTGGCTTGGGTGATTACTATTCCTATGTAAATATATCTGTCTATCTGTTGGCTTCCTGTAAGTACATGTATGTAAGGTTCCATTCTTGATGGTGACAGTGGTGTCCAGAAAATTAACACTGGTAGCAGAATATTCCAGGGAAAGCTTTATGGTTGGGTGGAGGTTATTCAGTTCCTGATGGAAATCCTTAATTGTGTCAGTGCCCTCTGTCCAAATTATAAACAAATCATCAATATAACGGAAATAAGCAAGTGATTTGTGTGTACAGTGCCTTAAAAAGTCCTCCTCCAAATATACCATAAAGAGATTAGCATACAGTGGAGCCATCCTGGTGCCCATTGCTGTTCCCAGGATTTGAACATAATGTTTATCATTGAAGCTGAAATGATGTGTAACAATGAATTCTACAAGTTTTCCCACCACTTCGGGCTCAATGTTGTAGTCTAATCCTTTCTCATGCAGGTATTTTAGGTAGGCTGTAATGCCATCTGTGTGCAGAATATTAGTGTAGAGGGATGTTACATCCATCGAGGCTAAAATGGTATTACGTGGTAAGTCCTTATAACCAGAAAGTTTATGCAGTAAGTGTGTAGTGTCCTTGATGTAACTATCTCTTTCTATAACCAGTGGTTTTAAAATGGTTTCTACAAACCCTGAGATCCCCTCAGTCAGGGTACCATTTCCAGAGACTATGGGTCTTCCTGGATTGCCAGCTTTATGTATTTTCGGCAGCATGTAGAATGTCCCTGGCTTGGGTTCAACAGGAATGATGTCATTTAGTTTGGCTTGGAAATTATCTGATTAAACCATGTAGTTATCTTTTATAGTTTGTAGTTGGGTCACATTCCAGTTCTCTGTAGTAGGTATGGTCAGTTAGCTGTCCGTTGGCTTCATTAATATAGTCCTCACAGTTTAATATCACCACTGCAGAGCCTTTATCAGCTTTTTTATGACAATGTTGTGGTTCGATTTCAGTGTTTGTATAGCCCTGTGTTCCAATGGAGAGAGGTTGTAATAGGCCTGCTTTTGCCTATTAAGAATTTGACCAGTAACACTCAGGTGAAAGCAATGAATATAGTTGTCCAGTTTCTCATTACGCCCACGGGGGGGGGGGGGTACAATCAGATAATTTCTTTCTGTTATCCATTAAATTGTTACTGTTTGTGATTTCTTCACTGCCTGTGATTTCTTCTCTGCTGTGAAAGAATTCTTTAAGTCTCAATCTATGGAAGTATTCCTCCAGTTCACCACAACACTGTATTCTGTCCAGTGGTTTTGTTAGGCAGAAAGTGAGTCCCTTAGAAAGTATACCTACTTCCTCAGTAGTCAGTGTGTGATTGGACAAATTAACAACTGAAAGGTGCCCATCTGTGTGACTTTGTTGTTCAGTCACTCTGTTATGTTCTTCATGGTTGTTAGGAAGGATGGTATGTTGAAGGGTAACTAACTTTCTATTTTTAATTAACATGGCTTTTCTTAAGGTTCTTTGGTAGTTCATGTGAATCTCATGTAGGTTGTCTGGAGTAGGCTCACCTGACATCCTCTCCAGTGTGGTAACAACTCCATCAAACTGTTTCTTCAAAAATGCTTTCTTAGCATAAGACCTATGGATCCTGTGATTTCTCAATTTCTCAGAGGTTCTACGACAGAGTTGTTCAGCATATGTTGAATTATCGGTGTTTTTTAATGGATTCAAAATAGTTAAACTTTTAGGGACGATGTTGCACTTCTTGCACTGGGTTGAAAATAGATGTCACTGTCTATCTGGGCCAGTTTCTTCTTGATGTTGTATAACTGCCCCATTCTACGGTGAATTCCAGTATCTTCCATGATGATAAACAGATTTAGTTTAGTTGCCGTATTGATCCATGTAAGAACAGATCCAGAAGCAAATGGTTTGATACCTTTTATTGGACCAACTTAGATGTTACAAAAAGAACAAAGTCCCTAAGCTTTCGGACTAACCAAGTCCTTCCTTGGAAGCTTAATACAGTTATTTAGAAATTCCCATACTATTAACACTCAGATCATACATAAAAAAACAGAAAGAATTCTCACTGGTTTAAAATGCTCATTTAAACCATAACAGCAGCTTAAATCAAAGGAATTGTATTTGACCAGTTTGTTTTAAACTAAGGAGCCTTTCAAGGTCAAATGTCAACAAAATGAGATAAGGACTCTTCAAGCAGAAAACTCCACTAACATAAATTATGAATGTCTCAGTGTGCTTTGTGAATGCAGTCTAATAAAAAGCAAGAACATTAGACTCAATACTAACTTAGGTGCATGTTAAAATGTGATATTAATGTATATTAAAATAAGAAAATAATATATAACATAAATGTTCTATATATGGCATAAAGAGGGTTTAAAGTAGAGTTTCCCCAGTGTGAACAACTGTTTCACATATTTACATGGTGTACAACCTATCTGGAGGCATTTTCTCAATTATACACTCAACTAATTACTATAGTCCATAAACCTTAAGATCTTCAGTGCTGTAACATGATATTATACAAGATAATATCAATTGTCAGTATAAGAGTCAGTTCAGTTTTTTTTCAGTTCAAAAAGTTTATTGTTCAACATTTAAAGTCTTTACAATTTGTGTACAAAGACAGATAAAAGAAACTCTCTAATATGATACAATATTTATATACATGGCCTGGAATATTATACAGAAATCCATCAATTAGACATACAGATATATTTGTATTTATTTATTTATTTAAAATTCGGTGACTGGGAAAAGCACACTGAGACAAGGTTCCTTTCCAGGTGTGACCCAAGGACAGGGTAATGGCACAAACACAGGGTTACAAAAAAGTACATAAATGCAGATAAAAAGTGCAGAAATAATAAAAACAAGTAAAACAAAATAATACTTTATTAAAGTTTGGCTGCAGGTCAATTAATTCAAGACAGAGTGAGAAACAGAAACACATGTCAAGAGCGGATAACAGGGTAGCAGTTTAGAGATGAGAGGATGGCAGAGGTGAGTACAGGAGCTTTAGTATGAGAGATTACTGAGGACTGCAGTAACTGTAGCTGAGGCTAGGAGAGGGGTTGCTTATGTGCAGGACTGGTAGGGGAGAGGTGACTAAGGGAGAGGGAGATAATACTAGGGGGAGGGGTGGTGCAGCAGGAGGAGAGCTACTGTAAGTCAGAGGACAACATACAAAGGAGAGAGGGAAAGCAGAAGTTTGAAGAAAAAGGGTGGAGGGTGGCTGGGCTATGAGGGAAGAAAGGTAGTGCACAAGGACTGTCTAGAGGAGCGGGACAGAATAAGCAGTCCCAAAGAAGTGAGATGAGCAGAAAGGCCTGAATAGGTAACAACAGGGAAACCAAAACATTAGTGTGGCACAAAGAGGGGACACTGGGAGCAAGGCTGGAAGGGGAGGAGTCTGAGAAGTCTTTTGAAAGTAAGAAGGGAGGAGGATAGTCGAACAACAGGGGGTAAATTGTTACAGAAAGAAGGGAAATGAAAGGAGAAAGCAGATTGTATATATTATTGTTACAAAAGTCTTGGTATTCCCAACAACTGGAAATCATCATACTTGGGAGAGAAAGTCCGTATGTAAAATACTCCCACATATTTTTACTTTTTAACTTAGTCTTTATCATAGGAAAAAATTTGCATGACTTTTACCTAATTTCATATAATCAAACTTTAATCAGGGCATAGAAGGGTTTGGGTCTGGTTACCTACACACCCTTCATATGTAATTTAGCCTAAAGTCTCAGATCCAAAAGGAAAAATGGATAGCAAGTCCAAAAAAAGGTCAGGAGTATCTTCTCCTTTCTATAATATAGATCAAGTTTTGACAGATTATAGCAAAAGTCAGACATAGTTTATCCATAGCAGTAAATAGTTTATTAATAATCATAACTGGAATGCATCATACAGGTGGCAACATAGTGTGGATGATGAGGAGACCTAGGCTGTTCACCCCACCAATGGTCATGGAAAAAAATTATTTTATTATAAATGGATAGAGAACAGAAATCCAGCAAGTTTCTAGATAATTTTAATGTCAGTGGAATTAAACAAATATATTCTTATGTCATCAGGTAAGAACTCAAGTCCTTGTAAGATTTCCTTTAGCCATTCTCCCTGTTTCTTTGCATAAAGTGGACAGACAAGCAAAATATGTTTTAGGTCATCCCCATGATTATGATCGCATTTGCAATATGCGCTCAAGACACCTGGTCTTTTTTGAATGTAATGTA
This sequence comes from Neoceratodus forsteri, assembly GCA_016271365.2. Lineage (NCBI taxonomy): Eukaryota > Metazoa > Chordata > Ceratodontiformes > Ceratodontidae > Neoceratodus > Neoceratodus forsteri. Next base: position 88,662,794 of record CM057453.1, read on the forward strand.
TACAGCTGGTGGCATATAGTTCCATCCTATATCTGGAAATGATTCTTCTAACATTGGGGTCTGTAACCTGTGTCAAATAGAATGCCATGAGACAAGATGTTTTATTTTTTTGTACCCTCTAAAATTCTTCATTGTTGACAATCGTGAAAGACCCTTATTGGTTGATACATCCCTTACTCTTTCCTTAATACAATAGATAATCCAAGAGAGGGGTCTGGCATATATTTCATAAAGGAAAGAGCTCAGCCCCATTGGATAGATCTCTTTCTGTATTAGCCGTATGGATGGAAATATAAAACCTCTACTAGCAAACTGTGTTTCTTCTTCAATACGCCATCTTGGGAGTCTACTTTGAGGAACTTTAAAAAGTTTCAGCAAAAAAATTATTCTGCTTTTCAGTGCCATTGATTTCAAAGTATATTGACCTAATTCAAGACTTAAAATGTCCACAGGTACTGACTGTGGATCTCTAAATCTGAGAGATCAGAAATTGCCAATATTTCTGAAGCATATAAAATGCTAGTTTTGATTTTGGTATTAAGTGCCATAATCAGATGTTTCATGGAGCTTTGGCATAATTTTTTATGAAAAACTTTGAAAGCATTAACTGCAGATTTTGTTTTATCCTGTATGTAATTAAGATGGTTATTCCATTTAAAATTTTGAGAAAAACAGAGACCCAAATAATCATACCATTTTAGTTTCCATCTTTTCATTATCTATCCAGACAGAAGGTAGTATCTTATTTCTGTTTCTGAAAATAACTAATTTTGTTTTATCTCAATTTATTTTTAATCCTTCCAGGTTACAAATGCTAGAAAAAAGTTGACCTTCCTTTTAAGCCCCAAAAGGGAGGTTGACAAAAGGACTACATTGTCTGCATAGGCAAGATGAAGCATTCTATCATTCAGAACTAAGGGAGAATGAAAGTCCCCTCGTTCCATTCTGTCCAGAACAGAGTTAATAACAAGATTGAAGAGTGTAGGTGCTAGTATGCAGCCTTGTCTAATGCCTACATTAGTCATAATTCTAGCTGATAAATGCCTCTTATGATCATACTGGATTTGAGTCCAGGTATCAGAGTGTAATCGCATAACGATATCCCTAAGGACTGGATCTATACCATAGTCCCTCAGTTTTATCCACAATAGATGTCTACTTATGCTATTGAAAGTGGACATAATGTCCACAAAGCAGCAATATAATTTAGACTTCTTGATGACAGTATATATATAAATCAGATGAGTGAGCACATAACAATGTTGAACGGTATTCCTTTCCTTACAAAAGCTATTCTGAAACTCAGATAGAATATTATTCTCATTGATCCAATCCATAGGTTGTTTTAAAATAATTCTGGAAAAAAATTTTTGTGAAATGTCAATAAGGCTTAGAGGCCTATACATTTTTGGATTTGATAGGTCTTTGTATATAGGGTAAATAATACTGCCTTTCCAACTGTCTGGGAATGGATATCCCTGAGGCAGGCAGTTGAAAAGGACATAAAATACAGGTACCCACCAAATATTAAATGTTTTATAGATATCTACCAGAATGAAATCTGGACCAGGTGCTTTGTGGTATGCTATGAGTTTAATTGCAGATTGGACTTCCTTCATATTAATGTGTATAGGGAGAGGAAATGTATACTCTGGACTGTGAATGGTATTCCCACACAACCGTTCCACCTCCTCTAATGAAAAATATAAATTCTGAAAATGTATTTCCCAAATATTAGGCAGGATATAAGCCTCTATGTTAGAAGAATAGTTATTATACCCCTGGCTTACTAAGGATCAAAAAGCTTTAATACCTTTTTGGACAATTGTTTTCCTTAACTTCTCCCAAAGTATTTTATGATATTTAACTTTTTACTGTTTTAATAGGACCCTATAGGACTTTCTAGTTTTATTTAATTGACTCAAGTTAAGTTTTATTATTATTATTATTATTATTATTATTATTATTATTATTATTATAGTGTCTAACCAATCTATTAAGTTATTTTTAGCTTCCTTACATGTTTTTTTTTTTATGTAATGCTTTTTGCCACCTGCTGCGGCACACTATCGGCTTGGGGCATCCAGCCACCGGCTCCACATGCCCAGAGAACTGGGTAGCTCAGACTTCACCCAGGTGGATCCAGGAAGGCCATCTTGCCATCCTGCTGGAAGGGTCCCTCTATGCCTCAACCAGCTGGGACAGCCCCGGACCCTCCCCAACAGTATTCCGCCAAAGTCCTCCAGACGGCTCAGAGTGTGGCCATCAAGCTGCATGGTCGAGCCCAGCTATTTTCCTCTGATTGGTCCCCTGGAATGTGGACGTGCAATGACGTCCGGGCACAGCGTACTGATGTCCGCAGCATTCCGCCTCCAGATCACCAGCACTTGTAGTGCCCCCGAGTGTCCCCAGGAGCTGCTACAGCATGGCGGGATTCTCTCAACTCACCCCAGGACTGGGAGAGCAGTCTATGGACACTCAATCCCAGTCCTCCTCTGCTGACCCCTGATGGCCCGGACTTCTTCTCGAACCCGGGTTGCCGGCGTGGTGTGAGGTGTGGCGTCCAGTGCCTCAACCCTCAGTGCCACTGGGCTGATCTTACATGTTTTATTAAACCATGTTACTGGTTCTAACCTGAGTCTACTGTTCATGCAACAAAATGGTCTAATATTTGTAAGAATTTCCATCCACCTAAGACTGACATTAGAAACATCAGCTTCTAAGATGAAGTTAGTATGTAAGTGTAGCAAGTATTCTGAATCAAATAGTTCTGTAAATTGATTAATAATCCCAGCATTCTATTTAATTCTCTTTTGATTTATGACCTTAACACAGTCTGAGTGGGATATTCAGAAATGTGCCAAAGGCATGCGCAACCCCAACGCAGCACAAGTCAACTGTACAACGGCACGGTGACTGCATTATTCAACGGTTGCACACCGCAACATGTGCCAGCACAACACGGTTGAATATTGCAGCCACTGCACCATGGTGCAGTGAGAGGTGCACCAGGGAGCAGCCAGAAATGTTCCATAGCACAACCAGGGATGTGCAAGGGGCAGAGGAAGATGTGCCAAGGCACAGCAGGAACAGCCAGAGGCACAGCAAAGACAGACAAGGAGGAAGGGGGGTGGAACAGTGCGGGAAGGCGGGAGCACCAGGCCAGGAACACTGGCAGGGACACAGCCAGCACGCAGGTCACCACTGCACTTGGAGTACAAGCATGCAGCGGCACTCCCCCTGGGAAGAAGCAGGGCATAAGCAGCACTGATGTATGGGGTGGGCACCCTAGACCACCACACACTGATGGTCATGTGGCCACCTGGCCAATGACAAGCCACATCCCAACACATGGCACCCACCACACACACACACACACACACACACACACACACCACACATCCTGAACAGTCATGCCAGGGCCACGCCAAGGCACAACCACTGACCGAGGGGCATGCCAACACTATGCATGCACCACCCAACAACACAGGTGCACCACACAGCCACCCACCACATGACTGCAGCATGGACCCACTCACCAGCTGCAAAGCAGACATGGACACAGAAGGGTAAACAGGTAAAAAATATACTAGAAGAAAGCAACACAGCTAAACATAACACAGGTAACAAAGGGGAGGGTAGGCATAGGTGAGAAGGGGTCAGGGGACAGGGTCTGTACAGGTGGAAGGGGAAGGAGGGGGAAGGGAGGACAAAGGTGGGATGGTGGCTGGTGATACTCATGTCCTGCCATGGCCTGCTGGCACATGGCGCCTCCCCCTGTACTGGTTCTGGAGCATGAACCTCCTGGTCTGCCCTACAATCTCCATGATGTGGGACACGATGAAGAGGATCTCATGCAGGAGATGTTGATATAGTGGCAGGCGGGATCCTCTCCAGACACCTATGGCAGAGGAAGGGACAGCTGATCAATGTGTGTCCATAGTCCCCTAGCCCCCTCTGTGAGCAGTGGACAGTGGGAACACACACCCATGGAGTTGCACCCCTACCATCCGCAGTGGGTGGGCCTATGCCTGCCACCAATCTGGCAGGCCATGGCAGTGCACAGTGCTGGGGACCACCGCCCAAGGGACACCCGACAGCACAGTGGCAGGCAGGTGGCATGGTGCTGCAGCAGAACCTCAGTGGCACTGGTGGCAGCTGGATGTACAGCCAGACCACCAACAGCTGACACACATGTGCAATGGCTACCCCACTGTGCAAATGTACACTGCACCATGTGCTGCACACAGCTGCCATGGCACATGGCACAGGGGCCAAGGCTGCACCTCCACCCCCGCAGACCACCCAGCACAACAATGTGGGAATGCACAGTGCCTACCTGCCTGCCATGGTGCAGTGTGCACCGGACCCACTGCTGCACCTCCACTTGGTCCCACACCCCCAGCCATAGGGCCCACAGCAGCCTGCTGTGGCCCACCAGGTGCCCCTGCCACTCTGGCACATCTCCAGTCCTCAGACCCTAGGACAGGAACACAGACAGGCACACATCAGAAAACAGCCACAGCATGAGCCCACTGCCCCAACCCCCAAGCATAGTGTGAGCCTTGGCGGGGCAAGGCTGCAGGGCTGTGGTGCAGCACACCCATGACTGGCAATGTCATGCCACAGGGCACACAATGACAGATCTCCTCCCACCCCAGCATGGCATGCAGCCCTGCCAACCCTATGGAACAGTGGTCATGCACAGACGCAGTATGAGCCCACTTGCCTGGCCGTAGCACAGCAGCCCTGTGGACATGCACCTGCAGCACCCTCAGCTGCTTTGGGTCCCTCCTGAGTAGGTCACAATACAGTGCTGGCACTGTTATCTGGTGCGCTGCACCCCAGTGGCTTGCACCACCCCATCCACGATATCCTGCCACACCTCTGTTCTGGGCCTAGTGAGGGGCTGCTGGCCAAACAGGCTGACAGCATGGGGCTCCACCTGGGCCACCAGGTTCACAAGATCTACCTGGCTCCAGTTGTGGGCATGGGGCACTGCACGACTTGGCATTGTCAGTCAGCACTGTAGAATGCCAATATGGCACCCAGTAGTGCACGTGCACAATGTGCATGGGATGCGCGCACCTTGCACAGAGATGCGCAGCATGGTCATGGCCACACCAGCACATGGAGCAGGGACCACTGGGGGACATAGGGAATGTTGGGGGTTGGGAGTCAGCAAGCACAATGTGCGTGAGTGCGCTATTGGGCCCATGTCACATATTGTGCAAAATGGCCATGTGGACAGCATGCCCCATGGGTCCAATAGTGCCCGAGCACCATAGACCCAATAGTGCCCATGTGCCATAGAGTCAATGGTGCCCAAGCGTCATAGACCCAATAGCACATGAGCGCTATAGGCTGTATGGCACTTGAGTGCCATAGGGCCCATGGCGTATGGCCATGATGGACCCTACAGTGCACGCTGCACAATAATTGGAAGCAGCTGCCATTGCACATGTGCATTGGTGAGTCCACACTGTGCATGTCACGGCATTGCACAATGACATGCGCCGGAGCAAGTCCATTGCACAATGTGCAACAGCGCGATATTCAGCAGACATATGCAGATTAGCTCATCAGCCTATCCACAATGAGGACATTTTCATGTCATTATAGTTGCACATCGGCTCATTTGCATGCGATGAGCTATAAAAGCACCGCACAACATCACAGGCCATGGACTGGTATTGCAACCATCAGAGGTAGGATGTGCCTGCCAGGGGAGGGCCCAGCACAGGCTGCTCAATGGCCGGGATGGGTCATTGCAGCCACTAACCACATGTCCATGTCCACAGGTAGCAACATGTCCAAGCATAAGGAGGGTGAGGAGCATGGGCCTGCCATGAAAAGCAGGCCCAATTTCATGAGAGTGGAGGCGGATGCCCAGTTCGAGGCATACCTTTACCGGGAGCCATTGCTAAGTGGCACCACTGGCACACCCCAGGCCAGGGCTGTGGCCGGGGAAGAGGTGGTGGAGGCCATGAACCAGCAAGGAAGCCACCAGTGATCTGCACAGGAGTGCAAGAAGAAAGTGGGCATCATCAAGCACTGGATAAAGGAGAAGGTGGCAGCCATCCAAGCCACCAGGTCGGTCAGAGGTGGGGCCAGGCTGCTGTGCCACAGCTCACACCACAGGAGGAGATGGTGGTGGTCACCATGTGGCTTAGTGTGGTGGAGGGTGTGCTGGGCAGTGGCATCCAGACTGGAGGGAGCCCATCACTGCCTTTTAGGTCTGGCAGGTGGGGAGAGGGAGGCCTGTCGGGTCAGCAGCTCTAATGCATCTGTGTTCCCTTACAGCACTGGCTCACCAGCATGTGGTGGCTGGAGCACCTGTGGCTGTCATGGTAGCCCACCCAGCCCCAGAGGACCAGCCATCCACTTTCATGGGCATCCGGAGGCCCGATAGGCTGGGGACCATCACCGCCACCCAACAGGATGTCCTGGGCATGGTGGAGGATGAGGCCCTGATTGTGTTCCAGCTAGATGCCAGCCACAGCGTGATCTGTGTGGAGACACAGATTGGAGCTTGGTCTGACACCGATGATGATCAGACCATTGTCCTGGTCAGTGGGCAGCTTGCCAGAGGGGAGTCACCCATACCAAGCACCAGCATGGGCTGCATGACTGGTGGCCTGTTGGCGGTGGAACAGTTGCCCACCACTGACCCTGGTACTGCTGTGTGCACAGGCACAGTGGTGCAAGGGTGGCAGGGCACCCACACAGGTGCTGGACAATGCACAGGGGCTGGAGGGGTGGTGGCAGCAGTGGATGGCTGGAGTTGTTGAGGGCAGAGGCACCACTTCTGCCTCTGGGACACCTGACACTGCCCATCTTCATGAGGGCCATGTTGTGCAGCCCCCACCTAAGCAGGGGGACATGCAGCATGGTCATATGACACCAGTGGTCGAAGCCATGCCCATGCACTGCAGCATGCCAATCCCTTGCCCGAACACACCCGATTGCTGCAGGCCTATGTAGAGTGACAGGTGCTGCTCATGGCTGGTGTGTGGGCGCTCCGCACAGAGGTGTGGCAGGCAGCCGAGCAGCATGAGAGGGGCACCACGCAGGTCCTGAAGGCAAGTCAACACCTGCGGGAGGTCACGACCGCAGCCCTGGACCACTTTGCAATGCGATCTCAGTCAGCCTTGCCCCACTGGCTGCCACAGGGCATGGCCAACCGGCAGAGACACCGCGGAGTGCAATGTCCATCCCATGGCCCCGGCGTCGGGTGACCCCATCTGTGTCAATGCCAGACTCTGCTGTGGGCATCCCAGACATGCCTGGTGCGGGTCTGTTTGGGAGCCTGCAAACCCCTGCGAGGACCCGGTCACGGTCCCGCAGTCCCACCCTTGGGGGGCAGTCGCAGACTCCCCCATGGCCGTTGCGCAGCCTGAGACTGCTGGGCAGCAGCTGTGCAGCTTTCCCCGTGTCCGTGGTGGCCATGTGACTGCACGGTGGACCTGATATGCATGCCCCCCTGTCAGCTGTCTGCAGCCACCTCCCGTGCACGGGCGTCAGTGCATGGCATGGTTGCAGCAGCCGTAGTGCCCGTGACGCTGCCCATGTGTCCATGTGCCTGGTCACTGGCCTGTGTGGTGTGTGCGTGATGATGCCATCTCACCACTGGTTGTGCATGTGCACCAGTACCCTGCATCTGATCCACACCATGTGCTGGCACCCAGTCATGTGCATGAGGGTGACACTGTGTAGGTATGTAGGGGTGTGTGTATGTATGTGTGTGTGTATGCTGTTGTGCAGTGCTGTGTGGTGCGGTGTTGTATATGGCCATGTGGCACTGCCCAGCCACTGCGCTACGTATGTGTGTGCACTGCCACTGTGTCGGTTCTGTGCACATGCGTGTGTCCACCTACCTACGTGCACCGTAGTGCTCCCAGCTATCATGTCTCGCCGCTGGCATGCCAGTCGCATAAGCCTGGGATACCTCCTCCCGAGGAGGCTGCCAACCACCTCCCGGCCCAATGCACACATTGTCCCTACTGCTATTCCCCTCATCAGCATCGATAGCATTTCTGTGGTCAGTGGCTATGTTGTGCAGCATGCAGCAGGCCAGGAATAGGACACAGGCCTTCAAGAGGATGTATTGTAGGACACCACCAGACATGTCCAGACAATGGAACCATGCCTTCAGCTCCCAAACACATGCTCAATGTTGGTCTGTGTGCTGTCGTGTGCCTCATTGTACTGCTCTTCCACTGAGGACGATGGGCACCGGTAGGGTCTGAGCACCCAGGGCCTGAGTGGGTTTTCACTGTCACCTGTGTGTGGGGGAGAGAGAGGGAGAGGGAGAGGGAGGGCTAGCCTAGTAACCCCTGTCACTGTGCCCCATGCCCCTCCTAGTCACACATGATGGTTCCCCCACCCTGTCTGCCCCCTTCCACACCCCACTGTACCCTGCTGCCTGTGGTCTCACCATACTCACCCACTAGATGTCCTGTGGGGATGTCCCCACTCTGAAACCGGTGTCACAGTGCTGAGCTGTGCCAGATGTAGGCATCATGTGCTCCCTCAGGGTGTGTGGCACAGACATTGGTTATGCGCCCCCGGCATTGCACACCACTTGGCAGTTGATGCTGGAGTAGCCCTTCCTGTTGATGTAGGCTACCCCGTCTGCACCAGGTGGCATGCGGATGCCCACATGGGTGCAGTCGATGGTCCCTAGCATTCCAGGCATACATGCTACCCTGTGGAACTCCTGCATGGTTGCTGTATGCTCTGCCTGTGTGCTGGGGAAGTAGATGTGTTCCACAGCATGTGGCAGCAGGGCGTTGAGGAACTGTGTGAGGAGCCATGATGTGGTCGACTGGGTTATGCCAGTGGTGTCCCCTTTTGGTCTCTGGAAGGTGCCCATAGCGAGCAGGCACATGACAGCTGTTACCTTTGTCTCCACTGTCAGGGCGTGGCTCCATCTAGTGGGTGCCTGCATCTCATCACTACACATCTCACAGAGCTGACTCAGGATCACCCGGTTCAGGTGATAACGGCCCATGATCTCAGTGTCAGCTTGTGTCTTGAAGCTAATGCGGGGCTGGTACTGCCTGTTCCGGGCGTACCACTGATGGGCCTTTCCACAGCCACGTTGCTCTGCCTCCTGCCTCCTCACACCCCTTATTATGGCCTCCATCTGGAATGCCACACTGGCCATGGCCCCTATTGTCCTGTCACCCCCTGGGCGTCCGGCTCAACTGGCCCTCCCAGCTCTGTGGGGCAGTGCCTGATGCTTGTCTGGACCCCCTTCTGCATACCCTGCCCCTGGCTGGCTATTGCCTGCAGACTTTGTCAACCACCCTTGTGGGTGCCTGTATCACTCCCCTTTGGTCTGGTGGCTCTGTGTGGCACCCACACCCTCTCACCTCCTCCGTCGGCCTCCCTGTCTGTCTCACTCTCTCTCTGTCTCTTAGTCTCTTTTTCTCTCTCTCTCACACTATCTCTCTTTCTCTTCCTCTCTCCCTGTCTCCTTTCTCCTCTCTCAGACTGCCTGTCTGTCTCCCTCTGTCCTGCTCCCATCTGGTGCAAGTGCCCTCCTCCTACTTGCTCCTTGTATTTATAGGCTCAAGTCTGCTCAGTGCAACTCACCGTTGCTCCTCACTTGCACCATTGGTTAGGAGTTTAATATCGTGCTGTGCCGCATATTCATGGGTACACCCCCTGCCCTTGCACATGCTTACATTACTATTGCACATTGGTGCACTGCTACTATGCCGGGCGAGTTGCTCCCGCTGAATATCACTCTATGGCGATCTCGCAGTTACGATAAGACAACCCCTGTTAGCGCCATGAACTGGCTTTGAACATCCAGCCCTGTATTTTGGACTGTAGTTGAGAGGGCATTATATATTTCTGGACAACTAAGAAGTAGTGAAACAGGAAAATGAGAAGAATCAGGACGGTCCAATACGATAAGATCATATACTACTCTAAGAGCTTCATTATTGAGCCAGATAATGTCAATGACTGAACAACCATTATGCCCCATATGTGTGGATTCTCTGCACTTATCACCTGGCGTCCTACCGTTCAACTGGAACAAGTATGATTGGAGAAATATTTGTGTAAATCCTTGCCGCATTGATTACTTTTTTTATCTTTAGCATTCCTAAAATAATTTATTCTAGGATTCAAAATAATAATTTTGGCTAATAAATCATTGCTGAAATTTTCAGTATGCTTATCATTATAATAGCTAGCATTAAAATCTCCTGGAACTATTATCAATCCTTCATCAATATTTTCCAGGGCTTCATTCAGAAAATCTAAATTTGTATTCCAGTTTGGTTCCCTTTTTGATGTACTGGGAGGTACATAGATATTGAAAATATATATTTTAATCGTATTTTTTACTAAAAGGAGACCTAGAATATTGTATATATAACAGTCTAGAATAGAAGTTTTTTAAATCTAATGCAGTCTTTAGATAAATAGCTAGGCCTCCTTTATAGTGACCCCATTTCTTATCTCTGGAAGCTGATTCTCTAAATCTTGAATAACCTTTCATAAATGAAACAAATGGTTCTGATGCCCAGGTTTCCTCTAGGCAGATAATATCATACTTAACCAGAAATTTCATAATCTCTGTATCTGCAAATTTGTGAATAATTCCTTCAATATTCCAAGTGACCAGTGAAAGATTATTTGTATTTCCATCAATACCGTCATGACCCATTGGCAGTCAGTCTGCCATAACCGGTTGTAGTGTTGTAAAGTGGTTCCAGAGGTCAATTGGAGCGTTAATGTTATTCTGTTGTCCTCTTGCAGTCCTATTACATTTGTTTCTGCTAGCCTCATTTTCCTCGTAATCTAAGTTTGGGCCCATATCAAACACTTTTAAATCCACAATCAGTAATCCTAAACTGTCCAATCTTGAAGATGCTTCTAGAACAGGGGAAGCTATTCAAGAGTTCTTAAATGTAATATCTATTTGAGAGGTATTAAGGAACCCCTCATAAATTGGAATCTAATTTATTATATTACTTGTTAAGTTTATCTGGAGTGAACGAGACAGAATTGTAGAGATGTCATGTTTACATTCTCCCATTCCTTCACCCACTTCTCTTTTCCAAACAAACATGGAAAGTGTTCTACTTTCCCATTTTTGTTTATGTCTCTGCTCATAATCCAAGATTACCTCCAAAAGTCTGTCTGCATTCTCTCTTTCTCTTTTTTTCAATTCAAACTTTAATAACAGAATTTTCCACAATACAGGAGGCAGTAATTCTAACATATACAATCTGCTTGTAATACATTGCCAACTCTGCCCCAACCCCTCCCCCGGTACAGCAGCTCACTCAGATGTTGTAGTTAAGTATCCTATCACTGTAACCTTACATATGCTAAGATAACAGATTACCTGCTACACATTAAACCATAGCAGTCATGGTTAAGGTGTGAAGGGGATCCCAGATACGCTTGTACCCTTGTAACCTGTTGCGGAGGCTTGCTATAGCTTTCTCTGTGCGAAGGTTCGCAAGAATTTCATGTATCCATTCCTGGTAAGTTGGGCAAATCCCATCTTTCCAAAGCCTGAGAATAATTTTTTTGACAGAAAGTGCAATAATAGATATGTGAAATCTACGAGCTTTGATCTTGATGGAAGACAAGTCTCCCAGGATGCCAATGTCAGGTGTGAAGCAATCCTGCAATCCCAATAAGGGGTCCAGGTTAGCTTTAATTAAATCCCACAATGGAACTATCCTTCAACATGACCAGAATATATGAAAAAGCATCCCATCTTCCTGGAAACATCTAGTGCACCTCTCTGATTCAAGAAAGCCCCATTTTGCCAACTTAACTAGAGTGTAATACATGTTGTGCAAAATGTGATATTGCATAAGACGTAGTCTGTCTTGAGGCACATATTTATGACAAAACATCCAAAGAGCCGGCCAATTGAAGGTGTATTGGGGAAAAAATGAATCCCAAAACCTAGTGGGGCCATAGGGACCCCCAAACCACCAGTGGTACAAAACTTGATATATTTTAGAAATGACACCTGAGGATCCAAGTAGGGAGGAAAGCTCAGGTATCAGTGCAAAAGCCATTGGATGGGGAGGGGTGCTACCAAGGGCAGTGGTAAGCAGATGCTTTAGTTGGAAAACCCTGAATTGCTGAGAGACTGGGATATTGAATCTTCAGGTAATTTCAGTAACCGGGATCCATGCCCCTGTATCATCCAGAAACGAGGATACTATCCCCTCTCCTAGTTGGGGCAACCACGTACAGGGAATCCTTTGTTTATTTATGGTAAAGGCCGGGGAATTCCAGATGGACTGAGACAGGGCTAAAAGCGGAGTATATCCCAAAAAGGAACAAAGCTGCGCATGCACTTTTAATGATGTCATAAAGGCGGAGCATTTACTAGCATCCTGCAGAAGAGACAGCTTAACATAAAGCATGGTCGAGGGGTCCATGTTCATAGCGTGGATAAAGTCTGATTCGATGTTGAGCCAGACCGGTCTCAAGTTCTCGGGACCCGGACTTACCCATTTCAGGTATTTAGCAAGATGGCTAGTCCAGTGATAGATTGCCAGGTGAGGAATCCGCAGTCCCCCATCAGTTTTTGGGGTGGCCAACTTGTAGTATGCCGATCGAGGGTTTTTATTAGACCAAATGAAGTTGATAAAGATTTTATGCATTTTCTGAAACCAGGATAAAGGAACGAATGAGTTGAGGTGCGAAAGGGGATAAAAAAGTCAGGGAAATACATTCATCTTAATTATGTTGATGCGGCCCCATAATGAGATTGGAAGCTTAGACCATCCCTCTAGGTCCTGCACAATCAACTGGGAAAGGGGCTCTAAATTTTCTTTAAACCATAGGGAAGGATTACGTGTTAATTTAATACCTAGGTATTTGAGAACACGGGGTGACCAACACAATCTAAAAGGGATAATATCTGTCTTAAAGACCTTATGGTTGAGGGGAAAAATGACGACTTATTTGCATTCAATTTATAATTCAAGAAGAAGCTAAACTTGGCAATCTCTCCTAACATAACTGGAATGGATGTTACCGGATGGGCCAAATGAAAGAGAAGATCATCAGCATATGCTGTAATCTTCACCACGTTGCTCCCTATCGGTATACCTTGTATTCCGGTATTATTAAGAATATTTTGAATAAGGGGCTCCAAGTATAGATTAAATAATAAGGGGGAAAGGGGACAGCCCTGTCTAGTACCTGAATATAAGAGGAAGGGTTTGGAAAATGCACCATTACCTGAGATCTTAGCAGAAGGGGTCCGGTATAGCACCCGGATCCAGTCTATGAACATGGAGGGAAACTCGAATGTTCTGAGAACCTGGAATAGAAAATTCCAGTTCACCCGGTCAAATGCCTTCTCAGCATCCAGAGAGACCAACCCAGAAGGACAGGTGGCATCCCTGGACTCGGAAAAAACGTGCGAAAGGGTGCGCAAGTGGTCTGATGATGAACGCCCCCTCATGAACCCTACCTGGGACGTGCCAATCAGATCCAGGAGGACCAGAATTAGCCTGTCGGCCAATATCTTCAAAAGAATTTTGATATCCTGATTCAACAGGGATATTGGCCTGTAACTCTGAACCAATTCAGGGTCTTTGTCCGGCTTGGGTAAAAGGACTATCAGGGCTTCGAACAAATGGGCATCTACAGCTACCCCAGAGAGAATGTGGAGGTACAGCCGGTGAAGCACAGGCAGTAACTGTTCTCTAAAAACTTTATAGAATAAAAAGAAAAACCCATCCGTCCCCAGGACATTATCCGAGGGCAAGGCCTTAATGACCTCTGAGATTTCCTCCAGGGATAATGGGGAGGATAGAAATTTCCTCTGGGAACTTGACAGGGAAGGAAGGTGAGAATCCCTAAGGTACGCTTCCAACTTCTCCAAGGGAGGAGGGCTATCTATGTACCTATATAGTTGTTCGTAATACATGGTGAACTCCTGTACTATCTCTGAAGGGGATACCCTCAGGGTCCCGTCCGCCTGTGCCCTGACTGGAGGAATGAATCTTGCAGACTCTTGCTGCTTTAAGCATAAAGCAAGCATATGCCCTGCTTTTTCTTCCTGGTCAGTGAAACTTGCTTTAGTACGGATAATGGCTAACTCTGCCTTTTCCCTTAACAATTCTAAATATCTGTCTTTAGCTACTAAAAGTTTCTGCCTGTCCTCCTTATGAGTGCTAGGGGATAAGTTAGTTTCTAGTAACCGTATTTGAGACAATAGAGATAGTAGTTCCGCCTCATGAACCCTCTTTCTCTTTGTAGCTAAACTAATGAGAATTCCCCTCATATAAACCTTAAAAGCACCCCATAAAATATCCGGCACAGTGCTTTCTATTGGGTTAGTAGAAAAAAAGAAATCAATCTGATCCTTCACAAGGTTGTGATACTTATCATCTTTTAGTAATTGCTCGTTTAATTTCCACTGGGTCTCCTTCTTAGGAATGTTAAGAAAAGCCAAGTTGCATATCACCAGGGAATGATTGGATATGGGACCAGACTGAATCGAGGCAGACAGCACCCACAGCAAGAGCACCTGGGAAATTAATAGGTAGTCAACGCGAGACTGTGATCCATGCACTGGTGAACTAAAAGTACACTCCCTGGAATTGGGGTGCAGAACTCACCAAGCATCACACAGTCCACACTGATCCAACAAGTCCCTAAAGGCCCTTTGCCAAGGAGACAATCCTCTCGACCCATTACAAGACCTGTCCATATTAGGGTCCGAGACCAAATTAAAGTCTCCGCCCATAACTATCGCAATAGGCAGCATAGGAAGAATAATGGTGATCAACTTCATAAAAAAGGTGGGGTAATCCACATTTGGCCCATAGATACTACAGAGCAAAAGTGGCATGGCCCAAAGAGTGCCCTGAACCAGGACATACCTACCCTCTGGGTCTTTGAAAACCTGAGTGGGAATGAAGGGGACGTCTCTGTTAACAAGTAGCATGACCCCACAGCTATTAGTGGACCCCAAGGCATTAACACCTGTCCAACCTGTTGCCTCCTGAGTTGTAATGCTTCAGAATCTAGCAAATGAGATTCTTACAAAAACGTTATCTGGGCATGCAACAAGCTCAGGTGTTAAAGCACCTGATATTGCTTAGGTTTTTTCCTTACCTCCTTCACATTCCAAGTAGCCAGATTGAAATTGCTAGCCATCTAAGTTAGTAAAAGTAAACACATGATTGACATCCGGATTTTACTACAACTCTAATCCAGAAACCAATATCCTTTAAATACTGCTGTACAAACCTCCCAACCCCAGACCCTCCCCTCCCAACCTAATCTACCCCAATCCCACACCCATAGAACACCCAAAGATTACATAACACTGGTAAGCCGGTAAATCTGACATTAACCCCACTTAGCCCCAACTGTCAAAACAACGTTCAACAAAATACCGCTTCTTTCCTCTCCCCAGCCCCCAACATTGCCTCCACAAACCCAGACAAATCTTGAGAGCCCCATATGAGAAACGGTAGATATTAAGTAAGCTGTAAAGAAAACTACTTTCCATCAAAATCACTTATTAACCAGCTCCTGATAGCCAATGGGAGTGGCACAGTACTTTAAGGTATGAGCACAGAAAATGCACTGGAATAGCCAAAAGAGCACACTTTTCCTGCCAAGTAAGCTCAATTCCCTAAATACTACTAATGGCAGGCCATACAGGATGAAACAAGTCTACCGTAGAGGCCATGCCCGCAACAGGACTTGATTGCCCAGTGAGATAAGTACTCGCCAAGCCCAGGCCAGCAATAAAAAGATTGTGTGAGAAAAATCGCATCTCGGGTTATAAAATAGCACTAGCCAGCTAATTATATATTTGGAGCTCCCTCTGGCAGTACAGGAGCGAAAGCACATCACGGCGTATCTTGAAAAGAAAATCCAGCACAACCCCAAGTCAGTCATCCATATAAATTGCCTAAATAACCTGTGGGGTACTAGCCAGAAACATTAACATTAACAATCCTCTCCTATGCTTACAGGTAGGTGCCAAATGGACCCCTTACGAAAAATACCGTTCCCTTAATCAACAGACATTCAAATTAAACAGTCTTCTAAAGGAAACATCTGTCCCAGACATAATTAGGACATGAGAAAGTCATAAAGAGTTAAGTAAACATAAAAGATTATGTCCCTTCAGCCCTCGAAATCGAGCTTTCACAGACTCGGGCGATTATTCTCACTCATCCCCAACATATGATATGAAGAGCAGCCTCATCTCTTCAGTCCAGATCTCTCCTATTCAGAAACTGTGGGGCATCTCATGTATCCCTGAAAAGATCAGGCAGGGCCAACTTTAAGCCAGCAAGCGCAGCATCAGGATCATCATAAGCTGACCAGGCACCAGCCACTTGCACCTGTAACCTGGCTGGGTACCCCATTCTAAACTTAAACCCTGCAGTGATGATCTTGGAGACTATAGGGTGGAATGCTGTGCGTTTCAGTCAGACAGAGCCTGGTAGGTCTTGCGCTATCCTGAGTTTGGTATTCTCCCATCTGACTTCCTGCACCTCTTTAACTTTAACCAGAAAATGCTGCCGTTCTAAATAATTCAAGAAACGGCATATAATAGGACGAGGTGTTGCTCCTGGGGGAGGCTTTGGCCATAGGGACCTGTGGGCCCTCTCGATTATGTATTTGGCCCCAAAGGGAGAGGGGCCGGCGATCCTCTCAACAAGCTTTTGAACAAATACTATGGCATTCTGGCCCTCTTCTCCCTCAGGCAGTCCGAGAATGACAACATTGTTCCTACGTCTATGACCCTCGAGGTCCTCTAGTTTTGATTCAAGATGTGCCAGCTTCTGCCACATATCCGCCAGCCCAGGGTCGAACTTTTCCACACACTTCTCAAGGGAAGAGATTCGGGCTGTGTTATCCGAGGTGGTAACTGAGACCTCGTCGAGCTTGTTAGATAGAGATTTGAGCTCAGAAGCAATTTCGTTAACTTCCTCATGGAAAGGCTTGAATTCTTCTAGGAACCTGCACTAAGTAAGCTGCTCTTGATCTGTGGCCTGGTTCGAGAGCTCTAGCTTTTCTGCCCCACTCGAGGCCTGTGATTTCTTCGGGGCCTTCTCGGGGGTGACCGGTGGGGTATGTTTCTGCTGTGCCTTCTTCATATACACCTCCATCGTTTCTCCGACCCACCAAACAGGAGCACCAGATGATAGGAAGGCAGAGTAAAGTAAAATTAGAGGGTTTTAGGCAGTTTAATCAGTCTAAAATACACTTTTATTAAGTCAGGAGGCTGGAGCTGCACAGAGGAGCTTCTACCCGGTACCTTGCATCACGTGGTCCCCCCTCTCTCTTTCTTTCTCATCGAAGCCCTCATTAGGCAAAAATAGAATTATTTTGCTGTGCGTAAGGAGTTGGGACCATTTGGGGTCAAGTAGCCACTATGTTACATTACCTTAAAATTGGTTCCTGAGCTCATATTGCATCTGCCATTCTGCCTGTTCTACAATAAACCAATACACAGTCTCTTATTTTAATATTTAGGGGTCTCATAACAAAGAGATCTTCCTTCAGAGATTCAGGGCCAGATATTCAAAACTTTGCACTGGGCGCAAACCGTTTGCGCAGGTTTAGCGCGGGATTAGCGCGGGTTTGCTATATTCAAAAGGCCAAATAGCGCGCACAAACTGCATTAGCACCGGGCAAAATCATAATGTATGCAAGGGGCAAACTGAGGGTGTGTGTACATGAATACAGGTGCAATGCTATATTCAGCGACTAGCACCGTGCAAAGTGGTTTTGCGCGACTAAGCTTGACACTTAGCGCAGTGCACATTGCCACCCAGGAAAGGGTAGTCTTAACCCTGGGCAATCAGCTTTGCGTGACATTTTGGCTTTGAGCTGCATTTGTGTGGCTTTTGTGTGGCTTTGCGTGACCCTAACAAATAAATATGACACATAGACAAAGCCAGACATAGAGGAAACATGCTGCTCACTGATGGCATCACAATGATGCCATCATCTGCCACCAGTCCCAGCCATGCCAGTAAGTGGTGACCCTGCTGCCAATGGACAGCATGGCAGTGTGGCCATACAGCACACACCTGCAGACCACTCTTCTGTGGACACCAACAGATGCCAGCACACACATGCCACACTGTGGGCATGGAGGATGTTGAGGGGAGGGTGTACAAGTGGCCAGGCTGTGCCACAGACCAGGTGTGGCCACATGGCTGGGACACATCATGCAATGCACATGGGCCAGTGTTGGGAATACTCCAACACCAGTGTGCCTGTCTGATCATATGTGTCCCCCTCCAGCCACATACCGCATAGCTGTACAAACACTATAGCACACACAGCCGGCCATGTATATGTCACTGTGCGCATCCCATGCCAGAGGAGCAGCATATGTGGGTCACACAACAGTGTAACAGTACTGTCTACTGTCAGTAAACACCTGCAAGATGGGCCTGCCATTGTGTACAGTACAGTGGTCATCACTGCCCTACACACCACAGGCATTGCTGTGTCCCTCATGATACTGGCCCCCTTGCTACTGTAGTGTCTACTGTGCACTGTAGCATGACCTACAGTGTGACAAGTTGCATGCAGCACCACCACTATCTATGCCTATACTGTGTTGTCCCCTGAGGAACAATATGTTGCGCTGTACTGTATACATGGGTCCCAGGGTGGTAGCCTGGGTAAAACATTGGCTTAACAACAG
Source organism: Neoceratodus forsteri (assembly GCA_016271365.2). Taxonomy (NCBI): domain Eukaryota; kingdom Metazoa; phylum Chordata; order Ceratodontiformes; family Ceratodontidae; genus Neoceratodus; species Neoceratodus forsteri. The sequence continues at coordinate 88,681,491 of CM057453.1, forward strand.
GACACAGAAGGTAATTGTAAATGGAGTCCACTCTGAAGAAAGAGGGGTTACTAGTGGGGTACCACCGGGTTCGGTACTGGGTCTAGTCCTTTTTAATGTCTTTATAAGTGACATTGCAGAGGGACTGGAAGGAAAAGTATGCCTCTTTGCAGATGACACAAAGATCTGCAACAAGGTTGATACACAAGGAGGCGTGGAAAGGATGAGAAGGGACTTGGCAAGGTTGGAGGAATGGTCAGAAGTATGGCAGCTTGGATTCAATGCAAAGAAGTGCAAAGTAAAGTAATGCACCTGGGAAACAAAAACCCAGGGGAAGATTACACAATGGGGGGGAGGTAGTAACAACAACAAACATGGAAATGGACCTTGGGGTAATCATATCAGATGACCTTAAGGTTGGCAAGCAACATGAGAAGGCGGTAGGGAGGGCTGGGGGGATACTGGGATGTATAGGGAGAGGCATCACCAGCAGAAAACAGGAAGTAGTTATCCCGCTGTACAGACAGTTGGTGAGACCCCATCTGGAGTACTGTGTCCAGTTCTGGGAGACCCCATCTCCACAAAGACATAGACAGGATGGAGGCAGTTCAGAGGAGGGTGACTAAAATGGTGCAGGGTCTGCAAGAGGAACCATACGAGGAGAGACTAAAGGAGCTTAATATGTATACCCTTGAGGAAAGGAGGGAGAGGGGGGACATGATAGAAACGTTTAAGTACATCAGTGGAATCAACAAAGTCCAAGAGGGTAGCATCTTTCAGAAAAAGAGATGTGCAAGAACAAGGGGACACAATATGAAGATAGAGGGGACGCTCAGGGCAATGTGAGGAAGTATTTTTCACAGAGGCGGTGGTGGATGCATGGAACAGCTTTCCTGAGGAGGTTGTGGGGTCTAAAACTGTGGGAGAATTCAAGAATGCATGGGGCAGACATAAGGCAATTTTGTGGGGGTAGGAAAAATAGGCTGTTGGTTAAATAGGATCTGCAGCTTATCCTGTAGATAGGGAAATGGGCAGACTAGGTGGGCCAAGCAGTCCTTATTTGCCATCAAAGTCTATGTTTCTATGTTTCTATGTTTCTATGTAGCCTGCAGCTACCATCATGCACTGCCAGACTGACCTACAGGTAGAGCTGCGGGCAGGCCTGGCCAGCCCCTGTACTTCCAGACTGACCTACAGGTGGAGCTGTGGGACCCTGCAGTAACTCTGGGCAAACTGCAGCAAATCAGGGCATAATGAGATGCAAATCTGAATGTTGCCCAGAGACTACTTAAGCAGGCTCATTTGCATGTCACTTTTGAATATGGCAAAGTTTAGCACCGTGCAGACGGTTCTGAGAATATTATACAGTTTTGCACACTGTACTTTCACATGCACTGCTGCCTGCAGCTATACTGGGTCCACGCATTTGCTGGCACACACATTGGCCACATAGCTCACCTCTACCTATCTTCACGTCTCTGTGCACTGTGTTGCTGTTGTGGTTTGCACTTTCTGGTTGCTATATTCAGAACTGTCTTATTTCATGGCTAAGTTTTCAATGCACTTCCAGCCCAGTTTGCTGAGCCTCATTCCCATGCTATATTCATAAGCTGTATGCCTCAGGCTATTCCTTTTGAATATAGCTTGCTTTTTGCTCTTGGCTAAGTTTGCCTGCCAGGCAGTACTAATTTAGCCTCGGGGCAAAGTTTTGAATATCTGGCCCTCAGTCTCAGATAAGTGTAAAAGATGAATCATATATTTTCTAAGTGTATCATGTATTTCATTATCTAAAACGTGAATTCCATATATTTCCATCAGGAATTCTGCGTTAGCTCCTAGATTATGGTAGTATGGTAGTGCTACCATAGTTAGGGTTGAGTAGCACTTTTAAGGTTAAAGGGTGAAACTTTGCACCTTAATAACTTTGCCACTGTTCAACAGATTTGCCTGAAAATTAGTATGCACGATTGGGCATAGCAGATCTTAGAATATGCCAACTGTCATAACAGTCGGATATATGGCTGCAGAGTTATTAAGCAACAACCAAATGCTCAATTACATTTTTTTGTGAGTTCTTTGCTCTCGCCTACAGGTTGCATGGTTTGCGCGACCGGTCCAAAAACTTCAGGGAATGTGCATCTGGAGTCCCCGATGTGCCTTTTGAAGATTTTGTGAAAAAATATGAAACAGTTTAAAAGTTATTCAAAAAACAGATTCCCAGTATGAGTCAATGGGAAAGTTAACAAAAAGTTTTAAAGTGTTGTAAATGTACTTTTTAGTGTCGTAAATGGCCCTAGTAGTGTCGCAAATCCACCATTTCATTTTCAGTTAGTGATCAGAAAAATGCTTGCCATTTAAAATTGGGATCCTCTAGGGATACATTTCTTTCTGTGTTCACCTAGTCGCACCCTGAGGATGAAAGCCATGTCTTTATTTTGGGGTTGAACGCCCCAGAAATATGTTTTTCAAATTTCTAGAAACAATAGTGTCACAAAGTAGTGTCGCACCTGCTACACTTTCACAAATTTTCGCAAAAAGTGTCGCAAATTGCGACACTACTTTTCCAGACTGTGGCCAAAATGACTGGAGTTCTTTGCCACCCTGCTGCAAAAGAACCATTTGGTCTTTTGGGCTGAAATTTGGAGGGAAGACAGTCAACAGCTCTCAAATGTGCCTTTACATGGTTTGGTGAAAAAATATTGCACGGCTGCTAAGTTACGGTACTCCAAAATTGATATTTTTTCCCATAGACTAACATGGTGGCGTACGTTGCACCTTTCAGGGCTCGTATCTCGAAAATGGTGCGAGATACAGAATTTTTGTCATTACAATGCATAGCCCTATGGGCTACACATCCAGTGAATACCTAGCCTGGAAACTCATGAATCATGTGAAATTTAAATTTTTTTTCTACGTCGTATGGTTCCCGAGATATAAACAATTTAGTATTCCAACTGCTCGTTTTCTGCTCCCAGGCCCATTATTATGCATACATTCTTTGTACACACTGTGTTTCTCTATGCAGCTGTTGGGCAAAAACAGGGTGTGCACTTCTGTTACTGTAACAGTTAAAGTTTACACTTGCGTTTCGTACCCGTTTGTGTTACCGTTCCCATGTACACCACCATGTGTGTTACCCTTTGTGTTCTTGTTTACTCACACACTTGCATTCACATTTCCATTTCTCTTTACTTTGCTGTTATTTCTGCTGTTAGTTACCATTTGAGCTTCCAATTGCCGTACTGTGACCGCGCACGTCACGGTTTGCATTTCCATACACGCTTGCATTTCCTTTTGCATTTCTGTTTCCTTTGGTGTTATTTTTGCTATTACCATTACCATTTACATTTACAATTGTGGTAACATGACCGTGCATGTTACGGTTTGCGTTTCTGTATGTGCTTGCGTTCCCGTTTCCGTTTCTGTTTCCTTTGGTGTTATTCTTCATGTTAACTTTACCAGTTGCCTTTACAATTGCAGTACCGTGCCCGTGCATGTTACGGTTTGTGATTCCATGTGCACTTGCAATCGTGTTTCTGTTTCTGTTTCCTTTGGCATTATTGTTACTGTTATCATTAACATTTGCATTTACAATTGCAGTAACGTGACCATGTGCGTTATGGTTTGCATTTCCATACACGCTTCCATTTCCATTTCCATTTCTGTTTCATTTGGTGTTATTCTTCATGTTAACTTTACCATTTGCATTTACAATTCCGGTACCGTGCCCGTGCATGTTACGGTGTGCATTTACGTGCACGCTTGTGTTTACATTTCCGTTTCTGTTCCCTTTGGAGTTCTTTTTGCTCTAACACTTAACATTTGCATTTAAAATACTGGTGCTGTCATTGTGCACATTACCAGTTGTGTTTTCGTACGTGCTTGTGTGTCTATTTGCGTCATTGTTCACTTCGGTGTCACTTTGCGCTTGAGTTTCTATTAACGTTTGCTTTACCATTTATGTTTGAGTTACCATGTGAGTATCTGTTGGCACTTGCATTTGCATTGCTGTTCCTGTTACTATATGACAAGACATCATATGATGGGAGCATAGGGCCCAAAGTAGGCCCTGCCTTTCCACCACCGCATTCCATTCACTGTTTATCGTCCTCATTCTGAAAAAGAAGGGAAATTAGAGGCAAAAAACTCTGTTTAATGCATCAGTTAGGGTTGTTCCACAGCAACAAAAGTGAGGAAATTTAGTGTTAGGCTTGAAAGCCGCCCATGACCGCCACAGCCCACCCCCAAAGCAGCATCGAGTGCGTTGGGGTCGTCGATCTAACTCTCACCCCATTCTCCTATACCTCAGCTTCTTTACATGTGATGGGGTGAGGAGTTAGGGCCGATCCTCCAATGTGTACGATGCCAGTTGGGGTGGTGGGCTAGAGTCCAAGGGGCTCAACCCTAACACCAAATTTCCTCACTTTTGTCACTGTGGAACAACCCTAAGTGATGCATTAAACAGAGTTGTTTGCCTCTAATATGAGTCATACATATATATCTATCTAGATATATATATATATATCTACAGTTTTATTTTGCTTTTCCCCAACTTTATCTTTGTGTGCATTTACCCATCTACTTAAAGATGGTGTCAGCTTATGTATATCAAGTATCCCTTGATTTTCAGTCATTAATACCCCCTCCTGATTGCTTTGTGAAATATTGACTGGATTTGCCTTACCCAGGAGAGTTCAGATGTTCAACACTATTTCATTGTTTCTCAGTCTCTGCAATTCGAAACTCTATATAAGTATCCTTAATAACAGTTATACCTTGTTCTTGCAGTATGTCATCTTTTTTCCTCTTAATTTTGTTGCCCTTTTTCCTATCCTGTTTCCTAACACCCTGTTTAGTTTTATTTTGGTTTTTATTCTTGTTTTTAGAATTCCCCTTTGAAGAGGAGAAATCAACAAAAGTTATAGATTTCTCCTTAGACAAAAAGGTTGGAAGATTCAGCTGTATTGCTTTATTACTTTTATCATACTAAGAAGCCAGAAGAGTAGGCCCTTTGGTCTCGAGTCTGCTTAAGGATCAGTGCCCAGTCAGGGCCCCGTTGCGACCCCCCACCCTCCCACAAAGCCCCCCAACCCCATCTCCCACTGGGATTCTCTTGAATGTAACATTTCCCTCCAATAATGTATCTATAAAATTAATTTCTGGGGCATATAAAGGTGATTGAGTCTCAATATTTGGTTTGTCCTTATTTATTTGTTGTAATGTAAAATAATTATGAGCCACATCTGTTCTCAAATTAGTGACTTCATCTTTTAGTGCCGACAAACTTTCCAAGATCACCACATATGCGTAATAAGGATTTTTAATGACTTCAAGCATTTGTTTAGAGATAGATGAGCATGATAAAAAAAATTTACGGAATCTATAAAATGTATCTCTTCATTATCTTTTCTAGAGATGTTCTGGATCTTGGCTGTATACGAAACTGATATTTGATAAGAAGGGATACTCATTTGTTTAGCATCTAATTTCTTTAGCCTTTTAATGGTTGTACTCAGATCTTGCAACACCTGGCTATATTGTCTTTATTTTTAGGGTCTGTCCCTTTCATAGGTTCATTTGTGTTTCCATGCTGAGGAGGGGGTGAGGGAAGAACTGAATTCCCAGTGAAAGACACTTGAGGAGAAAAAACAACTGTTCTCATCAGTTGTTGAATTATCTGATATCAAGCTAGAATAATCTGAAACATTTCAATCATAAAAAGAGATTGAAATACTGTACCTTTTTTTTGGGGGGGTTATCTTGAAAATAATTTAGTGCATTAATTGACTTAGGATATGAGGTCCCAATTATGTGGCCTCTGCATTACTTTTCTCTGTAACTGAAGCTGGCATTGAAAGTACCATAGTGCTACCAAAAAATTTGCTGTAGTTATTTTAACTTGCTTACCGAGTTTCCTAGTTCCATCATCCTCATCATCCACACTATGCCCCCTCCCTTTTATTATTTTTAGTGTTCCTTTTAAGTGTTGCTTGAGGCTCACCTACCCTTTCTAAGGTCAGTGAACAATTCCTGCCACTTCTCGTGCTTATCATTATTACAATAGTACAATGATATAATTAAGCAGGAATTTAAAGCTTAACCCTGCGACCAGTGTCTTACAAAAATATTCAGTATGAATAAGTTTTAATTATAGCAAAATCTATTAAAAAACTGTGAGTTAATGTGTTAGTAATAATAAAAAAAACAGCTAGTTCTAGTGCAATCAAGAAATCTATTATTTGCTTAATTACTTAATTGCTTAACTACTCAGCTAATTAACCAACCAAGCAGCTTAGTTGATCAACCTGCCTAAGCAATATATTCTAAAACATGAGAAATAACACTTGTAATAATGTTGGTAGATGTTAGCAAAAAAAAAAAATCCTTAAAGTGTATATTTATAAATCATTAAATATAAACTGCATATGTATACAGTATATATATATATATATATATATATATATATATATATATATATAATCATTGCTGTTCTTTAGGGGACTTCTTACAGTCTTTCAGGTATCTCGCAATCTCTTGCACCTCTTCAAATTTCAGACTCTTGCAGTCTCTTGTAAACTTTTTATTCTTACGGACTCTTGGGGCTCTAGGCATTCAATCGATTCTGGCTGATGGAAGTATCCGGAGTAGTAGTCCTCCCAGCTTAAGATTGGCATCTTAGGTGTCCCAGGGACTGCGCAGAACAATGATGTCTCTAAAATTATAAAATAGAATACACAAAAATTCACTACTCAGCACAGCTTGCCTTCATTTAAACTGCTTTCATAACCACTGTTATAACCACTTTCATATGCAGTTTTTAACCCTTACAAGCCTTTATTAAACTGGATTTCCTGAATCAGGTTTTCTAGAACTAAAAAGAAAAACTTTTAAAATTAAAACTAAATATGTGATAATATCAGCCAGACCAATCTTTATCAAAGTTTTGTCTTAAAAATCAGATACAAATTAGGTAGATCCTGTAGCTGAAAGCGGAAAGGCTTTCAGTCGGCCACCCAGAAAAAGAATATAAAAACTATAAAGATAGCAAAAACTGATACCATCAGTATACCATTTATATAACCTAAATACGGCAACTATACAACACTGTACTTACTGTTATTCCAAAGTTGTGAAATGTTCTAAAGTATTAAAAAGCAGAAACAGTTTGAACCACCATATGCAATTAGGCCTATCTGCTTCGACCTCCATTTGACAAAAGGCTTCTGTTCGATAGTGCAAATGGGTAAGAAGGTGGGCTAACTTTCCTCCAGTAAACAAGATAGAATGCTGTGCAAAATCACAAAAGCCAAAGCAAATAAGGCTCATAGACAGCTCAAAAAGATACTTAAAGAGAACAAGTACAGGCTAAGCTGTTTGTGGGCTGCTTACAAGTGTCTAAATCAGGTGCTATCAGCGAGTAGTGTCTGCAAGATCTGGTTGAAAACTCTGGCACATGCATTCTGTATAGAGGTGTCCCACGTCACCCACCACAATCCTAATGCTAATTTACCAAATATTAGATCATTTAAATAAAAACAGTACTAAGTTATAATGTATTAGATGTTGGAAGAAAAAAAATTCTAAGTCACTATCAAACTATTGTAAAAAAAAGGGCAGACAAATTAAAATGAATTAGCAGACATGCTAACCAATGTATTAATGTATGGGACAACATCCCAAAAAAATATTTAAATAGAAGCAAACACAATCCGAAAGTATCAGCTCCTCCAGACTCCAAACTGTGAGTTTTCTAGTTGATGGGCCCAAACTTCCAGCTGCAGTTGAACACTTGTCGAACACACATCATTCCTTCACCCCATCAGCAGACTCCAAATTAGGCCACAGGAAGCTCCTGGCCCAACTGGGATGTGGGCCCTCTTAACTCTCCTTGCTCTGTAGGCTGGCTCACGTCATACTGCAGCAGGGTCCTCTGGCAAGCTAAATGGATAAAATTCCTTTCTATCCTTGTCATCACCCTTTGATAGCAGCCTGGGGGAGAAAAAGACACAGAAAAGCAAGGGGAGAGAAGTGTGGGAGAAAATATCAGATGACACCCACCAAATCAGAAGGCCCAAAGGTAAGGCAATGCCAGCATACCTTCCATAGGTCAAAACAGGCTTTTAATATTCCAAATTTCAGTTATCTTCTTGGTGTCTCTCTTCTCCCACCTCTTTGCATAAGAGCCAAATTTAAAAAAAAACTGTGAAGGACCCCTAAGAAAATGAGACCTTGCATCCTAATATGTTAAGGGTTTAATGTGTATCAGTCACTATAATATAACCCAATGGTTATAGTTTAAATAAGTATTTTAAACCAATGAGAATTATTTCTGGGTTTTTTATGTATGATCTGGATGTTAATAGTATGGGATTTTCTAAATAACTGTCAAAATCTTCTGAGGAAGGACGTGGTTGGTCAGAAAGCTTAGGCACTTTGTTCTTTTTGTAACATCTAAGTTGGTCCAATAAAAGGTATCAAACCGTTTGCTTCTGGATCTGTTCTTACAAGGACCAATACAGGAACTAAACTAAATCTGTTTGTCTATCCAACTCAATTATTTGTGCCTCTGACATGTATGGAAGTGCTAGCCTATCCAAAAATGCTCTGATTCCATCTTCCTTATGATTTTTATCTGAAGTATATAATTCTGCATTGAATATTTCAAAGATTTTATTAACGTGTCTATGCTCACAAAATACTACCATTCTTTATGCTTAATCTGATTTGTAGCACCTATATTTTTCTGCCCTGAGCTGTAATGCTAATAATTTATCTGGGTTCTCCTCCCTATAATAATAATATATGGATCTTGATCTTAGTAATGCTGATTGGACCTGTTTTGCTGTTAATTCATTATATTCAGTTTGTAATCTTGTTGTGGTATATAGATCAATCTAATTTCCTGAGTGAATAAAATTGGCCTGTGCCTGGGGCAGCTCAGTTCTCTTACCATGAGATCATTATGCCATTTTTTTTAATATCATTAGAGTATATTTGAGTTACTCCCCCCAATTACGGCCTTAAAATACTACTAGTATTTCCCACCCACCCCTATACCCACATACCAGAGGTGGTGCTAATTTTATTGTAACTAAACAGGTCCCATGACCATTCAGAACCAATCATCTCACTCTTCTCCAGCTACTGCTGGGGTCTATACAGTTCAACCCTCTCACCCATCACCCCCTCCACTTGATCTTTCTTGCCAAACCCTCCTCAACACACACACATACCCTGCACCTGAAGCAGGTATTTGCTGCACAGCACATACCTTTCACCCATAATCATTCACCACAGCCCCTTTAACTTTCTGCTCCCAGAACAAACTGCTGTCTGACTCTCTCCTCCTCTGCTCCTCCCTCCATACCTCCTCCGCCCTTAATCACTGTTATAATACTCTGATACACAGTGCTGTCCTAGATGTCCACATCTTGTCAGTTGTATAATCACTGAGCAACCTTGCCTCTTGGTGTGTACATGAGCCAGTACCTAATGATATCACCTCATGTTTTACTGCCTCCCCTCCTCTTCATTCTCTGCCACTTCCTTGTCCTCCACCCATACCCTTATCCCACCCTCCACCCTCCTCTGGAAGCACCCCCCCCTCCTGTTGCTGTTATACCCCTCCATGTTACCCCCCCACTGCTGCAACCAGCACCTTCCCCCAGTATACACCTTCATCTCACTTCTCTCCGCCCCTCACTCCAATCTCTTACCCACTGTTTCTCTCAATCTCAAACTAATTTTCAGACTCTGCCTCTCCCATGTATGCTCTCCCATACTTAAATGCCCCACCTGGCCACAGTTACACAAAGCCTCATGAAAAATCTTCTTTCACTACCTGCTCCTCCTCCTCCTCCTCCTCTCTGGCAATATCCAACCTAATCCTGGCCCTTCCTCTCATGCCTTCTCACTCCCCAAAGGCCTTACATTATACCACATTAATGCTTGAAGCATTCTCCCAAAAATTGACCTCCTCAGAGTATGGGTGTCCCAACACATACCTGACATCCTCCACATCATTGAATCATGGCTCTTGCCCAGAATTCCTGACTCCCAGCTCTTCATACCTGACTACCACCTCTACCGGCAAGACCACACCAAGCATTGTGGCAGTGTAGCCATCTACACCCGGCATAAACTATCCTGCTCAATCATCACTCGCTAACCAGTGCCATCAGCTTGTGATCTCCTTATTCAACTAATGCTCCATTCCTCCCTTCCTCTATTTACTGGCACTCCTTACGTCACCGCCAGAACCTCCCCCTCCTCCCCTATTAACACCATCTCCTCCAGCACAACACTTGCCTCTTCTGGCAAATTTTTCCTACTTGGGAATTTCAAATTGAACTTGATTTCCTCTGCCTTTAAGTCCACCACACAACAAATTTAATCACTAAACCTCCACCAGCTTATTAGTGAACCCACCAGGCCTATCCCCCACTCCCATAATCATAACCTCCTGGACTGGGTCCTAACTACACGCCCACATTGGATTATCTCTTCTTGTATACTCCCTGACATATTCAGCAATCATTACATGACTTATTGTGTGCACAAGCTGCACCCACCCTGCTCCACCCCCACCTACCTCTAGGTTAGATAACTCTTCCCTAAACACCACCACCCTACTCAGTTATCTTGCTTCTTCTGACTGGTCACTCTTCTATTCCACCACTGTCATTGATGCTGCCCTGTTCATTTTCTGCCACTTCTTAAATAAAGCCTGGAACTCCATTGCACATCCCAGGTGGCACAGAGTGAGACACTTCCACCACCCATGGATCCCCACTGACATCATCAAACTCTGAAACTCCCATGACCATGCTTGGGCACAATATAAATCTTCCCTTTCCCACACTGACCTCTCTGCATATCACTGTCTATGAAACTCCTGAACTAAAGTGATTTGTGCTACTAAAGCACATTATTACTGGACCACACTATAGCAAAATATAAACTTACCTCACAAATTCTGGCAGACCCTTTCTTCCCTTTTCAACTTCCCCTCTAAATATTCCCTCCTCCTCATAGATGATAAACTAATCTCCATCCTCCACACTATTGCGTCCACTTTAAACACTTTCTTCACCACCTTCGCCCTTCCTACCAGCACTGTAAACATTCCCCAACCCCTACTCTCCCCCTCCTCCAGACAGTTTCCAGTTTCCCCATTTATGCTCATGAGTTTCTCTATACCCTTCAAATAATGAGCCCATGCAAATCTAGTCCAGATGGACTTGACCCTCTCCTCCATCAAATTTCTGCCCCTCTCATTGCTCATCCCCTATCCCATCTGCTCAACCTCTCCTTCTCTCTCAGAACTGTCCCTTTGGCTTGGAAATCTGCCAAAGTGATCCTCCTTCACAAAGGAGGTGATCACTCCTCACCCAGAAACTACCACCTTGTCTCCCTCCTTCCTGTTCTAGCAAAGTTCCAGGAGTCCCTAGTCCTCACCAGGCTTACTCATTTCCTTGCCTCCTCTAACTCCCTCTCCTCCAACCAGTCAGGCTTTCAGAAAAAAATACTCCATGGTGTCCTCACTTCTCTGGGTTACTGATGCCATCCTCACTGGTATGGACAAAGGGCACCCTACCTCCACAATATTCATTGACCAAGCTAAGGCCTTTGACTCTGTCTCACATCCCCTCTTACTCTCTAAACTCAGATCAGCTGGCCTCCCCCCACCTTTGTCAACTGGTTCAGATCCTATCTGTCTTGCCACAGCCAACCTGTCCTTTCTGGGAATGCCATTCCCTCCTATGCTGGCTAGTGCCCCCAAGGTTTTATCCTCAGCCCTGTTCTCTTTTCTATCTTCCTCAATGATCTCCCTTCTGTCCGCTCCTCTTCCCAAATGTGTTTCTACACAGATGACACCATTCTCTATACTTCAGGCTCTTCTGCCTCCTTAGTGACTGCACAACTGCAGAGTGACTTCCCTGTTACTGGATTGGTTCAAAGCCAACCAACTTAAAGTCAGTGCAAAGAAAACAGTGTCTATGACCTTCAACACCTATCAAAAACACTCTAAGCTCTCCTCCCTCCCCTTCTTTTTCAGCCTTAATGGTACCAACCTGGACACAGTCTCTGCCTATAAATACTATGGTGTTTGGTTGGATAATCGACTTGACTACTTGACCCACATCAACTACATCCACGCTAGGCTTCACCTGAGACTCAGTGTTATGTTTAGGAACAAAGACACCCTCTCTTTTCAAGTCTGCCGTGAACTGCACACAAAAACTATCCTCCCTATTTTTGACTATACAGACATCATTTACAGGTCTGCTTCCCCAACTTCCCTCTCCAGGCTAGACTCACTTTTCATTGTCTTCTGCCATTTCATCACAAATGCCCCCCTTGCATGCATCACTGCACCCTCTGCTCCTCCCTCTTCCCTCAATTTCCTCCCACTGACAGCTCCATGCCTCCATACTTATCTCCAAATATTGGTTTGGAACACTTACCCCTTATCTTTCCTCTCTCCTTTCCTTCTCCTCCCACTCTTTCTACCATCTTCACTCCAAAAATCCTCTTACTTTTCACCTTCCCCATCTGCATATTAACTCATGGCAGACGGCATTCTCTTAGCACCTCCCCATATTTCAAACTCTCTCTCCTCTACTCTCCATCAGTCTCCATTTCTTCACTCCTTTAAACATGCCTGCTTCCTCTCCCTTCCATCCTCCTGTACGTACTACCCAACTCTCTAGTCCCGCTCTTGTTCTTGTCCTCCCCCTCCTGGTCTCCCCACTTTTCCTAGCCATTTCTATTGAGCTTAAGCCAGACTGTGCTGCCTAATTTATTTATTTATTTAGCTTTTGTTAACCGGGTAAGTACACTAGACAAGTATTATGCCTATTTTCAGGAATGACCCGGGAGAGTACAGACAGTGATACAGAAATAGGGCAGGGAAAAAATGCAAGTATATCACACAGCGATTACAAAAGTGCAGAGAACAAATGAAAGTACATCATGGTGGTGTAACAATAGGTAGGAGTAAAATGCAAGTACATCACACAGTGTTACAGGATAGTGCAGAGAACAGTGCTCGTTAGACATGACAGCATAACAACATTAAGGGATGGTTTCATTCATTTTACAGGGGAGCTGAAGTCAATAAGGCAGCCTATAAACATCATAGTAGGACGCCACCAGGGAGACGGTAGGTCAGACATACATTTACAGACACGTAGATAAAGGCAGAACCAGCAAGTTTAGGTGTTGCCAGTTATGCCCAAATTGAGGAGTACCTTGGATTGAAGATAGAAATAAGGATACAGCAAACAGTTTCAGGCAACCTGTATGAGGCAAGAAAGGGTCACTGCAAAGAACATTAGTCTAGGGAGGCTTAGGGAATTCACACACTGAGGCAAGTTTTAAGAAGCTCCACAAGGATTTGTGAAAACTCTGGTGGGAGGAGGCCAATCTGACATGTTCTGGAAGGGAGTTCCAGAGTCTAGGAGCACTTGCGGCAAAGTCCCTGTCCCCCATGAGGGTTCAGGTGGGGGGGACTTTGAGCGTTCCCAAGGCCTGGGACCTAAGAGGTTAGGGAGAAATGTTGGTTTGTGGTAGACGCTGGGCCAATGCTGAGGGGATGCCAGTTCGAATCATTTTGCCCGTGAGACATCCTACCCCAAAATCAAGGTACCTGGCTGGAGAGAGCCAGCAGAGATTATCTTAAAGCTTGCAGCGATGGGTGAGACGGGGGGCAGCCAAGGCAAAATGACAGATGTTATTGTAAGTCGTATGCCATCGGGAGAGGTGTGTCATGGAGGAGCGAGTAAATAGGTGCAGACCATAGCTAAGGGAGGGAATGAGTACAACCTTTGCAAGGGCAAGTCTGGCTGCAGGTGAGAGACTATATTTGGCTCTGTAGGCCAAGCGCAGTTTACAGTTAACCGCCCTGCAGACATTCGAGATGTGACATCCCATGTCAAGTTGGGGGTCGAGCGTGACCCCTAGGTATTTGACTGAGTTCACTACTGGGAGGGAGGAACCATTGGAACTAGTGATATTTAGCAGGGTTGATGAGGCTTTGATTTTGGCTGCAGAGCCGAATAACATAGCCTGTGTTTTTTTCAGGTTCAGGACCAGCTTATGGTTGGTAACCCAGGTCTGGACATTGTTGAAGTCCTCTGACATGCATTGGTTTAGAGTAGCTGTGTCTCGGGAATAGGCCACTATCACCAGGTCATCTGCATGTAGGGTGGCACTACAGTTGGTCGACACCATAGGGAGTTTATTGATAATTAGGGAGAAGAGAAGGAGGCCCAGTACCGACCCCTGGGGGACACCGGAGGTCACCAGTTGGGGGTCAGAGAGAACTTTGTTGAAACTAATCCACTGCATTCTTCCTTGCAGGTAGCTCGTAAACCATTTCATGGTGGGAGGGGAGAGGCCTCGTGACCATAGCTGAGAACAGAGCAGCGCATGATCGACAAGGTTGAAGGCTTTGGACAGGTCAATGAAGATGGCTCCAGAGAGTTTTCCCTGGTCCATGGCAGTTCTGATGCTTGAGAAGACTGAGACCAAGGCTGTGGTGGTACTATGTCCCTTGCAAAAACCATGCTGAGCTGGGGATAGCAACTCATGGAGCTGAATGTACTCCATGAGCTGATCAGCCACTATCTTTTCAAGGAGCTTGCTGAGGGAAGAGACGATAGCAATCAGACGATAGTTGTCGGGTATTTTGGGATTACCCTGTTTCAGGACTGGAACTATCCTTGCCTCTTACCAGATATCTGGGATGGTCCCTCTACCAAGGGACAAGTTAAAGATGTGAGTTACTGGAGAGGCAATGACTGAGGCGCCGAGCTTTAGAAGCTTGGGCTCCATATTGACTACGGTGTTCAACTGCTCTGTGTTTAAGCATGCCGTGCTGCTCCTGAAATACAGCTACTATATATTTTTGTACCGCCATTATGTGTTTTCTTACTATTTGCATTTATTTGTACTTCCATTACTTGTATTAAGTGTAGTATTGAATAATTATTGACCTTGTTCCACAATTGTCACTACCATCACTATTGTGTCTCCTAACTGATTATTACTGTTGTATTTTGCATCTCTTTCTTCCCTTCCCTCAGGTTGCACCTGAAAATGAGCCACAGCTCAGTGTACCTCTCCCAGTTACCAATTTTAAATAAATAAATAAAACATTCATCCATGACGTAAGAGTGGGTGTTCAGGCTATGATCTGCCTCATCCTGGATGATACCAACATCTGTGGATGTATTGTACAATAAGGATAGAATCAGGTCATTGTGAGAGGATCTGGGAAGCCTGGAGAGATAATCTAAGATGTGGCAACTGACTTTTAATGCAAGAAATTGCAAGGTAATGCACACTGGGGCCAAGAGCCCAACACACAAGGCCTGATGAAGAAGTAAGGCAAGGCAATTTTATTTATATTGCACCCTTTCCCAAGGGCTCAGGGTGCTGTGCAATAAATGCATTTGTAAAACTAAAAGCAGTTAATGAGACATCACCCTAGCAGTGACAGGGAGCACATCAGAGGAAAATGATCTGGAGGTTATAATGCTGGATAGTCTGAAATCTATGGTGTAGTAAAACAAGGCAGTGGGAGAGGCAAATAGGAAGCTGCTAGGTTACATAGAAAGGAGAATCATCAGTAGAAACAGGAAGGTGATCATTCCACTGTCCAAATCCCTGGTACACCCACATCTGGAGTGCTGTATAAGGTTCTGGAGACTATATCTACAGATGGACTATACAAATGGGAGGCAGAGAGGACACATTAGGAGTGACTAATGGACTGTAACATGTACTGTATATGAATAAATAAAAAAGTGGTGCACAGTACTGAAGGACAGTGCAAATATTTTTTCAAGTCTCAAGTTTATTGTCGTATTCATAAGAAATATTGTAGCATACATGATACAAAGTTAAAATCACAAAAATTAAAACCTATACATAAGCAATTGCTTAACACAGATAAAAAAGGTATGTGAAAGATAATAGAATGTGCATACAGAGGTATACAGTACAGTGACGTCCCCCAGGATGAAACCCACTTTTAAAGCACTCTGCAGTATGCTGCAGCAGACCTACTGAATAAAGCAATGTAATTTCAATGGTGATTAGTCCATTTTGTCATGTAGGAAATTGTGGCATTCACTTCATCCTGGCAGTGTCACATTTTCCTGCATGACAAAAGGGACTAATCGCCATTGAAATTACATTGCTCTATACAGTAGGTCTGCTGCAGCATTCTTCAGAGTGCTGCAAAATGCTGAAACATTGGGTTTCATCCTGGGGGATGCCACTGTACATCAGATTTTCAATATTTGCCTCACTTTAAAAGCAAAGGACTACAGGGCAAAGTTTCCTTAGAATCCTATCTTTGTATTCTTCTCAAAAAGGGTATAGCCATTTTTATCTAGCCCAGTCTAAATGAAGACATTCTAATAGTACATGAGAGACAGTTCTGATATTCTGATTACATTTACAAGGGACAAATGAATTCAAATTATGTGCATACATAAAAAGTTGCTGAGCATTGCCACCCTATAATTCAATCCAGAGTCTAGTAAGTGCTTTTCTGTGAGAGCTTAATTCACAAAAGCTTAAATAATAATCTGATCCAAACTTTTCTTTACCTGATGTATATACTGTGTATATACTGTGTACATACTCTGACCATACAACTAAAATCTGCTTGTATTGTGGTATCCAGTATACTGTATGTTGGTCTGTTAACTGAATACAACTGTTTTGCATCAGCTTGTCTCTTGCCAAAATAACAAAGTTGCTTTTCATTTCATTTTTTTTCATTTTTAATTTTTTATATTTGCAAGCAGGATGATCAAAACTGCCCATTTTCACCAGCAACAAGTTACATAACATACTTAGGCACACTCAGTTTTAAACACAATCAATAATTAACATAATACAAAAATACAAAAAAAACAGACAACAATTATTTAGCATGAACAGATATAATTTCAAGATCAATTCTGGAAAAACAAAATTCCAGTTTAGTAAACAAGTTATTTGTGTTCTTGGTTTTTGGTATATCTACCCAACATTTATGAGGCAGCCTAGATTCTTTCATTTGTACAAGCTTATGCAAGAAAATTACAGCTTTTTAAGCACTCTAGTTTCTACAGCCAAGAAGGATTGTCTTACTAAAAGACAGACACCTTTGTTCTAGACCTTGGGCTGAAGCAATGCAGGGGGCTGCTCAGTGAGAGGAAAAGGGGAGGAGTTAGCCAGGTGAGGTAAGGGAGAGGTGGGGATATGACAGCAAGGAAAGAGAGGCAGAGTTTAGTAATCCAAAAAAGGGATTGGAGGAGAAGACAAGGAGAGAGAGAGAGAGAGAGAGAGAGAGAGAGAAAGAGAATTAGAGCTAAGGGGAGGGGATTAGGGCTTTAAAAGGGGCTGCACAACTGCAGATCGCCCTCATTTTAATAGCTAAAAAATTTGTTTTGGTCAGCATATCAGTCATGGGAGCAGGACTTGATCTTTTTTTCCAGGTAAGTTTTGGGCTTTGGGTTACAGCATCAGGCCCGAGGATCTGTGAAAAAAAGGGGCAGCAATTTCTGGTACTGTAGTGATTTTAAAACACACAGACTGGAGTTTCTAGCTATCAGAGGTTAATATTAGAATTTACAGCAGTTTATAGCATAGGTTTATACTAAAAAAAGTGGTTTCAGGAGGAATTAAAATGCTAACGTTCCTGTAATAGGTATTGCTGCTTTTTTATGCTGAAGAGACTGCTAGAGCACACAGGGAGAGTGCACAAATCTGGTGGAGAATTGCTGGGGGTGTCTGGATGCCAGAGCAGGGCCAGAGAGCAGCAAAAGGAAGGAGGCAACTGCTAGAACTCTTTTTACTGGGACTAAAGAACTAGAACCCTACAATTGGGTCCTTCAATTAGGAACAAAAAAAAAAAGAGTTGGTGTGCTTGTCTGAGTTGGGGAAGGGAACTGTTATCTGTGCTGTTAGTTAGGTGAAGAGATGAGCTGTAAATCAGGGGGTATGGCTTAGGCAACAGAAAGTCAGGTGTCTATATTTAAAACTTCCCAAGTTAGCTTTAGGAAGAGAGTGGCAAGATGAAGGAGGCAGCTGCTAGAACTCTTCTACTGGGACTAAAGAACTAGAACTCTACTATTGGGACCTTCAATTAGGGTAAAAAACAAACAAAAAAAAACAAGAGTTGGTGTGCTTGTCTGAGGTGGGGAAGTGGACTGTTATCTGTGTTGTTAGCTAGGTGAAAAGAAGAGCTGTAAATTAGGGGGTGCGGCTTAGGCAAAAGGAAAGCCAGGTGTCTGTATTTAAAACTTCCCTAGATAGCTTTTGACAGAGAGTAGCAAGAGGAAGGAACCAGCTGCTAGAACTCTTCTACTGGGACTAAAGAACTAGGACTCTACTATTGGGACCTTCAATTAGGGTAAAAAACAAACAAAAAAAACAAGAGTTGATGTGCTTGTCTGAGTTGGGGAAGGGAACTGTTATCTGTGCTGTTAGCTAGGTGAAGAGAACAGCTGTATATTCGGGGATATGGCTTAGGCAACTCAAAGCCAGGTGTCTGAATTTAAAACATCCCTAGTTAGATTTTGGCAGAGAGCAGCAAGAGGAAGGACACAACTGCAAGAACTCCTCTATCAGGACTAAAGAACTAGAACTTTACTATTGGGACCTTCAATTAGGGTAAAAAACAAACAAAAAAAAACAAGAGTTGGAGTGCTTGTCTGAGTTGGGGAAGGGAACTATTAGCTGTGCTGTTATCTAGGTGAAGAGGAGAGGAGAGCTGTAAATTAAGGGGTGTGGCTTAGGCAACAGAAAGCCAGGTGTCTGAATTTAAAACTTCCCTAGTTAGCTTTTGGCAGAAAGCAGCAAGAGGAAGGAGGCAACTGCTAGAGCTCCTCTTCCGGGACTAAAGAACTAGAACTGTACTATTGGGACCTTAAATTAGGGTTAAAAAAAAAAAAAAACAAGAGTTTGTATGCTTGTCTGAGTTGGGGAAAGGGAACTGTTATCGTTGCTTATCTAGTTGGCTCATTTTATATTGGATGCACCGTATAGAACTCATAGGTGCATACTCTTTAGGGAATTAAATTGGCTTAGACCTGTAGTGAGAAGAGACTTACATCTGTTACAATTTATGATTAAGGTTTGGTATGAGGAAGTACCTAATTAAATTATTGACCTTTTTGAAGTTAGGAAAATAAAGGAAAGTTTGAGGGCCTCTGTTGGAACCCAATTTGTTCCAATTAAATGTAATTTGAACATTGGAAGATCATCTGTACTTGTTAAAGGAATTAGCCTATGGAAAAACTCTCCTTCAGACTTGAGAAGCAATACAACCAAATATAATAAAAGTGAATTAATGAAATGGTGTACATCTGTTCTAAATAATATCACAACATGTAATAATTGTTAGCACTTTAAAAGTATATATTGTATAACATGTATACTGTTTTTTATTTTTAATTTTCTTTCTCCTTTTTTATTTATTATTGTATTGTTAATTGTCCTAATTATATGTGTTGTATCAGTGACTGGTGTTATGCTATATGATGTGGAACCTCATTTTAATGCAATATGGAACTTCATTGAAAATGAGCTTTGCTCAACTGAATGTATCCATTTATTCGTATATGAATACAAAATGATTTACTACTACATCTAGGTGAATAAAAGAGCTGTAAATTATGGGGCGTGGCTTAGGCAACAGAAAGCCAGGTGTCTGAATTTAAAACTCTCCTAGTTAGCTTTAGGCAGACAGCAGCAAGAAGAAGGAGGCAGCTGCTAGAACTCCTCTACTGGGACTATATAGCCCTCCATCCCTCCTCTCCACCCCCACACTTAGCTAGTTCCACTTTTATAGGCACTGGATTTGACTGATAACAGGAACTTCCTGTTTGGGAGAAGGAAGGGAGTGATCACGGAGGCACAAATGACTCACCATCCTAGAAGGAAAAGAATAGCTCTCCTCACCCCCTACCTGTGGGAGGTCTGTCTCTGAGCAAGAAGGAGACTACTGAGGAATACAGGAACTTCCTGTCCCAGAACATGAATGGCAGAAGCTGTAAAGGCAGGGAGGCAGTGGGAGAGTAGAGAGAAAAAAAAACAAAAAAAGTAAATGGAGAGAGGAAAGAGTAAGCATACAAGACAACAGTCTAGGGGCCACAAATAAGACATGATGGGAGTAGTGCAGTGACTATGGAGTGGCAGTCTTCCAGGAAATGTTCTGGAGGATGTGGTGTTGCCCCATCTGCAGGCACCGCTCTGCGATGAGGGAGGAGGTTTGCTCATCTCCAGGCTGAGTTAACCAGGATTTGGGGGACCTCCTCTCCCACCCAGGGACCACCAGGACTGATGCCACTGCCTCAGAGATTGCCAAGAAAGAGGAGTGGTTGGACCATGGTGGGTTCAGAGGGGGTGAGGGTGGAGGAAGAGAGATGCATCCTCCAGGTGTATCTCTTCACAATTCATATGCCATTCTGGCAGAAGGTGGTTCCTCTATGGAGGCAGTTGCAGTAGAAAGAGGTATGCTGGAAACCTCCACAAAGGAGACCCACAAGAGGGTGGCACAGGACTCCACAGGGAAAGGAAACAATTCCTGGTTGGAAACTCAATTGTTAGGGGGTAGACCTGGGGGAGGAAGGGGAGAAGGAGGTAAGGTGCCTGCCCGGTGCTATGGCTTGGAGGGACAGAGAGCAAATCCTCAGGATCATGGGAGAAGCTGCACAGGGGAAGGAGCTGGACATTATTGTCCACCTAGGGATAAATGACCTGGCTGGGAATGGAATTAGAGCAGTGCAGGAGGAATCTGTGGAGTTGGGGAGGGGCTTTAGACAAGTAGCACACATGGTAACCATCTTAGAAGTGCTGCCTGTCTATGGCATGGGTGAGGCTAGGGTGCTCCACACCATGAGGTTTAATCAATGGTTGAAAAACTGGTGTAGAACTCAGGGTTTTGGCTTCATTGGGGACTGGGGGGCTACCTGGGGGGGATACAGGCCTTTAGTGGTGTGATGGTCTGCATTTGTCAAGGAGGGGAACTAGGATCCTAGGTGATAGGTTTAAATGCTTCATTGGTAAGCATTTAAACTAGCCAAGGGGAAGGCACTGAAAAGGAGCAAGGAAATCCCAACCCATCCCTCAAAAAACAGGGCAGTTAGTGAGGTAAACACCAAAATAGAGAAGTCAATAGAGAAGGCAGGGGTAAATGGAGAAATAAACAAAGCCAGTAAGGTCAGGGATGGGGCTAAAAGGGGTAAGACCATCAATAAATGAAGGGCAATGAGTACCAGCACCCATAATTTGGGTAACAAGCTCCCTGAACTTGTGGCCTTGATGGAAGAGGGATGCCTGGATATTGTGACAGTCACAGAAACATGGTACACACAGAACCATGACTGGGATGTCAACATACCAGGCTACACAGTCTACAGGGGAGACAGGGAGGGTAGAAGAGGAGGAGTAGTAGCTCTCTACATAAGGGAAGGGATCAAAGCAATGGAACTAAAGGGTAAACAGGGAGGAGAGGAGGCACTCTGGGTCACCCTGGAGACAGGAAATGGCACCACAATCTGCACAGGTGTTGTATACAGACCCCCATCTCAGGGGGAGGAAATGGACAAGGAAATGATAGAAGTCATCCTTAGGAAGGCAGAAAAAGTGGAGATATTGTTGATGGGGGACCTGAATATGCCAGATGTTAACTGGAGCACCTTTGCTACAGCCACATGCAAGAGTCTGGTCATTCTTGATGCTCTACAGGGGACATGCCTCAGACAACTAGTGTTAAAACCCACTCAGGAGGGAGCAATTTTAAACCTGGTGCTCTCAAATGGGGATGGAGAGAGGATCTCAAATTTATAAGTGGGTAGCCATCTGGGAACAAATGACCACTAAACAGTGTGGTTCACTATAAACAAAACCGTAGAGTCAAGCTATACAAAAGTGAGGGTACTGGACTTTATGAGGGCTGACTTTGTTAAAATGGGAGAGTGTCTCAGAAAAGCACTAGCAAACAGGCAGGAAGGAGGGGTCGAAGAACAATGGGGAAACATCAAAACTGCCATCACAGAGGCAACAAGTCTTTGCGTGAAGCAAATAAACAAATCAAAATGAAGGAAAAAAGAGGTGGTGGGGAAGGTTAGGGAGGAAAAGAAAACATTCAGGAAGAATAAGGAATTACAGAAGAAGCAGGACAGAGAACTGTACCAGTTAAAGCAGAAGAAAGTAGGGAAGGCAGTCAGAATAGCAACGGTCCAAACCAAGGAAAAGATAGCCAACTCAGTTATGAAGGGGGATAAAACCTTTTATAGGTACATTAAGTCGCAAAGAAAGAACAAGGGAGGGATAGGGAGGCATAATAAAGGGGAGGTGGGTAGGCAGAAGGTGACAGTGAAAAAGCAGGGATACTGAATGAATACTTCTGTCAGTATTCACAAACGAAGAGGAGAGGGAGGTACCTAATCCAATCAATAGAAGCACTTTGGATGGGGGGGGGTTGATACCAGTCCATTCACAGAAGAAAGGGTTCTGAAAGAACTCCTAAAACTGAAGGTGGACATAGTAATGGGCCCTGATGGGATTCCTCCCAGAATTCTAAAAGAATTAAGGGGGAGAACTAGTGACACCACTGACTACCCTTTTTAACAAATCATGGGAGGATGGTGTGCTACCTAAGGACTGGAGGAGGGTGGATGTGATTCCTCTTCACAAAAGTGGGAGCAAAGCAGAGGCAGGAAACTATAGACCTGTTAGTCTGACCTCAGTGGTAGGGAAAATGATGGAATCACTTCTGAAAGAAAGAATTGCTGAGTACCTAGAGGCCAGAGGGGCACAGGATCCAAGGCAGCATGGCTTCACAGAGGGAAGGTCATGTCAGATGAATTTAATAGATTTCTTTGACTGGGTGATCAAAGTAGTAGACCAGGGAGGGACTGTGAGCATGGTCTACCTAGACTTTAGCAAGGCATTTGGCACAGTCCCACACAAAAGATTAATAAACAAATTAGCCAGCCTGGGAGTAGGTCCCAGGGTGGTAGCCTGGGTAACAAATTGACTGGAAAACAGGACACAGAGGGTAATAGTAAATGGAGTCCACTCCAAAGAAAGGGGGGTTACTAGTGGGGTACTGCAGGGTTCAGTACTAGGTCCAGTCCTTTTTAATATCTTTATAAGTGACATTGCAGAGGGACTGGAAGGAAAAGCATGCCTCTTTGCAGATGACACAAAGATCTGCAACAGGGTTGATACCCAAGGAGGGTGGAAAGGATGAGAAGGGACTTGGCAAGGTTGGAGGAATGGTCAAAAGTATGTCAGCTTAGATTCAATGCAAAGAAGTGCAAAGTAATGCACCTGGGAAGCAAAAACCCAGGGGAAGAGTACACAATGGGCAGGGGGAGCTACTAACAACAACAAAAATGGAAAGGGACCTGGGGATAGTCATATCAGATGATCTAAAGGTAAGCAAGCAATGTGAGAAGGCAGTAAGGAGGGCTGGGGGATGCTTAGATGTATAAGAAGAGGCACCACCAGTAGAAAACAGGAAGTTGTTTGCCCTCAGTACAGACAGTTGGTGAGACCACATCTGGGTACTGCATGCAGTTCTGGAGACCCCATCTCTTCAAGGACACAGACAGAATGGAGGCAGTCCAGAATTTTGCAACTAAAATGGTGCAGGGTCTGCACCAGAAGCCATATGAAGAGAGACTAAAAGAACTTAATATGTATACCTTAGAGGAAAGGATGGAGAGGGGGGACATGATAGAAACTTTCAAGTTCATCAAGGGAATCAACAAAGTCCAGGAGGTAGCATCTTTTTAGAAAAAGAGATGTGCAAGAACAAGGGGGCACAATTTGAAGATGGGAGGACGGCTCAAGAGCAAAGTGAGGAAGTATTTTTTCATGGAGAGGGTGGTGGATGCATGGAATGGCCTTCCTGAGAAGGCTGTGAGGTCAAAAACAATGGAGAAATTCGAGAATACATGGCACAGACATAATGCAATTCTGGTTGGGGGTAGGAAGAAGTAGGCTGTTGGATAACTAGAATCAGCAGCTTATCCAATAGGTAGGGAAATGGGCAGACTGGGTGGGCCAAGCGGTCCTTATCTGCCATCAAAGTCTATGTTTCTATGTTCTGTGTTTCTATGGTATGCATTTGTGGGAGCAGGCTAATGCTTGGGCAGCTCTTTGTTTGTAGATTTTCAAAAAACAGAGAGAGCAATTAAATATATGATACATCTTGCTTGCTGCTGGTTAAAAGGTGAATCTTGCTTGTGGCTTTGTCCAGCGTGCTGTATGGTTTCAGCCTGCATCCCAACTGGCTGCATGATCAGGGGTCACGTGGTAGTGTTGGCCTACCAAAGAGAGCCAGACAGGCGGCCATTTCTGTTGAGTAGTCAGCGGTGGCGCAAGCGATGTGGTTTGCTTTTTCCAACATGAAGCACTTTTTCACTGAAGAGGGGGATAAAAAGATGTTAGGCATGCAAAAAGGAATGAACCATGGGTGGATGAGTGTCTGTTTCATCTGAGCCTGGCTGTGTGGCAGCAGGCCACTTGGGACTCAGGGACCAATAAGGACTGAGGCCTGGCTGGTTAAAAGAGCAAGGGGCCGACTTGCAGGATGTTTAGAAGCAGCTACACGATAGACTCCTGCATGGAGCAAAAATTGGATATTTGATACAGAGACCAACAGGGAAGCAGTGAGAAGTGGGGTGAGGCAGCAGGAGATTAGAGGTGTTATCAGTGGCTTTCCCTCACCTGCACATAGGAGATTAAGGATTGTTGTCAGTAGTTTCCCTTCACCATGCAACACAATGTAAGGCCTGAGTTTGGGGGGCCATGGGGGGGAATCCTGTGGATGGTCGCGAGTTGTGGGGACTGGCTGCTAAGACACAGGGGTTCCAAGAGCCAGAAAAGGATATAGGGCAGGATGCGAGTAATGCTGGGTGGACCCCATTTCAAAACTGGGCCTTAAGAAGGCCACCATTTTATTGGGAGCCAATGGTGAGCACCATTTTGAGATGTGGGTGTGCATCAATGCTAGGATGGGAGAGGTTTGGAAGATGAACCAGCAGAACCTAGCTGTGTTGTACCGTGCACATATGCATGCATAGGGTACAAGCCTGTTGGAGGCATTGAATGCAGTTTTCCTCATGGAGGCACCTTTCAATATTTTCAGTATTTCAGTATTTTAGGTTGGACCAGTGGCCTGAAGGGCACCAATGGTTGGACACTGATAGCAAGGGGCTGCTATATACTTCTAGGGGGTTAGGTGCAGCATGGAACGGAACTGTGGGCAGCTACCATGGCCAGTTAGGCACTGACAAGCTGATGTGAAAGCTTAGGTGAGAATCCAGCAGTATGGCAAAAATATGGGCATGCCTATAGGAAGGGGTCAATTATAGATGGGCGACTCAACTAGCTGTTTTTTTTTACACAGGTCAGATGGTTTAAAGAGAAGGGGATGTTGGTTGGGGGTCCACGGACAAAAAAAACAAACCAAAACTGGCAGTGCAAAAGTGCAAGGTTAGAAAGCATAAAAAAAGAAAAGAAGGGGCTGACAACAATGGGTTGGATGGGGTTTTCACCAAAGTGGCGATTGATGGTTATGTTATACAAAAATATCAAGGCAGAAGGGAAGTGTGGCCCTGATGAGGACCTATCGAGTAGGTCGGCAGAGCGGAAAAGGGGGGGACATGGCAAAGGAACTAGATTTGCTTTGCCTGGCCGCTAAGGAGGCAGGCCCCTTCCCCGGGACCAAGGTGAATATAAACAAAAAGAGAATTTGGTTGTGTTTGGGACTACTAATGGTTTTCATGGTGTGCTTTCTCCTTAGAGCTTATCCAGATGGAATCATGAATACCAGAGGGATGCGGTCAATGAAGGAAGATGCCATGAAAATGATCATGGATCTGGTGGGATGGGCTCATCATGTGCTGGCTACTGTGGAGGACATGGAACTGGACAACAGGGACCTGACAAGGATGTAAAAAAAAAAGAGGAAGGCTAGGGCAGGCACTGGGCAGGGGGCAGAAAACTATCTAAGGGTAGGGCCCCAGGTTCCCAGCACCAAAGGCTCCTAGACCACATTATCCCATACCAGAGTATTTTCCTGAGCCAACTCCAGCTCCAGTGCCTTTTCCACTGCCCATGCAGCTCCCTGTGCCTGGTCACATACCACAGCCATTACCCAGTCCTATTCTGGTTCCAGTCCCCACGTCATTGCTGCTCCTGGTGCTACAGCCTGTGCCAGCCCTGCCACCAGAGCCTCAGCCACTACCAGCCCTGCTCCTTTCTCTATTGCCTGTTCCACTGCTGGAACTGGCCCCATGCTGGTGCATCTGCCGGAACCAGGGCCTATGCTCACACCACCAGGGCTGGAGGGGCCAATACCAGTTCCAGTGCTCACTCCAGGACAGCAGCAAGGACCTGACAATGTGCCACAGCCCAATCCAGGTAATGGGGTAATATCAGCAGACAGTAGTATCAAAGACTATATTGATCAGTTGTTGGGCGGTATGGAGGGGGATGGTATTGCAAAGATGGAAAAGGCTTTGGTAGAATTAAAGAAAGGAAAGGTAGAAGATAAGGGGGAGAAAGAGGTAGTTTCAGAAGAGGCAGAAAAAGGGGAGAAGGTAGATCGAGAGAGTGGTATGCCAGGGGTGAGAATTGGAGACCATGTACCCCTGGCCATGAAAGAAAAGATCTGGAAGGGTGAATATGTTGGTATTTTCACCTTTGTAGATAAGAAGACAGCTGAAAAGTATGAAGAAGAGGAGAGTTTTGGGAAAAAGGACATGACTGCTGCAGTTGTTTTGGTGGGAAAAGGGGATGAAATCAAGGGTACGGGTGTACAAGGAAAAACCTAGGATGCCTGGTCAGTAGGCTTTATTTACTATAGTGCCATAGTACAAGAGAAAAAAAACAAACTGGCCACCCCACTATTGGCTCATTCGTTGATCATTCAGACAGCCTATAAAATGCGAGGTGGGTCTAATTGGACACATGATGAGAAGTTTTGGCAAAGAATGGCCTCTTTTAGTGGGGATGTGAGATGGAACATGGGGCATTCAGGCATCTGGTTTAGAACCACGACCATTCGGGGGGGGGTACTGAGGCAGAGTGGAGTAAGCAAATGGGGGGTACTAAAATACTGTTATGGTATAAGAGGACATACTGCACATTCCCCAGTTGCAGGTTTAAACATGCCTGCTCTAAGTGTGGTGGTTCTCACCCTGCTTCTAAATGCAGACATTATGGGGATAACACTTCAGGCAGCAGTTATAGGGAACAGTCCTATCAAGCAGGTCACAACAGGCAAAGAGCAGGTTACTGGGGCAATGGGGGGAGGGGTAGGGGTTATCTAGGGGGTAGAGGGCCTGGGCAAGGGGGTAGATAAGGAGGAGGTTGTAGCCAGTTTCGCTTTGGCCCAAACACCTATCAAGCCTGAGGTAGTAGAGGAATGGGTCAAGGGGTATCCAGATGTGGGAGTGGGGAGAATGTTAAGCGAGGGGTTTAGGAAGGGTTTTAGCTTAAGATTTCAGAGTAGCAGGAAAAGGATGTAGGCAAATAATTTGGGTTCAGTAAAAGGTAAGGAAGAGATACTAGCAGTCAAAATAAAGAAAGAGAAAGGGGCTGAGAGGGTAGAAGGACCTTTCAAGGCCTCACCAATGGCCAACTTAAGATAGCGCCACTGAGTTTGGTCCCCAAGAAACAGCCAGGGGAATACAGGGTGATATATCACTTGTCCTATCCTGAGGGGGATTCTGTTAATGATTTCATGGTTGGCTAAGATGGATATAGGATCCACCTTTCATCTCCTACTGATTCAGAAGGAGGATTGGGAGCTCCTGGGCTTTCAGATAGGTGGGTGGTACTATTTTGACAAAGCTATGCCAATGGGTTGTTCAATGGGCTTTTCAACATTTGAGGCATTTAGCACCTGGCTACAGTGGATTTTTCATTACTTGGATGATTTTCTGTTAGTAGGTGAAGGTTAGGCAGGTGTCAGCAAGATGCTCATGGATTTTCAGGCCTTATGCCAGGAACTAGCGGTACCATTACCACCAGACAAGGCTGAAGGACCTAGCAGATGCTTAGAATTTTTGGGCATTGAAATTGATGCACAGGAGGGTCTCTTCAGGCTGCCATTGAACAAGGTACAGTACAGAGGTTGAATAGCCTTTTAGATGAGGTGAAAGGGAAAGAAGGTGACACTATCTGTGGCGCAACAGTTACTCAGACATCTGAACTTTGTTTGCAGAGCCATCAGACTGGGTCATACATTTACACGTCAGCTGGATGGTGCTACAAAAGGGGAGAGACAACCCTATCATTGGGTTTATGTCATGAGGGCTGTACAGGAGGATTTAGAGATCTGGGGAAAATTCCTTCAAGGTTATAATGGGATTACTTTCTGGCAGGATGAATGGCTGTTTAATACCAACATCGATCTGTACACTGACATGGCTGGGGGTTTAGGATTGGGGTGTACTACAAGGGTCGGTGGATATCTGAAATGTGGCCAAGTTCATGGGTGAAGTTTGGTTTAACTAAAGACATTGCACTCCTAGAGATCTTCCCCATATGGGTAGCAATGGTAGTGTGGAGTGAGGACCAGCGGAACCAGAGGGTGATCTTTTGGTATGATGATAGGGCAGTAGTGGATGTTCTAAACAAGAGAAGGGCCACGTCTTGCACAGTAATGAGGATATTGTAGCAACAGGTTTTACAAGGGTTGCAGATTAACATGAGTTTTAGAGCTAGACACATTGACAGGTTGCAAAATACTGTGGCTGACAGTCTCTCCCATCTATAGATGGACACATTTTTGGCCATGACCCTGAAGGCTGCCAGGGCGGGCACACCAGTTCCTCCAATTATGTGGGAGATTGGGTGGAGGGAGCCAAATTTCTCTTTCAGAACTCATGGTCTGACAGCACTATGAGAGCCAATGAGGTGTCCTGGAGAGTGTTCCAGGCTTTTTGTTTAGCCCACCACATGGAGGTAAGTGGAATGGTCATGGAAGAACAAGTGGTCCATTTTGTGGTTTATGGGTGGCAGAGAGGGGTGGCACGTACAACCATGGGGGTTCATTTAGTGGCCATAGGGTGGCTGAGCAGATTCAGGAGTTGGGGGAACCCAGGTCAAAGTCAGGTGGTAAAATGCATGATGCAAGGCTGGCAAAGAGTGAGGGGCCAGAAGCTTGATAAGAGATGACCTGTTACAGTTAGCCTGTCAGCAAAACTTGTAAGAGTGATGCCGCAGGTATGATATTCGCCGTATGAATTGACTTCATTCAAGGCAATTTTTGCATCAATGTATCACGGGGCTTTTAGGGTGGAGGAGTTGTTGGGCCTGAGAAAAGGGGCAGATAGAAAAGGCTTGCAGTGGGAAGAAATTCATTGGGATGCAGACGTGGTGACTATTCATTTGCAAAGATCAAAGACGGACAAATTTGGCTGGGCTTCATCCATTCCCCACGAGACAACAGAAAGGGGAGGGTGTTTGCCCAGTTCGAGCACTATGGGCCTACACCACAGTGTGGTCTTGGAAAACTAGGGCTCCGTTTATACATGAGGATGGTGTAGTGGCAACCAGGGATTATTTGGGAGCTGTGTCAAAAAAAGGGGTATCAGCAATAGGTGAGGCTTTCATTTTACTCATTCCAGATAGGTGCTGCCATCTGAGGCAGCTGCTAAAGAGATGGACGAAGCAGGGATTAAGAACATTGGGAGATGGACTTCTAACTGCTATAAAAATATGTGTGGAATATTAAATGAATTAATGTTTGTTTGTTTTCTTCTGCAGGACACAGCAAGTACTAGTCCCAGTAACTGCGTGTGGTGGTGGTGGTGGGGGGGAGGTTACTTGACCAAAAACTCATTTTTTTTATTTTACAATCATACTTTATTATTCAATGGACAAAACATCTTAATATAATGAACAATATTAACAGCCAATCCAGCACCCGACAAATTGGGAGGAAAAAAAAGAACATATGAGGGTATCTGAAGAAAAAACATAGTGACAAACATTTAAAAAAAAAGTGCCACATAGAATAGCTATTCTCTGAATAATTAAATCACAATACATCCAATGATATATTAGATAGCAATACGGTATGTCAATAAAAATAGCTTTATCCAAGACATTAAAAGTAACCCAGGGAACACCAAAGGATAAAGCAAAGACACATAAACCAAATTCTTGATGGGACAAAGGGTGAATTTGTTTCTAACTGAAAATTGACCCAAGGCCTCCAAAAATCTAAACAGATGTTTTCCTTATCCATAGACTTGCAGTACAATTTCTCAGCCCAGTTTACACAATTAACTACTTTAAACCACTTATCTTGGGTTGGCACCTGCGTCTGTAACCAATGTTTGGTTAACGCTTTTGGCACATAACAATAACAACATTAAACGAGTTTGTCACCTTGGGAGTCTAAGATCTTCCGGGGAAATCAATACCAAAACTAGCTTAGCTGTTAATATTAACTGATCTGAAAACATCCTTTGCAGATTCCCTGAACCAGTTACCAAAATGCCAACAATTTAGAACAACTCCAAAAATGTGTTTCTGATCAGCTAATATTTCTCCACATGCCCGCCAGCAGCTCGCATAAACAGAACCCTTAAATTTAGCCATCCTCATTGGGGTAATAAAAATTGTGACCTACAATTCCAAGCAAATTCTTTTAAATAAGGATGATAACTGATAATTTAAAAAAGCCGTTCGGGACCACTCCTCCCAAGTACAGACTGCCTCCAATTCCTGTTCCCACCTAAAAAATAAAGTTTTAGCAATGTCTGATTTCAGAATACAGATGTTTGCACACCAGTTTCCAATAACATGACATCCCTGGTGCTTCCAGAGCAGCAGGAAGAGAATGAAGATAAGGGATAGTTTGTAAATAAGAATTAAATTGTAAATACCTAAAGTGATCCACCTGTGACAACCCATAACGGGCTTGTAACTGCACAAAAGAGAGACACTCTTGAGATTCAAAAAGCTGAGCATAATACTCCAATCCCATTCGAGTCCACTGTCTGAGAAAGATGTCGGTGTTAGAAGAAGGAGTAGCCCCATCCCAAGCCAACGCTGATATAACTAAATGCTGTTCCCTAGATAGAGAGGCTACAAACCCTCTCCAAACCCTCAAGACAATTCTGGTATACAAAAAAAAACTATCCAAAAGTATTTGCAAAATAGACACCACATATAAATGTCTGGCCATGTCTTGAAGATCATTCAAGACAAATTCTGTATCCTTCCAATAAGACGTATGCATTGTATTGGTACAATAACAAATTGTATGGAGAAATGCAGCCTTGGCATACCACTCCCAAATTTGGTAACCCAATCCCCCCCTGTGCTGAAGACAAATAAAGAATTCGCACTCGCACTCTAGGATGGCCACCCCACAACACAAATTGTAAGATGGATTTCTGCCAATCACATAAAATAGCCTTCTCTGGGAACACAGGGAGTGTTTGTAGAAAGAAAATAATTTTTGGTAACACCACCATCTAGATTACTTCCACCCTCCACAAAAAAGATAGAGGCATGCTGGACGCCACAGTTCATGCCAAGCCAGAGACCTGTGTTCAGAAACGGACTCGGGTTGCCAGGGGCTAGCAAGGGGAAGGAAGTATTGAGTGTCCTACAACTGTTCTCTTTCCTTCGGGGAGGGTAAGGGCCATGTATCGCAATAGCACTGACACCCAGTGGAGGCTGGGTGTTCCACAGTGGTGGGGCATATGTAAAGAGGAGGAGCACAGTGGGCGTCTGCATATCAGTGTGACACCATTGCATGTCTGGCTCCTCTTTGGGGTGAAAAAACAGGAGGAAAAATGCTGGTGGGGTGACCTCAGCTGACGATGGCCAGCCCTGCACCCTGTAGTCGACTAGGCGTCTTCGGCAGCTCTGTGCTGCAGGTCCCCATAAGGGGGGGGAATGCTGTCATGGGCTGGACAGTTTAATGGGGCATATAAATCTGCATGCCGGGCTCAACTCTGGGGGTGCAGGTGTCGGTGGCTGGGGGTCTGTTGGGGACCACTCCGACCAAGGAGGTAAAAAGTGATATGATAAAAAAAAAAAGATAGAGGCAGTGTTGACCATAACTGCAAATCCCTTTTTATCTGTTGGGTAAAGGGCTCCAAATTCAAAACCTCCACATGCTCTACATATTTTGTCAATCCAACTCTCAGATACAGTCGAGCTCACTTACTCACTTACCGGTTATTCGCATAATTCACTTAATCACATAAAAATTAGAAGTCCTGATTCCTCTTCTATCTGCCCCATTGCTGACACACCTAAAAAATGGAAAGAGCTTACCTTCACAAACAAGGTAAAGGTGCTTAACTTGCTCTCCAGTCCTGGGAGCTGTCAGTGTGATGTGACTAGACAGCTGGGGGTTTCGCAGAGTCAAATCTGCAGGCTTGTGAAGAACAAGGACAGTGTATTGAAAGAGTTCAACACCAATATAAATGTTGAGCGGAAGTGCAAGAGTTATGGGAAAGACACTGCAGTGGAGGATGCTCTCTTGCGGTGGCTTGAACATGCTCGGGGCTCTGACATGCCTCTGTCAGTGCCATTGCTGCAAAAGAAAGCAAGAAAATTAGCTGCAGCAATGGGCAAACCTGACTTCGATCTCAAAAATGGGTAGCTATGCAGGTTCAAAATCAGGCATAACATAATTTTTAAGAAAGCGTATCGAGAGAAAAAAGACGCAGACACTGGGTCGGCTGAGCACTGGGTGCAGACTGTGCTGCCAACTTTGTTGACAGATTACCCCCAAGACTGCATTTTAATGCTGATGAGATGGGGATATTCTAGCACGCCACCCTGGATGGAACACTAACTTTTGAATCAGACAACATCTCCGGTAGTAAAAAGGCTAAAGATTGCCTTATAGTTCTCACATACACTAACATGGATGGCTCCCTTAAGTGTAAGTTGCTAGTGATCGGTAAGAGCTGGAACCCCAGATGTTTCAAAGGGGTTAATGTCCAAAGACTGCCTGTGACTTATTGTGCAAATCAGAATGCCTGGATGACAAATGAGCTGTTCACAGAATGGGTTAAGGATTTCAACAAGGACATGCAAGGAGGAGGAAACACACACTCTTCCTTGTTGACAATTGCACGGCTCATCCAAACATTGAGGACATTTTGCATGTTAAGTTAATCTTTTGGCCCCCAAATACCACTTACTTGATCCAGCCTTTGGATCAAGGAATCATAAGGCACCTAAAGTGCTGTTACCATTGCCGAATGCTGTCGGTTGTCATTAATGCATTCAATGACGGCAGTGCAGTTTCCACTACAGACATTACCCGCAGATTCACTGTGCTAGACATTATCCACAAGCTCAGTCAAGCCTGGTCAGAGGTGAAGACACTGACAATTCAAAATTGTTACAGGAAAGCTGGTTTCCTCAAGGACAGGCCGGAGTCCACAGCAGTGAATGAGGATACACAAGATAATGCCGTCACTGCTCCAGAATGTATCCCACAAGCGGTGTTTGACGAGTGTGTTGCTGCCGATGACTACCTCCAGTGCACTGGGATGCTGACCAATGAAGAACTCACAGCAACATCAGTGCTGGATGGTCTGGATGAGGATGAATATGAGGGGGATGAAGACAACACACCGACAGCCCCCACGGCAAAGGAGGTGTCCCACCACCTCATGCAGATCAGGCGTTTTATTGAGCTAAATGCCTGCAGTGAAGAGGTTTACGAGGCATTCTATGCCTTGGAAAATGTTTGCAATAGGGCATCTAAGGAGAAACAAAGGCAGATGAAATTAATGGAGCACTTCTTTGCTGTCCAAAATTAACTGAGCACTGCACAGTAGTGTGAAGCTTTTAAATAAAGGCACCAAATAAAGGTTACTTACTCAAGTCTTTTTTTTAAAAGTCACAAAGCACAAATCCCTCAACAACTTACTGCACTCATACTGCTCCCCATAAGAAAAGACCAATACACACAGGCCCAGATATTCAAACTGCGTCCAAAAAGTGCGCAATAGCAGGAGCAAGTGCAAGTCCATTGCGCCCATGTGCAAGAGGTGCGATATTCAAAAACTGAGCCGGCCAAACTGCGCCTACAGCCGACGACTGAATATCACACCACCTGCACCATAGCGCAAATAGAGAGGGAAGCTGAGCAGATCAGATGCGCCATAGCACAACAAGGAATGTGCAGCTAAGCAGTCCCGAGGCACCATAGCGCAACCAGGGATGCCCCCCAGCAGCAGAGCAATGCAACTGCACAACCAGGGAGGTAGGGACCCACCACCCATGCCACAGATGGGCACAGGAACACACAGCAGAACAGACATCATCCCCCCACACCCCATGCACTGCACAACTGGGGGAGGGCTGGAATAACCACCGGCCCATGGAGACCAGCAACCAACCCACAGCTGGGCCATGTTGCCCCATCACACCCCCTGCAAGCTGTGACTGGCACACAAGGAGGGCTGACCACCCCATGCCACACCATCCCCCCAATGTAGAGCACACCCTGCACCATGACCCCTAGACACTCTGCCCAGGAGCAGTGTCCACCACTGCAGGAAACCCCATGCATGCCACCACCCCCACTGTGACACTGCAACCCTGTGCACCACAGAACCATGCAAGGCAGCCCCACCACGAGCACCCATCAGCGGGTGGCAGCACACAGCAATGCAACAATGGCATACACAGTGCCACCATGCACAGCACCCCTGAGGTACTGCTGAGAGACCAACCATGCGTCGGCACACGAGGTACCCCACACGAGACAGTGCATGCCCCGGACACCACCACCAGTGGTACAACACCCTGCATACTCTCCAAATGACACACCCCGACCCAGCACTGGCCACAACAGCCAGCGCAGACACCCATAGTGGTGCATGGAAGCATGCACCACACTGGATGTCACACAGTGCATGAACAGATACCCACCCATACCCAAGGGCACAACAACACAGGGACGCAGTGGTGGGGCAACCAAGCCCCCAGCGTGGGCCCATGTAAACTGTGTACACACAACCTGCAGTCCTCCATGGCACTGGAGTGCCAGCCACCCTTCGCAGGCACTGTGGACCTGTTCACCACCAGCATTTTCCCGGAGCACAAGTCACAGACAGTGGTGCACATCCCCTGCAACACACACAAGCCACAGCATGGAGGTGGGTCAACAACTGTGGAGGCCACAGTGTCACCCGAGGCAGACATGCACCACACCAGTGACAGGAGGAAACCTAGCAGTGTGACGGGTACAGTGGCTGCCCTGCATGGACTGCCACCACTGACATGCCAGCAGACCATGCAGGTCACAGACATGCATGGGTGTCAGCTGCACAGGCCATGGACAGGCTGATAGGGGCACCATGGACACAGAGCACACACCATGGACCACTGCACACAGTCATCCAGTGCACAGGGCACAACACACACACCACAGACACTGAATGATAGCTACCCCCACACCATAGTCACCTCCACACGGACACAGACACATACCCATGACTGCACCACCCCTGACGCCATGCACACCACTGCAACTGAGCACCTATACCCACTGCAAATCAGAGACCACCACAGTATTCATATCAAAATAACTGTATTAAAGCAACATATAAAAGGTAACTATTTACAACAATATATACAAGGGGGGGAAGGGCCACAAACAAGATGGGGGTGGATAAGGGGCAGGGGTGGAAAAATGGGACAGAAAAGGAGGGGTGTGAGGGTAGGTCTAGGGGGGTAGGGGATATCAGGTACAGAGGGACTTTTATCGGAAAGTGCCACTCCCCGCTCTGGCTCCTTCGCTGCCTGTGCCTCCTCAGGACCCCGGTCTCATCTATCCGGTGAAGGATATCTAATTACGCCCTCACCACCTGCAGGATCTCCTGCAGTGCCTCCCAGATGTCATGGAGCTGTTGTGTACCTAGGACAAGGGAGCACAGTCAATAGGTGTGAATGCACAGCCCCATACAGCCCACCCACTGTGCATGGCATACGGCCATGGGACATACCTCTGTGATGGTGTGTGACCACCCACATTGATCACATCCACATGACCTGCCCACCCCGGTGCATACAGCCATGCAGAATGCTGCACACACCCACCGGCCAAGTCACGCACAGCACCACCGTGGCCATTTAGTGACATGGCTATGTGGTGCAAAGGCAGTGGCACAGCCATGTAACCGGTGCATGCATGGACTACCATCGATGCATTCCCAGACATGCATTGCCACTGGACAGTGCTGAGTGTAACAAGTTACATGCATGGCAGTGGTGTCAATGGATGGTGGCCATGCCCCACTGCCCACCCTGTTACACAGCATGCAATAGTAATCATGGAAGTATGGAACTCACCATCATCAGGATGGTCCCATGGGCACTGTGGACCCTCGCCCCACCTGGCCTCCCTCTCCTCTTCATTGCACCGCAGCTCACGGGCCAGGCACCATTCCTCCGGGCCTGTGGTGCAAACATGGAGAGAGGAACATCAGTACAATCCCTGAGCAAAGCCCCTGCCCCAAGGTGTGCCCTCCCCACCCAGCCAGACCCACCCACCCCATACCCTGATAACACCACCACAGCCAAAACCGGATGGTCCCTCCCCATGTGCTGGACACATACAACTGTGAGACCCTTATGGAAGATAAAAGTGTGTTGATATATCACCTACCTGGCCGTGGCACTGTGCCCCTCCTGGCATGTCCCCACAGGTGGGCTAGCAGCTCTGGCTCCCTCCGCCGCAGGTCCCCATACCTATGGTGGCACTGCTCCGCACTTCTACCCCATCCAGTGGCCTCCTCCAGTGCAGTGGCCACCTCTTCCCACACCTGGCTCCTGGACCTGTCCAAGGATGCCTCCCCAAACAGTGGTCCATGGTGTGGCTCCACTATGGCCACTAGGTTGGCCAGTTCCAACTGCATCCACTGAGCAGCCCTCCTGCGTGC
Source organism: Neoceratodus forsteri (assembly GCA_016271365.2). NCBI lineage: Eukaryota > Metazoa > Chordata > Ceratodontiformes > Ceratodontidae > Neoceratodus > Neoceratodus forsteri. The sequence continues at coordinate 88,718,435 of CM057453.1, forward strand.
CATTCTCTCTGCTCGGTCTGCAAATATGGTGCTCTGCAGTGCGGCTCCCCACATGCAGATGCTACGCAGTACAGCACTGCCATTCCCTATTGTGCTGTCACCAAACAGCGCGATAGTGGTGCACCCATGCCTGATGCATGGTGCCTAGGGGGCAAAGGTCAGGCACAGGGTCAAGGGTCTTTGGCAAACGGATACACACAGCGCCATTGGAACCCAATGTGTGTAGCACGATTGGCTGCCTGTGCGCTACCACCAGTAGCGGCCTACCGCGCTGTTGCCCCAGTGTGCCTATGATGGCCCAGTGCCACAGCGCCATGTAGGTGAACATCGCTATAGCACCACTGGCACAATGGTGGCCATGCCCTGCATTGCTTCCCATGCACAGCACGTCAGCAGTGTGGCAGACGCCTGCGTCAGCAACCTGGGCATGCGCAGTGAGGTGTGTACTACTCATGTCACAGAACTGCGCCATTAGCTCAACATGTTCAACACAATTGCGCAAAGCGCAACAGCACGATATTCAGTCGTCATATGCAAAACAGCTAATCAGCCATGCAATGGCCCAGCACTTCAATTTGTATCCACTTAAAGTTGCACCTCGCCTCATTTGCATGGGTTGCGCTATAAAAGTGCGACATTGGGCTGCAGTGGCCATAGTCAGTTACTGCAGTCTATTGGTGAGTTGCATGCTGTTTGGGAGTGTGGACTGTGGATTTAGAGACATGCATGGGACTGCACAGTCACAGGTAGCAACTGCCATTCTTACAGGCTAAATAATGACTGAGCAAGTTGTGGGAGAGGAGGAACACAGTGGTGGGAGGAGGAGGAGGCCTAATTTTACCAAGGCCAAGACCAAAGCCCTGTTTGAGGCCTACCTGGATCAGGAGCCGCTTCTCAGCGGACGGCAGGGAACACCTCAAGCCAGTGCTACTGCATGGGAGGAGGTGGCATGTGCTGTGAACCTGCATGGCAGCCACCAGTGCTCCATGCAGGAGTGCAAGAAGAAGATGGGCACAGACAGGAGGAGGATAAAGGAGAAGGTGGCTGCCATCAGGGCAGCACGAGCTGCGACAGGTGGGGGACAGCCGGAGGTGGTACACCTGACCCCACAGGAGGAGAGGATTGCTGGAAGCATGCAGCATAGTGCCACTGGGGTGTTAGGGTGGTGGCTTCCAGAGGGTGGTGGCCCATCACTGCATGGTAAGTCATGGTCTGTCTATGGGGGCAGGGTGAGGTCACATGCAGTGTAGCGACTTGTTTTCCCTTACAGATCCTGAGCATCTGCATGGGTCAGCAGTGGTGGGCCTGTCCACTGAGGACAGTCAGCTGGAGGTAAAGGAGGGCCCATCCACCTCCACAGGTATACATGGCTCAGTGCGACAGTGGGCCCGCCTGGCTGTCCACACTGATGTTATTGTAACAGGTGCGGAGGAAGCCCTGCCTGTGTCCCAGTGTGACAGCATCCACGGATGCCAGCATGCTGTGACACAGGCCGGTGCCGAGTCCATCACCGATGATGATGTAGCTAATGGCATGGGCAGTGACACGTGTGTGCCATCGGATGGCCACACATCAGGTAACATCGCGGCCATGGCTGTGGGTGGTGCTGCCGTGGAGGCCTGCGTGTCAGCACAGACCCAGCCTGTGCATGTCATTGCCAGTGGGGCAGCACTGGTGTTTGCTCAGGACAGTGGGACTGTTGTGGCCACTGCGGTGGCACCACTGAGCCCCGGGGGAGCAGTAGCTGGAGGGGCAGCATCAGCGGTCGGCCAATGGTCTTAGGGGTACAGGGTCCAGCGGCAGCGTCTGTGCACTGCCTGTGGACATGCCCAGACCTGGTCCTGGTGCACAGCGCCCACCCTCAAGGGGTGCTGAGCATCAGGGCCACACACACCCTGAGGGACAGGATGCTGAGGAGGCAGATGACCTCTTGGACGAGCATACCTGCCTACTGCAAGCATCAGTCCAGCAGTAGATGCGGCTTGCGACGTCGGTGGATGCACTGCATGCGGCTCTGGAACAGGCAAAGGAGCGTCACAGCAGAGACACCGCTCTGATCCTGGCAGGGATGGACCAGTTGTGGGAGGATGTGACCGCTGCCATTGACAGGCATGCACAGGCATTCACTGCTGTCATGGCCACAATGGGTACACAGTCATGTGCCCAAGCGTCGCGGACACCATGCAGTGCACTGTCCACCCCCCATTCCCGGCATCATACGACACCCTCCCTGTCGATACCGAGTTCAGCTGTGGGCATCCTGAGCACACCTGGCGCAGTCACGTTCGGTGTGCTGCAGACCCCTGTGTGAGCATGGTCGCGTTCACGCAGTGGAACCCTTGGGGGACCATCGGTGCCACCCCATGAGGCCAGTGGTTGGTCTGTCAGTGCTGGTGGGTCTCGGCGGGGCTGCCCATGCATCCGTGGTGGCCGGGGCACTGTGTTGCATGACTGACCTGTCTCCCAACACGGCTACTGTCTGGTGCTGCCCTGTGTGCATTGTGTCTTTAAGTGGGCAGTGCACACAGGTGGGTACCTGGCCCTGCACATGGACACACAGTCCATCTGCACACCCTTCCAGCTGCTGTCTGCAGTTGTGTGTGCATGATGATGCCTGCATTGCACTGTATACCAATGAGCAATGGTGCTCAGCATCTGACACACGCACATGGACAGGCAGTGGGCGTGGTTGTCTGTGGCCATGTGTGTGGCTAGGGGTGACATTCTGGGTCGGTGTGCGTCCTACCCTTTGTGCAAGTTTGGTGTGTTGTGTGTGTGTGTGTGTCCATCCACGTGGCATGTTAGACCTCACCCATCCCTGGTTGTGTGTGTGGTTCCATGCCCAGCCACTTCCCTTGATGGCACGCACCCCTGGTGTGTGTCTCTATGCATGGTTGTGGGTTGTGCCTTAGCCACTGGTGGTTGCACATGGCCCCATGACTTACCTGGGTTGGCTGAAGTGCTCCTCTGTGATGGTGTCCTGGTGCAGCTGTGCCGCTGGAGCAGTCGGGGGGTCCCGTCGGCCAAGGGGGGGCTGCCCATCACCATCATCACCAGCGTTCTCATCGTCCCCATCGCTGTCCCCCTCTTCGACCTGTACGGCTATCCCACATTCGTTGGCCATGTTGTGCAGGATGCAACAGGCCAGGAATAGCCTGCAGGCCTTTGAGGGGCTGTACTGTAGGGCACCACCGGAGGTGTCCAGGCATCGGAAACGTGCCTTCAGCATCCCGAACACCTGCTCGATGACATTACGTGTGGTGGCGTGTGCCTCATTGTAGCGTTGCTGCGATGGGGTCGCGGGCCACCGGTAGGGTGTGAGCAGCAAGGGATGGAGTGGGTATCCACTGTCACTCGTGTGTAGAGGGTGGAGGTTAGTTTGGTGATCAGCATCAGCCTGCCCCGGGCCATGTAGGCCACTACCCATGTTACCTCTGACCATGCCCCCCCAGGCCCTATGATTGTCCATGTGGTTTGCATACTCACCCACTAGGTATCCAGCGGGGATATCCCCACTCTTTAATCTGCAGCACAGTGCTGACTGGTGCCAGATGAAGGCATCTTGTGCTCCCCCAGGGTGCATGGCACAGATATTGATTATGCGTCTCTGGCATCGCACACCACCTGGCAGTTGATGCTGGCATAGCCCTTGCGATTGATATATGCGCCTCCTCAGGGCCAGGTGGTGTGTGGATGGCCACATGGGTGCAGTCTATTGCCACTAGCACGCCAGGCATACATGCTACCCTGTGGAACTCCTGTATGTTTGCTGTGCGCTCTGCCAGTGTGCTGGGGAAATGGATGTACTCCGCAGCATGTGGCAGCAGTGCGCTGAGGAATTGGGTGAGGTGGCATGATGTGGCCGACTGGGTTATGCATGTGGTGTCTCCAGTTGGTCTCTGGAAGGTACCTGTGGCAAGCAAGCACATGCAAGATGTCACTTTGGTCTCCACTGACAGGGCATGGCTCCGTCGTGTGGGTGCCTGCATCACATCACTGCACAGCTCACAGAGCCACCTCAGAATTGCCCAATTCAGGTGGTACTGGCCCACAATCTCAGTATCACTGTACAGATCAAAACTGGTGCTGGTTTGGTACTGCCTGTTGGGGGCATACTGCTGATGGACCCTTCCACGGCCACGCCCCCCTGCTGTCCACCTTCTCACCCCCCCATAATGGCCTCCATCTGGAAGGTGGCACTGGCCATGTCCCTGGCTTGTGTTCACCCCCCCGGCAGCTGTTACTGTATTCCTCACCGCTGTCCTCACTGCTACTTCCCCTGCACCGGGAACACCTGCCTGTGCTTGCCTCACTGCTGTGTGGTGTACCTCCCCCTTGTGCAATGTCTCCCCACACCTTCCCCTGTGGCTATTTCTTCCAGGTGCCCTTTCCTGCCTGGCCTTATGTGTCACTGCTGCCCAGTGTGTCCTACTGTGTTTTGCTCTCATATGTGGCTTCCCTGTAGCGTTCTTGAGCCTCTCCCTTGCTCCCTTTTATTTTGGTTCATTTCCGCTATGGCGCAACTTCCGCTTGCTCCCCTATTGCGCATGGTGCAAGTTGTTGAATATCGTACTGCACCATTTATACACGGTTCCTCCCCCTTCAGTTGCACATGCCTTCATTATCATTGCGCTGTTGCTCAGCGTGATTTGGGGGATGCAACTGCCTCCTGCTGAATATCGCAGAATGGCGCATTTTCTGACTTGCGCAGGCGAAACCCTATTGCGCATGGCTCAACTCTTTTGAATATCTGGGCCACAGCGTCTATGTGCTGCCACCACAAATAAAACGAGCATACACTGAAGATCGGTTACACGAATAACCAGCTTAAATGCATAATTTGTGAATGGCCAGAGACTACGCGTTTAAACGGGTTTAACTATACTTAATATAATTTCTATTACACTGACTAGGAAAAATATCATGAATTACAGCAGGTGGGGTGTATCTATGACCTCCGTTTTTGTTTTCTTTAAATGAAACCTGGCCAGAAATTCAAATTCCTCAAAAATTTTCCAAACAGCCTGCAAAGAAGAAGTGGAATTTGTCAGGGTCAATAAAATATAATCCGTAAATAATGCCACCTTATATTCACTCCCACCTCTATGGATACCCTCTACCTGTTTAGAAAGGTGAATATAAGATGCTAGGGGCTCTACATATAGGGCAAATAAAAGAGGGGACATGGGACAGCCCTGACGTGTACCTCCAGCCAGGTTAAACGATGATGTTAGGGACCCATTCTTTCGGACACAGGCCACAAGGTGAGAGTAAATATGATGTAATATTGCAACAAATTTTAATGGGAACCCAAACTCTGGAAGTACCAACCACAGAAAGAGCCATGAGACCCTGTTGAAGGCCTTCTCCATCTCCAGGCTGGCCAGGACCAGAGGAATTGACCGCTCTTCCACATAATCCAATAACAAAAATGTACTTCTACCATTGTCAAACACCTGATGTCCATGGACAAATCCTGTCTGGTCCCAGTCAACCAAAGACGGGAGAAGGCTCTCTAATCTTTTTATAAAGATAGCCACTAAAAACTTCTAACCGGTATTCAACATTGAAATAGGCCTATAAGAATCCAGCTTCACAGGGTCATTACCTGGTTTCAATGAAATAGCTATAACTGCACCATTTCAAGATGGAGGAGGTTTCTTTCCCTTCTGAACTCGTCTCATTGTTTTTAATAATATAGGGCACAACACTTGTTGTATATCCTTTTACTTATAGAAATCCAATGGGAAACCATCATTACCTGGACGTTTCCCTGCCTTTGAACTATATATAGCCTCAATTAATTCAGAATATGTTATAGGTAAAAGTGGGGAGGAAGACTGTTGATCGGAACTCATGGGTTATTATTTGTATTCCAGATCAGCCTCAGAACCTAGAGTTATGGATCGTGGGACACTCCTTCATTTATTGGGCTGAACAGCAAACGACAATAAAGGCAGGGGGCAAGCAGTTGTACCACAAGGAATGGAAAATACTCTGGAAGGGACTAATGGGAGTGAAATGGGGTCGATTATTACCACTCCTGGAGGAGACACATCGAAGCAACCCAGGGCTACATTTGCTAATAATTCATCTTGGGGGAAATAACCTAGGGACCAGACCATGACTTTATACATATTTTCAAATGGTGGAGGACATTTAAATAATTAAAGAATGGTGGCTGAGAGTCACCCTGGTCTGGTCTGAGATGTTGTCAAGGAGTGTTTGAAGGAATGCCAGAAGTCATAAAGCTATAAAAGGAGCCAGGAGGTGGATGAATAAGAGGGTAGGGGGCTATTTTAAGGGGTGTGGGGGTGGGTTATATACCATGAAAATATTGAAGAAATAATTGGTTACATGTACGGATCAGATGGGGTGCATTTTTTGATGATTGGCAACCATATCTTGATCACAAAATTGGATATTGGGATTGATGCTTGGAAAACAGACATGGGATGGTAGCTCAAAAATAAAAAGGGGGGAAGCCCACCTTCCAATGCAAGCTGGAGGTGGGCTAGTGAAAAAATAAAGGAAAAACAGGAAAAGAAAAAACAGCAAGAGGGGGCAGGAACCCAACCTATGTGTACACCAAGGGTGGGGAGGGAGAACTACTCCAGGAAGTACACCCAGGGTAGCTACAAAGGAGGGCCACGGATGCACATCCTGACCCAGACTAAGGTGGAGAAGATGTAAATAAAATGAGAAAAAGTGCACCCTGGATGTACATCTAGGGAAAAATATTAAAATGGACTTATGTTGGATGTTGGAAATGAAATAATGTTTGAAATATGGATATAATAATGGATGAAGATTGATTGAGGAAAGGAATATGTCAAAATGTAAACAATGAATAATTAATAATGTTTGGAATTTGTGGAATAAATATTACTGACTGAGCAACCAACTAAACAAGGTGTGGTGTCACTTCTTTGGGAAGGGTTTCTAGAACAAGAAGGGTTGTCTTACTAAAAGACAGACACCTTTGTTCTAGGCCCTGGAACAACGAAGGGGGGCTGCTCAATGAGATGAAAAGAGGAGGGGGTAAGCCAGGTGAGGTAAGGGAGAGGCGGGGCTATGACAGCAAGGAAAGAGGGGCAGAGCTTAGTAATCAAAAAAGGGGATTGGAGGAGAAGACAGGGAGAGAGAGAGAGAGAGAGAGAAAGAGAATTAGAGCTAAGGGGAGGGGCTTAGGCCCTTAAAAGGGGCTGCACAACTGCAGAGCATTTGCTATCCAAAAAATGTATTTCCCACTAACCACCCAGAAGGAAATTAGGTGGAAGAGGGTGAATGGGTTTTGGAAGAGTTTTGGCAGGTGTGGGAGAAAATGGACTGCTGATTCAGCAGGTGTGGGAGAAAAAGGACTTCTGATGGCAGACAGCAGAACAAGGGGGAAATGAAGGGAAGTAGAAAAATAAAGGAAAAACAGGAAAAGAAAAAAAAGGAAAGGGGGAAGGAATCCAGCCTTGGTGTACACCAAGGGTGGGGAGGGAGAACTACTCTGGGAAATACACCCAGGGTAGCTATGAAGGAGGGCCATGGATATACTGACCCAGACTAAGGTGGAGAAGATATAAATAAAATAAAGGAATAATGCCTGACAGGGTGGGTGTTATGCTGGGATAACATCCCACCTCGGGTGGTTGGGCCCGAGGCCACCGGCTGAGGGCATCCAACACCCGAGAAGGGATGTTATCCCAGCATAACACCCACCCTGGAGGGCATTATTCCTATTATACAATGGCTTATTGTTTTATAGTTAAAAAAATAATTTTAAAGAATGTTTTTGTTAGTGTGTAAAAATATTTTTGTTTCTCAAGAGAAAAAAAAAAGCTCATCAGCATGCTCCATATCCTACAAACAATCAGCAGGGATGTTATGCCAGGATAACATCCCTGCTGTGACAGCCAACTGACCAATCAGAATCCAGGATTCTTTCTTGCCATTGTATAATGAGAAATAAAGTTCACCCTGGATGTACATCTGGGGGAAAATATTAAATAATTAATGCTGGATGTTGGAAATGAAATAAAGATGTTTGAAATATGGATATAATAATGGGCGAAGATTGATGAAAGGGGTATGTCAAAATGTAAATAATGAACATTTAATAATGTTTGGAATTTGTGGAATAAAATATTACTGACTGAGCAACCAACTAAACAAGGTGTGGTGTCACTTCATTGGGAAGAGTTTCTAGAACAAAACCCCTGCTTCTAAACAAATCACTGCACTAGATGTTAATCTAGAACAGCCCAGAACTATTTTGAAGAGTGCATTTTGTACTGTATCCAGTTATTCTGTTTTTTCTTGCTAGCTCCCAGACTTCACATCCGTTAGGCATCTGTGAATTAACTTTTGCTTCAAAACAAGATTTAAGTGCTACAAACAAATTATCTACTTATGCATTAGCAAGTTGATTAATGGCTAGAGGAGAATTTAAGGCTGCCTCTTCAGTTTTTTTAAAATGTGTGGATCAATTTAGATTTTCCTTGAACCAGACTCCTAACTAACAGGATGAACGAACATCTTCACAAACATGATTATTCATTTTCCATTCATCTGCTTTAATTCTTTTATTACAAAAAAAAAAAAAAAACAACAACATGATTTTGGTTCTATTAATGTGTAATTCTAAATGTATTTTTCCTGTGGTAGCCATAGCATTAAATAAAGCCCTTCTAAGGCTAACAGGAGTTTCAGATAGCATCACTGTGTCATCTGAATATAGCAATATCTGTATTGGAAGGTCATCAGTTCATGGAGCAAATGTATCAGCCTCCGTCTCCAACTTTGCAAATATTCATTTATAGTATATGACTAACCCCCTATTGTATATAAAATTCAGCAGCTGCTCCAAAGCTGTTGTACTACAGTTCAAAGGTCAGAAAACTTGTTGTAGTATCGATCTGACGTCACATCAATAGTACAACAAGTTTTCTGTCAATTAAATAGTCGCGCGCATAACTAAAAATTCGAAAACTCAATTTGAAATCAGCGTGTCTCACAACCGAATTAATCGCAAGCAAGCATAAAGCAAATAAAAACGGCATGGCAGCAGCAGTGTTTTTGAAGCTCGTGACAGACAGAGAACAGTTTATAGCTGATCAGGAAAACGCTCGTACTATCCAGAAAACGGCAGCCGACATAAAAATAGTGCAGAACTATTTTAAAAATGTAGACGAGCATCGGGACATATACAGAATTCCAATAGAAGAGCTAGACATACTCCTGGCTGACTTCGTGTATAAAATAAAAAGAATAGATGGGTCGGATTATGAACCGGGAACAATCAGAGGCATTTTAGGCAGTGTCGATCGTTATCTAATAAAGCATACCTATGGTCACTCCATCTACCATGGCAAGAATAGTCCATTCGTGCAAACATTAAGGACAATGACAGCAAAGCTAAGATAACTAAAAAGCAGGAAACGGAATAAACCCAATAGGGCTGAGGCTCTAACTGACACAGACATCAACCAGCTGTACAATTCAGGCACACTTGGTCTCTCAAATCCATCATCCCTCCTCAACATGGTATTTTTTAATGTTGGACTGTATTTTGCGCTCCGTACCATGGAACAGTACAAGTTAAAGTGGGGAGACCTAACCCTGTTAACTGACACCAATGGCCAAAAATACTTAGAATATAACGAGCGACAGACAAAGACTCGTTCTGGCGAAAATCCCAGGGACATAAGGCCTGTGAAACCCCGCATGTACGAGAGCAGCATAAATAAAGAAAGGGACCCAATCTCTGCCTATCTTAAATATGCCTCCCAGAGACCACAAGCAATGAATACACCCGATGCACCTTTTTATCTGGCCCCCAACATAAATTTTAAGCCAGGAGTCTCCCTCTGGTATAGAACTATGACCATAGGAGAAAACAAAATTAGAAACATGATGAAGCAAATGAAAATGTCTGCTGGCTTGCCTGAAAGTAAAAAAATCACAAATCACTCCACCAGAAAGACATCGATCCAGGCATTGGTAGATCATAACGTCCCTCCCACAGAAGTTGCACAGGTCTCCGGGCATCGAAATATACAAAGTATTAATAATTACAGCATGATCTCCGGTTCCAAACAGCAGAGACACTCGTCCATCTTCTCGGCCCTAACTTCCGAAACCGCGCCTAGTGTCAGCCCCACTGAGACAGCTCACAATTGGCTGGAAACAGGAAATACATCAGTGCCTGTCCAGCATCAAAATATCATCCCAACAGAAAAGCTGCCTTTCCACATTTCATTTGGGGAACACTGCGTTTTTCAGCAAGGAGTCACAGTGAATGTAACACACTACTCAAAACCGGAAAAGCGGAGGCGAGTAGCGGTGTTCGTAGACACCAGTGACTCTGAATAAGTAAGTTTTTTCTAAATTTAACCATATAGATGTAAAACAATGTCTGGGGGCGGGGGTGCTCTGCCAACTGACAAATGCTGACATTATTTTTTTTTCTTCTCACAGAAATGCTGAACGACGCCACGATGATCGTATCCTTTTCTCTTCTCTTAACTTGATTCTATATAATTATCGTACTGTATAAAAAGATTTCTGTTTGACAATATACAATTCAGTACCACTGCCTGTCCGTTTTTTGCCGACAGGGGGTTAGTGATATACTATAAAAAACAGTGGATGATTAAGCATCCACTGCAAGGCTTTGTTTCCATCTCGGTTTGTGTGATGACATCATAGAGACTTCTCGAGCTTCGCTCTTGAGGTCTCTATGATGCCATTACACAACCTCGATGGAAACACAGCTTTGTTGTGGATGCTTAATCATCCACTGTTCTATATGTTGCAAGGATGCCATCAGAGTGCAGAAAATATCCCAAAATAATGCATCTTACTAGAAGCTTCATTGGGAGCTAGGAGGGAAAGGGGGCATGACTGAGATATACAAATACTGTACATATATGGACTCAACAGGGTGTCATACAAAGAACTGTTTATCTGAAGCACAAACACAAGCATGAGAGGAAATTCACCAAAACTGGCTTGGGGAAGATTCAGGAAAGATGTCTGCAAGCATGCTTTGTGGAATAAGTGGTGGAAAAGTGAATCAGGCTGCCAGAGAAAGTGGCATCTGGAAAATAGTTGGGGTATGCAAACAAGGACGGGACAGGCACAATTCTGGTCAGAGGGATGGAAAAAGGATAAGGGGTAAAGGAGAAGGATGGTCATTAGCAACAACATAGGAATATTATTATAGGATAGCAGATGAAAGTGGCTGCTGGCCTTTTTCTGCCATCAAATTCTAGATTTTTACTAATCTGTTGTTCCAGATCCATCTTTGAAACCAGTATGATATTCTGATATTGCATCTGTATCCATATTAATAACCTATTAAGTGTAGCTTTTGCCAAAGTTTTGGCCACAACATTAATCCAACCAATAGGGTTATACATTTTATGTTACTTTTCTTGCTTTTTTATGTATTGGAATTATGTAATTACCTCTCCATAGTATGGGTACATCATTTTCTGTCATGCATTTGTTTAAGAGCATTGTCAATATGAATCTCCCTAGTCACTGCTTTGTATAGATCAGAAGAAATACGATCTGTACTTGACACTTTAAATTAATTACAACTTGTAATAGCCAGGGCTATTTTGTCTTACATTACCCAGTTGAAATGTTCTGAAACTGTTTCATCATGTAGGACATTTTTTTTTTCATCTACTTCAGCTGGGTAAAAGAATAATTCTTTATAATAATTTCCCCTAACAGTTGGGTATATATAACTCTTAAACTGAGCTTTATAACTAGAGGTACCCATAGGTACCAGTTTCCAAAAACCTTTCTCCTTGTTATTATTATACACTAGCAAACATTTTTCCATATGAGATGCTTGGTGTCCTTTTTTGTGTTAAGATAAAATCATAACATTTTCTGTGCCTGTTGATCCAGTAAAATTATAATGAGAGTGATTTGTGACTATTACTTTTTCTTAACAAATCTACTTTGACTAATTTGCAGTTTTTTTTTATTATTGTTTTAATTAAACCAATAGGTTTCAAGACTCTAACCCATTTCTAAAAGGTAGCAGGTGAGGTGGAGCCTGAATTATGACACCGTCTGAAACAGCAACGCGATAGAGGCGAAAGCCCGAAAGGCGAGGGGGCAGGGAGGGTGACAGGATGTGGTGGGGTGGGCAACCCTAGTGACAGGATGTCGCTACATGTACATATGCGGGGCGGGAGCGAGCACAGTGAGCATGGCCTGGGAGAGGGTGGAGGGGATGAAGGCACTGCGGTTGGCTGCTGAGCAGCTCCGTGGCTTCAGGGGTTGGCCTCTGCTTGCGGTGCTGGAGTTCTGGGTTCAGGTCTGGGTCCAGGTGCTACTGTGCTTTTCTTGCGCCCAGCCACAAACTTGTCTTTTTTTGCTTTTGCACCCCCAACATGCACCTCCCTGGAGTTAAGAATCCTTAAGTAGGGGTGTTGAGGTCAAGCCCCCACATGGGAGTTTGGGGTCGCGGGTGAAACCCCGCAGAAAGCAAGTGTTTCAGTTCCTGGCACCCGTTCTTCCATCGCTGAGGATCAGGGTGGCAAAATTGTTTTCACCGCTTCTGACGTCATGATAATGCGAGTAGCCGTTCGGCACTCGCCATTATCACATAGAACCTTTCTAAAACTGCCTTATATGGTAAAACAGTAACCTGCTCCAAAATTTGCAATGGTTTTCCATAACATAATGATCAACTAGTCTCCTCCTATAAATAGTTTTCATAGTCACTCATTAAAGACTAAACTTTAATATGAATTTTCAGTTCTAGTTGAGTATCCCATACTGGTAGCACACCACCACAATGACAATTTTATAGTGAAGACCACCACAGCAATAAGTCTTGCCAGGTCACTGTGATGGTCTCGCTTTACACCGCCACTGTCTTTCAGGGTGCTGAGCCCCAACCCCAAATCAGCTCTGACTTGGAGTTGAATATTTGGAGATGGGGGTGCAGGGGGCACAGCCCCCATAAAAAAGCTCTTCATCCCAACAGGAACAATGCCAACAGTCGGCCAACCCTGCTATCTGACTCTTTCAAGACGCTCTCAAGAGAGAGTGTCTAATCAGTCACTTTCAGTAGGTATTTTGCCACCCAGTCCACACAGCATTGCAGCTGCTCCCCACTACCTGCAAGAAACCAAAAAAAACAAAAAATCAAAAAACAGTAAAATACCCCCTGTATCTGAGCACTGCTTTCCAGCTAGCTCAAACAAATCCCTGATGTGCACCAGGCAATGCCACCACCAGTGTACTGCCCACGGAGTAGCACAAAACAAACAGAACAAGTAAAGGAAAATTTCACTTCCCTTTGGACTTTTTGTCCATATTCCTCTCTGGACCTCTCCTGGTATCAGCAGGACCCCCGCCACTCCAGCCCTCTCCCGATATCTTCTGCACCACTCATTGTCCAATTTTGACTGCATCTACAATCACCCCTTCCCCAGCCACTCAGGCTCATTGTGGATGAGTAATTCACCATGGGAAGGGAACGGGAGCAGAAAAACTGTGAACTCTCTCTCTCTCTCTCCCTCTCTGTGCTGTGGTCAAGGGGCAGCCACACACCAAAGAAAACAAATGGCACAGTTCACTGTGAGAAAACAAATATAGAGAAAACCAATTCTGTTCTGCATGTGCTTGTCTTTCTCTCTCTCTCTATCTCTCTCTGTGTCTCGCATCTCGATGGAGAACAGTTCTTAGCTGTAAGACAACTGTGCAGGATCAAGGAGCACATGTCAATTCACTATTTCCCTCTGTCTGTAGGTGGGTGGCTCCAATGGATGCTGTTGACCTGTCTGTCATGGTTGGCACTGCACAATACTGATGGCAATCAGAGAGAGAGAAGAGAGAGAGAGAGAGAGAGAGAAGGAGTTCTGTTCTGCATGTACCGATCGCACTCTGTTGCTCACTTTTTGCCACTCCTGTAACTTGCTGCTGCACTCTTCCTCATTGGGGGGACTGGCATGCAGAGCTTTGACAGATGCTGTTTCTCTTTGTCACTGACTCCCCAGGACCTGACCCACACACAAAGAGGCAAGCATCTGTGCTGTCTCTCTCTCTCTCTCTCTCTCTCTCTTGCACTGAGGGGGAATAGCACACAGCCTATCACGGGATCCCCATGCAGCAACTGAGAACTGTGACAGTGTCTCTCACAGCATGTCTCTCAGCCAAGTTTCTATATGAGCATTGTCTTGTAGGGGGCACTGACATTACAGCTGGCATAATAAAAACACCTAGGATCCTAATTCTGCCACCCATTACATGCTGTTCCCTTTCCCTGTCTTTCTCTCTCACTCCCCTACCATGATCTGTGTGCTTCTCTCTCGTGCACCCCTGCAGCAACATGCACTCTGTCTTCTGTACATAAAGTCATGAAAGACAGGTAGGAGACTGAATGACATAGAAACATAGAAACAAAGACTTTGATGGCAGATAAGGACCGCTTGGCCCACCTAGTCTGCCCATTTCCCTACCTACATGATAGGCCGCAGATCCTAGTTAACCAACAGCCTATTTCTTCCTACCCCCCACAAGAATTGCCTTATGTCTGTCCCATGCATTCTTGAATTCTCCCACAGCTTTAGACCCCACAACCTCCTGAGGAAGGCTGTTCCATGCATCCACTACCCTCTGTGAAAAAATACTTCCTCACATTGCCCCGGTTATTTTGATTCGGTTTCTTTGTGGCTCACTGTGTCTCTGTTATTCCCTCCACCACTTCAGCTGCCAGTCTGTTCCAGGTGTCCGCCACTCTTTTTATATAGTTAGTTAGTTACTTAGTTAGTTAGTTAGTTATTCATTTATTTAATGTTGTTAACCAGGTGAGCCCACTGAGACCACAGGAGTCCCTTTTTCAGTGGCAACCCGGAGTTAACTACAAGGGGTATTCAGACAAATAACAAGTAAGTCTACATACAATAACAATTTGTAAGTTACGAAAGGTACAGTGGCATAGATTAAGCAGATTAGGACAATAGAAACATTGACCTGTGCAGATTATTTTAACAATGCCAGCAATTAGATTCATGTACTATACCAACTTCAGATATCAAAGATAAGGTTCAGTTAAAAAATACATGCAGGAAAAATTGCATTCTAAATAGGATGTCTTTCATAAAGCATAAAGACTTAAGCACTAAATGAATTAGGAGTTGAGCAGGCCAAATGATTCAGCACAGCATACACAAGTGGAGACCTTCAGAGAATACAGTTACATAAGCTAAGTTCCAGCTACAGATGCAGCAAAATTAAATTTCACTGGCAAAGTTCCGACGAAGTCATGAATTTTGCCATGCAAAATATTTTATGCAATTCATGAAAAATTTTGCGCATGCCAAGTGTTACATTTCACCACAAAATGTGGAATTTCATCCAACTTCATGTGCGAGTTTCTGTGGACATGCATTGTTTGGAGCATGGGAAGACAGCCAACCCCCCCAGACAGAGCCAGTGAAGCAAACACCAGAGAGTGAGGGAAGTTGTTTGAACTGAGAAGCAGCCCCAGCTGACTGAGGGAGATCACAGTCAAAGATCCAGACCCCTGCAGCATGAAGGAAGATCTACTGAGTTGGAACTGTGAATAAGATCAAGGCTTGCCCACCTTGAAGGAAAGTCAAGTGTTTAATGGGTACATTGTTTTTGTGCATTTCACCAATGGGTCAAGAACTAAACAAATACCTTATCAGCCAGATCTAACTGCCATTTTAGCAAATGTGTGATCTTTGGGATGGGGTTTATTTGAGCAGTCACTCTCTCTTAATGTCAAGTGCATTACCGCCAGCCAACATGCTGCAGTTATAAATGAGCCTGCACTGATTCAGCCTGCTTACCCAGTAACTTTTCATGGCGTTACCTAGTATGTGTACCAAGGGTAATATTGGCACCAGGTGTAGAGGGTAGCTGCCTCCAGTACAGCAGGGTGATATCATTTATTTATTTTGTTTAGTTTTTGGTAACATGTAGGGTGTACTAGGCAGGTGAATGCCTATTTTTTGACACGACACATGAGGCTACAATGCAGGAAAAATAAAGACATTACAGTATGCAATTCACAGTTTACAATACAGTTTCAGACAGGATATCACAGACAAGTAGCATACATTAGAAGGATAATAGTCAACAGGGCTCAGTAAAGATAACAGATATTTTAGAAAGCTATACTAGTCATGGTACAGGGTAGATTAACAAAAGTCAGGGCACAAAGTTTGGTAACTTCACAATGTAACCCAGGTGGTCTGCCATTTGAATCTGACAGCAATACCAGGTGGGCTGGGTTTGGGGAGGAATAGGTCACTCGGCACAAAGGCTAGGTTTGGCTGCTCTGCACAGGGCACCCAAGTAACTCCGAACTCAGGAAGCAATAACTGCAATGTCCAATACCAGAAGTGGGATTCTAAAGTGTGGCTTTTTCTTCACATCCAAACAGAATAAACAAAGCATAGATGGACCCCCACGGGGCTACACTCCTGGTAATGCAGATTAAAAGAAACAAGAACACTTCCTCAACACTTTAGCCCTCAGGCTCTGAACCCAGCAGGCACACAGCCCAGACTTGCACGCTGCTTTGGGTTACACAGCCCGAACTTGTACACTGTTCTGGGTTTTTTCTAGCTCGTCTCCCTTGCCGGCCACTTGGACACCTTCCATACTTCATGGAAACATTTTCTGGTGGCTCCCTAAACCACCTAAGAGCATCTCGGCTCCATCAGGGAATCTTTCTTTTAATCCCACATCTGGGTACTTTCCTCTGGCACTGGCCAAGTACCTGAGAGAAAGTAAAAGGTGCCTCAGAGAAAATTTGTAGAGGTGAATTTGGTTATTACTGATGGGGGGGTCTCCCACAATTCATACCCGGCCATTTCTCTAGACAGTAAACACCTCATCCTGTAAAGCTTTGCAACGTAGATTCTTGCTAAATGTATGTCACATTCCATCTACTTGTTTTGTTTCCCATTTGTGCTGGACTTGAACATACTTTTAAGTGTCATAGTCCATTACTCTAGACCCCCCACTGATTAAGCAGTCCAATCCCCAATTTTCTTCACTCTTTGTGCTGGACTTGAACATACTTGAATTAAGGGGCATTGTCCATTACTCTAGACCTCCCACTAGGGTTGCCATCTGTCAGGTTTTTTACCTGGTGATCAGGTTTTCAGGGTCCCTATCAGGTAATCCGGTTTTACTCTGTGCTGGTCAGGTTTTTGAGCCATTTTGAGTGTTCACGTACTTTTGAAACAAATTAATTCATTGTTTCAGCTACATGCCAGGTTACAAACAAGTTCTGTTGTCAATGTAGCCTTTTGTTTGTGAATGCAGTCACCCTGGGAGGTGTAAAGTATGGCCATTAACACCATTAGCATCTACTTAGCCTAATCTTTCCACTGCATCTTAAAGCGGCATAGCAGCACAGCTGCCCCCACCTTTTGTAACAGTAACAGAGCCAGTTGTCCTCCACTTTCATTTGCTGGTAAACATTTTCATCTCTAACAGAATTTAGGCATTTTTAAATGTTTTAAATTATTGTTTTCCTCAAGAAAAAAGTATGGTAATTTCTTTGGCTTTGAAATAGTACTTTGGACAAGAACAGGAAATGGAGCCAGAAAAAGATATAAAGTATGAATACTATTGTATGCTATTTACAGTATTTCCCTTGTCTCCCATCAGATAATCTGTAAATGAGATTTATTTTATCTCTGTATGTTTATTTGGTTAACCAATGTAAATAAATAAATACATAATTAAATAAATAATTAGGAAGAACCTAGGAAAGTAACTTTAACAGGCACAGCACAGCATCTTAACATTTTTATTTAACTGCTGCATTGTTCTTTTTTATTGATGTAACAAATGGACTTCTAGGAAGAACAATGCATGATGAGTCATGAAAAGGGATGGGCTAGGGGCGGAGCTTAGGATCCGGTTTTTGCCTCATCCAAAGGTGGCAACCCTACCTCCCACAGATAAAGCAGTCCAATCCCCACTTTCCAACTGTACTTGGCTGTCTTTTCCTGACCCCACAGTAACAGTCCCTTTAGTTTCCTTCTGTTCAGGTAAAAAACACTTGGCCCTCTTTCAGAGCGAACTCACCCTTTGGTTGCAGGTGCCCCCACAGGCATTTCCTCTATGAGGAATTTCTCTCTCAGAACTTCTGGTGCCGCAGCACAACTTGAATAGGCAGCTTCTTTCCCTTAGCCGGACCCAGGAGAGTTGCCCCTGGAAAACAGGCAAAAACCTTCCCCCCATTCCCTCAGGGATGGGGCTCTTGAACCATTGAAAGTGGTCTCCACCACTTCAATTACCAGTTCCTGTGTTCTTCTTTAGGTGGAAACACACACCTTCCTAAAGTAGCTCTAAAACAGAGCTTAAAGCTCTGAGAGCCTGCACACACACTCAGCTGTACTACTGTCTCTCCCCAAGACTGCACACAGACTGACTTCAAATTCCCCAACGTTCTATTCTAACCTCCAGCTGCAACATTCCAGTGTGGCTTAAGCAGCTGTGAAAGTTCTATAATGATGTCGTCCCTCAGTCTCAGCTGAGACTGAAAACAGAGTGAGACAGTGTGAAATCCATTTAACTGGAGTTTCACAAGCTGCCTTCTCTGCCTACCACTAGATCTTACTGGGATTCTAGTAACCCCGGGTAATGGGGGGGTTACACTCACCCTGGGCCAGGAAAATGACTGTCCACAGTCATTATTTACCCGGCTTAGGCCATCTCACCCCATGTGCTGCCTATGGAGGGGGGTGATCAGGCCCCCTCCTGAGCATGTGCTAGCACAGGCAGGCAACACTAAGGGCCTAGAGGCCTTTGGCTGACATATCAGCCTCTACTCTACCCACTAACTATGGGTACCTAGTGGCTGTGGTAGAACTGTCCAGAGCATAGCCCTAATAGATCAGCACTGCAGTCCCTACAACCATTCAGGACCACAGTCTGTCTATCCCCCCTAGCCCTCTAGGGAAAATCTGTCTGCCTCTAACTCAAATCCCAAAACAAAACAAAAAGGGGACCTCCCTGACCCTGGACACCATGCAACCACACACCAGACGCTAATACCATACCATTGCATTACTCCCTCACTCCCCACAACCATACCTGTGGAAGAAAAAGGTTACACACAGTAACAACAACAACAACAGTACTTTAAGCACTACACTCTAAAGTGCTAGTGAGGAACTCTGATGAGTCCCTCCTCCTCTTCTTGTCTTCTCTTCTATCTTCTCCAGGAACACCTGCAAGAAAAAGAAAGACAACACACACTCCTAATCTGCACAGTCTATCTAAACCCCTACCATCAAAACACTGGAGAATCCAGAAAAGATTTTTTTTAGAAAACTAGAAAAACAGTATAAACATTGGAAAACAGTAGAAAACAATGACATTATTTACAATACACATATTTGGGGGATGGAGTGCCTTAAAAGTCCCATCTAGTGACCACAGTGCCCGAAGGCTAGTCCATTAAAGAGTATCTCCTGGGCCGGAGCCTGGTGAAGCACAGTTCTAGCAAGCCAAAGTCCCAAAGGGGAGAGTCTTTGAGGATGGTTCAAACATCTGGAGTCTGCTAGTGTAGGGTGTGTATTGCAATGTCATAAGAATAGAAAAGTCTGGACTTACCAGTCCCTTGTAGAATGAAAACAGCACCGACCTGGTCCTCAGCCGAAGACTTTCCCTGGCAGCATTCTTCTGATACAGCTGGGTGGATATCTTCCGGGAACAACAGGAGGGCACATCTTGAACTGCTGAGCTGATGTCGTCTCTGGAGATGGAACCTTGGAACAGGAACAAAAAGGAAAACAGCTGGTCTGATGTCATCCGGTTACCAGGCGATGAATCAGGATACAGCTGGGCTGGCATCCTCTTTGGATCTGAAGTCATCTGGTGGGCCAGTCTATGGATTCTGGAAAGTCAGTACACTGTAGAACTGATGAATGTGGGGCACCTGAGTCCTGGACGTCCATACTGGTGGAACAAAGGCTCTGCAATGGCTGGAGTGGCAGCACTGGCTACCACTGTTCTGCTTTCCATTTGGTAGGCATGGGCACATTTGCAGAGAGGTCTTTGCATTGTGGCCAATAGCACAACAGGTCAGGCACTTGAATTATTACCCCTTCTGGGAGCACATAATTCACACAGTGAAAGGTTTCACGTCCCTCTCCATCCACTATTCGAACAGTGTCCATTAACAGTGTCCTGCCTCTTTTCCACTGGCTGTATTTTTTGTGAAACATTCTGTTCCTTACATGCTTGTTTGCATCAGGATGCACACATTTCATTGCTTCTGACCAAATCCAGGATTTCCTGCTGTTCTCAATCTCCTCCCAGACTCTCCAAGGAAAGGTAGGAAAGGATATCCCATAGATTTCATTCACCTTCCTACGAACCAGTCTTTCCTCTTTACTAGCTTTGGTCAACCTGAGACCTCTAGCCCGGCTTGGGGGTGGCCAGTCCTGGTTCTGCTAGCTACGCATTCTCAAAGACACAAAAAATGGATCCCTGACTTCTTCTTGCACAGCCAGGGTAGTGGAATCACCACTCTCTTCCATGCATTCCTCTGAGGCAAGAACTTGAGGCTGTGTACCAGTTCCTTTTTCACAAGGCCACATAGGTTCCCCCTCTTCTTCTTCTTCCTCACTGAGAATCTGTGCCCAGGAGTGAGCAGTCATCCTCACTCCTGAGACTATCCACTCTTCGCTGGGCGCGGAGGTCGAAACCTCCCATTCAAAGGCCTTCCTCATCTTGTCTTCTCCTATGAGACTTAGGCTAGGCCCCTCTCTCCAAGGGTCTACTTATGCTCTTCCTGATATGCCTCTCTGTGATTCAGAATCTGAAACATCAGCACATTGTTCTGTCTGTAAATATGCACCCTCTAGCTTTGTGCCACACTCCTCTGAGGGGCTTTCTCCAACAGGCTCCACCTGGTGCTGCATGCCACCAACTTCAGATTCCCAAACTTTTGTCCATGTGGGAGCCAAATGAATCTTGGGTGCTTTAAATAAACCATATTTCTCTAAGCACCCCGAACAGTGAGGTACCATGAAGACATCCCTTCCAGCATTTATGCACATTAAACATACTTGCACTGGATATCCAGGAATTGCCGCATGAGGAGGCAGTCGTCCTCCATAGTAATACCTCTCAGTGTCCCTTAACTTGTTTACTTCTACTGCTACCACAGCCTGGGCATGATTCGGGTAGCAGGCTGGTCCTGAGGCCATGACTGCAGAGAAAAACAAACAAATGCTCACTGTTATTTCAAGTCCCATATCACTGAACACTTTCTTTCTCTTTCAAAATGGCTCCTCTGCTGCTGTGTTTACATTACTACCCCACCCTGAAATGGCAGCGGCAGCACTCCTACTCATGAACATTCTGAAATTGGGTCAAGCCACTGAGCATCCGATTCATGCACTTTACTGATAACTTTGCTCAAACTGCACAAACTTGCACTGTTCTTTATTCTAGCACATTTATATGACTTACCACGGACTTTTCACTTGCTGAAAACATTCCTCTTGCTCACAGTCCCTTAAAGCCTAGTATTTCAAGCACAGGATTGCCTGTAACTCTTGCTGCATATCTTGATACAACTCACAGTCTCTCTCATGGCTTTGAAACTTACACTGACACTGAACCCACAACCATGCCCACAGTTGATGGCTTTAAAGGCTTGCTTTTTGCTGGTAAACTTAACACAGTCCTTATTTGCAAAGCGACTTCACTGCTGCACACAGATTCATCTGGCTTTTGGGAAAAATCACTTGTTTGAGCAATTATTTCTGTTGGTACTCACTGTTATCAGTAGCTGTTTGCTGTGATGGAAAATGGTCTGCAGCCAGTCTTGGAGGCCTCTGGAAAGAAGTGGGTTGGCAGTCCTGTTGATCATCCCTCTGAACACCACACTCAAAGTCCAGTCGATCGAGATGCGGGTTGAGCCCAAATTTAGACAGAAAAGTCAGTTTTTTAAACTTTTACAGCACAGTGTCTTTTACAGCACTTTCAGTCACCGCGACACTCCTCCTGTAAGCCAGTACGCACACTCCACTCACACTCCCTCCTGAATGCTGGGAAGTCGCTGTAGAGCTGGCTTGGGGGGCGGGACTGATTGCAGTCTCACCAATCACACGACGCCATGCAAATGAGCCTCCTTCCTCTCGAGTTCTCTTCTCCTTACAGCGATCGTCGAGCAGGCAAATTTAAACTGCAAAACCACACTTTTTTTTTTCTTGACTGACTCCATGGTGGGAGCCCATTTCAACCATTTTTCATGGCCATTAACACAACAAGACTCTCAGTTCACTCAGAAAGCATTTCCAATGTCCAGGGCACAATTTTCCTTTTGCTACCCCTAGTTTTCCACACTTTTCTTTGTCACAACAGTTTTAAAAGTTGGCAAAATGCTGCAATTTTGATGCAGGACAAGGGCATACTCTCTCAGGCTTTACTGCTTCTTGGTAAACAGTTGGAATTTTAACAGCAGCACATGGACAACAGCACACAGTGGCACATTAGTTAAAATTGCTTCAGATTTTTGGGCTACCCACTGCCAGATAACCAAAATGCTAGCCCTTTGCCCGAGCACCTTTCCTCCCTTAATTTCAAATTCAAATCCCAGTGGTGCCTACATTTTTGTAACCCAGGTGATCTGCCGTTTGAATCTGACAGCAATACCAGGTGGGCTGGGTTCGGGAAGGAATAGATCACTCGGCACAAAGGCTAGGTTTGGCTACTCTGCGCAGTGGCACCCAAGTAACTCCGAACACAGGAAGCAATAACTGTAATGTCCAATACCAGAAGTGGGATTCTAAAGTGTGGCTTTTTATTTACATCCAAACAGAATAAACAAAGCATAGATGGACCCCCACGGGGCTACACTCCTGGTAATGCAGATTAAAAGAAACAAGAACACTTCCTCAACACTTTAGCCCTCAGGCTCTGAACCCACCAGGCACACAGCCCAGACTTGCATGCTGCTTTGGGTTACACAGCCAGAATTTTTACACCGTTCTGGGTTTTCCCTGGCTCGGATCCCTTGCCGGCCACTAGGACACCTTCCATACTTCATGGAAACATTTTCTGGTGGTTCTCTAAACCACCTAAGAGCACCTCGGCCCCATCAGGGAATCTTCCTTTTAATCCCATGTCTGGGTACTTTCCTCAGGCACTGGCCAAGTACCTGAGAGAAAGTAAAAGGTGCCTGAGAGCAATTCCGTAGAGGTGAATTTGGTTACTACTGATGGGGGGTCTCCCACCTCTCGCTCCCACAATTCATACCCGGCCATTTCTCTGGACAGTAAACACCTCATCCTGTAAAGCTTTGCAATGTAGATTCTTGCTAAATGTATGTCACATTCCATCTACTTGTTTTGTTTCCCATTTGTGCTGGACTTGAACATACTTTTAAGTGTCATAGTCCATTACTCTAGACCCCTTGCTGATTAAGCAGTCCAGTCCCCAATTTCCTTCACTCTTTGTGCTGGACTTGAACATACTTGAATTAAGGGGCATTGTCTATTACTCTAGACCTCCCACAGATTAAGCAGTCCAATCCCCACATTCCAACTGTACTTGGCTGTCTTTTCCTGACCCCACAGTAACAGTCCCTTTAGTTTCCTTCTGTTCAGGTGAAAAACACTTGGCCCTCTTTCAGAGCGAACTCATCCTTTGGTTGCAGGTGCCCCACAGGCATTTTCTCCACAAGGAATTTCTCTCTCAGAACTTCTGGTGCCACAGTACAACTTGAATAGGCAGCTTCTTTCCCTTAGCCAGACCCAGGAGGTTTGCCCCTGGAACACAGGCAAAAACCTTCCCCCCATTCGCTCAGGGATGGGGCTCTTAAACCATTGAAAGTGGTCTCCACCACTTCAATTACCAGTTCCTGTGTTCTTCTTTAGGTGGAAACACACACCTTCTTAAAGTAGCTCTAAAACAGAGCTTAAAGCTCTGAGAGCCTGCACACACTCAGCTGTACTACTGTCTCTCACTCAGACTGCACACAGACTGAATTCAAAATCCCCAATGTTCTACACTAACCTCCAACTGCAACATTCCAGTGTGGCTTATGCAGCTGTGAAAGTTCTATAATGATGTCATCCCTCAGTCTCAGCTGAAACTGAGAACAGAGTGAGACAGTGTGAAATCCATTTAACTGGAGTTTCACAAGCTGCCTTCCCTTCCTACCACTAGGTCTTACTGGGATTCTAGTAACCCCGGGTAACAGGGGGGTTACAACAAGATCTAAGATCTGCTAAAGGTAGATAGACATAATGCAGTTCAAAATTTCCCTAGCCACAGATGTAGGAGGACTGGTGATGAAAGGGAAACAATGTTGGTACCTAGGGAGGATTGGTACAAGTTTGGTGATAGGTGCAAGTGCATTGGTGATGCTGAATAAGAGAAGAGTGTAGTTGGCAGTTGAAAGAGGCTGCTGTTTGGGCCAGCTGTTGGGGGGGATTGTTCCACAGTTTTTGAGCTGTGGATGAGAAGGATATCTCACCAAAGCTGATACAGGACCATGGGATAGTCAGTTAAGCAGTATCTGATGATCTCAGGGAGTAATGGCTAGTGCAAGTCTCGAGGTGTGAAGCAAGGAGAGGGGTTTATTAGTCTTTAATACATTACAGACAAGTTTACCAGGCATTGTTCCGAGTATTGCCTGCCTATATGTGGGGCAATGGGAAGTGACATATTTATATAAAGCTGAAATTTTTAATAGATGTGTTCGATCTTGGAAACGTTATATTGACAATTGCTTTTTTATTTGGACAGCAGATCTGGAAAGTTTAAATGTTTTGTTGATCTTATTAACACTTTTGATGCGAATTTAAAATTTACTATGCAAGCAGATACCATTGAAGTTCCGTTTTTGGATATGCTTATTTGTAAGGATGCAGGCAGACTAAAACTACACTTTACAGAAAACCTATGAGTAAAAATATGCTATTGCACTATGAAAGTAGTCATCCTAAAAGTTTAAAGCAAAATATTCGGTTGGACAGATGTTGCGCTTTAAAACGAGTTTGTAGAAGATGATGAACAATTTAGAAAGAATGCACAGGAAGTTGCAAACCGTTTTCTAGGTCGTGGTTATGATGCAAAATCTATATACAAAGGCATGGAGAGAGCGCCAGCACTAACAGAAGTGATTTGTTGCAGCCAAAAGCTTTGGATAAGAGCTCTCAGGGTGTCATTAATTTTGTGACTGAATTTTCCAATCAAGCGGAGGAGGTTGCCAGCATAGTGAGAAGACATTGGAATGTTTTACAGGGCGATCCTATTTTTAGAAAGGATATATACAAAAAGCCCAGAATCACATATAAGAGGGGTAGGAACATCAAGGATCTATTAGTACATAGTGTACAAAGTCCCAAGAAACTGAGAACTACTTGGATCCCAGCACTTCCAAAGGGAAATTATAAATGTGGGAATTGTGCACAATGTAATAATACAAATAATAGTAAATACTTTATACACCCACACATAGTCAGAAATTTGAGATAAATGACTTCATCAATTGTAGAAGTACTTGGTTATATATATGCTCACATGTCCATGTGGTTTGAACTATGTGGGGCAAACAAAACGTCAGTTAAGGGAAAGGATAAGTGAGCATAAATCAGCTATCCGAAACAATGTACAAACTAATGCAATGGCACGACATTTTTCATCTGTGGGTCATGGCTCACCTGCAAATCTTAAATTTGTTGGCATTGAAAAAGTATATGTTGGACCCCGTGGTGGGAGTCTAGCAAAAAAACTGGACCAAAGAGAATGTTTTTGGATTTTTAAACTTGGCACTTTGCAACCAAAGGGTCTTAATGAGGAATTATTGTTGCACTGTTATTTATGATTGTTTTTACTACACGTGTGTGTTTTGGGGTGGTTATACATATTTATGAGTGGAGGATGGTCTTATTGTTTAGAGGTTGATGAATATGCATGTTTTTTCACTATAAAGAATCGATGTAATCTCTGACCAATCAGCTCTGAGGAAGGCGTTAGCTGAAACGTCAGCTGATCCTGTGCGTCATTACGCATTTGGGCTGTTTCTGCTCGGCTGGCCTGGTCACAATTATGTTTACATTGAGATGGTGAAAAAACTACATTTTTATTTGTTTATCAAGTAGTCGCCGCGGCACTCTTGTGTTTGCTGCTTTCTGAAACAGTGGTGTCATCAGAATAAAAATATGAAGATACGGTAAGCCGTGCCTCTTTAGTTTATTTGGCTCACTGACGGGTATATGTGCAGTAGGTTTGGCTTTTGGTTTCAAAAGTTTTGGTTCAGACCCATTATGTCCATTTGAGCAGAGGAAGAGAACCAGCCTAATTTTTCATACAGAAGGCATTGGTGGGTGAGACGATGGGAACCGAGTGTGAAATTACAAATATTTTTATATCCCACTGTCCATTTACGCATGATGGAGTTGGAGGCATTGGAGAAGAATGGAAGGTCATACGTGAGCCTTGGGAGCAGTAGGGTACATGCTATGGTATACCTGGCTGAAGGAGAAAGGTTTTTGCTGGCTGTGTATGTGAGAACGAGAGTAGAGTTTGTGGCCTTACATATGGAGGAGACGTGTAGGGTGAAGTCCAAGGAGGGGTCCAGGGTGAACCCTAAGTTTCTGAAGGATGTAACTGTGTCTATGAGGGAGCCATTTGCACAGAATATTAGTAGGAGAGTATTGCTGGTATGTAACCAGAAAGGTGAGCCAAAGAGCATTGCCTGAGTCTTGGATAGGTTCATTAGGAGTTTATTTTCAGACAGCCAAGACTGGACTACATGGAGGTCAGAGGAAAGTGTGTTATTGATGCTGGTTATATCAGGAGCATGGCTGATTAAGACTAAATTGTCAGCATAAAGGAGGGGGTGCTGTTGTTAAAACACTGACATATGGATTTCATATGCAGAAAGAATAACAGTGGGCCTAGAACTGAGCCTTGGGGGACACCCAGGGAGGTGGGAAGATTGTCAGAGTATGAGGAGTCTAACATAACTCTTTGTGTTCTATCAGAGAGATAACTGGCAAACCTGGGTAGAGCATGATTGGAGATTCCAAGGGAGCTTAGCTTTTGAATTAGTATTTGGTGGCTGACCATGTCAAAAGCTGTAGTCAGGTCAATAAACACTGCACCAGTGTATTCACCCCTTATCAATGAGGCATATATTGTGTCTGTTTCAGTCAGCGTAGCAGTAGTGGTGCTGTGGCATTTCTGGAAGCCATGGTGTGCTGGGCAGAGTAAGCTGTATTTATCAAGGTAAGCAGTTAGTTGAGTTGAGGCAATTTTTTACAAGTATTTTGCTTAGTGCTGGTAAAATGGCAATAGGTCTGTAGTGAGATAGGATTTTGATATTTCATTTTTTGAAAACTGGAACTATATTGGCACGCTTCCAGGTGGTGGGGACAGTGGTTGTAATGAGGGAGAGATTAATAATCCTAGTGAGAGGGGTTGTCAGCTCATTTGCAGCTTGTTTCAGTAGTCTTGGCTCAAGGCAATCAGGACCTGGTGATTTTGATTCAGGAATCAGCTTAAGTAATTTAAGGACATCCGAAGCTGATACCTTTTAAAATAGGAAGGGGGAGGGTGACAAACTGAAGGAGATGGTGGTGGTGGAGGGGGGTTCCCAGATTTTGATTAAATAAACTGAGGGTCAGGGAGAGATCGGTGAATAGTTTGTTGAAGGCAGCGCTGTGGTGTGGGGGTAGGCAGAGTGTAAGGGCTGTGTCTTGATTCTTGAAGGGCATTTTAGTGGCAGCTCAGGGCATATAGTAGCAGCCACCAGCTATCAAAATGTTTTAGGTGTGGGCTGCAGGGCACCACAAGACCAAATGGTTTGCATTGCACTACTTCATCTGAGTAACACCCTTTACCCTTTAGAGTGCAACCCTAATTATAAAATGAGCACAAAAATCCTCTAATCATTATTGGCTAAAACCAGCCACATGACTGTGGGATAAGGTATTTAGCCTCATCCCGAATCACTACACAAGTATAGAATTTTAATAAAACTGTTCAGCAGCCTTTTTGTTTACGCACTAAACTAATTCAAAACTACAGAACAATTGCTGTATTTTCTGTATTAAACGTAACCACATGAAAAAACACATCTTTGTCCGACAACATAATACCAAAACATTTCTCATCTGATTAAACATTTTTCCATAGCTGACCCAAACCCCAATCCTGTGTCTCTTCCCAGCAGCACATTCTCACAGCTGCACCTCTGAAATCCATTTGTAAAATAAAATAATAAAGCCATACATAAAAACGTGCACTCTGTCTCAAAATGAAATAACAAAAATCCCTTACTAGGTCTGCATGTCATTGTTCAGCCCCTGTTTGGCAAGCACAACGTAATTTGTCCAGTGAGACATACACAGCAGAGGTATGTTATAAATCATGCTACTGCAGATGGTAGTGTGCTGCTGGCAACATCACTCCACAATTCTCAGGCAGTGGTTATCAGGCCTAAAGTAACAAACGGTGTCATTCAGCAAATTGCTACTATTTCCCCTTTCCATGTAGACATTTGAATATGATATCTAAACTTAGAAAACTGAAAGGGAAAACTGTATTGAAGACGGTGTCTTCCTGTAAACACGCTGTCTATGTGCTCTTTCTGACTGTGCTTACTGACCGACACTATCCCTCCTGCTCCCATATGGCAACACTGTACAGAAGCCAAACAGTGGCGCTCTGCCTCTCTCTCTCTCTCGCTCTCTTTCTCTCTAAAACACTTAACACTGGCTCTCAGAACAATTTAAATTTATGTGCTGCCTTCACAAAATCACATAAGTATGAGGAGATGCCACTACCTGTAACAGAAACTAAAAACTAAACTGCAGGAGGGAGGGAGTAAATGATCAGACAGCTGGTAGAAACAAATGGTTGGGGGCTGGAAGAAACACGGGGGCTAGAGGGTGGTGAGCAGAAACATATGGGAAGTGAAAATGAGATGAGTGAGCGGGTAGGCAGGTGGCAGTAGGGAATGCTACAGAATTTGTTCAGTAGAGTCTGAACAATTCCTGAAACTCACTAGAACAAACATTAGGCAGCCAGTAGAAATGAGCGTGTGAAGGAAAATTAAGTCAACAACAGGGGGGAGGGACAGCAGTAGCAAGCACTACAGAAATAGATCAGCACAACTGAACCCCTATGCCCAATAATGGGATTAAAACATAGTTACAAAAATTTAAATTACAAATTTGCCCTGCAAAGTCATGTTCTACTGCTTTTTTTTGTTTTGTTCAATTGAAAAAACTACTACTGTGGATACCACATTGAACCAAAATTTCAAAGGCAAAGTCATGAAAACATCCAGTCCCAGTAGGCAGAAGAACTACTTTACTATTCATAGGTTAAATCCCCATTTTGTGGGTGGAATTTCACACTTCACACCCACGAAACATGTCACAAATTGCACAAAATGCACAAAATATTTCACACGTTTGCAGACTTCACCCATCTCTAGTTCCTGCTAATGAGCAGGGCCTCTGGAAAATTGCGGAAAAAGTTACCCAAAATTGCAGAGCTTTTTGCAAGAATTTCGGGGAAATTGTGGGAGTTATACTATAGAACCTGAGTGCTTCACAATAAATCTTTTACTGTTTTCTGCAGCGTGTATTAGTCATTATTAACTGCTAATTGAATACACTGTCACTTGAATATGTTTTAAACATAAAGAAAATCTTATGTTCCTAAAATGAATACTAAACTGATAAGCTATCGTAAGCGCTGCCCGTCTTTCAAAATGTAAAAACATCTGCTTCACACAGTGCTAAATAAATTCCATAAAGTGAGCCACAGCAAATCAATATTAAATATATACAGAATAAACTATTTTTTCTGTTTATAGGTGTAGAATAATGAAGCCTGATCAACAGTTGTTTACAGTGCTCTGTCAGCTATTTACCCACTTTGGTACAAGAGAAAATAAGCAAACAGAGTGGCAAATAATTGAGTTTTAGTAAAACGTTGAGAGTGTTTAATGTTCATAATTTGCACTATAGGTACTGTACACTATTTCTGAAATCACATATTTATCACAGACCATTGACTACCTTACACACTACAATCTCCTCTCAGACACTCAGCATGGTTTCAGAAAAGGTCATAGCACCACCACGGCTCTTCTTCAACTAACTTCTGACATTCTGTCCAACACGGACACTGGAAAACTCACAGGTGCCATCTTCATTGACCTCACTAAGGCTTTTGACCTTGTAGACCATCCCCTGCTTCTCTCCACTCTCCATAAATTCCATTTCTCTACCCCTGTTGTGGAACGGTTCTGTAACTACCTGTAAAACAGGTCACAAGCTGTCAAATTTAACTCCTCCCTGTCCAACACGTCTACTATCAACCTCGGGTTCCCCCAGGGCTCTATCCTTGGGCCCCTTCTGTTCTCAATTTTTATCAACAGTGCAGCTGAGGTCCTGGAATCCTGCTCAGCTATTCTCTATGCTGATGACCTGATCAGCTACACTAGTTCTTCTAGTATTGCCTGCATAAACACATCACTTACTTCAGACTTCAATAAGGTCTTAGACTGGCTACTAGACCGTAAGTTTGTACTAAATGAAAAGAAATGAAAGCCATGCTGCTAGGTTCTGCAATCAAGATTAAGACCTGTTCTAGTTTGTTGAGGTTTTCACCCAGGAGGATTTCCACTTGAAAATGTTACTTCCTTCAAGTACCTTGGGATCCTCCTGTACCAGTCCCTATATTTTAATCTTCACATTCAGTCCTCGCAAAGCTGTAAACTCAAACTAGAGTAGCTTACAAATGAGTTACATGCTTACACCTCGGCCAAATTAGCAATTGCCTGCTGCATTTCGCTCCCAACCCTTACTTATGGTGCCTCTATTCTTACCTCTGCCCATAAACCTCCCTACTAAAATGGGACGAACTTATAACAATATGCCTATTTGCTCTTCATCGCCGACTCAAACATCACTGCCTTCTTTATAAGGATCTGAATTGGCTCTCACCCTCTGCCAGTAGACAATACTACCTTGGATCACTAATGGACTCGATCAGCTGGGAAAAAAAACATCCCAGCTGGCGGCGTTGCTGGTCCCTCAATCATCCTCCCATGGCCTGCGATCAGCTGACAAATCCTTGCTCTATGTTCTGAGATGTCGGACGACTAAAGGCACAGGGGCCTTCCAGTTCTCTGCTCCCAGGCTATGGAATGCTTTTCCACTCAACCTCCGGCTGTCTCCGTCTCACTTTGGATTTAAAAGTGAATACCGTCATCATCTATCCTTAGCTGATGCTTGTACAGGCTTTGACCCAACCTGGAGCTCCTGAGACTTACCAGTAATGTCACCCCTGCTCTAATCCAGCTCCAAGACTGTCTCCTCATCCCCTCCCCATATTTTTCCTTCGCTTTCTAAATAAATTCTTGACTACTAGCTCTCTTCCTTCTCGAACCTTGTTGCTGACCATCCACTGTTGTTTTGCCAGTTACCACCCCTGACCTTCCTTCTGTCAGTCTTTCTTGTTATGTTTGAACATTCCTCACATTTCTCTCTATATAACCTTACTATCTTATTAACCCTTTCACACCACAGGTCGGGTCCATGGTTTCTGCACTTATTATATATCTTGCTGCCATTATCTGTATAATGCTTGCCATTATTTTTTGTTGTTTCTACCCATTGTATTTTTGTAGCACTGCTGTACTGTTCCTCTATTTGTATTATTGTACCCATGTTGCTGTTGTTCAAATGTTCTCCTTTTGTTGTACACTCCCGGGTCGTGCCTGAAAATAGTCATTTTATGACTAGTTCACCTACCTGGTTAACAAAAACTAAATAAAATAAAATAAATAAATAAATAAACATTAAATCTGGGGGTTACTGGAGCTGGCAGTATGGCTTAGAGGTTAGAGTAACAAACTGTGAAGGACCTGGGGACATCTAGTAGACCTGTGTTTGATTCCCACAACATCCACTGGCATACTATGTGACTCTGAGCAAGTCACTTAACCTCCTAAGTGCTCCTGGGTTGCCCCTGAAAACAGGCACTTTTGCCTAGTGGGCCTTACCCAGTTACCAAAAAAAATACAATAAATTTTTACCGCATCATACAGTACTGTCAGGGTACCCTGTAATTTACCTTTGTTTTACTCTGGCTGCAATGATTTTGTTTAGTTAAAGATAAATGTTCAGATACAGTTTATGTGTTTTATAAGCTTCTTTTCAGACTTTAGTCAGGTTTATATTGTAGTCTTTGTATGTTGGCATCTAGGTGGGAGATTGATAAGCGCGAGATCACCGTTACCAGACAGTTTTTTCACGTTTATAATCATCAGGGCCATCCAAAATCCTCAGCTGTTTGAATCAAAACTAGCTCTGAATGAAAGCAGGTGCAGAAAAGAAAAAAACCTGTCCTACCACTTACAAAAATGCTTCCTAGTTAGCACCCTATTTAGGTGAATAGGATAATTTGCTCCTTTTCTCCCATATTTTGTTTCAGTCTCTGCTCTATGGCAACACAACGTTTTCTGATAAACTGCTTCAACAGAAAGCAAATGTTAATTGTTTAAGTTTACTCATGCTTGGCCAGTGGATTTTGGAACTAAACAAGACAAGGACTCAAAAGAAAGCAGTGTCACATAAAAACAGGTACATTCCTTTACCTCGCACTGCATTGTTTTGGCCAAACCCAAGTCTGCATGCAAAATTGTCAATATTTGATATTATTTTATTTAAAATGTTAATACTTTTTATACAGTTCAATGTAAAAACTCAAAAATTGCAAGAAACTGTGGAACATGTCAGTTTTTGCAGAAAATATTGAAAATTGTAGATTCCACAAAAAAAAAAATTGTGGGTAGAATTTCCCAGTGGTCCTGCTAATGAGTCTTTAGGGCTTTCTTAAAACCACCAAATGAAGAACATTCTTGGAGGTTACTGGGGAGTTCATTCTACAAGATTGGAGAGGAGGTGGCAAAACAACCTATAGCCCAAGGCAGTTCTAACTCTGGAGACTTGGAGGAGTGGTCAGTCAAAGGATCTGAGGGACTGCCTGCTCAGTTTGGCTATTAACAGATCTTTTAGGCTGTGGGGGAGGGGGGCATCACTGATCCTAAGTTTAAAGGCTAGGCACAGGGAGGAATATGCTAATCTACATTCAAATGATGGCCAATTTGATGACTGAAGCACATTTGCAGTTAGATATTACTTCCTCACATCACTCTTAAACTGCCTCCCCTCCAGCTTCATTGCATACAATCTGGTCCTGGTGTTTGTCTTCATTTGAAAAAGAGACCTCCTGTACCTTGTTCATTCCTATGAGTTACTTGTAGGTCTCTGTCATGTCCCCCTCACTCACTTCTCTTCCAGGGTGTACATGTGGGGATCCCTCAGTCTCTCTTCTTATGGCTTTTTGGTACAATTCCAACACCAGTTTAGCTGGCCACCTCTGGACTGCCTTCATTGCCATCTTCTGGACTTCCAGTTTATTTAATGCTGGTATTCAAAGCCTGTGACTAGAAGCAATATTCTATTGCACACAGCTTTAGACATAAGAACAACTTGTTCCAATGTCCAATTTTCAAAGCTATTACATTTAGAAGTCCAGTTTTCTAAACTCTGAATTAGCTATATCCAGTTTGAAACATTCAGGTATAATTGCACCTAGGCACAGTTGTCAGACTGAGTGTAACATAACTAATTATTTATATCTATGTCTACCATTTTCTATCCAGAACTGGATATAAACTACAATAAAACTGTCTGAAATACCGCAAATAAGTCTGAGTTTTGAAAATAGCTCCAATCAAACAGAAACCTGACATTGCCATAACTTGGAGTTTCTTCTATTTTATGACTATGGAAATATTGCCCTTACTGTAGTTTCTAATGTGGAAGAACTTTTAAATACTGGGACCACTTTTGACCATCTAAGAAAGGAAATTTCTGAAAAGTTCAACAAGACTGTGGGAGACCCATGGAGCAAGAAATTCTGCACATTATAAATTAGATTTTTATTATGTACAGTAATTTTATATTTATATGGTATGAGTAAAAGTAAATGGAAACAAATTCAGTTTCTTACTGTAGAAAGCTGTAATCTGTTTAAAAATGTTTTAGGTATAAAATTAGGCAGAGTGTGTATATATATATATATATATCTACACAATAGTTAGGGTTGACTAGGCACTTTAAAGTTAAACCTCAAATTTTGCACTTTAATAATTTTGCAACCATTCAATGGATTTGCACGAACTTTTGCATGTGCAGTCTTGTGTGATAGA
This sequence comes from Neoceratodus forsteri, assembly GCA_016271365.2. NCBI lineage: Eukaryota > Metazoa > Chordata > Ceratodontiformes > Ceratodontidae > Neoceratodus > Neoceratodus forsteri. The sequence continues at coordinate 88,752,708 of CM057453.1, forward strand.
TCTCTTGAAGTGCCAAACTTCATTTTGGTCAGATTGGTGGATTTTGAGCTGCGCATAATGCTGAAGCATTATATTCACATTTTTTTGTGCTGTATTTGTCATCGTGCTGCACCCAGATAGTTTGGAATTTTGGTCCGATATTTTCAGGGTTCAAAGTGCTTGCCCCATAGAAGTGCCTTTCACTGCTTTGGTGAAAAAAATACTAATCAGTTGCTAAGTTTTTTAATTTTCAAATTTCAGGTTCTGAGCATTCTCAGTTCACTCTTTTGGATAGTTTACTGAAACGGCAAAGGAATTTGGTCTCAAAAAAAGAGTCCTCTTTTTCATGAGAGTCTATCCTTTGTCAAGAGAAAGATTCCTTTTTCATGAGCCACCATCTTTTTTTTCCCATTTTGTGAAATAACAGACTTGCATAACTCGGCACATTGATCCCTTGAACAGACACCAAAACATGTATCATGCTCATAAGGATCTCATTGCTTGTATTATTTATTTTTTTACTACTAAAATGCCCCAAGAAATTTTTTTTTATTATATTTAAATCCTTTTTCATGACTTGCTAAGTTCCTTTATCATGAATCTTTTTTCATTCTTGCAAAAAAGGAATTGGCTTGCAAAAAAAGATTAAAAACAAACTTAGTCCGAAATCCTTTTTCATGACATGGAATTCTTTTCCTTGACCATGGCAAAGGATTTGCAGAAAAGGATTCAATATTGCAGAAAGGAATTAGAAGAAAATCCAAGTCCGAATTCCTTTTCCTTGACAATAAATCCTTTATCAACAGATCAGAAAACACTGGTGAAAAAGGATTTCTTATAACAGGAAAGGATTTATGGATGTTCAGTACTGAATTGTGTTTATTTTCCCTGTTGTCTAGTGGTACCCCCAATACTCCAACCATGGCCGCCATCCACATTAATATATATTTAACAGCCCTAGTGTCTAGTGCCCCCACAACCAGCCGCTGCTGTCATTTTTTAATTATTTTTTTATGTCCATTCCCCTCCAACACCTGTCCTGTACCTTAAAATAAATGAAACGTTCCCTTTCTCATTGGTGTCCAGTGCCCTCCCCGTGTTCATACAATGCTGAAAATAGAAAAAAAGTCCCTCAATGTCTTTTGATTTTTCTTCTGTGAAACAAAGTCCACTGTTGATCTCACCTGTACCCCCCAATCAAACTCTCACTGTGCATACACCACCCCCACACCCTAACCCCCCATGCACACTTACTCACCTGCATTAAACCCACAGTGAAGATGCAGTCTCTGATGGAAGACACATCTTAATCTTGGAAAAGGTGACTACAGTATGAGAAGTAAGGTAACTGTGGTCAGAACTGCAGTTACCTTACTTCTCATACAGTAGTTGCCAGTTCAGGAAGGAAGGAAGGAACTTAATTTATATAGCGTTCCTCCCCATAGGCTCAGAGCACTTAACAATATAAATACATGCAAATACAAACTAGCACATAAAACTTATGAAGCAGAGATTATACAAATTCCACCCCATCCAATCATCAGTATACAATATATTAAAAATACAGATTGATACAATAATAAATCATAATTCTCAAACACAGCCAATAGTCAGTGGTTCACTCAAATCAGCAGGAAGGTTATCAAACCAAATTGAATACTTGCTCAAAAAGCAACATTTTCAGCCATCTTTTAAAGACTTCTGCTAACAATGCCTCCTGCAGATGTCATGGTAATGAGACAATCTTCAGTGGAATGGAGCGCTCTAGGCAGGTGGTGAGGAATCAAAACGTCTTGCAGGTAGGCTGTTCCTCTCCTGTGTAGGGCTTTATAGGTGGGCAACCTGGCCTTGAAGGCCATTCTCCATCTCACTGGCAACCAACGCAGTTCACTGAGGACAGGTGTGACATGATCAAATTTAGAAAGGCCAGTCAACAACCTCACCATTGCATTCTGCCCCAGTTGAAGCTGGTGAAGGTTACCTCCAGATAGCCCCAGGTACAGGGCATTGCAATAATCCAGCCTGGACATAACAAAGGCATGCACCAGGGTGGGCAGATCATCAGATAGTATCAGGGCTTGGATATGAGCAATGTTCCTCAAGGGATAGAAAACACTCTTTTTTTCCCATCTTTTTATTGCAAGACATTTTTATGAGATACGTTTACAATTTTCTCTTCTTTTAACATGATGTAACATAGTCTTTAAGCTCTTTAATATAAATTCAGACTAAATAATTTATTCATTTCATATAACAAAAAGCAAAAATCAAAACCTCCCAAACCCTTACTCTATTGCATATAACAGGTGCACATTTAGTATAACAAGGTGCAAATTTTTCCTCTGCGCCTTTGTAGGTTTATGTTAAACCTCATATTTGTAAAAGTGAAGGTAATAATCTTAATACTTCATTCCATATGGTGTTAAAAAACATCTGCATCATCTCTCAGCCAATCCATAAGACTCTCAAAATATAGTGGCCCAGATATTCAAAAGGGTTGCGCCATGCGCAATAGGGTTGCGCCAGCGCAAGTCCGAAAATGCGCCATTCCATGATATTCAGCGGGAGGCAGTTGCGCCACTGAAAACATGCTGAGCAACAGCGCAATGCAAATGAAGGCATGTGCAACTGAAGGGGGTGGATCCATGCATAAAGAGCGCAATGCGATATTCAAAGGCTTTCGCAATGCGCAACAGTGGATTAGCTGGAAGTTGCACCACGGTGGAAATGAGCCAAAATAAAAAGGCTCAAGGACGAGGCGCAAGAACCTGACAGGGAATGCTCATGAGGCAGCATCAGAGAGCAGGCCACAGCAGCAACCAGTGCAGGCCAGGGAGTAGGCAGGACAGAATAGTGGCAGCCGAAGGTGTGTGGGGCCACAGAGTTCGGAGACCAGTAGGTGTACCTGGTGCAGTGGAGGTAGTAGTCAGGACAGCGGGGGACAGAAGAACAACAGCTGGGGGACACCAGCCAGGAGATGGGACAGTGCCACCTTCAACATGGAAGCTGTAGTGAGGGGGTGAGAAGGCATGCTGCAGGGGGACGTGGCCGTAGAAGGGCCCGTCGGTGGTATGCCCCCAACAGGCAGTACCGTGCCCACATCAGCTTTGAGCTGTATTCGGATGTCGAGATTGTGGGCCGGTACCACCTGAACAGGGCAATACTGAGGCGGCTCTGTGAGCTGTGCAGTGATGTGATGCAGGCACCCTCACGATGGAGTCACGCTTTGTCAGTGGAGACAAAGGTAACAGCCTGCATGTGCTTGCTCACCATGGGTACCTTCCAGAGGCCAACAGGGGACACCACAGGCATAACACAGTCGGCCACGTCATGCATCCTCACCCAATTCCTCAGTGCACTTCTGCCACATGCTGTGGATTACATCCAATTCCCCAGCACCGTGGCAGAGCGTACAGCAAACATACAGGAGTTCCACAGGGTAGCACGTATGCCTGGCATGCTAGGGGCGATAGACTGCACCCATGTGGCTATTCGCATACCACCTGGCCCCAATGGGGCCGCATATCACAACCGGAAGGGGTACTCCAGTGTCAACTGCCAGGTGGTGTGTGATGCCAGTGGGCACATCATCAATGTCTGTGCCAGCACCCTGGTGGAGCACATGATTCATTCATATGGTACCAGTCTGCACTGTGCCATCGATTCAAGAGTGGGGACATCCCCACAGGACACCTAATGGGTGAGTATGCATGTAGGAGCGGCAAAGTTGGGGGACGGATGGGCAAGCCACAGGTGCCATGGGGGTGGCACACATGGCTAGGGACAATATGGACCTGAACATGACACTAACCTCCACTATCTCCACACAGGTGACAGTGGATGCTCACTCCGTCCCAGGCTGCTCACACCCTAATGGCGCCCCATGACCCCATCGCAGCAACGCTTCAATGAGGCACATGCCGCCACACGCAACATCATCGAGTGGGTGGTTGGGATGCTGAAGGCACGCTTCCAATGCCTAGACACCTCCTGCGGTGCCCTACAGTACAGCCCCTCAAAGGCCTGTGGGATATTCCTGGCCTGTTGTATCCTGCACAACATGGCCAAAGACTGTGGGATAGCCGTACAGGTTGAGGAGGGGGACAGCGATGGGGATGCCGGTGATGCCGGTGATGATGGGGATGAGCAGCCCCACCTTGGACGGCGTGACCCCCGACTGATCCAGCAGGCCCAGCTGCACCGGGACATCATTACAGAGGAGCACTTCGCACAACACAGGTAAGTCATGGGGCCATGTGCAACCAACACTGTCTAGGCGCAACCCACATACACACAGGGTAACACACCAGGGGTGCATGATGGCAAGGGGAGTGGAAGGGTACAGGTGCACAAACACACCACCAGGGAGGGGTGAATAGTTACACGCTACATAGACACACACACACACACACACACACACGGCACACAGTGCACAGGGGCAGTTGCACAGCAGAGCAGGAACAGACACGTCAAACACACAGATCCACAGACCACCCCCACCACCTGTACTGTCCATGTATGTGTGTCAGATGCTGGGCACCCTTGCACCTTGGTATACAGTACAATGCAGGCATCATCATGCACATGCACCTGTGGACAGCAGTCGGGTGGGTGTGCAGGTGGTCCGTGTGTCGGCATGTTGGGCAGGGCACCCACCAGTGCACTGCCCACCAAGACACACATTGCACACAGGGCAGCACCAGACAGGGCCCGCACTGGGAGACAGGTCAGTCAGATGGCACTGAGCCACGGCCACCACAGATGCATGGGCGGCCCCGCTGAGACCCAGCTGCACTGGCAGGCTGAGCATGGGCCACATGGGGTGGCACCGATGGAGCACCAGGGGTCCCACTGTGTGAGCATGACCTTGTCTGCACAGGGGTCTGCAGCATGCCAAACATACCTGCACCTGGGGTGCTTGGGATGCCCACAGCAGAACCCGGCGTCGACAGGCTGGGTGTCACACGATGCCGGAAATGTGGAGTGGAGAGCGTACTGCCTGGGGTGCGTGGTACAGGGGTACCTGACTGTGTGCCCAATGCAGCCACGACAGCGACCAATGCCTGGGTCAGCCTGTCAATGGCTGCGGTCACATCCATCCGCATTTGGACCATCTCTGCCAAGATCATTTCATTGTCCCTGCTGTGCCACTCCACAGCCACACACAGTGCCTCCACAGATATTGCAACCCACATCTGCTGCTGTACTGATGCCTGCAGCAGGCGGGTGTGCTCATCAAACGGGTCATCTGCCACATCGGCAACCTGTCCCCCAGGGTATGGAAGGGCCTGATGCTCAACACCCCTTGAGGGTGGGCGCTGTTCACCAGGACCAGGTAAGGGCAAGTCAACAGGCGGTGTTTATACACCACCACTGAACCCTGTACCCCCAGACCCGGTGGGTGACTGCTGCTGCTGCCCCTCCGCCTGCTGTGCCCAAGGGACCAGTCGTTCCAATGCTGTGTCCGCAACAGTGCCAGGGACCTGCACAGCCACCGGTGCTGCCCCACCGGTGCTGACAGGCACAGCCTGGGACTGTGCTGACGTGCTGGCACACACGGAACCATCTAGGTCCATGGGCACGGGCTGTCCTGCTGTGATTCTATTATGCGACACACACGTGTCACTGCCTATAGCGGCCATTGCATCATCAATTGTGCAGGTTTGTGCCACAGCCTCAGCCACAGTGTGCTGGCATGCTTGCATGCCAGACTGCTGGGACACAGGAAGGGCACCCCCCCACACGTGACTCACCAACATCGGAGATGGCGGCCAGGCGTGCACACTGGTGCAATGCATGCCGGCTACCAGCAGAGGTGGATGGACCCTCCTCCAACTCTGGCTGCACGTCCACAGTGCACGGGCCCACCACCACTGTCCCCTGCAGGTGCACAGGATCTGTAACAGAAAGTGAGAACACATTAGTGCATGGGATCAACCTTCCCCCCAACCCCCCACCATGTCATACCATGCAGTGATGGGCTTCCACCTGTCTGGAAGCCACCTCCTGGATTGCCCTCGATGGCACTGCACTGCATGGATGCAGCAAGACAGTCCTCCACCGGGGTCAGCTGTGCCACCTCTGGCTGGCCCCCCTGTGGCAGCGCGTGCCGCCCTGAGTGCTGCCACCTTCTCCTTAACCCATCTCCTGTCGGTCCCCACCTTCTTCTTACATTTCTGCATGGAGTGCTGGTGGCTTCCGTGCAGGTTTACAGCACGAGCTACCCCTTCCCGTGCAGCAGCACGGGTCTGAGGGGTGTCCCACCATCCACTGAGTAGTGGCTCCTCATCCAGGTAGGCCTCGTAGAGTGCCTCTGTTTCAGCCTTTGTGAAGTTGGGCCTCCTCTTCCACCCACCATCATCCTCCTCACCCAGTCCTTGCTCGGCCATGTCACGGTCTGTATGGGTGGAAGTGGACACCTGTGAGGGTGCAGTTTACAGCATTATCCCATGACCATAGTCCATAACATCACACAGCATGCAACCCACCTATCACCTGCAATAACCGAATATGGCCACTGCAGATCACTGTCGCACATTTATAGCACAATGCATGCAAATTAGGAGTGGAGCAACTTTAATGGGATGCAAATCGCGCCGCTGCGTCTTTGAATGGCTGATCAGCTGATTTGCATATGACGGCTGACTATCATGCTGATGCGCAATACGGTTGAGCCAGCTGAGCCTATGGCGGAGTTCTGTGACTGCGTAGTACACCGCACCATGCATGCCCAGGTACCTTACGCAGGCGTCTGCCATGCTGATTACGTGCTGTTCGCGGTCAGCTATTCAGGACATGGCCACCATTGTGCCAGTGGTGCTACAGCACTGGCCACCACATGGCACTGTGGCACAACTACGCAATAGTCCACTGTGGCACGCAGGTGACCGCTCACGCTGGACGTGTAGACGTCCGATGGTGCTGTGCATGGCTTTGCGCCAGAGACATGACCTTGTGCCCGACCTTTGCCCCCTTGGCACTGTACGTCTAGCATGTGTGCAGCTCTATCACGCTGTTCGGTAACAGTGCGATAGGGACTGACGGCGCTGCCTGAACAGCGCGATAGGGACAGACAGGGTTGTATTGCACAACATTTCCACGTGGGGTTGCTGCACTGTGGAGTGCCATATTGCCTACTATCAAGTTGGTGACATGGCACGCAGGAGAGCTCCCCAGTGGAGTGGCTTGGAGGTGGCCAACCTAGTGGTCATGGTGGAGTCTCACTATGGGCCACTGTTTGGGGAGGAACCCCTAGACTTGGCCTGCACCCAAGTGTGGCAGCAGGTGGCCACTGCACTGGAGCAGGTCACAGGGTGGCGCAGGACAGCGGAGCAGTGTAGGCACTGCTACAGTGACCTGCACAGGAGGGAGCAGGCACTGCTGGCATGCCTCAGGTCCCATGCCAGGAGGGGCATTGTGCCTAGGCCAGGTGGGTGAGCCATCTATGCACCTGTATTGTCCGCAGGGGTATAACTGTGTATTGGGGCCAGAGCATGGGGGAGGGTTGTTCCATGGTTGGCTGTGTCAGTGTTTGCAGGTGTGTGATGCATGGGTCTGGCTGTGTGGGCAGGCACACTCATTGGGGCAGGGGACTGTCTGTGTTTGTATCTCACTAATGTGTTTCTCAATATTTGTTTCCCACAGGTGTGGAGGAGCGGAGGAGGGCCCAGGCTGAGGCGCACAGGGGTGCTGCAGAGGTGGCCGGCACAGGAGGCGGCAGTATGGGCCCACAACATCAGCAGCAGCATCAGCAGCAGCCGTCACAGCAGCAGCAGCTGCTGGATGAGGGTGAGTGTCATTACATCATGGATGCTATTGCGTGCAATGGGGGGGATAGGGCATGGCCACCATCCATGGACAACACTGCCATGCACGCGACGTGTAACAGTCAGCACTGTCCAGTGGCACTGCATGTCTGTGAGTGCATCACTGGTGGTCCATGCAAGCACTGGACACATGGCTGTGGCACTACCTTCCCACCGCGTAGCCATGTCACTGTACTGCCTTGGTTGAGCTGTGCTGGGCATGGGTGGGGTGTGTGTGTAGTGGCACACATGGCTGTTGCTGCCTGGTTGGGCTTGGCCCATGCACGGTCACTGTGAGTGTGTGCAGTCCATCACAAGGGCGGGGCACTTGGCTGTATGCCATGCATACTGGGTGGGCTTCAGGGTTGTGTACAGTTCTAGCCATTGATTCTGTTCCCTTGCCCTAGGTGTCCGGGTCCTGTGCAGGATAGAGCAGGTCATCCACCACCTGATGGAGATGTCACAGGAATCGCTCAGCATCCTCAGGGAGAAGAACCAGAGGGGTGTACGACGCCGGAGGGGGACACGGGGTCCGAGCCGGCCTGCAGATCTGCAGCCTGGGGGGCAGTAGCTGCCCCACAACTACACCCTTTACCCTTCTCTCACACCCTGCCTTCCTCACTAAGTTCTTCACTCCTACCCACACCCACCCTACCTTGTACCTGTACCCCACCCTGTATTGTATATATTTGTAAATAGTGTTATTGTTGTTCCTGTTGTTGTTGTTGTTCTGTTTTCATTGAATATATATATCTATTTTGTTATGAATACTGTGGTGGTCTCTGATTTGCAGCTGGCTATAGGTGCTCAGTTGCAGTGGTGTGCATGGCATCTGGTGTGGTGTGGTCCTGGGATTGTGTGTGTCTGCGTGGGGGGGTGTCCCTGGTGTGGTGGTGGCTGTCAGCCGGTCTGGCCATGTGCTGCCACACACCACTGTGGGCTCCTGGTGGGTCTGGCTTGTATGGTTCTGTGGTACACACGGTTGCATTGTGCCAGGTGGGGGGGGCATGGTGGTTTCAGCAGTGCCAGTCACAGTCACTGCTCATGGGTGATGTCTTGGGGTTCTAGAGCAAGGTGTGCTGTGCACAGTGGGGGCTGTGGTACACCTGGGTTGTCCGGCCCCTTTATGTGGCAGCATTTGCTTGCCAGTGGGTGTGCTGGGGCGCCGTGGCCCAGCTGTGTTTGTATGCTTGTCCCCATGGGCCAGTGGATATTCCGTCCCTCCACCGGTGATGCTGTGCTTCAGGTGTGGGGGTGTGTTGTTAGTTCTACACTGTGTTCCTGTGCCCATCTGTGGCATGGGTGGTGTGCCCCTGCCTACCTCCTTGGATGTGCAGTTCCATTGCTCTGCTGTTGGGGGGGTTCCCTGCTTGCGCTATGGCGCATCTCGACTGCTCAGCTGGGCTGGTCTTGTTGCTCTATGGCGCGACATATGTGCTCAGCTTCCCCTATCTGGTTGCACTATGGCACAGGTTGTGCGATTTTCAGACATTGGCTGGTTGAGCAATTTGACTTGCTCCACGTTTGAATATCGTGTCTGTTGTGCATGTGTGCAATTGACTTGTACTTGCACCTGCTATTGCGCACATTTTGGGCGCAGTTTAAACATCTGGGCCCGTGTCTTTTTAAAATTGTTACATCATTTGTTCCTATCAAATTCGGGAACTTTGGTGGCATTTTCCAGTTTTCTAGAATTAGGGACAGATATTCAAAACTTTGCCTCGGGGCTAAATTAGCACTGCCCGGTGGACAAACTTAGCACAGAGCAAAAAGCAAGCTATATTCAAAAGGAATAGCCTGGTGCAAAACCAGCTGAATATAGCAAGCACAGGAAGCTGGGCAAACAGAGCCAGGAGGGCAGGGCAAAAATAGCCTGGTAATAAGGCCCTGTTCACACTACACTGGATCCACCCCTCTGTAACGTTACATGGGGTCCAAACTGTTATCGCAACGGTTTGAGTTTACACCTGTAACATTACAGGAGGCGTTTATGTAAACGTTGTCAAAACCACTCATGAGGTGGTTTCAACAATGGTTATGGAACCGGATCTGCCGCTGTACTGTTACCAGCTGTAGTGTGGATGCGTGAGAGCGTTCCCAGCAGTGCCCGTAACTCAGTGCGAGCTGCATTGTGGGATCAGGTGCTGCCATAACGGTCACCCGGCTCATGCAGTGTGGACTGGCGGTACCGGTCCCATACCAGACACTGTCACAGTGTGGACACACTGTACCGCTCACTAGCCATAACCGTTTGTATCCGTTACTAGGTCAGAGCGGTGTAGTGTGGACAGGGTCTAAGACAGTACTGAATATAGCAGCATGGAAGTGCACACTGCAACTGCAGCTCATTAGACCCTGGAGAAAGCCAGTGTTGCAGGTGTAGAACATTGTGTGTGATTGCACAGAGATGTCTCACATCTACTGCAAACAACAATGTAAGCCACACACTGCAGAACTGTGCTATTCTGAAGTGAGGTTTGTCTGGGGCTAACCTGATTGCTCAGTGCTAACACATTTGCCCTGAACAAACTGCTTAGCCTGTGGCAAATGGGAGCTATATTCAAAGATCCCATGCAAATGAGCCTACTTAGGTAATCTGTGGCAAACAAGTACATTTGCATCTCATTAAGTGCTGCTTAGCATACATTATCATGCAGTTTGTCCAGTGCTACTGCATGCAGCACACAGCTCCCTCTTTTGGTCAGAATAGAAGCACAGGCTGGAAGCAGCAGGGACTGTGTGCTGGCAGGCACAGTCAGTGCATACAACCCATCCATGCATCTGTGCAAGTGGGACCTGTAGATATATATATATATATTTATATATATATATATATATATATATATATATATATATATATATATATACAGACACAGATATAGATATATAGATATACAGATCAATAGCTACACACAGACACACTGCCCATGGCCATACATGCCCTGGAGGTCACCCCCAACAACATAGGTACCCCACTGCAGTAGTGGGTGAAACACAGAGGGGAGACTCAATGCACAGGACAGGCATAAGGCAAACCTGGTGGGGGCAGAAGGCCATAGGCTGCAGGTTCACTAGGATATGCAGCATATCCATTAGATAGGGAACAGGGCAGACTGACTGGGCCCGGCAGTCCTTCCCTACCATCATGGTTCCTGTTCCTATGTGTGCACCTGTTACACACCCTACCCTGGTAGGCTAGTGCCCCCCCAGCAGGAATCCCAACCCCCCTTACATGTAAAGAAAGATAGTTTTTCCCTGGTAGTCTAGTGGTCCCCCCATCCCCCAAGCATGAATCCTGACCCACTTCACATCAATATAAACAGTGTTTTCCCTGGTAGTCTAGTGGTCCCCCCCCCAGCACAATCTCTGACCCCCAATAGCCCCAAAATGCAAAGAAATACCTGGCGATCTAGTGGTCCCCCCACTTGGAAGTGTGCCACCCACTAGCAAGTAGTCATCCATTGTATGGTGCTGGCAACTGGCTCAGCTCTCCTCTCACCACCATGGCAGGCCGCTGACTGCAGTATGCATGAGCACTTCGGAAATGTTCTTCAGTAGAGCTCATGGATACTGCAGTCAGTGGCTGGCTGTGGTGGTGAGAAAAGGGCTGAGTCAGTCTCTGGTGCTGTACAAATGAGATTACTTGCTAGCAAGCAGCGCACTTCTGGGTGGGGGGACCACTAGATCACCAGGTATTTCTTTGTATTTCGGGGCTACCAGGGGTCAGGGATTGTGCTGGGGGTGGGGGGACCACTAGACCACCAGGTCCTTCTTTACTGTATGGGGCTACCGGGGGTCAGGAATCATGCGGTGGGGGCACCGCCACATTACTGCCAGCTTTTTCTTGGCGGTATTTAGCGCCACACTACAGGTCACGCTAATGCCTGTAGCGCAGCGCTATACTTTTGAATATGCTGTGCAGCTGGCATTCCTGACCACTCCCCTAACTCCCGCCCCTGCATACAATTACTTTTAGCATCAGTGCTATCACACAGAGCCGGCACTATTAGTTGTCATGGTGGCCAAGGCAATTATCTTTTTTTTTATTTTTTCCCAGTTGTAACATTTCCAAATCATTTTAAAATAAAAATACCTGGTTTTAAATGAATCTCCTTTCTGATTATCTGTACAACTTCATTTCTTTGTTCGTTGCCACCAGGAATGGATGTCCTTACATTCCCACAACAGGTGAAAATGGTCAATCTTCTTTGTTTCTTTACAGTTATGCCAGCATAGTGGAGTATAGCTCTGGTCTATATGTGATGGTTTTGGGAGGGGGGGTGATGTATGCTCTGTCCATAATTTTAAATTGAATGGTCTTATTTTTCGCATTCATACATAATTTGTTAGCTTGTATTCAAATAGTTTTCCATTTATTGCATTCCAGTGTACTTCCAGTTTTTCTTCCCATTTGTCTCTATATTTATTAATAATTTTTTCTGCTTTACTGGTGTTTTTTTTAAGAAAAAATTCATAAAAAATGCTATCTTAATTTAATATTATTGTTTTGGATTATCTTAGTAATGTCTCAATATTGATCAGATACTTCTTGCTTTATGTACTTGTGGGGTGGAATATTCAGAAATGCACCAGAGGCAGGTGCAACAGCCTCACAGAGCCTGTACACTGCACCAGTGAGCATCCAATGTGATATTCAAAGGCTGAGCACAATGGCAAGTGACAGCACAAAATGGCTGAATATCACAGGGATGCACCATCGCGCAACAAGAGCTGCACCAGGGAGCAAGTCAGCAGGTGCCATTGCACAACCTGGGCTGTGCAATGGAGCAAGGCAGGAAGCGCAAGAGCACAACGTGGGCCAGGCAAGGGACAGAGGTGCATGGGTCATAGCACAGGGCACCCAGCACAGTGTGGAGCAGGCCACAAGAGCAGGCCACACTGCCACCTGGGTGCAGGGGATGACTGGAGGGAGGCAAGGCAGGTGCACAGCCACAGGCCCTGACCACACAAACCACAGCAGTTCAAGCGCAAGGAGGTGGCATGACACCAGTGGCCACTGGCAGGCAGCCACAGGCAACACCCACTGGATGGCATGGGACATGCCACCGAGACCATAGCTGACAACACACCTTCCGACAGCACACAACACACAGGCCACACAGCCCAGCAGGGAACACACGTACACCCCAGGGCACACACACAGGCCACTGGACACAGACCACCAGACACAAGCTCCAGTCAACCCCAGATGTACCACACAGCCACCATGCACACCACTGCATCATGGCACCATACACCAGCTGCAAAGCAGAAACAGACATGAATGGCTACCAAAATATAAGTGTATTAAAAGAAACAAACAACAGCAACAAACTATATACAGGGGAACAGGGAGAGGGGGCAGGGATCGGGGAGGCCACAATCAGGAAGGTAGGCTAAGGAAGGGGGCAGGTGGACAGGGGTCATGGCTAGGCAGGGTAAAATGGATGATTGGGAGGGGGGTCAGTAGAAGGGAGGGTGAAGCAGGCCAACGGGTCCCTCAAGATGTTCATGCCTACTGGCGCCTCGTCTGTCTTTGCCTCTGAGGCCGGAACAGGGCCTGCCTAATGATGCGGGCCACCGCAAGGGTGACCATGGTGACCCCCAGTATTCTCTCCAGCAGCCTGGTGTAGACATCCACCTGATGGACACCTAGGACAAAGGAGGGGACAAGGATGAGTGCACGCCCATACCACTGTAGCCCATCCACCGTGTGCAGCGGACAGCGGTGATATGTGCCCTGTAAGTGGCACACAGCCATCCGCAGCATGCGTGCCCACATGAGCCACCATCCTGACCATCCCCAGCCATGCTCAGCACTGCACACCACCACCAGCCATGCACAGCATGTCACAGTCATGGCTGCCATGCAAATGGCCATTGCATGGGGATGGCAATGGCCTGGCTTGGTCCCGGATGCACCCACATCCCACATGCAGTGGCCACACACACGTGCAAAAGGTGTAGCATAGTGCAATGGACCACGCTGGTGATGAACAGCTGTAATGGCTATGTGCATAGGGAGTTGTGGCCCACCCCTACCCCACACAACAATGTACACCGACAAAGTGCCTACCTGCAAGCTGCGGTCTGACTGGCACCTGTCCACCTGCACCTCACACCTGGTCAGCATCCCTCTGTTGTGTGCCACTGCTGTTCTGCTGCCATCTGGCAGTGTCACTCACCATCTGGGCTCTGCGCTGATCTTCAGGGTCTAGTAGGGAGATAGTGAGAGGCAGACATCAGCACCGGGCAGCAACCCATGTGCCCCACCCCTCTCCAGCACAGCATACCCCATGTCCCTATGCAGTGGAGGTGCCATGGCACAGCACACCTATGGTGTGATGCCATGGCCAGTGGCATTCCCAGCCACAGCCCCCCCACCCCTGACAGCATGGCATGGCACCCCACAAAACAGCAACATGGCATGTTCGTGGATATGTGCACTCACCTGGCCTTGGCACTGGGCCCCTCCGGACACGTGCATGCAGTGTCCTCAGACAGTCCAGATCCCTCCTCTCCCCACTATGCCATGACACTTTGGCCTCCTCCAGCTCCTGGGCCACCCCCTGCCACACCTCTGTGCGTGGCTGGTCCGGGGCACCTGCTCATATAGGGAACCAACATGTGGCTCCACCAGTGCCACCAGGTTGACTAGCTCAACCTGGCTTCAAGTGGGTGCTCTCGGTGTGCTCCTATGAGGCATGCCTGCTAACTACACTGCTGAGCCAAAATAGCCCTGGTGAGTGCACAAGATACACATGCGATGGATGCGCGACATGCCTGGCGATGCGCTGCCATTCCCAATCACACATGCCTCATAGATGTGCGACGCAGCTGGGGTGTAGCTGGCATGTGCTGCAGGCACCCGGTCAGGGACACATGCGGGGTCAAAGGTCTGCAGCGCACCCGTGCGTGATGACAGCGCGACAGGGCATGGATAGCATGGTGCGCTATAGGGTCCAGTGTGCCCCATGGGCCATGTGCCAATAGCACACAGGCGCCATTGGGTGTACAGCGCATGAGCCCAACATGCCCAATAGCATCAGAGCACTGTGCCACCTGTGGCACACTGTGCATAGGAAGCACTACCACATAGGCGACGTCAGTGCATCCATGTGCTGTACCATGCAGAATGCGCACATCATACAGTTTGTGCCATGGCTTGTGCATGCACATCTCCACAGCACCATGTGCAATTCCGCGATATTCAGCAGGCATATGCAGATGAGCTGATCAGCATATCTGTGGTGCATCGGGGCATTTGCAGCTCATTACAATTGTGCATTCCCTCATTTGCATGTGATGCGCTAAAAAGGCACCATGGGACTGCACAGGTACCAGACCGGTATTGCATCCTTCACAGGTAAGACGCCAGGCAGTGGGCATGTCAGGACAGTGGATTGGGAGGGGGCACCTCGTGTGTGGCAGCCAGCACTAACCACATGTCCCCACCCACAGGAGTGAGCATGTCAGTGCAAGAGGAGATTGAGGAGCAGGGGCCTGCATGGAGGCACAGGCCCAATTTCACAAGGACTGAGTGCGATGCCCTGTACGATGCTTACCTAGACCAGGAGCTCCTTCTGAGTGGCTCCACAAGCACCCCACAGGCCAGGGCAGAGGCATGGCAGGGAGTGGCCAGGGTCATGAACCTGCAGAGAAGCCATCAGAGGTCAGCACAGGAGTGCAAGAAACAGGTGGGCACAGACCAGAGGTGGATAAAGAAGAAGGTGGCTGCCATCTGTGCCGCTTGGGCTGCCATGGGCAGTGGACAGCCTGAGGTGCCACAGCTGACACCGTAGGAGGAGCTGGTGGTGGTGTCCATGCACTGCAGTGCCGTGGAGGGTGTACCAGGTGGTGGATTCCAGAAGGGGGGAAGCCCATCACTGCATGGTAGGTACAGTGGCACATGGGGTTGGGGGTGAGGGGGTGAAAGGGGGCAGGGGTGCGTGGTGGCGGCACTAACATGTATGTGTTCCCTTACAGATCCTGAGTGCCTGCGTGCATTTGCAGGGATGGTGGTGCCCACCTTGGGGGCTGACGTGGACCTCGAGGAGCTCCCATCCACCTCCACTGGAGTCCAGGGTCCGGACCACTGCTGGGCCTTCCCAACTGTCTAACTGGATGCCTGTGGCATGGGTGTGGATGAGGCCCAGGCAGTGTTTCAGTGGGATACCAGCCATGGCGTCCAGTATGCTGAAACACTGATAGGGGCGGGGTCTGGGTCTGATGACGACATGTCCACTATCCTCGACAGTGGTGATGCCAGCTGGGGGGAGGTACCCCTACCATGCACCAGACACAGCAGTGCAGCTGGTGCCCAGGTGGTGCTTGTCGACCCTCCAGCCACACCACCTGGTGAGGTGGTGATCGACGAACCTGCAGAGCAGACCACACTGTGTGGTGGTGGTGGTGCAGCCGCCCCGGCACTGTCTCACGCGCAGTGGCTGAAGGGGCAGCAGTGGCAGCAGGACTGTGCTGAGGGAGGTCCGGGTGCAGTGGTCACTGCCATTGCACCACAGATGGTACAGGCCCAAGGGGGCCCCACTGTGCAGCCCCTGCCTGTGCGAGGGGCCATGCCATGGGGCTGTGCAACTCCCATAGGTCAGTGCAATGCCCAAGCCCCCCAGAGCACAGACCCTCTGACGAAGCACAACCGTCTGCTCCGGGCATCCATGGAGCAACAGATGCTGGTCATGGCAGGGGTGCATGCACTCCGCATGGAGCTGTGCCAGTCAGCAGGGCGGCATGACCAGGACTTTGAGCAGCTCCTAGCTGAGGCCACATGCATGTGGGAAGGCATGACCGCAGGCCTGGATTGGCTCACTGCTGCAGTCACAGCCAGTCTAGCACCACTGGCCACCCTGGTGTGGGGCCATCCACAGCAGTCACCACAGAGTGCATTCTCCACCCCTCGGTCCCTGCGTCATGCGACCCCGGCATTGTCATCACCGGGATCCACTGTAGGCATTCTGGGCACACCTGGAGCGGGCCTGTTCGGGGATCTGCAGATGCCTGTCAGGGACCGGTTGCATTCTCACAGCGTCACATCTGGGGGACCGTCTGTGACACCCTTTGTGGCCATCACACAGCCTGATTCTGCTGGGCAGCCTCGGCGGGGCCATCCACGTGTCCATACAGCCATGCAACTGCACGGTGGTCGTGATCTGCCTCCCTCCCTGTCTGCTGCCTGTCGCAGCCCTGTATGCACAGTGGTGCAGTGTGTGCATGTGAGTACCAGGGCCATGCGGTCCATGGCCCACACAACATGCCTGCCCTGTGCACACCCACCCGGCCACTGGCCACTGTGGTTTGTGCATGATGATGCCATCACATCACCGGCTGCCTCTGTGTACTGGTGTTCAGCATCTGGCACATGCCTGTTAGTGGCTTCAGGGTGTGCATGTGTGGGTCCCCGTGTGACTGTGCTTGTGTGTGTGTGTGGAGGTGTGAGGGGACGTGTGCGTGTGGGTTCGGCAGTGCTGTACGGGGTGCTTCCACAGTGTCCTGTCCCTTTCCGTCAACTCTGCCCTCCAGCCATGTCTGTTGTGGGGCCCAGCCTGGCATGCCTGTATACTGTGCCCTGGTCCTGTGTGTGGTCACTTTCACCTAGCTACATGCACCATAGTGCTCCTCTGCAATGGTGTCTCTGTGCTGCTGGGTCATCCTCTGCAGCCAGGGTTCCTGTCATCTGACGGGGCTGCCCACCACCGTGTGGCCCAGCGTCCACATCGTTCCCACTGCTATTCCCCTCTTCGACCTCAATGGCTATCCCACAGTCAGTGGCCATGTTGTATAGCATACAGCAGGCCAGGAATAGGCCACAGGCCTGTGAGGGGCTATACTGTAGGGCACCGTCAGACCTGTGCAGGCAACAGAACTGTGCCTTCAGCAGTCCAAACACATGCTCGATCATGTTCTGTGTGCTGGAGTGTGCCTCACTGTACCTCTCCTGCACTGGGGTCGACGGGGGCCAGTATGGGGTGAGCAGCCAGGGCCAGAGTGGGTATCCGCTGTCACCTATGTGGGGACATGATGGGTTAGCACTGTGGTCTGTGTGGCTGTCTCCCCCGCCTACACAGACAGACCCCTCTATGACCCCAGCATTGCATCTCCCCCCCAGACCCTGCCCTGCTGCACAGGGCTGCCCATTCCAGCTGCATACTCACCTACTAGGTGGCTAGTGGGGATGTCCCCACTCTCAAACCTGTGGCACAGTGCAGACTGGTGCCAGATAAAGGCTGTGTGCTCCTCCAGGGTGTGTGGCACAGACATTGATTATGCACACCTTGGTATCACACACCACCTGGCAGTTGACGCTGGGGTAACCTTTTCTGTTGATGTAGGCCACCCCCTACAGCCCCAGTGGTGTGCGGATGCCTACATGGGTGCAGTCAATGGCCCCTAGCATGCCAGGCATACATGCAACCCTATGGAACTCCTGCATGTTTGCTGTATGCTCTGCCTGTTTGCTGGGGAAGTGGATGTATTCTGCAGCATGTGACAGCAGTGCGTTAAGGAATTGTGTGAGGAGCTGCGACACGGCCAACTGGGTTATGCCTGTGGTGTCTTCTGTTGGTATCTGGAAGGTGCCCGTGGTGAGCAGGCACATTACAGCTGTGATCTTTGTCTGCACTGACAGGGCGTGGCTCCTTCTTGTGGGTGCCTGCATCTCATCACTGCACAGCTCACAGAGCTGCCTCAGAATTGCCCGGTTCAGGCTGTACCAGCCCACAATCTCGGTGTCACTATACTGTTCGAAAATGGTGCGGGCACGGTACCACCTGTTCCGGGCATACTGCTGCCGGGCCCTTCCATGGCGCGCCACTCAGCCTCCCACCTCCTCACACCCCCTCATTACTGCCTCCATCTGAAATATTGCACTGGCCATGGCCTGGCCTGTCTTGCCCCCCCATGGCTGACACCCTGAGCTACCCCAGCTGTGTGCTGCTGCCTGGGCCCCTGCACTGGGCACACACCTGTATTGGGGACCCACACACACACTCTGGTCAGCTCACGCTCACAGGGTTGCAATCCCTGTCCCACTGCCTATTGCTCTTCCTGCCTCTGTGCCTGTTCTGCACCCCTGCTGCTGTCCTGCCTGGCCATTGGACCTCTATCTGTCTCTGTCTCTCTCTGTCTCTCTCTCTCTCCGTCTCTCACCCCTACTCCCATGGGCACAAGCCTCCGTCCCCTGCTTGCTCCATCCTTTTATGGGCTCAACTTTGCTCTATGCATGTCCCTGATGCTCTGCACTTGTGCCATCGGCTTGCTGTTGTATATCACACTGTGCAACTTATTCATGGCTATGCCCTCTGCACTTGCGCATGCATTCATTTGGGTTGCACATTGGCGCACTGCATTATGCACTGCGCATTGTCGCCCGCTGAATATCACTCATTGGCGCATGTCCACTATTGCGGTAGCACATCTCACTTGCGCCTTGTGCAACGACTTTGAATATCCCACCCATTGTATTTAGCTTTTATTGCCGAATATTTTAACCATGTATTCGGTATTTTGTTTATATTACCTTTTCCTAAAAAAATTGACCAGCTGATAAAATTATTTTCTGATATACAGTCTACCCAGTTAATCAGTTTGAGCAATTTTAGTTCTCTCATACTTATTAAATTTGCATTGTGTTTGTCCCATATTTTTGAATTTCCTTTTATACTGGACATAATTCCATAGGCGTTCTTCGTGTACAGTTTATTTTTTTTTTCAAACAAATTTTATGTGCAATGTTAATTATAGGGTTTTTTAATTTTACTGAACTCCTGAGGGTAAGCCAAAATGTCTTGCATTGTGATTTTCTTGTATAAATATTTTTTGTGGGGCCAAAATATATAGACCATCCTCATCTGTTGTGTGTTGATCTGAACATATCCAGTATAAAATTTGCTTCATTTTTACCTCCAAATAGAAATTTATTGGGTACGGACAGCCCACGCTACCTTCTTTTCTAATCATAATCAGCTTATTCCAGTCTATTCTCAGGGTGCCACCTCTCCACAAAATGTTTTTAAAAGTCCTCTTCACTTATTCGAGCTATGATAAAGGTATCTCACCCATTGTGCCCTGAAATAAGTACATAAGGTGAGGCATAATCATCATCTTCAATGCTTCAATTTTACCCCAAAGGAACAAAGCTTTATCATGCCAAAAGCTTAATATTCCTGTGATCTTTTCCATAAAATTTTTAAAATTCAGTTCCATAGTTTTTGTAGATTGTTGGTTAAATGAATTCCTAAGTATTTTATTGATTTTGTGTTTTCATTTCTGCTAACATGTGTTTTTGTTTCTGTTGTGATTGTATTCAAAACCCAAACCACTGATTTTGATTTTAGTGTGTAATTTGATAGTGCAGAATATTTGTTGAATTCCTGCAACAAAGCAGGATAATTGTATTTGGGATTTGTTATTATAATTAAAATATCATCTGCATAAATGTTGAGTTTGAAATTATTTACTTGACCATTTGTTTCTGTAATAACTGTATTTGCCCTGATATTATTCAGTAGTGGCTCTAATACTATTATGAATAATATTGGGGATGGGGGCAACCCTGCCTAACACCATTTCTCTTTTCCATTTTGCTAAATTACCTGCCATCCATCTATATCTCATCTTCTATACATAAGTATGCTGATGATACGGTTCTTTTCACCCTGGGGTCTTCACCCGTGGATGTCGTCTCCAGGCTCCAAAGTGATTTCAATAATGTCCAGAGCTGGTTTCAATCTCACCAACTCTTCCTTAATGTCAAGAAAACTTTCCATGACATTCGGCAGATGCCAGAAACTGTCCAAACTCCAATCTCACCCCTCTTTCACTACCCTCGACGGGTCAACCATTATCGCCACTGAGTCGTTCAGGTATCTTGGCATTTGGTTGATCAACATCTCACTTTCGCGGCCCACATAGATGTCATAATGAAAAAGCTTCACCCCAAACTCAGCACCTTATACAGAAATCGCTCCTGCCTTCCGCCCCCTGCAAGACGTGACCTGATCCAAAAAATGATCCTCCCGAGTTTTGACTATTGCAATATTATTTATTGCTCGGACCCTGCCTCCTCCCTAACTAACTTGGATACCCTCTTCAACTCCTTCTGTCATTTTGCTCTGGATTCCCCTCCCCTTACCCACCACTGTCACTTTTACCAAGCTTTAGCCTTCCCTTCCCTGAAAAATAGGTGACTACATCACTGCTCAAATTGCATCTCTAAGTACTGGCTTGGTACACTCCCTCCTTATCTAAATTCTCTAATCTCCCCCATCTACTCCCTCTCAATTTCTAAGATCCCACGACCACAGAACTCTGACTGTTCCCTGAAGATCCACCTCTTGTGGACAGGCCTCCCCCTCCTATCATCTCCCCAAATTGTGGAATGCTCTTCCTACTCAAATCCATTCCTCTTCCTCGCCTGGCTCATTACATCAAGCTCTACACAACTTCCTCTCTGCAAGTTGCACTTGCCCCTAGCTCCCCCCCTTTTCTTGTCTCACACTCTGCCTGTTGCTCTGATTGCCAAACCACAACCAAATCGATGATCTTATAGTTTTGGAGCTAATCCCAGCCCCTACTAAGTATACCAGCTTCAATTCAGCTGTATCTCTCTCTCTCTCTCTCCATCTGTACTGGTCTATCTCCTGAACTGGCTGACCTAGCCCTAGGCTCTGTCTTGCTTCTCTACCTCTCTGTTATCTCACCTCCACCTATCTGCTCTGTGATAGTATTGTTTGTAGTGAATTAGACCAATGGTCCCACTTTCTGTTATGATTACTGCTGAGTCTGTCACTCCATGAGGGGTATAACAACAGAATTTTACTCTACTCTACCCTGCACTTACTTGCTCTGTTTGCTAATGTTTTCTATGCTATTGTGTAATGTGTGCACGTTCATTGTTACTATGTAACTCCCTTCACCCTTTCCCCCAGGTCGTACCGGGAGTTGAGCAACTTGTTGTTCAGTGTACCTTACCCAGTGGAACTTTTCAATAAATAAATAAATAAATTTTGCATAACCATAGAATCTGATCTGTACTGATTTATTTTAAATTTTTATTTGGGTTTTTATACAATGCCTGCATGGAATTTATAATAAACATTGGGGAAACCCCATATTTTTAAAGTTTTAAATATAAAATTCCAGTTAACTGAATCGAATGCCTTTGTGGCATCTAATGCAATAACTATTATTTCTGGATCAGTTGTCTTGATTAAGGAAATGGTGACTTGGACCTCTCCCAGTACTTCAAAAATGTTTCTGTTTTTTTTTAAATCCTTTCTGGTCTGGGTGGATAATATTTGGTATGTGATTCTGAATTTTATGTACTATTAATTTTGTCAATATTTTATAAACCATGTTTAATAAAGCAATTGGTCTGTAATTTTCTGGTTTTGAGGCATCCTTATTTTCTTTGGGTAAAAATGTAGCAACTGCATCTGAAAATGATGGTGGTAACAGGGTCCCTTCCACCATTTCGTTAGCCATTTTAAATAACCAGTAGATTAAGTCTTCTTTAAAAGTTTGATAAAGTTCTGTTGTAAATCAATTAGGGCCTGGTGAGGCATTCTTTTTCATTGAATTAATAGCTTTTAAAATGTCTACCATTGTCTACCTATTTATCTGTGTACCCATCTTTGGTAAATTGCTATTTCTGATTAATTCTTCCATTGAAATCATAGTTTCCTGTTCCATTGAATTTTTGTATAGAGATTCTTAGCATTGTTCAAAAAATTAGCTATGTCTTCATCTTTTGTGATTGTTTCATTGTTTCTATTTTTAATGTTAGTAATGATGTTCTGTTCTTTTTGTTTTTTCAGTGCATAAGCCAGCAATGTCCCTAATGTATCTACAAAGTGATATACTGTAGTTTATTTTTAAGTGTCATATAATTTTTTTCTACAGTTTTTTTTCCAATGTAACTTTCCTTTCCTGTTCTTTTTGCTGTAATAGGACTTCATATTTTGCTGGTTCCAACCTAGCTGAGTCTTTTAATTTGAATAGTTATTTTTCTAATAAGTTTACTTTATCCCATAATGCTTTATTTTGTTTTATTTGGCATGAGATGATAACCCCCTTATTGTTGCTTTAAAAGCATCCCATATTCTGGATACTTTTTTGCCTTCATAATTAAGGTACCAAAATTCTTGTATTTGTTTTTTAATTAATACCACAAATTCTAGATTCTGTACTAAGGTATTTGAGAATCTCCACTGTGGGATTCATTTTCTGTCTTTTGTAGGAACAAAACTCAGGGTAATCATTGCATGGTCAGAAACTGAAATTTCTTTTATTTCAATTTTCTGGGTGTCTTTTATTAAATCTTTATTTGGTATTACATAATCTATCTGGGAATAAACATTTAAATGTCTGGCCTTGTAGGTAAAATATAATTTATCTGTTTTTTTTTTTTATTTTCCAAATATTGCATAGATTATGTTCTTTCAGGAAAGAATTTAAATAATTAGAAATTCTGTGATCTAACGTATTTGGCTTAGTGGATTTGTCCAATTTGGGGTTTGCCAAAGCATTAAAGTCTCCTCCTATGAGAGTTTTGCTTACATCTAAATCAATTATTGTTTGTAACAGCTGATTGATGAAAGTCTGATATGCTATGAATGGTCCATAAATAGAACCCAGCTACTTTTCTACACTGCTTAATAGTCCTTTTACCAAAATAATTCTCCTGTCATTGTCTTGCCATTGCTGAATGGGGTGTAAATCCATGTTTTTAGATATTGATAATGCCACCCCTCTACTATTTGTTGTATCCTGTGAGTAGTATACTTGCCCTATCCATCCTTTTTTTTATGATTTTTACTGTCTAAATGTGTTTTTTGTAGTGCTAATATATTCACTATTTTTTCCAGGCAATATTGTAAAATCTTAGCTCATTTTTTATATTTGTTTAGTCCATTTACATTCAATGTGGCAAAGACAAGTTTGGGAGAGTTGTCCAATTTATCCGTTGTGTTTTTTTCTTATCTTGATTATTAGAATTAACCTCCCTTTCATTTTTTTTCATAAAACCTACAACAGAGCATCCCTGTTTTAATACTTGCTTTCCTCTCACTCTATTTCTATGCAACAACAAAATTTCCCACTTAAATTCTTTTAAATTTCTATTTTTGCTCATCCTCTGTGCTGATCTGGGCAAAAATTATTCTTCATTTGCCTTTATTGAACCCTACTTTACCCGACTGAAGAAATATACAGAGACATACCAAGAAATATTGAATAGAGTATAACACCCTTGCCTATTCCCTCTGCCCCAATCCCCCTCCCCACCCCTCAAGGAAAAAAGAAAGCTGGAAAAGGAAGGCATGGGAAAAGAGGAGGACAGGGTGGCAGGAGAAAAAGGGAAGAGGGCAAGGGGTGAGGGGAGGAGGAACAGCAGAGCGGAGAGACAAAAAACTATTGATTCCAGTCCATCTCTTCACTTCACTTCACAGTCATTCCCTTTCCCCTTTTTTTTACTTCGTGGTTCTTTATGTTTGTATGAGTCCATCTAAAGATCATAATTCATTTCTATGCTCTACACAACCCCCCTCCCCCGAAGAAGTAATTATATATTTTATTCTACTCAATTATGTTCATTGAAACATTTTTGGAAATTTCTCATGCAAATCTTTTTCTGCATCATGAGCTGTTTTACATATCAATTGGTTCCCTTTAATGAAGACTTTTGGTTTATATGGTGGTACAAATATGGATTTTGCACCTAGTTTCCAATTTTTGGCCATAGCTGTGCATATTTTTTCCTTTCTATCATCACTTCATTTGGTAAGTCTTGAAATATATTGATTATTGCTCCGCTGACTTGTATTTTCTTTTTTCTAAAGATTTGAGTAATTATTCTGTCCTTGTCTTCTGTCTTTTACATTTTCACAATTATTGCTCTTGGTGGTGCATCATCTTCTGGTCATTGTCTTAGCGCTCAGTGAACATGATCATATTCTATTTTGAGATCTTCTATTGGGATGTACAGCACTGTTGAAAAAATCAGGTCCACAGTTTTGGTTAAATTTGCATTCAGGTCCCATTTTTCCAGAACACCCAGTATTATTACATTTTTCTTCCTTGCTCTTGCTTCAGCATCTATGATTTTGTTTTGAAGCTGTTTTATTTTCAGATTTTGATGAGAGAGTTTTCTCTGCATTAACACAACATTGTCTTCCACCTCTCTTATCCTTTTTCCACAGTTACAATCTTCTTAAATTTAACCTTGTTTGGTGACTCAATATTTTGTCCAGATGTTTTAATGTCCTCCCCTTCTGACATAAGTTTTTGTAAAGGTGATAACTTACTTTTAATGTTTAGTAGTTCTTGGAGAATAGTATTTGCCCATGGGGGGTCAGATTCTTGGTCCGATTGTCCATTTTCTGATTCTTTATTGTTTGATTGTTGCTCTGCATTTCTTTTTTCTTGTTGGCTAAGTCAGTCTTGGGAGGTTTGCTGTGCATAAATTCTTGTTTTGAAGAGGTGGTTAGGTTCTCTTTGATCATTATCTGAGCCATTTGTATTGTCTGAATTTTGTTCTTCGGGTATAGCCGCTGGTGCAGTGGGAATTGCCATTTGTGAATCTTCTGCCATGTTTTTGAGTGTGTTTTCCCTTTTATTTAAGTTAGCCAGTGTTGTAAGATTCTCTGGTGAATTTAATGGGGGAATTGGCTTTTTCCAGGAGATTAATGGAGTTATTGGATAATCAAAGAAATAATGTATCCAAGGTTGAGTGGGAGTGGCTTTCTGTTTTAAACCTGACTCCACCGGCTCTTCAATTTCTCCATATTTTTTATTACTTTTTATTTTCTGAATCTTAATACATTTTGGTTTTGCCTCCAATCTTTGTGCTGAGGAATTTGTTTTTTTCTGACAAATAATTTCAGTGTCTTTACCTCTGGTAAACATCAGCTCCTTTCTTTTCCTCTTTAGAAGTCTGTGACATTGTTTGATCTTTACACCTCCAGAAACATAGAACAATCCAGCAAGTGACTTGTGTCTGTTTAATGATTTATACACCAGTGTTCAATTACTTTCTAATTCCTTCTCATTCCTTCTCTTTCCTCTTTTTCTCTCTCTCACTCACTTCACATCTGTCTCTCAGTTACTGTTTCCATTTTAGAAAATTAGTCTACCTTGTTGTAGCCAAAATCAAAGCACACTTGAGTGGACATTACCATATTTATTTTCTTTCCTCCCTTTTCAAACCCCTACTCCCCTCCAACCTCATTTCTTTTTCTTTTCCCTTTAAACATTTAACAGAGTAATTTGCACTTTATATGATGAGACGGGATTTGTACTCATAGCTCTCCATTAGATTCCTTTGCTGTTCTTTTCCGTCCTTATCTGTTTAAGCATAGAATGGTATGCCACAAAATAAAACCAAACTGGACCATATATTGTAGTCTGAGATATCTGCCAAAGAGACTCAAAATACATGGAAGTGGGCAAAATAACACAACTGAATAGGGAGGAAGTGAGTTTTATGTTCCATATGTCTTGTCCGCTTCAATCAGAACTTTTGTTGTAATTTTGTGTCAAACAACCTTCTACGGCATTCAAGGTGCTTCTCTACAATTTGCTTGGACCTCATAGGTATGTTTTCACAGCATTACTTATTTACCATACAGATGAGTACCCAGTGCAGGAAAGCAAAATGAAAAAGGCAACACTTTGACCGCTTATTTCAAGGCTGATAGAGCTGTACAAACGTTAAATTTTATGTGAAAAAAATTCCACTGCATTCAAAGGGCTTCTTTGTAATTTGTTCAGTCCTCAGCAATCCACTTTCATGGCTTTACCCATTCACTATACAGATGAGTACCAGGCACAAGAGAGCAAGACAAGAAATACAAGGCCCAAACTGATAACTTGAGGGCCGGTAAGAACTGTTCAGGCGTTAAATTTTTTGCAGTTTTTCAAACTTGTTTCCTTTTCATTAAGTGATAAGTGCTGCAGTCTGATGGGTGCAAGTGGAGGGTCTAGCCAGCAAACAAAACTCCTCCTCCACCTATCCCAGCATTTCACCCCAAGTGATAGAAACCATTCTTAATGACAGTGGACACCTGAGCCTCAAGTGTCAGGCCATTATCCAGGACCACTCCCAGGTCCTTCACATGAGTGGAGGGAACCAGAACATGACCCCCTAGTACAATCCCAGGGAGATCCCCTAATCCCCTCCCATCACAATGATGACCTGGTTCCACCACTAGTACCTCCATCCTGCCTGGGTTGAGTCACAGCCAGTTGTGTGTCACGCAATTCTGGATCTCATCCAGGAAGTTGTTAATCCTCGAGGCTACCACCCAGTTTCTGGGTGCACAGCACGGATATAAGTGGTTTTCACCAGTGTAACAATGAAAGCCCAGCCCATACTGTCTGATAATGTCTCCCAATGGAAGCATATATTCCATGAACAACAAGGGGGACGGAACTGACCCCTGCAGAACACCACAGGACAGTGGTATTGGGTTAGATGAGGCTAACCCCATCGTCACCCTTTGCACTCTGTCCTTGAAGAAGGACCTAAACCAGTTGATGACTGTTCCACTTATTCCAACCCAGTTCCGCAGGTGGTCCAGCAACACCTCGTGATCCACACTATCAAACACCGCTGAGTGATTGAGAAGGATTAAGATGGTACTATCTCCTCTATCTCTTGCCATTATTAGATCATTTAGCACCCTTACCAAGGTGGTCTTGGTACTATGCCCAGATCTAAACCCTGACTGGAAACAATCAAAAATGACAGAAGAGGCAAGATGCATCTCAAGCTGACTGGCCAACACTTTCTCTAGAACCTTCCCTAAAAATGGGAGGTTTGAGACAGGCCTGTAGTTGCTGAGACACTCTGGATGCATTTTTTAAAAAGGTGCCTAACCAACACCTCTTTCAGAATCCTAGGGAAGACTTTCTTCTTGAGGGAACTCTGGACAATCCCAGCAATCACAGGCCCTATCAGGTCCACACATCCAATTAAAAGTTGGGTTGGACCTGGATCTAGATCACAATATGTTGGCTGCAGCATCAAGATTATGTCTGCCACTTCCCCCATTTCAACCAGCTCAATCTCATCCCAGACAGGAAGGGTGCCCCGACATGGCTCAGTATGGACCCTGCAATCCCTTTGAGTTTTACTGGCAGAGATCTCAGCCCTGATAGAGGACAGTTTGTCAGCAAAGAACAGAGCAAACTCATTACATCTTATGCTTGAACTAGTTCCTCCCACACAGAGACAGGCTGGATGTAATAGCCTATATACAACGTGAAAGAGCTGAGCTGGTCTGTTCCCTACTGCAGCAATCTTCGTAGACAGAAAATCTATCTTCTTATGGGAGATTACCCCGTGATAGACACCATAATGCATCTTCAGGGCCAATTTGTCTTCCATCTGGCCATATCTTCTCCAGTGCTGCTCCAACCTCTGACCCTTAGTCTTTAACTCTCTAAGCTCTCTATCAAACCAAGGGGGCCTGCAGTGAGTAGAAAAAGGTCTGACATGGACAGGTGCAATTGAGTCAAAGGCCACAATGATGGACCCATTATAAGTCACCACCACCTCCTCCAATCCAATCGCACATGTAGCCTCCGCACCATAATGGTCCAGTATCGCTTGTAGTCCTACTGGGGATAAATCCCTTAAAAGGCGATACTAAACCATATTCACAGAGGCCAGACTCCCAGGTGGGGCACTAAACATGAACTCCATGGTGCTATGATCCAACCATGTGACCAGATCAATCCTGAGGTCATGAACTTCAAGACCCAGAGGAACACCAGTTCAAAAGTACAGCTGGCAAGTGGGTCACAGAAATGACAATTTGTGACAGGCCCATGGCTTCCATTGTCTGTAGGAGGTTGCATCCAACCAACGAGAGCCACCATGGATCCAGGCATTGAAATACCCTAGAATTAGCCATCTGGGAGATTCCAACACCAGGCAGGTGATGAGGCCCTTGAACTCACTAAAAACTCCCCCCTCCTCACCAGGGGGGAAACAGACAAGGAGGATCCTGTAGCCCATGCCTGGACCCACAAACACACAGCAATACATTTGAATGGCCTGGTGAAGCCCACTTGTAGCACCGTAAGGCCCAGGCTGGCTCTGAAAAAGATCGCTACACCCCTGCCTCTGTAATCCTTCCATGGGCTGTGTATCACAGAGTACTCAGATGGTACTGCTGCCTCCAAAACAGGTGCAGCATTTTCATCCAGCAAAGACTCTGTGATGCAAGCCAGGTCTACTGAGGAAACCAAGTCTGCAATCACTGCGGTCTTTTTCCTGATCAACCTGGCATTCTATAACACAGCCTGAGTAGGATGAGGGAAGACTGCAGGAGCAGCCTCCTGCCCACCAACACAGGTGGAGACCTTGGGTATGGGAATCAGACAGGGAGGACCCTCTACAATTCTCATTTCACTCCAGAGCACTCCCTGAACCTCAACACCAAAATTGCAGACTCCCCGGCAATCACTCGAGTGGCCCCCCACTGTCTCGACCACTCCCACGAACTATCCCCAAGGCCTTGCATCTAACATACTGTAAGTTTCCACAGACAGTGGGGGAAGCTTGAAAGGAAGGAGGCCACGTAGCTGGGCCACTGAGTAGGTGCTTCTTACTGGCCCATAGCCCCAACACATACTGACTGTTTGTTCAATACAAATTAACAAAACATCTTGCAATAATATAACTCCAACACTCACTCACTTTCAGCATTCAAACTGACATTCACATCACACACACTCATAAAACTACCCCCCTCACAACCCTACTAGCAACACGTTTCTTGTCCCAAGCAGTCCCAAAATCATGATCAATACTCAGTGCACCAGTATAACAAATAAATTCAGCCTCTATAATGGCAGAGAATTAGTTGTGTGGAGCTGTCACTGCCCAAAACT
The DNA here is from genome assembly GCA_016271365.2 of Neoceratodus forsteri. Taxonomy (NCBI): domain Eukaryota; kingdom Metazoa; phylum Chordata; order Ceratodontiformes; family Ceratodontidae; genus Neoceratodus; species Neoceratodus forsteri. The sequence goes on from CM057453.1 coordinate 88,782,404, forward strand.
ATGAAACAAGTTTTTCTGAAAAGTCTGGGCAGCTCTCACCCTCTTCAGTCAAAACAGAAACAACAGATGAAAAATCCAAACAGTTGTCCCAAAATAGGATCTCTCACAGCCTCAGCAGATTATTCCATGCACATCCCAAACAAATGATCCAGTAAAACCAAAGTTTAGTGGACAGTACCTTTCAGGGTCACCCAATATCAAGCCCGTCTTCCTCAGTTGGTTACAGATATCTGCCAGCATTCCAGATCAGCTCAATTGGATCAACTCAGTCAGGACACACTCATACATATACACCAATGACTATCTGTGAGATGAAAGCAATGTTCTGGCTCCTCAATCTTCTCACCGGGAGGTTAATATATATTATTTAATTGCAAAAAAAAAAACTCTGTTAATGCATCAGTTATGGTTCCTAGTACAGAGACAAAAGTATGGGAATGCAATGTTAGGGTTCCCAACACTACTGCCCAACCCCACCCCCTACCCTCCACACACCAACAGTCTTTGGGGTGTGCCTTGGGGTCATTGGCTCTAACTCTCACCCCATTCCATTTATAAGGAAGCTGAGATAGTACAGTATAGGAGAATGGGGTGGGAGTTAGGCCCGATAACCCAAAGGCACACCCCAGTGCCTGTCGGTGTGTGGAGGGTGAGGGGTGGGGTGGTAGGGGTGGGAATCCTAACACTGAATTTCCATACTTTTGTCCCTGTAATAGGAACCCTAACTTGATGCATTAGTGGAGTTTTTTGAAATAAATGTCCATATTTTTTGAGATAGTATAATAGTATCCTTATTTTACTGTTTAGACCCTGCACTTCAATCCCTCTGTAGATGCATATATGTATATAGATGTCCATGTGTTCAACAACAGTGACCAAATTGTCACTATAGCCATCTTATTACCCCACCTCTTGTACCCCAGAACAGAGAAATTGTGAAATGCGACTCAAAAAGTAATTACGGGCAGCTGCAATGCCAAACAGATGCAAAACCACATTTCGGGCAGAACATGAAAAATGACAGCTGTACTGTTCATGAGGTGGTGTGAAACATAGAAACATAGACTTTGATGGCAGATAAGGACCGCTTGGCCCACCTAGTCTGCCCATTTCTCTACCTAGAGGATAAGCTGCAGATCCTATTTAACCAACAGCCTATTTCTTCCTACCCCCAACAAAAACTGTCTTATGTCTGTCCCATACATTCTTGAATTCTCCCACAGTTTTAGACCCCACAACCTCCTCAGAAAGGCTGTTCCATGCATCCACCACCCTCTCTGTGAAAAATACTTCCTCACATTGCCCTAGAGCCATCCCCCTCTATCTTCAAATCGTGTCCCCTTGTTCTTGCACATCTCTTTTTCTGAAAGATGCTACCCTCTTGGACTTTGTTGATTACACTGAGGTACTTAAACATTTCTATCATGCCCCCCCTTTCCTCAAGGGTATACATATTAAGCTCCTTTAGTCTCTCCTCGTATGGCTTCTCTTGCAGACCCTGCACCATTTTAGTTGTCCTCCTCTGAACTGCCTCTGTTCTGTCTATGTCCTGCAGAGATGGGGTCTCCAGAACTGGATACAGTACTCCAGATGGGTTCTCACCAACTGTCTGTACAGAGAGATAACAACTTCCTGTTTTCTGCTGGTGATGCCTCTCCCTATACATCCCAGTATCCCCCCAGCCCCTCCCTACCACCTTCTCACATTGCTTGCCAAACTTAAGGTCATCTGATATGATTACCCCCAGGTCCCTTTCCATTTTTGTTGTTGTTACTACCTCCCCCTACTGTGTGATCTTCCCCTGGGTTTTTGTTTCCCAGGTGCATTATTTTGCACTTCTTTGCATTGAATCCAAGCTGCCATACTTCTGCTTCTGAAAAAAAAATGGCTATTTTGAAAATTTGGTGTCAAAAGATTGAAAAGTAGCAAAGTTATGTGCAAGTGTAGAATAAATTCAATGGACACATGTAACTCAGACTTTTTTAGGAATTGTATCACCAAATTTTCAGCATGTCCTTTTGAGGACCCCACCTCATGAACACAGCTACTGTTATTTTGTTAATCGGTCCCCAAAGGTGATTTCATGCAGCAAACGTGCCATTATGTGCCACAGTAGCAAAAACACATTTCAGGCAAGATGTGAAAAATGACAGTTATACTGTTCTTGAGGTGGTGTGAAAAAATGGCAATGTTGAAAATTTGGAGTGAAAATATTAAACATTGCCAAAGTTATGAGCGTGCGTAGAAAAATTTCAATGACCATGCATAACTCAACAAGTTTTGGTATTTTTGCACCAGATTTTCAACATGGGCTTTTTGTGACCCCACCTCATGGGTATCGGCCTGTCATTTTGTTATTCAGTCCCAAAAGGTGATTTTGTGCAGTGTACACAAACTCACCTTTCAGGACTGAGTAATGAAATGACAGTCACATAGTTTTTGAGATGGGGTCTCAAAAAGCCCATGTTGAAAATGTGGTGAAAAAATACAAAAAAATGGCTGAGCACTTACCTTAATTCTTCAGGTCATGGTTCGGCTTTGAAGAGTGCAGATGTGTCCCTGTCCACAGAAGATGACAGAAGATGATCTCCAGTGATAAGTATAGGGTAAGGGTGGGTGGAGTGGTGTGTTGATCAATGGGAGGGTTGGGATGGGTAGGGGAATGGGGGATGGGGAGATGATGAGAGACTGTTTTCTTTTTTACAGGATTAAAAAAAGTTGTTGGGAGACTTACTTTTTCAGGTACATAGAACATTTCAGGACACTAGGGTTGGGCTTCCCAATGTCTGACAGTACTGGTGGTGTTGGGGGTATGACATAACTGGGGACACTGGAAGTGGACTACCAAGTGTCCCACCTTGGGGGTCTACTGCTGACATGGGGACTGGGCACCCTGACGTCAGCAATGTGGGAGAGTATTTTATTCTATTTGGGGACATTGGCATCTAGTGCCAACAAGGGGAATGGGCACCCTGATGTCGGCAGAAAATTTTTTTTGTTATAAAATAAATATTTCCAGATTTTCAGTTCATGAAGTAGGATTCTAGTTCATATCCCATCATATGAACTAACATCCTACTTTGACCGGCCCGGTGGTGCTGAGGGTTGAGGTGCTGGACACTTCAGCTCACGCTACGCTGGTGACCCATGTTCGGGAATGGGCACGAATCACTGGGGGTTGGCCATCAGGAAGAGGATCGAGCATCCTAGGAACAGCTCTCCTCCTCTGGGGAGGGAGGGGGGTATGGCCGCTTAAGTGCCAGCTCCTGGTGGCAGATGGGGGCTGTGCAGATTCAGGGCCAACAGCAAGGGATGGTGTTGGTGGCGTCCAACATGCAACGTATGGGAGCGTGGGTTGCAGCATTATTGGCGCCATAGCATGCCAGCACTGAGGGGGGACTACCTATAAGAAAAAATCCTCAGCAGCTTTGTGACTGCCCTGATGGTGCCACCACAGTCATGCCCAAGTCAGCTGCCTCCTGGGCCTGCCCTTCAGGTCTTCACAGTGGTGGGGTAAGTACCTGCGCAATGCAGTCTGGGAAGGGCTGCGGTGGGAAGGTGAAGCTCTGCCCATGACTGAGGAAGTGGCTGTGAAGGCTGGCTGGAAGGGGGGAACCAAGGACACAACCCCCAGCAGCTGAAGACAGAAAGAAATTAATTTAAAAAAAAATCCTACTTCGTATGATGTTGATACAAACAAAGAATTTAAATGTTAAATAACATACATTTTAAGAGCATTTTCCGAGCAGTAAAGTGCAGAATGCAACTAGGGGGTGCCAATAACCAAGCTACATGCGAAGGTTCCTCCCCAGAATATCATTTTAGGAGGTTTTCAAATTTGAATCTTTCAAGCAAAACTGAAAAGAAGATTGTGGCCATACAAAGTAGCAATTTTCCCATATGAAGCAGGTTTCTTTTTTTGTTTCATACAGCTGTCTTGTAGTACTTACTGAGCATACTCAGAAACAATTTCTTTTCATTTTTTTAAATTGTTAATATCTTAAAAAATAATTAATCTTTATTAACCAGACTAGCAAAAGGCACATCTGTGGGTTAGTCCCTTTCTGTCCTGAAAATTTCAGACCAAAAAACCAAACCGTATGGGCTATAGGCAAGTTCAAACAAAAATCCCAGTAAAGTCAATGAGCGAAAACATGTTTTTTCACCTCTCTGCAACTCAGAAACCACATGTCTGACTGGGACACAACTTGCCATATTAGGAGAACTTCCTCACAGGATAGTGCAATCCAAATTTTGTGTTAATTTGTTGAAAGGTTGTAAAGTTATTAAAGTGCAATATTTTGAGTTTAACAGTGATGTGCCTACTCAACCCTAACTGTAGGGGTGCCCTTCACACCCCTATAATACACACACACACACATATATATATATATACTGTATGTATACAGTATACATAAATACATATAAGATACACACACACACACATATATATATATATATATATATATATATATATATACACACATATATAAGCTTCATTAGTGCAGTAGTTAGGATCAAAGTGACAAAAGTTGGGAAATGTGGCATTAGGATACACACACACACACACACACACACACACACACACACACACACACATACACACACACATATATTATATTGGCATGGTAGTGCCAGTATAGTTGGGGTTCAATGGTCACTTCTATGTTAAACCCCAAATTTTGTAGTCTAATATCTTTGCAACCATTTGACTGATGCACACAAACTTTTCCATGTGCCATCAGGTACCATAGATCTCTTGATGTGGCAAGTTGTGGACTGGTAGCATGTATGTTTGCAGTGATGCGTAGTGTCAAAAAATATGAAAATGACCATTTAGGTGCAAATGCTTTGCTGTTCTGCATGTCCAAAGTGGCTTGGGGGTCTGGTCTAAAATTGTTATGGTATATGGAGTCTGGGTCACAGATGTGTCTTTTGAAGGTTTGGTGAATACATATTAATCCATTCAAAAGTTATTAAAGTTTTAATTTTCTCATTATAGCCTATGGGAAAAAAATAGATGTTCCGTGCAAAAACAAGTTTTGCTGCTGTAAAAGCACTTTTTGCTGCCTCAAATGGAAAAGGTATTGCTGTGCTGCCACCATTTTATTTTCAGTTATCCTCAGGGAAAAACACTGTAATTCAAAACATGCTACCCATTTGTAAACACCAACAGTTGTGTTTACCTAATTGAGGCCCGAGGAGCATAATTCCGACAATTGTTTTTGTAAATAGAGGCCAGTAATATGTTTTTTCCACTTGGCCATTGGTAGTGTCACATATTTGTGGCACTATTTTTTCAAAAGTGCCTCAAATTGCTGCAGTTTTCGAGCAACTAAAGGCACTGTTGCAAGCAAACTGCTGCAATTTGCAGCATTTTGTTTTGCGAAAACTGCCACAAATTTGCAGCACTACTTAAATAAAAAAAAAAAAAACATTGGCCCCATAAATAGAAAAAATCTTTCCTGGCCATTGTTTTGCCTAAACAAGACCAGAATCATAGTCCTTTGCCCCATTTAGGTAAACACCTGTTGGTGTTTACCTAATAAAAGAATCTTTTATTCTTTCATTGTCTCCAAGGGGGCTGAGGCATGTTTTATAGGAAATAAAATTCTGCCAACATTGGGGATGCTCAATCTCTGTGTAAACAGTAGAAATCCACCCCCCAACAATTAGGGACACTGGGGAACCCACTCCAATATCTCAAAATATTTATTATTTAAAAAATGTTACTGCTGAAATCGGGGTGCCCAATCCCTGTGTTGGTGGTAGAAATCCACCCCCCGCCAGTGTGGGACACTGTGGAGCCCACTCCCAGTGTCCCAAAATATTTATCTTTCTAAATAGTATTTTTTGCCAACATTGGGGTGCCCAATCCCCTTGTCAGAACTACAACCCCCCTGACACTGTGCAACACTGGGGAGCCCACTCCCAGTGTCCCCAGTTATGTCCTCCCCCAGTATTGTGGGACACTGGGGAGCCCACCCACAGTGTCCCAAAATATTGCTTACAGGTGTTCCTGTAAAAAAGAAAGCAGTCTCCCAATGTCTTTTTTTTTTAAACCTGAAAAAAAGAAAATGGTTCCTCATCATTTCCCTTTCCCCCTCCCCCATCCTTATCCTCCCACTGAGCAATTCACAACCCTACCCCCAGTCCTACACTTGCCATCAGAGATCATCAGTTGTCATTTTCTGTGGACTGGAACAACTCTGCATTCTTCAAAGCTGAACCTCGAATGAAGAATCAATTTAAGTGCTGTATAATGGCTGTCAATGGCATTTTGAACTTATGTTGCTATCTCAGCCATTTTTTGATATTTTTGCACCACTTTTTCAACATGGTCTTTTTGGGACCTCACCTCATGAACACCGTCACTGTTGTTTCATTAATTGGACCCATAAGGTGATTTCACAATCATTGTGCAAAATCACCTTTCAGGATCAAGTAATGAAATGACAGTGACAGTGTTCATAATTGAGGTCCCGAGAAGCTCAAATTGAAAATTTGGTGCAAAAATGCCCAAAACCACTCAAGTTATGCGTGGTTGCTGAACATTTTCTACACAAGCGCGTAACTTTGGTAATTTTTAATATTTCTACTCTAAATTTTCAACATAGCCATTTTCCACACTATCTCATGAACAGTACAGCTGTCATTTCTCACATACTGCTCTAAACATGTTTCTGCACCTGTGGCATGGAATGGTGCAGTTGCTGAGTGAAATCACCTTTCGGGACTGAGTAATGAAATGACAGTGTCAGTGTTCATGAATTGGGGTCCCAAAAAGGCCATGTGTAAAATTCGGTGCAACAATACCTAAAAATGACCAAGTTACATGTGGTAGTTGAAATTTTTCTACACACGTGAGTAACTTTGGCAATTTGTAATATTTTCACTCCATATTTTCAACATTGCCAATTTTTCATACTGTCTCATGAACAGTACAGTTGTCAGTTTTCACATCCTACCCAAAACCTGTTTTCATGCCTATGCATGAAATGGCATTTAGTAATGAATTTAAAAATCATCACCTATGGGGTTTATGAGGCAGTGTGAAAATTATATTGAAAATTTGGGGTCAAAATATGAAAAAATGAGAAAGTTATGACCATTCGTCACAATTTCGATATGCCTGTTCATAACTACAGTAATTTTCAATATTTTGCCCCCATATTTGCAACATAGCCTTCTTATTACCCCACCTCATGTATGTCACAGCTGTAATTTTTCAAATCCTGTCCAAAATGTGTTTTTGCACCTGTGGCATGGAATAGCGTTGCAGTTGTGCAGAATTATATTTTGGTGGGGCTTTGAAAATTTTCTGTACCAGGTAAATGTCCTTGTGTAAACAGATGGCTATAGTGATAACTTGCTCAAGCATCTATGGAGGGACGGGTGTGCAGGGTCCAAAGGACCTTGCACTCCTACATTAAAATAAGGTAAATCACAGAGCATGAGAGCACAGGGCCCTGAAGGAAGGTTAAGGTGAATTACAATATATCTACACTTACAGATAGATGGGAGTACAGGGCTGCATGGCTTTGTGCTCTCATAAACAACTACGGCTATAGTGATACTGTCACAAAAAGTAAGGAAATTCATTGCAGAAAACTTTGTTAATGCATTATTTAGGGTTCAAATTACAGTGACAAAAGTATGGAAATTTGATGTTAGGCACCCCCCAACCAACTCTACCACCCCACCTCACCTCATACCCATCCTCCACACACCAACGGATGGTGTATGTCTTGGGATTGTAGACCCTAATGCCCACCCCATTCTACTATGCTGTGCCATCTCAGTTTCCTTACAAGTGGAATGGGGTGAGTTTTAGGGTTGATGACACCAAGACACTCCCTAATGCCTATTGGTGTGTGGAGGGTTGGGGTGGGGTGGTAGGGTTGGTTGGGGGATGGGATGGGGTGCTAGGGTTGGGAACCCTAACATCACATTTCCATACTTTTATTGCTGTAATATGAACCCTAACTGATGCATTAATTAAGTTATTTGCAATGAATATGTATGTGTGTGTGTATATATATATATATATATATATATGTGTGTGTGTGTGTGTGTGTGTGTGTGTGTATATATATATATATATATATATATATATATATATATATATATATTATGGTAGCACAGTAGTGCTACCATAGTTAGGATTGAGAGCCATTTCTATATTAAACCCCAAAACTTTGCACCTAAATAACTTTGCAACCATTTGATGGATTTGCCTGAAATTTGGATTTATGATCAAAACCATAGGCCTTAGGATCTGCCAAGTTTTGTACTGGTCAGATATACGGCTGCGGAGTTATTAAGTGTGATCTGTGCCAGCGTTACGCTTTTCTGGAATTCTGTGGTCGCACGCAGGTCACGGTTTATGTGACCGCCCAAAATCTTCAGGGAACGGGCAGCCAGGGTCCCCAATGTGCCTTTCAAAGATTTTGTGAAAAAATATTAAACGGTTCAAAAGTTATTCAAAAAACAGTTTCCCATTATAAGTCAATGGGAAAAGATAACAAAAAGTTTGACACTTTCGCAAATGCATTTTTACTTTCGCAAATGGGCCTGTTACTTTTGCAAATCGGCCATTTTGTTTTCAGTTGGTGATCAGTTAAATGGTTGGCATTTAAATTTGGGATCCTCTAGCAACCTAATTTTTTTTGTATTCACCTAGTCGGGCCCTGAGTATGCTTGCCATGTCTTTATTTTGTGGTAAAACACCCCAGAAATATGTTTTTCAAATTTCTGGAAAAGTACTAGCAAAATTACTTTCGTGCTCATGAAAGTATATGAAATACAAAGCTTTACATAAATTAACAGTAATTTTCTAGTCTGTGGAAAATGACAGCAATTCTTTGGCACTGCACTGCAAAATAACCGTTGGGAGTTTTGGGCTGAAATGTGGAGGAAAGCATGCCGACATCTCACAGATGTGTCTTTCAGTGTTGTATTGAAAAAATATTACACGGCGGCAAAGTTATGGCACTCCGAGGTTGACAGTTTTTCCCATAGGATAACATTACGGCGCCCGAAGCATTACAGGAATCCTTTGGCACCCTGCTGCAAAATAACGGTTTGGTCTTTTTTCCTGAAATTTGGAGGGAAGACAGCCAACAGTAGACAGATGTGCCTTTCAGTAGTTTGGTGAAAAAATATCACATGGCGGCAAAGTTATGGCACTCCAAAATTGACGTTTTTCCCATAGGATAACATTACGGCACCCGACACTTAACAGAAATCATTTGGAGCCCTGCTGCAAAATAACGGTTTGGTCTTTTTTCCTGAAATTTGGAGGGAAGACAGCCAACAGCCCACAGATGTGCCTTTCAGTAGTTTGGTGAAAAAACATTACAGGGAGGCAAAGTTATGGTGCTCCGAACTTTTCTTTTTTTCCCATAGGATAACATTACGGCGTTCGCCGCGCCTTTCAGGGCCGTATCTAGGAAGCGGTGTGAGATACGGACTTTTTCTAAAATTTTCTTAGCCCTTTATGGGGCTAAGATTCAAATTGAGGACAGTTATAAATAATATGACTTTTAAATGTTTTTCTCGTAATACGGTTCCTGAGATATAATGTATTTAGTATTCCAAGATCTCATTTTCTGCGCGATACTCATTATTTTGCATACATTATTTGTACTCACTGTCTTTCTCAATGCAGGTTTGAGAAAACCAGCTGTCGCTTTACATTACTATTACTGTTGCCCTTTCCGCGATGAATCCAGCACCCATTCACTTACATTGGCGTCTGCACCATGTGCGTTATCCTTTGCGTTTTCATTTGCGCTTCCGTTTCTGTTATTTTTTGCCATTTCTGTCTACAGTACTGTTTATCTTACTGTTTCACTTTACATCACCATGCCCATTGACATTTCTGTTTGAAGGCACCATGTTACTATGTGACAACACATCACATGGCAGACCATTCCCGTCTATGCCACCATGTGCGTTACCTTTTCTGTTCTCATTCGTGCTTGTGTTACCATGTGCGCCACTGTTAGCATTTCTGTTTGCGTTGCTGTCCCTGTTAGTATGCCACAACACATCATGTGGCAGGGCACGCGAGGCCCGCTTCCGCTGCATTACATTCACTATTCTCGTTATCATTCTCAAAGAAGGAAATTAGGAAAAAACTCCGTTTAATGCATTAGTTAAGGTTGTTCCACAGTGACAAAGTGAGGAATTCGCTGTTGGGTTGAAAACCCCTTGGACCCGCCCACCCCACAACGGCATTGGGGTGCGCATTGGGATCGTGGGTCTAACCTCTCACCCATTCTGTGGAACAACCCTAACTAATGCATTAAACAGAGTTGTTTCCTTATATATATATATATATATATATATATATATATATATATATATATATATTGTAATAGTCCATAGTTAGAGTTATGAATTTACTTTAATGTTAAATTTGAAATTTTGCATGTTAATAACTTTGGACCCATTCAACAGATTTGCATGAAATTTGGTATCTGTGGTGAGCCATGGTAGATCTCTTGATTTACTAAGTTGTATTTCAGTCAGACGTATCGTTTGTGCACAGTAAAACTTTTAATAATGTACTTTTTGCCACTTTTGTGGACAGTTTTTCGGATTCTGTCTGTGGCACTGCATGGCCACCATGTGGCCTGCTGGTCTGAAACTTGGCAATTAGAAAGAGCTTGGTGAAATAAATATAACACTTTTTGTTTGGTGAAAAAATATTAATCCATTCAAAAGTTATTAAACATTTTAGCTCCCATTAAAAATCTATGGTAAAAGTTATATGGTTATTTTGCGAAAGAAGAATGGGATTTTGGTCATCTGGTCACTCCTCATGATCAAAGAATTTGCAGGCTCACAATCAGAGAATCTTTGATAACGAGAAATGTATCATTCACGGCAGCCGCCATCTTGTTTTCAGTTTGGGATTGGAAACAAACAAATATCTCTGCCGAGGGGTGACTTGAGAAGTAAAACTAGGATGGGTTTTGCTCAGGGGGCTTCCCTCTATCAACCCATGCCTATGATTTAATGTAACTGTGTAAAAAAATGGATTTTTAAAGTTTGAAATTCTTTGGTCGCGGCTCACAAGCGATCTTTGATCGCGAGCCTGTAAATTCTTTGGTTGCGAGATCGTTTTTGATTACAAGCTTATTTTGAGACAGCGGGACAAGATGGACAGATTTTTGATGGATCAGATGTCTCTGAGAGGGATCAGATGGCCCAAATTTCATGACCAGATGTCACCTCATGACCAAAAATTATCTTAGGTCACGAGGTCGCTGCCGATTCAAGTGATCGAAGAATTTTTAAAGGTGGTAAAACCTTAAAATTAAATATCTCTGAAACAGTTTGCTCTTTTTACTTCTAGAGATGTGACTGATGCTGTTTGGGTGTTGGAAAATTAATTTGTTGTGAAGATACTGAGTGACATACTTAACGTTTTGCCCACAGGATTATGCATGGTGCTATTGGCTTGAAATTTATAGGGAAGGTAGACCTAGTGCCATGGAGGTACCTTTCAGTGGTTTGGTGTGTAAAATGTAAAACAGATGTGGAATTATGCCACTCTGATGAATGAAAATTTGGTTTGTTCCACGTTAATAACTTTTGAAACGTGTGCCCGATTTGCCTGAAGTTTGGAATATAAAAAGATTAATCTATTTTTGTTTCTGACAATTTCCATGGTGGTGGCAGTTATGGTTGCTGAATTGTGACGCATGCTCATTATAGTTAATGGGGAGGTATATGTGCATTGTGAAAACCACGGTGAGCACATTTTTGGGTGCACAGGAAGATCCCATTATAAGGTACAGGACAGTGTGTGTCTGTGTGTCTGTGTGTGTGTGGGTGTGTGTATGGGTGGCAGTGGGCGGGAAGTTGGAGTTAGGGTTGAAAACCCTAATGCTGAATGTCCTCGCTTTTGTCACTGTAAAAAACCCTAACTGTTGCAGTAACGCATTTTTTTGCAAAGAATATATATATATATATATATATATATATATATATATATCACACACTATCTATCTATCTATCTATCTATCTATCTATCTATCTATCTATCTATCTATCTACTGTAGTTCAGATAATCAAAAGAAGTGGACATTTTAAGGATGGCTGTCACAGTGATTTTAATAAAAAACAGTTAATAAGCAAATTGAATTTTGTGTGAAAGCAAGAAATTGGATCCTTTACGCCTGTTGATTGTACATATTGATGATCTCCTGGAGACTTCAGGGAAATTGTTAGGTCAGTTGCTGCTATAACTCACCCAAATGTGGCAAAACTGGTCTCTCCCAGCTGCTGTCTAGCTTCTGGTCTCTCTCCTCCCCAAGGGACATCATCATACTAGGTGACCTCAACATTAACTGGCAAGACAGCACCCACTTGGACTCCTACAACCTTCTTAAGTGTTTCAATCTCACCCCAATCATCACCTCCCCTACCCCACTCAACAGCCTTTCCCTAAGCCACTCCACCATCGACTGGATCATAACAAACTGAGAAGATAGGATTGCCAATGCCAGAATCTTATCTCATTCTATTAGCAACCATTCACCAGTCATCTGTATTTGAGCCACAAAAACTCTCCACCATCCTTGCCAAAGTACCTGACCTTCCGGGACTACTCCAGACTTAACCCTGCTCAACTTCACAATGACATCATGGCTATTGACAGGGCTCCCCTATATATGATGAAAGATGTCTCTGCTGCACTTCATTTCTTCCTCACTGCCCTTACTAGTGTCCAGGAAAAGCATTTCCCTTTAACTCCTAGAAGAGTGTGGTGGGGGGGAGATTGCCCATGGCTCACAAAGGACCTCCTAAGGCTGATGAAGGAGTGTGATGCCAAATGGGCATCCTTTAAAGGCTCCTCCTCCCTGTGGTTATGGAATGACTACAGAAACCTATGAAACTTTGCACATGAACTATCAGTTCCAGTAAGGTGACATACACCTGTACTCTACAATATCTCAGACTTGGTCATCCCAGTCACTTCTGGCCAACAATTCACTCCCTCCTCTCTCCTGGGGTGAAAATGCCCCCACTACAGCTCTCCATCTGAAAAGACTCTTTGACTGATCCAGCAGGTGTTGCAGATGGACTTTGATCTTGTGGATCACTCCCTACTCCTGTCCACTCTTCAAACCATAGGCTTCTCCACTCCTGTTGTAAACTGGTACAGGAGCTATTTAACCGACAGGACCCAAGCAGTGAAATTCAATTCCGCAACATTGGACAGCACCACAATCAACGTTGGAGTTCCCCAAGGATCCATTCTGGGACCTCTTCTTTTTTCCCTCTTTATAAACAACATTCCAGACAATGTCTCAACTTGCTCCTCTCTTCTGTATGCTGATGACCTTGTCATCTATGCCAGCTCTGCTAACATCGACTACCTAAATTTGTCTCTGACCACAGCCTACAACAGTATTCAAAACTGGCTGAGCAACCATTGACTGGTTCTAAATACACACAAAACTAAATCCATGCTCCTGGGCTCCGCCCCCAAACTGAGATCCTGCCCCTCCCCCTTAATGGTGCTCGACCTGGATGGGAACACACTAGAGGCTGTCACCTCATTTCAGTATCTTGGGGTTTTGCTCGACCAATCTCTAGACCTAAACCTCCACATTCAATCAACCTGTAAAACAGTAAACTGTAAACTGGGTGCCACCTACAGAACAAGCTATATGCTAACGCCTTCTGCTAAGCTAGCCATTGCCAGGGGGATCCGACTCCCAACCCTGACTTACTGTGCTCCTATCCTGGCAGCTGCCCACAAGTCAGCACTACAAAAATGGGATGTCATCTATAATAATGTCTGTCGTTATGCATCATCGTCCCCTCGGCTCAAGCATCGATGTCTGCTTTATAGTGACCTTGGCTGGCTCTCCCACTCTGCATCCAGACAATACCATCTTGGTTGTCTATCTGACTCCATAATCAGGCTGGAAACACCAGCATCACTGGCAAAGCTATTACATCCCGTCACCTCAAACCGTGGATTGAGGTCAACAGACAAATCACTACTAAGGGTACTCAGGTGTCACACCACCAAAGGCACCTGGGTCTTCGGGCATGCTGCCCCTCAGATGTGGAATATGCTGCCACTGGATCTAATGCAATCTACATCCCACTATCACTTTAAAAGTGGGCTACGATGCTACCTAGCTACTGCTGAACAGTGTACCTGTTTTGACCCTACCTGACCGTGCCAATGAACCCTGCCCCACACCTATCTCCACTGGATGATCCATAATCTCCCGTTTGATTGAAACCTCCTACCCCATACGTCACACTCCTCTTTCCTCTCCCCTTTCTCTCTCATCTTCCTAAACACGCTTACTTGTTTAGATGCCTGTTTCTCTCCTGCATGTTGTATTTTATGTCTACCTGTAAGTACCATACTTCCTCATGTTATAACCTGCACCTGAATTTGTAGTTACATTGCTGATTGTTATATTCTTTCTGCTATTGTTGCATACATTGCTGACCAATGTTCATTTACTGTTATCCAAGCCTACATAGCTAATTTCACCACTTATGCTTCACGCCAAGCACTTTGCTTTACTGTCTATTATTTATTGTCTTCCAAGCTGTATTGTCAAATGTCATTTTTTCCCTGTAAACACCTTCTGTATGTATTGGCTTGTACTCTCCTGGGTCGTGCCTGAAAATAGTCATCTACTGGCTAGTGCACTTACCCAGTAAACAAAAACTAAATAAATAAAATAAATAAATAACAAGTTTACTAACTTGGATGAATACTTCTGCAAATTACCCTCCCTAAATCCCAGCCCCCCCAATCCAGTCTACCTCTACCTCTTGCCCCCTAAGTCCACCATTCCTCTTCAGGGCTATTTCCCCCAGAGACACGCTTAAGCTACTCCTGAACGTCCCCAACAAGGGTAGTGCAGGTAGCAATGGCCTCTCTCCACACTTCCTCCATACTGTGTCTCAAGAAATTACCAAACACCTTACCAACATTTTCAATCTCTCCCTCTCCACTGCCACAGTTCCTTCAGTATGCAAACTGGTGAGGGTAGTCCCTGTTTTTAAATCCAGACACCCCAGTACCATGGAAAACTACCACTCTATAACCACACTCTTCCCCCCTCAGCAAGTTACTGGAAAAAACTGTTCAGCCAGACTGATGCCCACCCTATCTATTGTTCCTTTTAACCTCTAACCCCTTCCCTTACTCCACAGGCATGATCACCATTGGATCAAACCGCAGCAGTCAGTGGTCATGAGGGCTCATCTTAGAAGCTGTCCCCCCTCTGGGAGCTGCAGGTAGAGTGGCAGGAGCTGTTCTGGCCTGCTCTCCATCCACCCACCCTGGGTGACCATTTCCTTTATGGGCGGTCACTCCTCATGTGACCCCAGATGTATTTCTTGTGCATTCTCAGCCTATCACCCTTAACTCCCACTTGCAAGCTATCAGTGCAGCCCACTAGGTGTCACTAGTGCCCCTAGTCCTGTCTAGTAGCATTTAAATCTCTTCCCACACTACCACTACTGTTGCTACCCCCACACCTTTCCCTGTAGTTTTCTCCTCCTCATGTGTTCCCTTATTGTCAGTGTTTCCCCTACATGGCTTCAAACCTGTGACCTTCACTTCTACTGCCTACCATAATGCAGCAGGCTAACCCTCTAGGCCATCCAGCCTGTTGATTTTCTTTTCCACTTCCTTGTGTGCTATTTCCCATCGAGCCACTAGTGCTACCGGTGTGTAAATGCTACTACTTACTCTGTAGCAACAATCTACTCTCTTTCTCTCTAGTTGGTTATAATGTTTGGCCACTAAGGGTACCTAACAACTTTTGCTCATCTAGGTAGAAAGAAAAGAAATTTGAGCATTTTCTCCTGCCACACCTATTCTCTACTTGCTTCTACTATCCTTTGCTCTCCAACCTTTGACATCCCCTACTTCATTGCTATACATACAGCATTTTTCCTTACTCACTCCCCTATTTCCCCCTACTCACTCTCTTTCACCATGTTCCTCCTTATCCTCATCATCTTCCCCCTACTATTCACCTCAACATACCTCCCCCTCACCACCCTTCCAGCACTACAGGTACACATTCCTTGCCCTTTATCCCCACCCCCCACCATTCCAGATTCTTGCCTTCCCCATCTACTCAATTCTCATTGGTGCCTGGGTGCATTCATCCTTCCCTAGAGTTCATTTAGATTCGCTTCACTTTTCTTGTCCCCCCTGCAGCATATCGTTACTGCAACCCAGCCCTTCCCACGCTTGTACTTCCTCATATCTTCAGAGGTCTCCTTCCCTACCAACCAATTTCCTCATCCTGCTACTGTTCCTATTAGTTGGGGATGTGGATTCTAATATGTGACCCTCACCCAACCCCTCCTATGCACTTCCAAAAGGACTGACAACAGTCCACTTTAACATTAGCAGTCTTCTTCCAAAGACTGACTTAATTCAACCAATTATGATTAGTCTAAAACCCACTATTCTAATCATCTCTAAATCCCAACTCTCCTCCAAAATCCCTGATTTTGCCATCACCATCCTTGGTTACTCCCTTATCTGGCTGGATCGATCAACCAGGGGTGGTGGAGTGGCTATCTATACCTCTTCCTCCATTCAATATTCAATATGCTTTTCAATCTGTTTTCCCACTGCTTATGAACTTTTATTAATAAAATGGTCCCTTCCCTGCTCCTTCCCAGTCTATATAGCTGGAGTCTACTGTTGCCCTAGTTTCTCTTCCTCTTCACCCTCCTCTCTCTCTGACCTTATCTCTTCTCTTATTTCACACTCCTTTACAGGTGAGCTCTAAATCCTTGGTGACTTTAATGTCAATTGGCTGGCCAACAACCATGCTATACTGTGTAACTCCATCTCATCCTTGAATTTAAAACAGCTAATTTCAGAACCCACCCAAATAAACCTCAAGTCAGGTAAGCAAACCCTAATAGACTGGGCTCTGATGTCACATCTCCACTGAGTTATCTCATCAGGAATCCTTCCAAATGCACTCAGTGACCACCATATGGTCTACTGTGTGCAAAAAATCCACAGGCCTAAAGCTCCCACAAACATTCTGCGTCTCAGCTCCTTCAGATCCCTTGGCTTATCCTCCCTTCATGTGGAACTCTTGGGTACTGAATGGTCTCCCTTATCAAATGCTTCCTCCATTGATTCTGCCCTATCCTACTTCAACACCCAATTCTTGAATGTTTGGGACAGACACACTTCTCTTAGGAAGACTAAGGTCTGTGGCTTCCACCTCCACTTGGTATCAGCTGAGCTGCTGGCATGCCAGCATGCTTGCAATCTAGCTTGGTCAGCTTACAAAGCCTCAGATGCCCTAAAAGACTTGCTCAGGTACAGATCTCTGATGAATGAGTGCACCAGGACTATCCATCTCACCTCACCTCACCTCAACTCTACCTTCCAGGAAAACCTCAATAGCCCTTCCAAATTCTGGAAGGTAGTACATGCTCTTTTCTCACCTCTGGTCCATTCCCCTCCAGTCCTTAATGTCAGTGATTTGACTATGTCTGACTCCCTCTGACTCCCCCCCACCATTGCTGCTAAATTCAACAATTTATTCACCACTTGTGCATCCAATCTCCTTGCTTCCTTACCTCCACCACCATCTCCTTCATCAGCCCACCCTGCACCTACTTCTTTAGACACCTGCTTCTTCTTTCAACCAGTCTTACCTACTGACACCCTACTAGCTCTTCTAGTCCTAAGTCCCCATAAAGGGAAAAGCCCAGATGGTCTCAACCCCAAACAGCTGCACCTATCGGCCCACACTATTGCTCTCCCTCTCTTCATTCTTATGAACCTGTCCTACTCTTTAGCCTCTGTCCCCCAGGCTTGAAAGCATGCCACTGTCAACCCTCTTCATAAGAATGGTGACTCTTCCTCTGCTGGTAACTATTGCCCAATTTCACTACTCTCAAGCCTCTCAAAGTTTCAAGAACACCTTACTTTGGCTAAGCTCTCTTCCTTTCTTGACTCTTCCTCTTTCTTCATCCCCCTTCTGTCTGGTTTCCATAAAGTATAATCCACCACCACCTCCTTACTCCAGCTCACTTACTCCATTATCTCTGGCATGGATCTGGGACACATCAACTCTGTCATCTTCATCGACATGGCTAAAGCCTTCAACACCATTGCTCACCTCCTAGTCCTCTGCAAACCTGGTACAGCCAGTCTGTCAGACTCTACCATCTGCTGGTTCAGCTCTTACCTTATGGGAAACTCTTAATCAGTCAGGACTGATAATTCCCTCTCCCCCTCTCCATAAACACTGGTGTCCCTCAAGGTTCCATTCTCAATCCAACACTCTTTTCTATTTTTCTGAATGACCTTCCAACTGTGTTCTCAATCTCAAATATTCACATGTACGCAATTGATACTGTCTTGTTTGCCTCTGGTACATCCCCCTCTGATGTGGAGACCAAGCTCTTGCTCAATTTCAATAATGTCCAGTGCTGGTTTCACGATAATCAACTCTCACTAAATGCCAAAAAGACAGTCTACATGACCTTTGGCTCCAGGCAAAAGCTTGTCAGGCTTGCTGCCACCTCTACCTTCCACACTCTTCATGGTTCCATACTTGAAGATGTCTCCTCCTTCAAAAATCCCAGCCTATGGCTCATCAAAAACCTCAGTTTTGCTGTTCATGTGGACGCAATCCACTCAAAGCTAGTCTCCAAATTTGATGCTCTGTACAGACACTGCAGCTGCCTTCCCCTGCCAGCTTGCTTGGAGATTGTCCAGAAGATTACCCTCCCTATTTTTGACTTTGGAGACATTGTCTACAGCGCAGCCCCCAAAACCACCCTTGCCAGACTGGACACTCTTTTCAATGCCTTCTGTCACCTTGCCCTTAGCTGTCCTCCTTCTATGCATCACTATGATCTCTACACCTCTCTCTCTCTTTCCCTTCCCTTAGGTCCAGAAATTTTGCACATTGTGCTTCTCTCATTGGTAAGTACTGGCTTGGCTCTCTGCCACCCTACCTCTTGTCCCTCCTACTCCCCTCTACTCTCTCCAGAACTCCACCTATATGACTTTTGCCCTTACCTCTAGGTCATCTACTTCTGGTAGAACTGCTTTCTCTTATTGCTTCCCCAACACTTGGAATTTCCTCTCCCTTGACATTCGTTCATCCCTCTCTACTAATTCCCTGTCTTGCCTCCTTTGTATTCACATTCACCTCCTGCAAATGCTCCTGACCCTCTCTACCCAATTTTCCCTCCTTTACTCACTAACTTCCACCCTACTCTCACCCTCACACTCCTTGCTTCCATTCCCCCTTCCTCCACTTCTCCTCCCAACCCTGCCACTCTATTTCTTCCTTATTCTCACCCTTCTCTCATTCGCTCCTGCTATTACCATACTTTCCTCCCCCTATAAATTCCCTGCCACCCACCTCCCCTCTCCTTTGTGGGGTTCATGCATCCTGAATAGGTTGGTTGGCCTGTCTCATTCCCTTTCTCCATCCCTTGGCACTCCCAACCCTGCCACTTACTCCCACCCTGTTCTCACCCCTTCTTCCTTCCCCATTTAAATTTTCTATCAACTTTCAGTCTTCCCCCTTTGTGAGGTTCATGCATCCTGAATTGGTGGGCTGGCCCATCTTGTTTGCTCTAATCCATCCCCTATCATATGGTCTGTTTTATGGCATGGCACTTACTCACTTTTTTTCAATTTGATTGCATTGAAAATGGAAATATATGTCTAATTATAACATAGGTTGAGTAAAGGGGGAAAGTTAATTGGTTGAACACCATCACCTGACCATGGATTAAATTCACTATTTAATCCACAGTTGGGGTGAGGTGGCTGCCAACCAATATCCCTGGGCTGAGTGCAAAATGTTATATGTGGGACAATGCAGGAGTGAAAGGCAGCCATTTAAAATGTAGGAAGGTGAGAGGGTAAGCAGCACTGAGCAAGCAGCCCAACATATCAGACGGAGAAGACTGCAAAGCAATGGTAATACAATCCCTCACCGTGTGTCCTATGTGTGTGTTCCTATTTCTGTGTGTGAGCTAGAAAATTATGGTGATGGTATGATGGCCCCACCCTGCTCAGCATCCACACTGAGCCCTGCACCTCCTGTGACAATAACAGGAAGTAGTGAAGTATTAGTAAATATGCTGAGAAGAAGGAGGGTCTCAGAAGACAGATTAGAGAGGGACCATCTGGACAGACTGGGTGGATTAAGTGGTCATTTTCTGTTGATAAATTCTATGTTTCTATTCGCTCTTATTTTTGCATTTATATACATTTCATTTTGTTCATACTATCTCTCCACCATCACCCATATAGTGGTCAGAAGTGTTCTCAGTTACAGGAAAGATACATTGATATGTACATGATCCAGATGGGGTGGGCAGAATGAGCTGAGATCTGGATAAACTGGCAAAATTGTCAGAAGAGTGGCAACTGGGGTTTAATGCAAATAAGTGCAAGATCATGCACATAGGGAAGAGAAACCCTGAAGCCACCTATAGTCTGGGAGTGGAGTTGCTGGCAGTCACAAGGGAAGAAAAATATTTGGGCATCATCATCACTGATTACCTGAAATCATCCAAGCAGACCACTAAAGCAGTAGGTAAGGCTAGAGGGATGTTGGGGTGTATTGGTAGGGGTATCAAAAGTCAGAAGAGGGAGGTAATAATCCCGCTTTACAAGACACTGGTTAGGCCCCATCTGGAGTATTGCATGCAGTACTGGAGGCCACACCTTCACAAGAACATTAGCCAAATTGAGGCAGTCCAGAGAAGGGTAACCAAAATGGTGCAGGGACTGCATCAGAAAACATATGAGGACAGATTAATGGAGCTCAATATGTATACCTTAGAGCAAAGGAGGGAGAGAGGTGATATGATCGAAACATTCTAACACCTTAAGGGCATTAACAAGGTGAAAGAGTCTAACATGTTTCAATGTAAGAAAAATAGCAGGACAAGAGGACACAGCATAAGATTAGAGGGAGGCCAATTAAGGGGTAATGTGAGGAAGTTCTTTTTCACAGAAAGGGTGGTGGATGCATGGAACGGCCTACCTCAGGAAGTAGTGGATATGAACACAGTGCAGTGCTTCAAAAAGGCATGGGATCAGCATAAGGGAGCAATACAGATGAGTATGACTAGATATGCCATTGACACAGCAAAGGCTGATGGCACATTCATAAGGTAGAAAAAGAAATGGGCAGACTGGATGGGCCTCGCGGTCCTTATCTGCCATCATCTTCTATGTTTCTGTTTCTATAGAAGATGCCTGCAGAAAAGGATCTCTTGGTCCACCTAGTCTGCCTTACGTCCCTGCCCACTGTGCTAATGCAGACCCTAATTAATCTCCAGCTTTTACTCCACCCCGCCCTGTTACTAAGATCCCCTTGTGTCTATCCCATGAATGTCTGAAACCCGTTACCATTTGAGTAGCCACCACCTCTGTTAGGAGGTTGCTCTAGACAACCACCACCCTTTCTGTAAAAAGCATTTCCTCACATTTCCCCTAAGTCTCCCCCTTTCAACTTCATATCATGCCCCTTTGTCTTTGTGCATCCCCTTCTGTGCAAAATGCTACCCTCCTGTACCTTATTAATACCTCTGAGGTATTTGAATGTTTCTGTTATGTCACCCCTTTCTCTCCTTTCCTCCAGAGAATACATATTTAATTCCCTGACTTTTTTCTTGCAGGGCTTTTGATGCAGGCCATGCACCATTTTGGTTGCTCTTCTCTGTACTACCTCCACCAGTTCTATATCTTGCATGAGATGGGGCCTTCAGAACTGGATACAGTACTCCAGGTGGGGCCTCAGCACTGATCTGTACAGGGGTAACACTGCCTCCCTCTTTCTGCTGGTGATACCCCTCCCTATGCACCCCAGCATTCTATTTACCTTTCCCACTGCCTTATCACACTGCTTTGCTATCTTTAGGTCATCAGATATGATGATCCCCAGATCCCTTTCCAATTTTGTGGTTGTTAACACCTCCCCACAACATGGTACATTGCCCTTGGGTTTTTGTGCCCCATGTGTAACATTTTGTATCTTTTGGCATAGAAGCCCAGTCACCAATCCCTTGACTGGTCTTCTAACTTTTTTAGATCCTCCTTCATTTTTCTACCCCCTTCCCCAGTGTGTCTGCTCCGTTGCAGATTTTTGTGTCATCCATGATCAGGCATACCTTTCCTTCCAGCCCTTCTGTGATGTTGCTAATAAAGACATTGAAGAAACTTCTTCAGCTCACTCTCGATGCTGTCTTATCCCCTCTCACCAAACTGCTAAACTTGGCCTTCTGTCTTGGACAATTCCCCACACATTGGAAGGCAGCTGTGGTGACCCCTGTACATTAAAGTGTCAACAGGGCCTCCCATGGTAATTACTGCTCAATATCCATCCTCTCTCCCCTGTCTAACACTCTGGAGAAGAGCATAGCAGGCCAACTAACTGAGTACTTGTCCAAATACACTTTGCAATGCCATCAGCAGCGTGGCTTCAGGAAGGGGCATAGCACTTCCTGTGCCCTTACTGAGTTCCCCAACTTTACAAACAAAGCTTTAGATCATGGTCACTTTGTAGGCTTAATTTATATAGATTTAACGAAAGCCATCCATGCTGTCAACCATGCCCTCCTACTCACCGCCGCACTCTCTGACATTGGCCTCTCGTATGAAACCACATCCTGGTTCTCCAGTTATCTGGGAGGCAGGTCTCAGTGTATAAAAATCCATGACACATTCTCAGACAGCCGTCCCCTACTTTCTGGAGTCCCTCAAGGCTCAATTCTCAGACCACTTCTTTTCAGCTTTTTCCTCAATGCCCTCTCCCAAGTCTGTACAGGTAAACTCGTTCTTTATGCAGATGACACAGTTATTTTTGCAAGTCATCCTGATCCTCTCCCTTTTGAAAACATACTCCAGCATAGTTTCATTGAAGTAGAATCCTGGTTTGGGCTTCATAAACTTGTTCTCAACTACCAAAAAAAAAAGGTTATGATATTCGTCAATCCCCATAACAAACACAAATCAACTCTGTCCATCCTCAATAGCCACAGGACACCACTTGAATGGATCAATAACTTTAAATATATGGGAAAAACCCTAGACAGCTTCCTCTCCTACCATGAACACATAAACCTGGTCTGTAAGGCATTTAACACCAGAGTTAGAGTCCTTTAGAGAGGCAGGTACTGCCTGACCCCTGATGCCCTCCATCTGGCTGTAACAAGTTCTGTCCTTTCAATAATAGATTATGGGCTAGTTATCTATGGGTCCTCCACTGACACTGCCCTTAGTAGAATCAAAATAGCTCTTATTAAAGCTTGTCAATTGGTTGCTGGTACAGACAGACATACCCACACCTGTTATCTGTATGATCGCATCAACTGGCTGAACCTCAACAGTGGGATCTCGAACCAATCCTGCCTGATGGCAAAAAAAAAATTACTCTCAGACTCTCACCTCCATCTGTACAAAAACTCCTCGTACATGCCTCAAACCTGAGGAGCACGAGGAGCACCACTGAGGTTTCCTATCAAGTCCGTTTCTGCCAGACAGCTCAAGGGCAATGAGCATTCATGTTCAGGGCACCTATTTAGCTAAATGGCCTACCCACCCACATTCTGTCTGAACACAAGTTAGGCCCTTTCAAAATCAAACTCAGACAACACTTCCTCACATTTAGTAGATGTGATTGTTCATAGTACTCTGTCGAGTCAGTTCACCTAATTACCCACAAGCACCACTTCCACCCTGCCTCTGCCCTTTCCTCTCTTCACCCACCTCTCTACACTCTCTCCCCTTCTGCTCCCCTTTTTCTCCACTAATTTCTTTTCCTACCTCCCCACCTGACCTTTTCTACT
This sequence comes from Neoceratodus forsteri, assembly GCA_016271365.2. Taxonomy (NCBI): domain Eukaryota; kingdom Metazoa; phylum Chordata; order Ceratodontiformes; family Ceratodontidae; genus Neoceratodus; species Neoceratodus forsteri. The sequence goes on from CM057453.1 coordinate 88,806,272, forward strand.
CTTCCTAATTACCCCTACCCCAACACCACTCAGTTTTCCACCCCCTTACCCTAAGCTAATTTATGAGGCAAAGACATTATTCTCTGCCTTGGCTCTCTCCCCTCTGTGCTGGTGTACTTGTTGCTAGCTCTGGCCACCGCCCTAACTACTTCCTACATGATCTGCTTCTGATGCAGATGCATTCAGAGCTTAACACTATTGACAATGTCACCCTGCTGACAGCACCCCCTCCCTACAAAACTGCTTTTAATGCTCCTGCACCTTATCTGTAGGAGCCATTGTTGTAACTGACTCTGTGACATGCTTGGAAACTCTGTTAGTGTTAACTCTATGACAATGTATAAATGTGACTCAGTACTCTCTGTATCACCCGACTTAAATTGATGTATGACGTTTTATGAATAATTGTATGATGTTTTATTATCTGTTTGTCCCTGTATACTCTTGATGTGGAACCTTCATAAATGTGTCTTTGGCTCAAAGGTATTTCAATTCTGAGACATAAATAAATTAATTAATAAATAAATAAATTAATTAATTAATTAATAAGAGGACTGGTCCCAGTAGTGAACCCTGGGACACCCACTGGTTACCTTACCTTCTACCTAGTGAACTCCATTTACCACTACCCTCTGAGTTCTGTTACTTTGACAATTTCATGCCCATTTTACTATCTTTGGACCTAATCCCAGGCTACCCAGCTTGCTTACTAGTATTCTATGTGTAACAGTGTTGAAGACCTTACTAATAATTTAGGCAGGCCACATCCACGGCCCCACCCAGATTCACCTCCCTGTTAACCCAGTCAAAGAACTCTGTCAGGTATGTTTGACCCCCTGTGAAGCCATGCTGCCTCAGATCCTTCAATCCACTGTTTTTTAGATATTCCCCAATTCTTTTTTTTATTATTGTTTCCATGACCTTGCCCACTACCAAAGTCAGGCTTACAGATCAGTAATTTCCTGCCTCTTCCCTATTCCCACTTTTGTGTAGTGGGACCACATCAGCCCTCTTCCAGCCCCCTTGAATTTCCCACATTTCCAGTGGATAATTGAGCAGGTCCGTTAGAGGTGCAGACAGCACCTCCTTTAGTTCCTTCAGTATTCTGGGGTGAACCCCATTGGCCCCATTGCCTTATCTGCTATTAGCCTTACTAGTTTGCTAAGGACTCTGGACACCATAAAAGGGCAAATATCCACCTCTCTTCCCTTAATGCCTCTTTTTACTTACTGCAGCCCATCACCTGCCCCTTCTTTTGTGAATATTGAGCAGAAGTACTTGTTCAATATGTCTGCTTTCTTCTGGTTCTCTTCCACACTTCCCCTCCTTCCCATTTTAGCCTTGCTATCCTTGCCTTGCTTTTCTTCCTTTCACTTATATACCTGAAGAATGTTTTATCCGCCTTTTTTATTGACTTGACAATATTTTCCTCTGTTTGTGCTTTTGCCCTCCTAACTGCCTTCCCTGCCTCCCTTGTTTCTCCTAATAACTTTCCCTATCCTCTTCCTGCTGTGTCGACTTAAAGGTGTTAATACATATCACAGAACTGCCTTTTCCTTATGTTTTCTGGAACCTTTACTCCAAGATTACTGTTACCTGTGCCAGTATAGAGGTTTTTAGATCCTGTGACAACAATGTGTATGAGTATTTATTTTTGACTGTTATTTATTTAAACTTTATTGTCTATATATGTTTAAAAATAAGTTTTACCTGATTATTATTAACTAATTCTTATGATCATTTAGGTATTGGTATTGTCTTTTCTGTTTTTATGCATTATTTAATTTGAAATTAAATCTGTAATAATGAGTGTGCAGAAAAGGGCAAGTTGTCCAGATTCTGGTCAATAACTGCTAAACTTTTTCCACATGGTTATACACAGCGCAAGCAAAACCACACAATAAACTATCACATCAGGGAAAAACAGTGAGGCAAACAACCTCACAAATCCAGTGCTCTCCAACACCACAATGAGATGCAGTGAAGTTACATTTCACCAGCGAAGTGCAGAATTTCGCCCGCCAACTTCAACGGTGAAATTCTGCATTTCATGGGCAGAATTTTGCACTTTGCTCTGTGAAACATTTTGAGGAGAGAAATTTGTAGACTTTACACATCTTTAAGGCCCACAAACCACACAGCACATTACACCAAACTGAATTTTTAATGTTGGGGGCTATGCCACCTGCACCCCCCAGAACTAAAAGATCCATATTCTGAATCACACATACACAAAAAGATGTGCTTTACAGAACCCACGCTCCTTTTGGTGCCACACTATTATTGCTTCCACTGTTATTGCTGTGCTCTTATTGCTGTGCAGTTATTGCTGCTCAATATTGACTGGCTACCAGTTGTCTATCTATGCCTGAAACAACCTACAAAACCTTTGAATTACAATTTTACAGTTTAGTATGGGTTCTGAGGTCCAACAAGTGTTGCTTGATATCCAGTATTGCTACTGCTTATTTCATGTGCCTTTCAAAATGTTGCCCGAGATGCCATTTTTATTGACTTCTTTATTTTATGTACAAAGTTAACGTTATACTTTTTAATTTTTTTGATGCTATTACCATAAAAAAGAACACCCCAGAACTGAGCAGAAATGATTGATACAGAACCTTACATACTCTGCCTTTACACACAACTTTACAATACTTGTTGATAAACTGTTTCTTACTTTCTATGCTCATTTGTAATCTTTGAGATAAACTGTTTCTATGCTCATGTGTAATGATACAGTGCAATGTGTTCAAAACAGGTGCCTATTTTTTTTTGGTAATCAGTATTTCTACATGATCTTACTTTCATGTGTGATTCTGGAAGCATCTCATGGAGGAAAGGGTGAAAAAGTGAGGGCTGTCAGGAACCACCCTCTTATACCCATGGGAGGCTATGATCTCACTGATGCCATGAATGATGTCTGTAGAAACCTGAACATATCTGCATGTGCACTGTGGCTGTTTGCCATTCAACCAGTTAGCAGCATGACACCCTCCCTCCTGAAAGGGATCTCCAATTGCCTGATGCTGCCCTGCATGCTGATACTTTTTTACCAACTCTGGTGGCTTTACAATGTATTAATATGTTTCTACTGTACAATGAAGTGAGCAAACTGCCTCTAAAACTCCATTATGTAAGATAAATTTTGAAGGACTTCTGCAATTGCTAAACATGGCTCTAGTTAAACAGTGAGCAGCATCAATCAATCAATCAATCAATCAAAACTTTATTTATAAAAAGGCGCCTTTCTAAAAACCAAGGCAACTCTACATCACATAATAAAACAATATTAATAAAAACAATAAAATTAACCACACTAATAATACTTAAAAATCATTATATGCTTGTTTAAAAAGATATGTTTTAAGTGCTCCCTTAAAAGTTTCGACGGTTGGGCAATCTCGTACCTAACAAGGTAGAGAATTCCAAGGGTCGGGGCCACAAAACTAAAAGATCTGGCCCCAGAGGTCTTCAAATGAACCCTGGGAATCTCTAGCAAGAGAGAGAGTGGGGGGGACAGTAGGGATGAAGAAGATCTTTCAGGTAGCTAGGTCCCTGATCATTTAGGGCCTTATAGGTCAGCAAACTGACCTTGAAGGTGATACGCCAGCATATTGGCAGCCAGTGCAGTCCGCGAAGCACAGGCGTTATATGGCTGGTCCTAGAAGAACCAGCCAATAGTCTGGCTGCCATGTTCTGCACTAGCTGCAAGTCATGAATATCAACCCCCAGTAGCCCAAGATACCGGGAATTGCAGTAGTCAAGACAGGAGGTAATGAAGGCATGGACAAAAGTAGGAAGATCATCAGGAGGAACCAGGTGCTTCACCCGGGCAATGTTCCTCAGGCGGTAAAAAGAGGCTTTAACAACACCTGTGATTTAAGTGTCAAGCAGCTGTCAAAAACAACGCCCAGATTTCGCACATGATCTGAGGTAGTTAGATGGACACCCCAGAGCCATAAGCCCGAGGGAGATCCAGCCGACAAACCCACCTCCCGGTCACCTGGGTCCATGACCAACACCTCAGTTTTTCTTGGATTCAACCGCAGCCAACTCACATTCATCCAGTCCTGGATTTTGGCAAGACAGTTATTAAAAACCAAGAGAGCGGCGTCTTGGCCAGGTACAAAGGACATGCACAGTTGAGTATCATCTGAATAGCAGTGAAAACTCAAACTGTACTGCCTAATGATCGATCCTAATGGCAGCATGTACACAGCAAACAACATGCGTGCCAAAATGGAGCCCTGCGGTACCCCACAGGATAGGGGGAATGATGCCTAGGAAAAAATCCCAGACACCACCCTCTGAGTCCTACCCTCGAGGAAAGATCGAAACCAACTGAGAACTGTACCAGACAGTCCACAGATAAACTGCAGGTGATCCAGCAGCACACCAAGGTCCACTGTGTCAAATGCCATGGAGAGATCAAGAAGGACCAAGATAGAACAGGTCCTTCGATCTCTCGCTATCAGGAGATCATTTAGTACCCGGACCAGAGCCATCTTGGTACTATGTCTCTTCCTAAATCTGGACTGGAGAGAATCATAGACATCATGGCTGGTTAAATGATCATCCAACTGTGTTGCAACCACCTTTTCAATAATCTTTCCCACAAAGGGTAGGTTAGAGAAGGGTCTATAATTAGCCAGACAGTCCAGGTCCAAGGAGGGCTCCTTAAGAAGGGGCTGAACCAAAGCCTCCTTCAGAGGATTTGGAAAAATCCCCCTCTCCAAAGATCTCCAGACTATCTCGGCCAAAACCGGACTGATTTTATCTATGCAGCCCACTAGGAGATGTGTAGGGCCCAGATCCAGACCACAGTTGGTCGGACACAGTAATCAGATGACCATCACAATGTCATTGATTGTGGGAAGGCTGAAGTTGGACCACACAAAACCGGTGTCCGACATCTACTGTCGACCACCACTACTCCCACTAGAGAGAGTCAGGCAGACGTCAGACCTGATTTTGGCAACCTTATCTGAAAAGAATTGAGCAAGCTCCTCACACCATTCTTGAGAAAAGGCTCTTCTGGTGCTGAAGACAGGTTGGATTGCACAATCTGTCCACGGTCTGGAAAAGCTGAGCTGGTCTATTCTGAGCAGCAGCAATCTCTCTGGACAGGAATTCTGCCTTCTTACGAGAGATTGCTGATTGATAAACCACATAATGGTCCATCAATCTAAGTTTGTCACAATCCAAGTCTGACCTCCGCCAACATCTCTCTAATCTTCGTCCTACTCTCCTCAACTCCTTTAGAGTCTCATCCAACCAAGGAGACCTAGGGTGAAGAGTGAGAGGATGTACACGAACAGGTGCAATGGAATCCAGGGCTCTTGTCACTGCCTTATTATAGGAAAATACCAAGTCCCCTGGATCCATGCAATCATTCGGAAAGTCTGATAGGTCCAGCACCACCATCAGATCATCTGGGGAAACACCCCTCAAAGGGCAGTACTGGACCATCTCCATAGGGGCTGGCCTACTAGAGGTGGCCTCAAAACTGAACCCAATGGAATGATGGTCAGACCATCTGACTGGTTCCACCACCAAATCAGATATCTCCACCCCCAGTAGGAACACCAAGTCTAATGAATGACCTCCAATATGGGTCAGGGAGGAAATAACCTGTGTGAAGCCCAGTGAAATCATTAACTGGCGGAAGTCTTGACCAAACGGTGAGAGTTCATCATTGACCCAGACATTGAAATCACCCAGAACCAACCATCTGGGGGATCCCAATGTCAGGTCGATAATGAAGTCTGTGACTTCCTGCAGGAAAACATTCCCATCACCTGGTGGACGGTAGACAAGAAAAATCGTGCGCCCCACACCCTCGCCCATAATACATTCAAAGGAATTGGTAAAACCACTGGTACTTCCACTAGGCCCAGTTCTGATCTAAAACAGATGGCAACACCCCCGCCCCTATGATCCATCCTAGGGTGGTGTATCACCGAGTACCTGGCTGGAATTGCTGAAGCCAAAACCGGGCCAGCATTTTCATCCAGCCAAGTCTCGGTGATGCACGCCAGGTCAGATGTTCCAACAAGATCTGCTATAATAGCGGTCTTGTTTTTAATGGACTTGGTGTTACATAACACCACCTGAGTGGGATGAGCATCCGAGGATGACCGTGCTACCTGCTGACTACCAGCAGAACCCTTGGGTATGGGAACCAGCCAGGGAGAACCCCTTTCCTGGACCCATTTCATCCCAGGGCATCTCCTTGTCCCCACTATCCCTATCCGCCCACTCCTCTCCATTCCCTCTCCAGGCACAGCCCTCGTCCTCCCCCTTTTCCTGGTAATCCCCAGAGCTCTACACTGTCTATATACCTCTGGTAACAGAGGAGGACAAAAAAATGGACAGAGGTCTCTGAGCCTGGAGGGGGAGTAATACCCTACTGTCTTAATACCATCCCAACACATATTTACTGTGCTAACTAAATCCATGAAACAATCCCAAAATTCGAAAATTCAACCTAAATCTAAACCCAAATAAACAATAAAAGGAAAACCATAAAAAAGAAATATAAATACAGGAAAAACTTAAATCCAAAAGTATGAAATTTATAATAAAAATGAAAATATAAAAACAAAACAATTATTTTCTTCAGCCACCGAAGGCCCTCTCACAGCCTAAGGAGGCCAATAGAGCACAGGTACTCTCACTTCCTGAGCCCAAAAAACCTTTTACTTTTAAATAATCATTCCAACCCCCGAGCACTCTTACTACCAGGGGGACCAGGAAGGCACTCTCACTGCCAGTCAGATGTAAGAATAAAATTATTTCCTTTGTCTTAAAGTCTTAAGTGGGACTGTTTAAAAAGGACTGGTCTCAGTAAAAGTCAATCGGAGGATACAGATAATCCTGAAAGATGGGTCCAGTATATACACTTGCAGACCAATAACAAGTGAGAACCCCCCCACCACACCCCCAAAAGTCCCTAGCCAGACTACACCACACAGGACCTGCAGCCACAGATACCCAGAGGCCAGACTAAAAAGGCCAAACTCAGGATACCTTAAGAGTACTCCAAAAGCCTCTAGCTCCCCAAAGGCAAAATGAGGCAACTCCTGCTCGGTCCCAGGCAGCACAGTCCACGATCACCCAGGCACAAAATGGGGGGGGGGTAGGACCCTCCGTCAGCTAATAACCGTGCAAGGCCTGCTTCCCCAAATTTAACGCTGAGCACTCCACATAAAAAGTGTATAGTCAGAAAAATAATAAGATCCAAAAATGGAGGGCAACCGATCAATGAATCGGGTCCCCCCACTCACAGTACTTCGGAGCAGTTCAATCAATCAGCTTCCTGGCCCTTCAGTCCCAGACAACCCTGTCAAGCCCTCTGATCCTTAGCAGTCCAACAGATGATAATCCATATGACAAAAGTCATAAATAGATCCAACGAATCGAATGACACCAGTCCAAGAAGCTTCAAACTCCACGATCAGCACATGGCAAAAATCCACAGAGGATATTAAATCCAGTCAACTGAGCCTGCAGACGACAATGGATAGAACTCAGATGGAAATCAGCAGCTCCAAAATACACCCCACAGGAGCCAAGAAATCCCACTGACAGCACCTGCAAGCTCAGCACAGCTCAGCACACTTTCCCACTGCGTCGCTGAGGGCAGGAAGACATACAACTCAGGAAAGTGCCAGCGATATCATTTGCCAACTCAGCCTATTCCCTCATTGTGCTAGCTGTACCCGTTCTCTGAACCCTCGCTCCAGCACCAGCACCAAAGAGAGCTCGGAACTGTGAAAACCGGTTTGTTCAATCAAGAGCTCAGAACTGCAAAAACCGGTTCATTCGAAGGAGATTTAAAAAGCACTACTAAAAATAAAAGCACAGTAAACAAAATAAAATAAAAATGCAGGAAAAACACTGAGAAAAAAGTAAGGAAGCACGAACATGAACAAAAAAAGCACAAATACTAACTAAACAGCCGACAGCATGCCCAGCCCGGCGGCCATCTTCAATTGAATTCTTCTTGTGAAGAACTTTGAAAAAACAATATTTTGACAAAAAGCAGCTTTGTAGTTCTCATTAACTCTATATTTCTTAATCTGATTATTTATTACTGGAGTAGTATGCACAAAAATAGGATAGTTGTTCCTTGAGGGCTCATCAGCTCCTATTGCTTCTTCCCACCCTGATGTCATAATATTCTGCTTGTGACATCACAGTTATTCCAATGGCAACAGACTGTGATGCCACAACAGAGCATTAAAATTTCAAGTAAGAATTAAAGCTATAGAGGCAGATGAAGTCTAAGGGACAAAGATCTTGTGCTGGATTTTCAAAGCCCCTAAAATTCCCACAGCTAAAGGAAAAAACTGGCACAAGTGGGTCACCACTTGTAGAGCCACAGTTTTCCCCACAGTCATGGTATTCTCAAAGTGGGGACCAGTTTATGACCAGTTGCCCTATTTACAGCAGTCTGCAGCCCATTTATCCCCACAGCTGCATCAAAATGATATGCCTAGTGGAACCAGGTGTACCATCTCTTGTAGTAGCACAGGCTGAAAATATGGGAAGTCTGCAGGTGTGGAGAGTTCAGTCCACACTGGCCACTGTAGATTGGGACTTAGTCTCAGGAGGGCTGAAAATCCAACCCCTTGTTTTTGTTGTAATTTCTTCAGTATTAAATAATGGTGAGGAGAAATCTACAGAAGCTATATAAAATACCTGCTGAACTGTGTCGAAATATTATGTTTTCCAAAGTTTTCCCAGCAGTGTCAGCTGCTCTTTAAATACTTACAAGAGAAAGTACAGCACCATGACATCCACATAAAATTAATTGCAAATGCTATTTAAACTAAGATATAATATATAGGATAGTGGATGGGCAACTATGCACTTCCAGTGTATTGTGCCACTGAGGGGTTCTGATTCCCTATGACCTCTAGAGCGAAGCTGGAGAGGTCCATAGAAATCAGATCCCGAGGTGGCACAACACACTGGTTGTGCATAGTTTTGCCCATCCGCAGTTCTATGTAGTGTATGGTAGCCACTCTTTAATAAAATAAATCTATTTTTTACACCTAAAAGAAAAATTCAAATGTGTCATTTCTAGGGCACGTGCTGGTAGTTAGGGTGGTTGCTAGGGTGGGGATGTGAGGTTACTAGGAAGCAGAGGTCCATCATTTGGTGGCAACCTTGCACTGGTTGTTAATTGAGTATGGGTGGGATTTAAAAAAAAAACATGGCACCCAAATTCCTTGCTTAGCAAGAAGAGATAACCAGGAGGAGACCCGATTTGTAAGTTAAATGTAGATATCTGGTTGATCCTGCATTTTATTTTAACAATAAATATCTGGTTGACTCTGTAGTTCCAAAGTGCTCTTGAGCTGTGCAGGATTAGGTGATCATGCTGCTGCCATGGCTGTCATCTGGCTGAGATTGCGGTGTTGTGTGATGTCCATAGTGCAGCAGAACAAAGTCATTCTGCAGCAGAACAACATTTCACAGCAAACCAAATTCTGTGCATAACTACATTCTACCATACACTATAAGCTTATATTTAGTTTCCCTATGTTATATTGCATTAGGTTAACTGTAGCCTGCAACAAGTAAAAATGCAAATTTAAAGCTATGCATTATCAGCTTTTAAAGATCCAAATATTTCAAATAGACTTACGATAAGCATTTGTATTTCAAAACTTTTACTCTTGCTTTTAGGGGTTTACAACAAGCAGAGCAAAGGAAATAATCTTGCTACATTACAAGGCCCTGGTCAGGCCCCACACGCAGCACACAGTGTACTGTATTTGTAGTTCTTGGCTCCTTATTACAAAAGAAAAAACATTTAGGCAATTGAAAGTGAACAATGCAGGACCATCAACATGATTAGGGTATTTAGGACAAAAGTTATTTGAAGTGGTTAGCAGTCCTTAACATGTTCACTTTGGAGAGAAACAGGCCTAAGGGCATATCTCTGTATTTCACAGAAATTAGGGTATAAACAAGATTGAACACATAGATATATTTGAGCTAGGGTATTCCAGAAAGTTGTGGGGATATGCCCTAAAGTTAGAGGTGGTAAAATTTAGGCATGGTGTTTGGAAACACTTCTTCTCTCAAAGAGATTTAAACCTATTATAGGGGTGAGGTAGTACCCCTATTGTTAGGGCGGTTCCATGTCACCACAGTGACAGGAAATTTGCCAACCAGCAGTATGGCGATGTCACGATGCTGACAATTGCCATTGTGCCATCACTGTATAAAACTGTTTTTTGCAGGGGGTTTGCCCCCACACCCCCCATATGAGGGGATCTGCCCCAAGCACTCCCCGCACTACAGATTATCAACTCTGAGTCAGAGTTGGTTCAGGGAAGGGGCATATTCCCCAGAGGTAGCAGCATCGGGAAACCAGCGGACCATTGCAGCAAACTGCCAATTTTGTCACTGTGATAGTCTTCGCTGTTTTCTTATTTATTTATTTATTTATTGAAATGTTTCACCAGGAAGGTACATTGAGCAACAGGTTGCTCACCTCCCGGTGTGACCTGGGGGGAAGGGGTATAATAGGGATGAGACAATTTACATTCAAGTTAAAAATATCAACATAGCACACAATTAATTAAGGCAGTTGTTGCAAACAGTGTTGCATACATATGCAATTTGTGAGAACAATTAATAAGTACAATGGTAATAAGTGAGCATGTGCTATCTTGAAATAAGGGGTGAAGGAGAGAGGGGATGAGATGACAGATAGTGCAGAGTCATGTCCTGGAGAGACCTCTTCAGGATGTGGGGAACTCTGCAAGGGGACAGGGGACTGGAATGGGGATCAGAGTGGAAGAAAAAGAGAGGGAGTAATTGTGATTAACACCTAGGAGAGGAAATAAGGCCTGACCCAAAAAGAGAACCCTTCAGGATGCAATGAACCCTGCTAGGGGGCAGGGAAGTTCAGACGATTGTAAACCCTCCTGCAGTTAGGCATTGTAGTTATAGAGGGATAGTGAGAGGGAGGGAATGAGAAATACCACCTGGGAGGGGATGAGGCCTGATCCAAGGAACCCTCCAGGATGCTGGGGACCCTGCAAGGGGACGTGGAAGGCCAAGGATAGGTAGATGGAGGAAGAAAAGGTAGCAAGCCTTGGCACTATAGGACCCCTTCAGGATGCTGAGAATCCTGCAAGGAGAGTGGGAAGGCTAGGGAAAAAGGGAGAGAAAACGATAGAGAGAGAGAGAGTAGGGGAAGGGAGAAAGTTATGAGAACTAGCACCTAGGAGGGGCTAGGGTCAGGAGAGGCAGTAGAGTCGAATGTGGCATCAGGTAAATTCTGAAGGGTGACGAACTGTAAGGAGCATGTCGAAGGAAATTAAGGCTGGTCATAACAGGAACAGTTAAGTGCAAGATAGTTGGAGAGGGCAGTGTTGATGGAATAGAGGAAGGTGGAGTGTCAGATTTGGGGAGGCAGAGAGTGTCATATTTTAGGGAAATGGTGAGAGTACCCAGATTGGCTGAAGAGGGTAGAGTGGCAGGTGACAATTAGTGTGCGAGTGTCAGTAGATCTGAGGGAGTGGGAAGGAGGAGGGGATGTTATAAATGAGGGGGAGAGGTAGGAGGGGAGTTCAAACAGCCAATGTTTAGTGGTGAATTTAGTGTAGTGTGAGAGACATCTATTTGCAAGGGAGGGGAAGGAAAGAGCTTGATAGAGGTCATAGTGGTGGGGTGGGTGTGAGCAGGAGCATCAAGGGCAAAGTGGAAGAAGGAGTTGAAGAGAGTGTCCAATCTGGTTAGGGAGTACTTAGAAACAACACCATAGACTACATCACAGTAGTGAAAAATAGGGAGGATCATCTTCTGGACAAGCTCACACCTAGCTGCAGGAGGGATGCAACTGCGGTTCCTGAACAAGGCACCGAGCTTGGGCACAATTTTTTCTGGATGATGTCAATGTGTCCAGAAAAGTTGAGGTGTTAGTCTAACCAAACCCCAAGGTATCTGAAGGACGAGGTGTTCTCAAGTAAAATCTCATCAAGAGTGCAGATAGTGAACAGGGAGGGAAGCGTAGAGAGTATCTGCCTTGTGCTAAAGGTCATGGAGACTGTCTTCTTGGCGTTGAGGAATAATTGATGGTTTGCAAATCAGAGCTGGAACTTGCTGAAGTTGTGCTGCAAGCTGGATGTAACCTTAGTTGGGCATAAGCCAGATGCAAACAGGACAGTATCATCAGTGTACATGTGTGTGGCAGAAGAGGGGGAGCAGATAGATGGCAGGTCATTAAGGAAGATGGAGATTAGAAGGGGACCAAGCACAGAGCCCTGAGGGATGCCAGGGCAGATCGGGAGGGGTGGCAAGATGGCATCAGTGATCATAACTGATCAGGTTCTACCAGTAAGATAGACCTTAAGCCAGTTAGTGGCAGAAGGGGTTAGACCAATAGATGAGAGGGAACCAAGGAGAAGGGAGTGGGAAACAGTGTCAAAAGCCTTGGCAAGGTCAACAAATATGGCTGAGGTGATTTGGCCATTGTCCATCCCATAGATGATGGAGTCAGTGAGCCGAAGAAGGGAGGTGGTGGAGTGTTTTTTCCTGAAACCAGATTGGAATGGGGTGAAGAAGGAGGTATCAGATAGAAAGGAGGTGTGTTGACAGAGGACTAGATGTTCTTGTAGTTTGGGTAGGGAGTAACGAGATGTGGTGATAGTTGCCAGGGGATGAGGGGATCTCCACCTTTAGGTAGAGGGAGGACCACTGCATGCTTCCATGTGGTAGGGACATTGGAGGTTGAGAAGGAGATATTTAAGATTAAGGAGATGGGGAAGGCAATGGCCAGGGCTGAGAAAGAATGAGAGAGAGTGAGAGTGAGAGTGAGAGTGAGAGTGAGAGTGAGAGAGAGAGAGACAGAGAGTGAGAGAGAGGAATTTAGGGTCAAGGTCATCTGGGGAAGATCCTTTTGAGTGATTGATAGCAAGGAGGGCATTTAGAGTATCATTGGGGAAGACTGAAGAGAATGAGAAGGAGGGGTGTGGAGAAGTAGGAAGTGAAGTGTTCTTTGGGGAGGAGGATAGAGGGGCAGCTGTGACATTTGAGTGAGGAGGGAGGAGGGGTAATTAGGGAGGGGCTTCAGCAGTTCGGTTACACAGGAGGTATTTGGGATGGCAGTATAGCCTAGAGGTTAGAGTAACTAGCTGTGATTGAGCTTTGTACATCCAGCAGACCAGACCTGGATTTGATTCTCACAACCTCCACTTGCATACTGTGTGACTCTGAGCAAGTCATTTAACCACCCAGTGCTCCCAGGTTGTCTCTGAAAACAGGCACTTGTGCCTAGTGGGCCTTAGCCGATTACCAAAGACTAAAATAAAAATTAAAAAAATAGGAGTTAAATTCCACAGCTATGGCATGTGAGTTGGCTACAAGATTGCCATCTACCTTTAGCACTGGGGAAGGGGGAGGGACTGAGAGGTAAAGAGGGCATGAACCACCTTCCAAAACTTGGAATGAGAATTTGTGTTAGTGAGGAAATCATTTTTGAAGTAATCAGACTTGGCTAGCCTTGTTGCCCTGGTGCAGGCATTTGAGAGCTGATGGTAGTCCATGAGGTCACTAGGAAGCTGGGTGGATTTGTGGCACTTGCAGGCATGATCTCTGGCCCTAAGACAGGCTAAGAGTTCTGGAGTAATCCAAGGCAGGTGGTTACCCCTAACCTTGGTTTGTTTGAGAGGGGCAAAGGCATTCCAATTTGCAAGGAATATTTATTTAAAGTAGGCTACAGCCTTATCAACTGAGTAGAAGACTAAGGGAGGCCAGTCAGAGAGAGATAGGTTGTGCAGGAGAGGTTCAAGGTCTAGAGATTTGAATGAGTGAACTTGCAAGGTTTTATACGGAGATTTTGGTCTATGGATTTTCCTGACAATGAATATTGGGTTGTGGTCACTGACAGCATTTGGGAGGATGCCAAAGCTAATTACTCTGTGGGGGTGGGTGGTAAGAGCCGGTCAGGGAGTGATTTTGTGTCTTATGGTTAGGGCGGGTGGGTTCTGATATCAACTGCAAGAGGTTCAGGGCTCCAAGATCATTACATATTTTGGATGTCTTGGGAGACAGCCAGTTTAAAGGATACCTAAACAACATTTTGACATCAAACTATTCAAAAATCTGACTCTGTAGGTGATTAAAGGAACGGCTGCTGTATTCATTAAGGCTAAAACTACATTTATATAATTTACCTAAATGTGGGTCCAGAGCATCTGAATATTGTAAAACCAGCCTTCTAATAAAAAAAACTGTCTTACCTACTTCCTAAAATGGCTGCCAAATGTGTTATGTGATGACATCATTGAGCCGAAGTCAGAAAGATATATGGCTCTCTATAGTGCAAACTAGTTATTTTTTCACTTTGTATAGATTATTTCACCCAAATGGTCAAAACCATGTACATTATTTTGTATAATATGCATGCTAGGCTATGGTTCTGTTCATTTTGTTTATTTTAACATGCTGAAGTTGTGTTTTAATCCAACCGACTTTCTCTGTGGCAAACCACAGTGTAGTACAAATTTTGCATAACCTGGTGGTCTAGTGGTTATGGTAGATCCAAGATGCTACAGTGGGGGTGCTGGGGTGGTGTGCATACTTAATATGCACTTTTTAACATTTTTATAAAACCTTTATATTTTCTGCTATTCATTTCTAGTATGTTTTTGACAGAACCTACAAATATAATCCCTAGTTTGAATGTAAACATTTGTACAATCAATAAATCAGACTTCTTCAACAAAGTGAAATGCAGAAGCAGCAGCAGCACACAAGTACATTACTATGTGTGTGTGTGTGTGGGGGGGGGGGTGCAGCACCCCCTAGAGCCACCACTTTTTTGTAGCAAAGTTTTTGTTCAGTCCAATGTTAGAGTTCATACTTTCTCGAAACTCAAATATGTGCTTGTCTTGTCTTCTTTTTCCATGAGAAATAATAATAATAAGAATCAACATTTACATAGTGGCTTTCATACACATTTTATCCCAAAGTGCTTTACAAGCAATACTAGACTGGTAGTGAAGTGACTGAACATGTAGTGGCAGCCGTTTCATACATTAATATCCACACACAGCCTTGGACAATTGCATGAACTGGTTTTATGGGAAGGGAAATGTTGACCAGGACAACGGGGTCAGGTAGTGATCAAGGTGCTGGCAGCCCACATCTTATTTCTCACAGTAATCTGTTCATATTTCTCTCCTCTGTCTTCCCCTTCCCTGAATATAGCAGTACCTTGCAAGAGTAGCCTTCTCAGTCCCCCTCTGGTATTCATTCTTCACTATTTCTCCTCACACCGAAAACTGGTGAGCTCATCACCCTTCTGCATCATGAATGCAAGTAGTAGAGTCCCCATTTTATTCTGACATATCAAATATAAACATATCTTTCCAGTAAGTCAGGCTGGTAGCAACAGGGAACAAGGGGAATGATGGGCTTTCTATCCTTAAAAGATCTAGGCTACCTTTGATTAGGCACTGCTAAATGATGGGTGTGCACATCATTATGCACGTCATTTAATAGTGCCTAATCATAGGTGGCTTAGATCTTACATGGGTAGGAAAGCCTATTTTTCCACTTGTGTACTGCATCTATCAGCCTGGCTTTCCAGAAGATCATGTTTATTATTACTATATAAAAATAACATGGGAGACTGTAGTAACCACATTCATGATGCAGAAGGGTAGTGAACTCGCCAGTTTTTGGTGTGGGGAGCAGGTGAGAAGAATGAATGCCAGAGAGGGACTGAAGAGGCCATTCCAACAGGGTATAGCTATATTCAGGTTAGTTGAAGACATGTAGGAGGACGTTGAGCAGATCACTACGAGATCTGAAATGTGGGGCTGCCAACATCGTGATCACTACCTGACTGTGGTTGAGAGTAGCCAGAAATGACAAATACTTAGAGTGGCAGGGTTGCACCTAAACTGATACTTGAATTCAGTGTAGGGAGATTACCCTCGAGTGGGGGGGTTGACATTTGTTAGAACAGTATTGAGGGAGTTGTGTGTAGCTCATTCAAGATTTGGAAGGGTGGTAGCCAGCCAACTCAAATTGTGGAGTAGAGCAAAGAAAAGTACTGGAGAAGAATTGCTGGGAACTGTCCTGCGGGGTTCTGCAGATCACAGGTAAAGAAGCAGACTGAGACAGGAAGTCGGGTGGATTTGCTCAAGGTATTATGCCTCTCTTGCTAATAATATCGTTATCCATTGTAAGTGCAGCCCTTATGAGGGCATGAACAGCAGTTTTTCTGGTGGGTCATGATGCTTATTGCTTGGCCCTCCAGGAAGACCTAGTTGTTGGTTAATGAGGTGGGAAAAAACACAACAGGGGAACTGTACATACTGCCGTCACTGTGCAGAAGGGTGATAATCCACTCAATGTTTACTGTGGGAGCAGAAGTCAAACACTGAGAATGTGGACTGGAGAGTGATTTGGGAGGCATTTTTTAACAGTGCCAGCTGATGATGCATATTGGTATAGGTGTGCACAACTCTCTGAGGTACAAGATTACAATCTGAGGTGTGATAATTCTCTTTGTGAGACCGCAGGCTCATATGTGGCCCCAGGTAGTACTAAGGACAGGGTATGGATGGTGGGGTGTTCAACAGAAGGCAGGCTAGATGCAGGAGGTTCACATGGAAAAATAAAGCCTTATTTGTGGATTAACAAGAGAGCATGGGCTTTGGAACGGAACCAGACCAGCACTTTGCTCTGTGACCCTGAGCAAGTCATTACACTTCCTTGCGCTCCCAGGCCACACCTGTAATCAAGCTTTCAGCTTTAGTGTGTCTCTCCTGGTTAACAAAAAACAAAATTCATTGCATCACATAACCACTAGATCATCAGGTAATTGAAGTGTTATACTGTAATGCAGTTTGCCAAGGAAAAAGTCAGCTGAATCGCAAAACATTTTCCACAAGTTAAAGTAAACAAAATGAACAAAACCATAGCCTAACATGTGTACTGATCAAAATAATCCATGTGTTAATACATGGTGTTGATCATTCTGCTACAACAATTCAAAACAAAGAAGGAAAGAAGAACTAGTAAGCACTATAGAAATATATGTGGGTCTCTGTCTTTGGCTCAGATGATGTCATCATGACTCATCACTTAACAGACTTGGCAGACATCTTAGGGAGAAACCAAGGCTGTTTTTTGAAAGTGAAAGACTGATGTTTACTTTTCTCAAAAGCTATGAAACTGCATTTATATTATTTACATAAATGCAGTTTTAGCATAACTGTAAACAGCAGCCTGTACTTTACCTTGTTATGAAGCCAGATTTTAGAGTTTGCAGTTTTAAAACTCTGCTTGTTTAGGTACCCTTTAAGTTAAGGTCACCTGAGATGTATAGTTCACCAGAGCGAGAAAGGGCTGTGATGCAGGTAATGAGGTTGACAGCAATAGAGGACTGGACATTTGGGTGATGTTAAATGATAGCTATAAAGATGGGGATGGTGAAGGGCAGAGTTTAATGAATTGCCAGTGCATCGTGGGATGTTGGGCTAGTGGATGAATAAATAATAGGACATTGTCCCAGGTGAGCTACCAAACTTAACCCAGGAGCCGCTTCAGGATCTGATTGGTGCACTTGGTCAAGTCACAGCCTCCCATTGGACACTGCCCACTCCTGCTTACTTTGCATTGGCTCCTGCTTGAAACCAGAAAAAAACAGACCTTTTTTTATGCTAAGCTAGACTGGGAGCTCTCTCTGAACCCTGGTTTTTCATTTCTTTATCCTCATTCTGTTTCAACTGGGTTATTCTGGGTTACTCTGTTAAGGGGGGACTGCTACTTACTGTATGAGCTGGGTAATTTGTGTAGTTATATCTAGGGCTAATCTCACATGCCTAGTCCTTTAGAGGGAACTGCTGCTTACCGCATTAGTGGGGTACAATTGTGGAAACTATTGTCTTTTACTGCTCTGTAACTGCTAAAAAAGAAAAACTATGTCCCTGCTGTTTTAGCTCTCACTCCCACGTTTAAAAGTGATTATCTTGTCCCTTACCAGTCCAGTAAGTCAGGATTCCTTTACTTGCCCACCACCCCCTAACCCTGTAACTGTAATTGAAACTAAATTGTTGGAGCTGGCCACCATCGCTTTTCTCTAACTCCCTTTGTTCCAAACCCTGTTAACTCTAACTGCAACTAAATTCGGAGTTGGCAGCCTTTGGCATGCTTTTCTCTAATCCCCTTTGTTCTCCTGTTATTGTGAGCCTCTCGACCCCCTGGTCTCTGAGCTGAGCGCCCACGCCCTGTTTACTTAATTTATTTTTTATAACCCCCTTCCCCCTAAATTTGCCTAATCCCTCTTTTGTTATTGCACAGTTTATTATCTTTTTCCCTCCTACCCTCCCGCAGGCAGCCCCCTCGGGCATACCTCTCCCTGACTTCTGCTGCAAGCTGAATCCACCGACCTCTCAAGGAGCTCCTGTCCAGCGCCAAGCCTTCAGTCCCAGGTGAGCTACAAACCCAGCACAGGAGCTGCTTCAGGACCTAATTGGGGTGCTCGGTCAAGCCACAGCATCCCATTGGACACTGCCTGCTCCTACTTACTTAGCATTGGCTTCTGCTTGAAACCGGGAAAAACAGACTTTTTTGTATGCTAAGCTAGACCAGGAGCTCTCTCCAAACCCCCTTTTTTTGGCCGCCTATCCCACAGCACTCTTTAAATACACCATCTTCCTGCCCCTTATTCTCAGCCCCTACCCATTGGCTACCAAAGCTCTTAGTCTCACTGGATATTTAAGGATTAACAACTACCTATCATATTGCACGCTGTCTGTCCTATAGTCCTTACCTCGAGCCACAGTGCAACTTGACCTGCTAGTGTTCTGCTCTCTGCGAGCCACTAGCCATGCCCCTATCACTAGGTTACCTGCCCCTCCTTATTATCCTAATCATCTGCCACCCACCGCTCCTCTTCAGTGTACCACAAACCTCCCATAAACTTCAATCCCCTATCCTGCCTGGTCTTATAAAGTCCCACCACCCTCCCAACTCAGTGACCATCCCAACTTCCAGCCAAAAATGGGCCCACTCAAGCTCGCACCCCTGTCCCTTCCTCTTCCCCCTCTCGCATGCATGGATAATTCTACAACTACTTACCCCCCATCAATCCAATTTTAGCTGCCCATGAACACATATAAGACAGCGCTCAATCACTTCTTAGTGTCTACAACTTATAGGACACTACCTTACAATTATCCTCCTGCTCCTTGCAGCAGGGGACATACACCTGAACCCAGGTCCCCACCATAACCCTACCCTGCTAAACACAGCTGGTCCCTCCCCAAATTCAATCACTACCACTAACCCCAATGAAGGCCCTCTCCCATGAGGCCTACGTCTCCTGCACCTAAATATAAGAAGTCTAGCCCTCAAGCTCGACTCCCTCCAGGTACTCACAGCCCACTATGCCCCAGATGTCATCATCCTCTCAGAGACATGGCTAAACAAAAATATCACTGATCCTTTAGTCTCAATCCCAGGTTATGCTATGGCCAGCCAGGACGGGATGACCAGAGGCAGCAGTGTGGCCATTTATGTAAAAGCCGACTTCCACTTCTCTGTAGTCACAGACAAGTCTGAACCTAAAGCCCATGAACTACTACTGATTCAACTGGATCTACCCTTCTCACTCCCAGTTTACATAGCCGGTGTTTACTGCTGGCTGGGTACACCAGCAACATCTGTCACTGACCTCCTCACGCATATCTCCTCCTTAAACAAGTCTGGTGAATTATATATTATGGGATATTTTAACCACAACTGGTTAGCTCAATCTCTCAGCAAAGCCAGGACTGTAATTTTGGCACTGAACCTGTCACAATCCATCACCGAGCCCACTTGCCTAAACCTCAAATCTGGGAACCACTCGCTAATAGACTGGGCACTCACCACCCACCCTCACCGGGTCATCAGCTCTGGACTACTCCCTGACTCCCTGAGTGACCACCATATTATATACCTGGTCCGTAAAATTCACCACCCCAAATCTGCCCCAAGGTTTCTAATCCAATGGTCCTACAAATCCCTTAATTCTTGCCTCCATGCTCGAAGACCTAGCTCTCGCAAGCTGGAACCCACCTTCTACTTTCTGCTCCATAGACGACACCCTCCTACATTTCCAAGACACGTTCCTCAATGTCTGAAACATACATGTCCCACTGCGTTGTACAAGGGTACATGGAAACCACCTGCCATGGATCACCCAAGAACTTATAGCATGCCAAAATGCCCAAGACAAAGCATGGAGAGCTCATAAATCTTCTCACCTCCCACAAGACTTCACCACATATCGTATGCTGCAAAATAAGTGCACCAGAGCAACTCGCCTAGCTAAAGCAGAATATTTCAACTCCTTCCTCCAGTCAAACTTAAATAGCCCATCCAAATTCTGGAAGGTCATCCACTCCCTCTTCTTCTCACCGGCTGAAAATCCCACCCCACTCCTAAAAGTAAACAACTAACTCCTCTCAGACCCATGGGTGATTGCTGCTGAGTTCAACACATATTTTTCCTCTTGTGCCTCAACTCTCCTCTCCTCCCTGCCGCCTGCATCCCCACCCAACCCTGCTGCAGGAGCGATGAAACCACTAGGGCCTTGGCACCTTCTCCTTCAAAGATATCTCACAAACCGAAGCTCTCAAGGCCCTTCTGGCTCTAAACTCCTCTAAAGGTAAATCCCCCGATGGGCTTGGACATCAAACTCCTCCACCTCTCTGCCCCAGCCATAGCAACCCCTCTTGCCAATCTTCTAAACCTCTCCTTTGCCACTGCAGCTGTCCCCCAGACCTGGAAACATGCTGTAGTCATTCCACTCCCTAAAGGGGGTACCCCGATCTCCACTTCAAACTACCGCCCTATCTCTCTCCTCCCAGTCCTTGCAAAACTACAAGAGCACATGGTGCTAGCTCAACTCACCTCCTTTCTCTTTGACTCTAACTTCTTCACGCCATTCCAGTCTAAATTCAGAAAGGGTCACGCTACTGCATCCTCCTTAATAAGACCCACTGACACCATCCTCTCTGGAATGGATAAAGGGCAGATCACCTCAGCAATATTCATTGACCTTGCTAAAGCATTCAACACTGTCTCCCAACCCTTGCTGTTAACAAGCCTCTTGGAAGCAGGCCTCACTACCTCAGCCACTAACTGCTTCAGTGTCTACCTCTCAAGAAGAACACAATCAGTAAGAATTGCAGATGCCACATCCTCCCCCCTCCCCACGAATACTGGTGTCCCCCAAGGGTCAGTACTCGGCCCACTTCTGTTCTACATTTTTCTTAATGTCCTGCCACAAATCTGCACAGCTGAATCTATACACATGTATGCAGATGACACCATCTTATTTGCCTCCAGCTTTTCCCTGGAAGAAGTAGCATCCAGTCTCTAGTCTGACTTCCTTAAAGTTTAACTCTGGTTCAGTTCACACCAGCTCTCTCTCAACACTAAAAAAAACAGTAACAATGACCTTTGGCACATGGCAATGGCTATCCAGACTTCCCTCCCTCTGCTCCTTCCACACCCAGGAGGACATTGCTTCCTTCCAGGACCTAGGGGTATGGCTCGACTGTCACCTTACCTTCTTCGACCACATTGATGCAATCATAAAAAAACTGTGCCCCAAGCTCGGTGCCTTGTATAGGAACTACTCTAGCCTCCCTTTTATGGTTAGAAGGGAACTTGTGCAGAAGATGATCCTTCCTTCCTTAGACTACTGTGACATAGTCTACAGCGCCACACCTAAATCCACCTTATCTAAACTAGACCCCCTTTTTAATGCCTTCTGCCGTTTCACTCTCAATGCTCCCCCCCGGTCCCACCTCTGTGGCCTCTACCACTCACTTGCCTTCCCATCCCTTGAAAATTGCTGCCTACTACACTGCTCCAAATTTTTCTCAAAATTCTGGCTTGGCTCACTCCCCTTCTACCTCTCCTCCATACTTTTGTTGGCCACCAACCCCCCTCATGCCCTCGGGTCACTTGACATCTGGATACTACATATCCCTAGAGGAAAGATCTCTGCAGGCCAAACAGCCTTCTTGCACTGCTTCCCGAAACTCTGAAATGACCCCCCCCAAATTCACCTCTCCTCCTCCACCCACTCCCTATCAACTGCACTGGCAAATTACCTCATGGTAAACTGTGCTTGCACTTGATAACTCTAATGCCCCCAACCCAATTCCCAACTGCCTGACCAGTGGAACCTCCCTTTGCTGGAAGCTGGCTTATATCACCAACCATGGCACTTACTGTCTAGTCTTGCTTTTCTCTGTCCTGTCTAGAATCAGCTGCTATGTATTAATCTACCTCATCAATCTGTACTCTATGTATGTATGTATGTATGCCACTAGGATATGCTTTCCCTGCTCCATGTAGCTGACTATTAACCAATGTGTAGCCAAATGTAACCTTATTCCAATGCATACCTGTTTTATGTTGTTGATTGATAACCTGCATGTTGTCCTCCCTTTGTAACCCTTCCCCCAGGTCACACTGGGAGATGAGCATCTTTTTGCTCAGAGTGCCATTCCTGCTGAAACAATTAAATAAATAAATAAAATTGGAGGAAGGTAGGAATGTACATGGCAAGGCCACCACATCTACTTGCTCGGTCTTGCCTCAGGAGGGAGTAGCCAGCAATAGAGACTGAGAGATCCGTGTTTGTGCTGTTTAGCCAAATTTCCATGATGGTCAATATGTCAGGTTTTAGAGTTGCCACCATGGTTTGTAGAAGGTCAGTTTGTTACAACAAGCTACATATATTTAGATGAAGGATCTTGAAACCCTTTAGAAGGACAGCGGGAGCAATAGAAGGGGCCGTGGTACATAATGGAGCATTCAGAGCATGAGACACAGATGGATCAGGGTTGGGGGTGGATATCTCCACAGGAAAGCAAGAGTAGAGCTAAGATGAGGAAGTGAAGATTGGGGCATTTAGTTTTAGATGTCGAGGAACCATTGCAACTGGGAGGGTCGTGCACATGAGAGTAGGGGAGCAGGAGATGAAGAGTAGCAAAGAAGGGTGGGACAGTTAGTAATGTAGCATGAGGGATAGAGGAAGAATATGACCATAGCTCAAAGGGTGTGGAGGGAGTGATAGCAAGGATGTAAGTAAGGGACTGGGGTACGAGGGTGTAGAAGGCGAGCTAGTCAGAATTTGCAAGTAGAGACCAATTGAAGGGGAGTAGAGAAAGAGAGAGAGAGGAGAGAACGAGTTTCATTTTGCAAGGCATGATATGTGTAACAATATGATCTATATATAAGAGCAGCAATTCTGCAAGTAGGGGTAAGAAAAAAGAAAAAAGATGGGAGGAGCAAGACTAGGGGTGCTAGGTCTAATTGTCTTTATTTAACAGATGTTTAAAGAGAGTAAAGGAGAGGTATCTATATGAACAACAGGCATGGATCACTTTAGATAAAGACTGTGTCCCTCTAGTGGCAGTACAGTATAACTTGCTAATGGTAAAATTGGCAGAAAATGGCAGCAAAGTAGGTAGATAAAGTGAGGTCAGGAGGAACTGAAATTTTCCTGGCAGACTTTAGTGTGAACAGACTGTAAACACTGTAACAATAATTAACACTTTAGTTCTAAATTGTTTGGCAGACCATAGCTTTAAACAGGCTGTAATCACTCTAAAACAAACTGTAAATTTAATCTATAACATTTGCTAAAATTACTGATTGAGCTAAGAATTGAAGATATTAAATATTTCATACTACAACAGTTGCTAACTGAACTACTGGGCTGAGAATGCAAAGTAAAAAAAAATGTAGTTACAGCTGAAAGCAGAGCTAGATAGAAGGAAAAAAGTCAGTCCAATCAGTCAGTAGAGACAAGGTTTTAGTGTCCAATGAAGGGCTGTCTTCTGCAAGAGCACATCAATCAATTGTGCAGCTTAGGATCTGAGCACCCAGCTAAAGCAGTTACCTGGATAGAGTTCGGGGCAGGCAGGTAGAGATGGTGACAGTGGCTGGCTGGTAGGAATGCTGGAGCCATAGCCTTAGCAGCCATGCCCACTCAGTGCAGTTCTGGACAAAGTTTAGGGCAGTCAGGCAGAGATGGTGACTGTGGCCAGCCAGTAGGAATGCCGGAGCCACAGCCATAGCAGCAATGCCCATTCAGGCCAATCCTGGACAGAGTTCGGGGCAGGCAGGCAAAGTAATGACTGTGGCCAGCCGGTAGGAATGCCAGAGCCACAGCTGTAGCAGCAATGCCTGCTCAGGGTAGTCCTGGCAGAGGTTTTCCCATCACTGTATGAACATGATACCAGTTAGGGCTGAGTAGGGTGTTCAATGTTAAACCCCTAACTTTGCATCTTAATAGCTTTTGGCAACATTTCACAAAAACAGTTGAAATTAAGCATGTGTTGTCTAGTAGGCAAGATCTAAATATGTGAAAAGTTTTGTGATGGCAGCTTATGCGGTTTCTGAGATCCGCACATGTCATTTTTCTGCAGATATCTAATTTTTTTCCTGTACTTAACATAGGATTTTGTTTTTGCTCTTACCTACAGCCTACATGGAATGGAATATTTTCTCCAAACTTTCAGGGTACAGTCGTGATGTCCTAAGATAGTGCCATTGAATGGGTTTGTGAAAAAAATTGTAAATGCTTCCAGAGTCAATGCTTTAAAGTTTTGTGTTTTTCTATTCTGAGCATGCTCAGTACGGTTCCTGTAATAATGTTCTGATACGACACCAAAAATTCTGTCACAGGATCATTTTTGGTTTCTCACCACTTGCTTCTCACAGCACAAAACATTTTTTTTTTTGTCCCAGGAGAGCTGCCATCTTGTTTCTTTTCTCTTCAAACTAATAAACATGGAAAATACATAAAATGCTGTCATTTTAAAAAACAAACACAGGAACCTAACTAAACAGGACCCATTTAGCTAGAGTCTGATGTTTGTTTCTTAAATTAAATGACAGAAATACCTTTTCTGGGCACCCTAAAATTCTAACTGCCCAGCTTAGGAAAAGGAGCCGTCTACCCACATTCTATATATAAGAAGAGTGGGACTTATTAAAGTTCTGCAGTTGCAGCTAGAACTTGTGTTGTGAGCAGCTCTGAGATCAGTGAGCAGCCGAGCAGCCATTTCTCTGGTGTCTAGTGGTGCCTCCCACCCTCCTATCACCATCCCCTTATGTATGTAATGTTTCCCTGGTGTCTAGTGGTACCCCTCTCCCTCTGATTACTGTCCACTTATGTGTATAATGTTTCCCTGGTATCTAGTGGTGCCCTCCCAACCTCCAGTCACCATCCTCTTAAGTATATTATATTTATGGTGTTTAGTGGCACACCCCCACCCTCTGATTACCATCCGCTTCTGTATGTTCTGTTTCATTGGTGTCTAATGGCACCCCTCCAACCCTTCATTTGTTGTCCCCACATTAATTCTGGAAATGTCAGCTAAGGAAACTGTCCCTTAATGTTTTTTTTTTTAACCTGTAAAAAAGAAAATGGTCCCTTGCCAATCTAACCCCTTCACCCTGACCTCCCAATCAGCACTCACCATCCGACACCCCACTACACCCCCCCCGCCACACTCTGACTCACCCAAACAGGTCCCACAGCATAGATCCACTCTCCAACTGAAGACATGTCTTGCTGCTGGAACCAGTGACAGCTATATGAGAAACTAAGTATGGTACAATGTATTTCAATTGATTTTGAACTTTGATGCATGACTTTGCAATTTCTGCATATTTTCACCCCAAATTTTCAACATGGCCTTTCTGAGAGCCCACCTCATGACCAGTGGGGGTGGGATTATGCCAATTAGGCCTGAAAGGTGCTTTTTCATTCATTTGGTGAAATCAACTTTTGGGTGGGATTGGAAAATGTTCACTGCCACTGTTCAACTGATCATGAGGTGGGGTCACAAGAAGGCTATGTTAAAAATTTAGGGTAAAAATATGTAAAAATGGCAAACTTATCAGTATACATTGAAATTTGTCTATGCACCCTCTTAACTTTGGTAATTTTAAATATTTTTACCCCAGGTTTTCAATATAGCCATTTTTTTCACACTGCTTCATGAACATGAGAGCTGTTTTTTTTCCAAATCCTTGCCAAAATGTGTTTTTGCATCTGTAGCCACAAATGACATTTCAGTGGTGTGGAATCACATTTTGGTGGAGATTTGAACATTTTCATTTACTGGGTTTATGAGGTGGGGTAACAAAAAGACTATGCTGAGGTTTTGGTGTACAAATATGGAAAATACCCAGGTCATGGCTAAATGTTGCAGTATTTCAACATTCACTTATAACTTCGCTAATTGTCAATATAATGCCTCCAAAATTTCAACATAGCCATTTTTCCACACACGCTCATAAATGTGACAGGTGTTATTTTTAAATCCTGGATGAGACGACTTTCCACATTTCTAGTGCAAAATGATATTTCGTTCAATATACTATAAATGATAAATGTCACATTTATAAAGGCACTCGAAAATGACTGTCTTGAACATTTGGGGTCAAAATAAAAAAATTTACAAATGAATGTGTGAAGATTGAATCTGTTAAGAGTGAATGTGTTAAAAGTGAATGTGCAGACTGAATGTGTAAAGAGTGAATGCACTGTACGAGGCCCTGCACTTCTGTAGGTGGAAGGATTATTCCCATGACACAGGGAGAAAAGGACCCTGCACATCTGCACCTGTTCATATTGGTCCCAAAGGGACCAGAGTTAATGGGAATATGATTCCACTATCTCAAAAAGAAAGGACATTTTATGCAAAAAAAAACCTTTGTTAATATATCAGTTAGGGTAGCTTAATGCCACAAAAGTAAGTAAATGTGGCATTAGGGAAACTCACCCTCCTCCCCAAGCAGCAAAAGGAAAAAATCATTACGGTTTTTAGATGTCCTGAATCATGGTGAATCAGAGGTGGGGTCTGCCTTGGGGTTTTCAACCCTAATGGTCACTCCATTCTGTTAGAAAATAAGGTCAGATGTGATCTGTTTCTTTTTCAGGCAGGGCCCACAGGTCATTGGTAACGTGGGGAGACACAGTTCTGTATATTGAAACACTATATGATAGTACTGTGGGGAATTTTAAAATTTCAGTGGAACTAAATTTCATGGAATTTCTGAAATGCTGCTGAAATTCCATCAAATTTCACCAGAAACAGAATGGTAGAATTCCACAGGAGAAAATAGTTGTGGAATGATTTTCTGCAGAAAAAATACTGTCCCACGGAAAAATATTCTGCAGATCTCAATTTTTTCCACGGAAATGGTTGTGGAATGATTTTCTGCAGAAAAATGCTGTTCTACAGAATATTATTCTGTGGATCACAGCCGGCAGAATTCCACAGAAGAACCAGTGAAATTCCAGCAGAAATTCTGCTGGTGGAATGGTCATTCCTCGCTAAGTTTGCCAGTGGAATTCCTTATTCTGCACAGCACTACTATAGTATATGAGAATGGAGTGGGGGTTAATGCTGAAAACCCCAAGGAAGTCCCCACCCCTGATTCACCAAGACTCAGGACAGCCAAACCTATAATGATTTTTTCCTTTTACTGCTTGGGGGCTGGGGAGTTGGGAGTGGAGAGTTGAGGCTGTAAACCCTAATATCACATTTCCATGCTTTTGTGGCATTAAGTTACCCTAACTGGTGCATTAATGAAATTTTTTGCAAAGAATATAATACATACTGTAGATGGGACTTTTCCCCACAGAAAAGGCCATCATTTATTTCCCTGTATACCTGTGACTAATCTAGCAATTAAAAGTACATAACTGCACTATTTAAACAATTATAGCTACATACCTGCACTAATTATAGCTACATATCTACACTAATCAAACAATCAAAAGAATATACCTACACTAATAAAAAGTATATACCTACACTACATTAATCCCTGTGGAACAATATTAACAACACAATTAACACATCATTAGGAAGCTAGACAAACCAATTAATAAGCTGTAAAAAAGCCTCTTTAACCCAGAAATCCCCCAGACTCCTACCTGCACTCACTACACATCATTCCCTCCTTACAGCAAGAGACCTTCAGTTGCCATAATGTGATCACAAATGAGATCTCTATAACAATAACCATTCTAATGTATTATATTCAAGAAACAACGGGTAAGGGTGGAACACTCAGAAGTATACCCTTCTCAGAGGCTACTTTTTTTTTCTTGTTTACCAGGAGAGACACACTAAGCTGAAAGCTTGTTTACAGGTGTGACCTGGAAGGACAAGGAAGCTAAGTGACTTGCTCAGGGTCACACAGTATGCAAGTGGGGGCTGTGGGATTCAAACCCAGGTTTGCAGCTCAGAGCCTTAAACCACTACGCTATACTGCCTATTTAGGACATTAAAGCTATTTGCCCTTCTGTCTCATGCCCTTATAACCCCAATTAGCCTCTCAATGGGTATACATCCTTGTATACCACCCTTACCCATTATTTTTTTCTATATGTAACAGACTACAAACAGAGATAATGAATACTGAGACAGTATAGACCTTCAGGCAGGCCTGGACCATTTGTCACTTTCTAAGAGAATTACAGATTATCTGGCATAATAGTGTGATTAAGGATTCCCTAGAAGTTAGTTTATAGTTGCACAGCATGCAGTACTTATTATTCTCTGCTTATGAAGTAGTGGGCTGATTTAAAGGATTAGAGCATCAATTTGAGAACTGGGAGAGTACTGGTTCAAACCTCATCAGATTCAAATACTCATTGTTTGACCATGAGCTAGTCAGTTAACCTCCCACTGCTCTAGTCCACTCAGCTTTGGAAATGGGTAGAAGTCAGACCCCGCTGAAAGCAACTTGTTACATCTGAGCTAGTCTATATTGTGCAAATAAGTTCTAAAATGAAACTATATTCTGTTGGTTCTAGCATTTGAGCTTTCACTCATTATCCTAATGCCCACCTCCATAACCACTATAGTACAAAAGGTTGTTGCAGGGTTAAAAAAATACGAAGCATACCTCACTGTGTTATAGAATTGCATTAAAGGAGAATTGTGCCGAACCTGTTTGTCATTTTCTCCAGTAAATGCCAATTTTTGAACAGCACTTTCAATGTTGTTACTGTTTTCAGCTCTACAATCTTTTCAGTTATCCTAGTGATGTTTCTGATATACACACAAGTAGTAAGTACCATTTTAGAACTGTATGATGTAGTTTATGTCCCTTGCTCAGTTCTTCCATTGTTGGCACAATGCATCCATGTTCTGTTATAGAGTACATCATATAGTTCCAAAATAGTACTGTTTATCAGAGTGTGAATCAAAAACACCAACTGTGTTTACTAAAAGGCATGTGCAGAGGGAACAATGAGAGATTTGGCTCCAGTACTTAAAAACAGATGGTACTTTAGAAAATGGCTTACAGGTTCAGCACAGGTCTTCTTTAAAATGGGCAAAGAATGGACTTTATGAACAAAACCTACACACCACAGATGTGCTTTGCATAGTCTTGCATAAGTCAGAATGCCACAGAGTGGTCCAGCAAACTCACAGCGGCAGTCATGATAGTTGCGCATGTCCTATGCGCACTCAATCTCCTGGCTGTACACGCAGCCACAGGAGGCACAAGATATAGCAAGGATGATCCTGCCATATCGGCTATGCACCCATTTGCAATGGACTGTTGCCAGCTGTGGTGGGCTTGGGACACCCTCAACCCTACTGTCCTAGCCCACTGGGCAGATAGGGAGGGCTGGGGGCAGTCAGTGGGGTACTCGCCTGTAATTTAAAAAACCCAGTCTCATGCCTTCCTTTTGTCCCCTGCTCTCAGCAGGGGATTCAATTCAAGACCCAGGATGGGCATCCTATTTGATGCCCACATGTGTCCCGCAATACATCTTTGCACAGCTGCATGCCAGAGGGGTGAGCCCACAAACAGGTGGCCAGTGATAGTGAATGCCGGCCAGTATGTACCTGTCTGTGTGTGTGGAGTTGTGTGTGCCTGGCATCCTCCTCTCATGCATACCCAGTGCATATTAATGCATAGCAGCCAATCTCAGACATTTTCTTTAAGGGTTTGAGAGTCTAAACAGTGAATTCCTTGTCCATATGCTCTAATTTTGATCTCGCGGTCACTAATGTGCAAAGTTCGTTTATCAGCACAGCATTATTAACGGGGAACTGTAGTCCCTCATACTTGAGACAAGTCAGAACTTATGCAATTTTAAAAGCCATTTGATTCACTATTTAAAATCAATTAAATGTAACCATTTTTAATTAACTAATGTGTATTAATATACTATATGTTGAATATGTGTTAGGCTATGCTGTTGCTTTGTGAAACAGTTTGTATTTCTGTACCCAGGTTGTGTCTGATAAAGGACAATGCAGATCAGGGTACTTAACTTCTGAATATAAGCCAATTCACAATGTATTTACTCATATTATTATGGTAGCAATAACAAAATGCTGATGTTTAGTGGTTATACTGTGCAACTTTTTCAAAGAATGTGGTAATCATATCTAAAAAATGAATAACACTTAATTAGATACTGTTCTTCTCCAACATATCTAATACATTCCTATCACCAGTGGGAAACCATACACCACAAATTTATAGTATTTTTCACATGCACCTTGTGTATTTGGGTTGCTCGGAATCTGATGAATGGAATTTGATTCTTTACATTCTGACTCAAGTTTCAGATTTACAGTCTGAAAATCCTAAATCCTACATCAAGTCCTGTAACCTATTTTTCCATAGGCATTTAGGATTTCAAATCTGAATCCTAAATCCAATGTTTAGGTCCATTTAGGATTTGAAACAGAACTGGATTAAGAGTCTGAAGTTCCTAAAATCCTGTTTTTTTTTTTTTTTTTCTTTGGTAACAGGGTAAGTCCCACTAGGCATGGGTGCCTGTTATCAGGGGCGAACTGGGAGCACTGGGGAGGTTAAGTGACTTGCTTAGAGTCACACAGTATGCAAGTGGAGGCTGTGGGAATCAAACTCATGTCTGTCTGCTGGATGTACCAAGCTCATTCACAGCTCATTACTCTAACCTCTAGGCTATACTGCCAGTCCCACACTGGATAAGAATCAGCTGATTCTGAGCATCCCTATTGTATATTAGTATTTCTTCTCAGATTTTAGATAGATGATATGTTTGCATGAACTTCTTAGCAGGTCCTGATCATACCCATCACATAACAAGCATTTGTCAATGCCGAATGTTTGCTTGCTAGTATTAGCAATGGAAATGCAGGAGGTTGTTGAGAGGGATGGAGCATGCACTAACGCTCCATGATGGTGCTAGTGTGAGACTCAGTGGCACTCTCTTTCCCCATCTGGATGGTCAGATTAAGCCTTTACTTTTTCAAAATGCTGCTGTTTTTTTGATAAAGAAGGAGTGTGCAGTAACTCTAATTTGTTCAGCTGCTGAATTTCTGATATTCGGTGAGAAAGTGATGCGGTGGCTTTAGCATTAAGGTCTGCAAAGTATGTCTGGACATGTGGCTGGTAATGCAGGAAAGCTATTAATGGCTCCAGAGATGTGCCGCCAAAAGAAACGCAGAAATAAAGAAGAAATAGCACCAGATGCAGCGAGAAATGACAGAAATGAGAACCGCAGAGCCATGGAGGGAATGAGTAATCGAACGAGATTATAGCAGCAGAAAGTAAGCACTTTTTTCTGTTCGGGTAAAATCTTTTCTGGTAAACCCCTATCCCCCCTGCAACAGTCTCCACAAGCTAACTCTATGGAAAGGGTTGTATTCCCAGATAATGAAGAACCTGGATATACCACTGCAGAGGAAATGAATAAAGTGGACTTGTCAGAGATAAATTCAGACTCTAATTCTAATGTTGGATCAGAAAAGTTTGATGCTATCAATGGGAATAATGTTAAAGCTGGTAATAAGGACTTTGTGGTGCCTGCAGATTTCATTGTACAGCCTTGCTCACAAAATGTTTTAAAGGCTCAACAAGGGGTGGAAGTAGAAACAAATAAAAAAGCAGACTTCCAAGCAATTTGCATGCCTGGTTCAAATAACGGTAGTGAAAGTGGTGAATCTCAGTGTCGGGACCCAAAGGCAGTAACTGAAGAAAATTTACACCGCTTTCAAAATGAAATAAAGGGAGAAATTCAGGCGATTTGCCTCTTTAACCACTGCTATTTCTGATTTATCAGCTATTTTGGCAACGATCCAGACTCAGATGGGTTCCTTTAATATTAGAACAGATGAGGCTGAGTGAAGGGTTAATGTATTGGAAGAATCAGTGAACCCTGATTTGATTAAACAAGCACAAATTGAAAAAGAGCTAAACACACTGAGAGCTAAGATTTCAGAATTAAAGGACAAATCCCGGCACGCTAATATCAAGCTCATAGGAGAACCAGAAGGGAAAGAAGGCCCAGGGGACCTTCTCCCTTATTTTGAAAAGATAATAACTGAAGCAGTGGGCAAGAAGTACCCAGAGGAATGTATTATTCTCAATAGAGCCCATCAGGGACAAGGCCCAGTTGTGCCTGCCTCTACAACCTGTGTGAATAGGCCTATTTTTATTAGGCCACATTACTTTCAGGACAAAGAACTAATATTAAAACAAGCAAGGCTAATAAGGGTCTACAGACAGATCAATTTCGCTTTTCAGCCTATCCAGATATGTCACAAGCAACAGTCCAAGCTAGAAGGTCCTTTGTGAGAACGAAAGAGATACTAACTGAACATGGAGTTCAATTTCATTTTCTTTACCCTGCTCAGATCCATTTTTATTTGCATGGCAAAATTCAAACTTTTTCCAATTCAAATGAGGCAGAACAATTTCTTAGTTCACAAACAAGGTAGTCATGGATGAGCCTGGGGACTGAAGTTGGGGACTGGGGGGGGGGACTTTTTTTTTCTTCTCTCTCTCTTTTTCTTTTCTTTTCTTCTTTCTACTATTGGCTCTTCTCTTATGGCTATAAGGCTGCTTGATAAATTATCTTGAAAGATTAAAGCAGCTCTATGGGACCACAGAGGGGTAATGCACTCTGACCTAGCTCACCATTTACGGAGCAGGGCATCTCAGTGGGTAAGGGAGTAAGAGGGTGATAGCAAAGAAAATGTCAGTGCCGGCCTTAGCTAGGTGGAAACTGTGCCCCTGCACCTTGGGGGCCCATACTATTATCTTGAGGAAGCAAAAATAATTTAACACATTTAAAAATGCCTACGTTTTGCTATAAATGAAAATGTTTACCAGCAAATCAAAGTGGAAGACAGCTCTGTTACTGCTACAAAAGGTCGGATCAGCTTTGCTGCAGTGGAAAACATTAGGTTAAGTAAGTGCTAATGGTGTTAATGGGCATACTTTACACCTCCCAGGTTGACTGCTGTCACAAACAAAGGGCTATATTGACAAGAGAACTTGTTTGCAACCTGGACATGTAGCTAAAACAATGAATGATATGACAATATCTGTTTAAAAATATGTAAGCACTCAAAATCAGGGATCTATCTTAACATTGTTTTACTAGCCCAAACACTGGTGCAAATTGTCCAGGGCTAATGCAGCTAACTCTTTACTTGTCCATCTTGACTAGTGTAGGTTTTCATGACAATTAATAAAGTTAAAAAAGTCTCTACTGTAGCAGGCTCTAGTCCTCATGCTAATCTCTCTCAATGTTCCAGATGGCCTGGTGTTAACAGCTCATTAAGAGCTACAAATATCTGGCAGTTCAAGAGGAGGATCCCACAAAAGACTCAATGTGAGTCATTATCACTCCACTGTTAGGACTTCCAGCTAATGTTCAGGGTGTGATCAAGGGTAGAGTGCTGTTAAGTCACTAGCTTCCAGCTTTCTGAATGTGCCTCTGTCTAAAATATTGTCCCATATTATTAAGACCAGTGCCCCTCATTTCCCTACATTTTGAGTGTCTGTATCCAATATTTCAGTGACAAAATGTGAGGAGGTATACTGGGTCGGCCCTGCAGGTGGTGGGTTTTATCCCAGCCTCACCATAACTTCCCTTTTCCTTCCAAATCTCTTAACTCTGTTCTTTCCCCTCCCTGGACACCACTGCAGACCAGACTCTGAAATGACCATCCACAAATCCATAGCTGCCATTACTGGCAAGTGTAGGGGGTCCCCAGCTCTTCTAAATGGACCATGCCAGCCATCAATACCCATACAATCCCACCCATATCCCACCCTGCATGTCCTTTCATTCAAAAAACAAAACTTTGGATCATGTATGGTACAAAATAAACTTTAATAAAATATATAGAAACATAGAAGTTGATGGCAGATAAGGACCGCAAGGCCCATCCAGTCTGCCCATTTCTTTTTCCACCTTATAAATGTGTCATCAGCCTTTGCTCTGTCAGTGGCCTATCTGTTCATACATATCTGTATTGCTCCCTTATGCCTATCCCATGCCCGTTTGAAGCCCTGCACTGTATTCATAGCCACCACTTCCTGAAGTAGACTGTTCCATGCATCCGCCACCATTTCTGTGAAAAAGAATTTCCTCACATTCCCCCTTAATCGGCTTCCCTCTAATCTCATGCTGTGTCCTCTTGTCCTGCTATTTTTCTTATATTTAAACATGTTAGACTCTTTCACCTTGTTAATGCCCTTAAGGTGTTTGAATGTTTCAATCATCTCACCTCTCTCCCTCCTTTGCTCAAGGATATACATATTGAGCTCCGTTAATCTGTCCTCATATGTCTTCTGATGCAGTCCCTGCACCATTTTGCTGCCCTTCTCTGACTGCTCTTAATTTGTTAATGTCCTTGTGAAGGTGGTGGCCTCCAGTACTGCATGTAGTACCAGATGGGGCCTAACTAGTGTCTTGTAAAGAGGATTATTACCTCCTCTTACGAATTGTGATACCCCTACTAATACACCCTAACATCCCCTAGCCTTACCTACTGCTTTAGAGGTCTGCTTGGATGATTTCAGGTCATCGGTGATGATGATGCCCAAGTCTCTTTCTTTCTTAGTGACTGCCAGCAACTCCCCTCCCAGCCTATAGGTGGCTTCAGGGTTTCTCTTCCCTATGTGCATGATCTTGCACTTCTTTGCATTAAATCCCAGTTGCCACTCTTCTGACCATTTTGCTAGTTTATCCAGATCTCTTCTCATTCTGTGGGAGAATTCAAGAATGCATGGGACAGACACAAGGCAATTTTTGTGGGGGGTAGGAAGAAATAGGCTGTTGATTAAATAGGATCTACAGTTTATCCTCTAGGTAGGGAAATGGGCAGACTAGGTGGGCCAAGCGGTCCTTATCTGCTGTCAAAGTCTATGTTTCTATGTTTCTATTCTGCCCACCCCATCTGGATCATCTACTCTGTTGCAGATCTTGGTGTCATCTGCAAACAGACAAGCCTTACCCTCTGGTCCATCTGCAATGTCACTAATGAAGATATTGAAGAGGACTGGCCCCAGGACTGATCCCTGAGGTACACCACTTGTGACTTGCATCTCTTCTGACTGTATACCATTTACCACCACTCTCTGTTTTCTGCCCATCAACCAGTTTGCCACCCAGTTGATCAACTTCTGACCCACCCCGATCCTACCCAGTTTATTTATCAATCTTTTATGTGGAACTGTGTTGAAAGCTTTGCTGAAGTCAAGGTAGGCAACATCAACTGCTCCCCCTTGGTCCACCACTCTGGTTACCCAGTCAAAGAAATCTATGAGATTAGCGTGACAGGACCTTCCTTTTGTAAATACATCATTTAAAACCTTAAAATAGGCATTCCTGGGGTACACAGATCATCCTATATAGAAATAGAGATAGTATAGCATTATGTCTGTGACTTATTTCCCCATGACTGATGAAAGGACAATATTAAGGAAAAATCTGTTATTGTTGGTGCAGAGCATATTAAAATCAATGCTTTTAAAAAAATGTCATAGTTTTCTATTTCCCAAGCCCCTTAGATTTGTGTAGCCCCCACCCTAAAGAAATCTTAGATGTGCTCCTGGCACACTTGAGACAGTACAAAAACTTCCAGAAGTGCAGGTCTCCAGTTGACTATAGGGTGGGGGCTGAAAGTGTCTTTCTCTGCCTAATTCTTTTTATTGCCCTGTGGGTGGTGGTGACAGTGTGGTGAGGTGCATGATGATGTTAGCTATTGTGTGTGTGCAGAGCTAGGACTGCTTGACTGAATATTTGCTGTTGTGATATCCACTGGTTTGGGGGGGGTGTGTGTGTTCAGAAAAAGAAGAGGAAGAGAGGAGGCCATGGTACAAAACAAAGGGGGGAGCTCACTGTGTGTGATGGCATTGCAGTCTTTTTTTTCCTACTGGGGAGCAGAATAAATGTGCAATCAGAGTATGTCTTGGCTTGTATTGTTTCCTGTATGAGTGATCAAAATTTACCATTATAATTGAGGGCTAGTGTAACCATTTATGGACTAGTACAATTTTGAATCAACTTGCCCTGCTGGCTAGTGCAAACTTTTTTTACAATTGACTCCTGCTCACAATGGCTCAAAAACCTGACCAATACAGAGCAAAATTGGATTTCCTGATAGGGACCCTAAAAACCTGATCAACAGGTAAAAAACCTGATGAGGTGTCCTGTGATTTTATTTATTTTTTTACCAGGAGAGACAATCAGCAGAACACTTGTTTACTGGTGCAACCTGGGAGCATAAGGAAGTTAAGTGACTTGCTCAGGGCCACACAGTATGCAAGTGGGGGCTGTGGGACTCAAACCCAGGTCTCCAGGTTTGCAGTTCAGAGCTTTAAACCACTGCGCTATGCTGTTTGCTATGATAATTCTCACTATTCTCTCTCACACCTCCAGAAAAGTTATGTTGTTTAACTTTTTTGCAAATCAGAGTAACTGAGGTGTGAGTGTCCAGTGATGATGTCCCTGTCCTTACAGAAATGAATACAGCAGTAGTACCATACTTACTCAAGTTGTGGCTCCAGGCTCAGTCAGATTCATTTCCAATGGTGAAGCCAAATAATTCAGTGCAGTCAATGGCACTAATTAAAAGATGCTGGTTAAACTAGTAGACCTGCTATTGCTTTATTAATACAGGGCAGGAGGGTTAGTTAGGTGTACATGTTGAATGTGTGGGGGGCCCACAGGGAATGGAGTGTTAGGGCCTGGCATGGGGCTGCACAGGGGCCCAGAATGATTAAGGCCGGCCCTGGAAAATGTGCTTGCAGGGAAAATCTTTTTTTTTTTTTTCAGTGGTTGCATGTAAAGAACTTTGTAAGAACATGTCTCTTTGGTCTGGTTAAGCTAAGTACAACTGTATGGATGATGTTAGGGGGGGGATGGTGGGGGGGAAGCTCTGTTTAAAGAATATGTGCCTCTTATTTGGGTTCTGAGATTTAGATTGAGTGGATTTGCTATGATAGATAGATAACAAGTGTGGAACCAATCGGCTTAAATTTGAGGGTGTTTTTTTTTCTGGTCAATAAACATGGAAGTTACTTATAAGATACTATCCTGGAACGTTCATGGCCTTAATAATAGGCTGAAAGCCAGGAAAATATTTAATTATGTGGATAAAGTGGGAGCTAGTTGTTTATTCTTGTAAGAGTCACATCTGGATTCCACGGAATTCAAGTTTCATTCCAAGAGGTGGGGAACAGAGATTAATGCACCATATAATAACCATTCTCGTGGGGTGGGGCACTTCTTTTTAAGAAATCACTTGAGGTTACAATTATCAGGCATACAGTTGACCCAAATGGGTGGTACATCATGGCGCAGATAATGATTGCTGGTAATCATTGTACTTTAGTTATTGTGTATGCGCCTAACGAAAACGCTCCATCTTTTTTTGACCATCTCTTTTTAGAGACAGCTCAAAATGGTTTCTTCATCCTCTTTACCCCCTCCACCTTCCCCCTTTTTATCTCTCCCCTGCCTTTCCTCTCCTCTCCTTCCCTTCCCCCACACCCTCCCTCTCTCCCCCTTTTTTTTTGTTGTAGCATCTCCCTCTGAAGACTTGAATAAGAGTGTAAACGGTGTCCTATAGAGCACTCATATTATATTATTTTTAATCTGAGCCAGAGGTTTAGGAGGAGACTACTTACCCCTTGCTGAAACTGATGAATCATTAAAGATGGCTCAGTTAGGCTGCAGTGGGGATTTAGAGGAGATTGTAGATTTATAATATATTCTTGATGTTAACTAAAAATTAGGGGGATTAGGTTTGAAGTTTATATCTTCTACAGCCAGGAATATATGATCTGTTCCTTTATGTTAAGTCTTCCAAGTATGGTAGGGGTTGTTTATAGTTAGGGTAATTTGAGGGGGAGTGAGTGAGAAGATAGGCCTATGATCAGGGGTAAGTAAGAAATTATAAAGGTGAATGTGAGATTTTAGAGGGTCCGGGGGGGCGTGATCACCAGAGAGCTCATCTACGTATCCATTTGAGATAGGAGGTCGATCTAAGGGTTGGGGGCTGACTGGGAGGGGGATGGTGGGAAAAGGGAAAAGAGAGAGTACAAGGCTTCTATATTTGTTAAGGCAGATTCGGTGGGAATGGACTCCAGGGGGGTAAATAAAACTGCATGATCAACATTAAAATTATCACCTGGAATGTTAAAGGCCTCAGAGGGCAGAAGAAGAGAATGGTGATATTAAAGCACATTCGCCAACTTGGAGCCCAGATTGTAGCCCTACAAGAGACTCACCTTCTTAAAGAGGAACTGGGCCTTCTTAAAAAATTATGGGTAGGGCAGGTTCTCAGAGATGGAAACGCCAAAGCTTCAGGGGGAGTTCGCTTGATTGGAAGAAATTGCCCGTTTATAGTTTTACAAATTAAAATTAGAGAAGATGGCAGAGGGATCTATGTTACGGGTACTATTATGGGCAAAATGTTATCGATTGCCTCTATATATGCTCCTACACCTCCCAACCCTGACTTTTTTGCCTCGCTAGAAGTTGACATAGCCCTACTTCCATCCCATCCTCTAATTTTAGCAGGAGACTGGAATCTCTGTCTAAATAATAGAGTGGATAAAAAGGCCCCCATCAAAAAGACCGCCTTCTATTGCACAAGTATCACTGTCTAAACTTTTAGAGGTTGCGTTGATTGACCCAATCACGGTCTGCAATATAGGGAACATAATATGACTTTCTATTCTGGAGCGCATAAACCCACTCAAGAATCGATTACTTTTTGGTCAATAAAGAGGCAACTCAGGGTAAGGAGCTGATTACATATACTAGAATCTTATCAGACCACTCCCCAGTCCAGCTAACTTGGGCGATTGAATCCCTTCCAACGAGACCATACCGATGGAGGCTTGATGATTCCTTATTATT
This sequence comes from Neoceratodus forsteri, assembly GCA_016271365.2. NCBI lineage: Eukaryota > Metazoa > Chordata > Ceratodontiformes > Ceratodontidae > Neoceratodus > Neoceratodus forsteri. Next base: position 88,845,522 of record CM057453.1, read on the forward strand.
GGATAAACATTTGTTAGCCAAATCAGAACAGATACTGGTTGAAACTATCCAGACCCAACTCCCCACGCTTACAGATAGTAGACTAAAGTGGCCCACCTGTAAAGTTTTATATTCAGGTCTGGTTCAAAGACTAGCAGCCAGGAGAACTTATATGATAAGGGCGAGGGAGGAGTTTATCCTGGGAGCTATTAACTCATTGGCTCCTCTAGAGGGTACTGCAGAAGGGACAGACTTGGAGCTCAAGGACCTTAGAGATGAGATGGCAAATATACTTTATGTCAAGTTGGAGCGGTGGTCCGAAAAGGTACATGCAAACTACTTGATACAAGGGGATGTTCCAGGCAGGCTTCTTGCCCATAGAATAAGAGAATGGGAGGCAGCTCGGGTAATTCCATTCATAAAGCATCGGGGAGAAACAATAACAGAACCCCAGAAAATAGCTGATGCATTTGCGGCCTGTTTCAAAGGGATCTATCAAAGGGGGGGTCTTGGTAAGCGAGAGGGACATTATGGGGTTTTTGGAAGATATACCTCTTCCGAGGTTAGACCAAGATCAAGCCCAGTGGCTAACGGCCCCTATTTCAGAGTCTGAAATATTAGAGGCGATTGTTTCGCTTCCAAATGGTAAGACACCGGGACCGGATGGTCTAACTGCCCAATTTTAAAGTCTCATGCTGCAGTTATATTACCCCTATTGAAAGAATTATTTGTAAACATTATGCAGGATGGAATCCCACACCCACAGTTATACCAGGCCTATATAACACTCATTCCAAAACCAGAGAAACCCAAAGAACTCCCTGAGAGCTATAGACCTATTGCCCTGATGAACCAGGACTTGAAATTGCTGATGAAGATACTGGCCAATAGAATTCTGATGCTTGCTCCTGGTTTAATCAGCCAAGAACAACTGGGCTTCATGCCGGGTAGAGGAGCCCATGATGCACTCTGGAAACTCCACAATATACTATATAAGGCCTCAACCTCTAAGCTACCTATGTCGGTAATCGCTTTAGATGCCGAGAAGGCCTTCGATAGGGTCTCCCATGATTTCTTATTTACAACTATGAAATGTATGGGTTTTCCGGAGGCCTTTCTTTGGGGCATAAAAAATTTATATGCAGCCCCTACGGCTAGGATTTTATGTTATGGCTACTTATCGAAGGAAATTGTTTTAGATAATGGGACCAGGCAGGGATGTCCCCTCTTGCCAATATTATTTAATATCTACTTGGAACCCTTGTTAGGGGCGATCCACAAGGATCCGGCGATACAGGGGATTGTTATTGGGGGGATAGAAACGAAACTATCTGTTTTTGCTGATGTCATTTTGTTACACCTACAGGAACCTGCAGAGAGTTTCAAGCGGATTCTAGCTATAGTTGATAGATTCTCTATGGTGTCGAATTATAAGTTAAACTTGACTAAGACGCAGGTTCTCCCTCTTAATATATTTACTTATAAAGCCGATTTTGAACCGCTCCATGTGAATTGGTCCCCAAAAAAGCTTAAGTATTTAGGCATTTGGATCACTATTAATGAGGATGAAGGCCTTGATGCAAATTTAGGTGAGATACTTTCGGTAATTAGAACGGATATAATTAGATGGAACAAACTCCCTCTAAATTGGACAGCAAGACTGGGTCTGGTCAAAATGAACTTGCTACCCAGACTTCTATATCCAATACATTTATCCCCATATATCATCCATAAATGTTGGTTCACTAAAATACAAAAGCTTATTTCTAGTTTTTTTTTTCTATGGAGTGCTAAACCCCCTAAAAGAAAATATAATATACTACTACTACCTTATAGCATGGGAGGTCTCAAAATCCCGGATTTACAAATTTACTATATAGCAGGCCAATTAGGGTTAATGAGTCGGTGGCAGGAGCAGGTGAAACATGGGGGATATATTCCAACATGGCTTCAGGTTGAGAAGCAAATCCTTTTGAATATGGGCGTTTCCCCAGAAGCGGTATTGTTTATTAATCCGAAAGAACTACCGGATGGAGGAAAACAAAACCCAATTTATAAAGCAGTTCTGGCCTGGTGGACTCTTTTGTTCCCAAAGCAAAGAACAACCCAAAAAGGTGCCAGAGAACAACCCCTTGTGGGTAATCCAAACATACACATTGGAGGGCAAACAATTAAAGGACGGGAGGCCGCTCACTTGTTCAACCTAAGATGTGCAGATTTTTTGAAAGAAGATAAGGTGGTTCTCCCGGACCAGTACAAGAAATTGAATTTTTTTAAGAAAATACAAATTACCAAATTGTTGCAAAAAATGGAAAGGGAGACGGATGGAGTTCACGATACCCCATTTACGTGGAATCTCCTTAAGGAGGTTAATTGTGCTAGAAATCCCCTGTCCAAAATCTGTAAGATATTACTTGACTTTTTAAGCGGGGGTTCTTCTGTAAAGTTTTCATACTGGGATAAACAAGAGGACGTTAGCCCTCAGGGACCTGACTGGAAAGAAGTGTGGCAGAGTAGTAGATATATTCCCATTCCTAAATATAAGATCATGCAGTTTTTTGTAGCCTCCAATCTGTATTTTACCCCTACTAAGCGATGTGCTAGGGGCCTCAGACAGACGGACCTATGTTTTAGGTGTAGTACAAGCCCAGGGGATTTACTCCATGTATTATGGCACTGTTCCAAAACTTTCCCCATCTGGGAGCAGATTCGACATAATATGGATCCAGTATTGAATTACAAGGAACTCATCAAGCCTAAAATCTGTGTTCTGGGGGATATCCCTAGCACACTGGTTAAAGGCCACATTTCATTAATGTCCTCCTTGGTCAAAGCATTTGTCTTGAAGCATTGGAAAAGTGAGCTGACCTATTCGTATGGCCAATGGGTAGTAGACTTGTTGACAATCTTGGCCAGGCTTAGAGGACAAATGCTTCGAACTGGACGAAAGGCATCTTACGATAAGCGGTGGAGGACCTTGGAGGCGGTATATACCTTGCAGTCCAAAATACTCCGGACAAGGGTTTGTCTGTCAGAGGGTACATAATTAAGAATAGCTGAGTAGGGAGTAGATACTCCTGTAACAGTGGGCTTTTTTAAATGTACTTAGCTTACTGAAGCAGGTCAGCTTTGCTTCAATGTTTTTCTTGTTATTGGAACACGGAATCTGCCGGATATTGATGTGGGGGGAGGACTCTCTCTTTTCCCTTGGGACACAGCTACAAGATACATTTCTGAGGATTCTTGTCGGTGATATAAGGCCCTAGAGGCTCCATAGGGCATTTGTGATTTAGACATTGATTCATATATGCATTTTTCCCTTTTTTTTTTCTTCTTTGTTTTTGGTTGGGGTTGTCCTGACCACTAGGTTATAAACCCAGGCATGTGGAAGCTGTTAAAGGGTATGTAGTGTAGCTGTGTATGTACATAGTTATTGTTTGTACATAGTGGTCACACCCAGTTTTGGGGTGTGGGCCCGGGCATGTCCTGGGCACATGTGTGTTTGTTTGTCTAATGATTATTGGGGGAAAAAAAAAAAGAAATACAATAATGATGATTTAAAAAAAAAAACAATAGCTTGCCAATATCTAAACAAAGTCTGGTTAATATCTGTATGTCCCAAGCATATAAACAGATATTATTAAAATGGAAAGACACTGAACCTCCTCTTTTTGCATTATGGCTAAATGTGATGTCAGATATTCATAGACTGGACACTATTTTTCCATAAAGCAGATGAGTAAATATGAAAATAGTTGGCAACCTTTTAAGGCCAAGTTTGAAGCCATGAAGCATTATATATTTATGGAAACAGATAAATGTCTCTCCTTTTTCCTTTTGCTTGTCTACATTTGAAGCTCAGTAAGCCAGTCCACACTTCTATTTATGAGGATAATCAGATCTTAGATCTATGATGTTAATGAATTAAATCTTAGAGGCACTTTAGAACTATTGGGGTGATCTTGTATTTATATTTCAGATACTATTAATAGGAATTTTTTGTAAGACTGAAAGTTAATGTATTTACAAAATTCATTTATGGATCTGATAATATTTTAACTTGCAATTGAAAATGAAATAAAAAAAAGCAAAGGAAGTGCAGGAGTTAGATGCAGAATAGGAATGGCAGTAAAGTATTGAACTTCACGCCAACCCCACCTCCACCCTGCAGAAATGGACAGGCTATGGGGTATGCTTTTGGGTCATCACCCATAATGCTCAAGCCATTTCACCTCACCCTATCCTGCAGACACCAACAAGTGTTGAGGTGTGTCTTGGAGTGTTCGGCTTTACAGTCACCCCATTCCATAAGGACATAAGCTGAAATGCATGCAGTGTGGGAGAATGGGGTGAACTCTGGGGCTGAAGAGTCCAAGCACACCTCAATGCCTGTCAGTGGCTGCAGGTTGGGGGTGAAATGGCATGAGCTTTACAGCTGGCAATCCAAAGGCACACCCCTGACACCTGTCAGTCTGTACAGGGCAGGGCGTTATGGTTAGAAACCCCTAATGCCCCAGGCGTTTGTTGGTATTTGCACTACAAATTTTCAACATGGCCTTTTTGTGACCCCCACCTCATGAAAGCATTTGGGACCTCTGCTCATGAACAGTGGCACTGTGATTTTGTTAATCTATCCAGAACATTGATTTCCCACAGCGACTATACCATTCTGCACCAGATGTGCAAAACCACAGTTCGGGCAGGATGTGAAAAATGACAACTGTACTGTTCATAAGGAGGTATGCAAACATGGCAATGTTGCAGATCTGGAGTAAAAATATTACAAATTCTCGAAGCTATGAGTGTGCATGGAAGCTGCACAACACATGCTCATAACATAGTCATTTTGTGGACTTTTGTCACCAAATGTTCAACACAGGTATTTTGGGACCTCTGCTCATGAACAGTGTCACTGTGATTTTGTTAATTTGTCTTGAACATTATTTCCCACAGTGACTGTGCCATTGTGCGCTAGATGTGCGAAAACACATTTCGGCCAGGATGTTACAAATGACAGCTCTACTGTTCATAAGAAGATGTGAAAAAATGCCAATGTTGAAAATCTGGAGTGAAATGTAAAAAATTCTTGAAGTTACGATCGTGCGTGGAAACTGCGCAATGCACGCTTGTAACACAGTCATGTTTTGAAATTTTCTCACCAAATTTTCAACATAGGCATTTTGGGACCTCCGCTCATGAACAGTGTCACTGATTTTCTTAATCTGTCCCAAAGATTGATTTCCCACAGCGACCACGCCATTGTGCACCACATGTGCAAAAACACATTTTGGGCAGGATGTGAAAAATGACAGCTGTACTGTTCATAAGGAGGTGTGAAAAAATGGCAATGCTAAAATCTGGAGTGAAAATATAAAAAATTCTTGAAGTTACTAGCGTGCGTAGAAACTGCACAACACAAGCTTGTAACAGTCATTTTTTTGAATATTTTTACCAAATTTGCAGCATACACTTTTTGGAAGTCCACCTCATGAACAGTGACACTGTCATTTCATTAATTGGTCCTGGAAGGTGATTCAGTGCAGTGACTGCAAAATCACCTTTCAGGACTGAATGACACAATGACAGTGACTGAATTCATGAGGTGGGATCCCAAGAACCACATGTTGAAAATTTGGATTCAAAAGTCACAAAAATGGCCAAGATATCCACCTAAGTTGACCCCCTCCCCATTTATGCCATTATACAGCTTACCGGCATTTCTTCAGTTCGCGGTCGGCTTTGAAGAGTGCAGACATGTTCCCAGTCCACCAAAGATAGTTGTGCTGGGCTACGGAGGTAAGTATGGGGTGGGAGGTGTGTGGGGAGGTCAGGTGCATAGAGGGTGAGTGCGGGTTGGGGGTGGGGGCACCAGAGACACCGAGGAACCGTTGTTTCCTTTCACAAGGTAAAAAAAAAAAAACATAGAGAGAAGATTTTTCCTTTACAGATTTGTTTTTGGCACACTGGGGTGGGCTCTCAGTGTGCCACCTATGTTGTTTGAGGAGGGCAACTGAAGCAGATGGGGATTGGGCTCCCTGTTGGCACAGAAAATGTGTCTGTTTGGGGGGTGCATGATGCCAAGGGGGATTGGGGACCGCCACGGCATACATAACTATTACATGGGGGACATTATGCCGACAGGGATTGGGCTCCCCATTGGGAAATGAACCAGGGAGGGGGCATGCCAACAGGGGATTGGACACCCCATCAGCTTTTATGGGCACTGTGAGTGGCAGATGGTGACAGCTGCCATGTTTTTTTGAAATGTTACATCGCCCTGCAATGACTGGTCACTCCCTCATTGCAGCAGCTAATTCCTTACAAGTTGGTGGTACGCTTGCTGAACTAGTGTCAGCAGCAGCATGCCACCACATTGGAAAACAAAGGCCAAGTCTAAGAATGCAGTGGTGGCACTGGCCACCACAGTGCCGCACCACCGAAACCCACTTCTTTCCTAAGCTGCCATATAATGTTTCTTGCGCATGTGTGCAAGCAAACATAAAAATCAGTTTAGAAAACACCTTCTAAGGAGGGCCATAAGTCACATTTCCATTAAGCTTCTCCAATTAGTTTTTCAGCATTTATGAGATAAGGGTGAGTACCTTATCACACTGCTCAATAGAGCGATGAAAAAAATCACCCATGACAAAAGGGTGGCTTCACCTTAGACAGACTGCCACAAATAGCAATGGTTCTCTAAAAACATACAATTCTATTTTTTTGCAGGAGGCTATGCACTCTGCACCCCCCTCTGCAGGGGACAAGCCCTCTGCACCCCCCAACATAAAGATTCTCAACTCCGTGGGGAGCGGACTTAGAAAACAATAAAAACTCCCCCTGAAAGCAAAACAATTACCTGCACCTGGATCCGAACCTAGTACCTCAGGCTCTGGGGCAGTGGCTCAACCACTACACCACACAGCCAGCTTGGCAGGGCTTGGACAAATATTTTATTTTTCCTCCCCTTTTCTCATGAGTGTAGCACGTATCCCTGAACACTACACTCGCTTTGTCTATTTATAGCTCTTTTTCACTACTCGCTTTACATGGGAGTGGTATTATTGAGTCGGTCGTATTGATGTGCTCAGTAATACTCGCTCATATGTGCTGCTACTATTTTTCTAGTTATATAACTTACTTTAATCACCTTTATGATTTAAATAAACTCTTTAAAGTAATAAGGGACTAAAAGTGAATATAAACCCATATTCAAGTCCTAAAAATTTGTTATATTCAATACATGCTACAAATAGAAACATAGAAACATAGACAGTGATGGCAGAAAAAGGCCAAAGATCCATGCAGTCTGCCTGGAATTCCCTATCTTCCCCATATCCTATTGTCCATATGGGGTTTATCCCTCCTGGTCCCCTCCTTGCTGTTGTCAAACTGAGGAGCCACCACACCCTTCAATCTTGGTAACCCGTGATAATGGTGAATGCAGAACAGCAACTAAAAAAAGGGCAACACTCGCACCCCTCCCGAGATACTATAACCTCAGAGTTAGTATATTTAGAAAGGGGGGGTGTGGGGCAAAGCCCCCATACCAAAACTACTGTCACCATCTTTCCAATTCACTGAAAAGCTGTTGCTGTTTTACTAGTCTCCGTTCTGCGATTGTGACATATAATCTTCAATCTGTCCCATCCCCACTTGAAACTATTTATGATCTTGCCACCCACAAGCTTCACTGATGCACTCTTCCATGGATCCACTACCCTTTCCATAAAATAGAAATTGCTCAGATCCCTCTTAAACCTTTCCCCACCAGTTTTAACTCATGACCTTGGCTCCTTGGCTCAGTACTGCTGCTAAATAACTCCCCTAAGCTTACTTTGTTTATTCCTTTCAGGAACTTGAAGGTGGCATTCATATCCCCTCTCTCTCACCTGGTCTCCAGTAAGTACTGTATATGTTCAGTGCTTTGAGACCATCTTTATAAGATCTGCCCTGTTGGTCCTGGATTATCTTGGTCACCCTGATTTGCACCATCTCCAGCCTGTCCCTATCCTTCCTTAGGTGATGACTCCAGATCTGAGCAAGTATTCCAGATGCAGCCCCACCAGCAACCTATGTGGAGGCAGTGGTACCTCCTTATTCCTGCTGTCAATACCATTTCTGATACACCCCAGCATCCTATTAACCTTATTATTGGCCTTGTTACACTGGCTTGATTGTTTGAGGGGGTCACTAATGATTCCCAGGTCTCCTGCTACCCAGTACTCTACCCTGTTTTTGTTTTTCCCCTAGGTACATAACCTTTTTGGGTGTTGAATTTCAACTTTCAAACTTTAGAACACCTCTCTAGCCTTTGATCATCACTCTGCATCTCTCTGATCCCTTCATCATTATGGGCCCTATTCACTAATGGACAGAGTGGCTATGTGTTGCATATCTGGGGTGAGTAGCCACTCCGCACCCAACATGCCCCTCTGCTCAGGATGCACTAACGGGAGGGCATGCAGCCCCAATGTACTTGATACCCCTGGTCGGCAGACCGCATCATGCCAGGGGTGGGATGGGGTGTGCCAGCACTACACACCATGCACAAAGGTGCATAGTGCTGGCCAGGGGGGTGCTGTGGGGGTGTAGGGTATGCCAGGGAGAACCTGCCATAAGCCCCCTACGTGTCCCACTCACACATCAGGTCTCGGCCCAGACGGGGCAGATAGCTCACTCACCCACTGGGACCACTGTGGCCATACCCTCCTATGGACACTGGTGCCACCTGCCCCAGCACACATCAGTGCATGGCACCTATCAGACACCCCCCTACCCAACACAGACCCCACACAGGGGCACCCATCCAAGGATGCTGCCCCTCACCCCCCCTGGATGGCACCACTGGCCCACACCCACCACCGTCCCCTCCGGGGATATGGTGGAGTACAGTGCCCACCCAGCACTGGCAACAGACACCCCCATCCCTGTGCACTGCTATGGTGCCACGTCATGGGAGGGATGGAAGCTTTGTCCTCCTCTCTCCTCCACAGCTGCTGGCCACTGGACATCCGTGGGACCCACTGCCAATGTGCTCCCTGCTGCATAGGGGATCCACTGAGTAGCCTGTTCTGGGCATCCAATTGGATGCATATTCAGGTCCATGACTCTGCCCCCAGCTGCCCTGCATAGTCTTGCATGCCAGGGGTCAGGGCTATGGACAATTGGTGGCTGGTGTTGAATTCTGCTAGTGTGCACCTGTCCAGAGATGTGGACCTATGCGGGTGGGATACTTGCCTCTGGTGCATAATTCCCACCCATTGGTGAATAGTGCCCTATGTGCCCTAACACAGAGCTTTATATCATCTGTAATGACACAACTTGCCCTAAATGTCTTCTCCAGTATCACTGATAAACATATTGAAAAGGAGTAGGACAGGACCTACAGTAGGATAGATCCCTGTGGCACCCCAGTTGTGACTTGACTCTCTTCTAATTTGACCCTGTTTACTTCCATCATCTGCTGTTTCTCCTTCAGCCAGTTTCCTAACCATCTCACTCTGTCCCAAGCCACACCCTGGTCCTTCAGCTTATTCAGCAATCTTCTGTGTGGCACTGAGTTAAAAGCCTTGCTGAAATTAAAGTAGAGTAAATCCACGGCAAGGCCCTAATCTATGGCTTTTGTTACTCAGTCCAAGAAAACTATCAGGTCGGTCTGACAAAATGTCCATGCCACAAACCCATGTTGTTTACTATCCTGTAGACCATTGGTCTAGGTAGTACAAAAAAATTTCTTTGATCAGTGACTCCATCATATACCCACTACAGAGGTAAGGTTGGCAGGTCTAATTCCCTGGTTGCTCCTTACCCACCCCACCATGTAGCGGGACAACATCCACTACCCTCCAGTCCTTCAGAACTATCCCTATCCAAATTGAGCTACTGAACAACCCTAATAGTGGTTTGGCCAGTTCCACAGCCAATTCCTTGAGTACACTTGGGTGTATCACATCCGGCTCTTGGGTTTTATTTACCTTTTAGGCTTTGAGCTCCATTTGGAGTCATTCTTTGATAAATACTGGCTACCTCATTTCAGCAATGCTACTGACAGCTGCCTTTGTGCCATTTTCAGGGAGGGGCCCACTGTCTTCCCTTATGAAGATAAAAGCTCCTCCTCCTCCTGGGGCTGAGTGGGTGGTTGTTTGCGCTTGTCTAGTGTCTGTAGGTTAGTTTTTGTTAATTTACATTTTTTTCTGCTTGGAATACCTATGCAATTCTCCTCACCAAGTTTGCACAATTCCAGGCATGGGTGCAGGTGATCAACCCAGCCATTATAGCACTCACTGAAACCTGGCTTTCCCCCAAGACACCGGATGCATCTATCTCCCTTGATGGCTACAACCCGTCTGACAAGATAGGATTGCTAAATGCATGTGTGGGTGCCTAGTATATGTCAGGTCTGGAATAAAGGTGCAGGCCCTTAATAGCAGTCTTAATATAAAAGAGGCCCAAATACTGAACCTCAAATTAAACATAGGGACACAGAATAAAGTCCTGCTGGTCTCCACAGTATATATACCTCCAGGGCACCAACCTGCTGGGCTAAACCATGTCATCACAAGCCAAGAGCAACTAGGCAACCACTGGAAGAAGATCATTGTAGGTGACTTCAACATAAACTGGCACTCACAGAAAGAAACAACAGCCAAGGATCTAATTACTACCCTTTTTCTAAAACAGATGGTCAATGCTGACACCCAGCTTAACTACAAAACAGGGACTAGCTCTCTCATAGACTGGCTCCTGACCACACACCCTTAGCATATATCTGATGTCACTGTCCTACCTGACAGCCTCAGTGACCACTCCCTGTGAAGAATACCTGGTCTAACAATTTCCCCAAGAGTTCACCCAAGGTCTGCAAAAACCGTTGCCTGAGGCCTGGACTACTTGAACATTTCAAGCTGCACATGACACAACTGGATTGGTCCCTGCTGGCTGGGGATATAAATGGTAAGGAGGCACTTAACTACTTCATAATGGTTTTCAACCATGCTTGTGATATTTTTGCACCATAAAAAAACTAAAACAATTAAGGGAACCTCCAATCCCTGGCTCTCCAACTCCCTTATTGGACTTATGAAGAACAGAAACAATCTTTGGCATATAACAAAAGCAGTTGGTACACCTGCTGCATTTAATACCTACAAGGCAGCTAGAAATGCCTGCACCAGACTCATCTGACAGGCTAAAGCCTCCTACAATAAGGATCTACTAACCAAAACCTGGGGCTCAGGAAGAGACTTTTGGTGCTCTTTTAAATCCTTAATGGGCAAAGCCCTCAAGACCCCCCCCAGATCAACTGTTGACTGTGAAGGGGCTCCTACAGGAACCCATCGAATTTGCTAATTAGCTCAACAATGCGATCACTGACCTTTCAAGTGTACTCCCTTGTGACTACTTCAAAGACATGCATGTTAAGCAACACCCAACTGCCCTTCAAGATCCCCCAAGGAAAGATGTATCACCCTTTTACTTTAGATGTGTCACCAAAGCCGAAACCATCAAGCATATTAAAAGAGCTCTTGGCAAGACCAGGATGGGGGCAGATTTGCTTGACATGAAGCTGGCTGGTCTATTCCTTTACTAACTTGCTGGTTCTCTTACCATGGTGTTTAATGCCTCCCTAAAATCAGGAGTATTTCCAAACGCATGGAAGTCAGCTAACGTAATGCCTGTCTTTAAAGCGGAGGATAAAACCCAAACATCCAACTACAGACCTATATCCATCCTTCCTCCCCTTTTGAAAGTACTTGAAAGAATGGTCTTGGAGTAGCTTCCTGAATACCTTGATAACCATAACCTACTCTGCCCGCAACAACATGGCTTCCGTAAAAAGCACTCCACACTCACCACTCTAGTTGATTATTCATCCCAACTATATAATGCTTTGGCTAGTGGTCAGGCAATTGGATCAGTCTTCATGACCTCAAGAAGGCTTTCAACTCTGTTAATTACAACCTCCTCCTAGGTTTCCTTCTGTCTACAGGTCTATCCTCAGATACAGTACTATGGTTTGGCAGCTACCTCTCTAACAGATCACGAGTCAAAATCGGTGATACCCTATCTGCTGCTAAGGAGCTGCACCTCGGGGTTCCACAGGGGGTCAATCCTCAGTCCTCTACTCTTTAGCTTCTTCATCAATTCTGTCCCAATGGCTTGCTCAGCAAGCACTGTTCTCTATGCTGATGATGCAGTGATCTCAGTCACTGGCAAAGACCAACAATCCATCACAACTGAACTCCAAAGCAGCTTCCATAAACTTGAATCTTGGTTTACGGAAAACAAGCTACTATAAAACGTCAAAAAACAACGAGTATGCTCTTCACCACCTTCCAAATCAAAAAGAAATACCTGCCCCTGCGTATTCATAACCAAAAGGGTGAAATCCTAGACCAAGTATCTAACTTCAAATATCTCGGCAATCGCCATTACCTTTAATGACATGCTCACCTTTTCGAACCACATTGACTCTGTCATCAAGACTGCAAATATAAAACTTGGTGTACTTTATCATTACAGACATTCAATGACACCGGATGCACTCAAATTAGCCACCAGTAGCTCAATACTGTCTACCATTGACTATGGGTTGCCTATATATGGGGCAGGCACAAAAACTGCTCTTAGCAGGATCAACACACTCCTCAATAAGGCCTGTCATCTTACTTTGGGGGCTACTCTCGACACCCACACCTTCTCACTGTACACTGAAACTGGGTGGCCCCACTCCATTTTAGAGGGCAATACCAAACCTGCTTACATCTAAAAAAAGTACTACTTGTACTGACATCCCCCACACTGGATGGACACTTTAAGCTGGTCATCCCAATGAAATCTACCCATAGTGCAGTCACTGACAAAATGGTGATTCCCTTCAAAAGCACAAAACTTACCCAGAACTCCATCCTTTATCAAGGTCCAAAATGGTACAATGAACTACCTTCTGTCCTCACTGATACTACCAAGATTAGTACCTTCAAAGCTGAGCTCAAATCTCTCCTTGACTCTAAAATGAATTGTACCTGCCTGCGCTAATGTGATAGTACCTCGCCCCCAGTTTTCCATTTACCTACCCCCCTCTACATCGTTCAGCTATATACCACTTTTTTTCTTAACCCACTCCCCTACCCCCAATTACCTGATGATGGCCTCACTTGGTTGAAAGCTCCACCTTCTCCCACCTCAGACGATGCCACCTGCCTGCGTTAACGTGATAGTATCTTGCCCCCAGTTTTCCATTTACCTACCCCCCTCTACATCTTTCTGCAATATACCACTTTTTTCTTAACCCACTTCCTTACCCCAGTTACCTGACGATGGCCTCACTTGGTTGAAAGTTCCACTTCTCTCCCACCTCAGACGATGCCACCTTCTGCTGATCTCCCCCAACCCCTCTTATCTAATCAGTATATCTGTTAATGATTACTAGTTTAATGTGTATAAGTTCAAATTTTACTATTACTGCCTGTGTATATGCTTCAATGTTTTTTCTCTGTTTTTTTAAACCTTGTATTTTTGTAATGTTTGTTGAACTCTGATGTGGGACCTTTGAAAATGAGTCATTGACTCAAAGGTATTAATCCCAAACTGAAATAAGTAAATAAATAAATAAATGAAGACAGAGCAGAAGTAATCGGTAAGGATGGCTGATGTTTGCTCACTTTCCTCTAGTACCCTCTCCTTTTGCAGTCTTACAATACCCCTTCCCAGCATTCTTTTTTCCTTAATATATCTGAAGACTTGTTCTTCTCAATCTTGAGCTCTCCATAATATGCAGTTCTATGTCTGCCTGTGCCTCTCTGACCATCCTCTTTGCATCCCCAGTTTTTATTTGGTACTTTCCCCATTCCTGCCATCCGTATTTTTCCTTGCACATGGTGAAAGTCTTTTTCTTGGCCCTCACTGCTTCTCTGGCCCTTTCACAAAACCATATTGGTCTCTTGTACCTGTTTCATTTTGTAACAACTGTCATGCATGACTTTGATACCTCGGGAATAGTCCATTTAATTTCCCTCCATCTTTCCTCAACATCTCCGATGATGTACCCCCTCATCAAGTTGTCTCGGACCAGCTACCTCATCTGGTTGAAGTCTGCTTTTCTGAAATCTAGAACTGATAGGGGCATTCTGTTCCTGAGGACTAGCCTGAACCAAATGGAGTCATGGTCACTGTACCACAGTGACTCCTGTACTCTCACTCTACTCACCATGTCCAGGTTGGTGAGCACCAAATTGAGAACGGCTGTCTGTCCACTGAGTTCCTTAACCAGCTGCAACAGCAGGTAGCCCTGCAATGTAAATCAAGTAAAGTAGGATTGGGCCACTCACTTCTTTTCAAAAAGCAAACTTGGACTTTGTATCCTCAAACTTTCTATTCAGTGTACAATGTCACAACATTTTACTTGTGTGGTAGTGCTGTGCAGAATGCAGAATTCAGCCAGCAAAATTAGTGCAGAATGGCCATTCTGTTGGAGAAATTTCTGCCAGAATTTGACTGGTTCTTCTGTGGAATTCCACCTGCTATGATCTGTAGAATAATATTCTGTGGAACAGCATTTTTTTTCTGTGGAAGATCATTCTGCAACAATTTCTGCAGAGAATATTCAGATCTGTGTAGTAATATTCTGTGGAACAGCATTTTTTCCATGGAAAATCATTCTGCAACCAGTTCCACGGAAAATATTAAGATCTGCAGAGTAAAATTCCAGAGAAATGTTGTGGAAAACCTCATTCCGCATTTTTCTGCTATAGAATTCTGCCATTCCATTTCTGGTAAAATATGACAGAATTTTAGTGGAATTTCAAAAAATCCACAAAATTTAATTCTGCTAAAATTTAAAAATTCTGCACACCACTATTGTGTGGCTTCCTCAGGAGATTTTTTGAGAATTCTTTAAATCTTTTGTTTTCATATAATAAAAAAAGGATAAGGATTGCCTGTCTGAGATCCACTTGGTCCAGACTGCCTTGCAAACATACACAATTTCAAGCAGAAACAGTCTGTAATGATCTATCTAGTTTGCTCGATTGTGCAGCTCAGCAAATTCCTTTGAACTGCAACCCCTCCACAGCCCCTCCTGGTATCAACCACAACCATTCCCATCTGCTCCTTTGCCAACTTCTCCATAGTGTCCCCTTTGGTCCTGATCCTCTTCTTCACTCTATCCCACCCTTGAAACCAGCCACTGACTTCACTGCCACCACCTCCTCCAGCAACTCATTCCACCCCCTCACCACCTTTTCAGTGAAACAGTTTCTCCTCATTTCCTTTTTGAGTCCACCTCCCATCCACACCAATTTCAGGTTATGTCCCCTAGTTGTACCCTCCTTCCTTAAGATGAAGATGCCTTCTGTATATGTTTATGTTTTTTAAGTTTATGCTTTTAAGGTACTTGAAGGTTTCAGCCATGTCCCCCCTCTCCCTTCTGTCCTCCAGGGAGTACATGTTCAGATCCCTCAGCCTTTCCTCATATGCTCTGTCCCCCACACCCGTAATCATTTTGGTTGTCCTCCATTGGACCCCCTCCAGTAGTCTGATAGCCTTCTTAAGGTAAGGGCACCAGCACTGTACACAGTTTTCCAGGTGAGGTCTTACCAGTGACCTGTACCGCGGCAGAATAACTTCCTCCTTCCTAGAGATGATTCCCCTGGCTTTGCATCCCAGCATTTTGTTTGCCTTGGCTGTTGCCTTACAGCACTGTGCTGTGTGTTTCATATCCCCCCTGACCATTACTCCCAGGTCCTTTTCCTCCTCTGATACTGTCACCTGTATTCCTCACAGCCAGTAACTCACCTTAGGGTTTTTGACTCCCATGTGCATTACTTTGCATTTATTAGCATTAAAGCCCACCTGCCAGATGCCTGACCATTTCTCCAGCTTAGCCCGGTCCTCCCTTAGTGCCTGTCTCCCCTCCTCCATATCCACCAGCTCACAGAGTTTAGCATCAACTGCAATAAGGTAGATGTTGCTACTAACCCCTTCTGCAGTGTCACCAATGAATATGTTGAACAGCACAGGACTGAGCACTGAACCTTGCAGTACCCCCTGGTTACAGGTCTTGGTTTGGACAGTTCCCCCCCTTACAACCACCCTCTGGTTCCTGCCACCTAGTCAGCTTCTGACCCACCCCAGCATCTTGTCCCCTAAACCCAGGTCCCTCAGTTTGCTGATTAACCTGCCATGAGGCACTGAGTTGAATGCCTTGCTGAAGTCCAGACACAGTGCGTCCACTGCCTGCTCCCTGTTCAGAGACCTCATCACCCAGTTGAAGAAGTCAATTATGTTGGTCTAACAAGACCTCCTCCTGACAAACCCATGCTGCCTGCCATCCTGGAGACCACTGTCTTGAAGGAAGGACACCAGCCTTTCCTTTAGAATGGTCTCCGTTAACTTGCCCACTATGGAGGTTAGGCTAGCTTGCCTGTAGTTACCAGGCTCATCCTTGGTCCACTATTATTGAGGGGTACCACATGGCCTGGCCTCCAGTCCTGTGGGCACACACTCCATCTCCAGTGAGATGTTAAATAAGTCTGTCAGTGGTGCTGCCAATACCTCCACCGGCTCTTTCAGGACCCTCGGGTGTACCCCATCAGGGCCTGGTGCCCTGTCTATCTTCAGTTCCCTGAGCCCTCTTAAAACCCTGTCTACTCTGATCTACCCCTTATACTCATACTCATTCCCCACCCCTCGGATCCCCTCAATCTTCTCCTGTGGCATAGGCCCATCCACTTCCTTGATGAAGACTGAGCAAAAGTATTCATTTAGTGCTTCCGCTTGCTCCCCTCCTTTTTCTGCCCAGCCTTCCTCCCTCTTCATCCTAAGTATTTATTTATTTATTTTTCTTATTTATCCTAGAATTACAAGTACCTTTGAGCCAAGGCTCTTTTACAAAGGTTCCACATCAGAAATAACAAACAACAAGGAAGCAACAGTAAAAGAACAGTAAACAATTCATGTATAACAGTACTATTGAAAGGGGTCAATTATAGGAACAGTAGTATGGTGTAGAGGAGGAGGAGGAGGAGGAGGAGGAGGAGAAGTGTAGGTAGTTAACAGAGGCAGCTATAGTAAAATGGTGAACACAGCTAGGATGCATGTGCCCACAAGGAATGGGTAGGGTCAGGCGCCCGGGGGTGACAGAGAAACAGGGGTGCGAAGAGAGGGGGAGGATGAAGATGCAGCTGGAGGCATTTGTTGAAAAATAAATGGGAAGGGAGTGATAGAAGAGAAGAGAAGAAGGGGCAGGGTGAGGGGAAATAAGTGCTATAATGGGGCAAGGAGAGACTAATGAGGTAGTATGAAGACCTGAGATTTGAAGTGGCACCTCAGTAGCTGGGAGGAGGGACTGGGGGCCTGGGTTTTAGCAGTCTATAAGTTAGGATTAAAGCTGTGTAGGTCATCAGCTAGGAGAGGCAGTCACAGGAGCTAGAGGCAATGAGATGGGCCCGGAGTCAGGTTTTGAACAGACCTAGTATTGAGGCAGAGGAGATGGTGTGGCTGAGACCATTCATCCATAAAGGAGCCCTATAGGTGAATGAGCGTTGGCCCTGCATAGTTCGACAGCGAGGAACTTGTAGATTCTGGGCTGTCGAGCTCCTGTTGTTCTGTCAGTTGGGGTTTTGATGTAATAAGGCAGTCACACCGGGGTGTGTGAGGCCAAGTTTGATTTTTCCCACCATAGCACATGTGAGATACTTTATACGGTTGGAGAGTCTGAGCCATCCGGATTGTTCATAAAGGGCACAGGTGTGGGTGAGGCAGTGGGCACCAGTTGTGAGTCGGCATGCTTTGCTAAGTGCAGTTGTTATATGTCGGAGGGTGGACGTCATGGCAGAGCCATAGATAATGAGACCATAATCAATAATTGATGCCACAGAGCTCTGAACAGCAATCTTCAGGGCTTCTGGGGTGAGGTGCTGCCTGTGCCTGTAGAGTAATCCAAGGCGTGTGTTGGCAGCTTTAGCCATGCTGTCAATGTGAGCCGTATAGGAGAGATTGGGGTCAAGCAGAATCCCTAGGTATTTGAATGAGTAAACTTGTTCAAGGACAGTCCCCTGCTTGGTGGAGATGGCAAGGGGGTGTTGCTTGTAACTGTTATGTGAACTGCAGAATAGCAATGACTTGGTTTTCTTGTGATTGAGGACTAGTTTATGATTGGAGAACCATGTTTCAATGGCACTGAATCTGAGTTGGAGGCTGTGTTGTAGTGGTGAAAGGTCCTTGTGCGTAGAAAAGACAACAGCATCATCTGCATACAGGATGATTTGTTCCGAGCAGGATTGTGGTAGGGAGTTTAAAAAGAGGCTGAAAAGGAGAGGGCCCGGTATGGACCCCTGAGGAACTCTGGAGCTGACAGGCAAGGTATCCGAGATAGCACTGGCAATTTTTACTCTTAGAGAGCGCTTGTCAAGGTAGCTTCTGAACCAACGGGCTGAGCCCAGTGCAAGGCCAGCAAGGAGTAGTTGATCATACAGCAACCGATGATTGACTGTGTCAAATGCCTTCAAGAGGTTGATGAAGACAGCCCCAGTGAGAAGACCTTTATCAAGGGAACTATGCACTGCACCGGTAAATTCAAGCAGGGCAGTGGTGGTACTATGCCCTTTTCTAAAACCGTGTTGCTGTGTGCACAGAGTATTATATTTGTCCAAATAATCAGTGAGCTGATCCACAACAATACACTTTAGGGCCTTGGATAGTGGTGGCAATATGGAGATCGGGTGTTAGTTAGAGTGGCAGGTCTTATCCCCACTTTTGTGGACCAGGGTCACAGTGGCAGTTTTCCATATTTCAGGGAATGTACTAGTGTGGAGAGTATCCCATCCCTAGTGCTTCTTCTCTCCTTGATGTATCAGAAGAAGTCCTTCTCCCCTTCTTTAATCTGCTGGGCAAGTCTCAGTTCTTTCTCTGCCTAGGCTTCCCTGACCTCTCTGCCTGCCTCCCAAGATTTCACACCACATACAAAGATATGAAAATGTCAGCAGAAACAGGCCTCATGATCTATTGAGTATGCCTGCTTGTGCAGCTAGCCCTTCAACTTGCAGCTGCCCTCTCCTCCCAACCCCTCTTCTTCATTACCCCCCACTCTGTTCCATCTCCTCTTCAAAACCACCCACCATTCTACAGAATACCACCTCCTCGGGCAGAGCATTCCATTTGTCTACCACTCGTTTTGTGAAAAAATGCCTCCTGATTTTCCTCCTGAATCTTCACCCCTCCAATCTCAGCTGGTGCCCTCTTATATGCATCCCTCTTCTAATCTGGAAAATCCCTTCTGTATTAGTCTTATTTATCCCCTTTAAGTATTTAAAGGTTTTAGTCATATTCCCCCTATCTCTCCTCCAGGAAATACATGTTCAGCTCTCCCAGCCTATCCTCATAGGACTTTCCTTCCAATACCTGGATCATCTTTGTCACCCTACACTGCACCCCCTCCAGCAATCTGACATCCTTCTTCAGGACTAGGAACCAGTACTGCACGCAGTATTCCAGGTACAGCCTGACCAGTGACCTGTACAGGGGAAGGATCACCTCCCTATTTCTGGAGGACAGTCTCCTCACGATATACTTCAGCATCTTGTTGGCTTTTGTTAATGCCTTCCTGCACTGAGATGAGTTGTTCATACTCCCCATTATAAGCACCCCTAGATTCTTCTCCTCCACAGTGCTTTCCAACTGTACCCCTACCAGCTGATAGCTCCTCTCCTGGTTCCTAGCCCATGAAGTGCAGTATCTTGCACTTCTTGGCACTGAACCCCAACTGCCATGTTTCTGACCATTCCTGTAGTTTAATCAGGTCTTCCTGCAGCCCCCTCCAACCCTCAATGTCATCTACCACAGCTCCCATCTTCATATCATCTGCAAACAGACTGATTCTACTCTGGATCCCAAGTGAGATATCAGCTATGAATATCCCAAACAGCACAGGTCCCAGTACTGATCCCTGTGGTACCCTGCTCATCACCATCCTCGGAGGTGTGAGCCTCCCCCCACTACCACCCTTTGATGTTTTTCATTGAGCCAGTTATTGATCCATTTGACCATCCTTGTTTCCACCCCTATATACTCCAGCTTCCCCCCCCACCTCCCATGTGGCATGGAATCAAAGGCCTTGCTAAAGTCTAAATACAGGACATCCTCTGCATAGTCCTTGTCCTGGTCACCCAGTTGTAGTACTCAATTAGTTTTGTCTGGCATTATCTGCCTGAGACAAACTCATGCTGTTGACCATCCTAGAGTCCATTATCCTCCAAAAAGATCACCAGCCTTTCTTTTAGGATCATCTCCATGAGCTTACCCACAACTTTACGTGAGGCTCACTGGTCTGTAGTTGCCCAGTTCATTCTTAGGGCCACTTTTGTGAATGGGCATCACATGGGCCCTCCTCCAGTCCTGTGGTATGCATCCTGTGTCCAGGGAGGTATTGAACAGGTCAGTCAGTGATTCTGCCAGGATCTCCACTAGTTCCTTAAGTACCCTAGGGTGAATGCCATCTGGTCCCGGTGCCTTGTCCACCCTTAGTGCCCTTGATCCTTCTAGGACCCTGTCCTCTGTAATCCCTATACCTGTCCCCCCTCCCCCCACAGCCAGCTCCACCCCTCCCTTGTGGTATCTGCCCACTTTCTCTTCCATGAACACAAAACAGAAGCATTCATTTAGTGCCTCTGCCTGATCCACTTCCTGCTCCACCCATCCTCCATCCTTCTTAATCCTCATGATTTGGTCTTTGTTCTTCCTTCTCTCATTTACGTATCTGAAAAAGTCCTTTTCTCCATCCTTAATATCCTATGCCAGTCTCAGCTCTCTTGAAACCTTGGCTGCTCTGACTAGCCTGGTAACCTCCCTGGACTTCTTCGTATACTCATCCTTGTCGTCTTCTCTTCCCGATTTCTTGAGGCATATGCCTCCCTGTCCTCCTCCCTTAAGGTATGCTTTTACTACAGGAAGGCTGCCCTCTTCTCCCTTACCTTTTCAGCTACCTTCCTGTTATACCATCTAGGTTTCTTGGTTCTGGAGTTCTTCTTAGGAACCCTTGAGCAGATGCCAGTGGCCTCATTTATTCCCCTCTTCATGATGGTCCATTTCTGGTCTGCCTCTAACTCTGGTCTGAGCTCTGCCAAGTGCTCCCATACTATACTCCCCTTCCTGTTGAAGTCTGCCTTCCTAAAGTCCACCACCTTTGTTTTAGACCTGGCTTCTTCCTTCCCATAAAGATGGAGAACCACACTGTGTGGTGATCACTGCCTGCATAGGGTTCCGTCACTTCGACATCCCAAATGGTCTTTCTTCATCTGATAACACTAGGTCTAAAATCACCTCCCCCCTTGTTGGTTCTATGACACCTTGCATCAGGAAACCATCCTGAATTGCACCCAAGAGGACCTGTTCTTTGCTACAGGAGGTAGCCAGGGTGCTCCAGTCCACTCCAGGTAGATTGAAGTCCCCCAGTATTACAGTGTTTCCCCTTCTCCCTACCCTCCTTTTCTGTTCCCCCAACTCCCTAGCCAACTCTATCTCCTGTGAAGGTGCTCTGTACACTACCCGCATGTGGATCCTCCTCCTGGTAGAGTTGTGGAGTACCACCCATAGGGCTTCAACAGTGCCTCCTTTCCCTCTTCCCTGTTGCACCTAATCCACTCCCTTATGTACAATGCCACTCCCCCTTCCCCTTTGCTCTGTCCTTCCTGTGCAGTTGGTAACCAGAGATTACTGGGTTCCATTCACAGTACTGGGTTGCCCTTGTCTCTGTGATAGCTGCAATTTTCACATCCCCCTCTGCCATCTGTGCCTGTAGGTCTGCTGCCTTATTAGCCGGGCTCCTTGTATTCAAGCACATCACCTTGCAATGTAACCCCTGTCCCTCTTTACCCCCATTCCTATTCTGCCTCCCCTCCCACCATTCCTTTCTATCCCTTCCCCTTGCTCACTCCCTTTTTATTTCCTTCTGGGGAGGCCTGGGGGCCCCCCACTCCTGGTGCTGAGTGCCTAGCCCTCTGCTGCCTCCCTTTGATCAATTTAAATGCAGTCTGTCAACCATGTACCTTTCCAGTTTGCCATTCAGGACCTCTGTGCCGTCACTGCTTAGATGCAGCCTTTTAGGTGCATACAGATCCTTTTTGTTCCATGTCCTACCTCACTCCCCCACCAGCCCGTACCCATTTGCTACACACCATCCTCCTAGCCATGAGTTGAACTCCTCAATCATCCCCTTCCTTACAGTGCTGGCCCTTGGGACTGGCAGTGCCTCTGAGAAAGCTACTGATTTTCCCACCCTACTGCAGATTTTACCTAGCTCAGTGAACCTTTCTTGCACCATCTTAACTTCGCAACCTGCCAGATCATTTGTTCCCAAATTCATCACAATTTGAGGCTTCCCCTACCCCACACAATTTGGAATAATTGCCCCCACCCCTCTGAGGAAGCCTTTCGGAAGAAAATGGTTAGGGGATCTGTTCCCTCACACACCTGCTGCTGCTGCTGCTTCCACACTGTGAGCTGTGTCTTGTGAGTCAAACTTTTCTTGCAATAATAAAGTATTTATCAATTTTGGATAGCTAGACTGGTGCCAGATTTTGTTGCTCCTTTTGACCTTCTGTGGCACAGTCTTTGTGAAAGATTGTTTTTGCCTGCTTATTGGAAAAATTACTGCATCATCTGCATAAAGGAGTATTTTTTCTGTGCAAACTAGAGAGAGGTGATTGAGGAACAGACTGAATAAGAGGGTTCCTAGAATTGACCCTTGTGGTACATCTGTGTTAACCTGTCTACTATCAGAGAGGGTATCATTTATTTTTACCCATTGCATTCTGCTGCCAAGGTAGCTTCTAAACCAACTGACAGTTTCTGGTGAGAGACCTATGGTGTGGAATTTGCTGAGCAGTATGTTGTGATTGATGGTGTTGACGGCTTTAGTGAGGTCTATGTATATCACCCGAACATGCTGGCTTCTGTCTAAGGCCTCATGAAGAAAGCCGGTGTACTCATGTAGTGCTGTTGTGGTACTGTGTCCCTTCTGAAAACCATGTTGCTGGGGACATTGGATACTATACTTTTCAAGGTAGTCTTGGGAGGGTAGGATTGAGATGGGTCAATAATTATTATGGAGGGCTCGATCACCACTTTTGTGGACCAGGGTGATAACTGTGATTTTCCATTTCTGGGGGAATTGTGCTAGTCTGAGGGATAAATTACAGGTAAGTATTTTTGTAAATTGTGGTAATACTTCATCCAGGGTGAGGGCAATTCATTTTAGGTCAAGGGAGTCATTTCTGTGCCTGGATTTGACTAGAATATGTTGGAGGTATTTTTTTACCTTGGCTCTTGTGATTTCCTTAAAATAGAAGGAGGGAGTCCAGTGGGGGACCCACTGTAGGCAATCCTGTCATCTACTTTGTTGCCATTGGCTGTTTCTAGGAAGTCTGGAGGGCATTAGCTGCTGAGGTCAGAGAAAGTGATGTTGAATGTGTCTGCTATTGTTTTGGCATCTTGGGGGATTTCCCTATTCACTAGGATTATGGAGGGGGAGGACTTGTTAGCTTTGTCTGTAAGGTCCTTTAAGTTGTCCAGAACTTTTTACCATCCCCCCATAATTTTGTAAGGCAGTCTTTGAAGTGGTGTATTTTTGCTAGCCTGACCTCTTGGGTACAGGCGTTTCTTCCTGCTTTGAGCTGCTGGATGTCTACCTGCTTGCCAGTGGCCTTGGCCCTTTGCCACAGATGGTTCCTAGTTGCCATGAGGTTTAGCAGAGTAGGGGTGAGCCATGGACTGTTGGTACCCTTTAATTTATATATATTTTTTTAATGTAGCATAAATGTCACATGCTTCATAAAATGCAGAGATTAAGTGATCTAATGACTTGTCCACATCATATAGGGCATCGAGGATGGAACAGTGAATTTGTTTGAGGTGGGACATAAGTAAATTTAATTGCCCCCTCTTCAGGGCCCAACTTGTGAAGGTTTTTGGTGGGGGGCTTTGCTGATTTATTGGACCAGTGGCATGTGACTGGGGAGTGGTCTCTTAGTGAATCAGCAAGTACTGAGGTGTCAGAATGTCTCCCAGGATGATTCGCAAGAATTGAATCAAGCAGTGTGTTGGACCCAGTCTTGTAGTTGTTCCTAGTAAGGGATTCTACCATTTGAGAGATGTGGATACTGGAGGGTGTGTCTTTGTAAAGGGCTGCCTCTTGTGACAGCCAATTGATGTTGAAGTCCTCTAGTATTACCACCTCCCAGTTTTGTTGGAGGCCTTTGTTTTTGCAATTTAATATACTTCATTAAGTTTATAACAAGAAAAAAACAACAAACAGGAACAATCAGTAATAGCCAGTTCAGTACATGAGACAACATGACAGATAAAGATAGACATGGCGGCTACAAGACTCAGTACAAAAAGACCAGTAATAACAAAACACAACCAACCATCTCCCCCCAAACCCCTAGACCCTCCCTAATCCTCCCCACAAAAAAAAAAACACCTCGTCACATCAGAGCACCTACTCAAGCCCCATACAGTAGGAAATATTAAAGGGAAAAAGCAAAATAGGACCAAGGCCACCCAAGAAGAGAAGGGGAGCCAGATACCACCCCCCTCAAAAGAAAAATGAAATTGCCTCCTCTTCTCCTCAAGCCATTTCCTACTATGGGGCCTGCACTATAGGTAGAAGGGCCAGCAGTGGACCCCATCTGTCTCTAAACTCCTCCTGATGGGCCTGATGCCGAGCAATGTGTTTCTCCAGTTCAAGGGCTTGAAGCATTTCTGAGTGCCTTTCCTGGAAGGAGGGGATGGAGTCATCCAGCCAATGCCTGGCAATAACTAACTTAACAACAATCAAAATCAGGGAAATGAAAGCTTTACTACAACCTACCACTCCCTCTGGGAAATGCCCCACTAAACAAACCTGTGGGGTAAAATAATGGTCCAAGCCCAAAAAGGGAACTAAAGCACATTGAATTGCTTTCCAGATGGAGATGGCCCAGGGTCAATCACATAAAATGTGTTTTAGGGTCCCTTCAGAGTCCTGGCACCTAAGGCAAGTGGAAGATAAGGACCTACCCATCCAATAAAGCCTAGAAGGTATAAAATATAAGTTATGAAAAACACAAAATTGGAGAAACTGGAAACGATCTTGCGTAACCTATTTGTATAATTGTCTCCAAATGTCACCAGTCATTTTCCTCTAAATTAAGGCCCAACTCTTGTTGCCAGTAAAAGCAAAACCCCATAAGACTTTTCATGTCTCTCCATTACAGAAAATCATAAAAGTTAGAGATGGAATGAGGAACAGCCACCATGTCCACAAGAGTGTATCAAGGGGTTGATATTCATCCACCAAGGAGGGAGACCCAGAAAGGATGTGACAGCCTTAGACAATTGTAAATGTTTAAAAAAATGATGGGTGGGAATTACAAAATAGGCTTGAAGGTTGTTCGCAAAAAAGAGTTTGCCATCCTGAAGTAAGGAAGCCACCGAAACTCGCCGAAGAGGCAGACAGAAAGACAAAGGAATGGGGCGGTTCACAATGCAAAAATGTGGATTGCCTATAAGTGCCTGCTGCACTGCGGAAATGCAGTTGCGTGGTGTGATATTCACAAAGAAAAATTGAGCAGGTGGAAATTTCATAAAATCCCAGCTGCTGCGGAAATTGCGCACGTGCTGAAAATCTGCAACTGTGGATCCGCAGCTCCAGAAATAGTGTAGGAGGCATAGCAACAGGTGAACTTAATTAGCTGAAACAGCAGACTGTAAAAGGGCTTCCATAGAATGAAGCTGTAAGCACCCACAAAGAGACCAGCAACCAGTCCCTCAACTGGGACCACTGCAGCACCACAGGTACCAGTAATAACATGGCATCACAGTGGCCAACTGTTACTGCTGGTCCCCCCTCCCTGGGGTGTTCCTGTTGCCTGCAGGGGTAGCACTCACTGTAGGCTGACCAGGCTTTACTGCCTGTGGGGCTCCGTCATGGGCTGCACTGTGTCTGCTGGTTGTTGCCTGTTGCCTTATCATGGCAATGTGTGCTTTTGTTGCTGTTACAGCAGCTACTGTTATACTATCTTTGATGCTATTACCTGTGCCCCACCTCCACCTTAATTGATTCCAGTTGCTGGGGCACTACTGCAGTTTGCTGAGGGAGAGTTACACCTCGTTCAACTGTGTGTAACATTTTTTCCACAGCTGAGGAAAAAATCTAGTTGTGCATAGCCTTTCAGGGACTGTGCCTTATTTATCTCACACCTTTTTTTCCTCAGGGACTTCCACAGCTGTGCTTTTTTCCACAGTCCTTAGTG
This sequence comes from Neoceratodus forsteri, assembly GCA_016271365.2. Classification (NCBI taxonomy): domain Eukaryota; kingdom Metazoa; phylum Chordata; order Ceratodontiformes; family Ceratodontidae; genus Neoceratodus; species Neoceratodus forsteri. Next base: position 88,871,792 of record CM057453.1, read on the forward strand.
TTGTTTTCTGCAGCTGCAGAGGGTTTTGTGAATAGCACTTGTGCAAGTTCCCCTTTGTTTCCATAGCTACGGCAGTTTTGGGGACTATGGGAAGGTTTTGCACCTTCAAAAAGCTTTGTGAATCTGGCCCAATGTCGTTAGAAGGGTTGACGCCTAGGTGGGAGTAGATTTGACCCAGGGCCTTAATAGACCAAAAATAGGGGAACCCATAGCAGCTTTGGAAGTTCAGAAGGCTTAACATATAATAAACTACCAAGGGTAATACCATATTGCTGACAAAGCCTCTGTTCCAAAGAAAGACATAAAGGAGGATAGTCGTGAGCAGGATAGGCTAAAGAAGTTAAACGCCATTGAAACAGTTTACTACAGTGAATGGCACAATAATAAAGAAAAGAGTTGGGTACCCAAAAGCCCTCAAGTTTCTTCGGGACTGCAAGCTTCTAATAAGCCTTACCATTCCAAAAAAAATCAGAAAGGTAGCTCTGAATATGGGAAAATCAGCATTTTGGGAGAAAAGGACCAAGCATCCCCAAAAGGTACAATAACTGGGGCAAAACATTCACTTTAAGGACAATTAACTCTCTCCCATAAAGATAGGGGGGAGAGGTCTCCATCTGTGAAGATCATGTTTAATATCCTGACATAAAGGGGAGAGATTTAGCTGAGCAAGACCCAAAAGAGACCTGGAAATCTTAATACCTAAATAGGTTAGAACCTTAGGTTCCCAAAGAAGACTGAGTGTATCGACCCAGCACCACTGCACCTGAGAGTTCAATGGCATCACCTTGGACTTTTCCAAGTTTAATTTAAAGCCCACAACCAGAGAGAACCTGTGAATTTCTTCCAGGGCTGCCGGAAGAGAGGATCAATGATCTGCCAGATGTAAAGGAGATCATCTGCATATGCAGAAACTTTATAGTGTCCCCCCACCCAAATGTCCCTAATTGCTGGATTAATTTGAATGAGTGAAGCAAAGGCTCCAGGAAGAGATTAAACAGGAAAGGAGAAAGGGGACAGCCTTGCCATGTGCCACGCAAAAGTGGGAAGGAAGGGAAATTGTTGGAGGCCTTTTATATAGTCCATTACTTTGCTAAAATCACATGAATGTTCTCTGGGAGGAATGTAAACTGATACTACTGTAAGGGATTTGCTGTGGCTCCTAGCATTGTTCTAATGGCTAGAGCCTGTGAATTTTTTCCGGTGTCTATTTGGTGGAGGGCGTGATCCCGGAGATTGTCTCTATTGTATACTATACAGCCTCAACCCCTCTTTCCTAGTCTATCCTACCTGAAAAGGTTATACCCAATCAGAGTTAGGACTGATTCAGGGATCTTTGGTGAGAGCCAGATTTCCACTATGGAAAGCATGTCAGGACTATGCTTACTGACCCATACTTGGAGTTGATCCATTTTGGGTAGCAGACTACAGATATTAATTGATGCTAGTTTTAGTGTTCCAAGGCTGTTTCTACTACACTGTGGCTGTTGGAGTGGGCCAGACTTTGGGTGGATATTGCCTGAAAGAAGTAGTAGCATCAGGGTGGCCAGCAACAGAAAGTTTTGTGATTCAACAACTGCATTCTTTCCTATTCTCATGTACTTCTTATTTTCACTGTTGTGTGCATGCCCTGACAGCCTTCTCCACTTTGCCTCTTCCACTACTGTAGTCTTTTTTGAACCTCAACCTTATTTTTACCTGCCTTACTACTATCACTCCCAAGTACAGGGGGAGCACTAGCTAATGTATGTTCCCCTCCCTCACTCCCTTTACCATGGTTCCCATATTGTCTCTTCTACTACTGTACTCCTTTCTGAATGACTTTACTGCTACCAGTCCCAAGTACAGGGGGAGCACTAGCTACTGCAGGTTCCTCTCATTCACTCTCTTTACCATGGTTCTCACATTGCCTCTTCCACTACTGAACTCCTTTTTGAACTTCAGCCTTATTTTTACCCATGTTACTGCTACCAGTCCCAAGTATAGGGGGAGAACTAGCGACTGTAGGTTCCTATCCCTTATGCTCTTTACCATGGTTCCCTGGTCTTAGTGTCCCCCATAGTCAGTTAAACTGTCTAATGTAGACATCAGACTTCTGCCCCAGCACTCTGGTTCCCTCTTTTGTCAGGTGAATAGTGTTACCTTTGAAGAGCTTCCTGTCCCATAAGTCCCACAGATCTCCATAAACTGGTACCCGTTCTCCTGATATCATCCCTTTAACCACCCATTTAAATTCCTCTTTCACTTCATTCCATACTCTGCCTTCCCCCACTCCACACAGGGAAATCAACAATACAAAATACAAAATAAATATTTGTTTTTACCCATTCCAATAGGATTCATCTATATATTCACTTTCTTGTAGGCTAATACCTATAATAGTAAAAACCTCAGCTATAGTGTCCATCGTTAGATGTACAGTATGGCATTACTAGATAGAAATATTGGGCCCTATGTACGATGCCAACGTGCCATGCAAACTGGGTGGGTTGGCATCGCTATGACTAAATGCAGAGGAGCAGGGTCCTGTGGACCCAGTGCAGCATTCACAGAGGGGACATGCTGCTGTTATGCACCTGATCCCCTGGCTGTGCAGACAGCAACATACTGGGGACAAGTGGGGGCATGTTGGAGCATGGCTGCATTAAGCACTATTCAGAACAACACATGGTACCAGGCATGGGGTGCAGGTTATAGCAGCCAGGACTCTGCTGTTAGCAGGTGCACACCTCCATGAACATCTCCCGCTGGTCACGGTGGGATCAGGACTCAACTCCCCAGAGCCACCTCTGCCTACAGGGCTAAGGGGGAAGGGGCAGCCATCTGGGAGAGTGAATGGCTAACAATGCCCTGAGAACCATGCCATGCATATGCATGGCACATGCATTAATGCTCAAGGGGCATGAGGTATCCACTATGGGCCCAGATTGGGCATCCCATTGGATGCCCACCCAGGACTGTGACTTCACCCCCGGCCATTTTGCGAGTCCTGCACACCGGGGGGGAGGGACCACAGACTGGTGGCTGCTGGTAGTGCATACCAGTCGGTGCACACCTGTCCGCAGGTGCAGACCCATGTGAGTGGGGTATGCGCATTTCTCACATACCTCCGCTCCATTCATACATAGGGGCCATTGTGCTTTAGATCACCATTCTTACTGTCTAACAAAAACATTTACTCACACTACCTACTTACAGTGAGCTAGATTCAGAAAGAGAGCCAAAATGTCTGCATGTGCAGGAGAATGGCTTGCAAATTTGCAGAAATGCAAGTGTGGCATATTCTCAGTCAAACGTTCCATAGGTGTGGAAAATGACAAAAAAAAAGGCGAGTCATGAAATTCCACACCTGCAGAAAATATGCAAGTGCAGATCCTCAGCTGTGGCAGTAATATAAAAAGCTCATCAGACAGAACAACAGGTGAGTAATGTTAATTGGAGCAGGAGACTTTGACAATCTTGCCAAAGATGCAACACAACCAGAACTCCCAGTGAGGCCAGACGCAATTCCCACAACTGGGATCACAGCAGCACCAGCTATACCAGCAGGACCATGCACCACACTGGCATTTTGTAACTGTTGGTTGTGTCTCTCCCTGGGGTGTTTATTTTGCCTGCTACAGTAGCACGCACTTCTGGCTGCTGCCACCTCTGCCTCTACTGCCTGTGGGGCTCCTTTATTGGCCACTCTAGGTCATGTGGTTGTAGTTTGTTGCATTTCATTTGTACTGTAATGTGTGATATCTGTGATCTCACATCTGACACTACCATATGGCCCACATGTCTGCTGTTGGTTGGTGCCTGAACTCCCACTATACTTTTTTCTCACTTGGTAGTATACTGCTTGTCACTCAGGAGGAGTTGCACCTCATTCTGTGTGGTGCAGCATCTGTGCAACATTTTTTCTGTAACTGCAGAAAATCAGTTGCTGAGAATAGCCATTAAGGGATATGCCATACTTTTCAATGGCTTTTGTTTTGTGCAAGAACTTCTGCAGCTGTGTTTTTTTCACAATCCGCAGTGTATTTTTCCTGCAGCTGCAGATGTTTTGTGACTATTACACAGCATAATTATCCTTTTTTCCCCAGGAATTCTCTTTTCAAGCCATACAGTAAGAATAATGTGCAGAGTGCACCTTGCACTTTTATTACTGAATATAATCACTTACCAGGCCAAATTGGTAATATAATACATATAAACTGACCTATTTTTGACAGGTAACAATGTGTTGGGTATGGCTGTAGGACCCAAACCAAGGATAACATTTTGTTAAAAACTTAAAAGACAAATTGGAACATTAAAGGGCTAAAAAGAGACAATAAAATATGTCAAACACGGCACAAACTTGGCTCCCACAAAGGGCAAAATGGTTTCATAAATGTAAGGGGTGTAATGTTTGGAGATATGCTGCAGAGAGCAATGTTTACACACACCCAGAGAGATTGTAACTTGCATTTAACATTAATGATCTTATTACATGTGACACTACACATGTAGTATATGTACTCTGGTGTGAATGCAACTTATTATATGTAGGAAAAACTGTGAGACCATTAAAGCAATGCATACAAGAGCATATAAGGTCAATAGTTATTGCTAAAAATGATACTCCTGTAGGTACACATTTCGCATCCCACCACAAGTCTAAACCAGATGGCTTGAAATTTCTGGGCATTGATTGGATAGCACCAGATCTATGGGGTGGAGATAGGGCTAACAGACTTTTAAAAGAAAAAGTATGCAGATCTTTAAACTGGATACTGTAAAACCAAAGGGACTAAATAACAATTGGGATAGTAAGCTATTTTTGCACAATAAGAAATATTAATTTTCTTTGCATGTTGTTTAAATCAACAGATTTTTCCAAGAATTTTGTTTTGACATTGCATAATCCCACTGTTCTTTGAATGGATATCAGATGGAATGATGTAGTCATTTGCTCTAAATAACTTTTTCTCTTATTCTCCTTTTTTAGGTGTCACTAACCCATGCTATCTGGGCTCCTACCTATATGGTTGGCATTTGCCACAATGGAGTGTGGCAGCCTTACTGCTTGATAGCCCCAGGATACAAACACCATTAGGATGTGGTAGCATCATAGTTTTCTTTCTATATTTATTTGTGTTTGCCACTTCTTTTTGTAAGAAACTGTTTGTAATTTATGATTAATGCAGCAATGTGATGAATTTTGCTCCCCAATGCTCTAGTAAGTAATCAAATAGCCTAGTGGATAATAAATGACTGTATGAAGTGCACTGTCACTTGAAATGTAGTGCTATGACATGGAGGTTGTATATATATTTAAGGATTGGTTTGTTCTGGTAGCACCACCCCCTTGAAGACTAGTGTAGTCGAGGTGCTAGGGGTAGCTATACTGAACTCCTGCATTGTCACTATTTTTGTGCACTTTGAATATCTATTAAAGCTTGGTTTGCATCAGTAAGTAACAGTGCACTGTGATTCCTCGTGCATTACTACTTGTTGGACTTTATCACTGCAGAAGTTTGCTGCCTCTCTCCATAGTGCAGCAACAACTCTAATGGGTAAGTGCAGTGAAACTTGATTTATTTGTAGCCAAATAGAAAGATCCCCCAACCGAGATTAAGCTCTGTCCCCCATCCACATCATTTCAAATTAAAATAATTTCCCTGCTGTCTAGTGGCCCCACCCCTTGGCCAATCACTGACCAAATAAAGAATGACCCTCCCCAACCATCCCCGAGATTCACACCTGTTGCCCCAACCCGTCCTTCTGTTGACCATAACAGGCTTGTCACCCAATTCATGTCATAAAAGAAACACAGCCTTTCCCTGGTGTCTGGTGGACCCCCCACTCTGTCCAGTAGTAGTATAAGTTATAGATTCCAATTTGAAAAGGCAAGCCCTCATGTTCACCTTGTAAAAGGTTGCTTTAAAGGTATTTCAGTACAACTACTGATATTGCCTCACCATATCGCTGGTCCCGGGCTCCAGTCTAGAAGCAGAGAATGTTGAGTTCCTAGTCTTTCTGAGACTTACCATACATTAACTTCAACTATGAATTTGATTATTCCTATCTCCTACATATATTAATCTACTGTTACTTCCACTCTTATATGTCCTTCTACCAACTTAGTATGCCTAGTCTCCTCCTGACACTGGTTGCACCACTGTCTGGCTCACCAATCAAAGCAGTACCAGCACTGCAAAGATTGCCTTCTCAAGTTCTTATGAAAACAGGACAACTTCTATAATGTAATCACCAGCAAACTTGCTTTGAGCAGATGTGTGACTTGCAACCTACACACAGACATTGTCACTTAAATTAAACTGGTGACACCCCCCAACCAATTATAAAGTGATGACAGTGCCAACTCATCAACACAATGATAGCCAGAGCCATATTTGTGTTCATTTTATTATAAAAAATGAAATACTAAAAAAAAAAAAAATACCTACATACATATGTGTGTAAAATACAATAATCTGTGGATGGTGAAAGATTGCTAAGGGAAAAATGCCCTAAGCAGTGTTTATGTTTTTTGATGCATAATTATTATGGGGGAGTAGGAGTTACTCATTTTCAAAATATATGGAGTCTGTCAAGAACTAAATAATTTGATACAATTGCAATACAGCAATTACAAGGAAGCCTTGATCTCAGTAATAAATACAGTAACTAAAAACAGATTATGACAATAGTCATATCCCTTGTGGACTGCATCACACCACAGCAAAAACAGCAATCCTTAGCAGTGGCATGCCAAAACCACCGGTCACAGGTAAACTATAGTTAATATTCACTGCAGATCTCAAGGCTGCCCACCCCTCTTTTGTAGTCTGTTTTACCCTTTGGCAGATTTCTCCATGTGGAGCGGAAGTGGCTTGGCTGAATTGCTGATACTGAACCAAATTCTGAGCACCCACGTTAACGCCACACTGAAGTTAACTCTGGTTCATTTCACTCACCCTTAACTCAAACACTGTTGCCATGCTGGCCCTCCACTGACCTGGACTTACTCCAGAACCTGGGTCATCCACATCACAAGTGGTAGTGCTATTGCTGTCTTGAGAGGCTGGCTTGGTAAGCAGAACTGTCTTAAAAATACCTTAAATTTCCCAACCTGTTCATTTTTGTAAAGATATTTTCTGCAGCAATTTATTTTTCCAGCACTTTTCAATTATGGCTAGTGTCTCTGCCATGATTCTTGAGAACTACTCTTTCTGTTTGCAGTTGTGGAGGCAGCTCTCATGGAGAAGAAAGCCCAGCTGCAGTTAACTACAGCACTGTTAAGCAAACAAAAGAAAGCAGAGAAAGGTTTTGTTATACAGTCGGAGGCATCAAGCCATCGGAAATATATGGTTACTTAGAATTGAAAACTGAACTCGGATTTGCCACAGAGCAAATACTCTGAAAGACTATTGAATGCTATCTAAATAATGTCTTCATAATAACTATTTAAATTGTAGTTGTCATGTTCTAAAGATAAATACATTCATGAAGTACCAAGATAATATTCTTATTGGTTTTATTAAGGTGTCTTACTGTCGGCTTCTGCTCTTTCCCCTTCACTGATTTCATGTTTAAAAAGGTTAAGCCACAGACATTCTAATAAAGCCTTTCGAGGTTTATCTAATTAGTATGGGAATTAAGAATCATGACAAATATAATCCATTGATTCATATATTTCATTTGGAGAAATAATTGCATTGATTATGCATTCCAGTTAGAAATGTAACAATTGATTTACTTTCCATTATTACAAGCATACATTTTAGATGACTGTGAATTTCATTCTGTGTTTTTTTTAATTATTTAGAAATTTAAGTTTCTTTAGCTATACTGTGTCAATAAAATGCTTTTGGGGAAACAAACTTTTGTATTGTACCAGACAGATGGACAGATAGCACACAGGAACACAGATATTCAGCTGGGCAGACTGACAGACAGGCATATAGACAGGCAGGCAGCTAGACAGACAGAAAACAAGACATGATGGGTAGGTAGGTAGGTGGATGGATAGATGGACAGATAGACAGGTAGTTAGATGGATGGATAGACATACCTACATACATAGACAGACAACAGACAGACAGATAGATAAATCACCCTATTCCAATACCAAATAAGGTCAAATGGGATCTATTTTCTTCAGGCAGGGCACACAGGTAATTGGCAACATGTGGGTAGATGCAGTTCTGTACGTCTGAAGACTATATCACAATGGATGAGCATTAGGGTAGAGAATCCCGAGGAAGACCCTACTGCTGATTTAATAAGACTGAGAATTTTGTGAGGATAGCAAAAACTATTTTTTTCTTTTGCTGCTGGGGGGTGTGGGGGTTAGAGTTGAAACCTAAATACCACTTTTACCTACTTTTGTCACTTCAATCTGAACTCTAACTGGTGCATTATCACAATTCATTGCAAATAATTTAATCTATACAGTGCCTTTTCTGATACATTTCTTTCTTACAATATAAATAACACTTAACATACAGTATTCTCTTCACAGAATAGACAGGTCTCCAATAACATCCATGATGGCTTGTCTGCCAGGTTAAACATTGAGGGTGGGATATTCAGACTGTACCAGGAAGGGGCGCAAACCTGGGTGCAGTGCAACTGGGATGTGCCAGGGCATGGCCCAGGCGATATTCAATGGTGCTGCACCATGGCTCAGCACCGTTAAATATGGCACAGGGGCTGCCCCCACTGTACATGGCACAGTGGCACTGTGCCAGCACAAGTGACATGTGAGGAGCAGGGGGATGCGCAAGCACAAGTGCAGGTGCACTAAGCACAGCGACCGTGATATTCAGCGCTGGGCATGCAAATGAGGCCATTATGCATGCAAGGTGCAAATGGGACCATTTGCATGTCCTTATGGTGCCATTTGCATGCAGGTGCACCAATCCCAGGTGACTTGTGCCTAGCGCCCTGCCAGGCTGCAGCCGTCGGGGACCGATGCCCCCTGCCCCTCGGTGGGCAACGTGCCCCAATGCCCGATCATGGGCATAATATAAAGAAGTCCCTTGTGGTCCAGTGGACCTGCTCCCTTGCCCAATCATGGACACATGAAGAAATTAATCTCCCTGGTGGTCCAGTGGACCTGCTCCCCTGCCCGATTGCGGGAAAATGAAGAAAGTAATCTCTCTGGTGGTCCAGTGGACTCAATCCCCAGTCTGATCATGGGCTTCAGTTGTAAAGAAATGCGCAGGTGGGCCAGCAGTATCTCCCCACCTCCCACTCAGACCCACCACCCAGCCCCCGGTCAGTGGCTAGTGGCAGCTCCCCACCCATAAGCCACCTGCTGACTGACAGCGTGCAATGCGGCTGTACAATTGATCCACTGCTTGTGCCCAATGGGCATGCAGACCATACTGTGTTATACAGACCCAAAATGTGAATGGTTCATTCATTGGAACTGTGTAGCATAGCAGTCTGTATGCCCATTGGCCCACAGTGGACCAATGGGTGTACAGTGCTACTGTATGCTGTCAGTTGGCGGGCAGCTTGTGGTTGCCGCCGCCTCCGCTGACTGGGGTGGGGTGGCAGGTCTGAGGGTGGTGGAAGGGACTGCTGGCCCATCTGGGCATTTCTTTACAACTGAAGCCTGCGATCGGGCTGGGGATTGGGTCCACTGGACCACCAGGGAGATTAATTCCTTCATTTGCCCGTGATTGGGCAGGAGAGCAGGTCCACTGGACCACCAGGGAGATTGATTTCTTCATTTGCCCGCAATTGGGCTGGGGATCGGGTCCACTTGACCACCAGGGAATGTATTGTATACCACAGTCCACAATCGGGTGAGGGGTAGAGTCCGCTGGACCACCAGGGTATTTACATACATTTCATGTCCGCGATCAGGCATTGGGTGGGGCACGGTGCCCGGCCTGTGTCTCGGGAGGTCGGGTGGCCACCCACAGCAGGCAGCTGCCATGTTGTGCCTTGCAATACAGCAGCTCGCCTGTGGGTGGCCAGGACTTGCTCCTGATTTCACATCGGGATGTGCCGCATATGCATGGGCATGCCCCCTGCACTTGCACCACATATATTACTGGTGCACCTGGCACATCCAAGTTTGCACAACACAACATCCTTTGACTGTCACACTGGGGCATATCAGGGGGTTGCGCATGGTACAATACTGTTGCACCATGCGCAACCCTTTGGAATATCCCACCCAGAATTGCATAACAATGCTCATGCTCTTTATTTGCTGTGACCACATTTTGTTAGCTTGCTTCGAGTACTGTTTTTATGTACTTACCATTGCAGCTTGTTTTCTGTATTGTATATCTTAATCTGTGTATAATTAATCCTGACAGACTATATTAACTTGTTGACTGCTGATATCCTCCCTTGCACACCTATGAAAATAAAATGCAGTATCACATAATGTTATCTTGGTTGGACTACTTACAAATAAATAAATATGTATATAAATAAATAATTACATATTTCCAGTGGCTTGACAGTAGAAGATCTCATCAAGATAGCTGAACACATTTCTCCAGAGTCTCTTCAATGCTTGTAGTGAACAGTGAGCCTTTTTCATATGTTCTTGTCAGAGAAGGCAGGAGAAGAATCTCTACCCATCCGGACCTTTTACAAATCTCCCTTGAGCGGAATAGAGAAAGATAATGAAACCTGAGCAAGCCTTTTTCTTAATGTCACACTTTCGGAAGGGGTAAAAAGTTAGCATAACTGAGAACAGACCTCTTCTAAGATCTTTGATGGAGCAAATGTAGAGCAATCACAGCCCATTAAGGGGCTTTTCAAATCATCCTACTGGTGGAAGGCAGAAGGGAAGGAAGGGGACATTGTTAAACCAGGAAAGGCATACTAAGCTGGAGCTTCTTTTCAGGTGTGCCATGGGAGCACAAGGAAGTTAAGTGACTTGCTTAGGGTCACACAGTGTGCAAGTGGGGGCTGATGGGATTCAAAATCAGGTTTCCAGGTTTGCAGCTTATTGCCTCTAACCAAAAGGGAAAGACTGTAGGCCAGAGCAGACATGTTGCAAACTCCTCATAAGATATCCTGGCCTCAGTCATGCCCTTTAGCGATTTCCTTACTGGTGTGTATGGGGGGGGGAGGGTGGATGTTGAAATCCCACAGTACAGTTAGGAGGACAGTGCACACCATGGCCCTGTGTGTGCCCTTGTTGATGCCCCCACTAGTGCACTGATGCCAATATGGTACCTTCAGCTACTGGTTACATTTTAATACAATGTGTTCACTGGTCAGTTAGAGGCTTTTTTGATATATTGGTTGGTGTACTGGAGTAACAGTTACATTTATTGAACCACTGACAGGCTCCTCTGTACACATAAAGTTGAAATAAATGGGCTATGATGCAGTTAATGTATCATGCATGTTATTTCCACTGTAGATGCACCATCTGCATTTATACTCACTTTAGACACATAATAGACAGAAATAGCAAAAGGTAGAGTATATGAGAATCGTAAGCTTACTGGCATTGCATGTGTGTATGGCAAGGCTGATTCAAAACATGCAGTTTACCTTTCTGAGTGACAGGGCAGGACCAGCACACAAGTGACAAAACCACGTGTGAGTTATAAAGGTCCTGCTCTTTTACAAGGTTTAATAAATGTCTTATTCTGAGACTGGCCCTTGTGTGTCTTTTCTGTACCACATACTGCCAGATGTAAAGCTTTCAAATGAGTTTGTTTTGGGAGCATTAACTGTTCATTTTGACTTCACTGCTCAAGTTAGAATGTTCATTTACTGTACAATGTAGCAGAGCTCCAGACTGATGTCATCAAATGTTGTTAAGCTGCTGTCCCATTGATACAGCAATGTTTCACATAGCTTCGGTACACAAAATAAGACAACTTTCAAGATACTATGATAGTGATGTAATGGACCTGTAGATTTACTTCTTTATTTAAAAATTGGTAACTGGGAGAGGCACACTGAACTCAGGCTCATTTCCAGGTGTGCCGGAAGCGGGGTTGGAAGTGGAAAAGCACAATCACAACCGAAATGCAGCTGGTCAGGTGATGTGGTTACACTGAGGGTGACAAAAAGAGCATACATTGAACATAAACTGAGGGAAAGTGCAAGCAAAATGGCAAAACATTGCATATGGAGGATAAATAAAATAATTGGCAAACAAATCCTTTGAGAAAACTGGACAAACTTAAAGTGCGTAGTGCCAGTGTAAAAGGAGGCTGAGCTGCTGAGCCAGTGCTAAAAGTAGGAGTCAAAACAGGTTGATAAACTTCAATGAGATTGCCAGAACTATGAGCTTGGTGGAAGAGAGAGGTAAGGAGTGGTCAAAAGCCAATACTTAGAACAGATAAAATAGATACAATAGATAGTAATTTATCTAGAGGTCTGTTATGAACCGGGCCACAATAACCCTGTTATCTTTTCCTTGTGATACAAACCCATGTTGTATAAACAAAGTATACTATGTGACTGTCTTTGTGATACAGAAATTATCCACAAGTGATGAAGACTAAATACTTCACTTCTGATAGAGCCAGTAGGTGGGTAAATCTCCATCACAAGCGGATATCTAGTCATATTACAATTACAGAATTATATTAGCACATGATAGCCTGTGATGTGGGCGACTGTATGTCGGTAACTGGTCGTAAGGGTGATGGTACAATGGCACCGACAATGTGAGCGACCTGAGATTTCCCTTTTCCCCCGAGTTGTGCCTCCCCCGAAGTAGGAATCCTAAGTAAAGGGTTGTGTGGAGAAGCCCCCCTGAGGGGGGTGTGTGGGGGTGAAGCCCCCCACATTAAACAACATACTGTTTTTCAGTCACGTGGGTAGTTTTGCACCCTTCCGCAGGATGCCATCCTGCAGTCGCCTTTGTCACATAGCACCTTAGCACATTAATGGTATCTACTAGAACTGATTGTTCTTACCTACAGGATTATGCAACATCATATGGCTATGTCACAATACAATTTTTTAAGTGATATAAAAAGATATTTTGTCCACATTTGTCCTTGAAAAACAGCAGTCGCTAGATAGTTTAATTCCTTCTATTGAACCATCTGTCTTGTAGAAAGAGGATATAATACACAAGCTTTCAGGATGAAACAAGTACCTTAGTCAGGTAAAATTGCACCTAACAAAGGGACCAGTGAGCCCTGAAAGTTTGTGAACTATACCATCTCTGTACAAAACATGAGTTGGTCCAGTAAAAGGTATCAAACTATTGAGTGATTCCTGTATAAGTGCTATGAGAAATCTTAGGCTCAAGGGAAGAGATTTTAAGACACTGCGAGTAGTGGTCGTGTTTAATGACATGGGTAATTATTTACAAAAGTAGGTATAGAAGTTGACTTAGCAGTATATGATAAAAGTTAAAAATCACTGAGAAGAAATGTAAAAATATCAGTAACATCTCATCTAGTTTGGTGACCTGTCCTTGGGAGTTAGGTGTTTGTGCCTCTAGCCTCCATGATGCATATTACTACTCCATCCCACAAATCATTCTCTCCACTATCTGATATTATGTGTGTGACATGTATGTGTGTCTGTCAGTGTGTGCACACTGTGCCATAGGTACTTCCAGCGTAATAAGGCAAAAAAATCAAAAAATTATACTCCTCTCTCTCTCTCTCTCTCTCTCTTCTCCTTTTAGTTTTCCTCCTTGGTAAAAGAAATGAAAAAATCTAACAAGCCTCCATCCCAAACTCCACAATGGTCACTCCTCCTGGATGTTTCCTGTCACCACTAGTAGCACCAGTGCTTATGCTACCATCTCAGAACAACAAAGTCACAAGTAAAATAAGAAAACCTCAGATCTCATTTACAGTTTTTTTATACTTACTTGACAAAGTAAGAGTTATTGCACTGGTTGACTTTATGTTGATAGAGAAAAATGGTAAATATCCAAGCGCTGTACAATACGAATCTCCAATCCACAGAGACTTACTGTACGTAGTATATGATGCAATAGGTGAGTTCTATTTGTTTCACAAGGATACCAGAGCCCTTTCCCCAAATGGATCATTGTATAGCAAGGCTACATTTCAGTGGCTCTGAAAAGTCATCTGTGAGCATCCACCATAGTTTATTTATTTAGCTTTTGTTAACTAGGTAAATTCACTAGATATATGGAGCTGTAATTTCAAACAGAACCTGGAACAGATATGATCCAGTATATACAGTGAAGCTCGCCAGGATGAAATCCAATTCTGCAGCATTTTCCAGCACTCTGCAGCATGCTGCAGCAGAGTTAAAATGGAAAACGAAGTAATTTCAATTTCAGTTAGTCCCTTGTGTCGTGCAGGAAACTATGACATTCACTTCATCCTGGCAGTGTCACATGTTCCTGCATGACAGAAGGGATTAATTCCCATTGAAATGACATTGTTTACTGCAGTAACTCTGCTGCAGCATAATGCAGAATGCTCTAAAAGTGGGTTTCATCCTGGCGAGCTTCACTGTACATTTAAAAGTTTCAAGTTGGACTTCCAGTTCCAGTACAGACCCAGACGTGGTTCCACTAAGCTCTCCCTCAGCTGGAGAGTAAAACATGTTAAAATCTCTCCCATCTGATCTCCAAATTGCTGGGAAAGTGAAGACTGGAAGCTATAATGATGGCTGTGAAGCAAAAGTTGAAAGACTTCCTGGCAAACCTGGCTCCAGCTAAAAAAAATGGTCATAGTAGTGGATAGCCTGCATCTCAACCAAGTGCCTCCCTGACCCATCAAGATGACTATTCCAACAAGGACGATGAGCAACAATTTACTATTACCTTTGAAAAGTTGTTCCATGAGCTCTAAAAAGCTTTATAGCTGACACTAACCTCATGCTATAGGAAGTAAAAGGACAAGCAACAGACCTACAATGGGAGCTCACTGAGATAGCCGCACAAATGGACCACCACAACCCCATGCTTTGCAACTTGTTTAAAAGGGACAGAGAATTAGTGGAAAAGCTTGAGGACCTTGAACTAAGATCCCATGGAAATAATCTTCATGCGCATTATCTTCCAGAGGGTACAGAGGAAGGGAATGTTGTGGCCTACACTGAATCACTTCTTAGACTACTCTTTGCATGGCCTATGGAGGAGAACGCAGCTGACTACTGAATGGGCCCATTGAGCTGTAACACCCAGGAAGACCAACCTTAAAGCTCACATGAGATCTCTGGTAATGAAGTTCCTTAATTACCAGACAAAAATGAGGATTTTACAAGCAGCTTGGAGCAAAAAAGAGGTGTTTTTTTCTGAGGTGTGAAAAAATGGGTTGGATCCTGGTTGCTTAAACCTTTGTTTCAAATCAGATTTCTACGGATGAGTCTTCCTTAGTGATGCTAAAATCTCAGTATTACCAGCAGGGGAAGGATGACTCTGAAACTGCAAAAAATATAAGGACCAAAGTATATTTTATTTTTTACAAATGCTTGAAACCCACCTATGACATCCAGCCAACATTTTGTGGCTGAAAGGGCCACTTCCACAGGGCATACTATGGTTCTGTTTTTTTAAAACAGAGAAAAACAGGCTGGCCTGGTGGCATGAAGGGTTGAGGCATCATGCCTTACCTTCTGTCATGCTGGTGCACCGGGTTGCCAGGGATCCGCTGCAGAGGAGGAGGATTCAGCATCCTAAGGACAGCTCTCCTCCTCTATGGAGAGGAGGAATCAGCGATTGGTGCTTACCTGTCCCCTAACAGAGGCTGGGGGATGGCACTCTGATGATCTACAAGGTGAGTGGAGGTGGGGCAGATGCCTGATGTGTAGGCATGTGCAAAAAAAACTTTTGCAAGCGAAATTTCCGTGGAAGTCAGAATTCCACCTCCCCAAAAGTTCGGAATTGATTTTCCAGACTTCCGTGGAAATTCAGCCATAAACTGTGTTTTTCTTCTGAGTAGATACATAATTTTACATTGAGTTGAGGTAAAACAAGTTCCACAGATGTGATTTCCAATTTTTTTCTGGAAATACGGAATAATTTATTCCTCGTGTAAGAGAATGTTACCCATTTACTGTAAGAAATCTGGACTCGCAGTTATTTTTTTGCTTTTTCCCACAAGTTTCCGGCTTCTGATTGCTCATTTCTGGTGGTCCATGGAAAAACAGTTCCGCATGTAGTAAACAGTATCCCTATGTAAAACTCAGAACCTTATTATCGGACGAAACAAAAAATCAGCATTTCGGAAGGCGGAAATCGCATTACTGTTTTCTTCCTGTTCAACAGCTCATAATGTAAATGGTCAGTAGGAGAGTGGAAACTTGAGATTGAGAGCAGGGATTCTGAGAGACAAACAAGAAGAAGAGATAAAACATTAGTGAAAGCAATCTGCTTATTTAAATATTCTTAGTTTGTTTACTTTACTTTGAATGCTTATTTGAGAGTGAAGAATTTTGTTTTTTTATAATTTTTTTTTCTGGTGGTGGTTATAATTTCATTTGGAAAAATGGCAGAAAGTAGCACAATGACTGGGCAGCAGTAGCCATATGGAGGCTGGTGATCATGGACAGCAGCAGGGGGATGGTGGGAAAGTGGAGCAGGAGAGGCAGCATGAGCAGACAGTGGTTCAACAAGAGGAGGCTACGGCCACCACATCCTTTGGCACTATTGCTGATGCCACCACCAATGATGAGAACTCCAGCTCCACCAGCATGAAGAGACAGATGGCACTACCCTTCAGCCACAATGAGGTGGTGGTTCTTGTCAAGGAGGTCACCAGGTATTCTGACAAAGTTTTTGGCCCCAATAAAGTGCCCCTTAAGGAGAAGGAGATACTGTAGCCTGTTGTCAAGGCCAGCATAGAGAAGAAAGGAGGGGGAGTTGTGTCCCACAGCACAAAACAAATAAAGCACAAGTGGGAGGATCTGCAGAGGAGGGACCTCGAAGTCCAGGAGGCTCTGGGAGCAGCCATCACCATCACCAAAGATGGGACACCAAAGAAGAAGAAGAAGGAGGGTTCAGCAAGTGGATGAACCAATGGGATCTTCCGCACCGCCACCAAAAAGACCCCGTGTGGAAGGCAGCATTGAAAGTGAGTATACTGACTTGATTCCTGAACCTTTTTTACAGCAGTCAGTGTTGCAGATTACCTTTTTTCCCTCACTGTGAGCCACACCCTGTGATGCCCATAAATGCATCCAGAAGTCGTATTGAGATAAGACCAGTAGTCTGGGCATGGCATGGCATGGGGCACATGGTGGTAAACTGGGTTAGGAACTGGCTTATAGACAGGAAGCAGAGGGTGGTGAATGGGATCCAGTCAGTGGAGAGGGAGGTGACCAGTGGGGTACCTCAGGGATCAGTCCTTGGTCCAGTTCTGTTCAATGTCTTCATTAGTGACATTGTGGTAGGAGGACTGGAAGGAAACGTCTGCCTGTTTGCAGATGACACCAAGATCTGCAACAGGGTGGTGGATACTTCAGACAGAGTAGAAAGAATGAGAAGGGACCTGAAGAAGCTTAAAAAAATGGTCTGAGGTGTGGCAACTAAGATTCAATTCTAAGAAGTGCAAAATAATACACCTGGGAAGAGGGCACCCTGGGGAGTGCTACAAGGTGGGTGGAGAGTAGCTATTACAAAAGAAGAAAGTGACCTGAGGTTTATCATTGCTGATGATCTAAAGGTGTCTAAGCAGAGTACAAAGGCAGAAGGGAGGGCCAGTGGCATGCTGGGGTGCATAGGTAGAGGTATCACAAGTCAAAGGTGGGAGGTGGTTATGCCATTGTACAAAATGCTTGTGAGGCCTCACCTAGAGTACTGTGTGCAGTTCTGGAGGCCACATCTTCATAAAGACATTGACAGGCTGAGTGGAGGGGGTTAGAAGGGCAACTAAGATGGTACAAGGATTGCACCAAACAATATATGAGAGAGACTAAAGGACCTCATTATGTATTCACTGGAGGCAAGGAGGTATAGGGAGGACATGATAGAAACATTGAAGTATCTTAAGGGCATACACAAGATGCAGGGTGGTGACACTGAGAGGCAGTATAGCACAGTGGTTTAAGGCTCTGAGCTGCAAATCTGGAAACCTGGTTTTGAATCCCACAGCCCCCGTTGCATACTGTGTGACCCTGAGCAAGTCACTTAACTTCCCTGTGCTTCCAGGTTGCACCTGTAAACAAGCTTTCAGCTTAGTGTGCCACTCCTGGTTAAACAATTGAAAAAAAAAACATCTTCCAATGTAAGAGATGTGCAAGAACAAGGGGGTATGACATGAAATTGGAAGGTGGCAGGCTGAGGGCAACTATGAGGAACTTTTTATTCACAGAGAGGGTTGTGGATGCATAGAATAAGATGCCACTGGAGGTGGTGGAGGCAAACACAGTGGATGGTTTTAAACATGCATGAGACAGGCATAAGGGTACATTGGTGGTGGGAAGGAGGGGGGGAAGCCATTGACTAGGTAGGATCAGTGGAAACAAGCTAGTGGAGGGCTTCGGGCAGACTGGATGGGCCGGCTGTTCCTTATCTTCTGACACTTTCTATGTTTCTATGTAAGACAGTCTGTTTCCCGATTATACTGTGGCCTGGTGAATAGTGAATGGCTGTGTGAATCTGATGCATGTGCTTGCAGAACTCAGGCTTGCTGCACAGTTCTATGGTACCAAACACAGTCAACCCCACCAAACCCTTCCCCATGATTCCAGCAGCAATTGTCATTAATAATGTAAAGAAATTAACTTTTACCTCAAATACATCATGTAAGTACTGTAGGTTTGTGTTTTGTTACTGACCTTAGCTGCCTATGATGACATACACAATGGGTGGCACCCATCTGACTTGATGAGAATCGTCCCCTGTCCCCAGCCCCATGTGGCTGTGATGTGTATTCACATCATGTGCATATTTTGTCTGTAAGTAATAGTGTTATCCAATTGCTATTAGAGACTATGGTGAAACTGTCCTGTGTGCCATGCCTGGTGCCATCTGCATGATTGAGCCATCGTATTATGGATGTTACAGTGGGAGTGGTCAGTGCTCCTCAGTACTGACTATTGTGCCACACATCCACTTTCATGGTAGCTCCTGTAGCAGGTAAAGGGAGCAATGCTGTCAGACAGTGATAATGTGCGTCCTCCAAATCATCAACCAGCCTGATCAGTCACTGTTGTTAGTCCATGGCCGACTCAAAAGCACCCTTTATCTGAACATTAGATGTGCACTTTTATGATGTGGAATCATGGAAGTGGGACCCTTATTTTGTATCCTCCTGACATTCATTCGGGAATATCTGTGATGTCCTGCATTTAAGTATAATTTATAGCACCTGGCCCACCCCACATGACTGACTGAATGTTTGTTTGTTTGTTTGTTTTATTTATTTATGCTGGTAAGACCATGGGCCAAAGACCCATTTTCATGGCTGGCCAGTTTCACATAAACATACAATTAAACAAATATACAAAAATACAAACTACAAAAATACTACTCACAGTAAATCTCAGAACACCAGTAATATACATTACAAGAGTATCAGGCAAACATTTGCATTCACTTTCTGGAAATAGATAATTCCTAAGTCTCTTCCTGAAATACATTAATGATCCTTTCAGGCTATCTAGAATGGGTAACAGATGATTAAAAAGACAAGGAAGAACATACAGTAGAGTTTTTTGACCCTTAGAGGTCTTCATCCTAGGTATTTCAAAGTAAGTAGACTCAGCAGACCTTGTGCAAACAGAACTAATATGTCTTTTAAAGAGAATATCAAGAAC
Source organism: Neoceratodus forsteri (assembly GCA_016271365.2). NCBI lineage: Eukaryota > Metazoa > Chordata > Ceratodontiformes > Ceratodontidae > Neoceratodus > Neoceratodus forsteri. The sequence continues at coordinate 88,891,460 of CM057453.1, forward strand.
CTCAGTAACCCGGTTTAAAGTTATTTTCTTTGCCAACATGCTTAGTTGAAATTTAAAGTGCAGGTCTAATGGCAAAAAGCCTGCATCCCTCAATAGTAGACAGTGATGTGTCCTAACTGGAAGTTGTGTGGAAAATCTAGAAATTTGATTCAAAAGAATTTTAACTTTATTTATTAATCCATGTGTAACATGTAATATTACTATATTTCTGTTGTGGTCTTAGGTTTTCAAACTTGTAACACTGATTTTAAATATTCCTCTTCATTTTGGACAGGTGCTGCTGGAAGAAACGGGATCGATGGTGCTGATTCCACAAGCACCACTGATGATGGACTGAGCAGCAGTACCACTGTTGATAATGAGCCTGTGTCCGGTTCCAGTAAGCTGCTTTAGTTTTTAATCATTCTAAATTTTCAATGCACCCTCTATTGTCCACCAACATTGATGCACCAACTAGGGCAACTAAAATGGTGCAGGGTCTGCACCAGAAGCCATATGAAGAGTGATTAAAGGAGCTGTATATGTATAATGTACCCTCAAGGAAAGGGGGGGCACGATACAAACTTTCAAGTACCTCAAGGGAATCAAGAAAGCCCAAGAGGGTAGCATCTTTCGGAAAAAGAGATGTGCAAGAACAAGGGCGCGCAATTTCAATAAAGAGAGGGATGGCTCAGGCGCTACATGCAGAAGTATTTTTTGATGAAGAGGGTGGTGGATGCATGGAACATCCTTCCTGAGGCTGTTGTGGGGTAAAAACAGTGGGGAAATTCCACAATGCATGGGACAGAAATAAGGCAATCCTAGTGGGGGGTAGAAGGAAGTAAGCTGTTACATAGAAACATAGAATGTGACGGCAGATAAGGACCACTTGGCCCACCCACTCTGCCCATTTCCCTACCTACTGGATAAGCTGCAGATCCTAGTTAACCAGCAGCCTACTTCTTCCTACCCCCACCCCCCAGAATTGCCTTATGACTATCCCATGCATGCTTGAATTCCACCACTGTTTTTGACTCCACAACCTCCTCTGGAAGGCCATTCCATGCATCCACAACCCTCTCTGTGAAAAAATACTTCTTAAATTACCCTCTGAGCCACCCCTCTATCTTCAAATTGTGCCTCTTGTTCTTGCACACCTCTTTTTTTGAAAGATGCTACCCTCTTGGACTTTGTTGATTCCCTTGAGGTACTTGAAAGTTTCTGTCATGTCCCCCCCTCCCTCCTTTCCTCGAGGCTATACATATTAAGCTCCTTAATTCTCTCTTCATATGTCCTCCGGTGCAGACCCTGCACCATTTTAGTTGCCCTCCTCTGGACAGCTTAACTTTGATCACCAGCTTATCCAATAGGAAGGCAAATGGGCAGACTCAGACTGTGTGGCAGTGGGCCAAGTGATCCTTACCTGCCATCCAAGTCTATGTTTCTATGTTTTTTGCAGAGAGCCGAGGGTGGTGGTCTGGATAGTAGAGGTGTGTGTTATGTTACGTTAGTGCAATATCTGCACATTATCACAGGAGTGAACTGGCCTAAAGTTTGGCAATAAATATTAATTTCCTTTACTGTGTAGTGTGTTAAATGAAATTACTTGGTGTGGTCCAGAAAAGAGTGATTCAGATGTTGCATGTATTGCAACCTTAAACATATGAGAAGAGTCAGGTATCCCAATATGTCCTCTCTGCTGTTGCTGGAGGAGAGGAGGAATAGGGGCCAGAGGGACAGGATAGAAACATTCAAGTCCTTAAGTGTATAAACAAGATGCAGGAGGGAGACATCTTCCAATACAGGAGGAGTGCAAGAATGAGGGGGCATGACATGAAATTGGAACGTGGCAGCTTAAGAAGGAATGTGTGGAAGGTTTTCTTTACAGAGCGGGTGGCAGATGTATAGAATGATCTGCCACATGAGGTGGTGGGACTGGAGTGAGGACTGTGCTTGTATTTAAACATGCATTGAACAGACATAGGGGGACCATAGAGGTTACACAGAGGGAGGGTCAGAAGCAATAATGAAGTACAGGGCTCATAGGCAGACTGTGTGGGCAGGGCTGTCCTTATGTGCTGTGTCTGCAGACAATATCCATGTTTCCAAGGTTATATGCAAGGAAGGAATGCCCTGCCCAGGACTAACAACTTGTTAGTTTACAACACAAGCTTGTCAATTTACAGTACAGAGCACAGGTAGGAAGACTTGATCAGGTGCTGACTTACTTAGGTGGTGGGGCACACAGACAGCATGCAATAGGTAAGTTGTACTGATGTCTGTCAGTATTTCACACACACACACACACACACACAGCAGTTCGCCTCACACACACCACACTCACTATAAAAGGACAAATAATTTTAGACCACATTATGTTGAAGCTGCATATTTCTTTTTGTATTGCAGACAACACTGAAACATCGGCAGCAGTCCAACCATCAGAGGGACAGATGGGGGGTTGAGTCAAGCACAAAACAGGCAAAGCCAATAAGCAAGCACACAGAAAACCGTATGCAAAGAATTATGAAGGCTCTTTACAAATTGGCAGACAGGGACAATCCACCCTCAAAGTCAGCAGGGAGCAGCAGTGTGCCACAGGACAGGTCAGCTCAACAGCAGCAGCAGACCGAGCTGTGGACAACCTCCATGGTATTAATACTCACCCAGCCACAGATGGTACTGGAGGGCGGTACTGGAGGGCAGAACAGAGAGGAGGACCACCCAGAGAGGGAAATGCCAAGCTGATCTTTGTAATGGCCTGAGAATGGTAGAATCCAGATTAAAAAGGGTGGAGGCCAGGTTGGGAAGGTTGGAGAAGATGGACAAAAATATCTTGCACCAGCTTAAGTCAATCAGGGGGAAGAAGGCACAGCCAAGTCAGAAGTCATGAGGCATCTGCCCTGAGAAGACAGCAGTGCTAGCTGAGGGGCAGCATGGTGTACAGCCACTGCCAGACAGCCAGTATTTTTGCCATCCATGCTGGATTGAACTTTTTGTAAATAGTTTTTGTTAAAATAAGTCAATTTAAGATACATTTCTCTAATATTTAGAATGGCCGACTGATTTGTTCTTTTTTTTTGAGGGGTGTTATACTTGTTTGACTTCTTTGTATACTTTGGATGTTCATATTTCTTCTACAAGTTCTGTGTTTGTGGGTTTGTTTTCAAATTATTTGTTTGCTATAAAAACAGTTTGTTGTTGAAACCTCACCTCCTTGTCATCTAGGTTTCAAGGTTCAATTACTTCTTTTGGGGTGTGTGGGTGTGGGCCAGGGGGAGGGCTGACAAACTGGTAAACACTTAACATTTGAGGACAAAGACAATGTCCACTTCAATTTTTTTGGTTTTTCTTATTTTATTTGTGTGTGTGGGAAGGGGGGTCAGAAGGGCTGGAAACTGGTAAACACTTAACAACATCTGAGGACAAGAACAATGTCCACATTCATTTTTAGGTTTTCCTTGTTTTATGGGGGTGCCAAAACAGTGGCAAACTGGGAAACTTGAAAGTAATGCAGTTTCATAAGTAGAGAACTATTGATATCACTGTGAATTATCAGTATAAATGTGGATGTAGTAATCTTTTGCTTCAACATCACCAACATTTTTGGCAACACAGCAGGTTTGGATTCTGGTATTGCTCGCTGAATCCAAGTGCAAGGTTCTTTACTATTCAGGTAATATAATTGAAGACACAAGGTGTTAGGATACCTCGCAACACAATTTATTAATTTTTTTTAAATTACTATTTATGCTCCTCACCCTGCATCTGGTCTCCACTCCTTTGGGAGACACATCGCAGTATCCTCGCTCCACAACCTGCCTGGTCCCCCCGCTGAGTCCCCATGGAGCCCTGGCTGTACCCCCCAGGTGGGTATGGGGTGGGGCAGCTACACCCCAAGACATTAAACTTTTGTCAGACTTCCGATGGGTTGCCAGGAAAGTGTGGGCAATCAGGGTCTCTGCACAGTGCTCCATCATCTGGGAGAACGGACACCAATTTTTCCCTTGTTCTGGGGGAGTGGTATGTACCCTGACATCATGGCATCACTGCCAACGTCACCACTCCCCATCCCCTAGTATTTGCTCTATGCTTGCTGTGCCCCCAACTTCTGCCAGAGGCTAGTCAAGCGCTGAGTGTGGACCCCTTCCCTCCCGGTAGAAGAGAAGTGTCCTTCGGATGCTCAATCCTCTCCTTCCCCTGCTGACCCCCAGCAGCCCAGGCTCATTCCTGAACCTGGGTTACCAGTGTGATGCAAGGTGTGGCATCCAGTGCCTCAACTCTCAGCTCTACTGGGCCGGCTCTCGCAACACAATTTATGCACACAGCACACAGGTTATGAGACTCTGTCTCCTACTCAGGAGAACATAAACTCCTCTGCTGGGTCTTCATCAGAGATGGCACTGCCACACTTTCCTCATCCTCTGATGAGTCCTGCTGCTCAGAGCCTTCTTTAGTAGGATCCTGTAATGTTGCTGTTGTTGACACAACGTACTGCTTGGGGAAGAAATGGAAGTTCATTTTGACAAATATTAGATACTCAACATTCCAATCAGACAGGCAGCTTTGGTGGTCAGTTGCAATGGCACCTGTAGTGCTGAAAACCCTTTCTGCGCTTACGCTGGCACAGGGGCAGGTGAGGTACTCCATGGCAATAGCTGTCAGGGCAGGCTAGATTTCCAGTTTTCAACACTAATAGTACAGTGGCTTATCATCAATTGTTAGCTGCTGTGGGTCATCCATATATGACCGCACCATACGGCATGCAGACAGCTGGAGTTCTGTGTCTCCCTCCTGATGGTGGCTGGTAGACACACTAATGTCCTTCAACATGCACCATAGGGGGTTTGTGCCACCAGTGCTACCATGTGATGATGAAGGTGATGGTGCAGACACTATACTGGTGGTGGATAAGGATACAGAGCAAGGGGCCATTTTTGCTTGCACTTTCTGTACTGCGGCAGATTTTTCCACCTTTACCTCTGAGTGTGTCATTCAATTTTGGACCTTGCCCTGCAGGATGGACACATTGTGATCAAGATCTGCCTTCCCACCTGGAATAAGTACCATCATGCCATGCTTGTACCTGGGGTCAAGTAGGGTTGCCAGGATGTATGCCTCAGAGTTATTAATGTGAATGACTCTGGGATCATCATCATCACACAGCTGCATTATGCGGTCAGCCAGCTCCACTCCAACAGAGTCTGCAACCACTTCAAATTGTTCTTTTACATGGACCATTGCCTGGCATAGTACCCACAGCAATAGTACCACCTGGCTCAAACATGCATTTTCAGCACTCACAACCTGCGTCACCTGTTCAAGAGGACAGAGTACTTGGATAACACTGTCCATCAAAAACCACTGGGATGGACTCAGTGACATGGCTTCCTGTGCTTCACAATCACACATGTGCATTATGTACTCATTCAGTGGCTTGTACTGTTCATACAGCCTCCCAAGCATATAGAGTGTTCAATTCGATCAGGCTGGAACATCAAGCATCAGGCGGTGCTGTGGTACATTACTGGCCTTCTGTAGAGCCATGAGCTCTGCTCTAGCCCATGCAGAGTGACTGAAATGGCTGTAAATTTTGTGGCTGGCAGCCAACATGGCACTCACTGCTTCGTGATCCAGAAAGTACTTCACAATGAGAGTCAACACATGAGCAAAGCAGGGGACATGACAAAAAGCAGCCATCAGAGATTGCTTTGATGGCATTCCAGGCATTGTCACTTGCAATATACGCAGCTTTGAAACCATGTGGTTTTAGCCAGTGTGTAATGGCCTCATTAATGCATGCAAGAATTCTGTCAGATGTGTGTCACCCATGCATACTCTGCATGCTCAACATGGCATGTTGTCGACTAACAGTAAGACTGCTGCTGCTGCCAGTAGTCAACAGACAGGTAGATGAGGGACATAGATGCAAGGCATATACCTGAGGGAAATAGGCCTGGTGTGCAGTTATGCACATATAACTAACACACGATGATGGGGCACTCATCCAGATGTTGCTGGTGAGGTGAATGCTTGCTGCAGCAGAGTGGGACACTGCAATAGACACCATGCAGGCTAGGTCATTATACATTGCTGGAAGAGCCTTAGTGCTCAAATAAGTTTGACTGGGAACTTTATATTTAGGTGCAGCCTTCTACATAAGTTCAATGAAACCCGTATTCCCGACAAATAAAAATGGCAGAATGTCTTTTGCCAGCATCTTGGCAACAGCTGTGTTCAGCTCTTTAGTCACTGGGTGTTTGCGATGATGCTTGGTGTGCTTCATTAATGCTGATTTAATATCTGGCTGCTTAGATCTACTAGTGTTCTGAACTTTGGAGTGTGTTTTGGTCTTGCCAGGTATGCTCTTGTGTCTTTGGCTGTCTTGTCCACCAACAGGGACATGTTGAAAATGCTCTGTATCCGTGCACTGGTGGATGGATCCCATTGACTACAACCACTTGTATCTACATGTGTGGGGGTAGAACACAGCAAAGAGTCAAATGTTTCCACATCCTCATAACCAGGCTGTGGACCCTCTTTTTCAGACTCTGCGGAACTCTCAGAACTGAGCCTGGATGCCAACCGCTTATGCTGTGTCCATTTAATGGGGTGCTTACTTTTCATATGACTGTGCATATCAGTCATCCCATAGTGTGAATGTGGCATACCCCTGCTAATTTTGAAATGACAGATGTTGCACACAGCCACGCTTTCATCAGACTCATCGATGACAAAGAAATCCCACACAAGTGAATGTCCACCGACACAACAGATTTTCATGGGTGGGTCAGATGGGGACAGGGGTGCAGGGGTGGGTGATATTCTTTTCTTAGGGTGCTCCTGCACCTGCTACTGATCCCCATGACCTGTTTTTAGCAATTGCTTACTCTTTTTCCTGACAGGCTGCTCATACTGCTCAACCTCTCAGCATTAAAAATCATAGCACTGGCCTTCAAAAATCATAGCAGATGGTCAGAATATGAAGCACTTTCTTATTTTAAAGAATAACATGCCTACAAATAGTTGGCCCCATAGAGTTAGTGATAAGAAATGTTTCTATTAACTTAGTTTAATGATTTAATAGTTTGTGTGCCCAGAAATAGCACTAACATTATTAAGAACATCAGTAAACCTATGCGAAGCAAGGGTAAATTTGAATGTGAAAATCATAGCGCTAAGCGAAATTTATAGCAGTTGAGCAGTATGAGGTTTCTGCTTGTGAACTTACAACATTAAAGTGGGTGCCGGCACTTTACCACTGACAGTTGTGGTTACCAGTTGTGGAAGGGGTAGCTGCCAAGTAGGGTCCGATACTGGGTTATCATCACCCTCACTCTCAACACCCTCTTCAGAAGTATCCTCACTGCTTACTGAAATGTCAGGCTGTGACAGTAAGGGCTGACTGTACCCTCACTGGCCTTCTCTGCCGCATGAACAGTAGCACTATCAAGATGTTCACTGTGACGAGGTTCTTGCTCCTCTGAGAACCTTTAAAGCTCTCTGTGCTGTTTTTCCTTCTCAATCTCTAGTCCACCCACAATAAGTAATCCAGCACCACCCTTACTGCCATTATTACTGATAATACTTGCCACTGGAATCAAACTCTCTTTGTTCTCAGTCCCTAGCAGATTCTGACTTAACCCACCCCCCCCTTTTCTGCTCGTGTTTCTATATGCTGAAAAACTCCAGTTCCCAGTCCCAAGATTCACCCTCAAAATGCCTGCTAGGTCCTATAATCTACATATTAACTCTGATGTGCCAACTGCCTACTGTCTCCCAGATTAAAAGTGTTAATGCCTTGTACATATGTATATTGTTATATACTAGCACTTATGTCATTGTATTACTGTTTTTTGTTACCCCTGTCATTGTATTACTGTTTATGATACCCTTGTCAATGTAATAACACTTGCACTTCTTGACCACTCAGGTCCATCTTGTAAATGAGCTATGCTCAATGATGTTCGCCTGATTAAATAAAGATTTTGATTGATTGATTGAACTCCTGGGTGTCCTGTGACTGGGACTGTTCAATATGTTCCTGCTCCTCCTGAGACCCTAGGGACTTGCACAGTAGTAGTGCAGTGACATCCATGGCAGTCTTTTTACCATCTTTTGTACACTGTGCAGCAGCTGCTCCTGAAGTAGCAGCACTGCACTGCGTACCAAAGAAGATGGAAACTTTGATTCCAACTGTGGCTGACACGGGCGCGGTATGTGGCATGGCACCTGGCATTGTGCTACCACCAGAACTTGCAGTTCTAAAAAAAGTGCTACTCCTACTGACTCCTTCCCCAGCATCCGGTACACCTCCTTGTGACCCCCTTGATAGTGATCTAGTACTACCACTAGCACTTTTCCCACATCCTCTATGCTTCCCCTTACCTTTGTCTGACATGTTGTACTTTTCTGTGCTTCACTAAAGCCTGAAACACTACCAAATATTAACAAGCATTTGTCAATGCCAAATGTTGTCTTGCTGCCATTGGCAGTGCAGGAGTTAGAGAGATGCAGCATAGGAGTGGCAGTCAAGTATTGAACTGATGCCAACCCATCCCCACCCTGCAGAGAGTGAGAGGCATTAGGGGTATCCCTGTGGGTGTTTGTTAGTGCAGTGCGGGAAAACATAGTGGGCAGGATGTGAAAAATGACAGCTGCACAGTTCATAAGGAGGTGTAATAAAATGCCAGCACTGAAAATGTGGCATACAAATATATGGAATTTGCGGAGTTGCAAGGGTGTGTGGGAAATATGCAAGGCACACTTGCAGCACTGCCAGTTTATGAGCGTTTGGCACCAAATTTTCAACATAGGCATTTTAGCACCTCTGCTCATGTACAGTGTCACTGTCATTTCCTCAAAGTGTCCCAAGGAGTGATTTCACACAGCGAACATGCTATTCTGCGCGCCGGAAGTGCGGAAACATATTTTGGGCAGGATGTGTGAAGTGATGGCTATACTGTTCATCAAGAGGTGTGGAAAAATGGCAATGGTGAAAATCCAGAGTGAAAATATCACAAATGCACGACGGTACGAGCATGCGTGCAATCTGCCAGCACACTCATAACACAGTCATTTATGGAGTATCAGCTCCAAATTTTCAACATAGGCATTCTAGAGAGCTCTGCTCATGAACTGTGTCATGTCATTTTTCATAATCTGGCCCAAACACTGATTTCCCATACTGACTGCGCGGTTGTGCGGAAGTGTGGAAACATTTTGGGCAGGATGTACAAAATGACAGCTGTACTGTTCACAAGGAGGTGACAAAATGCCAATGCTGAAAATCCAGCGTTAAAATATTGCAAATGCGCGAAGTTACGAGCCTGCGTAGCAACTGCACAATGCATACTCATAAAACAGGCATTTGTTGGATTTTTTCCACCAAATTTGGAACATACGCTTTTTGAGAGGCCACCTCATGAACACTAGAACTGTCATTTCATTAATGGGTCCCAAAAGGTGATTTTGCACAGTGACTGCAAAATCACCTTTCGAGGCTGATTAATGCCATGACAGTGATAGAATTCATGAGGAGGGGCCCCAAAAACCCCATGTTGAAAATTTGGTGCCAAAATTCCAAGAAATGCCTGACATATGCTGCAAAGTTGAAAAAACCCTATTCATTGCATTATACAGCTAACCGGCATTTCCTCAGTTCGCGGTCAGCTTTGAAGAGTGCAGACATGTTCCTGCTCCACAGAAGATCGTCGCACCAGAGTCTGGAGGTAAGTATGGGGTGGGGGGTGAGGGGAGGCAGGGTGTGCAGTGGCTGGGTGCGGGTGGGGGGAGGAGGCATCTAGATTATGAGGGATGGTTTTCGTTTTGCAGGAAAAAAGGAAAACTGCCGCGGGACAGTTTTCATCTTACAGAGCATTTGGCATACTGGGGTGGGCTCCCAGCGTGCCACCTAAGTGGGTTTTGGGGTGCTGGGGTAGCCAACGGGGATTGGGGCACCATCGGGCACATAAGATGTAGTGATGACGGGATTGGGCACTCGCCGCAAACAAAGAAAAGGGGAGCATAGCCGAGGGGATTGGGCACCCACCTCGGCATTCACAACAGTTTAGGATGATGCCGACATGAAGTGGCTCCCGTCAGCGGGCAAAGACAATGAGAGGGGCCGTGAGCCAAGGGATTGGGCACCCCTCGGCATTCAACATTTGGGGGGTATGCCCGATGGGAGTAGGCTCCAAATCAACACCTAAACACAGAGGCGTTGCCGACAGAGGATTGAGCACCCCGATGTCGCCAAAGAGTGAGTGTAGCCGCTCACCGACCATGGTCATAATGGTGGCGAGCATGGCAAAGCAAAGGACCGCTGCATATGGCGAGCTTTGCTTGGATTGCAGCGGACCTTTGCTTTGATGTGCTTGCCCCATTATGAATGCATGGTGTGATGGTGGCATGCAGGCTGATTGGGGAATGAGGGACGGACCTACTGATGCGTGCCCTGCATTTTCCCAACAGCAGCCAAGCCCCCAAGACCCGCACTAGCGCAAGATGTTGCTTGCACATGTGCGCAAGCCAACATTAAAAACAATGACACTAAACTAAAGTCTGGGAATGCAGAACAACACACACAGAGTGCGACAAGTTATATACGATATAATCACAAAGATCAACAAAAGTGCTGCAATATCTTTGTCCCAGCACTCCAAGTACAGATATCAGCAGTAAATTTCTTCTTCTGAGCAAAAAAAAAAACTGAAAGATTGCCAATCACAAAGCCTGTTCTGCAGAGCAAAACAAACACAGCTCTTTCCTATTCGGTAATCTCTTTGGAAGTAAGGAGCTACGCGGTTAAAAATGTGTGCTACCACCTGATGTCTCTCTCTGTACCACATGTGACTGCAGCATTGTAAAGCATGTGATCAGAGCTACATGCAGTGTAATTTGACCTTTCTGAGGAATGTCTGTGGTGAAAAGCAGAATTGTTGGTATACCGTGGAATTTAAAAGTACGCAATTCTTGGTTCTGCAGAATTCAAAAGAAAGAAATGCAGAATAACAAAAGGAAAAGAGGGAAAAAAGAAACAATTAAAAAACAAAAGAACAAGGTTCATTACTGACCCCACACTTAAGGTGCTCAACAGCTTGGATGGTTACATTCAGTATGTGTACTTCAAATTGACAATAGCACCTCTAGAGCAACAAATATAACCATACATTGCAGGCTGGAAAAAAACCCTGCAGAATCACATAGAAAAATGCAGAAAATTGACTGAAACAGCGAAATACACTACAAGACACTTTTTTCCACAAGCAAATAACAAAAGGTCCACAGTTTGTAATGAAATGCTGTAGCACTCAGTGGAAATCCATGATAATTTGGCGAAAGTTCAGAATTCCACCATATGTGGAGGAGTGGAAAATTCAGCGAACTTTTCCTAATTTCACGGAACTTCCGCAACGGTGGAAATTCGCACTTTCGCCCATCCCTACTGGTGTGACATACATGGGATCATGCACGACATTGCCTCTGACAACACTACATGCCCATTTTCTGAAACAAAAGAGGAGAAGTGTCTCCAGTAGTTGGATGAAGGAGGGGCTCACAAGTCTCACTCCCTCGACCAGCTAGGCACCGACTGGAAATAGATCTGATCTTCATTGGGGGCCTGGGGATCCCCCGCTGATCCTGCTGGGGGGGGGGGAAGCCCTGGGGGAAGATGGTCAAGGCTAATGGTGAACATCAGGGGGATGGAGCTGGGGCTCCCTACTGAATGTGAACCACTGGAGACGGGGAGAAAAAGTATACAAAAAAAAACAGAGAAAAATATATTGGTATTGATACTCTTGTTACATTATTTTTCTTACAGCAAACCAGCACTTTTCTCATACTGAGCCAAAATCTTCTATCTATACACCCATTTATATATATATATATATATATATATATATATATATATATATATATATATATATATATATTCTTTGAAAAAACTCCATTAATGCATCAGTTAGGGTGAATACCACAGTGACAAAAGCAGGGAAATGAGGTATCAGGGTTTCCAGCCCTAACACCCCACTCCTTGGGTTCCTTCCTCCACCACCCTAGCCCCATCTCCCCACCATCCACACCTCAGCAGGTGTTGGGGTGTGCCATTGGGTCATCAGGCCCAACTCTCATGCCATTCCATGTGTAAACAACCTTACACACTACAGTATAGAACAATGGGATGAGAGCTAGGCCTGATAACCCAATGGCACACCTCACTGCCAACCCAAAGAATTTACCTTCTTTTTCAGATAGTATAATTGTATCCTTATTTTACTTCAGACTCTGTGCTCCCATCCCTCAATCCAGATAGTATAATAGTGTCCTTAAGTCACAGTGGGAACACAGGGTCCTTTAGGCCCTGCGCTCCCATCTCTCCATACAGATAGTACAACAGTGTCCTATATGTGACAGTGGGTGCACAGAGTCCTTCAGACCCTGTGCTTCCATCCCTCCATGGATGCACATATATATGTAGCTTTGGAAACACAAGGGTCTCTGGCCCCTGCACTTCCGCATATAAAGTTACCGGGAGGCATAGTGAGATAGCAACAACTAGCCATAATTGACCCACTATAGCAAACTTTCAACTCCTCTTCAAAATGTAATTCTGCACAACTGTAACACTGTTTTTGTGCCACAGCTGCAGGAAAACATTTTTAGTAGGATTTGAAACATGACAGCTGTACTATTTATGAGGTGGTGTGAAAAAATGGCAATGTTAAAAATCTGGATTGAAACTAGAAAAAAATTGGCAAAGTTATGAGCCTGCATAGAAATTGCAGAGTGCACACTCGTATTGCGTTCATTTTCTAGAATTTTTTTTGCCAGATTTTCTACATCAGCATTTTGGGACCTTCCCTCATGAACAGTGCAATTGTGATTTTGTTAATCCCTCCCAAAAGTTGATTTCGCACAGTGACTGTGCCATTCTGCTCCACAGGTGCAAAAACATGATCTGGGCAGGATGAGCAAAATGACAGATATACTGTTCATAAGGAGGTATAAAAAATGGCAATGTTGAAAATTTGAAGTGAAAATATTAAAAATTGGTGAAGTTATGAATGTGCGTAGAAACTGCACAACACACACCTGTAACTCAGTGATTTTTGGGGAATTTTTTTCACCAAACTTGCAACATGAGCTTTTTGGGACCCCCACCTCATGAACAGTGGTACAGTCATTTTGTGAGTCAGTCCTGAAAGGTGATTCTGTGCAGTGACTGCAAAATCACCTTTCAGGACCGAGAAATGAAATGAAAGTGCCAGTGTACATGAGGTGGGGTTCCAAGAACCTCATGTTGAAAATATGGTGCAAACATTCCTAAAATTGGCCGAGATATCAAAATAAGTTGAAAGTCCCCCAATTGACTCCCATTATACAGCTTACCTTGATTCTTCAGATCATAGTTTGGCTTTGAGGAGTGCAGACTTGTCCCCTGTCCAGACAAGATCACCGATCCCAACCTCCAGAGGGTAGTATGGGGAAGGGGGTGCAGGGAGATGGCTGGGCAGAGGAAGGTGGGGATGAGGAGGAGTGGGGAGATGACGAGGGACTGTTTTCTTTGTTACAGTGTTTTAAATAAACAAATAGACTTCAGGGGATGGTTTTCTTCGTTTACAGGTTTGACTGTTAAAAAAAATAAATCTGGGCACACTGGGGTGGGCTTCCAATGGGCCACATGAGTTTGGGGGCATACATGATGCTGACAGGGGGCTTGGGCACTCCCATCAGCAATGGAAGTGAGCTGGGGGAGACATCCAACACTGGGACTGGACATCCTGATGTCAGAAAGATGTAAAAAAAAAAAAAATTAATCTGGGCACACAGGGGTGAGCTCCCAGTGTGCACATGAGTTTAGAGTGGGGGCATACATGATGCTGACAGTGGGACTGGGCACCCCTGTCGGCAATGAAACTAGGTTGGGGGGGCATCCAACACGGGGAGTGGGCATCCCAGTGTCAGCGAGTTTAAAATCATTTTTATTTATCTAGCACATTGGGGTGGGCTCCCAGTGTGCCAGATGAGTTGGGGGGGATACACACTGACACGGGGATTGGGTACCCCAATGTTGGTGCCAAAAATAGGATTTTTTTGGGGGGGAGGATCCTGCATCAAAATTATGCAAATTTCGATACAAGATTCTGCATTTAAAAAAAAATTGTGAAAGTCAGATTTTCGCATGAGGACACTTGCGAAAGATTTGGGCAAATCTTACTTTTGTGCTAAACACAACTTTTCCCTTACAAAATAATGGGAAATTAAAAACTTTAATAACTTTTGAAAGGATTAATATTTTTATACTAAACCTTCAAAAGGGACATCTGTGACCCAAGGGCTTTCTACTCTGAAAATTTCAGCCCACAACATAAAGCCATTTCTGAGATCCAGGATGACAAAGAAATGTCAAAAAATATCCCGATTTGTCTGTTTCTCAACACTTTATATCTTAAAAATCACTTTACAGATTCCCACCAGATTTGGCACATCAAATGAACTTTTCCTAGAGATTAGGTGTGCCAAATTTCATGCAAATCTGTTGAATGGTGCCAAAGTTATTAAGCTTTAAACTTTGAAATTTAACATAGAAGTGCAGTTTCACCCTAACTATACTGGTGCAACCGCGTCAATGATATATATATATTTATATTTATATTTATATAGATACAGTATAACATCTAACTTTGTTTTTCCTTGTAGAAATGGTTCCCCTGCCATGAAGCCACCCTCCAGACATCCCAAGATGTCAAGATTCCCAACCTTCAGCTACCACATTCTTCATCTGTAAATGATTTCAGAATATGCAAAAAATACTTAAGCCCAAAACACCCTTCAAGTTTCACCATGATATGTAAATATCAGCAACATATTACATCCCCATAGCTTATCTGTACGCATGTTAAATCCATAATTTCTTTAATGCTTGAACCTTAAACAAATGTATTAATGTCAGTTGTAGTCTAAATCAACTTACTAAAATGGTTTGTTATAAGCATGCTTGTTGAATTCCTTATCATAAAGGAGTGGTTCTAGCCTTAATAAACAAAAACAAAAAAAATAGATATATCCCCTTTGATTTTCCCCTGCTTTTCTCCTCCTCCCATATGAGACTTTTCAGTGAACAGATTCATAGCTCTTCAAGCAGTCTATGTAAATAACCATGAGATTAACCAAATGACCAGGCCACACAGTTATGGTTTAGTTGTGGCTGTTACAGTCAATTTATTAACTCTTTGTTGTATTCAAAACAGAGTAAAACTGATTTTGTATGTAAGTTTGTTTATTACAATACATGGGGCAGGATTTTCAAAAGTATAAGATTGCTGCAAGCCCCAGTGCTCCGACAATATGTCACATGGGGCTTGTGGAGATCTAAAGGGAATTTCCATCCCATGCAGCAATTGCTGCAAGTTAGACCAACTTGTTCTGGTGTAACATGAGGCAGCCCTGTGGGCAGTTATCGCTGGGCTTGCGCTAGATCTTAGATGCAAACTACTGTAATCATTTGAAACTATCGCAATTGCTCCCAAGATTGTAAACTCGAGCGCAGTTGCCGGGATGGGTTTGATGCACTGCCAAAACCTAAGTGCCGTGGTGCATGGGCTGGATGCAAGCTCTGCACCACGGTTCGAAAATCTGGCCCATAGTGTCTTAATATAATAAGATATCTATTTAACCTTGTAGGGCAAATTGTAGGATGCACATATCTGTATTTTCTGGCCTCCTGATGATACTTGGTTGCTCATTTTACTTATTTACTCACGTTACCGTTTTATGTCTTAATGCTTTGTTTTCTTGAATAAAGCTGAGTTAAAAAAAAGTTTCAAGTTACCACTGCCATGTTCCACTAGATTTCATGTGATGTCATGCAATTACCTGCATGAGTGCTCACTCTATCCCTCTGTCTGTCTGTATGTCTGTCTATCTATCTATCTTACATACTGCATTCCATGAGAATACTAAGATATTCCATGAGAACAGTAAGGTGCCTGCCTGGTGCCATGGCTTGGAGGGACAGGAAGTGCATCCTCAAGATCACGAGAACAGCTGCATGGGAGTCTGAGCTGGATGTCATTGTCCACGTAGGGACAAATGACTTGGCTCATCATGAGATTAGAGCAGTGCAGGAGGACTTTGTAAAGTTGGGAAGGGGCCTAAGACAAGTAGCACACTCAGTATCCTTCTCAGAGATGCTGCCTGTCTATGGCATGAGTGAGGCAAGGGTACTTTGCACCATGCGATTTAATGAATGGTTGAAGAAATGGTGTGGAGCACAGGGATTTGGCTTCATTGGGGACTGGGGTTCCACCTGGAGGGACACCAGCCTATACTGGCAGGATGGTCTGCATCTGTCCAGGAAGGGAACAAGTCTTTAGGGCAATCAGTTTAAATGCTTCATTGGCAAGCTTTTAAAGTAGTCAAGGGGGGAGGCACTGATAAGCAGCAGGAAATTCCCAGCCTCCTCCTACAAAAGAGGGTACTAAGTGAGAAAAAGACCAAGGTAGAAAGGACAGTGGGGGATGCTGCTACAAAAGGTAAAGCCATCAAGAAATGGAGAGCAATAAGTACCAATGCCTGTAGTCTGGGTAACAAGCTTCCTGAATTAGTGGCCTTGATGGAGGAGGAACATCTGGATATCGTGGCAGTCACAGAAACATGGTACACACAGAACCATGACTTGTACATAAACATACCAGGATACATTATCTACAGGAGGGACAGAGAGGGAAAAAGTGGAGGAGGAGTACACTCTACATAAGGGAAGGAATCAACGCAACAGAACAAAAGGGTAAACAGGGAGGAGAAGAAGCACTGTGGGTCAACTTGGAGACAGGCAATGGCACCACAATCCGCACAGGGGTTGTATGCAGACCCCCCCCTCTCGGGGGGAGGAAATGGACAAGGAAATGATAGAAAGTACACTTAGAATGGCAGAAAAAGGGGAGATATTGCTGATGGGTGATCTGAATATGCCAGATGTTAACTGGAGTGAGGTTGCAGCACCCACTTCTAAGAGTGGGGTTATTCTAGATGCCCTACAGGGGGCATACCTTAGACAACTAGTATTGGAACCCACTCGAGAGGGAGCAATCTTAGACCTGGTTCTCTCAAATGGAGATGGAGAGAGGATCACAGATGTAGAAGTGGGTAGCCATCTGGAAACTAGCGACCATCGAACAGTATGGTTCACAATAAACACAGCTATAGAGTCAAGCCATACAAAGGCAAAAGTACTGGACTTTAGGAGGATTGACTTTTCAAAATGTGTGAGTGCCTAAGGAACGCACTAGCAAATGGGCAGGAAGAAGGGGTGGAAGAACACTGGGGAATAATAAAAACTGCCATCACAGAGGTAACAAGCCTTTGTGTGAAGCAAATAAACAAAACAAAATGATGTAAGAAACCACTATGGTTATCAAAGGAGGTGGCAGTGAAGGTTCAAGAGAAAAAGAAAGCATTCAGGAAGTACAAGGAATCACAGAAGGAGCAGGACAGAGAATTGTATCAGTTAAAGCAAAAGGAAGCTGGGAAGGCAGTCAGAACAGCAAAAGCCCAAACTAAGGAAAAGATAGCCAACTCAGTTAAGAAGGGGGATAACACCTTTTATAGGTACATCAGGGAGCGTAGGAAGACCAAGGGAGGGATAGTGAGGCTTAATAAAGGGAAGGGGGGTAGGCAGAGGGTAACGGTGAAAAGGCAGAGATACTAAACAAATAGAAACATAGAAACATAGAAACATAGAAGTTGACGGCAGATAAGGACCGCAAGGCCCATCCAGTCTGCCCATTTCTTTTTCTACCTTATAAATGTGCCTTCAGCCTTTGCTCTGTCAGTGACCTATCTATTCATAGTCATTTGTATTGCTCCCTTATGCCTATCCCATGCCTGTTTGAAGCCCTGCACTGTATTCATAGCCACCACTTGTTGTGGTAAGCCATTCCATGCATCCACCACCCTTTCTGTGAAAAAGAATTTCCTCACATTCCCCCTTAATCGGCCTCCCTCTAATCTCATGCTGTGTCCTCTTGTCCTGCTATTTTTCTTATATTTAAACATGTTAGACTCTTTCACCTTGTTTATGCCCTTAAGGTGTTTGAATGCCTCTATCATATCACCTCTCTCCCCTCCTTTGCTCAAGGGTATACATATTGAGCTCCGTTAATCTGTCCTCATATGTCTTCTGATGCAGTCCCTGCACCATTTTGGTTGCCCTTCTCTGGACTGCCTCAATTTAGTTAATGTCCTTGTGAAGGTGTGGCCTCCAATACTGCACGCAGTACTCCAGATGGGGCCTAACCAGTGTCTTGTACAGAGGGATTCCACCTCCCTCTCACGACTCATGATACCCCTACTAATACACCCTAACACCCCCTAGCCTTACCTACTGCTTTAGAGGTCTGCTTGATGATTTTAGGTCATCAGTGATGATGATGCCCAAGTCTCTTTCTTCCTTTGCGACTGCTAGCAACCTCCCAGCCTATAGGTGGCTTCAGGGTTTCTCTTCCCTATGTGCATGATTTTGCACTTCTTTGCATTAAATCCCAGTTGCCACTCTTCGACCATTCTGCTAGTTTATCCAGATCTCTTCTCATTCTGCCCACCCATCTGGATCATCTACTCTGTTGCAGATCTTGGTGTCATCTGCAAACAGACAAGCCTTACCCTCTAGTCCATCTGCAAGGTCACTAATGAAGATGTTGAAGAGGACTGGCCCCAGGACTGATCCCTGAGGGTACCCCACTTGTGACTTGCATCTCTTCTGACTGTATACCATTTACCACCACTCTCTGTTTTCTGCCCGTCAACCAGTTTGTCACCCAGTTGTCCAACTTCTGACCTACCCGAGCCTACCCAGCTTATTTATCAATCTTCTATGTGGAACAGTGTCAAAAGCTTTGCTGAAGTCAAGGTAGGCGACATCAACTGCTCCCCCTTGGTCCACCACTCTGGTTACCCAGTCAAAGAAATCTATGAGTTTAGTTTTACAGGACCTTCCTTTTGTAAACCCATGCTGTCTTGGATCCTGTGCCCCTATGGATTCCAGGTGTTGCACTATCCTTTCCTTAAGGAGTGCCTCCATAATCTTGCCCACTACTGAGGTAAGACTGACTGGTCTGTAGTTCCCGCCTCCTCCCTGCTACCACTCTTGTGGAGCGGGATCACATGAACCCTTCTCCAGTCTTCTGGGACCTCTCCTGTGCTCAGAGACTCACTAAACAATTCTGCTAATGGCTCTGCTAGTTCCTCCTTTAGCTCCTTAAGTACCCTGGGATGTATGCCATCAGGTCCCATTGCCTTATCCACCCTGAGCTTAGCAAGCTCTTGTAGGACCCTTTCTTTTGTGAAGGGAGTAGTGCTCACCTCCCCCCCAGTGTCCATGATGCTGAGCTGTGGGCCCTGCCCTACCTTCTCTTCAGTAAATACTGAGCAAAAGTATCTATTTAGGATAGATGCCTTTACAGGGTCCTCCTCCTCACATGCTCCCTTTTCTCCATTAAGCTTAGCAATACCCCCTCTGGACTTTCTCCTTTCACTAATGTATCTATAGAAAGTCTTGTCACCTTCTTTTACTGTTCGTGCTAGTGTTTCCTCAGTTTGGGACTTTGCCTGCCTTACTGCCTTACCTGCTTCCCTTAGGGCAGTTTGGTATGCCTCCCTATCTTCATCCCGCTGTGTTCCCTTATATTTCCTGAAGGCCAGCCTTTTGGCTCTGACCTTTTCTGCTACCGTATTTGAGATGAGAAGGGACTTGGCAAGGTTAGAGGAATGGTCAAATGTATGGCAGCTTTGAGTCAATAGAAGTGCAAGACAATGCACCTGGGGAACAAAAACCCAGGGGAAGAGTACATAATGGGGGGTGAGATACTAACAACAACAAAAATGGAAAGGGACCTGGGAGTAGTCATATCAGATGACCTAAAGGTGGGCAAGCAATGTGAGAGGGCAGTAAGGAGGGCTGGGGGGATACTGGGATGCACAGGGAGAGGCATCACCAGTAGAAAACAGGAAGTTGTTATCCCTCTGTACAGACAGCTTGTCAGACCCCATCTGGAATACTGTGTGCAGTTCTGGAGACCCAATCTCCGCAAAGACGTAGACAGGATGGAAGCTGTCCAGAGTAGGGCAACTAAAATGGTGCAGGGTCTGCACTGGAAGACACATGAAGAGAGCCTTAAGGAGCTTAACATGTATAGC
The DNA here is from genome assembly GCA_016271365.2 of Neoceratodus forsteri. Taxonomy (NCBI): domain Eukaryota; kingdom Metazoa; phylum Chordata; order Ceratodontiformes; family Ceratodontidae; genus Neoceratodus; species Neoceratodus forsteri. Next base: position 88,911,638 of record CM057453.1, read on the forward strand.
CTCAAGGAAAGGGGGGACATTATAGAAACTTTCAAGTACCTCAAGGGAATCAACAAAGTCCAAGATGGTAGTATCTTTCAGAAAAAGAGGTGTGCAAGAACAAGGGGGTACAATTTGAAGATAGAGGGAGGGCAGCTCAGAGGTAATGTAAGGAAGTCTTTTTTCACAGAGAGGGTTGTGGATGCATGGAACGGCCTTCTGGAGGAGGTTGTGGAGTCAAAAATAGTGATGGAATTCAAGCATGCATGGGACAGTCATAAGGCAATTCTAGGGGTTGGGGGTAGGAAAAAGTATGCTGCTGGTTAACTAGGATCTGCAGCTTATCCATTAGGTAGGGAAATGGGCAGACTGGGTGGGCCAAGTGGTCCTTACCTGCCATCAAATTCTATGTTCCTATGTTTCTATACTGTATGGGACCATAACAGCAAATATACTCCACAAGAGAAATCTTGCAACTTTTTTTGACCAAAATAATTTCTATGCTTGTGCCATTTGACAGAACAAAATCTGCCTTGCAAGTAACACATCTAAAGAGTTTAACAAGTGATATTTCTGAAAAAAACAACTAAAAACTATAATATTAAAATTAAAACAACCTTATACTCATATTTCATGAAACTGGACTTCTGTCATCACACTTCTGCTCTGTGTTTTCACTACCTTCCACTTGATAGCAGTTTGACACCATGGTAGTAGACTGCCGTCAGTGAACTTCGACTTTGAAAGTAGCAGAAGATGATGTCTTGAGAAAAATCTTGTTTTTGTTCAGTTATCCATAATAAACTAAATACCTGAAAATGGGTGAAAATGCTAATGAACTACAGCCCAGTTTGCATCATTAAATCCCCCCCCACCCCACGAAGCATCCTGCTGTGTAATATTTTTGGGCAGGTACAGTATTTCTAAGCAATACAGGACATGAATATTAGTAGAAAACACACAATCTGACTTTTGTTTCTGTCGTTCTGTCTCTTTGTCTGTCTTATTGTTAAGGTCAAGTTTCCAATTTATCTGTTCTTTGAGGGATATACATATTGCTAAATTTGATTTCACTGATTTCTCATTTCAGCCAGCACTAGCCAAGACATTATCAGTGCAAGATGTGGCGTCTTAATTTTGTATCAGATTGGAATTTCTAAATGTTCTTTTAGCGCCATGTACTGTGCACAGAGGTGTCCGTTTTGAGAATATGCGACTTCCTTCCAGACCCAAACTTCCTTTAAATTTACAGAGTTAAAGCAGCAGTACTGTAGTGTAGCATATAGGCACCCCGGGATGGGTGATGTTCTGGAGGATGGTTTGCTGGACAACATCATTTCCCAGTGTGGACCAAAAGGGGAAGGACTGGTGTTGATGGGGGACCTTAATATGCCAGGTACAAACTGGGGAACCATGTCCTCTAAGATAGCCAAGGAGCAGAGGCTGCTGGATGGCTTCCAGGATGTGTTCTTAACACAGCATGTGATGGAGCCCACAAGGGAGGGGCATGTCCTGGATGTGGTTCTGGCTGATGGGGATCTGGTAAGGGACGTGGTTGTAGAGGATCCCCTGACTGGGAGCGACCACAATACTGTCTGGTTTCAAATAAGCATGGGGGAAGGGGGGATCTAGGACTCTGGCAGTGGACTTCAGGGGGCAGACTTTGTGGGCATGGAAATATTCTCAAGGATCACTTGAAGGGAATTACATCAATGACAAATGTAGAAAAGAGATGGGAGGTCATAAAACGGGGACTTCATGAGGCAGTCAGGACCTGCGCTAAGGTGAAACGTAAAGGAGCAAGGTCACATAAACCATGCTGGTGGTCCAGTGAGGTTCAGGTAGCAGTCAGAGAAAAGAAGGCGGCCTACAAAAAATATAAAACAACAAGAATGGATAGGGATAAGGAAATGTACCATCTTGCATCTAGAAAAGTCACCCGGATGGTGAGGGAGGCAAAGTCCAGTAAAGAGCAGCGGCTGGCACAGAGGATACATGTAGGGGAAAAGGGGTTCTTCCGGTACATTGGAGAGCAGAGAAAAACAAAGGGCCATCTCAGCAGATTGAAATCAGAAGGAGGGTGGGAGGAAGTGGCAAGGGACCAGGCAGAGGTATTAAATGAGTACTTAGCCTCTGTGTTCACTAGGAAGGGGGATGGGATATCTACAAAGCAAGGCACGATGGGGATAGAAGCGGCACTGAGTGGGATCAAGGGAGCAACAGAAATGGAGCAAGAGGGTGGGAGAGGTACCCCAGGGGTGTCATGTCAGGATAAGGATAAAAAGGCCAGTAAGGTGGAGGGGACGGATGATGCTATCTCCACCGAAAGGGTGTGGATAGCCCTCAAGGCCCTAAAGAAAGACAAATCTCCTGGGCCGGATGGCAGTCATCTGAGAGTACTATGGGAATTGGCGGACATACTGGCTGCACCCCTGGCGGAGCTGTTCAACAGGTCGCTTGAGACAGGGAGGGTACCTAGGGATTGGTGAGAGGCACATGTGGTGCCAATCCATAAAGGGGGGTCGAGGGAAGTACCAGGTAACTACAGACCCATCAGTTTGACCTCGGTGGTGGGAAAATTAATGGAGAGTATACTAAAGGAATGATTGGGGTGTACTTGGAGGAGGTGGGAGGTCTGGATATCGGGCAACATGGATTTGTGCCAGGTAGATCATGTCAAACCAATTTTGTGGAGTTCTACGAATGGGTAACATCAGAACTGGACAGGGGAAAGCCTGTGGATGTATTATTCTTGGACTTCAGCAAGGCATTTGACTCTGTCCCACACAATGGTCTGGTGAAGAAACTGATGGGGTTGGGAGTAGGGCCTTTGATGGTCAGATGGATTAAAAACTGGCTAGCTAGATGCACCCAGAGAGTAGTGGTCGGTGGGTAGCTCTTGAACCCTAGAGAGGTCGGTAGTGGGGTACCGCAGTGCTCGGTCCTGGGTCCTATCCTGTTTAATGCATACATATCAGACATCAGGGAGGGTATAGGGTGTGAAATGAGTCTCTTCGCTGATGTATCCAAGATGGGAGCAGTAGTTGAAGGGGAAGAGGAGAGGTTGGCCCTGCAAGGGGACCTGGACACCCTGGAAAACTGGGCTTACACGTAGAAATTAAATTTCAATATCACCAAGTGCAAGGTGTTACATCTTGGGTGGGGAAACCCTAAACACAGGTACACCCTGGGAGGGGAGGTGCTGGAGGCCTCAATAGGGTAAAAAGACCTAGGGGTCATGGTGGATGCATGTATGAAGAATAATTCTGAGCAGTGCAGGACAGCAGCTAGCAAGGCAAACAGGATGTTGGGATGCATCGTAAGGGGGATCACCTCTAGGAGCAGGGAAGTGATTCTGCCGCTATACAATGGACTGGTTAGACCACACCTTGAGTACTGTGTACAGTACTGGAGACCACACTTGAAGAGGGACATACAGCTCCTGGAGAGGGTACAGAGGAGGGCAACTAAGATGATACAAGGACTAGGGGATTTGGCGTATGAGGACAGACTTGAGAAGCTCTTGCTGTTTTCATTGGAGAAGAGGAGAGATGGGGGGACATGATTGAGGTCTTCAAGTACCTCAAGGGATTAAATAGGGTAAACATGGAGGGGCTCTTTAGACTAAAGCAGGGAGGTATCACCAGAGGGCATTGTTTGAAGTTGGAAGGTGGAAGGGTGAGGGGGGAAAAGAGGAGGAGGTTTTTCACTGAGAGGGTGGTGGACCCTTGGAATGCACTGCCCTGGCGAGCTGGTTCAGAGATCCACAGTGGAGGGCTTCAAGAGAGGATGGGACAGACACAGAAAGTGGATGTATCACATGATGGCCTGGCCAAGGGGGGAGGGGATGGATGATAGGGGTTTCTGGAACACAAGGGGGAGAGGGCCCCGGCACCCAACTAGGGATCTGAGGTTCGAGCAGACTCGATAGACTGTAAGGTCTAATCTGCTGACAATTAGTATGTTAGTATGTTACTGCATAATCAGGAAATGATTATCAAAATTCTGCTTTTTGGCTGAAAGCATGTAACCATTGTTCCAGTTTCCATATCTGTAAATATTTTTTCTAAAGATCTTTATTTTTTAAGATATTTAAAATGTATTTCCATTGTTGTGGATCCACAGAATATATGGCTGATGCCTAATTTGCAGCCAAGCTCCTCCCTCATGTTGTATCACATCTTTTGTTTACTTCCGTGGGACCCTGTGCTGTGCATTCCCACTGACCCTGTATAGTACTGAGAGTCAGACGTATGCATAGTTGGCAGCAGAGGGTTTCAGTTCAAGATGGCGGGTGGGAGAAATGTAAATAAGGACAAAGAAAAATGGAACAAATTACAGGGTGATACTATGGTGAAAACAAAAAAACAGAGCACAGGGAACAAACTGTTGCAAAAGATCCAATTTTGTTAATCTAGTAATGCTGCTTTAAATCAAGATGATTGCCACTGCAGTTTGAAAAACATTGCTCACATGGGACTTAGGTAGACATGTGTTCTGTGCTACTGTGACATTTTAGCACTTAGCTCAAGGATAAAAAAATCTAACTGCAATTTTCAATTTTCATGTACAGACAAATAACAGATGGACAGTCAAACATTAAACTACTGAATGTAAAACACATTTAAGTTTTTATTTTTTATTACTATTACATCAGCAAACCAGATATATGGGAGCTGGGGAAAACTATCTTCAGTATATCAAATATACTAAACAGAACCATTCCAATACAACCTAATTATGGAACAATAAGCATGCTGCAATGAAAGATTGCATTTGGCTGAAAGTTGTCAGTTCCACGTTATTATATTTACAGTCCTGTGCAATTGCCATGCACAGACACAATATTTGTATAGTGTATGATAGAATGTTGTTATGGATAGAAATCCATAACTAGAATGGAGTTGTTATGCTGCAGTAGTTATGTCATCACAGCTGTTTTGCTGCACTAGCTATGTCACTACTGCAGCATAACAACTTGGAATGTTGCCACATAGTTGCTTTCTTCAATCCAGTTAAGCTGTAAGTTGCATTTTTTTTTAAACTTGAACTTGCAGAAACATCTGCAGCACACTGTGTCAGTTAAAAACAAGCATTTGTCAATGCCAAATGTTTGCTTGCTGGCATTGGCATTGGTAGTGTAGGAGTTAGAGAGCTGCATAATAGGAATGGCAGTGAAGTATTGAACTGAAGCCAACTCCACCACCACCCTGCAGAGACTGACAGGCATTGGGGTGTGCCTTTGGGTCGTCAGGCATAATGGCCATGCCATTTCACCACACCCTACCCTGCAGACACTGACAAGTGTCACGGTGTGCCTTGGGGTCTTTGGCTCTTATGCTCACCCCATTCCATCAGGAAATACGGTGAGATGGGTGCTATATAGGAGAATGGGGTGAACTTTGGGGCCAAAGTGTCCAAGGTACACCTCGATGCCTCTCACTGGCTGCAGGGTGTGAAATGGTATGAGCATTACAGGTGAGAATCACAAGTCACACCGCTGATGCCTGTCAGTCTCTACAGGCTGGGGCGTTATGGTCAGAAACCCTAACGCCTCAGGCGTTCATTGGCATTTTCACGCCAAATTTTCAACATGGGTTTTTTATGACCCCCACCTTATAAACAGTGGCAATATCAGTTTGTTAGCTGAAAGCTGATTTTGCACAGTGACTACACCATTTGGCACCACAGGTGCGAAAACACATTTCGAACAGGATGTGAAAAATAACAGCTGTACTGTTCATGGGGTGGTGCAAAAAATGGCAATGTTGAAAATCTGCAGTGAAAATATTAAAAAAACTGGTGAAGTCACAAGCATGCATAGAAACTGCACAACGCACACCCATAATGCAATTAGTTTGGGGATTTTTTTACAGTAGATTGTCAACACAGGCATTTTGGAACCTCCACTCATGAACAGTGTCACTGTGATTTTCTTAATCTGCCCCGAACAGTGATTTCCCACAGCGACCACGCATTTCTGCGCTGGAAGTGTGAAAACACATTTCGGCCATGGTGTGAAATATGACAGCTGTACTGTTCATAAGGAAGTCTGGAAAAATGCCAGTGGTGAAAATCTGGACTGAAAATATTAGAAATGCATGAACTTACGAGGGTGCATGGAAACTGTGCAATGGTCACTCATAACACAGTCATTTTATGGACTTTTTTCACCAAATTTTTAACATAGCCATTTTACCACCTCTGCTCATGAAAAGTGTCACTGTGATTTTTTTAATCTGTCCCAAACATTGATTTCGCATAGCGACTGAGCCACTGTGTGCTACTTGCGTGGAAACACATTTTGGTTGATATGTGAAAAATGACGTCTGTACTGCTCATAAGAAGGTGTGGTAAAATGGCAATGTTGAAAATCTGGAGTGAAAATATTGAAAATTTGTGAACTTACGAGCGTGCATAATAAAAGCGCAATGCATGCTCGTAAAACAGTCATTTTTGGAATTTTTTCACCAAATTTTCAACATCACCTTCTGGGGCTGATTAACAAAATGACAGTGCCAGAATTCACGAGGTGGGGTCCCAAAAACCCCATGTTGAAAATTTGGTGGAAAAATTCCCCAAAATGCCTGAGATATACATCAAAGTTGAAACAAATCCTATTTATTCCATTATACAGCTTACCGGCATTTCCTCACTTTGTGGTCGGCTTTGAAGAGTGCAGACGTGTTCCTGGTCCACTGAAGATCATCGCGCCAGACTCTGGAGGTAAGTATGGGGTGAGGTGGGAGTGTGGGGAGGCAGGGTGTGCAGATGGTGGGCGCGGGGGGAAGGGGTGTCAGGACAGTCAGGGAGGGAACGTTTTTCTTGCAGGTAATTTTTTTTTGTAGACGACGCGGGACTTGTGCCATGCTGGGTTGAGTTCCCAGCATGGAAGATGGAAGGCTGTTGGGGGGCAGTGGAGCCGACAGGGGATTGGGCACCCCCCCCATCAGCCATACAGACTGTTGCCATGCTGGTGTGAGCTGCCAGCGTGGCACCTGGTAGTCTGTTGGGGGAGGAAACAGTGGAGTCGATGGGGATTGGGCACCCCCGTCAGCCATACAGCGTGTTTGTGTGTGTGCGGGGGGGCACATGAGCATGCAATATGCTAATCAGCACTATCTTATCGCTGCTCACTGAAGCAATCTCTCCCTTTCAACTGTATGCCACTGCATTTTCAACTGCTGTCATAGACAGCTGCAGCATTCATTGATGAACTGTGGCTGCGCCTGCAAACACACTGACTGAATTGGAAGACAGGGTGCCACACCTACAAAAACTCAGATGATGGTACTATTTTTCTTGCACATGTGTGCAAGCAAACATAAAAAAGAAAATGTTAAAATTTCTATTCTCTGGTGTCTTCTCCGGCTGGTTTTGTATGATTTTCTATACAGTGACTGCCCATACACTATAAAAGATTGTGTATGAGTAGTCATACACAAACAAGGAAATTCATTTGTCCCTGGATCCCCACCCAGCAATAAGTGAAGCCACTACTTATTCACTTTTTGGATGCTCGCTGGCATATTTATTAAAAGGCACAATTCATATTCATCAATTTACATCATTCAAATTCTAACAATTATTATGTACAGTTTGGACATAACAGTTCCAATTTTCTTCTAGGACATAGCAGTCCTGTCTTCCCTCTCAGGGTTCTTCCCCTGTTCTCTTCTTCTTCCATGGTTGCTTCTTAGGGTCTGGACGCCGTGATCTGGCCCCCCCCCCATTTCATCTCCATAACTGGGTACCACACTTACCTGGACCACTCCCCCCCACCAGGTGTGGACACTGTGATCCACCCTAGTTCTGTCTCCCTCCCCTCCCCATTACTCCCATGCCTGGGTTCATTTGTCTCAGCCCATGGTGCCAGCCCCTTCCCCTTCCCCCTCCTGCCCCCCTTTTCCCCTTGCTCCTAACCCTTTCCACTGACCCATCTCCAGCTTATGACAGAAGATGGGGCTCCTCCCTTTGCAGGTTAACCTCTAAGGCCCTTCTTGTTAATCTCCCCTCTCAGCTCGCCAAAAGGCAGGAGGAACAGGCCCATGCTGAACTCCATTAGGTGTATCCCATCCATTCTGTAGACAGCCTCCTGGTCAAATGAGATGTCCCTATGCTGGATATGTACCCCCCCATCTAGATCACTGCCTTGGCCACCTTCCCGTTCAGAAGCTTCCTCACCACCTCTATTGCTTTCAACCCCTTGACTCTCCTCCATATCCTCCGGGAGGTAATTTCGGACCATCCGATGACCACCCTTGGCCACCAGTTCTTTAGTTTCTCTAAATCTGTACTCATGTCCTTCAACAAGGACCCCAATGGCATTGCCCCCAAATTGTTGCCTCCAAGATGCACAATGATATAATCTGGCATGGCCCAGCACACCCAAAGCTCCTCCAGCAAGGGGAGTAGCTGTGGCCACCTCATGCCTCTCAAGCCCCTCCACCGAACCTTGGTGTGATCCACTCCCGGCTGCAGCTGCATTCCTATCCTTGTGGTGGCCACAAACCATTCTGCCCAGTAGACAAATGAGTGGCCCAAGATCCAGACCTGCCTCTTGGAACCTGCTAAGGGGAAAGAAAAGGGGACACCCATTAGCCACTGTCAACACCTTACATATCTCTCATAACAATTCGATGTCCATATGCCCTCCCGTTTGACCTCCTTTCCCCCTGCCCCCTCTGAGACCCACTCACTCCGAAAGTAGGCCCCCATTCCTAACCCTTCTGCTGCATCCATGTACAGCTCCAGGTCCGCATTGGAGGCCCAGTCCTCTTGCCAGAACATCACCCCATTTTATGACTCCAGGAACATCTCCCACACACACAAATCATTCCGCACTCCCCTACTGATATCCACCCAATGGTGGGGTTGTTTCACCCTACCTATTGTTCTCCTCAACCTCCTCATGAAAGACCTGCCTGGGCTTATGGCCTTGCAGGCAAAATTAAGGTGCCCCAGTAGCTGTTGTACCTGTACCTGCGGTGCCCTCCTCCTCCCCCCTACCAAAGCTAATATACTCTTTAAAATGTGACACCTTGTCCCCTGGAAACCAGAAACACTCCTGTTCTGTGTTCACTTCGATCCCCAGGAACTCCAGCATGCGGGCTGGGCACTCCATCTTTCCTGCTGCCAAGGGAATCCCGATGATCCCACACATGTCCCTAAAATCATCAAACATCCCTTGAGTTTCCACCTGGCTCCAATTATCCAGGTAGTGGACCACCCTCTTGTGCCCATAGTGGCACCAAAACACCCACTGGATCCATGAACTAAATGCCTTGAATGTGGAGCATGCCACTGAGCAAAACATAGGCATTGCCTTATTGAATTACAGGCCACCTTCAAACTGGAAACCTAGAAGGTCCCAGATTGCTGGGCAGACCGGCAGAAGCCGGAATGCAGATTCAATGTCTGTCTTTGCCAGCCAGGCCAGCCCCATTGTCTGGATCAATTCCATGGCCTGGTCCAGAGAGGCATAAGAAACCATGCTCAATGACCCCGGGATTCCCCCATTCACCGATCCTATATCTGGGTAGGATAGGTGATGTATGCGTCGAAACTCCCTTGCTTGCTTCTAGGGTACTACCGCCAGGGGGAACACCCAGAAGTCTTCGCAGGGGGGGTCTGGGCAAGGGCCCTTCTACTCTCCCTGCCCGGACCTCTTTCAGGATGTTACCCCACACTATGTCCTCTTTCCACTCACGGAACCCAGATTCTTAGCCCGCATAACCACCCTCTCACCTTCAAAACCCAGTGAGAAACTCCTTGTAAATCTCGATCTCAGTAGCTCCACCCCCTTTTTGTTGGGATAATCCTTCATCCAGGCCTCGACTATCCGCCCCACCTGCCCCACCTGTTTTTCCCACTAGCGCCAGCTGTACCAGGTGTTGTACCCCCTTCCCCTGTCCTCCTCATCCCCGAAACATATCCCCCTACCGGCCCAAAAGGGCTGCTCCATGGGCTGCCCCACTATCTGCTCTGCCCTGTCGCCCCCTTGTCTGCATGTTGTTGCCGGGTGTGACCCCCGCATCGCAAGCAGACGTGCTTGAACCTGCAACTAGGCCATGCGCATGAAGATCTGTTAAACGCCCAGCATGCCTTTGTGCCCAGGACCGGCCCTTCCCTCTTCCCCTATTTTGCCACCCAGCCCAACGCTGGGCCTGACAGAGTCCTTACCCATAGCTCTGAATGCATGCAGTCCCACCTCAGGTCACATTTAGCTACCATCCTCCTCTGGAAGGCCTCATCGTATTTGAGCCAACCGAAACCCAGCCTCACCTTATATGCGTCCCTAATGATTGCCATATAGGTCAGAGTGGGATTGCAAGCTCTGGCTGCTTCTCCAGCACTAGAGTGCTGTAAATCAAAAACCCCACTTGCCTCGTGTCCAAGCTCTTCCCCTTGAACCTGGCCTCCTCTGCCTTGTGCCCCACTACCACCAGCACCACTGTCATCTCTGACTTGCCTACTGACTTCCTCTGCTCATCCATTTTTCCATCTCCTCGTCTACCAGACCAAAGATGTTGACATTCTCCCCTTCCATATTTTGTCCTCGATTGAGGATGACACGTGGTCACCCAGTGTGAAACCCAGTGGTCCATCGTATAGCTTCTGCCCTCCCCCAGGTGCTGGCCCCATCCTTGTCTGGTTGTCCCTCTCCTTTTATGGCCTGTAAGGCCTTCTCCATTTTAGCTACTCCATCTGCCCCATACCCCCCAGCAAGCCCTCAATGTATTCTTTCAAACTAGTCTCATTGTTCATGTCCACATCATCCTTACCACCATCCGGCTGCGGCTCCACCAGCACCAGAATGGGTTCGGTCCCCCCCCCCGGGTGCTGCTGGTGGGCTGAGTCCTGCTGTACTCAGTCTCTTGTAGGGCTTCCTGGCCCAGTCCGTCTTGCCCCATTCCTTCCATTTTTTCTGGGTCTCTTCCTCCACTTCCCTTTTCTATGCTGCCTCCATCAACTGAGTCATCTGGGTCATCAACTTCACAGCTTCCACTAACATGGTCATGCTGGATACCAGTGTTCTCTTAGGTGCCATTCCTGACCTTGCATACCTAGTCTGTAGGGCAAAACAAACACCACATGATCATTTGTCCTCTTGCCCTGCCAATCGCCTACCTTGGTGCCTGTTCCCTTGGACCCCATCACCACAACCTCCCCTGCCATACCCGGGGACCCCCCCCCACACCGCTGCCTGTGAGTCAGGGCTCCTCAGCCCCCCCCCGTGCAGCTTCTCCCCTCTGAGCGTGCGCCATGGAACATGTGCCCCTCGTCAACAGATTCCACACAATTAGCATGCCCAAGCTTCTATGTTACTTCACTCTGGAATTCCTTCTCTCCTGCAGAGTGCCGCCAGGTTGTGGCAAAACACAGACCCTCCCATGCTATGGGTGCACTCCACCCCTGTGGGCCGCAAGCCCTGACTTGAGGCTCCCCCACGTGGCTTGCATCTGCACCCTCACCAAGTGTGCACCCTGCAGCCGCCGACTGCTGCACCTGCCAATCTCTGGCCTGACCCATGCCCTTGCTCTCTGCTCCAGGGGAACAAATTGGCTACCCCTACCACCAGGGAGCACCCTCCCCCGTGTCCCTTCCTGTATCCCACTGTGCTGCCGGCAACCTCTCCCATGCTCGGGCCTTCACTGCCCCCCCCCGGCGGCCTGGCTTTTTGTCCTCCCAGCCTCTTACGAGGCCGCAGACCCCATCCTTTTGTTTACTTAGTAACCCCCAGCTCAGCCCATTCTTGATTGCAGGCCCCTAAGCAGTCTATCTTGACCCCACAGAAAACAAATTAAAACAGCATTTAATTTCAAACTGCACCTTCTTACTCACCGCATCTCCCCCCACCTTATATGCCCTTGAATGAGATACTGGTGGAGGTGGGACAATATCCATAATAGCACAGCCGCTGCTATTAAGCATGCTTCCATAGTGTTCACCTGCAGCCTTAAACAATTGCTCTAAAACTTATACAGTGTCAGTGGCTCAGTAGGTAGCACACTCGCCTCTGAGGCCGGGAGATCAGAGGGCTGCGGATTCAGTTCCCACATCTGCCACTTGGGTTAATATCCCAGTACTGACACTGTAGTGCAGCATGAGAGGGGTGCTGCACTTCTGAGGTGTCGTCTTTCGGATGAGATGTTAAACCGAGGTTCCATCTGCCTGGATTGGTGGTAGTTCAGGTGGATGTTAAAGATCCCATGGCACTCTCGAAAAGAGTTGGAAATTTCCCGGTGTCCTGGCCAAATTTCCCTCATTCACTAAAAATACCACCAACAGCTTAATCTGGTTCAAGGTCAGTTGGCATTCATCTGTATCCCCTTCCCCCAGGTCGTGCCTGAAAATAGGCAGGATTTGTCTAGTGCACTTACCCGGTCAACAAAAGCTAAATAAATAAAATAAATAAATAAAAACATTCCCAGTCTGCCCTTAGACCTCCTGGCCCCTTCAGGCCACTACCCTGACTGGCGCTGTGCCATCCCGTCAGGCCTACCCAAGCCCCGCGTCTGCTTCCTGGCCTATCCTGGCCTCTGTATGATGGGCAATCGCCCCTGCACCATTCGAGGTCTTGTACTGTGCACCCCCCCAACCCAGCAACTCGCCGACCCAGCCCATTGTAGCCTTCAAACGCCACTCCATGTTATGCCAAGTGCCCTGCCACTTGCACTCCCAGTCCAGCATTCTGCCATTGTCACACCACATGCCCTAGGTGTGCTGGCCCTCCACTGTACTGCAACTTGCTCAGGCATGCTCCAGCCATCATGTCCTCACCCCAGTGCACCGTTGAATCCTCCACATTTCCAGGCCTGACGATTTTGCACTCATGGCGAGAACCCACCCAAACTCTGCTTCTTTTCTGTCTTTTCACCTTTAAAATCACCAATACCCCCAATTCATATGACCGCCATGCCAGCCGCCCCACTGCCATGGCCCAGGCCTCCAGCCCACCAACTTGGGGCCAGCAGCCCCCACTGCCTGATCACTCTTCCAAGGTCCCACAAGTCCTGCCGCTATGCAGGAAACTACGTTTCTCTAACAAACAGCATCACCCTTCCAGCAAGCCCACAATGAACCATAAACCAACTTAACCACTGGCCTTCTATGATTACTCAGTCTAGCCACTTTATCCCTCTACTATATAGGGATCCCCCAGTCCTACCATATTCACTGCTACAAAACATTTTACAACCAATCACAAATCTCTTTTTTTTTTAAACACACACACACACCCAGCCTGGCAGCCTCACCTGGCCTATACCCCCAGGCCTCAGTGCCTTACCTTCTAAGCCAAGCGATGTGGCGTAGCTCCAAGGAGTTGAATTCTACAGCAAGAAAGAGGGCTTAGTATGGGTTGCATGCCCTTAAATAGCCCCTAAGGACCCCATCTGGCCTTTCCCCTTAACCAATGACCAGCGAGCCCCAGAGTTGGTCATATGACCTGATTATGAGTCATAACCCTTCCCCTTTTCCTTCAGCCCCCCTCCCTCCTTCCCCTATGTATTCCTTCCAGGCTGGGTCCCAGGACAACCTGGCCTGCCTTTTAGTGGCAAGCCTCTGTATCTTGAGGTTCCCTTGGTACCAGAGTACCTCTCGAGCTGCGCTGTCGAGGTCATCTGTTACCAAGGAAACCTCTCGATACAAGAATATCCTTGTCATGTATGACTGCTCATACACAATCATCTATTTTGTACATGGCTATTGCATTTATGCCATCATTTTTTTTCACCTAGGGTATACAATCTCCTGTTTTCTCCTAGGGTATACAATCTCCTTTATAACTCTGACAGGCATATTGATCTAATCTTGGTGATATGTGCTTCCTGACTTTTTATTATTATTTATTTGTTAGATGCTCAACAACCACCCATCTTCAGCTTTGGCTGACATATGCTAGATGGCAGTTATACTGGGAACTGTGCATTTAAGTGCCCTGATGTGGATAGTGGCTGAGTGAAGAGGAGCTCCTATTTTGCTCTGGTGTGGAAATGTGTGTATGGTATACATCACTCATTCAGATTAAACGCTTTGCTACTGATGTTTTAGCTTGTCTCTCATTTAGTCTTTCACTGCTGTATGAATCGGAGTCTAATATCTCAGCTTGAGAGGCAGAGAGGACTGGCACACTATTTGAACATTTAGTTGGGGGGGGTAGAAAGAGGACCCACTACTAGACAATATCTTTGTGTTGAGTCTGTTTTTAGTTGATTGAATCCTGTCTCTGGTTTCACTTGGAATTTGAACATCAAGGATTAGGAAATATCTTTCATTGAGTGTCCCAAGGTTGGAAATTACATCTGTAAGGAAATTGCCCAACACTTGACTCCAGCTTTTCTGCACTTGCCTTTATGAATAAAGAAGTACATCTTCAGATAAGGTGTCAGCGATGTAATCTGGAGATTCAGAAGATTGTCAATCCCACAATTGTAGACAGGATTCTATGCATCTACATATTTAATAGTTCTTTAAAGGTGGTTTCCTGTATAATGTACTTCTCAAATATATGCAACTGAGTAATCAGGTGAAAGACCTGACTCATTTGGATTTATAGGCAATCACTACTGTATCAGAAGTATTATGTTCCATACAGCACAAGTAACAGTATAACAAATAATAGCAAAAATGTGGAATGATACCAATTCACAAGCACGTTGTCTGCAGGCAGGAAACACTCAAGGTGTGAAGTGTGTCTTTAGTGAGGGAATGAAGGGGGTGATGCTATGAGCAAGGTCCTGTTTTTTCTGCGGTACTTTTTGGACCAAGTTCTGTAGCAGGGTTACCAGTTGCTGAAGAACTTCTGTGCACCAGTGAGCTGTTACTTACAGCATCAGATCATAGTCATGTCACCGGGTCCCTGGCAATGGCTGTAGCAACTGGGATGAGGAAACACGCAAAATCATTAGTTCACAAAATAAACCCACAAACTTTTATAAATAATTTAAAGAAAGCTAGAAAAATCTCTCACACAAGGTTCTAGCTAATTCATAAAAGACATATGCAGAGGGGATCATGAGTGATACATTATTTATCAATGGTTGTCCTGTTTACACCACTCATGAGGTTACTCAGATCAAACAGCACTTTTACATATCATTTCAAGCTGGCCTGCCAGCTCCATGGTAGTACTACCACCTGCAATGCAAGTGACCTGGTTTGGGAATGAGCACAAGTCATTGGAGAAAAGTAGGGGGAGGTGGAACGAGTGTCCATCAGGACACTCATCCCACCTCAGGAGAGAAGGGAGATCGAGCTCTGCTGCACTGCTGCCACCTGGGTGATCACAGGTAATCAACAATTATCCCCTGAGGGGTATTTCATGGTAAATTTAATCTTAGATGAGAGTTTGGATTTCTTTATTTCTGTAATAACAGTCAAACCAACCATATCTAGGATGAAATTTAGGCTGAGAATCAGAGTACAAAATAGAATGTATCTAAACAAAGAGGGATTCCAACAGATCATACATTTCCATGGTAACTCGACTGTCAAAGTCCAGTGGTAGCCAGGATTCTAAATAAATAGCAGAACCTTGTTTCAACTTATGAGAAATATCTTAATTCCATTCACTTTTCTTCCAGTTTCTAATTTCCTCATTCAGAACTTGAAATAGTGGTATACTCACCTGCTGAGTCACAAAATCAGACTGGCTATCATTTGTCCATTTAAGATATAGTGGTAGATGATCACTCTAAGCTCTGAGCATTCTCAGCTCTATTACTTTTAGAAAAAGCACACCACATATCTACAGAACCAGCCCAAATGACCAGATCAATAACAGATGCACCCAACAGAGAGAGAAATGTTAGTTGTCCAGGTTCATCTCCTGCCAGTCTGCAATTCAATGAATAAAAATTATAATATATGATGAATTTGATTAAACTAATGCCAGCATTGTTAGTCTTACAGTCACGAGACTGTCTCACCTGAAGTCTGGGGCATCACATAACGTCCCAACCAGAGTGTTATCAAGAAGACCATCAAATGCATCAATTCCAGCATTAAAATCCTTATTAGGATTGGAAAATTGGAGAAGTTCTCATAAAGATCCTCAATCTGGCCCCTAGAACTCAAATGTAATTTAATGCAACGTTAGAAGAAGCTGGAGGGACATACATATTAATCAAGATGAATGAAATGTCAAAAACAATGTCTGAAAGAATAAGACAGAAGTCTGTGAACTTTATAAATTTAGAGGCAATATTACTTTCAGTTTTAACAAAACATGCAAGACTCCCTGAAGCCCTACCTAGATTGTTATCTTTTTTGGCTGGCACCTGAAATAGGAACACCTGACCAGGCTGGGAGAAAAAACTGTCATGCATTTCATCCGGCATCTCTTTCACTGAGATCCTGGCAGGCTGGGGGGGGGGGACAAATGGACAGAAAGTCAGAGACGGGGAGTTAGGGGAGCTAAACTAGCTGAGAAATATAGGATATTCTTGTCTCAGAACAGGACAATCAGGAGCTTAAAGGGCACACAGGCAGTAAGTAAGGAGAGAGAGAAAAAAAAACAGAGGAAAGAGTAAGGATTGCAAACAGTTAAGGGGCCAGAAATAAGGCATGATGGGAGTGGTGCAGTGCAGTAGCTGTGGAGCAACAGTCTTCTGGGAAATGTTCTGGAGGATGCAGTCCCACATCCCACATTATGCAGGCACCTCTCTGGGCTGAGGGAGGGGGTTGCTCATCTCCAGGCTGAGTTGGCCAGGATTTGTGGGACCTCCTCTTCCATCCAGGGATCACCAGTGCCACTGTTGTTGCCTCAGAGGTTGCCAAGAAAGAGGAGTGGTTGGACCACAGTAGGCTCAGGGAGGGTGAAGGTGGTGGAACAGAGGTGCATCCCTCCAGTTGTACCTCTCCACAATTTCTATGCCATTCTGGCAAAGTGTGGTTCCTCTATGGAGGCACCCACAGTAGAGACCATGTAGGATGCTGGGAACCTCCACAAAGGAGACCCACAGGAGGGTGGCAGGGGACCCCACAGGGGAAGGAAACAACTCCTGGTGGGGGATTCCATTGTTAGGAAGGTAAACTGGGGGAGGAAGGGGAGAGGGAGTTAAGGTGCCTGTCTGGCACCATGGTTTGGAGGGACAGGGAGTGAATCCTCAGGATTGCCAAAGCAGCTGCACAGGGGAGGGAGCTGGATGTCATTGTCCACCTAGGGACAAATGACCTGGCTAAGAAAGGGATTAGAGAAGTGCAGGAAGAGTTTGTGGAATTGGGGAGGGCCTCAGATAAATAGCATGCATGGTAACCTTTTCGGAGGTGCTGCCCATCTATGGCGTAAGAGAGGCTAGGGTGTTCCATAACATGGGATTCAATCAGTGGTTGAAAAACTGGTGTGGAGCTCATGGATTTGGCTTCATTGGGGACTGGGGGTCCACCTGGAGTGATGCAAGCCTATACTGGCATGATGGGTTGCATCTGTCCAGGAGGGGAACCAGGATCCTAGGTGATAGGCTTAAATGCTTCATTGGCAAGCATTTAAACTAGCTAAGGGGGGAAGCACTGGAAAGGAGCAGGGAAATCCTAGCCCCCCCCAAAAAATCACAGCAGTAAGTGCCGTAAATACCAACATAGAGGTGTCGATAGGGAGAAGGGCAGGGGTAAATGGAGAAAGTGACAAAGGCAAGAAGAACAAGGATGGGGCAAAAAGGAGTTAGACCATCAGGACATGGAGGGTAATGAGTACCAATGCCTGTAGTCTGGGCAACAAGCTCCCTGAACTGGTGGCCTTGATGGAAGAGGAATGCCTGGATATCGTAGCAGTCACAGAAACATGGTACACAGAGAACCATGACTGGGATGTTAACATACCGGGGTACATAACCTACAGGAGAGACAGACAGGGGAGAAGAGGGGGAGGAGTAGCTCTCTATGTAAAGGAAGAGATAAAAGCAACTGAACAAAAGAGTAAACAGGGAGGAAAGGAGGCACTGTGGGTCACCTTGGAGACTGGAAAGGGCACCACAATCTGCACAGGGGTTGTGTACAGACCCCCATGTCAAGGGGAGGGAATGGACAAGGATATGATAGAAGACATTCATAGAATGGCAGAGAAAGGGGAGATACTGTTGATGGGAGACCTGAATATGCCAGATGTTAACTGGAGCACATCTGCTGCAGCCACATCCAAGAGCAGGGCCATTCTTTATGCCCTACAGGTGGCAGGCCTCAGACAGCTAGTTTCAGAACCCACTCATGAGGGAGCAATCTTAGACCTGGTACTCTCAAACAGGGGCAGTGAGAAGATTTCAGATCTAGAAGTGGGTTGCCATCTGGGGACAAGTGACCATCAAACAGTGTGGTTCACTTTAAACTCAGCTACGGAGTCAAGCCATACAAAAGTGAGAGTACTGGACTTCAGGAGGGCTGACTTTGACAAGATGAGAGAGTGCCTCAGGAAAGCACTAGCAAACAGGCTAGAAGGAGGTGTGGAGCAACAATGGGGAATCATCAAAACTGCCATCACAGAGGCAACAAGCCTTTGTGTAAAGCAAATAAACAAATCAAAACAAAAGAAAAAGCCACTATGGTTCTCAAAAGAGGTGGCTGTGAAAGTCAAGAAGAAAAACATAGCATTCTGGAAGTATAAGGAAACACAGAAGGAGCAGGACAAGAGCTGTACCAGTTAAGGCAGAAGGAAGCAGGGAGGGAAGTCAGAATAGCAAAGGCCCAAACTGAGGAAAAGATAGCCAACTCAGTTAAGAAGGGGGATAAAACCTTTTATAGGTACATCAACGAGTGCAGAAAGACAAAGGGAGGGATAGTGAGGCTGAATAGAATGAACGGTGGGTGGGCAGAGGGGGACAGTGAAAAAGCAGGGATACTGAATGAATATTTCTGCTCAGTATTCACAAAAAAGAAGGGGGAAGTGCCTAATCCAATTAACAGAAGCACTCTTGATAGGGGGGTCGATCCCAGTCCTTTCACAGAAGAAAGGGTTCTGCAAGAACTCCTTAAACTGAACGCAGACAAAGCAATAGGGCCTGATGGAATTCACCCCAGAATTCTAAAAGAATTAAGGGGGGAACTAGTGAAACCACTGGCTACTCTTTTTAATAAATCATAGGAGGATGGTGTGATACCTGAGGACTGGAGGAAGGCGGATGTGATTCCTCTTCACAAAAGTGGGACCAAGACAGAGGCAGGAAACTACAGACCTGTCAGTCTGACCTCTGTGGTAGGGAATGTGATGGAGTCACTTCTGAAGGAAAGAATAGTTGAGTATCTAGAGGCCAGTGGGGCTACAGGACCCAAGGCAGCATGGGTTGACAGCGGGAAGGTCATGTCAGATGAATCTAATAGATTTCATTGACTGGGTGACCAAAGTAATAGACCAGGGAGGGGCTGTGGACATGGCCTACATAGATTTCAGCAAGGCATCTGACACAGTCCCACAAAAAAGATTAATAGTCAAATTAACCAGCCTGGGATTGGGTCCCAGGGTGGTAGCCTGGGTAAAACATTGGCTCGACAACAGTACACAGAAGGTAATTGTAAATGGAGTTCACTCTGAAGAAAGAGGGGTTACTAGTGGGGTACCGCAGGGTTCAGTATTGGGTCCAGTCCTTTTCAATGTCTTCATAAGTGACATTGCAGAGGGTCTGGAAGGAAAAGTATGCCTCTTTGCAGATGACACAAAGATCTGCAACAGGGTTGATACACAAGGAGGCGTGGAAAGGATGAGAAGGGACTTGGCAAGGTTGGAGGAATGGTCAGAAGTATGGCAGCTAGGATTCAATGCAAAGAAGTGCAAAATAATGCACCTGGGAAACAAGAACCCAGGGGAAGAATACAGGGGGAGGAGGTAGTAACAACAACAAAAAAGGAAAGGGACCTGGGGGTAATCATATCAGATGACCTTAAGGTTAGCAAGCAATGTGAGAAGGCAGTAGGGAGGGCTGGGGGTATACTGGGATGCATAGAAAGAGGCATCATCAGCAGAAAACAGGAAGTTGTTATCCCTCTGTACAGACAGTTGGTGAGAGCCCATCTGGAGTACTGTGTCCAGTTCTGGAGACCCCATCTCTGCAAGGACATAGACAGGATAGAGGCAGTCCAGAGGAGGGCAACTAAAATGGTGCAGGGTCTGCAAGAGAAGCCGTATGAGGAGAGACTAAAGGAGCTCAATATGCATACCCTTGAGGAAAGAAGGGAGAGGGGGGACATGACAAAAACTTTTAAGTACCTCAGTGGAATCAACAAAGTCCAAGAGGGTAGCATCTTTCAGAAAAAGAGACGTGCAAGAACAAGGGGACCCAATTTAAAGATAGAGGGGGGCGGTTCAGGGGCAATGTGAGGAAGTATTATTTCACAGAGAGGGTAGTGGATGCATAGAACAGCCTTTCTGAGGAGGTTGTGGGGTCTAAAACTGTTGGAGAATTCAAGAATGCATGGGGCAGACATAAGGCAATTCTTTTTGGGGGTAGGAAGAAATAGACTGTTGGTTAACTAGGATCTGTGGCCTATCCTGTAGGTAGGGAAATGGGCAGACTAGATGGGCCAGGTGGTCCTTATCTGCCGTCAAAGTCTATGTTTCTGTTTCTATGTTTCTAAACATGTGACTCTATTGCTGGTGCGAGGAAAAAGGACACAGATTTGTAGGTAACTGGCAACAGTTCTGGGAGCAAACGTTCTTTAAATTCGATGTACTGCATCTGACTAAGGAGGGAGTCAATGCACTGGGGCAGAAGTTTGATGTTTTTGCAGAATATTTAAACTAGCAAATGGGGAGAGAGATGCAGCACCTGATATATCAAACAGGAAGAACACCCCTCCACCCTCAGCTAGTGATCAAACAGGAGTTCAGCATGTTTGTAGTTCATTTGCATCACCAGGTAAGGAAAAAGGTATGGCTCCCCATATGACACACAGGGGAAAAGCTGGACCTCACCCCACAACTAACACACCAAAATCTGGCCAATGGAAAATCATGTACACAAACAAGATCCCAGACCTGGAGGCAACAATGACAGAAGCTAAACTGGACATACTAGCCATTAACAAGACATGGTTCACAAGTAACCACACTTGGGAGACTTCAGTACCCGGCTATGTACTGTGCAGAAGATACCGAGGTACAAAAAAGGGGGGGGGGGAGTGGCCCTTTATGTCAATGAAAATATCAAAGCTACAGAAATTTAGAACACATAAGGAGCCATAAGAACTGAGGGTCACCCTGTAAACAGGAAATAGGGCAGCCATACGAACTTGAGTTGTCCACAGGCCTCTAGAGCAGGGGGAGGACATAGGCACATCACTGTTAGAAGATACACAAAAATGACAGCTACAGGGGAGGTTCTGATAATGGGAGACTTCAATATGCCAGATACAGATTGGTTAATACCAGCAGGAACATCCACCAGAACTAGACACATAGTGGAATCCCTGTAGGAGGAGGGCCTCAAATAATTGGTACAACAACCCACAAGAGACAGGGCTATCCTGGATCTAGTACTTACTAATGAGAAAAGGATCGCAGATCTCCAGGTAGAAGGTATCCTGGGGGCCAGTGACCATCACATGGTATGGTTCAATTTGGCCAATAGAACTAAATCATCCCATTCCAAGGCAAAAGTATGGGACTTCAGAGGAGCTGACTTTGATAAGATGGCCAATAGAGTTAAGCTAGCACTGGCAAGAAAAAATACAGGTGAGAGGGTACAGGCAAAGTGGGAAAGCATTAAGGATGCAATACTTGAAGCAACATCCCATTGTGCTAGGGAGAAAAGCAAGAGCAAAAGAAGGAGGAAACCACTTTGGTCCTCAAAAACAGTAGCAGAAAAGGTCAGAGCCAAAAGGTTGGCCTTCAGAAAATATAAGGGAATGCAGCAGGACAAAGATAAGGAGGCATATCAAACTTCCCTAAGGGAAGCAGGGAAGGCAGTAAGGCAGGCAAAGGCCCAAACCAAGGAAACACTAGCATGAATAGTAAAAGAAGGGGACAAGACCTTCTATATACACATTACTGAATGGAGAAAGTCAAGAGGGGGTATTGCTAAGATCAAAGGGGATAAGGCTGTGTGTGTGGAGGAGGACCAAGGAAAAGCATCTATCCTAAATAGATACTTTACTTCTGCTCAGTATTTACTGAGGAGAAGGTAGGGCAGGGCCCACAGCTAAGCACCATGGACACAGAGGGGGAGGGAGGTATGCACAAGTCCCTTCGCAAAAGAAAGGGTCCTGCAAGAGCTTGCTAAGCTCAGGGAGGACAAAGCAATGGGACCTGATAGCATATATACCAGGGTACTAAAGGAGCTAAGGGTGGAACTAGCAGAGCCATTAGCAGAACCGTTTGGTGAGTCTCTGAGCACAGGAGAGGTCCCAGAAGACTGGAGAAGGGCTCATGTGATCCTGCTCCACAAGAGTGACAGCAGGGTGGAGGCAGGGAACTACAGACCAGTCAGCCTTACCTCAGTAGTGGGCAAGATTATGGAGGCACTCCTTAAGGAAAGGATAGTGCAAAATCTGGAATCCATAGGAGCACATGATCCAAGACAGCGTGTGTTTACAACTGGAAGGTCCTGTCAAACTAATCTCATAGATTTCTTTGACTGGGTAACCAGAGTAGTGGACCAAGGGGGTACAGTTGATGTCGCCTACCATGACTTCAGCAAAGCTTTCAATACTGTTCCACATAGAAGATTGATTAATAAGCCGGGGTGAGTCAGAAGTTGGTCAACTTGGTGGCAAACTGGTTGGTGGGCAGAAAACAGAGAGTGCTGGTAAACAGTATACAGTCAGAAGAGATGCAGGTCACAAGTGGGGTACCTCAGGGATCAGTCCTGGGGCCAGTTGTCTTCAATATCTTCATCAGTGACATGGCAGATGAACTGGGTAAAGTTTGCCTGTTTGCAGATGACACCAAGATCTGCTACAGATTAGATGATCCAGATGAGATGGGCAGAATAAGAAAAGATATGGAAAAACTGGCAAAATGGTCTGAAGAGTGGCAACTGGGGTTTAACGCAAAGAAGTGCAAGATCATGCACATAGGGAAGAGAAACCCTGAAGCTACCTATAGATTGGGAGGGGAGTTGCTGGCAATCACAAGGGAAGAAAGAGACTTGGACATCATCATCATAGATGACCTGAAATCATCTAAGCAGACCACTATAGCAGTAGGTAAGACTAGAGGGATGTTGGGGTGTATTAGTAGGGGTATCACAAGTCATAAAAGGGAGGTAATAATCCCTCTTTACAAGGCACTGGTTAGACCCCATCTTGAGTACTGCGTGCAGTACTGGAGGCCGCACCTGCACAAGGACATTAACAAAATGGAGGCAGTCCAGAGACGGGCAACCAACGTGGTGCAGGGACTGCATCAGAAAACATATGAGGACAGATTAATGGAGCTCAATTTGTATACACTAGAGCAAGAGAGGGAGAGAGGTGATATGATCGAAACATTAAAACATCATAAGGGCATTAACAAGGTGAAAGAGTCTAACATGTTTCAATATAAGAAAAATAGCAGGACAAGAGGACACAGCGTGATATCAGAGGGAGGCTGATTAAGGGGTAATGTGAGGAAGTTCTTTTTCACAGAAAGTGTGGTGGATGCATGGAATGGCTTACCTCATGAAGTGGTGAATATGAATACAGTGCAGGGCTTCAAACAGGCATGGGATAGGCATAAGGGAACAATACAGATGAAGATGAATAAATAAGCCATTGACAGAGTAAAGGCCTATGGCACATTCATAAGGTAGAAAAAATGGGCAGACTGGATGGGCCTTGTGGTCCTTTCCTGCCGTCAACTTCTATGTTTCTATTATTAATGCTAATGTATTGGGCTTTTAAATGTCAGGTTTCTTGAAAATATAGGATGGTAAAGCCTGAGAAGAAATCAGCCCACCTCTGATCCCACCATTTAGATTTGAGACCAGCAATATTCCAATATAGCATAAGCAAGCAATAACACATGATGAGATGTGGTTTACATGCTGATAAGAGCACACTAAGGGGTGTACTAAGGCACAAGATGCTTGCACCGAGTGCCTCATGCCCCTGGGCGTGCTCTTATAAGCACGTAACCCACACCTTGGAGTGTGTCATTACGCTTATAAAATGGATCCCTGGTAAAGAAGTGAATTTGAAAAAAAAATTAATGAAAATTTGCACAGAATTAGTAAAAAAATATGATATCTGGACAAAAAAGAAAAGAGTAGTCCCTGTGTTGGAATGCAGCACAGCAGGTCACCATCTCATTGTGTCTATAGTACCTACCCAGTAACTGTGTCTGTCTGCAGAACCCTCCCAGACAAACTGTCAAAGCCATGTTTTTATTTTATTTTTTTCAATATTTTTCTTACTTTTCTGCAGATAGTTTAGCTACAGGCATTGGGACCCAATGCATAGAGGTGGGCTGACGTATCATCTGTGTGTTTTCTTGCCCAATTGTGAAGATGTATAGAGTATTTCTGTATATGATTTTATTTATTTTAACATTTGTTTTGTTAAGTTCCCTTCCTTTGGTTTGATTTATGCCAAACAGTTGGCTGACTGGGAGCAAGCATGTCTCTCAGCAGCCGTCGTACACGGACATTTCCGGTTCGCATTTCTACGCCATAGCCAGACGCTTGCCGGTTCGATTTATTAAAGTGAAAACATTACATGCAGTATTTATTTTTGAAAAATAAAGTTTGTTCACTTTTTTTGTGGCAATAATGCATTGGACGTTTAGTGTGTGGGGAGATGTCTCAGCGACGAGGAATGTTGTCATTGTGACTGGAGCTGCAGATCGCAGACATCACCATGAGGTGTGAAAACAAAAGAAAATTAAGGTCAGAGCAACACTTTTTATTCACAGGAAAGCAATAAAAAACATTTTGCTGTGGTGATGTGAAATGTAAATGGTGACACAAGTAAGGGACGTTGTTTTGTGAAATGGGGCACTGCCTGTGAAAGCAGTTTGAAGCTCAGGCAGGTTATTGATATTTCCCTCTGATGAGTTCAGTCAGGGAAGAAAATTGCCGGTTGGCATAGATATCAGTTGATAAGGCATGGGTGGAAGGTTCTTTCAGCCAAACAGTTTAAGGGATTTTCTTGACCCATTTTATAAGATGAGAGAAATCATCCTGAGAACTTTTAATGTACACATCTGAAACAGGATTTCTGTTTGTAAAATGATTACATAGTCACTGATAATCTGCAAAGATATGAAACCTATTTGTAGTCAGAATCACAAAAGAAACTGTCTCAATAGTGGGAAGAGTAACTACATGCATGGGAATATTAGCTTTACAGGAATTATTAGGGGCAACATAAATACCCAAGCTGTCCAAAACACTACATTTGGACAAGAACCTCTCTGTGATATACTTAGATTTGAAAAATACATCTTCTTGGGCCCCAGCAAAGTCCTTCCATCTTGTGACACTAATTACCTCTTTATTTCTTAATGATATCAATAGATAATTAGACAAGAATAAACAAATTGATTTAGATAACACAGCATTGGATTCACCTAAAGGTATCTTGAGCCCCCAAATACTTAAAATAAATGAAGATTTATCACAGTAGTGGGCAGTATCTACATAAACAGCCTACCTATTTATACAGTATATGTCAGAATAAAGTCACATTTCTCTAGCAAGTGACCATTACTCCAAAAATAATTGGCCACCCTTTGATGTGCACAAATAATTAGAACACAGTGAAGACCATATTCATCTCTGGCATTGCAAATTTCAAGAATATCTTCCACATTAATCTGAACCTCCATCTTAAGTCAAAACAAAGAGATACTAGAGTTCAAAAGGGTACTCTCAGACAGGTCTTTTTGTATCCATTAGGTTTTAGAGTGCCAAGATTATCCAGTTGGAGAGATGATATGAAGTCAGATTAAACATTTGTGTCCACAGTGGCTGACTTCTAGTCAGAACCTGACCTGTAGGAAATACTCTTTTTGTACAGCTAGAGACTGGCACAGAATTAGATCCCATAATTGCTTTAGTAGCAACAACAGAGTAAACATTCTTTATAAGTCCAAGACTAGGAAGACTACCCATAGGACTGTCACAAGATGAACCCTTTTGCAAGGCTTTGCCTAAGGTTCAGTGGGGGTGACATAGCTCCTCCCCCATCCTCGGCTTAAACTTGCTGCTTCCGCTCCCTCTGTTTGAGTGAGTCAGACTCACTGCTCTTTGGTTCTGGCTGGTCTGGCTGGTGGCTCCCCCATCTTCTTTTCCCTTGCAAGGATCTCCTTGTGTTCTTTTTCCCTGGCTTCTGCTCACTCATTGCCTGCTGCCCCCCGCCCTTTACCTCCCCTTGTTGCTTCTCCTTGGTTTGTACCCCTCCCTGCTTTCCAGTTTCTTCTTGCTCCATTCCTCCTCTGCTTCTTTGTGTTCTCTCCACCACCAGATGCCGCTCCTTGCAGCTACTGCCCGGCTTCCACCTGTGTCTTCTCCTGTCACCACTCTCATCTCCTCTCCTGGAACCATGCACCTTCTTTATTCTCTGCTGTCTCCTGGATCTGTTCTGTTGCTGCCTCCTCATGAAGGATTCTGTTTCCTGCCAGCTGCTGGAGCTCTACAACTTGGTCTGTCTCACGGTCCACTCCTGCACTTCTCCTCTCACCGGCTTGTCTGCCCTGGACTGCTTCATTCTTCTATAACACGGCTCCTTATTCCCCTGGATTTCTGCTGCTATTTCCCTTCCAGCATCATCCCTGGCCGCACGTCTGCTGCTCCACTGGCCAGCAATTCATTTTGGAGATCTACTTCCTCAGACACCACAACTCCGGCAGAACATGATGCAAGACACTGCCTCTCATTGCCAGGGCTGCTCCTCACTTATGGAGTTACCAGTACAGCCCAGCATGGTGTTCATTGCTTTCTTGCACTGTGCATTTACTTACCCTCTTATGAACATCAGACTTGCTACTTGGAGTTTGCCTTGGGCATATTCTGACCATGCTACACTTTCTATAAGGAACCATGGAGGGACAGGGCAATTCAAGACTACTGCAGTCTGTTCTCATACTGCAGAATGGTGTGGGGGACATGCTGCCATCCTGGATAAGATTCTGCTCCTCTGGCAGACCTACGTGGGGGGGGGGTCTGCCTGCCTAGCTATTCTACACACAGCTTAGCTCAATACTTTCACTTCTAGTCCCATTCTAATTGCACCTAAGGATATCTTTATCTGATTCATGGTCACTGGATCTGCCCTTCTCAGCTTTCAGCCCCACCGAGTTAGTGGACCATGTGGGGTCTTGCCATTCCTGCTTCACCCTGCCTCAGGGCCTGGCTGTTTATCCACCAATGCATGGTGCTTCACCCCACAAAAAGGGGGCCTGGCTGCTTGCTCAATGCAGTCCTGCTTCACCCAGCACACAGGCCTGGCTGCTGCTCAATGCTTTCTGCTTCGCCCCACAAGTGGACCTGGCTACTTGTTCAACGTATTTCTGCTTTGCCCCTCAAAAAGAGCCCTGATGTTTATATCCACTTTGCTCAGCAAGGGGGCCTAGCTATCTGCTCAATGCATTCTACTTCATCCCGCTTAGGGGCCTGGTGGCTTATCGTGACTCCTCCTCCTCTGGTGGACCTACGTGGGGGTCCAGCTGCTCCAGCTAGTCTATGTGGAAGCCTAGCTCAACTCACTCACTCTACTCCTTCCTTGGGAAGACCTACATGGTGGTCCTGCCTCTCCAGCTTGCCTACATGGAGGCCTAGCTCAACTCATCCACTTCTCCTACTCCTTGGCCAGACCCACGTAAAGGTCCTGCCACTCCAGCTATCCCAAGTGGGGGCCTAGCTCGCTACTAGATCACTTTTCAACATGTCCTTTAGCAGACCTTCATGGGTCCACTGTTGTATCAGCATGGGAACTTCATATCACAGCAAGTCACGTGTAATCCCCGAATCATGTATTTCAGCAGCCCTGGAGGATGACCACCCGTGTCACTATTCATGGCCTCTGTTGCTCCATTCTACTCGTCCAGTCATCTGGCACTGGATTCCTCAGTTCAACTCAGCCTCTGTGGGTTCCTTGGACAGCTGTCATTTTGTCCTCACTTCCTTCAGTGACAGCAGGCCCTCGTAGTCTCGACATCCCAACCAACTTCAATGTCCATGAGAAGGGAATTACTCAGCACTCACAGTTTATTTTTATACTACAGGTGAACTTGCTTGGGGTCTTGTCCTCCTTACACTTGGACTATGTGCTACTTCTGTTATGGCAGATCACGTGGGTCCTGCTGTTTCAAATATACATGCCCCATAAGGGGGCCTACTCATAACTGAAATGTACTTCAAGTCACGGAAGGCTGACTCATGTGGTGGTTTCACTCCTACCTAGGAGCACATCCTACTGTGGTGATGGCGAACCCATATGGAGGTCTCGCCATCCCTAATCCTTCACACCCTCGTGAAGCATGCCTCCTTCATAAAACATATTTCCATCTTCACTACAGCAGACCATGTCGAGGGCTTGCCTTCCTTAGCCTGAACACCTGAGACCCACAATCAGTCAAGCTTTCGACTGCTGTGTACCCTGGACCTGCATGGGGTCTATGCTCCAGCTAACCATGTCTGGGCCTACCCCATGTCATAATTCATTCATGCAGCTACTGCAATCCACCTTCTTCTGGTCCAGTTTCAACCAAGTCTCTATGCCTGGCATCTCGATAGAGTATACCGCAATTCTTTGGACATCTTCAGACAATTCTCCTTTCTGACAAACTACTCATCATAACATACTGTTTCACTGAATTTTGGCTCCATGCCAGCTTCCAATCGTATAGACTCCTACCATCATCATTCTCTGCAGGGCAATACTTATGACTATTTCATCTTCTATGATTTCTATGCCCTCAAACATATTTGCTACATTGGCACTTATTCCTCAGCCACAATGACTGTACATGTATGCTTTACAACTGCTTTGTTTCCTGCTCCTTGGTCACGGATCAACCATCATCCCCCATCCAGACAGTATTTCTAGCTGGATCTTCTTCTGCTGGATCCTTCATCTTCAGCGTTGACGTCTTGCTCATCATCGACCTCAAGAACAGGACTGGGAATTCTACTAGTGACATCTAGCATTCTCCTGTATTTCTACATTTACTGTGCATGACAATTGCCTTACCTTCCTGCCAGATTGAACCCAGCTCTGCTCCCAGTCAAGGACACCACTATTGATCCTACTACCACTTCTCTCCTGTTACAGCATCGAAGGACAGCCATCTCCATATGGTTCTCTACCACAATGGCTACCACTACAGCCTATAGCCTCCACATTGTCCTGGAGATAATTCCAATCAGTGTGTCACGCTGTGGGGGGGGGGCGGTACTTGCTCAATGCATTCCATCTCATCTCATTCCATCTCTCCACGGCCAATCTACATAGGGATCTCACCTCTACTGTAACCTATGCCTGGCGAGCCTCATGGTCTCACCAATATATCTGGCTTCTCCCACCAATAGGGCCTGGCTGCTTTCTCATCTTCTTTCCTTCTCAATTCATCTGACCCATGTGGGGTCTCGCCATCTCTACTATGACTTATGCAGTGGCAGACCGCGTGGTCATCCATGTCCCTTGCTTCACCCGCAAGTGGGCCTGTTTGCCTGCTAAACTGCATTCCATCTCCCCTCAGCTGACCTATAAGAAGGTCTCGTCTTCTCTACAGGAATCTACACTATGGCGGACCACATGGGATCCCATCATCTTACTGCTTCACCTGCATGGAAGCCTGATTGCTTGTGCAACCACATTCCATTGTCACCATGGCCAACCCACATGAGGGTTTCACCTTCTCTGCTGAATCCTGTGTTCCTCACCTTCTTCTCCTATAGATATCATGGACTTGGATTAAACCAACCTTTTATGATATTGTGGACCTACATCTGCCAGTACCTCATCCTACAGGATTACTCTGCTCACCATCAAAATCAAGGATATGCCTCTACTAGGAACAACCTTGATCTAGTACTAAGATAACAATTCAGTACTTAGTTTATATAGGATTACTTTCCTTTTGTATGCACAGAGGAGGGGCAGGTTAGTAGCCATGAGTCCTCGGAGGTTCCCCCAAGGGGGTTTTCCCTCTCCTGTGTACTACGGGAAACACTCTCCAGAGCTGAGGAGATAATCACAACTGTAATTAATTTCTTTTTGGGCCTTCAATCCTACACTTATCCAGCATCCCGCCAAAAGTGGGATATAGAAAAAGGCCAAAAATCAAGTTACTTATACCAACCATACCCCATTGAGCTCAAAGCACTGACCTACGTACCAGTCCAGCTCCAATGTATCTAAGCACCAACCATATCACATTCAGTGCATATGTATCACAAGCACTGAGCTATGTACCACACAGTGAAATTTCCAAACTTGCCCAGAATTAAGCTTCAATGCTCCTTGGTGGCAAATCTGCACAAGTGATCTGAGGGTTAGAGGCCAAAGACCCACTCTTCCCACATTCCAAATTGTCAGACCCTCTTGTAGGATTCTCTAGAAACTATCAAGTACCTCAAGGGAATCAACAAAGTCCAAGGGGGTAGCATCTTTCGGAAAAAGAGATATGCAAGAACAAGAGGGCTCAATTTGAAGACAGAGGAGGGGCAGCTCAGGGGCAACATAAGGAAGTATTTTTTCATGGAGAGGGTGGTGGATGCGTGGAACAGCCTTCCATTTCTCTACCTATTGGATAAGCTGCAGATCCTAATTTACCAACAGCCTACTTCTTCCTACCCCCCACCAGAATTGTCTTATGTCTGTCCCATGCATTCTTGAATCCCCCCACTGTTTTTGAACCCACGACCTCATCGGGAATGCGGTTCCATGTGTCCATATTAAGCTCCTTCAGTTTCTTTTTTGTATGGCAGATCCTGCACCATTTTAGTTGCCCTCCTCTGGACTGCCTCCATCCAGTCTATGTCCTTGCGAAGATGGGGTCTCCAGAACTGCATGCAGTACTCCAGATGTGGTCTCACCAACTGTCTGCACAGAGGGATAACAACTTCCTGTTTTCTACTGATGATGCCTCTTCCTATACATCCCAGTATACCCCCAGCCCTCCTTACTGTTTTCTCACATTGCTTGCTTCTGAGGAGTCCAGAGGCTTAGGCGGGAGCAGCAGCAGAAGCAAGGTTAGTGGGTACCACAGTGACTGGAGGAAGGAGGGGTCAGGTTTTTAATGAAAGGTAGCTCCAAAACTGAACGGACCAGGAACAGCAGGGTTGGGGGCTTTGAGGGACCTTGTACAAAGCTTAGGGAGGCAGGTGGCTGGGAAAGTGCCAGATTAGGCCATGAAAGTGTCAAGGAAGTACCCCTTGGGGAAGCGGAGGTCTATGAAGTGCCAGAGGAAAATAAATAAATAAATAAATACACAGAGCAGTGTGGAGTAGTGCCAGAGGGAAAGATATTATTAAAGAGGGTCTGGTGAGAAACATGAACACCAGATTTGTGGTGTGGTTAAGACTTTAAAATATAGGAGGGCTGATTCTAAGGATTATCCCTCACTTTGGCAAGGTGAAGTGCAGATAAAGAAATTTAAGAGGGAGTATTGAAAGGAGAATGGCAGGCTGGGGAAGCAGACCAAGCAGTAACAGGAAAGCACTACTGGCGCCACTCGAGAGAATGACGAGAAAACATGTAACCTGGCTTGAGGCATGCCTCGACACACCAGAGGACCACAAAATGGACCCTAGTAATCAGAACTCTTGGCTGAGGGTGAAGCCTAAGTTAAATGGGGATATTAGGGTCCAGTTGTGGAGTACTAGCAGGACTACCTATTATTTAAGAGCAGCTTGGAGGGAGGGCGTAAGCCCCATGATCCCAAGGGGGACTCCGTGGGGGGACACGGCCTCAGGGGAAGCCAAGATGGAAAAGGCCAACCCCAGGGGGGCCAAGTCACCCAAGGAGCCCAATACCTAAGAAGCCTAGGGGATGGTATGGTTCATCCTTGGGTGTGGACAAGGGAGATCCTCGATGGCCAGGGCAGGGGAAGAGGCCCAGAGGCCACTGCCCTCCGCTGGGATCTCGCAGGCCGGGGGGGTCCGGCCACGGCCAGAGCACTCTTTACCTAAAGTGCCAAGGAGGGAGTATGAAACATCCTCAGAGGACAATTGGGGTGAGCTGTGTGGCCCAGATAAGGGAAGGAGGCCCAGAATCAAGTGGCCTGGTCTGGTGCCTTCCAGGCCTGACAGGATCTGGCCACATCCAGAACCCCATTTGCCAAAAAGCCCAGAAAGGGGTTTGGGTCATCTTCAGAGTAGGATCAGAGTGTTCCATGGGCCCCAGGGCAGACAAAGAGGCCTAGAGGGAAGGGCTCTCAGCCAGCATCCCCAAGGTTCAACAGAGTCTGTCCGTAGCAGGAGACAAGCAGTGAATCTGAGCCATAACATAGAAACATAGAAACATAGAATTTGATGGCAGATAAGGACCGCTTGACCCACCCAGTCTGCCCATTTCCCTACCTACTGGATAAGCTGCAGATCCTAGTTAACCAGCAGCCTACTTCTTCCTACCCCAACCCCTCAGAACTGCCTTATGACTATCCCATGCATGCTTGAATTCCACCACAGATTTTGACTCCACAACCTCCTCCGGAAGGCCGTTCCATGCATCCACAACCCTCTCTGTGAAAAAATACTTCCTTAAATTACCTCTGAGCAGCCCCTCTATCTTCAAATTGTACCCTCTTGTTCTTGCACACCTCTTTTTTTGAAAGATGCTACCCTCTTGGACTTTGTTGATTCCCTTGAGGTACTTGAAAGTTTCTATCATGTCCCCCCTCTCCCTCCTTTCCTCGAGGCTATACATATTAAGCTCCTTAAGTCTCTCTTCATATGTCTTCCGCTGCAGACCCTGCACCATTTTAGTTGCCCTCCTCTGGACAGCTTCCATCCTGTCTATGTCTTTGCGGAGATTGGGTCTCCAGAACTGCACACAGTACTCCAGATGGGGTCTCACCAGCTGTCTGTACAGAGGGATAATAACTTCCTGTTTTCTACTGGTGATGCCTCTCCCTATGCATCCCAGTATCCCCCCAGCCCTCCTTGCTGCCCTCTCACATTGCTTGCCCATCTTTAGGTCATCTGATATGACTACCCCAGGTCCCTCTCCATTTTTGTTGTTGTTAGTATCTCACCCCCATTGTGTACTCTTCCCCTGGGTTTTGTTTCCCAGGTGCATTACACTTCTTAGCACTGAATCTAAGCTGCCATACGTTTGACCATTCCTCTAACCTTGCCAAGTCCCTTCTCATCCTTTCCATCCCACCCTGTGCATCAACTCTGTTGCAGATCTTAGTGTCATCTGCAAAGACATACTTTTCCTTCAGTCCTTCTGCAATGTAAGCATAAAGACATTGAAGAGGACCGATCCTAATACTGAACCCTCGGTCACCCACTAGTAACCTCCTTTCTTCTGAGTGGACTCCATTTACTATTACCTCTGTGTCCTATTCTCCAGCCAATTCTTTACCCAGGCTGTCATCTTGGAACCCACTCCCAGGCTGGCTAACTTGTATATTAATCTTTTGTGTGGGACTGTGTCAAATGCCTTGCTAAAGTCTAGGTAGGCCATGTCCACAGCCCCTCCCTGATCTACTACTTTGGTCACCCAGTCAAAGAAATCTATCAGATTCGTCTGGCATGACCTTCTCGCTGTGAATCCATGCTGCCTAGGGTCATGTGCCCCTCTGGCCTCTAGATACTCAACAATTCTTTCCTTTAGAAGTGATTCCATCATTTTCCCTATCACTGAGGTTAAACTAACAGGTCTATAGTTTCCTGCTTCTGCCTTGCTCCCACTTTTGTGAAGGGGAATCACATCTGCCCTCCTCCAGTCCTCGGGTACCATCCCATCCTCCCATGATTTTAGATTTTATTAAAAAGGGTTGTCAGTGGTGTCACTAGTTCTACCCTTAGTTCTTTTAGATTTCTGGGATGAATCCCATCAGGCCCCATTGCTTTGTCCACCTTCAGTTTTAAGAGTTCTTTCAGAACCCTTTCTTCTGTAAATGGGCCGGTATCAACTTCTGTATCCAGCATGTTACTACTGTTTGTTTTATGTACCTCCCCCTCTTCCTTTGTAAATACTGAGCAAAAATATTTGTTTAGTATCTCTGCCTTTCACAGTCTCCTCTGCCCACCCTTCCTCCTTTATTAAGCCTCACTATCCCTCCCTTGGTCTTCCTTCGCTCCCTGATGTACCTATAAAAGGTTTTATCCCCCTTCTTAACTGAGTTGGCTATCTTTTCCTCGGTTTGGGGCCTTTGCTGTTCTGACTGCCTTCCCAGCCTCCTTTTGCTTTAACTGATACAGTTCTCTGTCCTGCTCCTTCTGTGATTCCTTGTACTTCCTGAATGCTTTCTTTTTCTCTTGAACCTTCACTGCCACTTCCTTTGAGAACCATAGTGGTTTCTTACATCGTTTTGTTTTGTTTATTTGCTTCACACAAAGGCTTATTACCTCTGTGATGGCAGTTTTATTATTCCCATTGTTCTTCCACCCTCCTTCCTGCCCATTTGCTAGTGCATTCCTTAGGCACTCACCCATTTGGCAAAGTCAGCCCTCCTAAAGTCCAGTACTTTTGTCTTTGTATGGCTTGACTCTATTGCTGTGTTTATTGTGAACCATACTGTTCGATGATCGCTAGTTCCCAGATGGCTACCCACTTCTACATCTGTAATCTCTCTCCATCTCCATTTGAGAGAATCAAGTCTAATATTGCTCCCTCTCGAGTGGGCTCAGTACTAGTTGTCTCAAGGCATGCCCCTGTAGGGCATCTAGAATAACTGCACTCTTTGAAGTGGCAGCTGCAACTGCACTCCAGTTAACATCTGGCATATTCAGATCAACCATCAGCAATATCTCCCCTTTTTCTGCCATTCTAAGTATACTTTCTATCATTTCCCTGTCCATTTCCTCCCCCTGAGAAGGGGGTCTGTATACAACCCCTGTGCGTATTGTGGTGCCATTGCCTGTCTCCAAATTTACCCACAGTGCTTCTTCTCTCCTGTTTACCCTTTTGTTCTGTTGCTTTTATTCCTTCCCTTATGTAAAGAACTACTCCTCCTCCTCTTTACCCTCCCTGTCCCTCCTGTAGACAGTGTATCCTGGTATGTTTATGTCCCAGTCATGGTTTTGTGTGTACCATGTTTCTGTGACTGCCACGATATCCAGATGTTCCTCCTCCATCAAGGCCACTAATTCAGGAAGCTTGTTACCCAGACTACGGGCATTAGTACTCATTGCTCTCCAGTTTTTGATGGCTTTACCTTCTGTTGCAGCATCCCCCACTGACCGTTCTACCTCAGTCTTTTTCTCATTTAGTACCCTGTTTTGTAGGGAGAGGCTGGGATTTTCCTGTTGCTTGTCAGTGCCTCCCCCTTTGACTAGTTTAAAAGCTTGCCAATGAAGCATTTAAACCGATTGCTCAAAAGACTTGTTCCCTTCCTGGACAGATGCAGACCATCCTGCCAGTATGGCTGGTGTCCCTCAGGTGGAACCCCAGTCCCCAATGAAACCAAACCCCTGTGCTCCGCACCATTTTTTCAACCATTCATTAAACTGCATGGTGCCAGTTGCCCTCGCCTCCCCCATGCTTTTGACAGGCAGCACCTCTGAGAAGGATACTGTGTGTGCTACTCATCTTACGTCCCTCCCCAACTCTGCAATGTCCTCCTGCACTGCTCTAATCTCATGATGAGCCAAGTCATTTTTCCCTAGGTGGACAATTACGTCCAGCTCGGAATCCCTTGCAGCTGTTCTCGTGATCCTGAGGATGTGCTTCCTGTCCTTCCAAGCCATGGCACCAGGCAGGCAGGCACCTTACTTCATTTTTCCCAGCTCCCCAGTTCTATACCCCTAATAATTGAGTCCCCCACCAGGAGCTGCTTCCTTTCCCTTTGGTGCCCTCTGCCTCCTTTCTGTGGGCCTCCCTTGTGACAGATATCATCAGTCTTCTCTGCAGGTGCATCCATAGGGGAGCTATGCTCCCCTAGAATGGTGTATGGATTGTGGAGTGGAACAATTGACTGGGTGTGCCTCTGTTCCACCCTCCTCACCCTCCCTGAGCCCACTGTGGTCCAACTGCTGTGCTTTCTTCACAACCTCTGAGGTAGTGGTGGTGGCGCTAGTGCTCCCTGGATGGGGGAGGTTCCCTTTCTACTGTCCAGTGTGGCCTGGGGAAGGTGTCCATATGACACTGGAAAGTGAGGGCAGTGGCCAAGGAGGCCAATGGTAGCCTCAGACTCCGAGGAGGACAGGTGCACAGGGGGAAAGGGCAAGGGGGCACAAAGATGGAGGAGTTGCTGTGGGTTTTGAAGAACCTGGCAACTATCTTGGCTGGCTCAGGTAATAGTGACAGTGCAGGGGTTGCTAGGGAGAAGGGAGGGGAGCCTAAGGATCCATACTTCAGCACGGAAGAGGATGTGGGGGCCCATTTGTCGGACAAGATAAAGGCAGTGATACATAAGAGAGAATTTGTGAATATTTTTAGTTTACTGCATAGAGGTGATGAGGAGGAGAAGAAAGATGGGGACAAAAAAGAGAAGGAGAAAGAAAAGAAACCACAGGTGGAAAATAATTTAGAAAATTAGTGAGCTGGGTACCTGATATATATGTATGTATTGTGTTGTGAGAAGCCAGAGCTGAACTGCAGCCTGCTCAGCATTGGGCGAGGGTCATGGGGTGCATGCAGCCCGGGGGCACTTGGCATGGCTTCATTATGATGAGGTTTTTAGGTTCCAGTTGAACAAGAACCCAGCGAGAGACTGGGATAAGGTGGATATGCCACTGTGGGTGGATGTTATTACCGATAAGGCATATGTGCAATGTACCGATTGTGGCCTTTCAATTAAAGGGGACCCAGGAGGGGAAGGGAGTAAGGAGACAGGTAGGACAAGCAAGGGGGGGGGGATCCAGTACTACCGTTTTAATAGGGGGACATGTTCTCAGGTGAAGTGCAAATTCACCCTTGAGTGGATGGCATGGGGGAGGCCTCATCCATTTACTCTGTGCCCCTGGAGAAAGCAGGGAGGGAGTAATGCCGGACAAAAATGGGGATTCACCAAAAAAGTATTCCCTGGATCAGACGGTAACACCGATAAGGGCAAATGAGATGCAGGAGTGGTTAGGGAGATACCCCATCAGGGAAGATGCACTTACACTGTGGGAAGGGTTCACGGTGGGGTAAGGATCCCATACACGGGTCCTCGCAGGAGCTTCAAAGCCTCCAATTTGAAGTTGGCTACGGAAAACTGGGAGGTTGTTAGAAGCAAGATAGAGAAGGAAAGTCTGCTGGAGTGGATTGCGGGCCCATTCAAGCAGCCTCCACTGGAGAATTTCAGGATTTCACCAGTGAAGGGGTGCAGAAAAGCACTCCAGGGGAGTATCAGATGATTACTTATCTATCATTCCCAGAAGGAGGATGGGTGGATGACTTCATTGACCCAGTCTTGACCTCTGTTCACTACACGTCATTTGACAAGGCAGTGAATGAGGTGGCAAGGTTTGGGCAGGGGGCAAAAATGGCAAAGGCAGATACCGAATCAGCCTTTTGACTACTCCCTGTTCACTCAGCCAACTTCAATTTTCTGGGTTTGAAAGTGGACAGGTCATATTACATATACAAATGCGTGCCAATGGGTTGCACCCTCATGTGCACCTACTCTGAGAAATTCAGTACCTTCTTGCAGTGGGTTGTGGAACAGACGATCCCAGGAGGGGAAATTGTCCATTACTTGGATGATTTCTTGGTCATTGGACCCCAGGGGAGTGATACTTTTGGGCAGATACTACAGGGGTTGCAAGGGGTTTGCTAGAG
Source organism: Neoceratodus forsteri (assembly GCA_016271365.2). Classification (NCBI taxonomy): domain Eukaryota; kingdom Metazoa; phylum Chordata; order Ceratodontiformes; family Ceratodontidae; genus Neoceratodus; species Neoceratodus forsteri. The sequence continues at coordinate 88,949,405 of CM057453.1, forward strand.
ATTTGGCGTACCCCTCGCTGTAGACAAGACAGTGGGCCCAACAATGGCATTGTCTTTTCTGAGAATAGAAATCGACTTGGGGGACATGGTGTATAGGCTGCCAGGGGCCAAGGCTGACACTTTGCATTTGATGGTGGGTCAAGCAAGGCAGGCAAAAAAGATGACACTGTGGCAGGTGCAACAGCTGTTAGGCCATTTAAATTTTGCATGCAGGACCATGCCAATGAAACAAGCATTTGGGTGGCATTTGGCGAAGATGACAGCCGAGATCCATCAACCTCACCATAGGATCAGGATCCCTAGGTCAGTGAAGGAGGACTTGGCAGTTTGGTCCACCTTTTTGGAAGAATTCAATTGGGTTACAGCATGGCCTGAGGAGGAGGAGGAGGTGTCAAATGCAGACCTGGAACTCTTCATGGATGCCTCAGAGGGCCTGGGGTTTGGGGTGTATTTGCAAAGGGAATGGCTAGTGGGGAGATGCCTGGGATCATGGGAAGCTCAGGATTTAACCAAGAACATTACATTTCTGGAATTCTTTCCAACAGTGGTAGCCTTGGTAATGTGGAGAGAGAGGCTGAGGGATAGGAAGGTGCTTTTTAAGTCAGACAACTCGGGGTAGCCCACATAATCAATCAACAACTGGGAGCTGTAGGGCCAATTGGAGACCTGCTCTGGGTGTTTGTATTGTGGTGTTTGCTGAATAGCATACAGTTTAGGGCATGACACTTAGCGGGGGAATTCAGCAGTATAGCTGATGCTTTATCTTGTTTGCAGTGGGATCATATCAGGACCCTGGCACCTGGAGCAGATGACACCCAGCGGAGATCCCTCAGTTCTTGTGGAATCTGGGGGTTTTGAAGACTGGACATTGATGTGCCAGTCCCTGGTGCCCAACACCAGGAAAACATGCAAGAGAGGAGTTGAGAAGTTCCTGAGGATTTGGGAAGCCCATGACTGGGAAGTCTTGGCCTATCCCAGAGTGGCAGCTATGCTGATTTGTGGTGGTGCTCAAGGTGGAGGGCAGCTCAGCAGGGGTAGCAAGCTGCCACCTATCGGGTGTTGGTTGGTTTAGTAGAGCACTTGGGCCGGTGGATTTCTCTCAGGCATTCAGGGTCAGGTAGTTATTGGAGGGATGAGGCAGGTTGCAGTCTAGAGTTCCAGACAAAAGAAGAACATTGAGGCCTCGGACTTTGGAACAGATGGTGGAGGTTTTACCTTCACTTTGCACAGGCTGGTGGGAGGCATGGCTATTCATGAAGGCTTTCTTATTGGTGTACTGCAAGGCCTTTTGGGTCTCAGAGGTCATGGATGCCTCCAGACAGGGCCCCGCAAGGTGGGGCTAACATGCAGGAGACATAGTGTTATCGGGGATGGGTGCTCTGGTGCAGATTCGGAGGTCTAAAACTGACCAGTGGGCATGGGGCACATGGGTGACACTTCGAGACTGGGGGAGATGGGGTTGGAGGATCAAAAGGGTGTTGACGAGGTATGAAGCGGGGATAGGGAGTGAGTGGTGAGCTTACTTCAGGCACAGGAATGGGACACCATTGTCACAGTTTCAGTTTATAAGGGTGTTTAAGAAAGAATTGTGGGTAGTGGGTAAGGAGCCAGGGGATTATGGGATGCATGCATTCTGAATAGGGGCAGCAACATGGGTGAGGAGTAAGGGAATGTTGGCACAGATTAGGGGTTTAGGAAGATGGAAGCTACAAGTAGTCAGGAGGTATATACACCCCCATATGCGCTAACATATTTTTTGTTCTATTAAACAGATTGGAGGGGAACTGGGAAATGGATGTGGATATGTGGGCACTCTTTCATCCACTGGGCAGAGGCTCGTGAGTGGTCCTGGGCTGGGGGACCAGTCCTGAGCTTCAGCCACGTACCTGTCAAGGTGCAATGGATGGGACACAGGGGCATGCACTGGAAGCAGCTTTTTCCCAACTTGAGGGAAGAGTGTCAGAGGGAAGTACATCCAGATATCCTGGTCATTCACCTTGGAGGAAATGACTTGGTGCAGCAAAGTCCATTGCATTACTGCTTGCCATGAAGGAGGACATAGCCACCATCCAGCACAGCATACCGGGGACCAGAAAACTTTGGTCCCATGTCGTACAGAGAAAGCAATGGTAGGAAAAGACCAAAGGCAAAGGGATGGACAGGACATGGATGAGGATGAATGGTGAAATGTGAACCTTCATGAGCCAGCTGCCTGGTGGAGTGGTAAAGCACGACCACATAACACTGAAATCAGAGGAACTGTACTGACCAGATGGGATACATTTGTCAGATGTGGGAATTGATCTATTTTGCAGGGACATTCAGATGGCTTTAACCCCACTATTGGGAAAAAGGGGAGAAGGGACTTTGGTAATTGGGGAAAGACCTGGGGGAGGGAGCATGGGGTCTGCAAGATAAGGGGAGGGGACATGACGTGCTATGGGGGACCTGATCAGGCTATAGATCAGGTTTGTAGCAGATAGGGAGTTTCTCTAAGGTTGCCTAAAGGTGAGCTGGGTTAGCCCAGCTCGGGCATGGGGGGGAAAATGGGGCCTCCAGTGTCCAGCATGGAATGGGGGCCTTTCTCACAGGCATTCTCAGGGGGACCCTGGCTATCACCCAGCATGGAATGGTCAAGGTTACCGGGAAAATTCCCCTGGGATGTGCTGGGTCTGCAGTGGGTCTGCTGCATCTGGCCTCTGATGGTGGGTTTCCCAAGGTGGAGGTCCGCGATCTCCTGGGTCAAACACGGGAGGGGAGGCAGAGGGCCAGGCCCAGCATGGAGGGCTCTAGGCCTCTCACCCTGATGGTCTGACCCCATGAATAACCTAGTGGTCTGTTGCCTTTTTGAGAGGGGCAGGCAGCTCATGGCACCCCTTCCATCATGAGGGGAAGGGAGGGGGAAGACATGAACTTGGAGAGGCTCCCTTCGGCACAGGTCTAGTCTGTATTAGGACTGGAAATTGAATAAACATATGGCTGTGGCCATTTAAATTCCAAATTGGTGTGTTTATTATCTCGAGAGTATTGGTGAGAACTGGACAACCAATGGGCCTTCCCCAAGGCATTGATGGGGGAAGGGCAATTGGTGCCCATGCCCACCCGGCGGAATACTCCTATGAGATGTTCACCAGGTGGGATCAGGATCACCCAGGCAAATTTGGCCATCCCAGCTGCTCAGTCACCTGGAGTCCAGGTGGCTGGGGGTCAGAGACCCCAGGGGCAGGGGGGGTGATTGCAGGGCAGTCCTGGTGGCCTTGATGTTTGGGATTGGATGGCCACAGATGGGAGTGGAGTGGTGCAGGGATGGCTTAAGGGGCCATGAGGCAAGCTGTGGTCCATTTTTCCTGCCCATCTGAGGCAGGTACCCACCTACCCACCCATAAAAAGATAGTGTGAGACCACTGCCCCTGCTGGGGGAACCACCATGAGGGGTTGCACAGGAATCTTTCTAAGGATTTCCTGTTAAATTAGGTTATTCCTGGGTTTTCAACTCTGCCAGAATGGTTCTTCGATTTGGCCAACTGGGTGGTGGTAGTAACAATACTGTCACAGCCTTTGTAAGCAGACAGGGAGTTTTGCCAAGGTTGTCTAAGGGCAAGTCAGGTTAGCCCAGCTCGGGAGTGGGGGAAAGGGGAAAAGGGGTACCTCTGGCACCCATCATGGAATGGGAGCCTCTTTCACAGGCGTTCTCAGGGGAACCCCGGCTATCACCCAGCATGGTATAGCTGAAGTCACCGGGAGAATGGCCCTTGGACACACTGGTCCTGCAGGGGATCCACCTCATCGGGCCCCTGATGATGGGTTTCCCATGGTGAAGGTTCATGATCTCCTGGATCAGAAACTGGGAGGGGAGGCAGAGGGCCATGCCCATCATGAAGGGCTCTAGGCCTTTCACTCTGATGGTCTGACCCCATGAATAACCCAGTGGCCTGTTGCCTTTCTGAGGGGGGTCAGGCAGTGGTCTGCACCCCTCCCTTGTGAGGGAAGAGAGGAGGACAACCTGAGAGGCTCCCATTGATACACACGCCTAGCCCGCATTAGGATTGTAAATTGAATAAAACATATGGCTGTGGCCATTTAAATTCCAAATTAGTGTGTTTATTGTCTAGAGGGCAAGAATGGGGGGTATGGATGAGAACTGGACAGCCAATGTATTTTCCTTGCAGAGCAAATTTTCAGTGCTAGACTTTTTTTATGTGAATGATGGGTATGGGGTGGTGGGGGTGGTGGGTGCTGAGTGGGGTGTTGGGGTGGTGTGGGTGGGGAATAGGTTTGATTTGGGAAAGCCTCAAAAGACATCAATGGACAGTTTTCTGCTTTTGAGGTAAGACATAATGACACAAAGGTGACCCTGGGGATTGGGCTCCTGGTGTCACAATGGTGGGTGGCTAACAAATATCAGACTTTGGGGGTCACAGCAGCATCATAAATCTTCAAAAAGACATTTATGGACTGTTTTCTGCTTTATAGGTTTAAAATTAAGAAAGTACATTGTGACACAAGGGTGGCAATGGGGACTGAGTACCCCAGTGTCACAATGGTGGTGGGGGGCGGATGATGAATTTGAGACTGGGGGTCTCATAGAAGGTTGTTTAGCCTAGGATTGACTTTTTTTTTAAATTAACACTTCTGCTCAGAGTGGGTCTAAGCCCAGGAGGGCTTTTCATTCTGTGAATTTCCCACTCTGAGAGGGGCTGAGCCCAAGATGGGCATTAGCCACTAATATTGGGATGGGAAGCACATCAGCAGAAATAGGCAGGCTGATAACGATGATGCTCAGCTGGTTGCTGGGTGGTGTCATGCAGATAAAGAGAGACATCCGCTGTCTAGCAGGTGCAGCTGTCCCTTTTCAAATGTGTACATTTTCCACCCTTCCACCAGCAGAACAGAATCATGGTAAGCCTCACTCACCACTGGCTTATCACTGACAAGCCTCCTGCAGCCTAAACAGCATTGGATACATCAGTGACATGTCCCTGAAGCTTGCTAATCTACTCCCACTCTCATTAGATGTTTTCTTTGTGCATAGATGTGCAAACAAACAAAGACATGCTGTTGAACTGAGCTTCTGGCTCTGAATAGCAGAGCTACACATGCAGCTGAGCTGACTGTTCACTGTACCAGGTGTTTGAAAAAGTTTTGAAAATTTGTTGTAAGTGCAAGTTGAGAACAACTTTTTGAGGTCACAAAAATATATGCCAGCTGTGTTTTATATCTAGAAATACTGTATAACAGATAACTCCAATTTTGTTCAGTGGGATTTCACAGTTATATATCTCGATATATTGTTATTTATCTCTGGATACCACTGTAGTTTCTTCTACTGAAGTTCATTTGTGGAGCTGATGTATTTCATGTACCTGCCTCATGCAGCACATTCATGGCATGACCTGTTGTTATCATGTGTTCCTAACTGCACTGTTTTCATTATGTTCATACCTGCTTTGTGTTGTTCTATTGTGTTTAATAATTTGTTTCTAATTCTCAAATGGAGGAACTGCAGTCTTTACATGGCATTATCTGCACACAGTTGTCGGCAAGGAAACTCACACGTTTTACTTTCACAGGTTCATCAAAGTGTTTATTGGGATGTAACATTCACTTGCCAAATGCAATTATATCCTGAACTTGGGAAACACAGTAAACATGGGTCATCAGCAGAGGTGGGACTGAGTAAAAGGTTTAATACTGTAGTTACACAGGCAAAGTAGAAGGGCAGGATGCAGGGGAAGGTGAGGGTAAAACCCCACCTAGACAACAGATCCCAGGGTAGGACAGAGTAAAACAGGGCAGACTAGAGAGATCAAGGGTTTTTTTGGGCTTGCATTTTCATTGTTTCTATGAAAGTTGCAGGATATACAATAGAGTGAAATTAAGTCACTGTGGGAACCTTAAACTGTCATGTGATCCTGATTGCACAGTGGCTGAATACAGGGCAATGTAATGTTATAAGGCACTTTTGGTCCATCGTGTCTGACCCATCACTGTAACATAGCAGTTTAATGTTGTAAGGGACTCTGGGTCCATCATGTCCAACCCATCACTGTAACACAGTAATTTAACGTTATAAGGGACACTAGGTCAATAATGTCCAGATCCTCACTGTCATATAATAATTTAATGTTGTTAGGGACCCAAGGACAATCATGTAAAACCCATCACTGTAATATAGTAATGTAATGTTGTAAGAGACTCTGGGTCCATCATGTCCAACCCCACACTGTAACATAGTAATTTAATGTTATACGGGACTCAAGGCCCATAATGTCCATGTCCACACCATCACTGTAACATAGTAATTTAAGGTTGTCAGCCACTCAAGGTCCATCATGTCCAACCCTTCACTGAAACATGGTAATTTAATGTTGTAAGGGACACTGACTCCATCATTTCCAACCCCACATTGTAACATAGTAATTTAATGTTATACGAGACTCGAGGCCCATACTGTTCATGTCCACACCACCTCTGTAACATAGTAATTTAAGGATGTCAGGCACTCAAGGTCCATCATGTCCAACCCCTCACAGTAAAACAGTATTTTAATGTTGAAAGGGATTCTGGGTACGTCATGACCAGTGCCTCACTGTAACATAGTAATTTAATGTTGTAAGGGACTCGAGGTTCATGATATCCAGCCCCTAATTGAAAAATAGCAATTCAATGTTGTAAGTGACACTAGGTTCATCATGTCCAACCCCTCACTGAAACATAGTAATTTATTGTTGAATGGGACACTAGGTCAATCATGCCCAGCACCTCACTGTAATATAGTAATTTAATGTTGTAAGGGACTCGAGGTCCATCATATCCAACCCCTCACTGTAACATATTAATTTAATGTTCTAAAGGATTCTAGGTCCATCATGTCCAACCTCTCGCTATAACATAGAAATGTAATGTTGTCAGTGACTTGAGGTCCATCTAGTCCAACTACTCACTGTAACATAATAATTTAATATTGTAAGTGAGACTAGGTCCATCATGTCCAACCCCTCACTGTAACATAGTAACTTAATGTTGTAAGAGACTCTGGTTCCATCATATCCAACCCCTCACTCAAAGATAGTAATTTAATGTTATAATGGACATGAGGTCCATCATATCCAACACCTCACTGTAACATAGTATTTTAATGTTGTAAGGGACTCTTTGTCCATCATGTCCAACCCTCACTGTAACATAGCAATTTAATGTTGCAAGACATTCAAGATCCATAATGTCTAACCCCTCACTATAACATAGTAATTTGTTGTTTTCAGGGACACTAGGTCAGTCATGTAAAGACCTTCACTGTAATATAATAATTTAATGTTGTAGGGGAGTTGAAGTCAATCATGTGCAACCCCTCACTGTAACACAGTAATTTAATGTTGTAAGGGACTGTTGTTTTATCATGTCCAAATTGTCACTGTAACATAGAATTTTAATGTTGTAAGGGACTCTAAATCCATCATGTCCAACCCCTCATTGTAACATATTAATTTAATGTTGCAAGGAATTCTAGGTCCAGCATGTCCAAATCCTCACTGTAACATAGTAATTTAATGTTGTAAGGGACATTGAGTCCATCATGTCCAACTCATCACTGCAATACAGTAATTCAATGTAACGGACACGAAGTCCATCATGTCCAAATCCTCACTGTAAAATAGTATTTTTATTTTGTAAGGGACTCTGGGTCCATCATGTCCAATCTATCACTGTAACATAGTAATTTAATGTTGTAAGTGGCACTAGTTCAATCATGTCCGGCCCCTCACTGCAATATAGTAATTAAATGTTGTAAGGGACTCGAGGTCTATCATGTCCAAACCCCTCACTGTAACATATTAAATTAATGTTGTAAAGGACCCTAGGCCCATCATGTGCAACCTCTCACTGTAATATAGTAATTTAATGTTGTCCGGGACTCAAGGTCCATCTTGTCCAATCCATCACTGTAACATTGTAATTTAATGTTGTAAGTGGCCCCAGGTCTATCATGTCCAACTCATCACTGTAACATAGTAATTTAATGTTGAAAGGAACACTAGGTTCATGATGTCCAGCCCCTCATTGTAATACAGTAAGTTAAGGTTGTAAAGGACTTAACATAGAAAAATAGAAACATAGAATTTGATGGCAGATAAGGACCGCTTGGCCCACCCAGTCTGCCCATTTTCCTACCTAGTGGATAAGCTGCAGATCCTAGTTAACCAGCAGCCTACTTCTTCCTACCCCCACCCCTAGAATTGCCTTATGACTGTCCCATTCATGCTTGAATTCCACCACTGTTGTTGACTCCACAACCTCCTCTGGAAGGCCGTTCCATGTGTCCACAACCCTCTCTGTGAAAAAATACTTCCTTAAATTACCTCTGAGCCGCCCCTCTATCTTCAAATTGTGCCCCCTTGTTCTTGCACACCTCTTTTTTTGAAAGATGCTACCCTCTTGGACTTTGTTGATTCCTTTGAGGTACTTGAAAGTTTCTATCATGTCCCCCTTCTCCCTCCTTTCCTCGAGGCTATACATATTAAGCTCCTTAAGTCTCTCTTCATATGTCTTCCGGTGCAGACCCTGCACCATTTTAGTTGCCCTCCTCTGGAGAGCTTTCATCCTGTCTATGTCTTGGCGGAGATTGGGTCTCCAGAACTGCACACAGTACTCCAGATGGGGTCTCACCAGTTGTCTGTACAGAGGGATAATAACTTCCTGTTTTCTACTGGTGATGCCTCTCCCTATGCATCCCAGTATCCTCCCAGCCCTCCTTGCTGCCCTCTCACATTGCTTGCCCACCTTTAGGTCATCTGATATGACTACCCCCAGGTCCCTTTCCATTTTTATTGTTGTCAGTATCTCACCCCCCATTGTGTACTCTTCCCCTGGGTTTTTGTTTCCCAGGTGCATTACCTTGCACTTCTTAGCATTGAATCTAAGCTGCCATACATTTGACCATTCCCCTAACCTTGCCAAGTCCCTTCTCATCCTTTCCACCCCACCTTGTGCATCAACTCTGTTTCAGATCTTTGTGTCATCTGCAAAGAGACATACTTTTCCTTCCAGTCCCTCTGCAATGTCGCTTATGAAGACATTGAAGAGGACCAGTCCTAATACTGAACCCTGTGGTACCCCACTAGTAACCCCCCTTTCTTCAGAGTGGTCTCCATTTACTATTACTCTCTGTGTCCTATTCTCCAGCCAATTCTTTGCCCAGGCTGTCATCTGGGACCCACTCCCAGGCTGGCTAACTTATATATTAATCTTTTGTGTGGGACTGTGTCAAATGCCTTGCTAAAGTCTAGGTAGGCCATGTCCACAGCCCCTCCCTGATCTACTACTTTGGTCACCAGTCAAAGAAATCTATCAGATTTGCCTGGCATGACCTTCCCACTGTGAATCCATGCTGCCTTGGGTCCTGTCCCTGCCTCTAGATACTGACAATTCTTTCCTTCAGAAGTAATTCCATCATTTTCCTACCACTGAGGTTAAACTAACAGGTCTGTAGTTTCCTGCTTCTGCCTTGCTCCCACTTTTGTGAAGGGAATCACATCTGCCCTCCTCCAGTCCTTGGGTACCACCCCATCCTCCCATGATTTGTTAAAGAGGGTAGTCAGTGGTGTCACTAGTTCTACCCTTAGTTCTTTTAGAATTCTGGGATGAACCCATCAGGCCCCATTGTTTTGTCCACCTTCAGTTTTAAGAGTTCTTTCAGAACCCTTTCTTCTGTAAATGGGCTGGTATCAACTTCTGTATCCAGAGTGTTTCTACTGTTTGTTTTATGTACCTCCCCTCTTCCTTTGTAAATACTGAGCAAAATATTTGTTTAGTATCTCTGCCTTTTCACAGTCACCCTCTGCCCACCCTCCTCCCTTTATTAAGCCTCACTATCCCTCCCTTGGTCTTCCTTCACTCCTTGATGTACCTATAAAAGGTTTTATCCCTTCAACTGAGTTATTATCTTTTCCTCGGTTTGGGCCTTTGCTGTTCTGATTGCCTTCCCAGCTTCTTTTGCTTTAACTGATACAGTCTCTGTCCTGCTCCTTCTGTTATTCCTTGTACTTCCTGAATGCTTTCTTTTCTCTTGAACCTTCACTGCCACTTCCTTTCAGAACCATAGTGGTTTCTTACATCATTTCGTTTTGTTTATTTGCTTCACACAAAGGCTTGTTACCTCTGTGATGGCAGTTTTTATTATTCCCCATTGTTCTTCCACCCCTCCTTCCTGCCCATTTGCTAGTGCATTCCTTAGGCACTCACCCATTTTGGCAAAGTCAGCCCTCCTAAAGTCTAGTACTTTTGCCTTTGTATGGCTTGACTCTATTGCTGTGTTTATTGTGAACCATACTGTTCGATGGTCGCTAGTTCCCAGATGGCTACCCACTTCTACATCTGTGATCCTCTTTTCATCTCCATTTGAGAGAACCAGGTCTAAGATTGCTCCCTCTCGAGTGGGCTCCAATACTAGTTGTCTAAGGCATGCCCTCTGTAAGGCATCTAGAATAACCCCACTCTTCGAAGTGGCTGCTGCAACTGCACTCCAGTTAACATCTGGCATATTCACCCATCAGCAATATCTCCCCTTTTTCTGCCATTCTAAGTATACTTTATATCATTTCCTTGTCCATTTCCTCCCCCTGAGAAGGGGGTCTGTATACAAACCCTGTGCGGATTGTGGTGCCATTGCCGGTCTCCAAATTTACTCACAGTGCTTCTTCTCCTCCCTGTTTTCCATTTTGTTCTGTTGCTTTGATTCCTTCCCTTATGTAAAGAGCTACTCCTCCTCCTCTTTTACCCTCCCTGTCCCTTCTGTAGATAGTGTATCCTGGTATGTTTACATCCCAGTCATGGTTTTGTGTCTACCATGTTTCTGTGACTGTCATGATATCCAGATGTTCCTCCTCCATCAAGGCCACTAATTCAGGAAGCTTGTTACTCAGACTACGGGCATTGGTACTCATTGCTCTCCATTTTTTTATGGCTTTACCTTCTTTTGCAGCATCCCCTACTGACCTTTCTACCTCAGTCTATTTCTCATTTAGTACCCTGTTTTGTAGGGAGAGGCTGGGATTTTCCTGCAGCTTATCAGTGCCTTCCCCCTTGACTAGTTTAAAAGCTTGCCAATGAAGCATTTAAACTGATTGCTCAAAAGACTTGTTCCCTTCCTGGACAGATGCAGACCATCCTGCCAGTATAGGCTGGTGTCCCTCCAGGTGGAACCCCAGTCCCCAATGAAGCCAAACCCCTGTGCTCCACACCATTTTTTCAACCATTCATTAAATTGCATGGTGCAAAGTACCCTCGCCTCACTCATGCCATTGACAGGCAGCACCTCAGAGAAGGATACTGTGCGTGCTAATTGTCTTAAGCCCCTCCCCAACTCTACAAAGTCCTTCTGCAGTTGAGGTCCATCATGTCCAACCCCTCACTGTAACATGTTAATTTAATGTTGTGAAGGGCTCTAGGACCATCATGTCCAACCCCTCATTGTAACATAGTAATTTAATGTTGTAAGGGACTCTAGGTCCATCATGTCTAGCCCCTCACTTTAACATATTATTTAATGTTGTTATGGATTTTTGGTCCATCATGTCCAAACCCTCACTGTAACATAGTAATGTCATCTTGTAAGGGACATTGGATCCATCATGTGCAACTCCTCACTCTATCATAATAATTTAAAAATGCAAGGAATTTGAGGTCCATCATGTCCAGCCCCTCAATGTAAACTAGTATTTAAATTATGTAAGGTACACTGGGTATATCATGTCCCCCCTCACTGCAACATAGTAATTTAAGGTTGCCAGGAACTCGAGGTCAATCATGCCCAATCCCTCACTGTAGCATAGTAATTAAATGTTGTTGGGGACACTAGGTCCATCATGTCCAACCCCTCACTGTTACACAGTAATTTAATTTAGTAACAGACTTGAGGTCCATCATGACTAACCCCTGACTGCAACATAGAAATGTATTGTTGTAAGGGACACTATGTTAATCATGTACAGCCCGTCACTGTAATATAGTAATCAAATGTTGTGAGGAACTTGAGTAAATCATGTGCAACCCCTCACTGTCACATATTAATTTAATGTTGTAAAGAACCCTAGGTGCATCATGTCCACTCTCACTGTAACTTAATAATTTAGTGTTGTCAGGAACTCGAGGTCCATCTTGTCCAACCCCTCACTGTAACACTGTAATTTAATGGTGTATGTAACACTAGGTTCATCATGTCCTACCCCTCACTGTAACATATTATTTAATTTTGTAAGGATTTCTAGGTCCATCACATCCAAACCCACACTGTAACACAGTAATTTAATGTGATATGGGGCCCTGGGGCTATCATGTCCAAGCCCTCTCTGTAACATAGCAATTTAATGTTATACAGGACTCTGGGTCCATCATGTCCAACCCCTCACTGTAACATAGCAATTTAAAGATACAAGGGACTTGAGGTCCATCATGTCCAACCCATCAATGTAACATAGTATTTTAATTATGTAGGGTACTCTGGGTCCATCATGCCCCCCCATCTGTAACATATTAATTTAAGGTTGTCAGGGTCTCGAGGTCTATCATGTACAATCCCTCACTGTAACATATTAATTAAATGTTGTAGGGGATGGGGACATTAGGCCCATCATGTCCAACCCCTCATTGTAACACAATAATTTAATTCAGTAAGTGGCTCTGGGTCCATCATGACCAACACCTCACTGTAACGTAGTATTGTAATGTTTTAAGGGACTCTTGGTCCATCATGTCCAACCCCTCACTGTAACATATTATTTAATCTTGAAAGGGATTCTTGGTCCATCATGTCCAAACCACTCACTGTAACATAGTAATTTAATCTTGTAAAGGACATTGGGTACATCATGTCCAACCCCTCACTGTAACATTGTAATTTAATGATATATAGGGCTATTGGTCAATCATGTCCATCCCCTCACTGTAACATAGTAATTTAATTTTATATGGGACTCTGGGCCCATCATGTCCAACCCCTCACTGTAACATTGTAATTTAAAGATGCAAGGGATTTGAGGTCCATCATGTCCAGCCCCTCAATGTAGCATAGTATTTTAATTATGTAAGGTATTCTGGTTCCATCATGTCCACCCCCTCACTGCAGCATAGTAATTTAAGGTTGCCAGGGACTTGCAGTCAATCATGCCCAACCACTCACTGTAATGTAGTAATTAAATGTTGTAGGGGACACTAGGTCTGTCCTGTCCAACCCTTCAATGTAACATACAGTACAAGTCACATTAAACTGTTCCTCCAATGAGTTTTTGTAGCATTTCTGATTGAGTTGCATAAGTGTTGCTGGATCCAGCACAAAACCTTGCACAAACTGTTTCTTAAGAGTTAAAATATAACTTTGCATTGCACTGTCACTGAACTGCAGATGTATTCCAACTGAGTTGTAAAAACATTTTACAAACATTGCTCTTCAGCTGGTTAAGCATTGACAAATAATGTAATATGAGTTGGCAATGCATTGCCAACTCAAAAAAAAAACAATGCTAATCCAACTCATTGATGGAACAGTTTAATGTGACTTGTACTGTAGTAATTTAATATCAGAAGGGTCTCTGGGTCCATCATGTCCAACCCCTCACTGTAACATAGTATTTTAATGTTGTAACCGAACTGATGTCCATCATGACGAACCCCTCACTGTAACATTGCAATTTATTGTTGTAAGGGATGCTAGGTCAATCTTGTGCAGCCCGTTATTGTAATATAGTAATTTAATGTTGTAAGGGACTTGAGATACTTCATGTCCAACCCCTAATCGTCACATATTAGTGTAATGTTATAAAGGACTCTAGGTCCATCATGTCAAACCTCTCACTGTTACATAGTAATTTAGTGTTGTCAGGGACTCAAGGTCCATCTTGTCCAATCCCTCACTGCAATATTGTAATTTAATGTTGTACATGACACTAGGTCCATCATTTCCAACCCCTCACTGTAACATAGTAATTTGGACATGATCGACCCAGAGTCCTGGTGAACTCACACTATTGTATTGACTCCTTTGACCTCAAACTACTCCAGCTTACATTGGAAATGATCCTGCCCCAGCTCACCAAAATACTTAACTTGTCCCTACACCTCAGCCAATTCCTCATGCCAAGGAAAAGAGCAGTAAAAACACCTATCTTGAAGAGTGGTGTCCCCACTTTCACCAGTAATTATTGACCCATTTTGATCCTACCTTCCCAAAGCACTCGAAAAAAATTGTGTCAGTCCAGCTCACTGATTACCTAGCCAAACATAATTTGCTATGTCATGAACAGTACGGCTTCAGGAGGAGTCACAGCACTACCACACTGTACTCCTCAAATTTTCATCTTATATACACAAGTCCCTGGAACTTGGGTCCATGGCTGGTGCAATCTATGTCAATTTGACCAATGCATTTTATACTGTCAGTCACAGGATGTTTCTCCACTCTCTTCCTTCCCAGAATTTCTCCCCTGAGGCCACCTCCTGGCTCAAAGACTATCTCTCTGGCCTGACTCAACAGGTCAAAATTAATGCCACCCTCTCCTTCAGTAGTACAGTCCTAACCTGGGTCCCACAAGGGTCCATGCTTGGCCCATTATTCTTCACCCTCTTCCTAAACTTCCTCCCTCAATCCTGCTGTGGGAAGCTCCTACTCTATGTGGACAATGCCATAGTTTTCTGGAAACATACCCATCCTAACTCACTCCAAACGGCCCTGCAGGGCTTTTTCAGAGAACTTGAAACCTGGCTCTCTGAGCACTGCCTAGTACTGAACTACAGCAAAATTAAATCTATGATCTTTGCCCACCGCCAAAGCCCACTCAGGAGCTCCCCACTAATTATCACAAGCTCCCTAGGCTTCCTGCTTGAACAGGTCTCCTGCTTCAAATATCTGGGTGTCATGCTGGACACCTCCCTCACCTACCACATACATATTCAACACATCTTCTCCTCCTCTGTTAACACTAGGCTGGTATCCTATACAGACATAAGCATTGCCTACCCCCACAGGCCGTATGACTCACTGTGTCTTCCTCAGTCCTGTCCTTGGTGGACTACTGCATTGTGATCTATTGATCTGCAGATCAAACTTCCCTATGCTGCATCAATCTAGCCCTCAATAATGCTTGCTGCCTGGTCTCTGGATGTCATAGGTTAACCCACACATGTGAGCTTTACAAGTTTGGGGACTGGCTGAACTTCAAAGGTAGGCTTAAGTATCGCACTTTCCTCCTTGCCAAAAATATACTTCAGAATCATGCGCTCAAGGCCTCCACCCCCTCACTGAATCAGTCCCACACAGAAGGGCCCCTAGATGTTCTTCCAGTACCTCACTCCTAGTCCCCCACTGTAGAACCTCACTAGATCAAAGGTTCTTCTGCTATCGTGCACCCCTCTGGCTAAACAGCCTACTGTCCTCCAGCTCCCTGGTCCCCAGTCTTGGCCAATTTAAAGCTAGTCTCAAGACCCTCCTCCTTCACCCTACAGCTTGTGACTGTAAATGATACTCCCGTCATTCTCTGAAGCTCAAAAGGAGGCATATTGTAAATGGGTTATAGCTCTAGTGCAGTGAGGAAGCCCACAAAAGAAAGAGATAAAATGCTCTGCTGTATTTCATGATTACTTTCCTAGGTCCTTCAATTTCACTGTGTATAAACTATGACTCAGTTACTCCCCTTCTGAGCTTCAGGACCTCCAGCCCTTTTATTGTCATCCCCTACCCACAGCGGTTTATAGCCGCTGCAGGGCATTGGGCATTGTCAGCAGGAGATGGAGGTGGGTTGGGGGTCCTGGACTTCTGGGAAGGAGTGGGGTGCCTGTATCAGGGTTGTACAGACCAGGAGATGCCCTGGGGAAAAATGGTCTCTAGAACGTGGTTCTCCATATCTAGTTTCCATACCCAAGGACTCTAGTATTTCTGGGGTGACAGCTCGTCCAGCCCCAGAATCCCTTCTGATTCGAGTGGTGTTATGCAATGCCAGGTCTATTAGGAACAAGACAGTGGTTATCGCTGATCTTGTTAGGACAGTAGACCTGGCTTGCATCGCCAAGACCTGGCTTGATGATAATGCTGGCCCCATTTTATAGGTGAGAAATTGTACCTGCAGGAAGTAGCAGACTTCATCGTTGATATGGCATATGAGTTGCCCAGGTTGATGGTCCTCGGTGACTTTAACACCTGAGTCAATGATGAACTCTCATAGTTTGGTCAAGAGTTCCTCCAGCTTATGAATTCATTGGGGTTCACACAAGCAGTTGCCTCTGCTACTCATAGTCATGGTCACTCACTGGATCTGGTCTTCCTCCTGAGGATGGAGACCTCCAGCTTGGTGGTGGAACCAGTCATATGGTCTGATCACCACATAGTAAGGTTCAATCTCCAGGCTCCCCCTTATAGGTCTTCCCCTGTGGAAATGGTCAGATACCACCCATTGAGGGACGTGACCCAAGAAGGCCTACTGGTGGTATTAGGCCAATTGGGATTCTTTGTGGTAGGCGAGAATCAAGAGAGTTTAGTTCAAGCCTATTATAAGGCTATTACTGAAGCTCTGGATTCTATTGCCCCAGTCTGTGTTTGCTCTCTCTCTCTCTCCGCCCTTGGTCCCCTTGGTTTGATAGGACCTTGAGGGAGTTGAGACAAGTTAGATGAAGGCCAGAGTGTCGCTGGTGAAAATCGACTCTTGAAGCCGAACACTTAAATTGATAAATCATTACAAAGCTATCAATCAGCAATCACATGTAAGAAGGCAGAGTTCCTGTCCAGTGAGATTGCTGCTGCTCCAAATTGACCTACTCATCTCTTGCGAACTATGGACAGGTTGTGCAACCCAACCTGTTCACATGTTCAAGGTGCTTTTTCACAAGTTAAGTGTGATGAGTTTGCTCAATTCTTTACAGATAAGGTGGCCAACATCAGGGCCTAGATCCACCGAGTGCTCTCTATGGGGAGGGGTTGATGGTGATCGATGCACGGTCACTTCTCCTTGATTTTCTTGGATATCTTTCAACCAACTGGAGATCATGGACATCATGGGGATTGTCTGGAATTTGCAGCCAACATGCTGTAGTTATTGGACCCAGGCCCTACATGCCTTTTACTGGGGTGTATTGAGTTCATTGGCCCTGTTCTTGCAAAGATTGTGTGGTGCACCTCAGATTCGGGTAAGTTTGCCAGCTCCCTGAAGGAGGCAGTGGTGACACCGCTCCTTAAGATAGCTGCTTTGCACCCTAACAGCTTTGCTAACTACAGACATATCTCTAACCTTCCCTTTGTTGGGAAGGTGATTGAGAAAGCAGTTGCACTGCAACTAGAGAACCATTTTACCATCCACGACTTCTATGATACTCTCCAGTCTGGTTTATGGAAAAGACATAGTATCGAGACCACTCTGGTTTGGGTGTTCAATGATCTCCTGATGGCGAGAGATCAGAAGCACAGTTCCATCTTAGTACTTCTTAACTTATCCTCAGCATTTGACACTGTGGACCATGGGGTGCTGCTCGAGTGCCTGAGGGTTATCTGTGACCTGGATGGTCCAGTTCTCAGATGGTTTCAATTTTCCTTGCTGGCAGATCTCAGAGGGTGGTGTCAGGTTTTTTTCCTCTGATCCATTCTGTCTGCCATGCGGGATCCCTCAAGACTTGGTGCTGTCCCCTATGTGGTTCGCAGTGTACATGCTGCCCCTCAGAGACATTATAAGATTATATGGGCTGAGGTTTCACTGCTATGCAGATGATATACAGCTCTATCAACCTGGTCCAGTGGTGCTGAGGGCTGAGGCACTGGATGCCACACCCCATGCCACACTAGCGACCTGGGTTCAAGAATGGACTCAGGGCACCAGGGGCTGGCAGAGGAGACGAATGATTGAGCATCCCATAACTGCTCTCCATCCTCTGGGGTGGGTGGGAGCAACACATTGCACTGCATCGGTGACTGGGCGTAGGACACCTGCATTACAACTATGTGCCTGGAAATGGGAGGAGAGCAGCAGGTGTCAGCACAGCTGTGCATCTAACGCCATTGCATGTCCAGTTCTCAAGGGCAAGAAAATGGTGGAAAATAGCAGGATGATCTCAGCGGCTGATGGCCATGTCCTGCACCCCTGGACATGAGAGGTGCCTTCACCAAGGTATGGCTGATCCTGTGTGTATGGGGCATATAAATCTGCGCACCACACCTGGTCTGGGGGTGTGGGTACTGGTGGCTGGAGATCACTGGGTCCACTCCACAGGGGCAAGAAACAGGAATAATATAAAAAAAATGATATACAGCTCTATCTGTCTTTTGCACCCAACCAGAATAGTGCAGTCTCGATGTTTAACAGCTGTCTAGAGGAAATACATAACTGGATGAAATCTAGCTGGTTGAAATTGAATTCCAGGAAGACTGAGGTGTTGGTGGAAGATATATGTGTCACCGGAAAGAGAGGTCGGTAGCGGGTTTACTCTCTGGTCTTTGGCTTGAAGGTGCACAGCTGTGTTGCTCTGAACAGGTGTGTGATCTGGGGGTGATTCTTGATGATGGGCTGACACTGCATGCACAGGTGTTGGCAGTCATCAAGTCTTCCTTTATAATCTTAGCAACATCGCCAGAATTCGGCACCTTGTTCCATCCAGTGATCTGTTTACATTGATACACACCTTTGTGACTTCATGCCTGGACTACTGCAACTCCCTCTACCTGGGGCTTCTGGGGGTTGCTATCCATTGCTTGCAGCTGATGCAGAATGCTGCTGCATGGTTGTTGACTGGGACTTCTCGTACAAGTCATATTACTCCTGTGTTGCTCAAACTGCACTGGCTGCCTATACAGTGGCAGATAACCTTCATGGTCAGTCTTCTGACCTATAAAGCCCTGCAAGGACTGGGTCCAAGCTACCTGCAAGAGCTTCTGACTCCCTACAGCCCTGGCCATTCATCTCCGCTCAACTGATGAGGGGTTTTTAGAGGTTCCCAGGGTGCGGCTGAAAACATCTGGGGCCCAGGCTTTTATGTTTTGTGCCCATCCCTGTGAAACTCTCTACCTTATTAGATTAGAGCATGCGGGACCATGGAGAACTTTAAAACAAGCCTGAAAACATATTTGTTTAAGCAGGCATTTAGTATTTAATATGGTATTTTGGGATAACTTTTAATTGAAGTATTTAAATTACATTGTAAATAATTTTTAAGTTGAGTTGTTTTGTTTTATGGTATTTTTAATTATGTACAGTGATTTAATTTTTAGAATTACGCTAAATAAATAAAGCATTATTATTGCTATTATTTAATGACAATCCGAAACTGTTACATGACATATGTAAGCAATAATACCCAACAGGGTGGGCATTACTGGGAAATACCGGCCCTCCCAGGGGCGTAATGAGGCCCGACGCCACAGGTGGAGGGCCTTATAGCCCTGGAAGGGCGGTATTTCCCAATAATGCCCACCCTGGAGGGTATTATTGTGCTTAGAAAATGGCTGACATGTAGTATTTTCAATAAAATAGGATAATTAAGAAGATTATTAAGATTCATTTTAAAAATAGAATAAAACTATTTTTTTTTTGTGAAGTAGTTCCTGTGTTGTGCCACAATGTCCAATAGAGGGTGCTGATGATTGGTGGAGTTTGTTTGGCTGATGTTGATTTGTGCCCCACAGTTTGATGGGAGATGTAGTTCTATGTTAAGACATAGCAGTAGCATGGCACACTGCAAGAATCGGGTGGCGTTTAAAAAAAAATCGCAGGACTGTGGCAAGTGACATGACATGGCAGCTCTTTAGGCTGGTAGGTAAATGTTTTCTGTCACAGTTTGAAGTGCAGTGAGCAGGGCAGGAGTGGGACGTCTATGAATAGTGCCCGTTAGATGGAGTTGGGCAGCTGGGTCAGAGCGTTTCTGAGCGCGGGGATCGGAAGTCGGGACAGGAGCTTTTTCAGTATCTCCGTTGGGTGCAGTTTTCTGTCTGGGGAGAAGAAGATGGGTTGCTTTTTTGTTCTGTGTTTATTTTTTTCTTG
Source organism: Neoceratodus forsteri (assembly GCA_016271365.2). NCBI lineage: Eukaryota > Metazoa > Chordata > Ceratodontiformes > Ceratodontidae > Neoceratodus > Neoceratodus forsteri. The sequence continues at coordinate 88,969,411 of CM057453.1, forward strand.
GAACTTTAGATTTCTTTGTGTGGGGAGTTGCGGTTTGACTGTTCCAAGGGTTGGGCCCTCCCGCTCGGTCTCTCACTTAGCGAGGGAAAAATATGGTGGCTAAAGATTTTTAAAACTGAGACTGGCAGTAGCTGGCACTTATTTTTCGGAGGGCATCTATCGAAAAATAATTGCCCAGCTCTGGGAGCCTGCCAGTCAATCAGATAAGAAGAATGTTCTTTGCCATTTTCTAATTCATAATTATGACCCAGTATCTACTTTAAGATCACTAATAGTTACCTGCCAATGTATATATCCCTGTGCTGTATGACCTGTGAATTGTACAGTTTAATGTTATTTTGGTGTTTTTTTTTCTGACGTGGAGCCTTTGCAAAGGAGTCTATGAGTCAAAGGACTGTAATTACGATTTTCATCAATAAATAAATAAATGTTGTAAGGAACACGAGGTCCATGATGTCCAGCCCCTCACTGTAATACAGTAATTTAATATTGTTAGGGACTCGAGGTCCATCATGTCTAACCCCCTCACTGTAACATAATAATTTAATGTTGTGAAGGACTCTAGGACCATCATGTCCAATGCTTAAATGTAACATAGTAATTTAATGTTATAAGGGACTCTAGTTCCATCACGTCCAGCCCCTGACTGTAATATACTAATTTAATGTTGTAAGGGTCCATCATGCCCATCCCCTCACTGTATCCTATTATTTAATGTTGTAAGGGATTCTAGGTCCATCATGTCCAACCCTTCACTGTAACATAGTAATTTAATGTTATACAGGACTCTGGGATCATCATGTCCAACCCCTCTCTGTGACATACTAATTTAATGTTATACAGGACTCTGGGTCCATCATGTTCAACCCCTCACTGTAATATAGTAATTTAAAGATGGAAGAGATTTGAGGTACATCATGTCCAGACCCTCAATGTAAAATAGTATTTTAATTATGTAAGGTACTCTGGGTCCATCATGTCCACCTCCTTACTGCAACATAGTAATTTATGGTTGCCAGGGACTCAAGGTCTATCATGTCCAATCCCTCACAGTAACATAGTAATTAAATGTTCTAGAGGACACTAGCTCCATCTTGCCAAACCCCTCACTATAAAATAGTAATTTAATGTTGGAAGGGACCCTGGGTTCATCATGTTCAACCCCTCACTGTAACATAGTAATTTAATGTTGTAATAGATGTGGGGTCCATCATGATCAACCTCTCACAGTAACTTAGTATTTTAATGTTGTAAGGGACCGGAGATACATCAGGTCCAGCCCCTCACTGAAACATAGTAATCTAATGTAGTAAGTGGCATTAGGTCCATCATGTACAGACTCTCACTGTAACATAGTATTTTATTTATGTAAGGTACTCTGGGTCCATCATGTACACCCCATAACTGCAACATAGTAATTTAAGGTTGCCAGGGACTCAAGGTCTATCATGTCCAACCTCTCACAGTAATAAAGTAATTAAATGTTGTAGGAAACACTAGGTCCATCATATCCAGCCCATCCCTGTAACATAGTAATTAAGTTTTGTAAGAGACTCTGGGTCCATCATGTCCAACCACTTGCTGTAACACAATTTTTTTTAATGTTGTAACAGACACTGGGTCCATCATGTCCAACCCCTCACTGTAACATAGTACTTTAATGTTGCAAGGGACTCTAGGTCCATCATGATCAACCCCTCACTGTAACATATTATTGAATGTTGTAACTGATTCTAGGTCCATCATGTCCAACCCACTCACCGTAATATAGTAATTTAATGTTGTAAGGGACATTGGGTCCATCATGTCTGACTCTTCACTGTAGCATAGTAATTTAATGTTATACGGGACACTGGGTCCATCATGTCCAGCCCTCTCACTGTAACATAGTAATTTAAAGATGGAAGGGATTCAAGGTCCATCATGTCCAGACCCCTCAATGTAACATAGTATTTTAATTATTTAAGGAACTCTGGGTCCATCATGTCCACCTCCTCAATTCAACATAGTAATTTAAGGTTGCCAGGGACTCAAGGTCTATCATGTCTAACCACTCACTGTAACATAGTAATTAAATGTTCTAGGGGACACTAGGTCCATCTTGTCAAACCTTTCACTGTAACCTAGTAATTTAATGATGGAAGGGACTCCAGGTTCATCATGTCCAACCACTCACTGTAACATAGTAATTTAATGTTGGAATAGATGTGGGGTCCATCATGATCAAACTCTCACTGTAACATAGTATTTTAATGTTGTAAGAGACCCAAGATACATCATGTCCAGACCCTCACTGAAACATAATAATTTAATGTTGTAAGTGGCACTAGGTACATCATGTCTAAACCCTCACTGTAACATAATATTTTATTTATGTAAGGTACTCTGGGTCCATTGTGTACACCCCCTCACTGCAACATAGTCATTTAAGGTTGCCAGGGACTAGAGGTCTATCATGTCCAACACCTCAATATAATAAAGTAATTAAATGTTGTATGGTACACTAGGGCGGTCATATCCAACCCCTCACTGAAACATAGTAATTTAATGTTGAAGGGATTCAAGATACATCATGTCCAGCCACCTCACTGTAACATAGTAATTTAATGTTGTAAGTGGCACTAGGTTCATCATGTCCTGCCCCTCAGTGTAACATAGTAATTTATCATTGTAAGGGACACTAGATCAATGATGTCTAGCTCCTCACTGTAATATAGTAATTTAATGTTGTACGGGTCTCGAGGTCCATCATGTCCAACCTCTCACTGTAACATATTAATTTAATGTTGTTAGGTAATCAGGGTCCATTTTGTCTAGCCCCTCTCTGTAACACAGTAATTTAATATCACCAGTGACACTAGTTACATCATGTTCAACCCCTCAATATAATATAGTAATTCAATGTTCTAAGGGTCTCTAGGTTCATCATGTCCAACCCATCACTATAAAATAGTAATTTAATGTTATAACAGACGTGAGGTCCATCATGTCCAACTCCTCACAGTAAAATAGTAATTTAATGTTACAAAAGACCTGAGGTCCATCATGTCCAATAACACACTGTAACATAGAATTTTAATGTGGTAAGTGACTCTGGGTCAATCATGTCCAACCCCTCACTGTAACATAGAAATTTAATGTTTTAATGGACTCAAAGTCAATCATGTGCAACCCCTCACTGCAACATAGTAATTTAATGTTGTAAGTGACTGTGGTTCTATCATGTCCAACCACTCACTGTAACATTGTAATTTAATGTTGTAAGAGAGTCTGGGTCCAGCATATCCAACTCCTCAGTGTAACATAGCAATTTAATGTTGTAAGGACACTGGGTCCATCATGTACAACTCCTCACTGTAAAACAGTAATTTAATGTTATATGGGACTCTGTGTCCAGCCCATCACTACCATATAGCAATTTAATGTTCTAAGGGACTCAAGATCCTTCATGTCTAACCAGTCATTGTACCATATTAATTTATTGTTGTGAAGGACTCTAGGTCCATCATGTCCATCCACTCAATGTAACATAGTAGTTTAATGTTGTAAGGGACTCTAGGTCCATCATGACCAGCTCCTCACTGTAATATAGTAATGTAATGTTGTAAGGGACTATAGGTCCATCAAGTTTAACTCCTCACTGTAACATATTAATTAAATCTTGTAAGAGAATCTAGGTCTGTCACATTCAACCTTTCACGGCAGCATAGTAATTTAATGTTGCATGGGACATTGGATCCATCATGTCCTACCCCTCACTGCGACATAGTAATTCAGTGTTATACAGGGCTCTGGGCCCATCTTGTTCAACCCATCACTGTAACATAGTTATTTAATGTTTTAAGTAGCACTAGCTTCATCATGTGCAATCCCTCACTGTAACATAGTAATTTACTTTTGTAAGGGACACTAGGTCAATCATGTCCAGCCACTCACTGTAATATAGTGATTTAATGTTGTAAGGGACCCGATGTCCATCATGTCCAACCGCCCTCTGTGACATATTAATGTAATGTTGAAAAAGATTCCAGGTCCATCATGTCCAACTTTTCACTGTAATACAGTAATTTAATGTTGTCATGCACTCCAAAGTCCATCTTCTCCAACCCCTCTCTGTAACATAGTAATTAAAATATTCTAAGGAACACTAGATCAATGATATCCATCCCCTCATTGTAATATAGTAATTTAAAGTTCTAAGGGACTCAAGGCCCATCATGTCCAAATCCTTACTGTAACATATTACTTTAATGTTGCGAAGGATTCTAGGGCCATCAAGTACAACCACTTAATCCAAAATAATAATTTAATGTTTTAATGGACTCTGAGTCCATCATGTCCAGACCTTCACTGTAATATAGTAATTTAATGTTGTTAGGTACTCTAGGTCAGTCATGTCTAATCACTCACTGTAACATATTATTTTAGTGTTGAAATGGATTCTAGGTCATTGATGTCCAACCCCTCAAAGTAACATAGTAACTTAATGTTATACAGGACTCTAGCTCCAGCTCATTACTGAAATATAGTAATTTAATGTTGTAAGGGACTCGAGGTCCATCATGTCAAATCCATCACAGTAACATACTAATTTAATGTTGTAAAGGACTCTAGGTCCATCATGTCCAACCCCTAAATGTAACATAGTAATTTAATGTTGTATAGGACTCAAGGTCCATCATGTCCAGCCCCTCACTGTAATATAGTAATTTAATGTTGTGAGGAACTCGAGTCAATCATGTGCAACCCCTCACTATAACATAGTAATTTAATGTTGTAAGGGACTGTGGATCTATCATGTCCACTCCTAACTGTAACAAAATAATTTAATGTTGTAAGGGGCACTGGGTCCATTATGTTGAACACCACACTGTAACATGGTAATTTAATGTCATACAGGACTCTGGGTCAAGTCCATCACTGCAATATAGTAATTTTATATTGTAAGGGACTTGACGTCCATCATGTCCAACCTCTAACTGTAACATATTAATTTAATGTTGTGAAGGACTCTAGGTCCATCATGTCCAACCCCTCAATGCAACATAGTAATTGAATGTAGTAAGGGATTCCTGGATCATCATGTCCGACCCATCACTGTAACATAGTAATTTATTGTTGTAAGAGACATTGTGTCCATCATGCCCAACCACTCACTGTAACATAGTAATTTAATGTTGTATGAGAGTCTGGTTCCATCATGCCCAACTCATCACTGTAACACAGTAATTTAAAGTTGCACAGGACTCTAGGTTCCTCATGTATAACCCCTCACTGCAACATAGTAATTTAATTGTGTAAATTACACTGGATTAATCATGTACACCCCCTCACTGTAACATAGTAAGTAAATGTTGTAGGGCACACTAGGTCCATCATCTCCAATCCCTCACTGTAACATAGCAATTTAATCTTGAAAGAGACTCTGGGTCCTTCATGTCCAGCACCTCACTGTTATATAGTAATTTAATGTTGTAATTGACACTAGTTTCATCATGTCCAACCCTTCACTGTAACATAGTAATTTATTGTTGTAAGGGACACTAGGTCAATCATGTGAAGTCACTTACTAATATAGTAATTTAATGTTGTAAAGGACTCGAGGTCCATCATGTCCAACCCCTCACTGTAACATATTAATTTAATGAAGTATAGAATGCTAGGTTCATCATGTCAAAATTCTCACAGTAACATAGTAATTTAATATTGGCACTGACTCGAGATTAATCTTTCCCAAACCCTCACTGTAACACAGTAATTTAATGTTGTAGTTAACACTAGACCCATCATGTTCAATCCATTACTGTAACATAGTAATTTAATGTTGTAAGGGACATTATGTCCATGATGTCCAGCCCCTCACTAAAAAACAGTAATTTAATGTTGCATGGGACATGAGGTCCATCATTTCCAACCCAATTCTGTAACATATTAATTTAATGTCATAAAGGACTCTAAGTCCAACATGTTCAACCCCTTACTGTAACATAGTAATTTAATGTTGTAATTGACTCTAGGTCCACCATGTCCAGCCACTCAGTGAAATATAGTAATTTAATATTGTAAAGGACTCAAAGTCAAGCACGTGCAATCTTTCACTTTAACCTAGTAATTTAAAGTTGTAAGGGACTGTGGGTCTATCATCTCCACCCATGATTGTAACATAATAATTTAATGTTGTAAAGGACACTGGGTCCATCATGTTGAACACCACACTGTAACATAGTAATTTAATGTTATACAGGACTCTGGCACCAGCCCATCACTGCAATATAGTAATGTTATATTGTAAGGGACTCGACATCCATCATGTCCAACCCCTCATTGTAACATATTAATTTAATGATGTGAAGGACTCTAGGTCCATCATGTCCAACCCATCACTGTAACATAGTAACTTAATGTTGTATGGGACATTGTGTCCATCATGCCCAACCCCTCACTGCAACATAGTAATTTAATGTTATATGGGAGTCTGGTTCTATCATGTATAACCCCTCACTGTAACATAGTAATTTAATGTTGTAAGTGACACTAGGTTCATCATGTTTAACCCCTCACAGTAACATAGTAACTTTTTGTTGTGAGGGGCACTAGGTCAATCATGTCAAGTCCCTTACTGCAGTATAATAATTTAGTGTTGGAAGGGACTCAAGGTCCATCTTGTCCAACCCCTCGATATAACATATTAATTTAATGTTGTAAAGGATGCTAGGTCCATCTTGTCCAACTTCTCACAGTAACATAGTAATTTAATGTTGCCAGGGACTCAAGGTCCATCTTTCCCAACCCCTCACTGTAACACAGTAATTTAATGTTGTAATTAACACTAGACCCATTATGTCCAATCCATCACTGTAACATAGTAATTTAATGTTGTAAAGAACATTAGGTCCATGATGTCCAGCCCCTTACTGAAATATAGTAATTTAATGTTGCATGGGACACAATGTCCATCATTTCCAACCCATTACTGTAACATATTAATTTAATGCCGTGAAGGACTCTAAGTCCAACATGTTCAACCCCTTACAGTAACATAGTAATTTAATGTTGTAAGGGACTCTAGGTCCACCATGTCCAGCCACTCAGTGTAATATTGTAATTTAATATTGTAAAGCACTCAAAGTTAAGCATGTGCAACCTCTCACTTTAACCTAGTAATTTAATGTTGTAAGGGACTGTGGGTCTATCATGTCCAACCTAGTGGGGTACCACAGTGTTCAGTACTGGGGCTGGTCATTTTTTAATGTCTTTATAAGTGACATTGCGGATGGATTGGAGGAGAAGGAATGTTTATTTGCAGATGACACAAAGATCTGCAAGAGGGTTGATATGCAAGGTGGGGTGGAAAGGATGAAAAGGGGCTTGGAAAGGTTGGTGGAATGGTCAAATGTATGGCAGCTTAGATTCAATGCAAAGAAGTGCAAAGTAATGCACCTGGGAAATAAAAACCCAGGGCAAGAGTACACAACGGGGGGTGAGATCCTGACAACAACAAAAATGGAGAGGGACATTGGGGTAGTCATATCAGATGACCTAAAGGTGGGCCAGCAATGTGGGAAGGCAGTAAGGAGGGCTGGGAGGATACTGGGATGCATAGGGAGAGGCATCACCAGTAGAAAACAGGATGTTGTTGGCCCTCTGTACAGAGAGTTGGTAAGACCACATCAGTAGTACTGTGTACAGTTCTGGAGACACAATCTCAGCAAAGACATAGACAGGGTGGAGGCTGTCCAGAGGAGGACAAAGGGCAACCAAAATGGTGCAGGGTCTGCACCAGAAGACATATGAAGAAAGACTAAAGGAGCTTAAGATGTGTAGCCTCAAGGAAAGGAGGGAGAGGGGGACATTATAGAAACTTTCAGATACCTCAAGGGAATCAACAAAGTCCAAGAGGGTAACATCTTTCAAAAAAAGAGATGTGCAAGAACAAGGGGGCACAATATGAAGATAGAGGGGGACAGCTCAGTGGTAATGTGAGGAAGTATTTCTTCACAGATGCATGGAACATCCTTCCTGAGGAGGCATAGAGTCAAAATCAGTGGGGGAATTCAAGAATGCATGGGACAGACATAAGGCAAATCTTGTGGGGGAAGGAGGAGGTAGGCTGTTGGTTAACTAGGATCTGCAGCTTATCCATTAAGTAGGGAAATGGGCAGACTAGGTGGGCCAAGCGGTCCTTATCTGCCATCAAATTCTATGTTTCTATGTTTAACCTCTCAGTGTAACATAATAATTTAATGTTGTAAGAGACTCTGGGTCCATCATGTTCAGCTCCTCAACTCCTCACTGTAACATAATAGTTTAATGATGTAAGAGACTCTGGGTCCATCATGTCCAGCCCCTCATTGTAATATAGTCATTTTGTTTTGTAAGGCACTTGAGATAGAACTTGTCCAATGCATCAATGTAGCAAAGTAATTTAATGTTTTTTGGGACTCTGGGTCAATCATGTTCAACCCCTCACTGTAACAGAGTAATTTAAAGATGCAAGGGACTCAAGGTCCATCATGTCCAGCCCTCATTGTAACATTGTATTTTAATTATGTAAGGTACTCTGTTTCCATCATGTCCACCCCCGCATTGTAACATAGCAATTTAAAGTTGTCAGGGACTCAAGGTCCATCTTGTCCAACTCCTGACTGTTACATAGTAATTAAATGTTATAGGGTACACTAGGTCCATCATGTTCAACCCCCCACTGTAACATAGTAATTTATCATTGTAAGGAACTTTGGGTCCATCATGTCAAACCGCTCACTGTAACATAGTACTTTAAGTTGTAATGGACGCGAGGTCCATCATGTCCAGCGCCTCAGTTAAACATAGTAATTTAATGTTGTAAATGGCATTAGATTAATCATGCTGAACCCCTCACTCTAACAGTAATTCATTGTTGTAAGTAACACTAGGTCAATCATGTCCAGCCCATCACTGTAATATAGAAAGTTAATGTTGTAAGTGACTCGAGGTCCATCATTTCCAACTTTTCACTGTAACATAGAAACTTAATCTTGTAAAGGATTCCAGGTCCATCATGTCCTCCTCCTCACCGTAATATAATAATTAAGTGTTCAAAGGAACTTCAGCTCCATTATGTCCAACCCATTACTGTAGCATACTAATTTAGTGTTCTAAGTGGCACTATGTTCATCATGTCCTGCCCCACACAGTAACATTATATATTATTGTTGTAAGGGATAGTAGGTCAATCATGTCCAGCACCTCACTGTAATATAGTAATTTAATGTTCTAAGGGACTTGAGGTCCGTTATGTTTAACCCCTCACTGTAATATTTTAATTTAATTTTAGAAAGGACTCTCGGTCCATCATGTTCAAACTCTCACTGTAGCATAGTAATTTAATGTTGTAAGGAACATTAGATCCATGATGTCCAGCCCCTCACTGTAATATGGTAATTTAATGTTGGAAGGGAAAAGAGGGCTATCATGTCCAACCCCTTACTGTAGCATATTAACTTAATGTTGCAAATTACTCTGGGTGCATCATCTCCAACCCCTCACTGTAACATATTAATTTAATGTTGTAAGGGATTCTCGGTCCATCATATCCAACCCATGCCTAATATAGTAATTTAATTTTCTAATGGACATTGTATCCATCTTGTCCAACCCCTCACTGTAACATAGAAATTTAATGTTATATGGGACTCTGGTTCTATCATGTCCAAACCCTCACTGTAACATTGTAATTAAAAGTTGCATGGAACTCAAGGTCCATCATGTCCAACTCCTCATTGTAACATAGTAATTTAATTGTGTAAGGTACTCTGGGTCCATCATGTAAACCCCCTCACTGTAACATAGTAAGTTAAGGTTGTCAGGGACTCGAGTTTTTTAATGTCCAACCACTCACTGTAACATGGTATTTAAATGTTGAAGGAGACACTACATCCATCATCTCCAATCCTTCACTGTAACATATCAATTTAATGCTGCAAGGGACTCTTTGTGCATCATGTCCAACCCCTCACTGTAACATAGTCATTTAATTTTATAAAGGACATGAGGTCCATCATGTCCAGACCCTCACTGCAAAATAGTAATTTAATGTTGTAAGTGGCACTTAGATCATCATGTCCAACCCCTCACTGTAATATAGAAATTTAATGTTGTATGAGACTCAAGATCCATCATGTCCAACTCTTCACTGTAACATATTAATTTAATGTTGTATAGGACGCTAGCTCCAGCATGTCCAACCTCTCCCAGTAACATAATAATTTAATGTTGTCAGGGGCTTGAGATCCATCTTCCAAAACTCCTCACTATAACATAGAAATGTAATGTTGTAAGTAACACTAGACCCATCATGTCCAACCCCTCACTATAACATAGTAATGTAATGTAGTAAGGAACAGTTGGTCCATGATGTCAAGCCCCTTATTGTAATATAGTAATTTAATGCTGTATGGGACTTGAGGTCCATCAGGTCCAATCCCTTTCTCTAACATATTTTTGAAACATATTAATTTAATGTTGTGAAGGACTCTGGGTCCATCATGTCCAACCACTTACTGTAACATAGTAATTTAATGCTGTAATAGACTAAATGTCCACCATGTCCAGGCACTCACTGTAATATAGTAATTTGATATTGTAAGGGACTCAAAGTTAATCATGTACAACCTTTCACTGTAACATAAAATGCAATGCTGTAAGGGACTGTGGGTCTATCATGCCCAACTCCTCACTGTAACATAGTAGTTTAATGTTGTAAAGGACACTGGATCCATCATGTCCAACCCCTCCCTGTAACATAGTAGTTTAATGTTATAAGGGACTCTGGCTCCAGCCCATCACTGTAATATAGTAATTTTCTGTTGTAAGGAACTCGAGGTCCATCTTGTCCAACCACTCACCTTCACATAGTAGTTTAATGTTTTACAGGACTCTGGGTCAATCATGTTAAACTCCTCACTGTAACAAAATAATTTAAATATACAAGGCACTTGAATTCCATCATAGGCTTGCAGTATAGCCTAGAGCAGGGGTTCTCAAGTGGTGAGGTCAGCCTCCTTGGGGAGGCCCCAACCTGTTCCAGGGGAGGCTCAAGCAAGTCTGAAATAGTACTGTATTTAAATGTTGGGTTTTATATAGTTTGTGTGAAGAGATGAAGCAAACTTAAAGAGGATAATAATAGTAGGTGAATTTTATGTATTTATTTACTAATAGGTGACAAGGGAAGGTGAATGAGCCAAGGCTCATTTCAGGTGAGCCTGGGGAAGGATAGGGAGTGAATACATTTCAAAAGGTAACTGCAAAACAATCAAGAATTATACAGTGAGCAATAGTGCAAATAAATATGAAAAATAAATTAATAATGAGTGGTGGTAATTGATCAATTTGTAAACTGATGGCAGAACAGCCCAAATACAAGGGTTAAGCATAGAAGTGCTAAGAGTAATAGCAGGAAGGAGCAAAGTAATCCCCAAGATGTTGCTTAGGAGCAGAGAAGAAAGGGGAGAGGCAAAGTATGTAGGAAGGTTATTTCATATAAAGAGGAAGTAGTCTGACCCATGAAGGTACCGCAACAATGGGTAACAATGGTTCAAGAATGAAAATAGCAGAGCGAGTAGGTTGGCATGTGGGGGGGGGTTACAATAAACTGAATAATATTTATTTTATTTATTTGTTATTCAGATAACACCTTTGAGCACAGGAGCTCTTTTTCAAAAAGTTCCAAGTCAGTATAAGACAAAGAACTGAATGTGAGCCAAGTACTCAAAGGGGTTTCAATTTATTCATGGTGTACTGCGCAAAGTACAGTACATTAATTTTCTTTGGGGAGGCCCAAGATTATTTCAATTTCCGGGGGAGGCTCAAAATCTTTTCCATGGATTTGGGGAGGCTCACTGTGACAAAGTCTGAGAACTATTGGCCTAGAGTAATGAGCTGTGAATGAGCTAGGTGCATTCAGCAGACCAGATCTGGGTTTGATTCTCACAACCTCCACTTGCATATTGTGTGACTCTGAGCACGTCAATTAACCACATAGTGCTCCCAGGCCACAACAGAGAACAGGCACTTGTGCCAAGTGGGCCTTACCTAGTTACCAAAGACTTAAATCAATAAATGACCAATATTCACTGTAACATAGTATTTTAATTATGTAATCTACTCTGTGTGCATTATATCCACCCTCTCATTGTGACATAGCAATTTAAGGTTGTCAGGGACTTGAGGTCTATCATGTTCAACCCCTCACTGTAACATAGTAATTAAATGCTGTAGAGTACACTAGGTTGATCATGTCCAATATCTCACTGTAATATAGAAATTTAATGTTGCAAGGGACTATGGGTCCATCATGTCCAGACCCTCACTGTAACATAGTAATTTAATGTTGTAAGTTGCATTAGGTTAAACATGCTGAACCCCTCACTCTAACATAGTAATTCATTGTTATAAGTAACACTAGATCAATTATGACCAGCCCATCACTGTAGTATAGAAATTTAATGTTGTAAGGGACTCAAGGTCTATCATTTCCAACCTTTCACTGTAACACAGAAACTTAATCTTGTAATAGATTCCAGGTCCATCATGTCCTCCACCTCACTGTACTATAATAATTTAATGTTGAAAGGAACTTGACTTTCATTATGCCCAGCCCATTACTGTAGCATACTAATTTAGTGTTCTAAGTGGCACTACATTCATCATGTCCTGCCCCAAACTGTAACATTATATTTTATTGTTGTAAGGGAGAGTAGGTCAATCACGTCCAGCCCCTCTCTGTAATATAGTAATTTAATGTTCTAAGGGACTGGAGGTCCATCATGCTTAACCCCTCTCTGTAACATATTAATTTAATTTTGGAAAGGACTCTCAGTCCATCATGTCCAAACTCTCACTGTAACATAGTAATTTAATGTTGTAAGGAACATTAGATCCATGATGTCCAGTCCCTCACTGTAATATAGTAATTTAATGTTGGAAGGGAATCGAGGTCCATGATGTCCAACCCCTTACTGTAACAGATTAATTTAATGTTGTGAATTACTCTAGATGCATCATCTCCAACCCCTCACTGTAACATATTAATTTAATGTTGTAAGGGATTCTCGGTCCATCATGTCCAACCCATGACTAATATAGTAATTTAATGTTCTAATGGACATTGTGCCCATCCTGTCCAACCCCTCACTGTAACATAGTAATTTAATGTTATATGGGACTCTGGTTCTATCATGTCCAAACCCTCACTGTAACATTGTAATTAAAAGTTGCATGGAACTCAAGGTCCATCATGTCCAACCCCTCATTGTAACATAGTAATTTAATTGTGTAACATACTCTGGGTCCATCATGTACACTCTCTCACTGTAACATAGTAAGCTAAGGTTGTTAGGGACTCGAGCTGTTTAATGTCAAACCCCTCACTGTAACATAGTAATTAAATGTTGAAGGGTCACTGCATCCATCATATCCAGTCCGTCACTGTAACATATCAATTTAATGCTGTAAGGGTCTCTGGGTGCATCATGTCCAACCTCTCACTATAACCTAGTAATTTAATGTTGTAAAGGACATGAGGTCCATCATGTCCAGCCCCTCACTGTAAAATAGTATTTTAATGTTGTAAGTGGTACTTAGATCATCATGTCCAACCCCTCAACATAATATAGTAATTTAATGTTGTAAGCGACTCAAGGTCCATCATGTCTAACCCCTCACTATTGCCAAGGAAGAGAATGTAGGTGGGTGCCCATTGTATAAAGTCATCCAAATGTTCCTATTGGGGGCTGGTTAAATGGTTGACTTCAATGCAGAAGAGAAAAAGTATCTGTAGACCAGCCACTCAGTTCATCATAAGAAATATAGTTTTATTGTGATTTTTTCTTAGAACACCATGATCCTCTAGGTAAGTCCAACATTTCACCCAACACTGGGCTTCCTCAGGGGCTTAGGAGCTTGTGTTCCTAAATCAATTATTTCATTTTTGGCTTTTGAACAACTAGGATTCAGTTTCCTGTTTGTTTCTAACTTCAGATTATAACTTTTTTAACTGAAACAAGTTACAGCCACTTGCAGTCTGTGCCTAATTTCATTTCAGACTGCCCAGGGGTACTATTCCAATATTCTCTACACTCTGTGATTTCTAGCATTTCAATGCTCATTTCTTGCCTAAGCTGAATAGCATGTGGTGCAGTTTCAATTCAAGTATGTCTTGTCAACCTTTCACTGTAACATAAAATACAATGTTGTAGGGGACTGTGGGTCTATCATGTCCAACACCTCATTATAACATAAAAATTTGATGTTGTAAGAGGCTCCAGGTCAATCATGTCCAACCCCTCACTGTAACATAGTAGTTTAATTTTGTAAGGGAGACTGGATCCATCCTGTCCAACCCCTCCCTGAAACATAGTAGTATAATCTTATAGGGGACTCTGGGTCCAGCCCATCACTGTAATATAGTAATTTTCTGTTGTAAGGGACTCGAGGTCCAACTTCTCCAACCACTCACTTTAACATACACTACCGGGAAAAAGTTTTAGAACACCCCCATTTTTTCCAGTTTTTATTGAAATATAAGCAATTCAAGTCCAGTGAATAACCTGAAATGGTACAAAGGTAAGCAGTAAACTGCTAGAGGTTAAAAAAAAAGTTTAGGTTAGCAAAAACTGAAAAATAATGTAAATTTCAGAGTTATAAAAAAAGGCCTTTTTCAGGGAACAAGTAATGGGTTAACAATTAACAGCTGTTCTGCAGCAATGGAAGTAAATTAAGCCTTGAAAGTTGATGCAAACAATTCCTACAGGTGTCCCAACTTTTGTTGATTACTTGATTACAAACCCCCTGTATGCATAAAAGCAGTGTTGGAACAGACTGTTATTACACCCTCTGAAGCATTATTTGGACAATATTGCACTTCAGGAAGTAGTACTGTATATTGCTATCATAATGACGAGAAAAAGGCAATTAACAAAGGAAGACAGACAGACCATTATAACCCTTAAAAGTGTAGGTCTTTCCTTTAGATGTACAAAGAAAGCCAAGGTGTCAGTGAGTACAGTTTCCTACACCATCAAAAGGCACTTGGAAACTGGAGGAAACTCTGACAGGAAGAGGTCTGGCAGACCCAAAGCCACAACAGAATCAGAAGACAAGTTTCTGAGAGTCAACAGCTTGCGTGATAGGCGGCTCACAGGACAACAGCTTCAAGCACAGCTTAACACTGGTCAAAGTAAGCAAGTCTCAGTTTCAGCTGTGAAGAGAAGACTTTGAGCTGCAGGTTTGACAGGTCGAGCGGCAGTAAGAAAGCCATTGCTAAGATGGCAAAATAACAAAAAGAGGCTTGCCTGGGCCATGAATCACTGCCAGTGGATTACTGAAGACTGGAAGAAGGTCTTATGGACCGATGAATCAAAATTTGAAATCTTCGGTTCATCACACAGGGTTTTTGTACGCCGTCGAGTAGGCGAAAGGATGGTTCCTCAGTGTGTGACACCAACTGTAAAACATGGAGGAGGAAACGTGATGGTCTGGGGCTCTTTTGCTGAATCCAGAGTCGACGACTTGCACAGAGTGACTGGCACCCTGAACCAAAAGGGCTACCACAGCATTTTGCAGTGCCATGCAATACCCTCTGGTCTACACCTAGTTGGTCAGGGGTTCATCCTACAGCAAGATAATGACCCAAAACATACCTCCAGGCTATGTCAGAACTACCTTCAAGGAAAAGAACAAGACGGTAGGCTTCAAATCATGGAATGGCCAGCACAGTCTCCAGACTTAAACCCCATCGAGTTGGTTTGGGATGAACTGGACAGAAGGGTGAAAGCAAAGCAACCTACAAGTGCAACACATTTTGTGGGAACTTCTGCAACAGTGTTGGGAAGAACTTCCCGAACAATATTTGATGTCCATTGTAAGAAGAATGCCACGAGTGTGTTCAGCGGTTATATCTGCAAAAGGTGGCTACTTTGATGAGTCAAAAATTTAGATTAAATTTTGTTAAACAAAATGATTCTATGATTTCTTTTTTATCTCCAATTGTTTATTTGTTCTATGCTTTAATTTCAGAGTACATTGAGACATTAAACTGCGTAAATTTCAATAAAAACTGGAAAAATGGGGGTGTTCTAAAACTTTGGCCCGGTAGTGTAGTAGTTTAATGTTTTACGGGACTCTGGGTTAATCATGTTAAACCCCTCACTGGAACAGCATAATTTCAATATACAAGGCACTTGAATTCCATCATAGGCTTGCAGTATAGCCTAGAGGTTAGAGTAACAAGCTGTGAATGAGCTTGGTACATCCAGCAGACTAGACCTGGGTTTGAGTCTCATAACCTCCACTTGCATACTGTGTGACTCTGAGCAAGTCAATTAACCGGCCATTGCTCCCAGGTCACCACAGAAAACAGACAGTTGTGCCAAGTGGGCCTTACTCCGTTACTAAAGACTTAAATAAATAAATAAATGATCAACCCTCACTGTAACATAGTATTTTAATTAGGTAACCTACTCTGTGTCCATCATATTCACCCCCTCACTGCAACATAGCAATTTAAGGTTGTCAGGGACTTGAGGTATATCATGTCCAACCCCTCACTGTAAAATAGTATTTTAATTAGGTAACCTACTCTGTGTCCATCATATTCACCCCCTCACTGCAACATAGCAATTTAAGGTTGTCAGGGACTTGAGGTATATCATGTCCAACCCCTCACTGTAACATAGTAATTAAATGTTGTAAAGTACACTAGGTCCATCGTGTCTAATACCACACTGTAATATAGCAATTTTATGTTGTAAGGAACTATGGGTTTATCATGTCCAACCCCTCACTGTAACATAATAATTTAATGTTGAAAGGGACTCGAGGTCCATCATGTCCAACCTTTCACTATAACATAGTAATTTAATGTTGTCAGGCACCTGATGTCCATCTTGTCCAACCACTCACTCTAACATAATAATTTAATGTTGTAAGGAAACTAGGTCCAGAATCTCCATCCCCCCACTGTAATATAGTAATTTAATGTTGTAAGGGACTTGAGGTCTATCATGTCCAAACCCTCCCTGTAACATATTAATTTAATGTTGTAACAGATGTGGGGTCCATCATGTCTGACCGCTCAATGTAACATAGTAATTTAATACTGCAAGGGACTATAGGTCCATCATGTCCAGCCCTTTACTGTAAAATAATAATTTAGTGTTGTAAGGGACAATAAGACCTTCATGTCCAGCCTCTCATTGTAACATATTAATTTAATATTGTAAGGCATTCCAGGTCCATCATGTCCACCACCTCACTGTAATATAATAAATTAATGTTCAAAGGAAAATGAGCACCATCATCTCTCACCCATTACTGTAACATAGTAATTTAATGTTGTAAATGACATTGGGCCCATCATGTCCCACCTGTCACTGTACTATAGTAATTTAATGTTTGTAAGGAACATTAGATCCACGATGTACAGCCCCTCACTGTAATATAGTAATTTAATGTTGCTAGGGACTCAAGGTCCATCATGTCCAACCCCATACTGTAATATATTAATTTAATGTTGTGAAGGGCTCTAGGTCTGTCATGTCCAACCTCTCACTGTAACATATTCATTTAATGTTGCAAGGGATTCTCGGCCCATCATATCCAACTCATCACAGTAACATAGTAATTTAATATTGTAAGAAACATTGTGTCCACCATGTCCTACCCATCAGTGTAACATAGTAATTTAATGTTATACAGGACTCTGGTTACAGCCCATCACAAGGTCCATCATCTACAATCCCTCACTGTAACATTGTAATTTATTGTTCTAAGGGACACTCGCTCAATTTTGTCAAGCCCCTCACTGTAATATTGTAATTTAATGTTATAAGGGTCTCAAGGTCCATCATGTCCAATCCCTCACCATAACATATCAATTTAATGTTGTAAAGGACACTAGATCCATCATGTCCAACCTCTTATAGTAACATAGCAATTTAATGTTGTCAGGGACTTGAGGTCCATCTTGCCCAACCACTCACTGTAACATAGTAATTTAATGTTGTAAGAGACACTGGGTCCATCATGTCCATCCCCTCACTGACACATATTAATTTAATGTTGTAAGGGATTCTCGGTCCATCATGACCAAGCCCTCACTGTTACATAATAATTTAATGTTATATGGGACTCTGGTTCCAGTCCATCACTAGGCCCATCATCTCCAATTCCTCACTGTAACAAAGCAATTTAATGTTGTAAGGGACTCTGGGTCCATCACGTCCAACCCCTCTCTGTAACAAAGTAATTTAATGTTGTAACAGACACGAGGTCCATCATGTCCAATCCCTCACTCTAAGTTAATAATTTAATGTTGTAAGTGGCACTAGGTTCATCATGTTCAACCCCTCACTGTAACATAGTAATTTATTTTTGTAAGGGACACTAGGTCAATCATGTCAAGCCCCTCACTGTAACACAGTAATTTATTGTTGTAAGGGAAACTAGGCCAATCATGTCAAGCCCCTCACTGTAACATAGTAATTTAATGTTGTAAGTAACACTAGGCCCATCGTGTCCAACCCCTCACTGCAACATAATCATTTAATGTTGTAAGGAACATTTGGTACATGATCCAGCACCTCACTGTAATATAGTAATATAATGTTGTATAGTATTTGAGGTCCATCATGTCCAACATCTTACTGTAACATATTAATTTAATGTTATGAAGTACTCTAGGTCCATCATGTGCAACCCCTTACTGTAACATAGTACGCTGAGGCTTGGCTGTTGATGGGGACTCCTCATTTAAGTCGCATCACGCTGGTGCTGCGCGAGCTGCACTGGCTGCCTATTCAGTGGCAGATCACCTTCAAGGTCCGGCTTCTGACCTATAAGGCCCTGCATGGGCTGGGCCTGGACTATCTGCAAGAGCTCCTGTACTCCTACTGCCCCAGATGACCACTCCACTCAGCTGACGAGGGGTTGCTGGAGATTCCCAGGGTGTGCCTTAAGTCATCTGGGGCCTGTGTGTTAATGTATGTGGCCTCAGCCCTGTGGAATTTTCTACCCCATCAGATATGTGAGTGCATGACTGTGGAGAGCTTTAAGAAGGCCTTGAAGACACATCTGTTTCTGAATGCCTACCCAAACTGATTAATTAGCTATTTTATTTATTCCGTTGTTTGGTTACATTACTATGTATTTTATTGCTTTAAAATGTTTATTTATTGTCCAACACCATGGTGCTTGAGAGGCACTTTACAAATAAAGTTTTTTTTTATTATTATTTAGATTATGATTATTATTATTATTATTATTAATGTTGTTATGGACTCTAGGAACACCATGTCCAGTCACTCACTGTAATATAGTAATTTAATATTGTAAGGGAATTAAAGTGAATCATGTGCAGCCTCTCATTGTAACCTAGTAATTTAATGTTGTAAGGGACTGTGGGTCTATCATGCCCAACCCCCCACTGTAACCTAGTAGTTTAATGTTGTAAGGGACACTGGGTTCATCATGTCCAACTGCTCACTGTAACATAGTAATTAAATGTTCTAGGGGGACGCTAGGTCCATCTTATCAAAACTCTCACTGTAATATAGTAATTTAATGATGGAAGGGACTCCTGGTTCATCATGTCCAACCACTCACTGTAACATAGTAATTTAATGTTGTAATAGATGCCGGGTCCTTCATGATTAACCTCTCACTGTAACATAGTATTTTAATGTTGTAAGGGACCCAAGATACATCAGGTCCAGACCCTCACTAAAACATAATAATTTAATGTTGTAAGTGGCACTAGGTACATCATGTCCAAACCCTCACTGTAACATAGTATTTTATTTATGTAAGGTGCTCTGGGTCCATCATGTACACCCCCTCACTGCAACATAGTAATTTAAGGTTGCCAGGGTCTCGAGGTCTATCATGTCCAACCTCTCAATGTAATATAGTAATTAAATGTTGTAGTAGACACTAGGTCCATCATATCCAACCCCTCACTGTAACATAGTACTTTATTGTTGTAACAGACATGAGGTTCATCATGTCCAACTCCTCACTGTAACATAGTAATTTAATGTTGTAAGAGGCACTAGGTCCATCATGTCCTACCTCTCAGTGAAACATAGTAATTTATTGTTGTAAGGGACACTAGATCAATGATGTCCTGCTCCTCACTGTAATATAGTAATTTAAGGTAGTAAGGGCCTTGAGGTCCATCATGTCCAACCTCTCACTGTAACATATTAATTTAATGTTGTATAGGACTCTATTTCCATCATGTAGAGCCTTTCACTGTAACATAGTAATTTAATGCTGTCAGGGACTCGAGGTCCATCTTGTCTAGCCCCTCTCTGTAACACAGTAATTTAATATTGTAAGTGACACTAGCTCCATCATGTCCAACCCCTCACTATAACATAGTAATTCAATGTTACAAAAGAGCTGAGATCCATCATATCCAACCCCTCACTGTAACACAGAATATTAATGTGGGAAATGACTTTGTGTCCATCATGTCGAACCCTTCATTGTAACATAGTAATTTAATGTTTTAATGGACTCAAAATCAATCACGTTCGACCCTTTACTGTAAAATAGTAATTTATTGTTGTAAGTGATTGTGGTTCTATCATGTCCAACCCCTCACTGTAACATAGTAATTTAATGTTGTAAGAGAGTATGGGTCCAGTATGTCCAACCCCTCAGTGTAACATAGTAATTTAATGTTGTAAGGGACTCTAGGTCCATCAAGTTGAACTCCTCAGTGTAACAAATTAATTTAATCTTGTAAGAGAATCTAAGTCTGTCACATTCAACCTCTCATGGCAAAATAGTAATTTAATGTTGTATGGGACATTGGATCCATCATGTCCAACCCCTCACTGCAACATAGTAATTTAATGTTATACAGGACTCAGTGTCCATCTTGTCCAAACCACCACTGTAACATAGTTATTTAATGTTTTAAGTGGCATTACGTTCATCATGTCCAATACCTCACTGTAACATAGTAATTTACTTTTGTAAGGGACACTAGGTCAATCATGTCCAGCCACTCACTGTGATATAGTGATTTAATGTTGTAAGGGACTCAACATCCATCATGTCCAACCCCTTTTCTGTTACATATTAATGTAATGTTGAAAATGACTCCAGGTCCATCTTGTCCAACCTCTCACTGTAACATAGTAATTAAATGTTGCCATGCACTCCAAAGTCCATCTTCTTCAAACCTTCTCTGTAATATAGTAATTTAATGTTGTAAGTGATACCAGGTCCATCATGTCCAACCCCTCTCTGTAACATAGTAATTTAATATTCTAAGGAACACTAGATCAATGATATCCATCCCCTCATTGTAATACAGTAATTTAATGCTCTAAGGGACTCAAGGTCCATCATGTCCAAATCCTCACTATGACATATTAATCTAATGTCGCTAAGGATTCTAGGGCCATCAAGTACAACCACTTAATCCAAAATAATAATTAAATGTATTAATGGACTCTAGGTCCATCTTGTCCAGCCCCTCACTGTAATATAGTAATTTAGTGTTGTAATGTACTCTAGGTTAGTCATGTCCATCACACACTGTAACAAATTATTTTAATGTTGAAATGGATTCTAGGTCATTGACGTCCAACCCTTCAAAGTAACATAGTAACCTAATGTTATACGGGACTCTAGGTCAAACCTATTATTGTAATATAATAATATAATATTGCAAGGGACTCAAGGTCCATCATGTCAAATCCATCACAGTAACATACTAATTTAATGTTGTAAAAGACTCTAGGTCCATCTTGTCCAACCCCTAAATGAAACATAGTAATTTAATGTTGTATGGGACTCAAGGTCCATCATGTCCAGCCCCTCACTGTAATATAGTAATTTAATGTTGTGAGGAACTCAAGTAAATCATGTGCAACCCCTCACTATAACATAGTAATTTAATGTTGCATGGGTCTGTGGGTCTATCATGTCCACCCCTAACTGTAACATAATAATTTAATGTTGTAAGGGACACTGGGTCCATCATGCTGAACACCACACTGTAACATGGTAATTTCATGTCATAAAGGACTCTGGGTCAAGTCCATCACCGCAATATAGTAATTTTATATTGTAAGGGACTTGATGTCCATCATGCCCAACCCCTCACTGTAACATAGTAAATTAATGCTATATAGGATTCTGGTTCCATCATGCCAAACCCATCACTGTAACATAGTAATTTAAAGTTGCGCAGGACTTTCAGTCCCTCATGTATAACCCCTCACTGCAACATAGAAATGTAATTATGTAAGGTACTCTGGGTTAATCATTACACCCCCTCACTGTAGCATAGTAAGTAAATGTTGTAGGTCACACTAGGTACATCATCTCCAATCCCTCACTGTAACATAGCAATTTAATGTTGTAAGAAACTCTGGGTCCTTCATGTCCAACACCTCACTGTAATATAGTAATTAAATGTTGTAGTGACACTAGGTTCATCATGTTCAACCCCTCACTGTAACATAATAATTTATTGTTGTAAGGGACACTAGGTCAATCATGTAAATTCTCTTACTGTAATATAGTAATTTAATGTTGTAAAGTACTCAAGGTCCATCATGTCCAACCCCTCACTGTAACATATTAATTTAATGAAGAATAGGATGCTAGGTCCATCATGTCCAACTTTTCACAGTAACATAGTAATTTAATGTTGTCAGGGTCTCAAGGTTCATCTTTCCCATCCCCTCACTGTAACACAGTAATTTAAAGTTGTAATTAACACTAGACCCATCATGTTCAATCCATCACTGTAACATAGTAATTTAATGTTGTAAGGGACATTAGGTCCATGATGTCCAGCCCCTCATTGAAATATAGTAATTTAATGTTGCATGGGACTCGAGGTCCATCATTTCCAACCCATTACTGTAACATATTACTTTAATGTCATGAAGAACTCTAAGTCCAACATGTCTAACCCCTTACTGTAACATAGTAATTTAATGTTGTAATTGACTGTAGGTCCACCATGTCCAGCCACTCAGTGTAATAGCACAAGCTCCCCTGCTCAACACATGAATCCCGGCCAGAGTAGCACCTCGAGTTGCTGCCCAGGCTCAAATGGAGCAGAACTGTTACTTTTGTGCCTGATTTTGAAACTTTTAAAACAAACCAGCTAAAACTATTTGCATTTGCCTGGAACTGTATTTAAAAGCTTAGAGTCACTGCAAGCCCAGGACCTGTGTTCTATCTGAAATCCCCCCCTGTGCAAATCTCACCGGGGACTGTTTGTTAATTTGTAAAGTGCATTTCCAGTTGTAACTGAATTACCCCCCTGTGAAAAACTCATTTGGGGACTGTTTAACTTCTAAGTGCATTTCCAGTGTGCAGAATTTCAGTTTGCCCTGCTAGTAATCACCTTCTTTTTTGAATCACAATAGTACCTGATAGCCCACAGCCCATTTGCTCTTCTCCCCACACCCACTACCAGCCCGCCCCAGCAAGTTAATCTTTTGCCTGTGCTGCATATTTAATCCCCTCTCTCTTCATTCTCCCGCAGAGACCACCCCCCTCCCCTGAGGGGCCGGAGGTCATGAGGGCCTGCTCTGAAGCCCTCCCTGCCCGTAAGAAGCCCGAACCCAGACACACCAGGTAATTTCTACCTTGATCCAGGCTGCTGCCACCCAACTTCTCCATTAGCTCCTTATATTGTTTTGCCACTAGAGGGAGCCTGATTAAGTTTGAACAGTTTGCTCCCAATACCTCACTTGTCACATTTTACTGCTCTCTAGTAGCTGTTTTCACTTGGTGATCACCCTCTCATCACCCCCTCTCCAATCGGCGAAAGCTATCCCGCCATTGTGCACTCCCCAGATCAGCCCTCCTCCTCCTGCTCCTGTCAGGCAATGTCCACCCCAATCCCGGACCTGGCAGCACTGGTCCTCCCCCTGAAATCTCCTGGGCTGCGCATTACTTCTATGAACATCTGTAGTCTCCTGAAAAAACTGGACTCTCTACACTGCTGGGTGACGCTTCATAAACCTGATGTTGTTACCCTGGTTGAAACCTGGCTGTCCCCCTCCACTCCTAACTCTCATGTCTCTCTCCCCAGCTACACTCTCCACCAGTTGGACCATGTCGGCAGGAGAGGTGGGGGCTGTGTCTTCTATTTGAAGGATTCTCTCATGGGACTACCACTCCACCCACCTGACCTCTACCATAAGGCCCAGGCACTTACTCTAAAGCTGTCCCCTGACCCAGCTAGAGGCCCATTATTCCTAACCATAGCCTACATACCCCCAAGAACCTATCCCAGGGCCTGGGCCCACTAATTGACTACCTCACCTCCCTACCCAACTCGTCAGACCAAACCTTGGTGGGCGACTTGAATATAAACTGGCTCTGCCCTCAGCCCTCCTCCCACCGTGAGGCTTTTGATTCAATTGACCTAACTCAACTGGTCACACAGCCTACTAGAAAAACCTGGGGGACAAGCACCCTCCTGGATGTGGTCCTCACCAACAGGCCAATCCGCATCCACAACATCCAAATCCTCCCTGACTGCCTCAGTGACCACTCCCCTGTGCTTTTCAACTGGGAAACCCCTCGGCCCTCATCCCCGGTCAAAACCACCTCTCGAAGGCGGCTTAGGCCTGGGGGACTCATAGGCCTTAAGCGCTTCCTTGCCCACACTGATTGGTCCCCTCTGACGAGGGCAACCAACATTGACTTGGCCCTGGCCTTCTTTGTAAGCACTTTCAACTTTGCCTGTGATATCTTTGCTCCCATAACTGCTAGGAGGTCCAAAGTAAAACATGCCCCTTGGATCACCCCTGCCCTACTGTGGCAACTTAAGCAGCGCGACAATCTTTGGCACCTTGCTGTTGCTACTGGCCATTCAGCTGACAGGCAGTCCTATGCTGCCGTCCACAACCAGTGCACCTGGGCCATCCGCAAAGCAAAGGCGGAATACTACCAAGCCTCTCTTACCTCCTCCTGGGGGATCCCCAGGTGCTTCTGGGACAACATCAAGCAACTGAATGGTCACTCCCAGTCCCCCTCTCCTTCACTTCTCAACATCAATGGTACCGTCTCCTCTGACCCTGCCCTCATTGCCACCCACCTCAATAACTCCTTTACCGACCTTAGCTCAGTACTTCCTGGTAACTTTTTCAGTCCACCTCCTCCATCTGTACCACCACCCATTGTCTGCCCCTCTTTCCACCTGCGTCATGTCACCATGCAAGAAGCTAGGCCTTACTTGCTAAAAGCCCTAAAAGGTAACACCATCGGTAATGACTCACTTGATCCCTGCCTTTTACGTCAGGTCCTGGATCAGGTCCTCTCACCTATTACATGCATTTTCAACAAATCACTCTGTCTCGGACAATTCCCCTCTGCCTGGAAGATTGCCACAGTTACCCCTGTCCATAAAGGTGGTGACAGGACTCTTCTGGGTAACTACGACCCATCTCAATCCTCTCCCCTCTCTAAGGCGTTAGAAAATTGTGGTGTCCCAAGTCTCTGACTACCTCTGTAAGTACAATGTTCTCTGCCCTGAACAACACGGGTTCAGAGCAGGTCATAGTACCAATACAGCACTCCTGGAATTTTCCAACTTCCTCCATGCCTCCTTGGACTCTGGTGCCCTGGCTGGTGCTATATTCATTGACCTGTCTAAAGCATTCGATACTGTTTCGCATCCTCTTTTGCTCGCCACCCTCGACCTAATAGGCTTTGCCTCAGGACCTGTTTCCTGGTGCACCAGCTATCTCTCCGCCCACTCCCAATGTGTGAAAGTCAACGGTACTCTCTCTGAAACATGCCCCATTCGCTCTAGGGTGCCGCAGGGCTCAATTCTTGGACCTCTACTATTCTCACTCTTTCTTAACTCCCTACCCAGCAGTTGTATGGGTAAGATGCTTCTCTGTGCTGATGATGCTGTTCTCGTTGCCTCCCACAATGACCCCATGCTGCTACAGAACTCCCTGCAACTAGTCTTTGACTCTGCAGCTACCTGGTTCACTGAGCACCACTTTGTTATCAACCTTAAGAAAACAAAATGATGCTCTTCTCCACCCCCAAAATAAGTACAGCAAGTTTCCCTTAGCTGTCCACTCCACACCCAATCTCGTCATTGACCAGGTGCAGTCCTATAAATATCTTGGTATAACCTTTGACCCTGCACTTTCATTCCATGGACATATATCTGCCCTAAATTCTGTCGCCAACTCATGACTAGGCATTCTTTACCAGCACAAGAAATGCCTCCCTCCTGATGCCCTCCGCCTGGCTGTAACCTCCTCTGTCATGTCTCTTATTGACTATGGCCTTCCGGTCTATGGCTCAGCAGATCAGACTGCCCTCAACAAGGTTCACCTCACAGTTAATAAGGCCTGCAGACTTATCACTGGTGCTCCCAGACTCACTCACACATGTGAGCTGTATACCCTGGCTACCCTACTCAACCTGGAAGAGCGACTCATGTATCAGACAGGCCAGCTCACCTTTAAAGCCGTGCGTGGCCTATCCCCCATAGGCCTATCCAACCCATCTGCCGACTGCACCGACCTGATCACGCGGCTCGTCCAAGAGCTACCCTAGTTATTCCGAGAGCCAGGACCTCTCAAGGTCAGAGGGCATTCCCCTACCGTGCGCCCCACTGGTATAACTCCCTCCCTGCCAGTGTCTCAAACTCACTAACCTTAGCTTGCTTTAAGCCCAGGCTCAGAAACTTCCTGCTTAGCTCTCGCAAATGCAACTGCCGCTAGCCTAGTGTAAAAAAAAAATATATACTCTGTTTGACAATGCTCACTGAGCGGCTCCCCCCCTTCCTTTCCCTACTAATTCCTCCTCCCCTATCTCCTTCCCTTCTACCCCCACCAGCTCTCCCCCGACCATAAGTTTTGCACCTTTTGTTATCTTTTGCTTCGTTGGAGATTGTATTCTATTGTAACAAAATTGTAATTGAACTGTAACTTTTTTGTTTGTAAGTACTGTGTCCCTTGTACTACTGTTCTGATGTCCTCTTTGTGACGAGGTACCTTTGTAAATGAGCCTCTGGCTCAAAGGTTTCTAAACTGATGTTTAACTAAATAAACTAAATAAATAAATAAATAAGTAATATAGTAATTTAATAATGTAAAGGACTCAAAGTCAAGCAAGTGCAACCTCTTACTTTATCCTACTAAATTAAAGTTGTAAGTACTGTGGGTCTATCATGTCCACCTATTAATGTAACATAATAATTTAATGTTGTAAAAGACACTGGGTCCATCATGTTGAACACCGCACTGAAACATAGTAATTTAATGTTATACAGGACTCTGGGTCCAGCCCATCACTGCAATACAGTAATCTTATATTGTAAGGGACTTGATGTCCATCATGTCCAACCCCTCACTGTAATATATTAATTTAATGTTCTGAAGGACTCTAGGTCCATCATGTCCAACCCCTTAATGTAACATAGTAATTTAATATTGTAAGGGATTCCTGGACCATCATGTCCAACCCATCACTGTAACATAGTAATTTAATGGTGTAAGGGACATAGTGTCTATCATGCCCAACCCCTCACTGCAACATAGTAATTTAATGGTATATGGGAGTCTGGGTCCATCATGCCCAACCCATCATTGTAACATAGTAATTTAAAGTTGCACAAGACTCGAGGTTCATCATGTATAACCCCTCACTGCAACATCATAATTTAATTGTGTAAGGTTCTCTGGGTTATTCATGTACACCCTCTCACTGTAATATAGTAATTAAATGTTGTAGGGCACACTAGGTCCATCATCTCCAATACCTTACTGTAACATAGCACTTTAATGTTGCAAGAGACTCTTGGTCCTTTATGTCCAACATCTCACTGTAACATAGTAATTTAATGTTGTATCAGACACAAGGTTCATCACAACCTGCAACTCACTGTAACATAGTAATTTAATGTTGTAAGTGACACTAGGTTCATCATGTCCAACCCCTCACAGTAGCATAGTAATTTATTGTTGAAAGGGATACTATGTCAATCATGTCAAGTTCCTTACTGTAATACAGTAATTTAATGTTGGAAGGGATTCAATGTCCATCATGTCCAACCCCTCACTGTAACATATTAATTTAATGCGGTAAAGGATGCTTGGTCCATCTTGTCCAACTTCTCACAGTAACATAGTAATTTAATGTTGTCAATGACTCGAGGTCCATCTTTCCCAACCCCTTGCTGTAATACAGTAATTTAATATTGTAATTAACACTAGACCCATTATATGCAATCCAACACTGTAACATATTAATTTAATATTGCAAGGACGATTAGGTCCATGATGTCCAGTCCCTCACTGGAATATAGTAATTTAATGTTGCATGGGACTCGAGGGCCATCATTTCCACCCATTCCTGTAACATATTAATTTAATGTTGTGAAGGACTCTAGGTCCACCATGTCCAGCCACTGAGTGTAATATAGTTTTTTTATTTTATTTTTATTTTATTTAAACAGCAGTTTGGAAAACCTTTGAGCCATAGACTCATTTACAAAGGTACCTTGTCACAGTAAGACAAACCAAAATACACAGTATAGCAGTACAACACATAAGTATAACAGTAAATTAAGACATAGATACAAACAAGCTGGTACAGGTAGGATGGATGCAAACAATACCAGAGTTATGTCATCCTTAGCTGAGTACAGGTAATTTAATATTGTAAAGCACTCAAAGTTAAGCATATGCAACCTCTCACTTTAACCTAGTAATTTAATGTTGTAAGGGACTCTGGGTCCATCATGTTCAGCCCCTCACTGTAACATAGTAGTTTAATGTTGTAAGAGACTCTGGGTCCATCATGTTCAGCCCCTCAGTATAACATAGTAATTTAGTGTTATATGGGACTCTGGTTCCAGTCCATCACTGTAATACAGTAATTTTATTTTGTAAGGTACTCGAGATACAACTTATCCAACCCATAAATGTAACATAGTAATTGAATGTTTTTTGGGACTCTGGGTCAATCATGTTAAACCCTTCATCGTAACAGAGTAATTTAAAGATGCAAGGGACTCGAGGTCCTTCATGTCCAGCCTCATTGTAACATTGTATTTTAATTATGTAAGGTACTCTGTTTCCATCATGTCCACCCACACATTGTAACATAGCAATTTAAAGTTGTCAGGAACTCAAGGCCCATCATGTCCAACCCCTGACTGTAACATAGTAATTAAATGTTGTAGGGCACACTAGATCCATCATGTTCAAACCCTCACTGCAACATAATAATTTATCGTTGTTAGGGACTTTGGGTACATCATGTCAAACCGCTCACTGTAACACAGTACTTTAAGTTGTAATGGACACGAGGTCCATCATGTCCAGCCCCTCACTGTAACATAGTAATTTAATGTTGTAAGTGGCATTAGGTTAATCATGCCAAACCCCTCACTCTAACATAGTACTTCATCATTGTAAGTAACACTAGGTCAATAATGTCCAGCCCATCACTGTAATATAGAAATTTAATGTTGTAAGGAACATGAGGTCCACCATTTTCAAACTTTCACTGTAACATAGAAACTTAATCTTGTAAGGGATTGAAGGTCCATCGTGTGATCCACCTCACTGTACTATAATAATTTAATGTTCAAAGGAACTTCTGCTCCATTATGTCCAGTCCATTCCCGTAGCACGGTAATTTAGTGTTCTAAGTGACATTACATTCATCATGCCCTACCCCACACTGTAACATCATATTTTATTGCTGTAAAGGATAGTAGGTCAATCATGTCAGGTCCTTCACTGTAATATAGTAATTTAATGTTCTAAGGGACTTGAGGTCCATCATGTTCAACCCCCCACTGTAGCATATTAATTTAATTTTGGAAAAGACTCTCATTCTATCATGTTCAAACTCTCACTTTAACAAAGCAATTTAATGTTGTCAGGGACTTGAAGTCCATCTTTCCCATTCCCTCACTATAATATGGTAATTTAATGTTGGAAGGGAATTGAGGTCTATCATATCCAACCCCTTACTGTAACATATTAATTTAATGTTGCAAGGGATTCTCAGTCCGTCATGTCCAACCCATGACTAACATAGTAATTTAATGTATGTAACGGACATTGTGTCCATCCTGTCTAACCCCTCACTATAACATGGCAATTTAATGTTATATGGGACTCTGGTTCTATCATGTCCAAACCCTCACTGTAACACTGTAATTTAAAGTTGCATGGAACTCAAGGTCTATCATGTCCAACCCCTCATTGTAACATAGTAATTTAATTGTGTAAGGTACTCTGGGTCCATCGTGTACAACCCCTCACTGTAACATAGTAAGTTAAGATTGTCAGGGACTAGAGATTTTTAATGTCCAACCCCTCACTGTAACATAGTAATTTAATGTTGAAGGGGTCACTGCATCCATCATCTCCAATCCCTCACTGTAACATAGCAATTTAATGCTGTAAGGGACTCTTGGTGCATCATGTTCAACCCCTCACTGTAAAATAGTAATTTAATGTTGTAAGTGACTCAAGGTCCATCATGTCCAACCCCTCACTGTAACATATTGATTTAATGTTGTAAAGGATGCTAGGTCCATCATGTCCAACCTCTCACAGTAACATAGTCATTTAATGTTGTCAAGGGCTTGAGGTCCACCTTGCAAAACCCCTCACTGTAACATAGTAATTTAATGTTGTAAGTAAAACTAGGTCCATCATGTCCAACCCCTCACTGTAACATAGTAATGTAATGTTGTAAGGAACATTTGGTCCATGATGTCCAGCCACTCACTGTAATATAGTAATTTAATATTGTAAGGGACTCAAAGTCTATCATGTGTAACCTTTCACTGTAACATAAAAATGTAACGTTGTAAGGGACTGTGGGTCTATCATGTCCAACCCCTCACTGTAACATAGTAATTTAATGTTGAAGGGGTCACTGCATCCATCATCTCCAATCCCTCACTGTAACATAGCAATTTAATGCTGTAAGGGACTCTTGGTGCATCATGTTCAACCCCTCACTGTAAAATAGTAATTTAATGTTGTAAGTGACTCAAGGTCCATCATGTCCAACCCCTCACTGTAACATATTGATTTAATGCTGTAAAGGATGCTAGGTCCATCATGTCCAACCTCTCACAGTAACATAGTCATTTAATGTTGTCAAGGGCTTGAGGTCCACCTTGCAAAACCCCTCACTGTAACATAGTAATTTAATGTTGTAAGTAAAACTAGGTCCATCATGTCCAACCCCTCACTGTAACATAGTAATGTAATGTTGTAAGGAACATTTGGTCCATGATGTCCAGCCACTCACTGTAATATAGTAATTTAATATTGTAAGGGACTCAAAGTCTATCATGTGTAACCTTTCACTGTAACATAAAAATGTAACGTTGTAAGGGACTGTGGGTCTATCATGTCCAACCCCTCACTGTAACATAATAATTTAATGTTGTAAGAGACTCCAGGTCAGTCATGTCCAACCCTTCACTGTAACATAGTAGTTTACTGTTGTAATGGACACTAGATCCATCATGTCCAACCCCTCCCTGTAACATAGTAGTTTAATGTTATTGGGAACTCTGGGTTCAGCCCGTCACTGTAATAAAGTAATTTTCTGTTGTAAGGGACTCGAGGTCCATCTTGTCCAAACACTAACTTTAACATAGTGGTTTAATGGTTTATGGGACTCTGGGTTAATCATGTTAAACCCCTCACTGGAACAAAATAATTTAAATGTACAATAGGCTTACAGTATAGCCTAGAGGTTAGAGTAACAAGCTGTGAATGAGCTTGGTACATCCAGCAGACCAGACCTGGGTTTGAGTCTCACAACCTCCACTTGCATACTGTGTGACTCTGAGCAAGTCACTTAACTGCCCAGTGCTCCCAAGTCACCACAGAAAACAGGCAGTTGTGCCAAGTGGGCCTTACCCGGTTACTAAAGACTTAAATAAATAAATAAATGAGCAACCCTCACTGTAACATGGTATTTTAATTATAAAACCTACTCTGTGAGACTGAACTGCTGTGAGCACTTTGTAGCATTTTCATTTGATTTTACAACTTGATACTACTTGCACAGCCCCTTAAACAGCTTTTGGGCTCCAAGAAGTGAAATAATTACTTTTAAAGCACATCTTTTGTTGCGAGCACTCCTGTGACCCTCACAGGCACTTTTGGGTCACTAGACCTTTATAACTCAGCCCTGCTGTGACCGGGCAGAGTTAAAACCTACTAAATATATTGTGTGTGCTTATACTGTGGGACAGTGTGTGGGACCTACAATGTATATCATTTTTGTTCACTGTGAATTGCTTTTATTATAAGAGCACTGTATCCTTGAACAGGAAGCAGGAAGAGAGTGGGGGAGACTCACTGCTGTGAGACTGAACTGCTGCGAGTGCTTTGTAGCATTTTTATTTGATTTTACAACTTGATATTACTTGCACAGCCTCTTAAACAGCTTTTGGGCTCCAAGAAGTGAAATAATTACTTTTAAAGTGCAACTTTTGTTGTGAGCACTCCTGTGACCCCCACAGGCAATTCTGGGTCACTAGACCTTTATAACTGTGCCCTGCTGCGAGCACGGTGCGTATTACCTCACATGGAGATGCGTGCAAAGACACGCGTGTCTTCTGTGTCCGCTGGGACCGTGGGATAAATGAAATAAATTTAGAAATTACCTACAATAGTAAGTACCAATAAAGAAATAGTAAGCCTCATATTAATACTGAAGAAAAATGGCTAAGACTAAAGCAAAGAAAAAGTACCATAACTCATGTTCATGCTGTGAAATGTATACTGAGGAGGTAATACTAGATGAATTTACATGTGAAAAATGCCTACTGATTCATACCTTACAGGCTGAAATTGAGCAACTGATGCAGAGAGTAGAAGGAAGTAAACAAATGGGAAAAACTGAGGTTCAGAAAGAGATAGGTGAACTGGAAGCATTTATAGACTCATTCATAGTTGACAATGATATAATTCTAACCAAGGAGGATGGCTTACAACAAACCCCACATGAGACAGAAAATGAAAATACAGATGCAAATTGGGTACACATACAGAGTTTAACTACTAAGTACAATGATGTAACACAGATGTCTAAGAGCTATATAGAATCAGAGAATAGATATACCTTACTAGATCCAGATACTGAGATTCCCCAAGGGCATTTACACAATGTTCATAAAGATCTTGAAGGTCAGGCTGATATAAAGCAGGATACAAAGGAAATTAGAAAGGCTAGATTGGCCTATTGTAACAAAAAATTGTCTAAAGAAATGATGGAAAACTCAAGAGTATTTTGGAACACAATAAATAAGATGCATAAGGGACTTAGCTTGAGATATCCTAATCATTTCCTAATTAATGGTAATAAGATGGATTTGGGAAACAAGGTGGTTAATGAGTTTAATACCTTTTTTACAAATATGGGTATTAATGAATTACAATTGGGTGGAGGAGATGTAAATCAGGTTTTACAGAGAAATTCCCAGATAAATGATACAGATAGAGTTTATGTACAATCTGGTATACAAGCTGAGTTTAAGTTTACTTCTATTACTAGAGGAGATGTTAGGGATTTATTATTTCAAATTAATACTAATAAAGCAGAAGTTATGGACGGTATCCCTAATATCTTATTAAAGTATGCAGCCCCTATTATTGATTTACCCTTAGCAAACTTATTTAATTTGCCTCGTCTCTCTGCGGAGTTACCTCAAACTTGGAAGACTGCCAAGATTGTGCCAATTTATAAGACAAGATCTAGGTTATTATTAGAAAATTATAGACCAATTTCTCTTTTACCAACAATTTCTAAAATTTTGGAGAAAATAGTAGCAAAACAATTGCAGGTATATCTGAAAGATAATGAAATCCTTAACAGTAATCAATCCGGCTTTAGACCCGAACATGGAACAAACACTGCCCTTATAAAGGTTACAGGAGATATAATGGAGAGCATGGACAGGGGGATGCCAGTGGGAGCAATTTTTGTTGACCTTTCTAAGGCCTTTGACACACTGGACCATGGCATCCTCCTGTCCAGACTAAAAACCTGTGGTATGTCTGAGTCGGTTATAAATTAGTTTCAAAATTATCTTGACTCAAGAATGCAGCAAGTGACTATTAGAGAGTGGTCATCTGATTTGAAATTGATTGTGTCAGGAGTCCCACAAGGATCCATTTTGGGTCCTATACTATATAATTTATATATGAATGATTTGGGGTTTGAACAACCAAAGCTACAATACCATCTTTATGCTGATGATACAGTTGTATATTTTGCTGATTCATCAGTGAGAACTATTCAAATAGTATTACAACAGGCTTTTGATCAGTTACAGAAATTTTTGCTTAGATCTAAATTGGTTTTGAATGAAAAAATCTCGGGTAATAGTGTTTCATAGAGGTTACGGATCTAAAACTGAATATGAGGGGTTACAAATTAAAACATTTTCAGGAAGAATCTTGCAACAAGTTGTTAGTTATAAATATCTGGGGGTGTATTTAGATACAAAATTTAAATGGGACAGTCATATAGATAGTACCTTGACTAAAGTTGGTAAGTGCTTGGGGTCATTATATAGAGTAAGAAATAGTATGTCTTTGGAAATTAGAAAATTAGTTGTAACTGTTGTTGTACTACCCATATTGGAGTATGGTAATTTGATATATATGGGTGCGTCTAAAGAGCATCTATATAAGCTTGATGTTATTTATAATAAATTAATTAGATTTATACTGGGAGCTGCAAAGAGGGCACATAGAGTAAATATGTATAAAGAATTAGATTGGCATACTTTGTCTCAAAGGCGGGCTCTTAGTACAATTATGTTAATGTTAAAATGTATCTCAGGAAAGTCCCTAAATATATGGCTGAGTCCATTAAAATAAAAAGACCTATTGAGGGTCTGCACTCTGCTAATTACTTGGACTGTGCAGTCCCAAGTCGTAGAACGGCTTGGGGGATAAGCATTTTTTTAATATCGGACCTTCTATATGGAATAAATTGCCTGGGAAGCTTAGATCCCTTGAGGGAAATTTCCAGTTGCACCAAATTAAACAATGGCTTATCGAAAATATTAGTTATGATGAGAAATAGTTTGAATCTTAGGATGGTAGATTGTTACTTGTATTAAATGTATACTGTGAATTAATTATTGTTTTTTGTATGTTCTTCTTGTCCTAGTTTGTTTTATGATTTGGAATTGTGTTATATTTATTGATGTATAATTATAGTGTATATGTGTTTTCCTTTGTTATATATTGTTAACTTATAAGAGTAACTGGAAATGACACCTGGATCTCACTGTAAAGGAGCTTCGGCTCAGTGGAGATATCCTTATTCATTTTTTGTATGAATAAAAATTTTTTACTACTACTACTACAAAGGTGCATGACAGGGATAGGAAACATAGGGAAAAAAATGAACATTTGAAGTAGGACCCCACAGTGGAAATCAGCGACAAAAAAACAGAAGGAAATAAAGATATTTTGATTATAGGTGGCTCCATTACTAGAGGCATTGACCCACTGGTGTGCCAGGGTAGGAAAATGCACACTACTGTGAGTTCATTAACAGGGGTAAAAATAGCAGATATAGGCTATCTGTTAAATGGATTAATGGAAGGACTCCAAACACCACTAGTTATACTCCATGTAGGTACAAACAATGTGGGATATTGCAGTATAGAAGCCATTATACAACAGTACCAACATATAGTAAATAAAATTAAAGAAAAGGAAGGTGATATTATTATACCAGGTTTGCTCCCAACTCATGGAAACTATGATTTCAAAAACCCAATAATAGAGAAGATTAATACACGGTTGCATTCTTTCTGTAAATACAATGACATAGGATTCATGGACAATTCAGTAACCTTTAGGAAACATATACTGTTTAAAAGTGATGGCCTACACTTAAACAAAGCTGGTACTCGTATATTGAGCAAGAAAATGAATAACATCATATCCTTCCATTAAAATGGAAAAAGGGGGAAGAAAAATTCATAATCTTGAATCTAAAACTGAAGATCTATAGGAAGGCTGGAAAGGGGTATTAATTAATGCACGGAGTTTGGTAAATAAGTTTGAAGAACTACAATATTTACTGCATAACAAAAATATACAAATTGCACTCATTACTGAGATCTGGTGGACAAATGAGAACAAGTGGGATAAAAATATAGATGGCTATAATTTATTCTATCTATCAACAGAAACAAGAAGAGGTGGGGGTATTGCAATTTATATTGATGAGACAATACAATGTGAAGAAATAAAGAGGGAAAATGATGATCTGGAGATGTTATGGATAAAACTCATACCAAAAGGAGCACCAGAAATTAAAGTGGGACTATTGTATATACCACCTTCAATTACTCCTGAGAATAATTTGGAAATACTAAATATTATCAGGAATTTAGACCCAGCAGATAGAATTATTTTAACCGGGGATTTTAATTTACCTGATATTGACTGGATTAAACAAGAAGGTAAGACCAAAACAGGTATACAGTTTCTAGATGCAATAAATCAGACAGGACTTGAGCAACTGATAACAGAAAAAAACAGGGCACAAAATACCCTGGACCTGATTTTTACAAATCTGGGATCAATAGTAAATGATGTACAAATTATTACTCCATTAGGCAATAGCGACCATCAGATAGTCTTTTTTCAAGTTAAAGAAAAAGGAAAAGTAAGACGGGAAGGCAAGACTACAGTTCTAAATTTTAACAAGGCAGATTTTACCACTATGAGGAAAGTTATGGCAACATAGAATTAGGAAAAAGAATTTGAAAAATATACTGTAAACGATATGTGGGAGTCATTGGTAAAAAAATTAAAATCAACAATAGAAATAGGTATACATAAATACATAAAGTACGAACATACAAGTATTCCTAAATGGTTATTACCTAAAATAAAATAAAAATAATAAACAAAAAGATTAAATTGTATAAAAATATAAAAAAAACACAACAATATACAAGCTTCAATAAAATATAAATATTTAGTAAAGAAAGTTAAATGGGAAATTAAAAGGGCTAAAAAGGAATATGAATTTAAACTTGCAACACAAGTTAAAGATAACTATAATGTATTTTATTCATATATAAATAATAAACAAAAAAGTAGTAATACTATCGGACCTTTTAAAAATGAACAAGGGGATATATTAAATAATAAAGAAACTGCAGAAATTCAAAACAAATATTTTTGTTCAGTTTTTAATCCAGTTACTTCAAATAAGGCAGAAGACAATTTCAGTTCTATACCTGGGTGCATGCAGATTAAAGTGCAAAATGTACTTGATAAATTAAAAACAATAACTATGAATAAATGACAAGGCCCTGATGAAATCCATCCTAGGGTACTGTATGAATTGGCAGAACAATTAGCTACACCACTGACTCATAGTTTTCAAACCTCTATAGATATGGAACATGTCCCACAGAGTTGGAGGGAGGCATTAGTGATACCCATATTCAAAAATGGATCAAGAACTGACTTACAGAATTATAGACCAGTGAGCCTGATGTCGGTTATGGGGAAAATCATGGAGTCAATATTAAAGGATTATATAATGGAATATTTGGATACTAGTAATTTGCAGGACCCAGTACAACATGGTTTTAGGAAAAATTGATCTTTTAAGACAAACTTATAAGTGTTTTATGAGAAAGTGGAAAAAGCACTGGATGAGGGCAATAGCGTGGATATTGTCTTTCTAGACTTTTCCAATGCTTTTGATAAACTCCCACACCAGAAAGTAATAAACACCCTTAAGGAATATAGTTTTGATAATAATATAGTAAATTGGATAGATGCATGGCCGAAGGAGAGAAGACAGAGAGTGGTGATACAAGGGGATACGTCTAACTGGGCAGCAGTGACTAGTGGAGTTCCCCAAGGCTCGGTTTTGGGTCCTTGTCTTTTTAATATTTACATAACATCATTAAATATACAAAATAAAGATATATGGGTGACAAAATTTGCAGATGATTTCAGAATTGGAACTATAACAAATAATCAAAAGAACACAAATGATCTGCAAGATGCACTCAATATTATACAAAAATGGACAAAAAAACCAAATTAGAATTAAATAGAAATAAATGTACTGTTATGTACTTGGGTAAGAGAAATAACAACTCATCTTATAGAATAGATACCACTGAACTTAGAAAAACTACTGATGAAAGGGACCTTTGGGTTATAATTAGTTCAGATCAAAAATTTAGCCCTCATTGCAATAAAATAGTAAAGAAGAACAATCAGATATTAAATTGCATATTGAAACATATTACCAGCAGAGGTAGGCAAGTGGTTATGCCCCTCTATAATGCCCTGGTGAGACCCAACCTGGAGTACTGTGCTCAGGTATGAGCCCCATATAAAAAAGGGGATGTCCACAGCTTGGAGCGTATCCAGAGAAGGGCTACTAGGTCTATTAAAGGGCTAGGAGATGTATCCTATCCTGAAAGGTTGCAAGACCTAAATCTGTATACCCTGCAGTATAGAAGAACCAGGGGAGACTATTGTATGTTATTTAAATGCATGATTGATGATGCACTATTAGCAGATATAGGGTTAATCCCCAAAAAAATCAAAATATGAACCCAGGGGACATCCTTTCCAATTAACAATGCAAAAATAGTAAACTCTTCCAAGAAAGCATTGGTTTAGCCAGAGAGTGGTTTCTGGCTGGAACTCATTGCCAGCAGAAGTGCTAGCAAGTACATATATGGGCACCTTTAAATATGGATTAAACAAGTATCTTCTAGGTAAATAAAAGATAACTAAGAATTTAATATATAACTTAGTTGCAAGCACTATGGATGCAATTCTAATTAGCTTGAAATTACCTATGACCCTATGAACCTATATCCACCCCCTCACTGCAACATAGCAATTTAACGTTGTCAGGGACTTGAGGTCTATCATGTACAGCCCTCACTGTAACATAGTAATTAAATGTTGTAGGGTACACTAGGTCCATCATGTCCAATACCTCATTGTAACATAGTAATTTAATGTTGTAGGGCCTCCAGGTCTTTCATGTCCAACCTTTCACTGTAAGATAGTAATTTAATGTTGTCAGACACCTGAGGTCCGTCTTGTCCAACCACTCACTCTAACATAATAATTTAATGTTGTAAGGAACACTAGGTCCAGGATCTCCATCCCCTCACTGTAATATAGCAATTTAATGTTGTAAGGGACTTGAGGTCTATCATGAGGTGGAAAACTAGGTTTGCTGGCCAAGGCACCTAGCTTCACCTGAACTCTTTCCTTCTAGGTTGCTTGAAAGGACAGACCAAAGAACCTTACCAGAGCAAGGGAAAGGATTAAGACTATTGGCTAGGCAGATTTATTGTGTGTTGTTATTTTTATTTTGTACTCACATGGATTGTTGCTGTTTGTTGCTAACATTTTTTTGCTCTATTTTTTTCTGATTCAAAGTGTTGTTGCTGGGAACACCTTCTGCTGCATTATTACAAGGTGTGCCTACAGGTGTGTGCTAACAGGTTACTTACTGTAATCTTCTGATTCAAATTGTCTTTTGCAAGGTATATCTTCTGTTACTGCTTAATTTTTCTCAGTAGCAAAGTGTTTCTTACAGGGCATATCTTCTGTGAAATTATTATTACAGGTGGTGCCTTACAAGTTTTGCCGTTTTATCTATCATTAGGATAAGCTTTCAGGGTTACTGCATTTGTTGCTGACTGATTGTTTCTACTCTTACCTCCTTGTTTCTTTCATCCGTGGTTCCTCTTTTTTGGCAGGGGAAGGGCCCAACCACCCACCCCCATCCCCAACCACCCCACACTATACTCCCTTTTTAGGGTAGCACAGTCATGACATTTCCTGTGGCAAAGCAGGAAGGAGTGGATCAGTGGGGTATCCACACAGTGACCTAATTTACAGGGGCACTAGTAAATTAACTTGTTATAGCAAGTTACACAAAAACAAACAAACAAAACACAAAATCAAACTTTTGCTTTCATTTTCATCCTTCTAATTTCTTTGACCAGGTTATAAACCCAGAAAATTATCTGGAATGGATATCATTAACTGCAGGCACTATGGAACACTTTTCAGAAGGGCAGGTTTACAGGATTTAGGACACTGTCCTACATGCTGGGCCATTGGAGATCTTAGGGCTCAGCTCCAGGCAGCATGGGAAGAGATTGCATGTCTCAAAAGTCATATTCAAGAGGAAATATATTATAAGAACCACCTGCCATTTCCCCGACATCCAACAGAAGCACCTTGACCACAGAGGGTAGTTGGTCTGGGAGGTTAGCAGGTGGTTAGGAGTGGCAAATCGGGTGCCCCATCACTCGGTGCTCTCCAACATATTACCTCCATCAACCATATAAAAACTACAAACAGATATCTGCCTCTATCTCTGAAATCAAACAAAGGGGCAGAGGACACTGCAGAGCAGGACACTGCAGCACAGGAGCTAGCACAACAAAACTCACCCAAAACAGGAATCAAAACAAAAAAAAGCAAAAAGGAAATCCAAAAAGCTTCTGATCATACGAGACTCCATGATTCGGGGAGTTGATACCTATCTCCAGGGGTAATGGTCAGATGTCTTCCAGGTACATCAGCATGGAGAGACACTGACCACATTTCTAAAATTGTTCAGGAAGCAGGTGAAAACATTGACATCCTGGTACACATAGGGACTAATGAGTTCACCAGCCAGTCAGTTGTAAAGACCAAGGAACACCTGACCAGGCTGGGTGACAAACTATCATCCATTTTGTCCATCATCTCCTTCTCTGAGATTCTGTCAGTCTGGGAGAGGGGGACAGATGGACGGAAGATCAGAGAAGGAGAGATAGGGGAGCTAAACATGTGGCTCAAGGACTGGTGCCAGGAAAAAGGACACACATTTGTAGGGAACTGGCAACAGTTTTGGGAGCAATAGTTCTTTAAATTTGATGGACTGCATCTGACTAAGCAGGGAGTCAGTGCATTGGGGTAGAAGTTTGATGTCTTTGCAGAATATTTAAACTAGCAAATGGGGAGAGAGATGCAGCACCCCATATGTCGAATGGGAAGAACACCCTTCCCCCCTCAGCTAGTGGTCAAACAGGAGTTCAGCATGTTTTCATTTCATTTGCATCACCAGGTAAGGAAAAAGGTCAGGCTTCCCATATGATGCACAGGGAAAACGCAAAACTTCATCCAACAACTAACACACCAAAATCTTGCCAATGGAAAATCATGTACACAAATGCTCACAGTCTGGGAAACAAGATCCCAGACCTGCAGGCAATAATGACAGAGGCTAAACTGGACATAGTAGCAATTATTGAGGCATGGTTTACCAGTAACCACACTTGGGAGACTTCAGTACCTGGCTATGTACTGTTCAGAAGAGACTGAGGTGCAAAAAGAGGGGGTGGAGTGGACCTGTATGTCAATAAAAATATAAAAGCTACAGAAATTCAGAATACACATAAAGAGCCAGAAGAACTGTGGGTCACCCTGGAAAAAGGACATGGGACAGCCATAAGAACTGGGGTTATCTACAGGTCCCCAGACCAGGGGGAGGATATAGGCACATTACTGTTAGAAGATATATAAAACGTGACAGCTAAAGGGGAGGTTCTGATAATGGGAGACTCAACATGCCAGATACAGATTGGTCAATACCAGCAGGAACATCTGCCAGAACTAGACACATGGTGGATTCCCTGCAGGGAGAGGGCCTCAAATAATTGGTGCAATAACCTACAAGAGACAGGGCTATCCTAGATCTAGTACTGACTAACAGGGACAGGATCACAGATCTCCAGGTAGAAGGTCACCTGGGGGCCAGTGACCATCCCATGGTATGATTCAGTTTGGCAACTACGACTAAATCATCCCATTCCAAGGCAAAACTATGGGACTTCAGAGGAGCTGACATTGATAAGATGGCCAACAGAGTTAAGCTAGCCCTGGCAAAAATAAATACAGGTGAGAGGGTACAGACAAAGTGGGCAAGCATTAAGGATGCAATACTTGAAGCAACATACCACTGTGTTAGAGAGAAAAAGAAGTGCAAAAGAAGAAGGAAACCACTTTGGTTCTCAAAAACAGTAGCAGAAAAGGTCAGAGCCAAAAGGCTGGCCTTCAGGAAATATAAGGGAAGATAGAAAGGCATACTCATAACCAGAGTGGTGGACCAAGGGGGGGCAGTTGATGTCACCTACCTTGACTTCAGCAAAGCTTTCAATACTGTTCCACATAGAAGATTGATTAATAAGATGGGTAGGCTCAGGGTGGGTCAGAAGTTGGTCAACTGGGTGGCAAACTGGTTGACGGGCAGAAAACAGAGAGTGGTGGTAAACGGTATACAGTCAGAAGAGATGCAAATCACAAGTGGAGTACCTCAGGGATCAGTTCTGGGGCCAGTCCTCTTCAATATCTCATCAGTGACATTGCAGATGGACTGGAGGGTAAGGTTTGTCTGTTTGCAGATGATACCAAGATTTGCAACAGAGTAGATGATCCAGATGGGTTGGGTAGAATGAGAAGAGATCTGGATAAACTAGAAAAATGGTTGGAAGAGTGGCAACTGGGGTTTAATGTAAAGAAGTATACGATCATGCACATAGGGAAGAGAAACCCTGAAGCCTCCTATAGGCTGGGAGGGGAGTTGCTGGCAGTCACAAGGGAGGAAAGAGACTTGGGCATCATCATCACCAATTACCTGAAATTATCCAAGTAGTCCACTAAAGCAGTAGGTAAGGCTAGGGGGATGTTAGGGTGTATTAGTAGGGGTATCACAAGTCAGAAGAGGGAGGTAATGATCCCTCTTTACAAGGCACTGGTTAGGCCCCATCTGGAGTACTGTGTGCAGTACTGGAGGCCACACCTTCACAAGGACATTAACCAGATTGAGGCAGTCCAGAGAAGGGGAACCAAAATGGCACAGGGACTGCATCAGGAAACATATGAGGACAGATTAACGGAGCTCAATATGTATACCCTAGAGCAAAGGAGGGAGAGAGGTGATATGATCAAAACATTCAAACACCTTAAGGGCATTAACAAGGTGAAAGAGTCTAACATGTTTCAATATAAGAAAAATAGCAGGACAAGAGGACATAGCATGAGATTAGAGGGAGGCCGATAGAGGGGTAATGTAAGGAAGTTCTTTTTCGCAGAAAGGGTGGTGGATGCATGGAACGGCCTTCCTCAGGAAGTAGTAGATATGAATACAGTGCAGGGCTTCAAACAGGCATGGTATAGGCATAAGGGAGTAGTACAGATGAGTATGAATAGCTAGGCCATTGACAGAGCAAAGGCCGATGGCACATTTATAAGGTAGAAAAATAAATGGGCAGACTGGATGGGCCTTGCAGTCCTTATCTGCCATCAACTTCTATGTTTCTATGTTTCTATGTCCAAACCCTCCCTGTAACATAATAATTTAATGTTGTAAGAGATGTGGGGTCCATCATGTCCAACTGCTCAATGTAACATAGTAATTTAATACTGTAAAGGACTATAGGTCCATCATGTCCAGCCCCTCACTGCAATATAGTAATTTAATGTTGTAAGGGACAATAGGACCTTCATGTCCAACCTCTCTTTGCAACATATTAATTTAATGTTGTAAGGCATTCCAGGTCCATTATGTCCACCACCTCACTGTAATATAATAATGTTCAAAGGAAAATGAGCGCCATTATGTCCCACTCATTACTGTAACATAGTAATTTAATGTTGTAAATGACATTGGGCACATCATGTCCCACCCCTCACTGTAACATAGTAATTTAATGTTTGTAAGGAACATTAGGTCCATGATGTCCAGTCCCTCACTGTAATATAGTAATTTAATGTTGTAAGGGACTCAAGTTCCATCATGTCCAACCCCATACTGTAACATATTAATTCAATGTTGTGAAGGGCTCTAGGTCCATCATGTCCAACACCTCACTGTAACA
This sequence comes from Neoceratodus forsteri, assembly GCA_016271365.2. Lineage (NCBI taxonomy): Eukaryota > Metazoa > Chordata > Ceratodontiformes > Ceratodontidae > Neoceratodus > Neoceratodus forsteri. The sequence goes on from CM057453.1 coordinate 89,013,407, forward strand.
GATTCATTTAATTTTGCAAGGGATTCTTGGTCCATCATGTCCAACTCATCACTGTAACATAGTAATTTAATATTGTAAGAAACATTGTGTCCACCATGCCCTACCATACAGTGTAACATAGTAATTTAATGTTATACATGACTCTGGTTCCAGCCCATCACAAGGTCCATCATCTACAGTCCCTCACTATAACATTGTAATTTAGTGTTATAAGGGACAGTAGGTCCATCATCTTCAGCCCCTCACTGTAACAGAGTAATTTATTGTTGTTAAGGGACACTAGGTCAATCTTGTCAAGCCCCTCACTGTAATATAGTAATTTAATATTATAAGGGTCTTAAGGTCCATCATGCCCAATCCCTCACTGCAGTATATAAATTTAATGTTGTAAAGGACACTAGGTCCATCATGTCCAACCTCTTATAGTAACATAGAAATTTAATGTTGTCAGGGACTTGAGCTCCATCTTGCCTAACCACTCACTGTAACATATTAGTTTAATGTTGTAAGGGATTCTCAATCCATCATGTTCAACCCATCACTGTAACATAGTAATGTAATGTTGTAAGAGACATTGGGTCCATCATGTCCATCCCCTCACTATAACATATAAATTTAATGTTGTAAGGGATTCTCGGTCCATCATGCCCAACCCATCACTGTAACATAGTAATTTAATGTTATACATGACTCTGGTTCCAGCCCATCACAAGGTCCATCATCTACAGTCCCTCACTATAACATTGTAATTTAGTGTTATAAGGGACAGTAGGTCCATCATCTTCAGCCCCTCACTATAACAGAGTAATTTATTGTTGTTAAGGGACACTAGGTCAATCTTGTCAAGCCCCTCACTGTAATATAGTAATTTAATATTATAAGGGTCTTAAGGTCCATCATGCCCAATCCCTCACTGCAGCATATAAATTTAATGTTGTAAAGGACACTAGGTCCATCATGTCCAACCTCTTATAGTAACATAGAAATTTAATGTTGTCAGGGACTTGAGCTCCATCTTGCCTAACCACTCACTGTAACATATTAGTTTAATGTTGTAAGGATTCTCAATCCATCATGTTCAACCCATCACTGTAACATAGTAATGTAATGTTGTAAGAGACATTGGGTCCATCATGTCCATCCCCTCACTATAACATATAAATTTAATGTTGTAAGGGATTCTCGGTCCATCATGCCCAACCCATCACTGTAACATAGTAATTTAATGTTATACAGGACTCTGGTTCCAGCCCATCACTGGGTTCATCACCTCCAATTCCTCATTGTAACAAAGCAATTTAATATTGGGTCCGTCATGTCCAACCCCTCTCTGTAACATAGTAATTTAATGTTGTAACAGATGCGAGGTCCGTCATGTCCAGCCCCTCACTGTAACATTGTAATTTAATGTTATAAGTGGCACTAGGTTCATCATGTTCAACCCCTCACGGTAACACAGTAATTTATTGTTGTAAGGGACACTAGGCCCATCGTATCCAACCCCTCACTGCAACATAGTAATTTAATGTTATAAGGAACATTTAGTCCGTGATCCAGCACCTCACTGTAATATAGTAATATAACGTTGTATAGGACTCAAGGTCCATCATGTCCAACACCATACTGTAACATATTAATTTAATGTTATGAAGTACTCTAGGTCCATCAAGTCCAACCCCTTACTGTAACATAGTACATTGTTGCCCAACTGTTGATGGGGACTCCTTGTTTGAGTCACATCATGTCGGTGCTGCATGAGCTGCACTGGCTGCCTATTCAGTGGCAGATCACCTTCAAGTTCTGGCTTCTGACTTGTAAGGCTCTGCATGGACAGGGCCTGGACTATCTGCAAGAGCTTCTGTACCCCTACTGCCCCAGGTGACCACTCCGCTCAGCTGATCAGGGGTTGCTGGAGATTCCCAGGGTGCACCTTAAGTAATCTGGTGCCCATACATTAATGTATGTGGCTTCAGCCCTGTGGAATTTTTAACCCCTTCAGATATATGAGTGCATGACCATGGAGGGCTTTAAGAAGGCCTTGAAGACACATCTGTGGCTGAATGTCTACCCAAACTGATTAGTTAGCTATTTTATTTATTCTGTCATTTGGTTACATTACTATGTATTTTATTGCTTTAATATGTTTATTTATTGTCCAACACCATGGTGCTTGATAGGCACTTTACAAATAAAGTTGTTTATTATTATTAATTATTATTATTAATGTTGCAATGGACTCTCTAGGTACACCATGTCCAGTCACTCACTGTAATACAGTAATTTAATATTGTAAGGGAATTAAAGTGAATCATGTGCAGCCTCTCATTGTAACCTAGTAATTTAATGTTGTAAGGGACTGTGGGTCTATCATGTCCAACCCCTCACTGTAACATAATAATTTAATGTTGTAAGAGTCTCATTGTCAATCATGCCCAATCCCTCTTTGTAACATAGTAGTTTAATGTTATAAGGGACACTGGGTCCATCATGTCCAACTCCTCACTGTAACAAAGTAATTTAATGTTGTATGGGGCTCTGGGTCCAGTCCATCACTGTAATATAGTAATTTTGTGTGGTAAGGGACTCAATGTCCACCTTGTCCAACCCCTTACTATACTATAGCAACTATAGCAAATGCAGCATGCATCCCCCTTGATCTCCACCCACAGCACTGTCAAAACCTCCCTTATTGTCCCCAGGATAAGGACCTCTATGGCCCAGAGATCCTTTTGCTATTGGGCTCCCTCCTTGTTCAGTTCCCTCCCTGCCATTATAGCTGACTCCACTAAGCTTGGTTCTTTCAAGGTCTCCCTCAGAAGCCATCTGACAAGCAATCATGGCTGCAACTGCACATAATTCCCCACCTGCCCCTTACCTTCATCCCATGGCTGGGTCTGCTCTGTCTACTTTTGCTTATATACCTGGGGTCTCATGCAACATCTGCTGACTAATGTAATAAAATATCTCTGGTTGCTACCTATCTTGGTACTCGTGTACCTATATATGACTACTGTGATCTACCTATTACCAAGCGTGTACCACCAGTGAATACCTGTATCACTGGTTGCTTTTTTAATCTAAGCATTATGTACTGTACTGTTTGTTTGCTGTGATGTATTGCTCTCTTGACGAGGTGCCTTTGTAAATGAGTCTATGACTCAACGGTCTGTAAACCGATGATCTAATAATAAATAAAATAAATAATAATAAATAACTTAATGTTTTACAAGACTCTGGGTCAATCATGTTAAACCCCGCACTGTAACATTGTATTTTAATTATGTAAAATACTCTGAGTTCATAATGTCCATCCCTTTAATGTAACATAGCAATCTAAGGTTGTCAGGGACTCAAGGTCTATCATGTCCAGCCCCTCACTGTAACATAGTAATTAAATGTTGTAGAGTACACTAAGCCCATCATGTCCAATCCCTCACTGTAAAATAGTAATTTAATGTTGTAAGGGACTCTGGGTCCATCATTTCCAACCCCTCATTGTTACATAGTAATTTAATGTTGTAAGAGGCACTGGGTTCAAGGGGCCCTATTCTAAAACAGGTTACAGATGTTGCAAGGAGACTTGGTCAAACCCTGTTGCACAAATTGCACTTTGTGACATGCATTGCACCCAATGCAATTACAAGAGGTGGCCTGCGACATGGCAGAGGCCGCCTCCGTGAAATGTGGGTTACACCATCCACTACACCTACAACCCCCTGCAACATGGCACAATAGGGATTCCAGGAATGGTTATGCCAGTATTCCAAGATGGAGGATGACAGAATAGTAAATTGCGATTACAAGTTGGACCAGGTAGACAATGGCGCAAGTACAGTTAGACCAGCTGCTAGCAGGTCTAACCATACCTACATCCACAGGTAACACACCACCAACCCTGATGCCCCTCCTGCTGACCCCCCACAGTCTCCCATAGGTGCCCACCACACCCCCATGGCAGGGCTGCAGATTGTGGGCCGCTGGCACCCCATCGTCCCCAACCCCGTGCAGTCCCCCAGAAGGAAGTTTCCCTCCCCCACATGCCAAGCACCCCTGGGTGATCCTGTGGACCTCCAGCCTCTCCCAAGCCCTGTGGGGCAGTGTCATGGTGTTCTGATGTGGGGCTGTGTGGAGGCCATGCCTTGTGCCACTTTCTCCCTGTGGACTGCGGCTTGTGGCATCCGTGTTGGGTGTTCCCTTAAAGTGGGACAGCCCTGCAGCTGCTGCAAGTTGCCAGATGTAAGTGCAGGGAACACTGCCTGTTCTGGAATAGGGCGCAGGGTCCCTGGTGTACCGGTGAATTTTACAACTCCCATACACTTGCGAATTCTGACATTCATCTTAGAATCAGGACCCTCATGTCCAACCCCTCACTGTAACATAGTAATTTATTGCTGTGAGAGACACTAGGTCAATCAGGTCCAGATCCTCACTATGATATAGTCATTTAATATTCTAAGGGACTTGAGGTCCATCATGTTCAACCCCTCACTGTAACATATTAATTTAATTTTGGAAAGGACTCTCGGTCCATCATGTCCAAACTCTCACTGTAACATAGTAATTTAATATTGTCAGGGACTTGAATTCCATCTTTTCTATCCCCTCACTGTAACATAATAATTTAATGTTGTAAGGAACATTAGATCCATGATGTCCAGCCCCTCTCTGTAGTGCAGTAATATAATGTTGTAAGGGACTCAAGGTCTATCATGTCCAGACCCTCACTATAACATATTAATTTAATGTTGTTTAAGTGCTAGGTCCATCATGCCAACCACTCAGTGTAACAATTGGCACCCTTTGCAAACTGTGTGAGAGGCTTTCGGCACCATGCATTTCTGCTTAAAGTTGAACTAGCATAATATTCTGTGGTGATTTGCATATGCAGCCCATGATGCTTTGCATTGTGGGGGCATGTGTAATTTTGTATTTCATAGTAATTTAATGCTGTAAGGGACTAAAGGACCATCATGTCCAGCCCCTCACTGTAATATAGTAATTTAATGTTGTAAGGGACACAAAGTCCTTCATGTCCAACCTCTTACTGTAACATACTAATTTAATGCTGAAAGAGATTCCAGGTCCATCCTGACCAGCCCCTCACTGTAGTATAATAATTTAATGTTCAAGGAAACATGAGCTCCATTATGTAACATAGTAATTTAATGCTGTAAGTGGTACTAGGTTCATCATGTTCAACCACTCACTGTAACATTGTGGTTTATTGTTGCAATGGATATTAAGTCAATCATGTCCAGCCATTCATTGTAATATAGTTGTTTAATTTTGTAAGGGACTTGAGGTCCATCATGTTCAACCCCTCACTATAACATATTAATTTAATTTTATAAAGGACTCTCGGTCCATCATATCCAAACTCTCACTGTAGCAGAATAATTTAATGTTGTTAGGGACTCGAGGTCCATCCTGCAAAACCCCTCACTGTGACATTTAATTTTATGTTGTAAATGACACTAAGCCCATCATGTCTGACCTCTCACTGTAACATAATAATTTAATGTTGTAAGGAACATTAGAACCATGATGTCCAGCCCCTCAATGTAATATAGTAATTTAATGTTGTAAGGGACTCAAAGTCCATCATGTCCAGCCCCTTACTGTAACAAATTAATATAATGTTGTGAAGGACTCTAGGTCCATCATGTCTCACCCCTCACTATGACATAATAATAGAATGTTATAAGGGATTCTAGGTCCATCATGTCCAACCCATTACTGTAACATAGCAATTTAATTTTGTAAGGGACATTTGATCCATCATGCCCAACCCCTCACTGTAACATAGTAATTTAATGTTATACAGGACTCTGGGCCCATCATATCCAACCCCTCACTGTAAAATAGTCATTTAAAGATGGAGGGGACTCAAGGTCAATCATGTCTAACCCTTCCCTGTAACACAGTACTTTAATTATGTAAGATTTTCTTGGTAAATCATGTCGACTCCCCTCACTGAAACATAGTAATTTAAGGTTGTCAAGGACTCGAGGTCTATCATGGCCAACCCCTCACTATAACACAGTAATTTACTGTTGTAAGGATCTCTGAGTCCATCATGTTCAGCCCCTCAATGTAACATAGTAATTCAAAGTTGTAATGAATGTGAGGTCCATGATGTCCAGCCACTCACTGTATCATAGTAATTTAATGTTGTACCTTGCAGTAGGATCATCATGTATAACACCTCACCGTAACATAGTAATTTAATGTTGTAACTTGCAGTAGGATCATCATGTACAACACCTCACTGTAACATAGTAATTTATTGTTGTAAGGGACACTAGGTCAATCAAGTCCAGCCCATCACTGTATAATAGTAATATAATGTTGTAAGGGGCTTGAGGTCCATCATGTTGATCCCCTCGCTGTAACATAGTAATTGAATGTTGTAAAAGACTCTAAGTCCATCATGTCCAACCTCTCACTGTAACATATTAATTTAATGTCGTCAGGGACTTGAGGTCCATCTTGTCCAACCACTCACTGTAACATAGTAATTTAATGTTGTAAGTGACACTAGGTCCATCATGTCTCCCAGCATTTACTACTAGAGCAACTGTAGTATCCAAGGAGATGCTGGGAACTCCATAGATTTGCATCCCTGAAACAGCCAAGCTTGGGCGTTTTAAAATGAAAGGATTCTAGGAGTCCTGTTACAGTTTATCAAGGATTACACTTACTTAGGAAATAAAATGTTTATTTGAAAAATGAAACACTTTTTTGGTGCCTGAGGAAGTGGTGGGAGCCATGAAACTGTTGCCTTCATTTCAAGTGTCTGTAAAGTAAAGTAAAGCAGCAGCTTACTTAAAATTGTAGTGTCTACAGTGGAGTTCATCTTTGTTTTTGCACATTTACTATGACAACCTCTCACTGCAACATAGTAATTTAATATTGCCAGGGACTTGGGGTCCATCTTGCCCAACCCCGCCCTGTAACATAAAAATGTAATTTTGTAAGTGACATTAGGTCTATCATGTCTAACCCCTCAATTTAATGCTGTAAGGGACTCAAAGTCAGTCATGTGCAACCCCTAACTGTAACATAGTAATTTATTGGTGTAAGGGATTCTAGGTCCATCATGTCAGACCCCTCACTGTAACATTGTAATTTAATGTTGTAAGGGACATTGGGTCTATCATGACCAACCCCTCACTGTAACATAGTATTTTAATTATGTAAGGTACTTTATGACCATCATGTCCACCCCCCAACTGTAACATAGTAATTAAATGTTTAATGGGACACTAGGTCCTTCATGTCCAACCCCTCATTGTAACATACTCATTTAATGTTGTATGGAACTCTGGGTCCATCATGTCCAAACCCTCACTGTAACATTGTAATTTAATGTTATAACTGACGTGAGGGCCATCATGCCCAAAACCTCACTGTAACATAGTATTTTAATGTTGTAAGGACTCTGGGTCCTTCATTTCCAATGCTTCACTGTAACACAGTAATTTAATGTTCTGAGGGAACTAAAGGTCTATTATGTCCAGCCCTGCACTTTAACATAATAATTTAAGCTTGTACGTGTTGTAAGTGACAGTAGGCCCATCGTGCCTAACCCCTAACTGTAACATAGTAATTTAATGTTGTAAGGGACTCTAGGTAGATCATGTTCAGCCCCACACTTTTATATAATAATTTAAAGTTGTAAGGGACTCAAGGTCAATAATGAGCAACCCCACATTGTAACATGATAATTTAATGTTGTAAGAGACTCTAGGTCCATTATGTCCAACCCCTCAATGTATCATAGTAATTGAATGTCATAAGGGGCATTGGGTATATCATGTCCATCCCCTCACTATAGCATAATGAGCTAATGTTATACAGCACTCTGAGTCAAGCCCATCACTGTAATATAGTAATTTAATACTGTAAGGGACTTGAGGTACATCATGTCCAACCTCTCACTGAAACATATTAATTTAATGTTGTGAAGGACTCTATGTCCATCATGTCCAACCCCTCAATATAAAATAGCAGTTTAATATTTTAAGGGACTCTAGGTCCATCATGTCCAGCCCCTCACTGTAACATTTAATTTAATGTTGTAAGGGATTCTAGGTGCATCATGTCCAACCCCTCACTGTAACATGTTATTTTAATGATGTGAAGAACTCTAGGTCCATAATGTCCAACTCCTCGCTGCAATATAAGCATTTAAGGTTGTAAGAGACTCTGGGTCAATCATGCCCCACTCCTCACTGTAATATAATAATTTATTGTTTTAAGGGACACTGGGTCCTTCATGTGCAACCACTCATTGCAAAATAGTAATTTTATGTTATACGGGGCTCTTGGTCCAGCCATCACTGTAATATAGTAATTTAATGTTGTAAGGGATTCAAGGTCCATCATGTCCAACCCCTCACTGTAACATATTAATTTAATGTTGTGAAGGACTCTTTGTCAATCATGTCCAACCATTCAATGTAACATTGTAATTTAATGTTTTAAGAGCCTGTTGGTCCATCATGTTCAACCCCTCACTGTAATACAGTAATTTAATGCTGTAAGGGACTCTAGGTCCATCATGTCCAACCCCTCATTACAACATATTAATTTAATGTTGTATGGGATTCTAGGTCCATCATGTCTGACCCCTCACTGTAACATATTCATTTATTGTTGTGAAGGACTGTAGGTCCTTTATGTCCAACCCCTCTCTGTAACATAAAAATGTAATGTTGTAAGAAACTCTGGGTCAATCACATCCAACACCTCCCTGTAACCTTGTAATTTAATGTTATATGAGACTCTGGGTCCATCATGTACAACCCCTCACTGTAAAATAGTAATTTAATGTCATACAGGACTCTGGGTCCAGCCATCACTGTAATATAGTAATATAATGTTGTATATGACTCGAGGTCCATCATGTCCAACCCCTAACTGTCACATTTTAGTTTAATGTTGTGAAGGACTCTACGACCATCATGTCCAACCCCTCAATGTAACATATTAATTTAATGTTGTAAGAGACTCAAGGGCCATCTTGCACAGGCCCTCACTGTAATAAAGTAATTTAATGTTGAATGGGACTCTCGGTCCATCATGTCCAACCATTCACTGTAACATACTAATTTAATGTTGTAAGGGACACTGGGTCCATCATGTCCAGTCCCTCACTGTAACTTAGTAATTTAATGTTTTATGAGTCTCTAAGTCCATCATGTGCAACACCTCTCTGTAACATAGTAATTTAAAGATGCAAGGTACTCGAGGTCCATCATGTCCAACCCTTCACTGTAACATGGTAATTTGCTGTTGTAAGAGACACTAGGTAAATCATGACCAGACCATCACTGTAATATTGTAATTTAAAGTTCTAAGGGACTCAGTCAGTCATGTGCAACCCCTCACTGTAACACAATAACTAAGTGTTGTAAGAGACACTTTGTCCATCATGTCCAACCTCTCACTGTAATATAGTAATTTTATGATGTAAGGGACTCAAGGCCTAACAAGTCCAACCCCTGACTGTAACATACTAATTTAATTTTGTGAGGGACTCTAGGTCCATTATGTCCAACCCCTCAATGTAACATAGTATTTTAATACTGAAAGGGACTCCAGGTTCATCATGTCCTGCCCCTCACTGTCACATAGTAGTTTAATGTTGAAAGGAAGATTAGGTCCATGATGTCCAACCCCTCACTGTAACATATTAATTTAATGTTGTAAAGGACTCTAGGTACATCATGACCGAACTCTCATTTTAACCTAGTAATTTAATGATATAAGGGACTCTAGGTCCATCATGTCCAACCCCTCACTGTAACATATTAATTTAATGTTGTGAAGGACTATAGATCCATCATGTCCAACCCCTTTCTGTAACATATTTACCTAATGTAATAAGGGACTCTGGGTCCATCATGTATAACCCCTCACTGTAAAATAGTAATTTAATGTTATACGGGACTCTGGGTTCAGCCATCACTGTAATATAGTAATTTGATGTTGTAGGGGACTTGAGCTCCATCATGTGTGACCCCTATCTGTCACATATTAATTTAATGTTGTGATGAACTCTAGGCCCATCATTTAAAACCCCTCAGTGTAACATATAAATGTAATGTTGTAAAGGACTCTAGCTCCATCTAGTCCAGGCTATCACTGTAATATAGTAATTTAATGTTGTAAGGGTCTATAGGTTCATCATCTGCAAATCCTCACTGTAACATATTAATTTAATGTTACAAGGGATTCAAACAACATGAAGTCTTGCTATATTATAGACATTAGCAGTTTGATCCAGCTCTAGAACTGCCCCGGAGTGAAATGGTTAAAACCATTCCAAAATAGAATTTTGGCATGAGAGCAGCTCCATCTGTGTCATTTCAAACTTGAACTGTCAGATTCTTTACTCCGCCTCAGTGAACAGTCGCTCCGGAGATTTCTCCTTCTGCTCGGTTCATTTCTCGGTTTAAAAAGTGTTTTCTCGGTTGGATTTAACGAGAATAGTTTTATTTTAACCGACAAACCGCTGGTTCAAGCTCTATCTGTGGTAACCATAAGTAAATGAAGGTTTTGTCTGTGTGGAACTTGTAAGTTATCGGTTCGGTTTTGAACCGATCAGTGGGTTTAAAACTCATTTAAAACTAAAAGTTACTATTTTAGAGTGCGGTTCCCGGTTCTTATCGGTTCTAAAAAAAACGGATTTATTCGTTTTTTCCAATACCCGTGACACGGTTAGGAACCGATAAGGGTGTCTTGCCTGGCACTGCCGTTAAAAGGGCAAGTTTTTGGTTAGGCTGGCATTATGTCTGAGAAACCCAAAAGAAAAACCGGGCCCACTGGGTTTCAACACTGTGATGTTTGTGGGGAAGTCTTTGCCAAGACTGACCCACACACCACATGTGTTTATTGTCTGGGGTTTGACCACCTCCAGTCAGACTGCCAGGTATGTAAGAATTTCCCTGCAGCCACCCTGGAAAAAAGATTGGGCAGGCTCAGGGAACGAGAGGCCAAAAAGTCCGCTGACCCGGATGGCCAGCCCAGTTCGGTGCCAACCGAACCAGAGGGAGTGTTCTCTGACCAGGGCCAGACTTCCTCAGGCAAAAGAAAAGCTGGTTCTGAGGAACCAATTCCAGTAAAGAAAACAAGAAAATCAGCAGGTCTGGAGTCCAAAATTCCTTCTCCAACTGCTGCAGAGATAGCAAAAGCCATACAAATTGTCCAGTCACTGTCTCAGGGTCCGTCCGAACCACCACTATCTGGTAAAGGTCGGTTCATCCGGTCCCAGTGGTTCAGGATTATGATATTGAGGAATTTTATGAACCAGAGGAGGGAGGAGGATTATGAACAGTATGAATGTGGCTGGGAAGGTCTGGGTGTGCCCATTGAACGGACATCTCCCCAGACAGACCTTTAGAATCTCCCCTATGCTGTCTGAGTCCCCATCTCATTTTATGTTTTATAAAAGTTGCTGAAACCTCCAGCTTCCTTTAGAAGAGGCTGTGGATGAGCAAGAGGAGCCTGATTTTGTAGAAATGATGGATATTCCAGAGTCTAGGAGATTGTCTATTCCTTTACATAAGTCTTTTAGGAAACAAACAATTAAAATTTTAAAAGCTCCTAATTCTGTGCCTCCTGTAGATAAAAAGATGGACAGAAGGTATACATTGTCAGGCCCTGATACAGAATTCCTTTCTCAGCAATGCATTCATGTTGGGTAGTTCAGGCTGCTGCCTGTGATAAAGCTAATATTCCCTTGGCTTCACATCCTCCTGACAAGGATTCCAGGAAGATTGATGCCATGGCAAAAAAACAGTATATGGCAGCCTCTCTGGGACTCAGGCAAGCAAATTATATGGCTTATGTAGCTAGGTATCAGAAATCTAGATGGGATACTGTTATGCGATTGGCCAAGCAGGCCCATGGCCAGCTGGCTAGTGAACTAGAACAGGTGGCTGCTGATGGCATTGAAGCCTCTAAGGTTCAGTTTCATGCTGCTGTGGATGTTAATGATGTTTCCTCTGGGTCATGGCCACATCTGTAGCTTTTCGTAGTTGGCCTGGCTCAGGTGTACTAGTTTGTCACAGGATACCCAGACTAAGGCTATGGATTTTCCTTGGTGGGAAATTCTCTGTTTGAAGAGCAGACAGAGAATTACATGAAGAAGATGGATGAATATAGGACTACTTACAAGAGTGCCCAGGCTAAGGAGCGGCAATCCACTCCTCAAAGGCATGCCCCAGGGGTAGGGGTAGGCCTTTCACAGGCCTTTCTACCAGACTCAGGCCTCCTCTGCCTATGCTCAGAGGGCTTCTTCAGAGGCAGGGCAGACGGGGGTGGCAGACCTGCTCCCACCCCAGCCTAAAGCTCCTCATAAACAGGCACCCTGATGGGGTGCCCAGGGCCGATTCCTCCTGTACCAGTGGGGGCAGGCTGGCTTACTTCAGTCAGAATTGGGCTTCTTTAACCTCAGACAAGTGGGTTCTGGAAGTAGTAAGCCAGGGTCTGGTTCTCAGCTTCAAAAGTTTCCCAAGTTGAGAAGCAGACTTTTCTACCTGCAAGTGCTTCAGAGACCCTCGCTCTGGAAACAGAGGTCTCATCCCTGTTAGCTCTCAGAGCAGTAGAAAGGTTCCTCCCTGCATCAGGGCAGGGGTCTGTATTCCAGATACTTCCTTACCCCAAAAAAGACAGGAGAATGGCGGCCCATTTTAGATCTCAGATATCTGAACAAGCATCTTTTGAAACCAAAGTTCAAAATGGTAACTCTGGCAATGATTTTACCTTCCCTAAGGCCAGGGGACTGGCTAGCCTCCCTGGACCTCAAGGATGCCTATTTCCATGTCCTAATCAGAAGATCCCATCAGATTCAAACTGCCCTCAGGTCATTACCAGTTCAGAGCAATGCCCTTCGGCCTAACCTCTGCTCCAAGGGTATTCACAAAGTGTCTAGCAGTGGCAGTGGCCCACTAAGGAGGCAGAGGATTGCTGTTTTTCCTATCTAGACGACTGGCTCATTGTAGGCCAGTCCCAGAACAGGTAAAATCTCACCTGCAGGTCACCCAGCAGCTTCTCATCTCCTGGGTTTTCTGCTAAACCTACCAAAGTCGGTTCTGGAACCAGTCCAGGTACTCACCTTTATAGGGGCAGAATTGACACAAAGCTAGCCAGAGCCTTTCTTCCCCAGAAAGGGTAAGGAATTTAGTGGCTCTGGCCTCTTCCTTCACTCTGCAGGTCTCTCGACCAGCAGACACTTTCTGCAGCTCCTGGGGCACATGGCTGCATCCACAGCTGCTGTGCAGGAGCCAGATTTCAGATGAGAGACATTCAGTTTCACTGGAGAACCTTTGGTCTCAGAGAAGAGACCCCTTTCCAAGTTGGTCCCAGTGACTTGAACCTTGATCCTAGCTCTCCAGTGGTGGCAGGATCAGAGCAATTAAGAGCGGGGTCCCTTCATTTCCCTCTCACGACTTGACTCTCACTACAGATGCTTCCCTTCTGGGTTGGGGAGCCCACATGGGACCTTTCCACTCAGGAGTTTTTTCCCCAGGAATCTCTGCTCTACATCAATTTGCTGGAACTCAGAGCTGTCTTTTAGCTCTTCAAGCTTTTTCTGCATCTGTCCACGACAAGGTGATACAAGTCAGAACAGACAACACCACAACAATGTGGTACATCAACAAACAGGGGGCACTCGGTCTTGGCCTTGTGCACCGAGGCAATAAGTTGTGGTCTCGGCCTATTCCTGAACACTTCCCTCATAGCAGTTCATCTTCCAGGGAAGGACAATGTCCTAGCGGATGCCCTCAGCAGGATTTCCAGGGCCATCACAAATGGTCCCTGGATCCTCAAGTGCTGGGATAGTTTTGCCAGGTGGGGCATCCTCAGATAGATCTTTTGCAGCCCCAGACAATCACAAACTTCCTCTGTTCTGTTGCAGGCCTCCAGTGCTGGGCTCAGTTCCCTGGATGCCCTTCTTCTGGATTGGGAGGAAGTTCCTCTATGCTTTCCCCTTTCCTCTCCCTATTCAAAGTACTAGTCAAAATCAGATCTCAGCCTTGCAGGGTGATTCTGATTGCCCCGGATTGGGCCAGGCAGCCCTGGTACCCACTCCTTCTGTCTCTGACAGTCCATCTTCCCTGTGCCTCCCCAGGAATCACAATCTGTTGACTTGTGCCCAGGGAAGGGTTTGGTATCCGGACCTCAAATCCTCAACCTCAAGGCCTGGCTCTTGAGGAGTTAGAGTTGCTGATTTACACCTCTCTCAGGGTATTTTGAGATCCTAAAGGCTTCCAGAAAGCCTTCCACTAGGGCTACTTATAGTTCTAAATGGAAAAGGTTTTCCATTTGGTGTGCTGGGAAAATATTTCCCCAGAATCTGCTGAATTGCCCATTTTGTTAGATTACATGGTACATCTCTTAATTCCTTGGGTCTCAGACCAGCTACCCTCAGAGTTCATTTGGCAGCTGTGTCTGCTTTTGTGTCAACAGGAAAGTCATCCCTCTTTCCTCTCATCCTGTGTTTTCCAAGTTTTTAAGGATTACTCCATACTAATCTCCCTTTCGGGAACCGGCCCCTGCTTGGGACCTTAATGTTTGCATTGCCCAGTTAATGCAACCCCCTTTTGAACCTCTGTCTTCTGCAGAGCTTAACTACCTAACTTGGAAAACTGTTTTTCTAGTGGCTATCACTTCTGCCAGATGCATAAGTGAATTGCAAGCCTTGTCAGTGGAGACTGACTTTATTTCTTTCCACAGGGATAAGGTAGTCCTTAGGACTAATAGGAAGTTTTTGCCTAAGGTGGTTTCAGATTTCCATCTTAATCAATCTATCTCCCTTCCAGTATTTTTCACTGATCACTCCTCTTCAGATGAGAGGAGGTTGCACAGCCTGGATGTTAAGAGAGCTCTTAGTTATTATATAGAGCATACCAAAGGTCACAGGTTCGAATCCCTCCAACTTTTCCTTACCTATGGTGAAGTTGGGAAAGACAAACCTGCCACTAAGAGATCAATAGCCAGGTGGATTGTCTATTGTATCCAATTTTGTTATCAGAAAGTGGGCAGAGCCCCCCCCTGGTTTGAGGACTCATTCTACCAGGGGTACAGCTGCGTCTCTAGCTGCTGCCAGAGATATCCCTTTATTAGAGATTTGCCAGGCTGCTACTTGGAAAACGGTACACACTTTTACCAGGCATTACTCCTGGATGTCAGGCCAGGAGAGATGCTCGGTTTAGCACAGCTGTTCTTCAAAGCCTATTCCTAAGTAGGTTCTGCCCCTCCTCCATGGAGTACTGCTGTGTATTCTGCTAATGTCTATAATATGCAAGACTTCATGTTGTTTGAAGAAAAATTACTCACCTTATTAATGTTGTTTCTTCTAATGGAGTCTTGCATATTATAGACCTCCCAACCTACCCTCTCAGAACCTCTACTTGGTGGGGTGCGGGCAACTAGTGTGGGCACTACTTATGTCCTGTTAGCATTTTGTCCCCTTTGGGACTTTGGGGGTGTGTATGTGTACGTGTGTGTGTGTTTTATTATACTTATGTTACATTTTCATATTATTAGAATGGTGTTAGTATTTCTGGTCCCCTGACTTGAGTCATGGGTGTTGGGACCATCAATGGTTGTTATTATTTAGGTAGCCATTTGGCTAGTGTAGGTTACAGCTTCCACACAGACCTTAGTGAGTTTGGCTCGTAAAGATCTGACAGTTCAAGTTTGAAATGACACAGATGGAGCTGCTCTCGTGCCAAAATTCTATTTTGGAATGGTTTTAACCATTTCAGTCCGGGGCAGTTCTAGAGCTGGATCAAACTGCTAATGTCTATAATATAGCAAGACTCCATTAGAAGAAACAACATTACTAAGGTGAGTAATTTTTTCTTCTAGGCCCA
This sequence comes from Neoceratodus forsteri, assembly GCA_016271365.2. Lineage (NCBI taxonomy): Eukaryota > Metazoa > Chordata > Ceratodontiformes > Ceratodontidae > Neoceratodus > Neoceratodus forsteri. Next base: position 89,029,294 of record CM057453.1, read on the forward strand.
TCATGTCCATCCCCTCACTGTAACATAGCAATTTACTGATGTAAGGGACATTGGATCCATCTTGTCCAATCTCTCATTGTAACATAGTAATTTAATGTTTTATGAGGCTCTGTGTCCATCATGTCCCACCTGTCACTGTAAAATAGTAATTTAAAGATGCAAAGGACTATAACCCTCACTGTAACAGGGTAATGTGTTGTTGAATGGGACTCTAGGTCAATTATTTCCAGACTCTCATTGTAATTTTGTAATTTAAAGTTCTACAGGACTCAGTCAGTCATGTGCAACCCCTCACTGAACACAATAACTTAAAGTTGTAAGAGACACTGGATCCATCATGTCCAGCCTCTCACTGTAACATAGTAAGTAAATGTTATACAGTACTGTAGGTCCAGCCCATCACTGTAATATAATAAGTTTATGTTGTAACAGACTCAAGGTCCAACAAGAACAACTCCTGACTGTAACATATTAATTTAATGTTGTGAAGGACTCTAGGTCCATAATGTCTAGCCTCTCACTGAAATATAGTAATTTATTGTTGTAAGGGACTCAAAATCAGTCATGTGCAACTCCATACTGTAACATATTAATTTATTGTTGTAAGGGATTCTAGGTCTGTCATGTCAAACCCCTCACAGTAACATTGTAATTTAATGTTGTAAGGGACAGTGGGTCCATTATGTCCAACCCCTTACTGTAACATAGTAATTTATTGTTGTAAGTTATTCTAGGTCCATCATGTCAAACACCTCACTGTAACATTGTTATTTCATGTTGTAAGTGACACTGGGTCAATCATGTCCAACCACTCACTGTAACATAGTAATTAAATGTTATATGGTACTGTGGGTCCAGCCCATCACTGTAATATAATAAGTTTATGTTGTAAGAGACTCGAGGTCCAACAAGAACAACTCCTGACTGTAACATATTAATTTAATGTTGTGAAGGACTCTAGGTCCATAATGTCCAGCCTCTCACTGTAATATAGAAATTTATTGTAGTAAGGGACTCAAAATCAGTCATGTGCAACTCCATACTGTAACATATTAATTTATTGTTGTAAGGGATTCTAGGTCTGTCATGTCAAACCCCTCACAGTAACATTGTAATTTAATGTTGTAAGGGAAATTGGGTCCATTATGTCCAACCCCTCACTGTAACATAGTAATTTATTGTTGTAAGATATTCTAGGTCCATCATGTCAAACACCTCACTGTAACATTGTTATTTCATGTTGTAAGTGACACTGGATCCATCATGGCCAACCACTCACTGTAACATAGTAATTTATTGTTGTAAGGGATTCTAGGTCAATCATGTCAAACCACTCACTGTAACACTGTAATTTAATGTTGTAAGGGACATTAGGTCCATCGTGTCCAACCCCTCACTGTAACATACTAATTTATTGTTGTCAGTTTTTCTAGGTCCATCATGTTAAATCCCTCACTGTAACATTGCAATTTAACTTTATAAATGACCTTGGGTCCATCATGTTCAACCACTCACTGTAACATAGTAATACATTGCTGTAAGGGATTCTAGGTCCATCACGTCAAAATGCTTACTGAACCATTGAAATTTATTGTTGTAAAGGACATTGGGTCCATCATTTCCAACCCCTCACTGTAACACAGTATTTTAATTATGTAATGTACTCTATGACCATCCTGTCCACCCCCTCACTGTCACATTGTAATTTAATGTTTTAATGGATGTGAGGTCCATCATGTCTGACCCCTCACTGTAACTTAGTATTTAAATGTTGCAGGGTACTCTGGGTCCTTCATTTCCAACCCCTCACTGTAACATAGTAATTTAATTTTGTAAGGGACTCAAGGTCTATCATGTCCAGCCCTGCACATTAACATAGTAATTTAAGCTTGTAAGTGGAACTTGGTTCATCATGTCCAGCCCCTCACTGTAACATAGTAATTTGTTGTTGCAAGGGACACTACATCAGTTATGTCCAGCCTCTCACTGTAATATAGTAATTTAATGTTGTAAGGGACTCAAAGTTCATCATATCCAACCCCGGGGTGTAACATATTAATTTAAAGTTGTAAAGGACTCTAGGTCCATCATGTCCAACCTCTTACTTTAACCTAGTAATTTAATGTAGCCAGGGACCTGAGGTCCATCTTGTCCAACCCCTCACTGTAACATAGAAATTTAATGTTGTAAGTGACACTAGGCCTTCATGTCCAACCCCTCACCATAACATAGTAATTTAATGTTGTAAGGAACACTAGGGCCATGGTTTTCATCCCCTGCCTGTAATATAATAATTTAATGTTGTTAGGGACTTGAGGTCCATCATGTCCAACTCCTTACTATATCAAATTAATTTAATGTTGTGAAGGACTCTTTGTCCATTATGTCAAGCCCCTCACTGTAATATAGTAATTGAATATTGTAAGTGACTCTAGATCTATCATGTCCAACCACTCACTGTAATATAGTAATGTAATGTTATACAGCACTCTGGGTCCAGCCCATCACTGTAAGATAGTATCATAGGTATTTCAGAACTATGAAGACTATTGTCCATTTTGCTCACTGTAGGTTCACTTGTAGCCCAGGATGTTATTAAAACCCAAAAAAGTATCCAAACGTGTCTTAAAAATATTCATGTTACTACTGGGAACTACTTCATTTGGAACATAGAAACATGGAATTTGATGGCAGATAAGGACCCCTTGGCCCACCTAGTCTGCCAAATTCCTACCTAACAGATAAGCTGCAGATCCTAGTAAACCAACAGCTTACTTCCTCCTACCCCCACTAGGACTGCCTTATGTCTATCCCATGCATTCTTGAATTCCCCCACTGTTCTTGACTCCACAACCTCCTCAGGGAGGCTGTTCCATGCATCCACAACCCTCTCCATGAAAAAATACTTCCTCACATTACCTCTGAGCTGTACTCCTATCTTCAAACCGTGCCCCTTGTTCTTGCCCTTCCTTTTCTGAACGATGCTTCCTCTTGGACTTTGTTGATTCCTTGAGGTACTTAAAAGTTTCTATCATGTCCCTCTCTCCTTCTTTCCTCAAGGGTATACATATTAAGCTCCTTTAGTCTTTCTTCATATGTCTTCTGGTGCAGACACTGCACCATTTGGTTGCCCTCTCTGGACAGCCTCCACTCTGTCTATGTCTTTGTGGAGATGGGGTCTCCAGAACTGCACACAGTACTCCAGATGGGGTCTCACCAACTGTCTGTACAGAGTGATAACAACTTCCTGTTTTCTACTATTGATGCCTCTCCCTATGTATCCCAGTATCCCTCCAGCCTTCCTTACTGCCTCTTCACATTGCTTGCCCACCTTTAGGTCATCTGATATAATTACCCCCAGGTCCCTTTCCAATTTTACTGTTGTCAGCATCTCACCCCCATTGTGTACTCTTCCCCTGTGTTTTTGTTTCCCAGGTGCATTACCTTGGACTTCTTTGCATTGAATCTGAGTTGCCATACATTTGACCATTCCTCCAACCTTGCCAAGTCCCTTCTCATCCTTTCCACTCCATCTTGTGTATCAACCCTGTTGCAGATCCTTGTGTTGTCTGCAAAGAGACATACTTTTCCTTCCAGTTCCTCTGCAATGTCACTTATAAAGACATTAAAAAAGACCAGTCCCAGCAATGAACCCTGCGGTACCATGCTAGTAACTCTCCTTTCTTCACTGTGGATTCCATTTACTACTACTCTTTGCATCCTGTTGTCTAGCCAATTTTTTTATCCAGGCTACCACCTTGGAACCCACTCCAAGACTGGTTAATTTGTGTATTAATCTTTTGTGTGGGACTGTATCAAATGCCTTGCTAAAATCTAGGTAGGCCATGTCCACAGCCCCTCTGTGGTCTACTACTTTGGTGACCCAGTCAAAGAAATCAATTAGATTCATCTGACATGACCTTCCCATCATGAATCCATGCTGCCTTGGGTCCTGTGCCCCACTGGCCTCTAGGTACTCAGCAATTCTTTCCTTCAGAAGTGATTCCATCATTTTCCCTACCACTGAGGTCAAACTAACTGGTCTGTAATTTCCTGCCTCTGTCCTGCTTCTACTTTTATGAAGAGGAATCACATCCACCCTCCTCTAGTCCTCAGGTACCACCCCATCCTCCCCAGATTTGTTAAACAGAGTAGTCAGCAGTGTCACTAGTTCTACCCTTAGTTCTTTTAGAATTCTTGGGTGAATCCATCAGGCCCCATTGCTTTGTCCACCTTCAATTTTATTAGTTCTTTCAGAACCCTTTCTTCTGTAAATGGACTGGTATCAACCCCCATCTTCAGAGTGTTTCTCTTGTTTCATTTAGGTACCTCCCCTTCCTCTTCCTTTGTGAATACTGAGCAAAAATATTCGTTCAGTATCCCTGCTTTTTCACTGTCACCCTCTGCCCAGATTCCCTCCCCATTTTTAAGCCTCAGTATCCCTCCTTTGGTCTTTCTTCACTCCCTAATGTACCTATAAAAGGTCTTATCCCCTTTCTTAACAGAGTTGACTATCCTTTCCTCAGTTTGGGCCTTTGCTATTCTGACTGCCTTCCCTGCCTCTTTCTGCTTTAACTGATGAAGTTATCTGTCCAGCTCCTTCTGTGTTTCCTTATATTTCCTGAATGCTATCCTTTTCTTCTTAACCTTCCCTGCCACCTCTTTTGAGAACCATAGTGGTTTTTCCTTCATTGTGTTTTGTTGATTTGCTTCACCCGAAGGCTTGTTGCTTCCGTGATGGCTGTTTTAATTACTCCCCATTGTTCCTCCACCCCACCTTCTTGCCTGTTTGCTAGTGTTTTTCTGAGGCACTCTCTCATTTTCCCAAAGTCAGCCCTCCTAAAGTCCAATACTCTTGCTTTTGTATGGCTTGATTGTATGGCTGTGTTTATCGTGAACCGCACTGTTTGGTGGTCGCTTGTTCCTAGATGGCTACCCAGTTCTAAATCTGAGATTCTTTCTCCGTCCCCATTTGAGAGTACCAGGTCTAAGATTGCTCCCTCCTGAGTGGGTTCCAACACTAGCTGTCTGAGGCATGCCCTTTGTAGGGCATCAAGAATGACCCTGCTCTTGGATGTGCCTGCAGCAAAGGTGCTCCAGTTAACATCTGGCATATTCAGGTCCCCCATCAACAATATCTCCCCTTTTTCTGCCATTCTAAGGATGCCATCTATCATTTCCTTGTCCATTCCCTCCCCCTGAGATGGGGGTCTGTACACAACCCCCATGTAGATTGTGGTGCCATTTCCTGTCTCCAGGGTGACCCAGAGAGCCTCATCTGCTCCTTGTTTACTCTTTAGTTCTATTGCTTTGATCCCTTCCTTTACATAGAGAGCTACTCCTCCTCCTCTTTTACCCTCCCTTTCCCTCCTATAGATTGTGTATCCTGATATGTTGACATCCCAGTCATTTTTCTATGTATACCATGTTTCTGTGACTGCCACAATATCCAGGCAACCCTCTTCCATCAAGGCCACTAGTTCAGGGAGCTTGTTACACAGACTACAGGCATTGGTACTCATCACCCTCTATGTTTTGATGACCTTACCCCTTTTAGCCCCATCCCTGTCCTTACTGCCTTTGCTTTTTTCTTACATTTACCTCTGTCCTTCTCCCTAATGACTTCTCTACCTTGATGTTTACATCACTGATTACCGTGTTTTGTGGGGGAGAGGCTGGGATTTCCCTGCTCCTTTTCAATGCCTCCCCCCTTGGCTAGTTTAAATGCTTGCCAATGAAGCATCTAAACCTCTCACCTAGGATCCTGGTTCCCCCCGGACAAATGCAGACCATTGTGCCAGTGTTGGTCTGCATCCCTCTAGGTGGCTCCCCAGTCCCCAATGAAGCCAAAACCCTGAGCTACACAAAAGTTTTTCAACCATTCATTGAATTTCCTGGTGAGGAGTACCCTAGTATCACCCTGGCCATAAACAGGCAGCACCCCTGAGAAGGTTACCGTATGCGCTACTTGTCTAAGGCCCCTCTCCAACTCTATAAACTCCTTTTGCACTGCTCTGATCCCATTCCTAGCCAGGACATTTGTTCCTAGGTGGACAATGACATCCAGCTCCCTCCCTTGTGCAGCTGCTCCCACAATCCTGAGGATTCACTTCCTGTCCCTCCAAGCCATGGGGCCAGGCAGGCACCTTACCTCCCTCACCCTTCCTCCCCCACTTCTACCCCTAATAATTGAGTCCCCCACCAGGAGTTGTTTCCTTCCCCTTTGGGATCCCATGCCACCCTCCTGTGGGTCTCCTTTGTGAAGGTTCCCAGCATCCTCCTTGGTCTCCACTGCAGGTGCCTCCATAGAGGAACCACTAACCACCAAAAGAGTATATGAATTGTGGAGAGGTACAGCTGGAGGGATACAACTCTGTTCCACCACCCTTTCCCTCCTTGAGCCCACCCTGGTCTAACCTCTCCTCTTTCTTGGCAACCTCTGAGGTAGTGGCATTGGCCCTGCTGGTCTCTGGGTGGGGTAGGAGGTTTCAAAAATCCTAGCCGGGTCAGCCTGGAGACAGGCAACCTCCTCCCCAGACCAGAGAGGTGCCTGCAATTAGGGCAGTATTGCAGCCTCCAGAATGTCTCCCAGAACACTGCCACCCCACAGCCACTGCACTGCACTATTCCTATCATGTCTTATTTTGTGTCCCCTCTCCTGTTTCTCTGTATGCTTACTCTCTCCTCTCCTTACAACTCTCACCCTTCCTGTTCTGGGACAGCAACTTCCTGTATTCTTCAGTAGCCTCCTTTTTCCTTGCTCAGTGTCAGACCACCAGCAGCTGGGGGGGAACAAGTTACTTTTTTCCTTTAGGTTTGATAAAACTAATGTTTCTCTATGATCCTTCCCTTCCTACTGCCAAACAGGAAGTTGCTGTTGTCAGTCAAATTAGTAGTGTATTCCATATCTTGGATACTCTTACTGAGAACCGTTGTCTTCTTTTCCTTGTTCTACAGTGTTCACTCATCAACTGAAGTGGATGTGCCCTAGTATTGTATACTTGCTCCCTAAATGCAAGGCCTAGTTGTTTCCATAGTAGTGTATCATCAGGTGCTCTATAAATCATGCACAAGTCACCTCTCATCCTACAATATTCCAGGGGGTACAGGCCTAGTTTTTTTAAGCCTATTATCATTATCCAAACCTCTAACCTCATCTATCCTTAGTAATTTAATGCTGTAAGCGACTTGAGGTCCATCATGACCAACCCCTCAATTTAACATATTAATTTAATGTTGTGAAGCACTCTATGTCCATCATGTCCAACCCCTCAATGTAACATAGTAATTTAATGTTTTAAGAGACTGTAGGTCCATCATGTCCAGCCCCTCACTGTAATATAGTAATTTAATGCTGTAAAGGACTCTAGTGCCAGCATATCTAACCCCTCACTGCAACATTTAAGTTAATGTTGTAAGGGATTCTAGGTGCTTTATCTCAAAACCCTCACTGTAACATGTTAATTTTATAATGTGAAGGACTCTAGGTCCATAATGTCCAACCCCTCACTGTAATATAAACATTTAAGGTTGTAAGAGACTCTGGGCCAATCATGCCCAACTCCTAACTGTAATATAGTAATTTAATGTTTTAAGGGACACTGGGTCCTTCATGTGCAACCCCTCACTGCAAAATAGTAATTTTATGTAATACGGGACTCTTGGTCCAGCCATCACTGTAATTAAGTAATTTAATGCTGTAAGGGACTTGAGGTCCATCATGTCCAACCCCTCACTGTAACATATTCATTTAATGTTGTAAAGGATTATAATTACATCATGTCCAACCCCTCACTGTAACATATTAATTTAATGTTGTGAAGGACTATAGGTCCATTATGTCCAACCCTCTCTGCAACTTAAAAATGTAATGTTGTAAGAGACTCTGGGTCCATCATGTCCAACCCTTGTCTGTAACATATTAATTTAATGTAATACTAGGCTCTGGGTCCATCATGTGCAAGCCCTCACTGTAAAATAGCTATGTAATGTTATATGGGACTCTGGGTCCAGCCATCACTGTAATATAATAATTTTATGTTGTAGGGGACTCCAGCACCATCATGTGTAACCCCTCACTATCACATATTAATTTAATGTTGTGAAGAACTCCAGGCCCATCATGTAAAACCCCTCAATGTAACATAGAAATGTAATGTTGTAAAGGAATTTAGGTCCATCTTGTCCAGGCCATCACTTTAATATAGTAATTTAATGTTGTAAGGGACTCTAGGTTCATCATGTGCAACTCCTCCTTGTAACATATTAATTTAATGTTGCAAGGGATTGTAGGCCCATCATGTCCAACCCCTCAGTCTGTAACACAGTCATTTAATGATGTAAGGGACCTTGGGTCCATTATGTTCAATCTCTCATTGTAACATAGTAATTTAATGTTTTATGAAGCTCTGGGTCCATCATGCCCAACCTCTCTCTTTAAAATAGTAATTTAAAGATGCAATGGACTCCAACCCTCACTGTAACATAATAGTTTTTTGTTGTATGAGACTCTAGGTTAATTATGTCCAGACTCTCATTGTAATATTGTAATTTAAAGTTCTACGGGACTCAGTCAGTCATGCGCAACCCTTCACCGTAACACAATAACTTAAAGTCATAAGAGACACTAGATACATCATGTCCAACCTCTCACTGTAACATAGTAATTAAATGTTATATGGTACTCTGGATCCAGCCCATCACTGTAATATAGTAATTTTATGTTGTAAGGGACTCGAGGTCCAACAAGACCAACCCCTGACTATAACGTATTAACTTAATGTTGTGAAGGACTCTAGGTCCACAGTGTCCAGCCACTCACTGTAATATAGTAATGTAATGTTGTAAGGGACTCAAAGTCAGTCATGTGCTACCCCTAACTGTAACATATTAATTTATTGTTATAAGGGATTCCAGGTCCATCATGTCCAACCCCTCACTGTAACATAGTAATTTATTGTTGTAAGCTATTCTAGGTCCATCATGTCAAACCCCTCACTGTAACATTGTAATTTAATGTTGTAAGTGACATTGGGTCCATCATGTCCAACCACTCACTGTAACATCGTACTATATTGCTATAAGGGATTCTACGTCCATCATGTCAAAACACTCACTGTAACATTGCAATTTAATGTTGTATGGGACATTGGGTCCATCATGTTAAACCCCTCACTGTAACATAGTAATTTAAAGCTACAAGGAACTCGAAGTCCATCATGTCCAACCCCTCACTGTAACACAGTATTTTAATTATGTAAGGTACGCTATGACCATCCTGTCCATCCCCTCACTGTAACGTAGTAATTAAATGTTTAAGGGGACACTAGGTCCATCTTGTCCAACCCCTCTCTGTAACATACTAATTTAATGCTGTAATTGACTCTGGGTCCATCATGTCCAACTCCTCACTATAACATTGTAATTCAATGTGTTAATGGAGGTGAGGTCTAGTATGTCCAACCTCTCACTGTAAGATAGTATTTTAATGTTGTAAGGGACTCTGGGTTCTTCATTTCCAACCCCTCACTTTAACATAGTAATTTAATGTTGTAAGGGACTCACGGTCTATCATGTCCAGCCCTGCACTTTAACATAGTAATTTAAGCTTGTAAGTGGAACTTGGTTCATCATATCCAACCCCTCACTGTAATATAGTAATTTAATGTTGAAAGGGACTTCTGATCCATCATGTCTAGCCTCTCACCGTAACTTATTAATGTTATGCTGTAAATGAGTCTAGGTTCATCATGTCAAGCCCCTCACTGTAATACAGTAATTTAATGATGAAAGGGACTTGTGATCCATCATGTCTAGCCTCTCACTGTATGATAGTAATTTAATGTGGTAAGTGGCACTAGGTCCATCATCTCCACCCCCTCACTGTAACAGTAATTTAATGTTGTTAGGAACATTAGGTCCATGATGTCCAGTCCCTCACTGTAACATATTAGTTTAATGTTGTAAAGGACTCTAGGTACATCATGTCCATCATCATGTGACTTCAACCACCCAACAATCAGTGACATTGTGATGATCATCCAGTCATTGCATCCGACCAACTGTAGTTTGGACCCAGGCCCCACACATCTCCTAGTGGGCTGTTTGGATAAAATCAGTCCGGTTCTCTCTGTCCCCATTTGAAAGTACCAGGTCTAAGAATGCTCTCTCCTGAGTGGGTTCCAAAACTAGCTGTCTGAGGCATGCCCCCTGTAGGGCATCGAGAATGGCCCCGCTCTTGGATGTGGCTGCAGCAAAGGTGCTCCAGTCCACAGCTGGCATATTCAGGTCCCCCATCAGCAATATCTCCTATTTCTCTGCCATCTCAAGGATGCCTTCTTTAATTTCCTTGTCCATTTCTTCCCCTGAGATGGGGTCTGTATACAACCCCTGTGTGGATTGTGGTGCCATTTCCAGTCTCCTCGGTGACCCACAGTGCTTCCTCTCCTCCCTGTTTATCCTTTAGTTCTTTTGTTTTCATCCCTTCCCATACATACACAGCTATTCCTCCTCCTCTTCTTCCCTCTCTAGGTCCATCTTGTCCTGCTCCTCACTGTAATATAGTAATTTAATGTTGTAAGGGACTCTAGGTCCATCATGTCCAACCCCTCACTGTAACATATTAATTTAATTTTGTAAGAGATTCTAGGTCCATATCATGTCTAACCCTTCATTGTAACATACAGTGGTTGCTATACAAAAGTTGTGCCGCAACAATGTATGCTGGTTGGTAACTCCCCTGACAAGTGTTAGAGATCTCCCTGCCAGGCATTAGAGAGCTCCTTGCCATGTGTTAGAGATGTGGTAGTGTTGTTTTTTTAATTGGGTTAAGTGCATTTCACTAATTAGCCACTTGGTAGCTACGCACTCTATATCCGCATAATTTGCATGATGTGGCTGATGAACATTCTGTACCTGAAGGACAATTGGGGTGGTGAAACAAAGGGATTCTGACATTTGAGACATGGAAAAAGTAAAGGTTGTGCCATCTCGTTGAAGCTATTATTCAGTATTTGATGTGAGATGTACTGCTAAATTTCGGAAAGGTTTTCAGCTCTGACCCTCTGATGCAAAAAATGTTGGAAATTAACAAATCAAGATAATAAATGAGAGGCGCTTTAAGACAGACATCTTAGCCATAAAATTGCACCCAGTTAGTTGTGTAAGCAAACACGTACTGTAGTTTCATGTTAGGAACTCTGATAGAGGTACAGTATATACTGTAGCTCTTTAACTCATTTAAAAAAAATACTTGGTAAGTGAAAGACAGTGATGCCTTGCACCATCAACAACAGAGCAATAAACTGATTTGTTTGTAAAGAATGTATATGTCTCCTGTCATCTTTTAAATTATTTTCTATTTTCTATTGTCAGTCCCTTTGCACTGTAGGTTCTGCGGGGAGTGATTTTGCCAGCACTGGTGAACTGTATGCAGTGTCATCAAATATGCTACATATTATCTATTTCTCTCTCTCTCATGCTGTTGTTCAGGCTCAGCGGATAGAGTAGTGGTGATGCTGCCCACTACAGAGTCCCTTATGCCATCTATCCACTCTATTCACTTTGGTGCCCATTCACAAATGCTGAACAGATGAGCTTCAGATTTATCTTGAACATTTGTCTTTAAGCACATTGAAATAGCAATGTGATAGACAATTTGACGCATAGTTATTTACATTTGATTTATTAACTTCACCCAGAGCCATTGATTATCCACTCTGCACAACACCTCATTGTCAGTCTAATGCTTTTTTTAGCTGGTGTGTGGTGTCATAATTACATATTTGACACAAGGCAGCATAAAAAGATGGTTTTGAGAACCACAATATTTTCCTAATAATCTCAACATATTATGCAATTAAACGTCTGTGCTCTTTAGCTACTGTCTAGTAACTGATCAGGTAGCATGGTCCAAGAAGTCCAGGTGGCAAAGATTGTATGCATGTACATTTTAGACCAGTATCTGATCAAGTACCATCTGTTACCATCTTGTTCAGTCACCTTGCATAGCATGTATTGGTGTAGCATTAGAGACATTTTTGTCATCATCTAGTTTACTCCAATGGCTTTGCTGATTATGCAGCGTTCTTTACCGTTAATGCTTGCCATTGGTTTTAATGTTGCATTTCTTTTAACTTGTTATAATAATAAAAAATGCACAATTATTTTTCTTCATGAGAGCAATATTAAATTGATGAGAACATGCTGTACATGTTTAATTAATTACAGCTAGATGATATGGTATGGTCATGGCACATGATTAGCTGTCAACTGTAATGAAATTCCCTGTCATGTTTTAACTTTCTATATTACTTTTCAATTTATTCTTATAAAGATTGGTTACTTTTGTGTTAAATCCTGAAACAAATAAGTTGTCTGCTGAAAATGTTCCCCTTGACTCACTTATTTTACCTTTAAAATTAATACAGTAAGTCACTGTATATGCTTCTTGACTTGTTGGCTTCCACCCCACCCCCCCACCTCAATGTTCCTTTGTTAACACTGTGTTTATCCCATGTGTGCCTGCATCCTGCTACCATTATGGTACTTACTACCACTGCCTGTTACATGCATCTACCATCCTTTCCACCTAGCAGTAGCTCCTCACATTCTTCTCAGCTGAGCAGATGAATTGAGACCCTGCATATATCCTAATCTAACAGCTGAGTAATGACATGGAATCCGTCATTACTGGAGAATTGCTAGTGAGGCAATTAGTGCTATAAACTAGTGATAACAATTCACAATAAACACAAGACTATTTGAGCATTGCCTAAAACAAAATTTCCTTTGACAGGAAAAAAAAAAATTCATAGTGCTTAGGCAATTTGTAATGGTGGGAAATACTGTATGTGACTAAAACAAGATGATTAGGGTGTCTGACTATGTCTAAAACCACTAAATGATTTTATAATGCATGCAATAACATTTGGAGGGGTCACCAGCTAATCTTAATTGCCACTTCCTGATGTGCTGCATCAATCAGAGAAGTATTGATTTTTTTTATGACACTCCAGTTTGGAATGGGAATAATCCCAAATCAGAAGTCAATACTCACTGTCTAAAGCACAAGCAAATAATCTGACCTATTTAAAATTTACAACTGGGCTAGATACAGTAGCTGTATAAGTGAGACTTACTCTGTTATATTTGTGATTTACTTAATGACTCAAAGAACACAACAGCTTGAAAAAATAAAATAATAGTAAATAGTGATGGAAAGAAAGAAGAATTTATTAAAAATCTGGAGTTCATTACAGAATATGTAAATGACACACATTCATGAAACTCCTACTTCAGCATGCTCCTTCAAAGGGGTGTACTTCTGCTATCAAGCATTCGTGAATAGGCAGACAAACAAGCAGTATGAATATATGGCAGAAGGGACTAGTGGATGGCAGTACTACCGTTGTGCCTTCAAAGCATGCAGTAGCACAAAATGCACAATATGTTAATCAGACCATGCAATAACAGATCAAATTGAAACCTATACATAGACCCCACCCTGCCAACAAACTTTCACAGTAAATAATTATAGGTATGATGCCACAATAATTATCTGTATGTGAGAGATGATGGTGTTTGGGAGTGCATAGGGAACTGATCGGCTTCTAGTCCTCAACCCACCCCCAAACCCACACACACATGCACACACACACACACACAGACAGACATATGCACATATGCACACAAACAATAGTGAAGCTTAAGAATTAATCTGGCTGTCAAAGTGTAAACACTCAGGAAAAAAAGGAAAAAGAAAAAGGGTAATGTCTATGCCTCTGTAGTCCAATCTCCTACTCTGGACATTGTGCATCAGCAGATAGTGCCAAATATGTTAATCTGATCATTCCATACCACTATGTTAATGCTAAGAACATGAATACAAATGTGAAATATGTAGTGTTTAGGGGTGTATGGTGTGTGTGAGGGAGGCACACAGCGAAAAATTACAGGACACACTGGTAATAAATGGTTAAACAGTGTTATATACCAGACAACGACACAGATCCTTTTTAAGTAATTAAAACTGAAGCAAAAAATAGCTGACCATAGGAAAATATATATATATACATGAAGGAGTGTGTATGTGGGGGGTTGAATTAATTAATGGGAAGTACAGTCGTTTGTCTGGGGACTTACTCTCAGAAACCTACAGCCATTTCTATCAGAGACTATAATCAGTAGATGCCTTCAGAGTTACGTGCTACACATTGAAGCAAATTTCCATTAAGAAGAAAACACAGATTCAGAAGTTTTGCACTCAGATTTCTTCATTTAACATTAAAGCACACAGCTATACTTGAACATCAATGTACATTGTGACTGCAAACAGTTTTCCTATCTCTTTTAAATGTACAGTACAGCACTTGTTTAGTAACCGCTGTAGTTTCCTATATAGCCAACCCTATAATTCTATATGCCTGTGATAACGTTTAGTTAATGTAGACTCTCAGTGCAAGCTGTTTAAAGAAAATGACTAGTGTGATGCACTGGTAAAAAAAGACAGCTCCAAGATTAATGAAGCTACTCTTTCACAACTGCCTCCACTTTCATTTCTTACACATATAATGTAATCGGTAGGGCTGTGAAAGTGGATACCTTGAGGCTAGGATCTGTCTTTTTTTTTAAACAGAGAGGGTCTATACTAAAAACAATGATGCATGTGCATGCCTGGTTCTGTGATGTGATCTCTTACTTTAAGAACTGCTCTGCTTTTGTTTTCAGTTTATGTTACTTTATGCTAAATCTGCTGCCTCTGAGCATTATTTTATCAGCAGTGGGCAGATGCCAGACAGTTTTTCACTTTCAGCCTTAACCTTCTGCAAAGACACACTGCTTGTTCCAGTTGCTGTCTTTAACTTTCCCCTAACTATTTTATTTATTGCCACAAGATTAGCAAATAAAGTAAGGTCAGAACATCCTTGGCCTGTCATCATGTAATATTTTAAGGAGTCATGCATCACTGCTCTGTGGGCTTTACCCACTCTTCACCTAATTCACTAAGGTAAGAATATTCTAACATCCCCCCCCCAAAAAAAAAGAGGTGCTGCAAACTATTTCATTTAGTTACTTAGTGTACAATACCAATAGATAAAACTGCCAACTCCTAGGTTCATGACGCTTCTCATTCAGAAATACTTGCACTTACTGATGATGAGGGTAACTGCAGGGGAAGGGGATTGTGTGAGAGGAGCAAATGGAACATGTTAATTGCCATTTGTTATGCTTGGTTGGTAGTAGATCCTAAATGCTGAACTAAAGATCTCTGAATAAACTTGGTACATCAATTAGACTTTGGTTTGATTCCCACTATCTCTGTTTGCATACTGTGTGATTCTGAATAAGTCACCTATCCACCTTAGACCTTTCGGGTTGCCACTGAAAAAACATGAACTTATGCCCATTGGGGCTAATCATATTACCAAATAATAAAAAAAGCTCTCTATACTGATATGCTTGTTGTGAGCACAGAGTGTCTGCACTACATAAAATGAAGTGCTAACAGTGTCTGTCTTTTTTTCTGAACAAGTAAACCTAATATGTACAGTATATGTATATGAACTGAGACAACAATTCTGTGCTGAATGCTTTCACCTATAAAGGGGGTTGTAATTTTCTATCTAAATATGTTTTACTGTTACAAAATCAGTGAATTACTTGCAGCAATGCACAATATTTCCTTGCTCCTGTGGCAACTCTGTTAAAAAGACTTTGAAACTGAATGCCCTCTCAGCTTCTTACAGTCTTAAAGTTGTTCTAGATATGCAGTACCAAATCGGATCAGAAAGTCCAGTTGATAATCCAAAGTCATTTGTTTTTATTAGTGTTGGTACCCCCCCAAAAAAACATGTATTTTCAAACTGTTTCTCTCACTGGACCCCAAATTATTACCAATAGACCCGTGCCATAAAATATCATGGCATTAAATACCAAAGTACAAGAATTGGTCTTTTTTAAATGAAATGTTTTGACACACTCTGACAAGTGTTCATGAAGCACTGTAGCTTATCATTTAGCACAGCATCCTGTACTTACACTGTTTCCCACAGCTGCATACAAGAAACAAAATAATATAATGAAAAGATCTGGTTCATCTTTGATTTACCTCAGGAATGATGATTAGACATCTTGATAATGTTAAAATAGTAGTGACTGCTGATGTCACGCTGAACAGCAGTGACAACACTGAGAGAACTAATACCTGAAACCAAACATTATTACATGTTGCTGAGATCTATTATTAATATAACTTCACAATATCTTAACATAAACATAAATTAAATAATCATGTGTGTGCGTTGGGGGGGGGGGGTAGTTTGTTCCATAACAAATATATGGGCTTGGTAGCATAAGTAAAACTTAGAAAATTATTAGTAATCTCTCTCTTTCTCTCCCTCTCTTGCTTTGCAAGATTTCTGTATGTTGAGCATATTTTGAGTTCAAAAAACAGAAGGTTTATGCAAAACTAGTGTGTTTAGGCTCTTTGTGGCACATGATATCAATTTACCTAGGAACCCTGTATAACTCGATCCCCATGTCATTTTGCCCTTGCTAAAGCTGTCTTACGTTAAACTCTGAAAGACAGGTTGCTATATGGATCAAATAAGTTAGATTTGTTTTCTCTACATTGTCTACACACTATCTGTATTTATAAACTTATTGTAGCCTTCACACTTGCTTCATGTCTTGCAGCAGGAAAAACAAATATATACACAGAGATAGGTTTCCTTATTAGCGTGCAGATTTATAAAACACAGATCTGGGGCATCACAGATCACAACAGTTACCCAGTTTGAGCATTTTATGCAAGGAAACTGTACGTTATAGGTGACACCATGACACACATAAATAGGGTTGTGAAAAATTGTTCAAAATAGCAGTCTCTTCTATATCAAAGACCTCTTTAATAATGTAACTTTTCCAGTTTTGTGTGAAGTGATTTATTTATTTATTTTTGTTTGTTAGTGCCATGGTACTAGCAAGCTACACAACTATTTAAAGCATATGGCTTTTTATAGAAGTTTCTGTCATATTTTAGGCCCACTGGGGAAACCAATGTCAGAGATGTGTTGTAGCAAAGGGAGAGCTGCTCTAGAAGATCTGGTGACACTGAGACTTCTTAAATAGCAGTCAGAGAAAAACTAATCACTGCATGAACCACAGAACAAATAAGGTACGTTCAGATATAGTTTCCAGTGCTGATAAAAGCTACCTTTATTGACAAAAAACATTAGCAGTGAATGTGAATTGTACAGAACCTTGTATTAGTTGCCCAGGAAGGGAGCCTTCTCTAATTGTTAGTTGGTCATTCAGACCTGGCTGGGTACATGCCCCATGCCTAAAGATTCAGTATGACTCTTGTCTGGCCAGAGCCAAATCTATTTTGTGTCCAGCTCTCAGACTCACCTTAACATTCTTTAAATCTGTGAGTAAGATATTATGGCTATCTTGTGTGTGTACTATTTCTTGTATGGACTGCTAAAACATATTCCATATTACCATTACTGACTGCCTACATGTGGTTTCTCACATGTTCTTTAAACTTTCATTTGGTTCTGCCTATACAAATGCAACACAAACATATACTGTATGTCTACATTCACTTAGAGAAACAGTTAAATGTAGTTCTTCATTTAATCTGTTTAATATGAACTGAGCCCCACTGCTGGCAAATCCATGGGCTGTTGTGTGAGCCTCACTGTTGGCTAGGTCAATAATATCAATCTCTAAACTGATGCACTCCAAAATTGCCTAAAGAAAGTGAGGGGAGTTTCAGTTTACAATATAAAACTGGTGAGGAGCCCATAAGGCAATACAAGAGGATGGGGGAGGCATACTCTGGTGGGCTATTGAAATTGGAATGCATTTGAAATTAACATAAATTAGTCACCATGACAACGGCATGCAGATGGGGAAGGGTTAATCGGCTATGTCTGGGAGCCAATGGAGATACTGTTGGAAGAAAGACCATATAGTGTGTAACCCAGCAGTCCTCTGTTTTACACACAGTTTGTCAGACTACAGTACATTGCCACTATCTCAGCCAGAAAAGACAGAAAGGGCATGTTAGAGTTGGTCCTGGCAGCATTCACTACAGTATATACACTTTTACCATCTGTATTATTTGTATGCAATGGTTTTATATATATATATATATATATATATATATATATATATATATATATATGTATTTCATTTATTTATTATTATTAATTCCCATAAACGTGTGCATTATTAAACTAATACCCTGTAACAGACAGACTGATTCAATGACTTGTGCATATCCAAGTTTATAAATGCTCTTATAGGCATAGGGAGATCCTCTAATACAAAATAATACCAGTCAAAGGAATACAATGTGCTATGCAGAGGGCTAGAATGTAATGTTCTAGGACTAACAAATATGCAATTCTTGTTACAGAAAACAACTGATTTGAAGTAAAGTGATTCAGTATGGTGGCTTCAGGACTGTAAAGTGCTGTAATAGGGGACATTAGCTAAATGAAGACTTTTTTGTGCACAAGATAATAAAAACATTACACTGATTTAAAACACAAAACTTCCTGGTTTATGTGAGATTGGCCCCAAATAAAAACATTCCCCTTTCTGCAATGAAAAACAGGGCAAATTAAAATGTTTTGGCACTGACCACCCCCATGTAAGAACAAATTCATTGTCAGTGGCCTCTGAGGAAAACGATTGTGTGTTGCAGCCCCACACAAGAAACATTTACTCGCACAGTAGTGCAATGAGGAGAGGGGCACAGTACTCCTGAGGTGTCATCTTTCAGATAAGACTTTAAACTGAGGTTCCATTTGCCTCTTATGTTGGTAGTTCAGATGGATGTTAAAGATACCATGGCACTTGTCTACAAGAGTAGGGGATTTTTTTATTTGAAGGAAATAATATAATAAAAAACATTTTATTTCAGTTTTACAAAATGAACCAAAAAATTAAAAAAATAAAAGAAGCAAAGGAAAGGAAAATGGAATCAATCAAACTATTGTTAATATTCATGTGTACTTACTGGCTGAGATATTCAAAAGGGTTGCGCATGGCGCAACAGTGTTGCACCATGCACAACCCACTGTTGCACCCCAGCGTGATATTCAAACAGGAATTGTGCCTGGCACAAATCCCGATGCACCGGAGTGCATCAGTAATGTATGCAGCGCAGGTGGAGGGGGCATGCCCATACATATTCTAAACATCCTGATATTCAGCCTGGGATGTGCTGAGTCCATGCATGCGCAACTCCTATTTGTGCCACACAAAGTTGATCCCCCCCAAAAAAGGAAAAACAGCTGGCCACCCACAGGTGAGCTGCCATATTGCAGTGCACAACATGGCAGCTGCCACCTGTGGGTGGCCACCCGAGCTCTGGCTGCACCTCTGTGGCAGTGCCCCCCCATGCCCGATCACGGGCATCTGTAAAAATAATAACATCCAATATCCCTGGTGGTCCAGTGGACTGCTGTCAGCCTGATCGCGGGCATGTGTAAAATAAAGATAATCCAATATCCCTGGTGGTCCAGTGGACGCTCTCAGCCAGTGCGGGCATTTGTATAAAAAGTATGTCCACTATCCCTGGTGGTCCTGCCGACCCCCATCCCCACCCGCCCACTAGTCCTCACCACCCCCCCGGTCAGCGGCAGGTGGTAGCACCCCACCCGCCTGCTGCCCCGCCGCCCACCAACAGACACCATAGGTAGGGCTGTACACCCATTGGTCCACAGCGTGAGCCAATGGGCATGCAGTCCATACCAGAACTTGCACTAGCACATCCCCCTGCTCCACTCTGGTCATTTGCACTGGCACAGTGCAACTGTGCCATATGCACTGCGGGTGGCCAGGGTGCTATATTCAATGATGCTGTGCCATGGTGTAGCTCCGTTGAATACTGCCCAGTCGACACCCCTGTGCAGCCAAGTTGTGCTGCACCCAGGCTTGCGCCACAGCCTGTCACAGTTTGAATATCTGAGCCACTGTGTTTACAACATACACTCCACCTTAGTAGTGGTTACAATTGCAAGTACCATGGAATAGTGGTTGCAAATACACCATGTACATAAAAACAGTGCCTAGTTTTGGTTCTATATGCATTTTACATTTTCTACATTTAGTACTGCATTTGTTTTGTACCATGTGTTGTCTTCCTTCTGTTGTAACCCTTGTCCCTAGGCAATAGCTGAAAATTGATAATTTTGGTCCAGTCTCCTTTCCTGACAAATTGGAAATTAATAAAAAAAATAATGATGGGCTTTTATAAGCCGGCAATAGTGTTGCTGTACTGTATGTTTTTACATGGTTATAGATAAACATGGTAAGGGTGTTTTCCTTGTCATAGGTATTTTTGGGGAGTTAATTGTCATTTTTTTTCACTTTGTATTTGAGTTATTAGCGATAGTTTGATACATGTTGAAGTTTGAAATAAGTTACCCACATTTGCTCTGCTGCATTAATTGTTAAGCATCGGTGGTATGCATTTTAACCCTTTGCTAGAAGATCCCAAAAATTATGTTTGTCATTCAGATTAACAGCCCTGTTCATTTCTTCCAATAAATGGCCCTGGTATTCTTGACTTTTTTTTTTATTTTTACTTTTACAATGCTGTATACATTTTTTGGGTTTATTTATAAATGTTTATAAATTTGAAATGTACCATAGAGGGGTTATTTTTAGCCTATCAGGAAGGGACATACTTTTTGTTCTCTTCCAATGATATTTAATCCAGAATTTTGTGTGATTTTTTACTTTTTCTCTAGGAATATAAAGAATAGAATGAAACTACTCAAAAATACATTTTAACAATACATAATTCTGGTCCTTTTGTAGTTAAGTTATTTTTTTATATTTTAGCACATGAACCACACCTTGTCCTGTGGTTCTTTATTATACAGTAGGCAAAAATAAGACAACGCATTGCAAGAGAATGTGCAAATAATGCAGGCTGTAGTGTTGCACAGTGTGTTGGCAGAGTGTCAGCTTTGATGGGGGAAGACATGAGGGACCTAGAGTCCCTCCATGATGCAAATTAGTTCATTACCACCTTACTCTGTTCCTTCTTTGTATACCAATAGACTAAAGTTTGATGGGGAAGCTGTTTCTGCATTGATCGGTATGCTACCAAACAAACTTAAATAATTTTCAGTGAGAAAAAATGGGACAAAGGTACATTTTTCTACAGAACTTGCATTCCGGCACTTCACCAGTAACCACAGTGTTAATTTTACAGATGAAGGTTAGACTTAGGTGAGTAATACAGTTGTGATTGACAAGAAAAAATCTGTTGAGGGCAGGGTGAGCTGTTTTATTTACAGCCCACTGCT
Organism: Neoceratodus forsteri; assembly: GCA_016271365.2. Lineage (NCBI taxonomy): Eukaryota > Metazoa > Chordata > Ceratodontiformes > Ceratodontidae > Neoceratodus > Neoceratodus forsteri. The sequence continues at coordinate 89,050,626 of CM057453.1, forward strand.
TGCAATCGAGCCTTTGATAAACCAATGTACTACTTATCAAAAGCACCATCAAGATAAAGGACTGGTAATGACTGCTAATTTCATTTTAGCTTTACACAAAGCCCAACTACTGTAATTAAAGAAATATGATTACAATTCAGGTAAAGAGTGTTTTTTAAAATAAATTAACATGATTTATCTAGGCTTCCTCCTATGGGTGCAGGGAAGTCATATAATGCTGCGTTCAGATTACTGGCATATAGTTTATGTCCATGAATATATTAATACAGTATTAGGTTTGATTTTATGCCCATAAATCTATTGAGAGGAAGTTTGACAAGTGTAACCCAGCTATCATGACTGGAACTATGAATGGATAAAATAGATGATGCCCCAATCAAAGACTAGGCTAAAAATAATAGAAATACAGAAATGACAAATCATCCTGATTAACATGTTTTGCTATGATACCCGATTTGGGACTTCTTCAGTGTTAGTAACCCCAACATGAGGACACACACACAGATGAGAGAGTGGAGCACCACAGATACTCAGTATACAAGCAGGCATGTAAATGAGCTGGGTTAGGAGTGTTTTTTTTTTAATAGGGATAAAACAATGTCCCATAATAAGAAGTAGGATAGGATAGGATAGGTGGAATTTAGCTTGACTTCCATTCATAATTTGTGAAGAATGGAAAGACAGTGTCATCTATGTTCCATTAAATAAGTGGCATATAAAAAGACAAAATCAACTTTGGAGAGACCCAAGCTTAAACCCCTGGTCAATCGTCGAGCACATAGTGTATCTCTTGGCAGAAGACACCAGGAGAAAGGACTGCTGAGTGACTGAACTGCTCTGATGGGACTAAAGAAGAACTTTTGTACTTGGACTTTTAATTTAGGGTAAAAAAAACCTAATAAACAAAACAAAAAAAAAAGTGTGTGTTTGTCTGAGTTAACTGAACTGAAAAGGTATCTGAACAGTTACCTAGGTGTAAATCTCAGGTGATTGAAAGGACTTAATAACTGTCAGGTTTAAATTACTTGTAGAAAGATCTAGTAAGTAGGGGGAGTGGCTTAGCTAGAAGGAAGCTACATTTAAAGACTGCCTTAGAAAGATTCTGCTAATAGCTTGGCAGAAGACACCAGGAGAAAGGACTACTGTGTGACTAAACTTCTCTGCTGGGACTAAAGAAGAAGAAGAACGTTTGTACTTGGACCTTTAATTTAGGGTAAAAAAAAAACTAACAAACAAAACAAAAAAAGTGTGTGTTTGTCTGAGTTAATTGAACTGAATGGGTATCTGAACAGTAATCTAGGTGTAAATCACAGGTGATAGAAAGGGCTTAATAGCTGTGAGGTTTAAAATACTTGTAGAAAGGTCTAGTAAATAGGGGGAGTGGCTTAGCTAGAAGGAAGCTACATTTAAAGACTGCCTTAGAAAGATTAAGCTAATAGCTTGGCAGAAGACACCAGGAGAAAGGACTACTGTGTGACTGAACTTCTCTGCTGGGACTAAAGAAGAAGAACTTGTGTACTTGGACCTTTAATTTAGGGTAAAAAAAACTAACAAACAAAACAAAAAAGTGTGTGTTTGTCTGAGTTAACTGAACTGAATGGGTATCTGAAGAGTTATCTAGGTGTAAATCTCAGGTGATTGAAAGGACTTAATAGCTGTGAGTTTTAAATTACTTGTAGAAAGATCTAGTAAGAAGGGGGAGTGGCTTAGCTAAAAGGAAGCTACATTTAAAGACTGCCTTAGAAAGATTCTGCTAATAGCTTGGCAGAAGTCACCAGGAGAAAAGACTGCTATGTTGCTAAACTTCTCTGCTGGGACTATAGAGGAAGAACGTTTGTACTTGGACCTTTAATTTAGGGTAAAAGAAAACTAACAAACAAAACAAAAAAAGTGTGTGTTTGTCTGAGTTAACTGAACTGAATGGGTGTCTGAACAGTTATCTAGGTGTAAATCTCAGGGGATTGAAAGGACTTAATAGCTGTGAGGTTTAAATTACTTGCAGAAAGATCTAGTAATTAGGGGGAGTGGCTTACCTAGAAGGAAGCTACATTTAAAGACTGCCTTAGAATGATTCTGCTAATAGCATGGCAGAAGACACCAGGAGAAAGGACTGCTGTGTGTCTGAACTTCTCTGCTGGGTCTAAAGAAGAAGAGCATTTGTACTTGGACCTTTAATTTAGGGTAAAAAAAACTAACAAACAAAACAAAAAAATGGTGTGTGTTTGTCTGAGTTAACTGAACTGAATGGGTATCTGAACAGTTATCTTGGTGTAAATCTCAGTTGATTGAAATGACTTAATAGCTGTCAGGTTTAAATTACTTGTAGAAAGATCTAGTAAGTAGGGTGAGTGGCTTAGCTAGAAGGAAGCTACATTTAAAGACTGCCTTAGAAAGATTCTGCTAATAGCTTGGCAGAAGACACCAGGAGAAAGGACTGCTGTGTGACTGAATTTCTCTGCTAGGACTAGAGAAGAAGAAGTTTTGTACTTGGACCTTTAATTTAGGGTAAAACAAAATCTAACAAACAAAACAAAAAAAAAGTATGTTTTTGTTTGAGTTAACTGAACTGAATGGGTATCTGAACAGTTATCTAGGTGTAAATCTCAGGTGATTGAAAGGACTAAATAGCTGTGAGGTTTAAATTACTTGTAGAAAGATCTAGTAAGTAGGGAGAGTGGCTTAGCTAGAAGGAAGCTACATTTAAAGACTGCCTTAGAAAGATTCTGCTAATAACTTGGCAGAAGACACCAGGAGAAAGGACTGCTGTGTGACTGAACTTCTCTGCTGGGACTAAAGAAGAAGAACTTGTGTACTTGGACCTTTAATTTAGGGTAAAAAATACTAACAAACAAAACAAAAAAAGTGTGTGTGTTTGTCTGAGTTAACTGAACTGAATGGGTATCTGAAGAGTTATCTAGGTGTAAATCTCAGGTGATTGAAAGGACTTAATAGCTGTGAGTTTTAAATTACTTGTAGAAAGATCTAGTAAGAAGGGGGAGTGGCTTAGCTAAAAGGAAGCTACATTTAAAGACTGCCTTAGAAAGATTCTGCTAATAGCTTGGCAGAAGTCACCAGGAGAAAGGACTGCTATGTTGCTAAACTTCTCTGCTGGGACTATAGAGGAAGAACGTTTGTACTTGGACCTTTAATTTAGGGTAAAAGAAAACTAACAAACAAAACAAAAAAAGTGTGTGTTTGTCTGAGTTAACTGAACTGAATGGGTGTCTCAACAGTTATCTAGGTGTAAATCTCAGGGGATTGAAAGGACTTAATAGCTGTGAGGTTTAAATTACTTGCAGAAAGATCTAGTAATTAGGGGGAGTGGCTTACCTAGAAGGAAGCTACATTTAAAGACTGCCTTAGAATGATTCTGCTAATAGCTTGGCAGAAGACACCAGGAGAAAGGACTGCTGTGTGTCTGAACTTCTCTGCTGGGTCTAAAGAAGAAGAGCATTTGTACTTGGACCTTTAATTTAGGGTAAAAAAAAACAAACAAAACAAAAAAAGGTGTGTGTTTGTCTGGGTTAACTGAACTGAATGGGTATCTGAACAGTTATCTTGGTGTAAATCTCAGTTGATTGAAATGACTTAATAGCTGTCAGGTTTAAATTACTTGTAGAAAGATCTAGTAAGTAGGGGGAGTGGCTTAGCTAGAAGGAAGCTACATTTAAAGACTGCCTTAGAAAGATTCTGTTAATAGCTTGGCAGAAGACACCAGGAGAAAGGACTGCTGTGTGACTGAACTTCTCTGCTGGGACTAGAGAAGAAGAAGTTTTGTACTTGGACCTTTAATTTAGGGTAAAACAAAATCTAACAAACAAAACAAAAAAAAAGTATGTTTTTGTTTGAGTTAACTGAACTGAATGGGTATCTGAACAGTTATCTAGGTGTAAATCTCAGGTGATTGAAAGGACTAAATAGCTGTGAGGTTTAAATTACTTGTAGAAAGATCTAGTAAGTAGGGAGAGTGGCTTAGCTAGAAGGAAGCTACATTTAAAGACTGCCTTAGAAAGATTCTGCTAATAACTTGGCAGAAGACACCAGGAGAAAGGACTGCTGTGTGACTGAACTTCTCTGCTGGGACTATATTGCCCTGCTTCCCTCCCCTCCATCCCCCCACCCAAAGCTAGTTCTATTTTTATAGGCACAGGATTTGACTGACAACAGGAACTTCCTGTTTGGGAGCCAGAAGTTAGTGATCACAGAACCACCAAAGACCCACCATCCTAGAAGGGCAAGAGTAGCTCTCCGGCCCCCTCTAGCCGCTGGAGGTCTGCCTCCTAGCAAGTAAGTGGTCTACTGAGAAATATAAGATATTCTTGTCTCAGAACAGGGCAATTAGGAGCTTAAAGGGCACACAGGCAGAAAGTAAGGAGAGAGAGAGAAAAAAACAGTGGAAAGAGTAAGGATTGCAAACAGTTAAGGGGCCAGAAATAAGACATGATTGGAGTGGTGCAGTGTAGTGGCTGTGGAGCAGCAGTCTTCCGGGAGATGTTCTGGAGGATGCAGTGTTGTCCCATCTGCAGGCACCTCTCTGGGCTGATGGAGGAGGTTGCTCATCTCCAGGCTGAGTTGGCCAGGATTTGTGGGACCTCCTCTTCCATCCAGGGACCACCAGTGCCACTGCCATTGCCTCAGAGGTTGTCAAGAAAGAGGAGCGGTTGGACCACAGTGGGCTCAGGGTGGGTGAGGGTGGTGGAACAGAGGTGCATCCCTCCAGTGGTACCTCTCCACAATTCCTATGCCATTCTGGCAAAGTGTGGTTCCTCTATGGAGGCACCCACAGTGGAGACCAAGGAGGATGCTGAGAACCTCCACAAAGGAGACCCACAGACCGGTGTCAGGGGACCCTGCAGGGGAAGGAAACAACTCCTGGTGTAGGACTCCATTGTTAGAAAGGTAGAACTGGGGGAGGAAGGGGAGAGGGAGGTAAGGTGCCTGCCTGGCGCCATGGATTGGAGGGACAGGGAGCAAATCCTCAGGATTGCTGGAGCAGTTGTACAGGGAAGGGAGCTGGATGTCATTGTCCACCTAGGGACAAATGACCTGGCTAAGAAAGGGATTAGAGAAGTGCAGGAAGAGTTTAAGGAATTGGGCAGGGGCCTTAGTCAAGTAGCACGCACGGTAACCTTCTTAGAGGTGCTGCCCACCTATGGCATAGGAGAGGCTAGGGTGTTCCTCACCATGGGATTCAATCAGTGGTTGAAAAACTGGTGTGGAGCTCAGGGATTTGGCTTCATTGGGGACTGGGGGTCCACCTGGAGTGATGCAAGCCTATACTGGCATGATTGGCTGCATCTGTCCGGGACAGGATCCAGGATCCTAGGTGATAGGTTTAAATGCTTCATTGGCAAGCATTTAAACTAGCCAAGGGGGAAGGCACTGGAAAGGAGCAGGGAAATCCTAGCCCCCCAAGTAATCACTGTAGTAAGTGTGGCAAGCACCAACATAGAGGTGTCGATAGGGAGAAGGGCAGGGGTAAATGGAGAAAGTGACAAAGGCAAGAAGGACAGGGATGGGGCAAAAGGGAGTAAGGCCATCAGGAAATGGAGGGTAATGAGTACCAATGCCCGTTGTCTGGGCAACAAGCTCCCTGAGCTGGTGGCCTTGATGGAAGAGGGATGCCTGGATATCATAGCAGTCACTGAAACATGGTACACAGAGAACCAGGACTGGGATGTTAACATACCAGGGTACATAACCTACAGGAGAGACAGGCAGGGGAGAAGAGGGGGATGAGTAGCTCTCTATGTAAAGGAAGGGATAAAAGCAACTGAACAAAAGAGTAAACAGGGAGGAGAGGAGGCACTGTGGGTCACCTTGGAGACTGGAAAGGGCACCACAATCTGCACAGGGGTTGTGTACAGACCCCAATGTCAGGGGGAGGGAATGGACAAGGATATGATAGAAGGCATTCTTAGAATGGCAGAGAAAGGGGAGATACTGTTGATGGGAGACCTGAATATGCCAGATGTTAACTGGAGCACATTTGCTGCAGCCACATCCAAGAAGCAGTGCCATTCTTGATGCCCTACAGGTGGCAGGCCTCAGACAGCTAGTTTCGAACCCACTGTGAGGGAGCAATCTAGACCTCAGACTCTCAAACGGGGCAGTGAGGAGGATCTCAGATCTAGAAGTGGGTTGCCATCTGGGGACAAGTGACCATCAAACAGTGTGGTTCATGTTAAACTCAGCTACAGAATCAAGCCATACAAAAGTGAGGGTACTGGACTTCAGGAAGGCTAACTTTGGCAAGATGGGAGAGTGCCTCAGAAAAGCACTAGCAAACAGGCTAGAAGGAGGTGTGGAGCAACAATGGGGAATCATCAAAACTGCCATCACAGAGGCAACAAGCCTTTGAGTGAAACAAATAAACAAATCAAAACGAAAGAAAAAGCCACTATGGTTCTCAAAAGAGGTGGCTGTGAAAGTCAGGAAGAAAAAGATAGCATTCTGGAAGTATAAGGAAACACAGAAGGAGCAGGACAGAGAGCTGTACCAGTTAAGGCAGAAGAAAGCAGGAGGGAAGTCAGAATAGCAAAGGCCCAAACTGAGGAAAAGATAGCCAACACAGTTAAGAAGCGGGATAAAACCTTTTATAGGTACATCAGCGAGCGTAGAAAGACAAAGGGAGGGATAGTGAGGCTGAATAGAATGAACGGTGGGTGGGCAGAAGGGGACAGTGAAAAAGCAGGGATACTGAATGAATATTTCTGCTCAGTATTCACAAAAAAGGAGGGGGAAGTGCCTAATCCAATTAACAGAAGCACTCTTGATAGGGGGCTCGATCCCAGTCCTTTCACAGAAGAAAGGGTTCTGCAAGAACTCCTAAAACTGAAGGTGGACAAAGCAATGGGTCCTGATGGAATTCACCCCAGAATTCTAAAAGAATTAAGGGAGGAACTAGTGAAACCACTGGCTACTCTTTTAATAATAAATCATGGGAGGATGGTGTGGTACCGAGGACTCGAGGAAGGTGGATGTGATTCCCCTTCACAAAAGTGGGACCAAGACAGAGGCAGGAAACTACAGACCTGTCAGTCTGACCTCTGTGGTAGGGAAAGTGATGGAGTCACTTCTGAAGGAAAGAATAGTTGAGTACCTGAGAGCCAGTGGAACACAGGACCCAAGGCAGCATGGGTTCACAGCAGGAAGGTCATGTCAGACAATCTAATAGATTTCTTTGACTGGGTGACCAAAGTAGTAGACCAGGGAGGGGCTGTGGACATGGCCTACCTAGACTTTAGCAAGGCATTTGACACAGTCCCACACAAAAGATTAATAGTCAAATTAACCAGCCTGGGAGTGGGTCCCAGGGTGGTAGCCTGGGTAAAACATTGGCTGGACAACAGGACACAGAAGGTAATTGTAAATGGAGTCCACTCTGAAGAAAGAGGAGTTACTAGTGGGGTACCGCAGGGTTCAGTATTGAGTCCAGTCCTTTTTAATGTCTTCATCAGTGACATTGCAGAGGGACTGGAAGGAAAAGTGTGCCTTTTTGCAGATGACACAAAGATCTGCAACAGGGTTGATACACAAGGAGGCGTGGAAAGGATGAGAAAAGGGACTTGGCAAGGTTGAAAGAATGGTCAGAAGTATGGCAGCTAGGATTCAATGCAAAGAAGTGCAAATAATGCACCTGGGAAACAAGAACCCAGGGGAAGAATACACAATGGATGGGGAGGTAGTAACAACAAGAAAAAAGGAAAGGTACCTGGGGGTAATCATATCAGATGACCTTAAGGTTAGCAAGCAATGTGAGAAGTCAGTAGGAAGGGCTGGGGGTACACTGGGATGTATAGGGAGAGGCATCAGCAGCAGAAAACAGGAAGTTGTTATCCCTCTGTACAGACAGTTGGTGAGACCCCATCTGGAGTACTGTGTCCAGTTCTGGAGACCCCATCTCCGCTAGGACATACACAGGATAGAGGTAGTCCAGAGGAGGGCAACTAAAATGGTGCAGGGTCTGCAAGAGAAGCCGTATGAGGAGAGACTAAAGGAGCTTAATATGTATACCCTTGAGGAAAGAAGGAAGGGGGGGACATGATAGATACTTTAAGTACCTCAGTGGAATCAACAAAGTCCAAGAGGGTAGCTCTTTCAGAAAAGAGATGTGCAAGAACAAGCGACACAATTTAAAGATAGAAGGAGGCGGTTCAGGGCAATGTGAGGAAGTATTATTTCACAAAGAGGGTAGTGGATGCATGGAACAGCCTTCCTGAGGAGGTTGTGGAGTCTAAAACTGTGGGAGAATTCAAGAATGCATGGGACAGACATAAGGCAATTCTTGTGGGGGGTAGGAAGAAATAGGCTGTTGGTTAACTAGGATCCACGGCCTATCCTGTAGGTAGGGAAATGGGCAAACTAGATGCACCAAGCGGTCCTTATCTGCCGTCAAAGTCTATGTTTCCCCCAAATATGACTCCAATGTGTTGAGCACAACAACACACACACACACACACACATCCCAATCAAAATGAGTCAATTTGTGCTTTTCTTCTTTTCTAAACATATTTCATTATTTTCCAAATGATAAATCTAAGAAAAACGGATTTATTTGTATTGTAGTGCCCCTTCCCCCCCACAAACACACACCAGACAGTACATTACTTCTAACAGAGACTTCATTACTATACACCACTGGATCATTTGGCCATTCCTCCTATTGACAGCTTGCTAACTACAGTAGCTAGATACTTGAGGATACGCATGCTGTTCTTTATGCTGCTTTTGTATTTTTGTGCTAGACATTTGCCATTAATGTACAGTAACAGACAGTTTTTTGTCTATTTGTTTGAAACCAGAGGATCACACATCCTATCTGTAATGTTAGCAGCGTAGTAAGTGAATACAAAATGCACATGATCTGGAGAAACCAGGCTAATTCTGTGACACCTTCTCACATTGGATTTGAACCCCCACACTCATACGCAGCACAGAGCTGCATTGCCAGCAGATTTGTAGAAAGCAAATTGTCTGCCCACTCTTCTTTTTTGATGGTGACTAGTCATGTTTTTTTTTCTCTTGACTACCCACAAGTTTTACTGTACCAAAAAAATCCCAAACTTAAACCGATATTGTACTGCATGACTGACTGTGGTTTCCTTAAAGTCACTTTAGAGTTAAGATAGTTTTTATATACTGTATCCCCTGCAGGCTCCTGCATACTCACAATCCAAACAATAAGCATAATCTCACATGTGAAAGCTAGTATAAGTGGTTTTGGCCTGACTACATCTGGTCAAAGGGGTTTCTTGTTGAAATAAAAATGTTTGCATCCAGAATATCTAGGGTTTTTTCTTTTCAAATTTCTCTGTTTAGGTGGAAAAAAATGTTGTAGGTGTCGTATCCATCCTTTTCAGAACAGATCCAGAAACAAATGATTTGATACCTTTTATTGGAACAACATGGATGTTACAGAAAAGAACAAAGTGCTCTAGCTTTTGAACCTATCCGGTACTTCTTCAGAAGCTTTATGGCAGTTATTTTGAAAATCCCTTACTATTAACACCAGATTATGTTTAAAAACAGAAATAATTCTTATTGGTTTAACATATACATTTAAAACATAACAGAAGATTATGTCAGAGAAGCTAATTAACAGTATGCTTTTAACTGAGGAGCCTCAGAAGGGCAAAGGTTATCAAGAATTCTCAACAGCCATACAGTTCTTCTCACATAAATTTTAAAATGTCTCAGTATGCTAAGAAAGCATTCTAGTGATAAAAAAAAAAAAAAAAAACTTGAGTAGCATTCTCTCTAATACATGTAAGATGAGGTTACAACTTACATTCCAAGTGTCCTGGAGTATTAAAGAACAGATAATGAGAGACAAAATCCTGAAATTAGGTATAACTGCAAGTTGGAAAAGGGCCCAAAATTAAACATACGCATATATACATAGTTAAAAGCATACTGGTGTTAATTAGCTTCTCTGACATAATCTTCTGTTATGTTTTAAATGTATATGTTAAACCAAAAAGAATTATTTCTGTTTTTTGAACATAATCTGGTGTTAATAGTATGGGATTTTCAAAATAACTGCCATAAAGCTTCTGAAGAAGGACCAGGTAGGTTCGAAAGCTAGAGCACTTTGATCTTTTCTGTAACATCTATGTTGGTCCAATAAAAGGTATCAAATCATTTGTTTCTGGATCTGTTTAGGTGGGTATTTTGTGAAGTTTTGTGAAGTTCTTTCTTTCCACGTTTAATTTTCTCTCTCCCCACTCGATCTTTTTGCAGTGAGAGCAAGTGTCAGGTGGGGTTGGGAGGTCTTATAAAATTTGAACCAGGAAGGAGTGCTACAGTATGCTAGTTACGTGGTTATAAATATAATCTGGTAATAGTTAAGCTGAGCCTCAATGTTAATATGCTGTGTAGTTTGTGTTCCATCATATGCCAGCACCTACTGTAACAGTTCAGGTAAACTGCTATGGTTGGGGGGGCATGCATGAGCAGGAGCCCTTAGACTCTGCAGGGTTCGCATGTGCCTAAAATCATCTGTGCACACTGCTAGTTAATCCAACACCTGGGTGTATGCAGACTAAGTCCTCTTGCTCATTACTTATTTTATTTCCTACAAATTACAATTCAGTAATTCACCAGCATTGGACATACATGTGTGAATCTAGTAGGCAACTGAACAACTGAACACACTAATTGTGCATTGCATCACATGCAGCTGATGTAGAACAAAAAGTATTTGGATGTTTACCAAAACAGACTGAATGTAGTTATGTGGTATCCCATAAAATTTATCTTTAGTTCATCAGATATGAAAACACCAATGCATTGCTCCTGTTTGATGGTAGCCAGTTCAAATGCCCACAATCTTACACTATCAACTAGTATTTATAAGTCCATGGTGCATATTTATTCATACTGTATTGTACATTTAAACATAGTTACCACTAAATAGAGCAACCTTACAGCTATGCCCATTCCGTTTAAAAAAATAAATTAATAACAAATACCAGGATACAAAAAGAAATGGTTATATCATGCAAAAGCTCTATGAGGAATGTAACAGAGACATGATGAAGTCATTTGTTTAGTGGTACAGCCAATATAGAAAAATCCGTGAATCAACCCATGCCGAGTATAAGTATAGAGTCAAAGTACTGTAAGTGCATCGTGGGTCCCTATTGCACAGGTAACCAGCCAAAAAGACTAGAAAAAAGGTGACCGGGTAAATACAAAACTGTATTTTACAGTGAGTAGCAGATGAATTTCACCAAACGTGTATCTTATTAGTTGCCACTAAGACATACGGTATGGTAGATAGAAGAGGTGCAATCTAGAACTGCATGTCGGACGCTACTTGTGAAAGTTAGCAAATTCTGTCATATTTCTTTACTTATGACCTAATCTGCTGTTCTCAACTGTAAAGTCTATTCTCATATTTTAATAGATTTAAATTATTTTTTTTCAAGTTGGAGCTGGACTTTCCCGTTATACCACAGTGGAATGCGTACAGTAAGATCAGTAGCTTTACAATGCAAAATGAGTTTCATATAGAGAGAAGTTAGTATTTTATTGAGAAAAAAACAGAAGTAAATATTCATACTGACATATTGATCTCAGACAGTGAGGCATGGGCATAATAAATGTGGATGATCACTGCTGTTTTCATCACTCAGGTGAGGGCAGGGGTGGGAGTTTATCTTGACTTACAGAGAAAGATATTAGAGGTGCCTGGTACATCTTAAATAAACTGGATGCCACCATGAAGAGAAGCTTGCCCACACCACACTGCTTCTTGTTCACAGTCAACACAGAAATGTGCTGACCTTCTGTACCACCCCGCAAACTATGCGAGTTGATCAGTGATAACTGTAAAAGGAACAATTCCAACCACCATCGACACTAAGGGCAACTTAAAAAAATAAATTGGACTCCATTGCTGGATTACCTTCAGCCTCACACAGTACAATCATTCTATGAAGGTGATCAGTTTTTTGTACCCAGTCATAAATGCACTGCTATGGATTAAGGAGAATGAAAGACACATATCGGGTGGTGTTAAATGAAGAATGCAGAACTGACAGACTCTGAAAATACCATTCCCCATCTGTTTAAATTGTGAATGGAATTCTAATTATTGACAGAAGTGTACACTGGTATGCATGTAATTAAATGTAGTTATTCATACCACGTTATTTTTAAATAGTTTTCCAAAACATCATTACAGCTCTAGAGTCTATCAAAAATAGTTTATTTTAACAATTTTGTCAAAAAGTAGCTAGCTGAGCCACTGAGCATGGATGAGCATCTTACATCACACTCAATACTCAATTCACATACTGTAGAATGCACAATCTCTCCAGTCTTTCTCGTGGCCAAAAAAGAACACTGATTTATGAGTCGTAGCCTTCTCAATGGCAAACAACAATTACTAATCTCAACAAAATTAACAACAGGATTCATATTTATTTATAAAAAAAGAGTTTAATACAAGTAGATTAGTATTTCTGTAAGTGAAATCATCAATCTTGTTTCATGATAGATAGCTTTATTTAAAAAAAAAATGATCAGAAGTCCGTGTTGGAAACTATGTCAATAAAGTGCTTGCCTACTGTTTAAGTCTCATTTAGAATTATGGCACTTTTTTGAAATATTGAATGTGTACTGAAGTTCAGACAGTGTCTCCTTAATGAATATTGATTCCGCAGTTCCACATTAGGAAGGTGGCCCTGGACCACTCAGTAAATTAAAAGAAAAGTTCAATGTTATCAATGTTATCAGAACAGCGCCAGCTGATGCATTACAGCTGATGTTGATGTGCCAATGTAATCAGAACAGTGCTACCTCATGCATCACAACAGACATTTAAGAGGATTCAATTAATTAAGTTCTTAACACATACCTCAGACCACTCTACCGCTCTGCCACATTGATGAGGTAATGCTCAGGATACCTCTCATTAATACTGCACCTGCCATGGTTTCCTGAGGTACCGAGCAACTTTTCTCTAACAGCCACTGTAGTAATCTTATGTTGTAAGGGATATTGGGTCCATCATATCCAGTCCCTCACTGTAACATATTAATTTAATGTTTCATGAGACTCTGGATCCATCATGTCCAACCATCACTGTAACATAGTAGTTTAAAGATGCAAGGGACTAGACGTCCATAATGTCCAACCCCTCACTGTAACATAGTATTTTAATTATGTAAAGAACTCTGGGTCCATCATATCCACCCCTTCACTGTAACATAGTAATAAAAGGTTGTCAGGGACTCAAGGTCTATCATGTCCAACCCCTTACTGTAACATAATAATTAAATGTTGTAGCCCTACATGAACAGGGACCCCAGTATTTGCAAGATCTCCTTACTCCCTACTGCCCCTCCCGCTCACTTTGATCTGCTGATGAGGGATTGCTAGAGATTCCCAGGGTTTGGTTAAAAACATTTGGGGTGCGTGCTTTTTCTCATGCTGCCCCTACCCTGTGGAATTCCCTAACTCATTGGTTAAGGGAATGCCTGACTGTCTCGAGTTTTAAATCGAAGCTCACAACCCCTCACTGTAACATAGTAATACAACGTTGTAAGGGACTTGAGGTCCATTATGTCCAGCCCCTCACTGTAACATCATTAAATTAATGCTGCAAGTGGCACTAGGTTCATCATGTTCAACCCCTCACTGTAACATAATAATTTATTGTTGTAAGGGACACTAGGTCAATCATGTCCAGCTCCTCACTGTAATATGGTAATTTGATGTTGTAAGGGACTCGAGGTCCCTCATGTCCAACCCCTCACTGTAACATATTAATTTAATGTTATAAAGGACTCTAGGTCCATCATATCTAACCTCTCACTGTAACATGGTAATTTAATGTTGTCAGGGACTCGAGGTTCATCTTGTCCAACCCCTCACCGTAACATAGTAATTTAATGTTGTAGATGACACTAGGTCCCTCATGTCCAACCCCTCACTGTAACATGGTAATTTAATGTTGTAAGAAACACTAGGTCCATGATGTCTAGCCCCTCACTGTAATATAGTAATTTAATGTTGTAAGGGACTTGAGGTCCATCATGTCCAATCCCTCACTGTAACATATTAATTTAATGTTCTGAAGGACTCTAGGTCCATCATATCCAACACCTCAATGCAACATATTACTTTAATGTTGTAAATGACTGTTGACTCCTCATGTGAACCACTCACAGTAATATAGTAATTTATTGTTTTAAGGGACTCTAAGTCCATCATGTTCAACCTCTCACTGTAACTTACTAATTTAATGTTGTAAGGTATTCTAGGTCAATCATGTCTAGCCCCTCACTGTAATATAGTAATTTAATGTTGTAAGGGACTCAAGGTGCAGCATGTCCAACTCCTCACTGTAATATAGTAATTTAATGTTGTAAGGGACTCAATGTCCAGCATGTCCAACCCCTCACTGTAATATAGTAATTTAATGTTGTAAGGGACTCAAGGTCCAGCATGTCCAACTCCTCACTGCAACATAGTAATTTAATGTTGTAAGTGACACTAGGTCCATCATGTGCTACCCCTCACTCTAACATAATAATTTACGGTTGTAAGGGACTCTAGGTCCATCATGTCCAGTCCCTCACTGTAGTATAATCATGTGATGTTAGAAGGGACTTTAGGTCCATCATGTTCAATCCCTCACTGTCTAACAAAAATTATTGTATGTCTTAGGAAGTATAGGCATTTCAAAAGAGATATGTTACTTTATTTTAATTAACTGAAGAATAGTTAATCCCTCCTGACACAGGAAGTGAGTGGATTAAAATTCTATAAATCCAGACTCACATTAGACCTTGGGTTTGAGCAGTCAGCCTCAGCCTGATGCAGGGGACTGATGACTGGGCTTCAACTATCCAGGAGTCATGGGGATGACAAATTTGCTGAGAGGACTGGGTTTGGGCACAGGAAAGGGTAAGGAACAAACACAGGGAAGGGTCTGAAGCAGATGAGAAGGCTGGGTGTAGGCACAGGAAAGGGTGTGGGGTGAACACAGAGAAGGGTCTGTGGCAGCCTAGTGCAAGAGGCATGCTGGTTAAGGCATGGGTGGGGTATCTATGACACAAACACAAACACATTGCACATGCCCGAGTATCACATATATATAATCATGTTAGTGCTGCCATGTTGCGCACAGCTGACTCTGGGGCAAACTGTGCATTCGCGAGTATCCCACATATGCGGTACTGTAATCGCTGCAATATTAGTTATGGCTGACTCCAGTGCGACAAGAGCACCTCATATTTTTTTCAACACATATGTTGCTCCTAAAAGCTCTCCACAGCCATATCAGCTGTGACCAGAATTTTTTTATTTTTTTTGTGGTCCATCAGTTGTCTGGCTCCTACTTTTTCTGCCCCTAGAAGTGAAGTTAGATGGGTATTTGCAACCTCTTGGATGTGTGAAAGTTAATGGGCAAAGAAACTATGAATGACAGATGATGGTGTTGTTTTACACTTAAACTACTATAACTTCCTCCCTCCTCTTCACTGTACCCTGAACATTCACTTCTCCCCCTCAATCATTAGCATTATTATCCTCATTGGCATCATCATCCCTGCCTAATTAGTGTTAGTGACATGCTTTGGCATCGTTTCTCATACTGAGACCTTCAAAATGTCACTTAAGGAAATATCTTTTCATGGTAGACAGTCCCACCCAGGTTTCATCTGTATCCCAACTAACGCTATCTTCCAGTACATAGAAGGCAGACAACTACTGATGGAGAACCTTGTGAGTGAAAAAAGTGACTTTTGATAAGAAAATGTTTAAAATCATCATAGAATCACACATTATCAGCTTAATTAGCTAACTCTGCATATACAGTATGTAACTAGTCTCAGGCAGGTAGGCAGGCAGGCTAGTGAAATTATGCTGGCTGTAGAAAAAAGGAGAGAGTGCACAGTGTGTGCCTGCTCTGGCAGCTCAGGCCCTGCAACAAGAGGAGGGCAGACTGAAATCATCACATTGGGTAAGGTGTGGTTTCAAGATGTATTTGACAAATATTGCTTTTACGGAATACTGGTAGTCTAGATGGCCCCGAAATCTTTTTTTTTTAATTTTACCGCTCCAACAGAAGCTGGGCAGGTTGAATTTTGTAGACTGTCAAAGGTGTATGGGGCATTTGGAATGATTTATTTGACAAAATGTTTTATCAACTACTGGTGGTGCAGCATGAACAGGAATTTTTTTTTACATGTGTGTGTGAGCCTACCATCCAATCAGTAAGTACTCTGTTCAGGACAGCACTTGTTTGTGTTATAACTGTGCCTTGGCAAATGAAAAAGGAAAAAAACCCAGAAAATTTTAAAATTATCTGATAAAAGATTACACAAATTAATTATGTAACCTTAATTCATTGGGGTGCCAGGTTATACAAATATTGTAGGGGAAATGACCAAGCTAAGGCTCTGGAGGCATTCTTTCATGAATTGTTAGGACTTGCCCCACACCCTCATCACACCCCAGTCTGCCCTGATCTCCCAAATTAAAAGAAAGATCCTTTCTGCTTTTCCGATTTTTGTTGCATCCCCAAACTCTCCCCACATCTCTACTCAATGATGCAATCTCTTCCACACTAAAACAAAACCCATCTCTAAGCCACTGACTGCGGTGGGATTTGAACCTGGTATTACATGGTTACTGTTCTGAACACCAATGCTCATTATGTATGTTTTGAAGTTCTCTGTAACTTTGTCTTTATTCACGCTTCAATTTTTTTCCTCATGCTAACTCTTTTCTACTTTTTTTCTACAGGTCCGATGGATGCTAACCCTAATCTGACAGGACACTAACATCCTGTGTATCAGATGCACATTGTTTTATGTTTAACCTTCCCTATCTGTCCTAATTTATTCTTAAAGAACTTTGTGATCTGATTGATATTCTTCTTTTGCAGGTATGATTGAATGGTACTTCAAGACCCCCATTCCATGCTCCCGAGGGACCCAGGTATGAAATCTCCTATCTGTGGCAGGTGCATAGGGTGTAATGGTAAAATGTTGTCTTACATAGTAAATACTATTAAATAGGTTTGAACACTAACAGACAGCATTACAAGGTAAACCTCTGGGGGATACCTATGTGTCCAGTGATGTGGATGCTATAAGTGAATTTGGTACTTGAGGAGAAATTGTAATTATTAAATGGCTGGTAGAAAAGCAACATTCTGATTGGCTGCTTTGAGTGTGCTAATATGTCTAACACCATAGGAAAAAGATCAGGTTGGCCAAGTGGACATTGATATGGGTGATGCTGCCCATTCAGAACCTTGAGAAATGAAAATGTAGCCATCTTGTTTTCTGCCAACAGTGGTGCCTGCCTAACAGAAGAAGTAATACCTCTGACCTCCTGTTCACTTGCCCTCAATATTTCGACATTTCCAACTCCAACTTTAACACAGAAAAGTACCTGTGTTACAGTGCATAATGAAACAAAAAAAAAGATTGTGAGTGCCCCAATCTGTTCTGAACATGCCAACCTTTCACCTCTCTTGCTTTCAGTTCTACTCAATGACCAACCTGCTAGCCGCTACCTATATCCATCTGTTCCTCCCATTCAACAGATTTTCATCCCCACATACTGTGCACACAGTCACAGATGACAATGTTTGTTTGATTGCAACACATTTAAATGGAAAAAAAATCAAGATTTCTTTCGGTTCTGCCTGCCTGCCCACTCGCTCGCAGTGCTTTTCAAGGAATGTCGTGCCTCCCGCTCAATACATTTTTTATGCTAAAACTGTCTTCCGTTGTGCTGCCTGCTGCCCTAACAATGTAGAAATCAATAGACACATCAGGGGAGAAAAGCAAGCATCGCATTCACTACCAACTTCACAAATGAAACGGAATTCGGGGGGGGGGGTATCGCTATGATAAGCACACAAGTATAAAAACTGCAACTACAGCAGCTTTTCCAGGTCAAAAAGTCCTCAACTCCCCACAAAAACACAGCAAACTAAAGGTGGAGGAACTATTTTTTTAAAATTAAAGAAAAAGATTTGTATTTATAATTACTTAATGCTGCTTTTTCACCTTTCACATGCATCTATAACGTAGATGCCCATTTCATAAGTGCAATAAGCCACTTCAGGGTCTGTGTGTTAGACACTTTAACCCACTGCTAGGAGGCTGGACACACTCGGCCAGTGGCCTCGTGCCTCACTACGCCTCCTAGCCGTGTGTTAAAGTGTCTAACACACACCCTGTCATGTCTTATTGCTTACTTATCCAGATTGTGCAGGAAATAAAGCAGTCTACTGTATTTGAAAGTTTTGTTTGTATTGAAAAGCTTGAAATAAACTCAACTACTGTAGCTAACAATAACAGAGAGCCCTATCTAGTAACTGTACCTCTAAACCTCATGCTCAGCTTGTGAGTGAGCACTCTTGCTACAGGTGTGCACCAAGCTGACATCAAAACAAAGAGGCGCGCCCTGTGACTGTATGTCTGGCAGATTCTATTAATCATGTAATCTCAGACTGTGCATGAACTATAGTTCACCAGTTGTTTCAGTTCTACTGGTTTGAGGGGTCTGCACCATTGATTCAAATTAGTCATATTACAGGTTGAGTTTGGGCCCAAAGGTTCAGGATAGTCTATGAAAACCGAACACCTGTAGTTTGATGAGTTCAATTCTCTGCTAGATTTGAACTTGAAGCTCTTCTCATCAGCATCGCAAGTTGTTCCCTGTTGCTGCACTGATGGCAATACATATTTAGTATTTTTGTTCCAAGAATTTTATCCACCATGAATAAGTCATACTTTCCAAATTTCTCAGTACTAATATCTTTCTAGAGCAAAATAGCATAAGATGGGCACTCCAAACATCCAAGTTTACCTGGATACACTTGTTTTACTGAAATTTATTTGGAAAATCAATTTTGAAATGGTATACAAAGTGACTGGTACAAGAAATGCAATATATAAAAAAATGTTATCCAATAACTATCACACTACTGACTGGCATCAAAACAGAGGGGCCCCTTGAGGAGTTTTTGACCTCAGATAAGTGGGGTTTGGTTATTATCATTTGATAGTCTAACACCTTGCCTAGGAGAGATAGGGGCATCGGTACAGGAGGGGGTAGACCTGTATATTCGGGAAGGTATCAAAGTCACTGAGGATGACACTTTAAAAAGGAAGGGGAATTGGAATCAATCTGGGTGCAGCTGACAACAGCTGTTTGTAAGAGGGTTAGATTAAGCATGCTCTACAGACCACCAAAGCAGTAGATGGAGGGAGACTGAGATTTAGGGGAAGAAATCAGAAGGGGGCTGCAATAGGGGATCTGGTGTTAGTATGGGAACTGAACCTGCTGGATATAGACTGGGATATCCCAGCAGCAAACAGTACCAGAAGTAGACACTGCTGAATACTCTTATGGGCTTTTTACTGGTACATATGGTCAAAGATCCCACACAGCAGCCAGCCATATTTGACTTGGTACTCACCAAGTCAGAGGTGGTAGGGGTGACTATCAGAGAAGCACTGGAGTCCAGTGACCACACAAATGTGTGTTTCCACCTGGCAGAGGGTAGATAGATAGTGGTTGTGTACCTCAAACATGTGGATTTTGGAAAGATACAAGAACTAGTTAGGGAAATATTAGCAAGTGTAGACCAGATTGAGGGGTAGAAAAACAGTGGGGTGGGATTAAGGTGGCACTCCTGGAGGTGACCAAATCTTGTGCAAGGAAGGTTGCCAAAAGAAACAAGCACAAAAAGCCAACCATGTTCTCAAAAAGGGTAAGGTGGGCTGTGAGGGTAAAACGAAGGGCATTCACTGAGTACAAGAGGAACAATGGTGATGAAGACCTTCAAGATTATCAGGCTAAACTCAAAAAGACAAGTGTGGAGGCCAGGAGTGCAAAGGCAGGCACCAAGCTGCAGATTTCTGAGGGAGTAAAAGGTGGAGCAAAATAATGTTTTAAAGTATGTATTGGACAGCAGGAAAACAAGGGGGAGAGTTAGGCTAACTGGGGGAGGGTGGTGGAAGATGACAAGTAGAAGGCTTCTGCTTGGTGCTCATGGTTGAGGACAATGGTATCAAGGCTGCCACATGGTGGGGTGTTATGGGGGTGTTAGGAAATAGATGGAGTACAGATCCTAGTTGATGGGCAAAAAGGTTCTAGAAGCTGTCAAGTTAGACAATGTGCCAGGCCTGGATGGCCTGCACCCATTCATACTAAGTGAGTGGGCCACAAAATTGACAGTGCCCTTAACCCATCTATTTAATCAGTAAACGAAACCCATAGTGATGCAAACAGATCGGCGATCCTCCAATGTAGTACCACCCACAAGGTGGAGGGGGACGGGGAGGATCCAGGCAAACTACCAACTTTTCAGCCTAACATCCATTATAGGTACAATAGTGGAGACTCTAGTCAAGAAAAGCACAGTGACCTACCTATAATATAGCAGATAACATAACAACAAACAGCCTGGGTTTATTTCAGGGATGCCATGACAGACCAACTTGACACAGTTATTCAGCTGGATCACCGAGGTGATAGACAGAGAGCAGGTTGTACATTTGCTACAATCTCAGTTCAGCAGGGCTCCAATATAGGACCATATAGGAGACTGCTGAAAAAGTTGAAGAACTTGGGAGTAGAGTGAGGTTTGAATAAGTGAGTAGGAAGTTGGCTTGGAGGAGGCATCAGAGGGCAGTGCTAAACAGGGCTAAATCAGATGGCAGAGAGGTCCTGAGCAGGTGCCGTAAGAATCAGTCCAGGAACGTACCTTATTTGATAAGTTCATAAATGACATAGGAAACATAGAAACATAGAATCTGACAGCAGATAAGGACCGCTTGGCCCACCTAGTCTGCCCATTTCCCTACCTGATGGAAAAGCTGCAGATTCTAGTTAATCAACAGCTTACTTCCTCCTACCCCCCACTAGAATTACCTCATGTCTGTCCCATGCATTCTTGAATTCTCCCACTGTTCCCAACTACACAACCTCCTCAGGAAGGCTGTTCCATGCATCCACAGCCCTTTCTGTGAAAAAATACTTTCTAACATTACCTCTGAACCTCCACCTTGTTCTTGCACATCTCTTTTTCTGAAATATGCTACCCTCTTGTACTTTGTTAATTCCCTTGAGATACTTCAAAGTTTCTATCATGTCCCCCCCCCCCTCCTTTTCTCAAAAGTGTACATATTAAGCTGCTTTAGTCTCTCCTTGTATGTCTTCTGGTGCAGACCCTGCACCATTGTGGTTGCCCTCCTCTGAATAGCCTCCACTCTGTCTATGTTTTTGCGGAGATGGGGTCTCCAGAATTGCACACAGTACTCCAGATGGGGTCTCACCAACTGTCTGTACAGAGGGATAACAACTTCCTGTTTTCTACTGTTGATGCCTCTCTCTATGCATCCCAGTATCCCTCCAGCCCTCCTTACTGCCTTCTCACATTGCTTGCCCACCTTTAGGTCATCTGATATAATTACTCCTGGGTCTCTTTCAATTTTTGTTGTTATTATCTAACCCCCCCCACATTGTGTACTCTTCCACTGGGTTTTTGTTTCCCAGGTGCATTACCTTGCACTTCTTTGCATTAAATCTGAGCTGCCATATATTTGACAGTTCCTCCAACCTTGCCAAGTCCCTTTTCATCCTTTCCACCCCACCTTGTGCATCAACTCTGTTGCAGATCTTTGTGTCATCTGCAAAGAGACATACTTTTCCTTCCAGGTGCTCTCCAATGTCACTTATAAAGACATTAAAGAGGACCGGTCCCAGTACCGAACCCTGTGGTACCCCGCTAGTTACCCTCCTTTCTTCACTGTGGACTCTGTTTACTATTATCTTTTGCATCCTGTTGTCCAGCCAGTTTTTTATCCAGGCTACCACCTTGGGATGTACTCCAAGGCTGGCTAACTTGTATATTAACCTTTTGTGTGAGACTGTGTCAAATGCCTTGCTAAAATCTAGGTAGACCATATCCACAGCCCCTCCCTGGTCTTCTACTTTGGCCACCCAGTCAAATAAATCTATTAGGTTCACCTGACATGACCTTTCTGCTGTGAGAACATGCTGCCTTTGGTCCTGTGCCCCACTGGCTTCTAGGTACTCAACAATTCTTTCCTTCAGAAGTGATTCCATCATTTTCCCTACCACTGAGGTCAAACTGACTGGTCTGTAGTTTCCTGCCTCTGCCCTGCTCCCACTTTTGTGAAGTGGAATCACATCTGCCCTCTTCCAGTCCTCAGGCACCACTCCATCCTCCCATGATTTGTTAAAGAGAGTAGTCAGCGGTGTTGCTAGTTCTACCCTTAGTTCTTTTAGAATCCTGGGGTGAATTCCATCAGGCCCCATTGCTTTGTTCACCCTCAGTTTCAAGAGTTCTTTCAAAACCCTTTCTTCTGTGAATGGACTACTATCAACCCCCCTATCCAAAGTGTTTCTCTTGTTTGGTTTACGTACCTCTCCCTCCTCTTCTGTTGTGAATACTGAGCAGAAATATTCATTCAGTATCCCTGCTTTTTCACTGTCACCCTCTGCCCACATTCCCTCCCCCTTTATTAAGTCTCTGTATTCCTCCCTTGGTCTTTCTTCATTCCCTAATGTACCTATAAAAGGTTTTACCCCCCTTCTTAGCAGAGTTGGCTATCTTTTCCTCAGTTTGTGCCTTTGCTATTCTGACTGCCTTCCCTGCCTCCCTCTGCGTTAACTAATAAAGTTCTCTGTCCTGCTCCTTCTGTTTCCTTATAGTTCCTGAATGCTGTCCTTTTCTCCTTAACCTTCCCTCCCACCTCTTTTGAAAACCATAGTGTTTTTTTTTTTCCTTTGTTTTGTTTTGTTGATTTGCTTTACACAAAGGCTTGTTGCTACTGTGATGACTGATCTGATTACTCCCCATTGTTCCTCCACCCCTCCTTCTTGCCCATTTGCTAGGGCTTCACTGAGGCACCCTTTCATTTTCTCAAAGTCAGCCCTCCTAAAGTCCAATATTCTTGTTTTTGTATGGCTTGACTCTAGGGCTGTTTATTGTGAACCACACAGTTTGGTGGTCACTTGTTCCCAGATGGCTACCCACTTCTAAATTTGAGATCCTTTCTCCGTCCCTATTTGAGAGTACCAGGTCTAAGACTGCTCCCTTCTGAGTGGGTTCCAACACTAGCTGTCTGAGGCATGCCCCCTGTAGGGCATCAATAATGACACTGCTCTTGGATGTGCCTGCAGCAAAGGTGCTCCAGTTAACATTTGGCATAGTCAGGTCCCCAATCAACAATATCTCCCCTTTTTCTGCCATTTTAAGGATGCCTTCTATCATTTCCTCATCCACTCCCTCCCCCTGAGATGGGGTCTGTACACAACCCCATGTGGATTGTGGTGACATTTCCTGTCTCCAGGGTGACCCATCGTGACTCATCAACGTCCTGTTTACTCTAGTTCTGTTGCTTTAATCCCTTCCCTTATATAAAAAGCTACTCCACCTCCTCTTTTACCCACCCTGCCCCTCCTATAGATTGTGTATCCTGGTACGTTGACATCTCAGTCATGGTTCTCTGTGTACCATGTTTCAGTGACTGCCACAATATGCAGGCATCCCTGTTCCATCAAGGCCGCTAGTTCAGGGAGCTTGTTACCCAGACTATGGGCGTTGGTACTCATCACCTTCCATTTTTTGATGGCCTTACCCATTTTATCCCCATCCCTGTCCTTACTGCCTTTTTCTGCATTTACCCCTGTCCTGCTTCCTACTGATTTCCCTACCTTGGTGTTTACCTCTCTAACTACTGTGTTTTGTGAGGGAAGGCTGGGATTTACCTGTTCCTTTTCAGTACTCCCCCTTGGCTAGTTTAAATGCTTGCCAATGAAGCATTTAAACCTATCACCTAGGATCCTGGTTCCCCCCCTGGACACATGCAGACCATCACTCCAGTATAGGCCTGCATCCATCCAGGTGGCTCCCCAGTCCCCAGTGAAGCCAAAACCCTGAGCTCCACACCAGTTTTTCAACCATTCATTGAATGCCATGGTGCAGAGTACCCTATCGGCATCCTTGCCATAGACAGGCAGTACCTCTGAGAAGGTTACTGTTCGTGCTATTTGTCTAAGGCCCCTCCTCAACTCTATAAATTCCTCTTGCACTGCTCTGATCCCATTCTCAGCCAGGTAATTTTTTCCTAGATGGACAATGACATCTAGCTCCCTCCCTCATGCAGCTGCTCCCGCAATCCTGAGGATTTGCTTCCTGTCCCTCTGAGCCATGGTGCCAGGCAGGCATCTTACCTCCCTTTCCCATTCCTCCCTCACTTCTACCCCCCTAATGATTGAGTCCCCCACCAGGAGTTGTTTCCTTCCCCTGTGGGGTCCCATGCCACCCACCTGTGGGTCTCCTTTGTGTAGGCTCCAGCATCATCCTTGGTCTCCATTGCAGGTGCCTCCATAGAGGAACCACTCTTTGCCAGAACAGCATATGAACTGTGGAGAGGTGCAACTGGAGGGATGCACCTCTGCTCCACCACTCTTTCCCTCCCAGAGCCCACTTTGGTCCAACCACTCCTCTTTCTTGGCAACCTCTGTGGTAGCAGCAGTGGCCCTGGTGGTCCCTGGGTGGGGGAAGAGGTTTCACAAATCTTAGCCAGGTTAGTCAGGAGACGGGCAACCTCCTCCCTCAGACCAGAGAGGTGCCTGCAAATAAGGCAGCATTGCAGCCTCCAGAATGTCTCCTGGAACACTGCTGCCCCACAGCCATTGCACTGCACCACTCCCATCTTGACTTATTTTGTGTCCCCTCTCCTGTTGCTGTGCATGCTTACTGTCTCCTTCCTCTATGAATTTTTATACCTACTTTCCTACTGCCGAGGGATAGTATTTACAGAAAGCTGTGTCTTTTCTGCTGATGACACAAAGCTCTGCAGCAGGGTAGGTCATGAGGAAGGGGTGTGGAAGCTCCAGAATGACCTAGAGGACTAGAAAGATGCTCTAAGGTCTGTAAGCTGAGATTCAACAAATAAATCAATGCAACAAAGAATACAGCAAGACACTGAGGATATTGGGGTGGATGGGGAAGGTTTTTTGGCAGTAGTGGAAGTGAGGTGATTCTGCCATTGTACAGATCCCTACTGAAGCCTCATCTGAAGTACTGTGCCCAGTTCTGGAGTCCTCAACTGAGGAAAGAAACTGAAATACTGGAGTCAGTATAGTGAAGGGTCATCAAGATGATCGAGGGCCAGCTGTGCAGATCCATGAGTATTGACTGGTGGCCCTTAGTATTATTTAGAAAATGAGTATGCTGATTCTAGTATCCTGATTGGCCAGTACACTTACTTTAGAGGGTGGGTAATTTTCAATAGAGCCCACTAAAAAACAAGTGCCAGTTTGGGGTGCCCCATTACTTATGGTATCCATGGGCACCCCACATTTTGAATCTCAACAGCCGCTATTTGTTTTTCTGCTTGCTAAGCGAGATATAAAGTAGTGAGCTGGCCATCTCTCTCTAAGTGAAACAAAAAAAATCTACAAATCATTTATAGACTGCAGTAAGAAATGCAGCTGGACTGCTTGGCTATACTGCTATACATGGCATTTCGAAACAGAGAGAGAGAGGGAGAGAGTGGTAGCTCCAGATCTGCTAGTGTGCTTGAGAAGAGCGACACTTTCTTCATTTTTCATTCCACAGATGAACGCCCACCTGCGGTACAGAAACTGAAGAAATTTCCACACCTGTCATGCACACTAGTGCTGTCTCGGTATCTCTCTCTTGAAATGCCGTGCACAGCAATACAACCAAGCAACACTGAAAAGGCACATACCAAAAAAAAATTTTATAAACAGAAAAGATACTGAAGTCTTTATAGTAATATCTTACTTTCCCCTGCTCTTTCAGCCTTGTCCCACAGGTTTCTCCAACTGTACTGCAGTGCTTCCTGCACAGGCATCAGACCTGCTTCTGTAACACCGCTCGGAGAGAGAGTGAGAGTGAGAGAGAGAGACTTTGAAAAGAAAGTTACCAATCCACAAGGCTCTCTCACTAAAAAAAGTAAAGATCCACAAGACTCCTTCAGTACTCCATGATAGCAGCAACCCCCCCAACTGTAGTCGTGCACCCCATTCTCCAGACATTGGTCCTTAAAAGAAGAAAAAAAAGCCAAGATACAACTAGTGGTTCTCTACAGTGCTGGCCTCTGCCACACTGCTCCCTTGCAAAGAAAAATAGTAGCCCAGCTGAGTTCCAGAGGTGCAAATCTGCAAATGGCAACCACCAAACACTTCCAGAATCTACCTGTTGCTCCAGAGATTTTTTTCTTTTTCTGCAGCTGGCTGTATAAAGCAGATAGAAGGACTATTGTATTACAAAAGCTATTTTTAACTTATTTTTTATGAACTTATTTTTAATAAACTAATTTTTTACAGTGCCCATTTTCTAAGCACAATAATACCCTCCAGGGTGGGTGGTATTGGGAAATACTGGACCTTTCAGGGGCTACAGAGCCCTCCGCCTGTGGCATCAGGCCTCATTATGCCCCTGGGTGGTCTGGTATTTCCCAATACTGCCCACCCTGTTAGGTATGGTCCTTACGTACTCGCTGGAGGCCAGGTTGAAGCGGGGGGGGGGGCATGATTGAAACATATAAGTGTCTTAGGGATATACACAATGTGAATAATGAGGATCTATTTGTAATGTAAGAAACAGTGGTTCAGTCACTAAGTGGCATGACAGGGAGTTGGTGGGAGATAAGTTCAAACGAAACCTAAAGCAGTTCTACTTCACTGAGAGGGTGGTGGAACCATAGAACATACTATCAGCTGAAGTAATTGGGCAGCTACCATAAGAGGGTTTAAAAATGGTTGGGACCGTCAAGGGTAGTCATAGTCCTCAATGGGGTAGCATGGATTTGAGGGATGGGGAGGAGGGTTACAGCCCAGCAGTACTGTAGGCCAGTGGGGGTGAGTTTATATAGTAAGGGCAGACAAGATGGACCTTTGGTTGCCTGCTGTCAAATTCCGTGTTTCTATATGTTATCAGACAGCATTTATTTTTGCATGTAATGTAGTTCAATAACCAGTCATTTAGAATACCCATTTGAAATTTGTTGCAAAAACGTTCTAGTAAAACAGGTGTATCCAGCAAATCTTGGCTGTTTGTTATGCTTGCCTTTTGTAGTTTTGCTGCTTCATTCATTGCCAGTAAGCACCAAATTTTGGGACAGCATGTTCACTGTTTGCAAATATCTCAATTACCATTAAACTCCTTGTTAACAAAGCAGTATGTTGATTTATAGACTTTAGTTGAGTACATTTTGGTGCAGATGACATTCAAATGAGATACCCCCTGGATTTGAATCACATTCATTAACTGAAGGCATATCTTTTGCCACTGATAAACACCACTCAATGTCAACATCTTAGCTTTTATAATATCTCTTGGATAATACCAACAGACTGTTACTGCATGTGGCATGATGCATCACATCTCCAGGAATGTCCTAGCCCCTGTGCCCATCTGGTCTATAATCCTAAGGGGGTCACCGTAGGGAGTATTTCTAGGGCCACCTCTGTTCTCCTGGAAAATAAATGTTATTGACCATCATGATAATAGAAGTGATTTACTGGGCTGGTAGTAGATTAACAGAACTGCAGACTACCTTACAGGATGGATTCAATGTGGGTCAAGAGTATTTGCATGAGGGCAGACTAGTACTGAACACAAATGAGGTACAAATTATGCTATTTGGGACTGAAAAGTAAAATAAGTTTTTCTGCCAATTCCCTGGCTCTTGAAATATAGAAACATCAAATGTGTCAACATACAAGGACAGCATGGCCCACCCAGTAGTGCTGGATGAATACCTTATTTTGAATATCCAGCAAAATATTCATATTCCAGATCCCATCATTGCAGAAATTCAGCATTTCTGTTCATTATCCATGTGCCTGTGAGGGAGAAAAAAACTCACTTTTCTACTCAGCTCAATCATTTAAACTACAACCCCCATCCCCCCACCCTTTGCTACAAGTGCAATCCCCCCAGCACCTACAATTTAAGCTTTTAACAAAAAAATATCTACCATGACAGGCAACTGACACAATCCACCTGCCTCCATGGCTGGCTACCATCTTGTCCAGCATTTTTCCTTTTTTAAAATATCAATTTATATCCACACACCCTGGCAGCAGCCTCCAACTCCCACTATCCTCCACCAACAGCACCCACATTTTCTAAACAGAAGAGGGCCCCCCAGGTGCAGTGAAGGTGAATGACACAGCCCACCCTCCTCCACGATGTGGCCTTCTTGTGAAGGAAGCATTACTGTGCTTGATCACATAGTTAAACAGATGATCACCAGCAGGGCTTTGTAGATTAACAAAACTATTTTGAAGGTGATGCAGCACCTCACTGTTAGCCACTTCAGTTCCCACAGAACTGTATGATATGCACAGATCAGGAGGTCCATGTACTCAGCCAGGCTGCCGAGCTCTAAATGAGCTGTAAGAGATGCACCAGTCCTGCAGATAGTCCCAGGTAAACAGCATTGCAATAACTCAGTCAGGAGGTGACAAAAGCATGAACAAATGTTTCCAAGTCAGATGGAATCAGATATGTTTGAATTTAAGTGATATTACAAAGATGGTAAAAGCCACTGTGGACAACAGAAGACAGCTGATATTGTAGTCAGTCCACTGTCCACAATGATGCCCAAATTCCTTAAACTATCAACCGCTCATACTATATTGCCATTTAACGATGACAACAGTACACAGTCATTATTCATTGCTGCCCCCACATGACCTGGTCTCACCAGTAATACCTCAGTCTACACCCACATGAGGCCATCCAGTCCTGGATTTTTGGCAGACGCTTGCCAAGCACAGCTACTGCGTTGACACTGTCAGGTGCACTTTGACAAATAGATCTGGGTGTCAGATGTGTAGCAGTGAAAAGCCAGACCATACTGCCTAATGATCTTTTCCAGTGGCAACATGTTCATGGCAAATAACATGGGAAGGAGAAATATCAACCCCTGAGGCACCCCAGAGCAGAGGGCAGCAGCTTTCAAAATGTTACCACCTAATGCCACCTGCTGCACTCTGCTAGACAGGTAGGGCTCAGACCATTGCATCATAGTGTCAGTGAGGTCTACATAGTGCCTCAAATGGGTCAAAATCACCCCATGATCCACCATGTCAAATGCTAAGGAAATATCCAACAGTACCTAGATGAAACACTGACCACTGTCTATCACTAGGAGAAGATCTTTAAACACCATGATCTGTGCTATAGCAAGGTCTCAATCCAGACTGAAATGGATCAAAGATCTCATATCATTTCAAGCAATCCTGCCACTGAACCACTACTACCTTTGCAATTACCTTCTCTTAAAATAGGAAGTTTGAGATAGGCCTGTAATTTGCCAGATCCTTATGGTCCAATCATGGCTTCTTCAGCAGGAGCCTTCCCACTGCCATTTTAAGCTAATCAGGGAAAACACTCTCTCACAGTGATCACCTGATAGTTTCAGAGATTACTGGAGCCAGTGTCACCCAGCAACCTGAAAAAAGCTGGTTGCCCTGGGTTCAACACACAGTGAGTAGGATGCGGCCTCATAATCACTCTGGAGACCTCCTCTATCAGGGTCTGCCAACACTCCACCCACAGAAAGGAAGTGTTTAAGTCCCTCAGCTCATGGATACTGCTGTCCTATGAGAGACAGCCTCAAGAGATACCAAGTCTGATAGAGTGCAAATTGTAAAGAAAAAATGATTAAACTCCACGCATTTTTCTGCTGAAAAGACTCTTCCTAATTGAAAACAGAGAGGATTTAACAATCTGTTTGTGGTTTTGAAGAGCGATCATGCATGGCAGGAATAACGTCTTTTTCAGTGTGATCAACTGCTGATATTCACTGTAGTGATTATTCATGGTCAGCTTGTTATCCTCTGACTTGGATCTGTAAAAGAAATGCTCCAACCTCTGCCCCCTTAGTCTTTAATCACCTAAGATCATCATCAGACTAGGATGACCTAGGGTGGGGCATCAAGGGTCTAACATTATATGGCGTCAGAGATTTAAAGCCCACCACAAGGGATTTATTATAGCCTTCAGTGGCTTTCTCTGTACCTCTGGCACATGCTGATAACATGCCCAAGATGTCCATAATCACCAGGAGATTATTTGGCTCCTGATCTCTAATAAGGCAATATCTGACCATTCCTACATGAGGGGTGTGAAAATGGACAACGCAGAGGAACTGTATGGCATGATGTTCTGACCACCTGACTGGATCAACCTTGACATTACTAATGTCATGACCTAAAGCAAAGACCAAATCTAAGTTGTGGCCTTTTTGGTGGGTCCCAGTGGCAACTGTTTGTATTGGGCCCAGTGAAGGCATAAGCTGGAGGAAATGCTGTCCAAACAGAGAGTCTTCATTGTTAACCCAGGCACTGAAATCACCAAGCACTAACAAGCTGGGTGAGCCCACCACCACATTGGTCATTAAGATCCCCAGTTCCTGCAGAAATTCATTCCTATGACCCAGAGTATGGTACACAAGAATAATTTAGCAACTTGTACCAGAGCCCCCTTTGATGGTCATGCATTCAAATGAAGTGGTCTACACCATGGGGTATGCTGTCAGTCCCAGAATGAATCAAAAACAATAGCCACCCTTCTCACATTCTGTGCCCTGCCCCATGCAGTGAACCATGGAATAACCCAGAGGGATAGATGCCTATGCCAGAGTCATCACACAACCAGGTCTACATGATACACACCAGGTCTACTGAGGAGTCTGTGATGAAGGCCTTCATCACCACGGTTTTATTCCTTAGGGACCTGGTGTTACACAGAACTGCACCGGGGAAGCAGGCACAGCCAGACCTCTTATCACCTGCCCACTGTAATCTGATCTGCCCTTGGGATCTGCAGCAGACAGGGAGGACCTCTGTCCTGGACAGATGTTCACCAAGGATGCCTCCTTGACATTAAACACCCAGTCATACTCCCTTTCCCTCCTCCTCTCTGAACAGGTTACGGCCTCTGTTCATGTTCTTGAGGCATGCCCAACCCCCTGCAAAGGTCAATGACTGCAGTGGGCAAGGTACATTTGCCCGGCAGGGGGTCATAATGTCGCAAGACATTATGCCATATGGCAAAATCATGCTGCCAGTACAGTGCAATTTCTGCCATGAGACATAGGTCTTTTTTTTATGAGGTGCTGCCCCACACCCTGTTGGGGCTGCTCCCCAGACCCACCCCAATTAAGATTCTCAACTCCGGGAGTTAAGTCAGGGAGCACCAAAAAAAAAAAAGGTTTCTGGGACCAGGAATCAAACCTGGTCCCAGACGCAGTGCCTGGGTTCCTTCTGTTGTGGCTCAGTCCTGTGAGCCACAGCAGCTGCTTGACAGAACCCACTCCCAGCAGAGGTCTTATCCTCTGCCTGGGAAAGTGCTAATTTTGCAATACCACATACAGCAGTATACGCGGTATTGCACCATTAGCGCTTGCATACTGCGCTGCATTGATTTAGCCATAATGTCGTATGCTATTAAGCGAGTGACATTGTGACCTGGTAGGCATTGGCCCCACCTGAAGGTACACAGTAGAGACAGCTGTTCTGAGGATTAGGAAATAATGAAACCACTACCCAATCAGCACATCACCAGTTAAAATCCCACAAGTTTTCTTCTGCAACACAAACAACCCTCAAAAACACGAACCCACCAAAACCAAAAATATTAAAACAGCAACTCACAATCAGACACTAATACAATAATGGTACTACATGAATAATCCACAACCAAACCCGACCACAACACATACATGCATCCCAATCATAATATATTACAGAATGATATAATAAATCTCACTCAACCCTCATTCATTCTCAAACACATAGCCCACACATGTACAGCCTCAGATCTACTTATATCAATTTATGAACAATATAATAGACTGTGCAATATAAATTCATGTCCAAATATGATGGCCCATAAAACTGTAGAGTTGCAAATGTCAGCAAAATGTCAGCAACACAAAAATGTCATCCGGATATTGTTCAAGTGGTATCCAAACAGTGGAATACTTAGTCTCTGCTCCCACCAGAGAGAACCTCAGCAGTATAATTGATAAAGAAGAGGTTTTAAGAGACAGCTGTGCCACTGCTGACTCTTAGTAAAGCTTTGACTAAAGGCAAACAGGAAAGAAACTGAGTCTGCCTGCCCTCTCACCATCTCTGGCTTCTCCTTTGACAAAGAAGCTCCCAACTCAGCCTGCTCCACTGATGCCCAGTTCCAATAGGACAGGTCCTGATTTAGGCCCTGGTACCTCTGATTCTCTATGCTCTGTGTTCCAATGCACACAGTGTCCTGTTAGAGCCACATCTAGCCATATCACCAATGTCTTTCCAACAAAGGCCTGCTGTCACTGAGGTCCGTATGATACCCCTGCTGTAGCTACATGCACAGTCTTTGATCTTGAGGCATTGACTGCTCATCAGAAGCCTCACCTTGGATGTTCCTCCACTCTCATTGAGGCCCTGTGGGATCCCTCTAGCACAGCTACAGGCACAGTCTTTTATCCTATGGCATCAGATGGTCTGTCAGACACCTCACCTCAAGTGTTCCTCCTCACCAGTGTCACTGTTGGGGGACTGTTTTTATTAGGGTACTGGTAACTTTCCCAAATGGTGTTACCGTGAGGTGACCTCCAACACACCACCAAACAAAATTAGTGGTGAAACAAGTGTAAATGTCTTGCTAAAAAAAGGATCAGAATTAAAATATATTGCACTGCCCTACCTTAAAACAAAAAATAACTGTAGTCCTATCTCAAACTTACTATACCACTACCTACAACTAAAAACTTCGCACCATCTACCATAGTAAATTAAGCTAATTATGTAAAATACATAAATACGGTTTCACACAGAATAAAAATAGAACTCTGCAGAGAGAGTGATGCTCTGCAGAACTCCAAAATGGAGTTTTTCTTTAAAGGGAGCTAGAGACCATAGAGCGCCAGCAGACAGCCTTCCCAGCATGGCAGCTATCTTCCATACTCAACCTTTAATCTTCAAACTCAAGGTCCCTTTCCTGTTTCATGAATGTGAATACTGTACCTCCCCCATGCTCTGCTCAACTCCTGGGTTCCTATGCCCTAGGTGCATGATTTTGCACTTTTTGGAATTGTACCCCAACTATCAAACTCTTGACTACTCCTTGAGTCTCCCCAAGATCCATGAGCATTCTCTCCACCCTCTTCTGAATGCCTACCCTATTGCAGATTTGGTATAATTTGCAAACTGGCATAGCTTCTCTTCCAGTTCTTCTAAAATTTCACTTATGATGACATTGAAGAGGACCAGTCCCAGTACTGAGCCCTGTGGCACCCTGCTGGTCAACTCCCTCATTAGAGTGCTGTTAACCAGCACCCTCTGTCTCCTATCTGTTAACCAGCTTTTAACCTAGATCACCATTCTGGATCCCACCCCTAGGCTGTATAGTTTCTTTAACAGCCTCCTGTATGGCACAGTGTTTAAGGCCTTGCTAATGTCCAGATAGCCCTCCACTGATCTAGTTCCGTAGTCACCCAATCAGAGAAATCTATCAGATTTGTTTGTCATGCCCCCTCCTCCAGTGAATCCATGCTGCCTATGGTCCTACAGCCCAATGGATTCAAGATAATCGATCAGTCTTTATTTCAGAAGGGCTTAAATTAATTTGCCCATCACTGAAGTAAGATTAACCAGTCAATAGCTGTTAGCCTCCTCCCTGCTGCTGAGGAACCAAGTCAGCTTCCTCCATTCTTCCATGTTTCCAGTGAGCTGTTGAACAAGGCTGTCAGTGATGCAGCTAAAACCTCCCTGAGTTCTTTTAGTACCCTTGAGTGAATCCCATCTGATCCCATAGCCTTGTCCATCTTCAGATTTGCAAGTCCCTTCAGTACTCTTTCCTCTGAGGATGGACTTGTGTCCACCTCCCCCCTCTATTCCTACTAATACCTGGAGGTCTGCATCCCTCCCTCCACTATGAAGACTGAACAGAAAAAACTGTTCAAGATAGCAGTTTTTTCTTGGTCCTGTTCTATGCAGTCTCCCACTTCTGCCCTTTGAATCTTCACTATCCCTTCCCTTGCTATCCTATGCTCACTTATGTATCTGAAGAAAGTCTCATCTCCTTTAGAAATCCATTTGGCCATCCTTTCTTCTGTCTGTGCCATGGTCCTCCTCAGTCTCCCATTTCTTTAAAATCTGCCCTCCTAAAGTCCAGGACTCTCATCCTCATGTGTTGTGCCTCTGTGCCTGTCTTTATGTTACCCATCTTGTACAGTCATCACTGGCACCTAGGGACAGACTACTGTAAGTCGTCTGCAATGTCATCACTGTTTGTAAGCACCAGGCTCAGCACTGCTCAGTCCCGTAGATTCTTTGACTAGCTGTCTGAGAAAAGTTTCTTGTAGGGAGTCAAGGATAGCTCTGCTCCTTGCAAAAGTCACTGTTAGAAGGCACTCTATGTCTGTCAGATTTAAGTCACTAACTAACAGCATCTCCCACTTGCTTGACATTCTGATGATGGCTTCCCTAGGTGCCTTATCAAACTCCTGTCCCTGTGCTGGAGGTCTGTACACTACCTTGGTAATGATAGCGGCCCCAGAGCATATATCCAGGATGATCCACAGCACCTTCAGCCCTTTCCTTGTCTCTGGGCACCTCTGTACCTCTGCCTCGATTATCTCCCTCACATATAATACAACCTCTCATCCCTTCTCCTTGCCTTGTCTCCCCTGAACAGAGTATCCAAGTATGACCATGTCCCAGTTGTGGTGCTTAGTGCACCATGACTCTACTATGGCCACTAAATCCAAGCCAGTCTCCACCATGATGGCTACCAGGTCCGGAATTTGTTTTTCCCCAAGACTCTGTGCATTTGTGCATACAGTATGTTCCTCTACAACTTACTTCCCCCCTGCCTGCATCCCTGCTCCACCTACTTCCTGCCTGTCTTATTCCCTGAAGTTCCCCCGACACACTGCTTCCATTTTCACCATCACCTTTCCTGTCTCCTTTAGTCTGTTACCTTTGCTTACTTGATTTATACCCCTTTTTCTTCTGTCTGAGTTTACTCATCATGAGCCCACCTTCCCTGATGTTCCATCATCTGGGGGGGCAATTTGTGCCCCCCTTGATGTTACTGCCTCCCCCAGCTAGTTTAAAATGCTCATCCAAGTAGCATTTAAATCTCCCAGCAGGAACTATGATCCCATTCCTGGAAGGATGCAGGCTGTCTACCTTATAAAGGCTTATATTCTCCCAGGCTGGCTTCCAGTTCCCAATGTAGCCAATCACTCCTCCATGCACCAAGCCTTCAATCAGTTATTAAATGACCAGGCATGGAATATCCTTGCCTCTCCTTGGCTTTACACAGGTACCTTGGCAAAAGCCACTGAGCCTGCCACCAGATTGGGGCACCTCCCAAGCTTCCTCACATTTTCCTATATCATTTCTACCTTGTCCCTTGCCAGAAGATTTGTCTCCAGGTGGACAATAACATCTAGCTCCCTCCCATCTCCTCCTGCCCTAGCAATCCTCTGGATAACACTCTCTGTCCTTCCAAGCAGAAGTACTGTTTTGGCACACCACATCTCTATCCCTTCCTCCCTCTATTTCCAGGTCTATCCCCCCCTAACTACAGAGTCCCCCAATAGCAGCTACTTCTTCCTCAGCTGGGGGCCTCTTCCTCCCTCCTTGGGGCATTCTCTTCTGAGGACTCCACCTTCCAGTCTTCCAACTGAGAAGGTTTTCTACTCACAGCTTCCCCATCCCACCAGTATGGCAAATGAGTTCTTTAGTGGTATAGGCTGAGGAGCATGCACAATTCACACCACCCTTGCCTTCCTGAAGCCCACAAATTAAAATCTTCTATGCCAAGGCATCCTCTGAGGGAGCAGCAGAAAACTTATTGATCCCTAGTGGGGCAGAAGGTCCTCTATACCTTTGCCAATTTGGCATGGAGTCCAGAGACCTCTGCACACAGCTCCAAGAGAAGAGTACATATGGGGCAGCACCTTAGTCTCTAGAAGGTGTCCTGAAAGACTGTGGCCCCACAACCTTTGCACTGCACCACACCCATTATCTTTCGTTGCTTAGCCTAGTGTCTATTAAAGCTCTGCTGTACCCTTCTACCTCCTTCCTACACTCTTTGTACTCCCACCTCTCCTTTTTGCATCCCTGAAACTAATTTGTTACCCTTCCCTAGGTTAGGAGTCTCCTTACTTTGCTTTTTTAACTTCTCTACTTGTACTTAGCTTTCCTGGGTGTCTACTTCTCCTTACCCACTTGTATTATGGCTACAACAAGTAGCTACAGTACCTATCCCTAGCAGGCTGTTCCAGTAGACAGTAAGCAGGACTGTGTTACCTTCTACCTTGGTCTGTTGACACCATGCAGAGTGTCCTACACATTGCAGTCTCCCTACAGCTAGATCATCCACTCCTGCTCTGTGTAAACAAAGGATGAGATCACTCTCCAAGAGGTTGCCAACTAGAAATACATTGATGTTTGGCTGTACTCCTAGATGAAATGGGATGCTCAAGGCCAGATCCTGTTAAAAAAAATATGTCCACACCTTGGCCTTCTGTATGCACATTTCACAGCTTTGTCACTGGAGGGATGCAAGGCTAAACATTGTTAACACAGTCTTGCTCCCCTTCTGCACTATAAATATGTATCCTATGATTTTTGAA
This sequence comes from Neoceratodus forsteri, assembly GCA_016271365.2. Classification (NCBI taxonomy): domain Eukaryota; kingdom Metazoa; phylum Chordata; order Ceratodontiformes; family Ceratodontidae; genus Neoceratodus; species Neoceratodus forsteri. Next base: position 89,087,327 of record CM057453.1, read on the forward strand.
GCAGTCTGTGATACTGTTTGAATGAGCTGCATTATATAAACCTAGTTCTTTTCCTTCATTTAAAGTAAAATGCTCAATCACTCCAGATGACCAAGAATATGGTTCCCTTTCATGTACCCCTCTCCTGGTCAATGAGCATGTATTCCACAGCTGTGCTACATGTTGCAACCTTCCCTGTGGTCCCCATAAGGGCTGATATCATTTTCTTCCATACAGTTGCTGGGACAGGGAAGAATGTGGTGCAAATGAATTCAAGCACAAGGATCTCTTGCCATAGATGAGAGCTGCTACATTATTTATCTGTACCCTCCCCCAGTTTAGTACTTACTACCCCCCCCTTGTTGTTAGTTTATTAAACTCTGTCTTCTTCTAGTTTATGTATTATCTTGCACTGTCGTTTGAGCTGTGTCTCAGCATTTTTGACTTAGCAGAATACCTTGACTCCCGATGTTGTGTTGTTTACTTCTATATTTGTTTGCTTGCCTAGCTTTGCCTGTGCCTGACCTGTACCCCTCACCCATGTAGAGACTGTCGCTCCTGACTGTAATATTCACTTTGTACTCCAGTTTCCTTGACTTGTATTACGATACCTGTATGCTCTGTAACTCTCCCGGGTCGCACCTGAAAATAGGCACTTGGTTGTCTAGTGTGCTTACCCGGTTAACAAAAGCAAATAAATAAATAAAATAAATAGCTATGGCCCAGAAAAATGTTTCCAAACATCTCCTCTTGATGGCTAGCTGTAATAGGGTCATGAGGTTATCTAGTGGTGCCAGTACCAGCACACTGGATGTCCTTTCTCTGGTGTGTCTTTGAGCTCCATGTCACAATCTTCTTCACTACTCACCAGAAGTCACACCACTTGTACAGTACTTCTTTGTTTTTCCCTTTAGGTTCCTGGTATGGGCAGGGGGATTTATCCCCTCTCAACCTCTGAACCTTACATATGGCATCCCCCCAGGCTGCCTGGACTGGGGATGCCTGCAGCCTGCCTCCTGCAGTGGGAGCCCCCCCAGAGGGGAGAGGGAGAGGGAGAGATCAAGATCTAGTAGAGGCCCCAGCCGAGATTGTGCCTGGGGCATTATTTTGGCAGAGGTTCAGGGGTGTCACTGTGCTACTGGCCCAGGGTTTTTTCCACACAGAGTCCCCAGAGGTGCAGACATGCCATGATGTCAGTGCAGGTTGGGTGCACTTTCACACTCAATATACAGACTTCCACTGATGCTTCCCCACTGAAGTGTGGCCCCAGCTTTTTCTTGCACACCCAGCCCTCAGCTGGGTGTTGCTGACTTGCCAGGGAGCCTCAACCCTCACTTCTGGTGGAGGGGAGCTGTCTGTGAGATGTTTATACCACTTTCCCTTGGCCGACCCTCTGACACACCATACTCACTCTTGAACACAGGCCATCAGTGCCACAGGTGGTAGTGTTACTGCTTTGCTGGTGGGCCAGCTACAACTTCTTATTATTAGTCTTGTTCAATCAATTGTCCAGTGCCTACACAGAAGTTGGTTTTCCACTGTACATGGCCTATGAGAGAACCTGTCCCAAAGAGAGTGTAATAGTAGCATGAGATGCCCTGGACATGGGCCTCAGTCTACATGTACAGTAGCAGCAGTTGATTTGGCATGCTATTTTCCAAAATCTCTGGAAATCTCAAAAGAGGTTTTCATAAGATTTCCTACAGCATAAAAAGTCCAAGGGATTTTCTTCTCAAGGGATCTCCAAAGAATCTCAAGAGACTCCTCAACGAATAGACTGCTACCACTCTACATGTAGTCTGACTCTATGAAGTGCAGCACACTTTTATTTGCTTTGTTTGCAAAACATATTCATTCATTCCTTCATATGAAGCAGGGATAGGGCCACATATTGGACATAGAGTCCCTTCCAATCTTAAATTATTATGTTAGCATGTTGCTTTATATATTCCCTGCTATTTCTCCTCTTGCCTTGCTGGCTTTCAACTTGGATGCCATGACTCTTCTGAAGGATCTCCATTACTTTCACTAGAACCTAAATCTCATCTGCTTCTTAGATACATTTCATATGACCAAGGGGTGGGTGTGCAAGAATGCCTTTATATAGGGCTGTTTGTTAGACAGGAATAAAATAGGGGTGCTAATCATGATTTACATGCCCATATACAGTGAAGCAAATAGGCATAAATAAAGATGGTCAAACCCTTATACAACAACTACATTAAGTAGGCTGATGCACATAGTTACATGCCACCTGCAAACATGGACAACACATCTGCTTATTGATATGTATAATTTAATTGCAAGGCATATATCATAAACAGAGCTTCAATACATCAGAAGACAGAATCAGGTTCTGAGGACATACATGTACCTGTAGTGCCATAATCAGTATTTCCACAGGGAACCAAATATAAGAAAACGCTTTGAAAATTGTTTTCTGTAAGGAATTTATTTTATTATAGCAACTAAAGTATGAGATTACTAGTAAAATACCAGCCATCATGAGCTATTTATACTGTGTAGTAGATAATAAAAATAACCAGTCCCTGGTCCATGTCAGCTTATTATCTGCCACAAAATAAACCTCCTGAAACTATTAAATGCAAGTCCTGTGTGAATATTGCATTACTGAAAATGATAGAAAGAATAAGAGACTTGCCAGGTATACAATTTCAAGATGACTCAGAAATATAAAACCCAGCTACCATTTCTACTACATGACTACTGGTACAGGGGACAAATCAGTAATTCTCAGCTACTGTCTCATTCTAGACAAACGTCCACACATTTAAAAAGTCACTCTGTGATTGCTGCTAAACCATTTACTGTACTGCAAGAAGACCAACAGTTGCCTAATAAGTTGTGCAGCTTTCATCACATTACTGCATCTGTAATTCGTCCCCTAATTAAGCCTCATTAGCACTCTTTTTACACTTGCAGTAGTTCTGCTAGTAACTACTTAACCCAGACGATGTTTTATTGGGGCCTCAGTTTTATAGCAATATATGTTTTTCTTCTGCTTTAGTGAATACTGATCAGTTTCACACTACATTTCAACCTAATGAAAACAGAAATGTGTCATAAGTCATTAACCAGACAGCCTACTTTCCATTAATTTAAGTTTCTCTTGGGAATTGACTAAATAAAAATTAAATGTTTAAAGGCTACTTCAGATTCTAAAAATGATAATTTGAGCGGTCTTTTTTTTTAAGAACGATGATAGGCATAAATGAAGCACCAATATAGCCACACACAGATTTCCCTGAATCTGCATAAGTTAGTTGGTTTTTAGTTAGTGAAAACTTTGGAGAGCACCTTTGAGCACAGGTGCTCATTTACAAAGGTCCCATGTCAAACACATAGTCACAAAAACATTACAAGTACAATACACAGTTCCAGAGGAAATGCAGCTGAGTCAAGCTCCAAGCACTTACAACAGATCAGCTACATACAGTTTTGAAAAAAATCCATATAGATGGTTGTATAAAAAGGCACATAATATGTGCACAGATAAAAACCAAATAAAACAGTTTCATGGTTACAATTGCATTGGACTGCAAGGGTAGACCGCAAATATCTCTTAAATTGAGTAACATTGGGGGGATTCAGCAGAGTATCAGGCAGTTTGTTTAACCAGTTAACGACCCTGACAGCAAATGACAGCTTGCCCAACTGATTATGCTGGAAAGGAGACTTAAGGGGACTCCTACCCATATTCCTGGTTTTGTATTGGTTGGCAAGAGAACATGAGCAGTTTATTTAAGCAGAGGGTGACAGGCCCAGTGACACCTTTTTGGCTAGCAAAGAGGTCTGGAGCTTTATTCTGTAGAGTAGAGGTAGCCAGTTAGTTAGTGTATAAAGGATACAGCTATGAGTCTGGTTATCTGCATTACCACCAAACACATTAAAAGTTAAACTTTCATTGTTTACTTACCTTTTTCAGAGACAGCTGTCTTGAGCTTATTGACTTTTCATCTAATCAGGTGATATAACAAGGAACAAAAGTAACTATTTCAGATGAAAAGACCATAAAGAATCTAAATAGCTATTTACCGAACCTTGATCCAACCATCAAACCTCTTCTCCAAAAACTATGTATGCATTGTTATTGCTAATGAGAGGAAATAAATGGATGGTGCAGAGCCTCTGTTTAGTCACCAGCCTGGAATTGTGTGGTTGTGTGTGATGGACACTATGCACGAAGGCTACACAACATGCGCTTCGCACGTGAGTAGCCAGCAGGAGTGTATACATGCCACGTATGCTCAAGCAAGCCAGGAGTGGCATGCACGACTTGCATGTAAGGTGCTGCACAGCACAGCACTGTGGAACTACACAGCCCACACATGCAACAGCTACATGGGGGAGGAGCAATGTACCATGTATGCAGTGGAGCACGCAGCTCATACACGAATGGAAGATGCACATATGCACGCTGCATGGAGCACAGAGCAATGCATGTCCAGGGCAGCCATAAACAGGTGTGCATGCCAAGCCAGCAGCAGAATCACAAACTGCATCAAATGCCCACATTTGTGGCACATAACAGGGTGCATAGGCATGACCCAGCTGGAGGCATGCTGCCGTGGATGGCCAACCACCCACAGGCCATGCCATGAGCACCCAACATAGACAGCCAAGTGTGCCAGCATGGCACCATAGCACACACAGACGGGCAACCACAGGAGCCCCCACAGGCCACTGGCAACAGTGCCATGTGGCACACAACAGTAGCATGGACAACATTCACAGCATAGGATGCCACTGCAGTGGACAGACACCTGCACACCCATGGAAAAGCAGGGCAGTGACAGTGTACCCAGAAGGCAGTGGCATCTGACCCACCCACCAGGGCTCCATACCCACAATGATCAGGGGGCAATGCGTGACACAGGGAAACCAGGCAGAACAACCAACTGGAAGGCCAGGAGAGGCATGGCCCCTGCAGTGGGCCTCACAGGCCAGCACAGTACCCAACACATGGCATACCCGGTTGCCCAGCAGGTGGGACTGGCCCGAGATCCACAAAGTGCAGGCTGCCGAATGGTGCCAAAGGCCCCCCATGCAGGAGACAGCAGTACCACCCCCAGGGCCCCACCAACAGGGCAGTGAGACACCAACAGCCCCACAGCCGAACAAGGCAACAGGCCCCCACACACACACACACAAACACACACCACGTGAGGTAGCGAAGAGCCATGGTATAGTGGACAAAGGTTTATTAGAAACACAGAAACAAATGCACAGCACTGTGCTCGACAAGCCCCCAACATCCCAAATGCAGTCAACAGTCCCGTGCCACAGCACAACCAGATGGCTAAGCCATGGCCCATGCAGTCCCCTACACAGCACGCTGCACCATCCAAGCCGGTACTGTCACTGTCAGACAATCCTCCTCCTCACTGCTGATGCTGCTGCCATTGCCCTCCTCTGCAGGCACAGGCCACACCATCCACCACAGCACAGGCACCTGATGGATCCCTGATAGCGCTGTGGAGAAACAGACAGTAAGTACTGTGTGCATAGGGCAATACACCCACCCACCCTGTGAGAACAGAACACACAGTGGTGCCTTCCCCAGGGCCAGTGCAGATGAACTGCCTGGCCAGACACATGTAGCATGGCGTATCCCACACAGCAGCCAACCCCCCAACCCCTACAGAGCAGCAATGGAGGTGCACAGTGACAGCCGAAGAAGGCCACCCACCCATATCCCTCAGCATCCCCTGAGTGTCAGGGATGTCCCTGCATATGCACGATGATGTGACACTGCCCTGCCCTGAATCGTGGTCCCATGACAAAACACATGGGGCAGGATGCACAAATCAGTGCTGCACAGCAAAGGTACAGACCCATCCCCCCTAGCAAATGAAAGCAACACTAGGCCTTGTACCCAACCGGCCATCCAAGTGGCAGAGATGTAACCCTGCAAATGGCCTTGTATCCCTGACCATGTATGCCCTGTCCCCAATGTATGAAGCAGGGGTGAGAGGTATGCACCTACCTGGGATGGTACAATGACCCACCACAGAGTCTGAGGCTCTGTGTCTCCCTGCTCACCCTCATAGTTTGGCACACTACCAACAGCAGACCATCAGAGATACCGTGGCATCCGGCACACCCACTGCATGTGGTTCTGTGCCTTAGGCATCTCCACCATGAGAGCCGCCCCATCTGGCCACACCTGCCTCCACAGCTTGGTCCTCCTCAGTACAGCCATGGAGCCCTGCATGGGGGAGGTGAGGGGGACAGCAAAGAGGAAAGCTGGTCAGCATTCAGGCATGTCCCAAGGCAACCTGCTACCACTGCCCACCAGCAGGCACATGTCACCTGCGTGACAAACCTACCTGCGGAGAGGCCTGAGCATCCCAGAGTGGCCCATATCCACTGATATCTGAGTACTCATGCTCAGCAACATGCCAGAGGTCCTGTGGGTACTGGTCCATGGTGTCTGCATGCCATGCAGAGGCAAGGTCATGCTCCTTATGTAGCATGCCAGTGCCAGGTGTGCACATGTCAGGCAGCCCCACACATGCACAGCGCGCTTGCATGGTGTGGCATGTAACAAATGCCCCCCATTGCCTGCTCCATGAACTCCATGTAGGCCATGTGCTTGCTGACCTGTGCCACCACGCAGTGGCAAACATGTGCCTGGCCATGTGCACAGGGTGGCACATGCCATGCAGATCAGGCCAGGGCTGTAACCATCGGCACATGGTTTGGGTATGGCATCCCATGCCAGGTGCCTGCGCATGTGCACCACAGCTACACACCTGACAGCCCATACCCTACAAATGACATGTGATGCTACTACTGGACGCTGTTCCTTGCACAGGCCAGAACCTGAATGAAGGCAGAATGTGCCCAGAACTGCTCATAAATGTGTATCTGCACAACACAGGGCATGGGAGTGGTAGGAGTTGGCACCCACAGGAGCATGTATTCCATCCATGCATGGATGGGGAGCTGCTACATGACACACAGGGCATTGACCATTTCTGGTTGCTGTAGCCAATGGTCTTACACCTGTGTGACCTGCCCCAAGGCAGTGTGGGACCACAGACACACCACTCCATGGCCATTTCAGTTGAGATGAAGGTCATGTGTGCAGTGGTCTACTTGGTGACGGGGGTCCTTCCAGTGCATCGTGGGTGATGGGATCGGTGTTAGCCAGTCATCCATGTCCAGGGCACCGGCACAGGTCATTAATGCATTGTTACTGCATGTGGAGGACCACATACGCCTCCCAATGACAGACAGTGAGGTCCGTGCCATGAAGCAGGTGTTCTACGGACTGCACAGCATGCCAAACATGCTCAGTGCCATGGGTGGCATGCGCATTGACATTCTGACACCGACGGTCGAGGAGGAGGCATACCACAACCACAAAGGCTTCCATAGCATAAACTGCCAGGTCATGTGTGATGCGGTGAACCTGTTCACCGACATGTGTGCATGTTTTCCCGGGTTCTGCCATGATGCCTAATTCCTGGATGCATCGGGGTTTGGTGCCTGTCTCCGTGCAGGTTGCATGGATGGGTGGCTGTTGGGTAGATGTCCAGTGCCTTTGTATGTCTGACATGGACATTGCATGCCCGTACCATGTCTAACATCTCCCCTTTCCCCACAGGTGACAGCGGATATCCATTGCACCCATACCTGCTGATGCCCTTCCTGGTACCTGCAGATGCTGTGGAGGTGGCCTTCAACACAGCACACTGTTGGATGAGGGCCATTGTGGAGAGGAGCATCGGACTATTGAAGATGCGATTCAGATGCCTGGACCACACCAAGGGAACGATGACATTGAGTCTGCGGAGCACCTACTGTGTGTTCCCAGTCTGTGTGATACTGCACAACATGGCCGTGTATCTGGGAATACAAATGCCTGACTATGAGCCACCTGACATGCCACTGGATTGCCATGCCGATGGGCCGGTGCACAGCCAGGAGACAGCCACAGGCCGTGCAGCATGTGCAGTAGTCGTCAATGGCACATTCAAATGCTAGCCACGGCACCCCTTGCACCTGTGCAGACATGCCAGCCCAGTGGCCAGTGTGATGGGACATGGGTTGGCAGCACACAGTGTCACTGCAGTAACCAACATGCGCCCAATGATGAGGCATGACTGAGGGCACACGTTATCACCGTCATGGCCATGGTGCATGCACATGGTGCTGAGCAGCATGGCTGGCATTTCGTGGCAGGACCCAGGGGCTGCTACGTTAAGCCCCTTGTACCATGGCAAGGTAGCCAGCCAGACAGGGGTCCATCCCTCGACAGCCTGTTTGCATGGACATGTGCATGCAACAGACAGTGCCACCCCCACCCTGTGCCACTCTGTGTTTGGCCACCGTGCCACTGTGTGTGTATCTCCATGTGCATGTGTGTGTGTGTGTGTGTGTATGTGCACCTGTGTGTGCCCACGTGTGTTCCCCCATCGGGCTTCATACTTGTCCATGCTGGGGCTGCTACAGTCATGTCTACTCATGTCTGCGGTGTGTCATATGGGTCTGCCTGCTCCCGGACCATTGCCCATGTCTCCTGCCTGTGTGTGTGCCCCAGTGCCCTGCCACCATGGCCCCAGTGCTGTGGTGCATCCTGTGGGTTGGTGGTGACCATGGTGTCCTGCTCAGTGGCAAACTCCAAGTCCTCTCGTCACTCTGTCCATCACCGGGCTGGCTGTCCCCATGTCCATGTCTGGTGGGGTGGCACCTGGTGTCTGTGGTCCCAGCAGTGTCAGTGCCTGTGCTATGTGCCTCCTCATCCTGCTATGTACACCCCCCTGTGTCCATGCCACTGTCCACCCGCACATGCCCCTCGTCATCTGTGGCCCCACGTTCAGATCCCTCTTGCTCTGGGCATGGCCCTCTGTTGGGCCACCATGGTGGTGTTACCCAGCCCGTGATGGTGTTCTCCATCCACTCCTGCAACCCTGCTATACATGCTGTTACATGCCCCATGGTGATGACAGCACCAGTGAGCATCACAAGTGCCTCCATGAGCTGCTGTTGTGCCTCGAGATGGTCCAGCTCCAGCTGCTGCAGTTCCAGGTATTGTGGCTCATCAATCACTGCAGATCATGCCAACCTACTGCACCCTGTTGGCTAGGTGGATGTGCCCTCAACACCACTGTCAATGTCTGCACTGGCCATTGTGTGCTCCCCACACCATGGCACATTGCTACCCACCCCTGTGCACACCGTTGGCTGGTGGTCGGTCCATGGCTCTTGGGCGTCCATCGCCGTGCAGCTGCTATGCACCACACCCTGTGTCTCATCACCTCCATCGTCCATATACATGTCCATGGGTGTCTCTGCCTCCTCACTGTCAGGTCCAGCGGTGGTGTCATCAGCCGTGTCTGAGAGCGCTTGCTCCACTGCCTGTCTTAGCCCTGTGGGATGTGGATGATAGGCCATGTTACCTGCACTGCTCACACTACATGGCATGCATCCCTGACTGTACCCAACCCTAGCTTACCTGCGGTGTTGTTCTCCATTGGATGGCCACACCTTGTGTCCATGCTGTGTGGTGGACGTGCCAGTGGCACACCTCCATGTACTCCATCCCTGGCTTGCTCTGTTGGCACATGGGTTTCTCATTAGGTATCGGCCGGTCTGGCTGTCCCACGTTTGGGCGTGCTGTGCCTGTGTACAGTACCTACCTGCTAGTGTGTCCGTGCCCTCATCCAGCCCATGGATGCTCACCACTGTCAGTGTGTCTGCTACCATGCATTCAATTGGTGTGAGCTGTGTGTCCACTGCCCATGATCCACCACCTGTGCCATGTTGTTCTTGTGCTCCGGCTGCCAGTCACTTCTTCACAGCTGTTCACAAATCATGCCACTTGTGCTTGATCACTGTTAGCATCCTGGCATCTGGTCCTGTGGCATTCATGGTGAACTGCACACTCAGCCACTAGCGCACCTTCAAGTCCATGGAGGGAGCTGGGGTGAGTGCTCTGAATAGCCTGGCATGGTTGGCACTAATTTCATTGACCATCACAGCCACCTCTTCCTCAGTGAAGTTCGATGATCGTGACCAACCGGTTCCACCACCACGGGTGCCTCCATGTCCCAGGTCCGCTCTGTGCCTCTCCTGATCTCCCTCCCTGTCGCTGTGTGTGACTTGCTCTGTGCCCTCCCTTGGTTCCACCATCCATGCGTCACTTCCTACACATTCAGTATTCATGTTCATGTGTGTGCACTGGGTGCCACAGAAGTCCTTTTATTGCTAGGTCACGGGGTGGGGTCGCATATGGCCCGTCCTCTGTTGCCTACTTTTTCTGTTCCACACCTTCCGTGGTGCCACTAACCTCCTCTGTGTGGGTCTCATTTCTCTTCATGCATGCCATGTGTTCCAGTGGTCCTGCACAGCATGCAGCTGCGCACCATGTATTTGTCACATTTATGCACATTTCTCGCACCTTCATGCATAGCGCCCAATGTGAGCTGCTGCACACCTTTCACATGCATCACCTAGAAATAGGCAAAATTTATCTTCTGCCAGCAAAACTTTGGTGAAATTCCAATTTCACGGAAGTGAAATTTAATGACAATTCCACAAAAATTCATGAAATTTTCCCCAAATTGGGATTTCAGTTATTTCCATCTAATTTAAAAAGTATTTGTCCCCATTACACCAAATATGGTAAGATAACGATGCCAAGATCTGCACAAAAAAATGTACTGAGTTTCAGGTCTGTCTCTTTAAAAGTGCCTGAGTTGTTAATCTCTAAATGTTTAGAAATTTTTAAAATGATATTTTGCAAACTCTAAGTCTTTGTCCAAATTACAGAAAGTTTTGTATGATGACTTTACCTATATGTATACAGAAGAGTACCAAATTTCAGATCTCTGTCTTTAAAGATGACTGAGTTATAAGCCTCCAAACTGTTGGAAATTTTTAAATTAAATTTCATAGTTTTGTAAAATGCAGAATTTTAAAAGCCTCTAACTTTAAAAGTTGAGAACAGAATATTACCAATTTTGTTATGTTCACTGACCCTAAGTATTAGGCTTTGAAGCTATTCTGATGGCTCAGCAGGAGACCATCAAGTTTCCAGGCTGATGACCTGTGTTTGGAAGCAAGCACGGGAAGTCATGTCAGGAAGCAGGCTATGACCAAGATAGCTGCCACGTGGGAGTTCACCTACGGTGAAGATGGTTGGATGTGAATTACACCAACACAGTGACCCTTGCAGTGGTGCCAGAAAGCTTGTTCATGCCGCAGGAGAAGCTGTGGCTGTGCAAGGTTGACAGAGGCACCACCCCACCAGGGGAGATAGGAAGGGGAAAAAGTTGGAGAAAAACCCCAGTAGCCCCACTCTATGTTGATTGGGTTTAGCTGGATCAGAGTATATCCTTACGAACCGGGTATGTCCCTGAGATATGAGCTGCTGGCTGGGACAAAAACTAATATGGAAAAAAAAGAGGCCGTGTGTGTGTGTTAACTCTCTAATCTACTGCTCAACGGTTGGCCAAGTTATAAGCAGGCAAGGATTCCAAAACAACATCAAGAATTAAAGATGAACTTCAAGAGCTTTTGTGAAATTGTGGAATGTTTTTAAAGCCATGTCAATATATTTTGTCCAGTCATTCACTTGAGTTACCTTTGTAGAGGAAACTAAAGGCAGGGCAAAGTGTTGTGGTAATAAGGAAGCATTCATAAGAGGCTCCATAGTAAAAGTATGGTGCCAAGTGTCGGGTCACTAGTTTGAGTGATGAGCCATGAAGAGTTGTCATGTACATCACTGTACACTAGCCTGAACTCTTGCAATATGCCAGGTACTCACTAGAGCTCACTAACTTAATGCCTTGTGGAAGAACAGACACATGTACCATTGTTTCTGTATAATACTACCTGCTGACATGTTATCAATTCTGTAGATACCAATGTATTTTTTACTTTTGAAAATAACAGTGTTTCTTTTTACTTTGGAAATGGTGGAACCACCTGACGCCAAGCTTCAAGTCTTACAACTAGTTGTGACTTAGGCCGTTGTGACAGAGGCATCTGGATATCTTCACTCAGATGGAGCTTGATGCTGGGCATCAGTGTCGCAGTTGTGTTGGAGGAATATTGCAGGACCATAATGCTAGTGCAGGTAAGGTGATTCAGTGGTGATAAGTATTTTTTGAAAGTTAAGTTCCACAAGTGAAATTCTAGTGGCATTACCTATTATATGACCATGAATTTTTGAGTACATTTTGTTAATTTGTAATTTCTAGAGTATCAACAAAAAATATTTTTCTGTTTTAGTTAATGCTTTTCTCCCTCCCTACCTGTCTCTCCTTTCCCTTACGATCCCCCTAGCTCCATCTCCTGACTTCTCCTGAATTTACCTGGCTCCACCTTACCTCACTGGTTGCCCCCCTGTGATGGGTGGTGGAGACCCATTGCTCAACCAACCAGACAGGGTCTGGTGGGAGTCATGCCAGGTTACTGATGCAGGCCCTGCGAAGGGTTGGAGGATCATCCTTGCCAGTCAGGGTGACTTTTCCTTGTTCTCCCTTCCCCATGGTGCAGAGGAGGTCGTGTGCAATAATACCAGTGGCTGATCTGTGCATGCTTCTGCATGCAACACGCCAAGCATCTGCCCTGCCTCCAACCCCTACATGTGATCCTAGCCTTCTGAACCCCAACCACTGCTGGGGCCAGGCTAATGCTGGGTGCTAGTCGCGCCCCTCCCCTCAGGAGTAGGAGAGTGCCCCTTAGGCACTTGATCCCCACCCCCCGGCTGGCCCTCTGAATCCCAAGTTCATTCCTGAACTCTGGTCATTGGCATCATGAGCAGTAGCATTAATGCTGCATCTGCAGGCCAGTCAGCCACAGTAAATCTGAATCTACTAAACCACATTTACCCAGCTTAATTAGATTCCAGGGAATATTTTCTATGGTATGCTTGCCAAATCTTGAGTGTATACCTGCAGTGGAGCTATAAACATACAAACATTTTGAAAATGTTCACACCTTGTAATGCTGACAACCCGCGTTCGGGAACAGACTCAGCTGTCAGAGGGCCGGCTGGGGGGAGATGGCTCAAGTGTCCGATGACTGCTCACCTTTTCCTGGGAAGGAGGGGGGTACTTGGCTTAGTGGTTGCTGGCTCGTGGTGGAGGCCAGGAGCATGGAAACATGTCAGGTCACACTGTGGGTGGGAGCGTGGCAGATGTCAGTATATGTCTTGAAGCCATATGGTACACCACGCTCCCCCAGAAAACCAGGAAAATGACCCTGGTCTGACTGGATGATGGCCAACGATCCCCGGCATGCCACATAGCCAGGTTAGCCCCTGTGCTGACCCCCATTGCTGATCCCACAGGCTAATTGGTTGTGCCTATGGGCACTTCTCCTCAGAGAGGGGAGACCCACCTGATGAAGGGTTATGTCAGGTCACCCAGGGGGATCCATTGACAGACATGGGGGGGCAGCGGATGTCAACCAGTGGAGGAGGTGTGAAGCCATGGAGTCCTAGGTCACCAGAAGAAGTAGTCAGGCCAGGGGGTGGGGAGTAAAAAAAACCAAAAAGAACATTTTCACACAATTTAACAAATTATATTGTGAAGATTTGAACTCCTGTAACTTACAATTTACACAGACAATTACCTCTCAAGTAGTTTCTGTGACTCTTTCAAGAAACTATGCATATAAATTTTCAATTATCTAGCTCCAAAGGTGGCTATGTTGTAAGCATAAAAATATTTTCTGAACTGACAGAATTTGAGACCCTATAACTTTCCCACCCCTCATCCAAATGTAATGAAACGTGACGTCCTTTTATGGGCCAATCCAAACAATATGCTGCTAAATATCAGGGGCCAGATTCACACAATTCTGCCCCATCACAATCCCAGTCTGCACCATGCAAATTGGTTTTGCACCAAAGTGGTATTCACAAAAGCCCAGTTTGTATCCACAAACTGGTTTTGTGCCAGGTCAAAATTTTGAGGGTGCCGCAATACAAATGGGGGGGGGGGGACCTGCCTATAGGCATAGTCCCATTCACAAACCATTTTCTCCATGCAAGGGCCTTTTGCAGTGTTCCCTTGCTTGTAGAAAATACCGCCAACTGAGACCTGGAGATGTCCTGCATAATCCTAGTGGATGGTGGAGGTATTGCAGGGGCTCCCCCATCGCCGATTGCCAGCCTAAGAATTAAAAAAGGCTGACTCCCTAGTGGTCTAGTGTCCCCCCCTCACTGATTGATGGCTCAATATAAAATGAAGAAATGCCCTGGTGGTCTAATGTCCCTCCACCTCGCCGACTGCCAATCCAATATATCTTGAAGAAAGCCCCTGGTGGTCTAGCGGTCCCTCCCCATCCCCATTCACAGTGCCCATATAATAAAATAAATTTCCTTGAAGTTTAGTGGACTGTCCCCCTCTCCCATTCTCCAGTTGCCTTATGTTTACCATACACGCTCATTGAGAGCTCAGTCAGCAGCCAGCTGTAGTGGTGAGAAGAGGCTGTGCTGATCACCTGCTGGGGGTTGGGTTGGTGGGGAGCAGGGTGGTAGGACACTATCTGCTGGGGTGGGGGTTGCACTAGATCACCAGCTATAGATTTAGTTAGAGTGGGCTAGCGATCAGTGACTGGGGGTCACCACTTGATCACCAGAAATTATATTTCTTTGAAGTGGGCCAGTGATCGGTGAAGGGGGAACCATTAGACTACGAGGAATATTTTTCTGGACGTGGGAAGAGGGATCAGGTGGGGGGAGGGACCTAGACTACCAGGGAAATATTTTGGCAACAATGCGATGGCCATTGGAGCATGGGGAAGGGGGGCAGGACCACTAGCCTACCAAAGAATTTATTTTATTACATAGAAACAGCAATCAGAGAATTGATGAAGGTGGAGGGACCACTAGATTACCAGGGAAGCTATTTTTACATACTCGGTAAGGTGATCAGCGAATGGCAGAGGGGGCATTAGACCATCAGGGACAGCAGCTGCATTGGGCAGGAGCTTGGGTGGGGGGCTGCATTAAGCCACCTGCAGTCTATGTAAATGGGCCCTTAATGGGCATGTAAATGGCCACCTAGCATCTTGCATGCCCAATGGGCCCATTTACATGGGCATCTTAGTGAACAGGATATAGTACACCTGCACTATTCATTATAGGGCCATTCTCCTGAATGGATATTGGGGCAGAGCTAGTGGGGTTAGTGGTGGCTTTCCTGGGTTAGTGCTGCCCCATCCTGGCCCTATTCACAGTTAGATAGCACAGTGTGCTATCTGACTGTGAATAGCAAGACTTCACATCTGTGCAACCACAAAGTGCAGTGCAAACGTTTGCGCTGTGATTTGTGAGTTTCTGTGAATCCTGACCCAGATCTCTAGTAATTTTGTGAAATGTCGTGAAAAGGACATGAAATCGGAATTTGCTAATTTTGCCCAACCCTATATGCTCCCTAGTATTATAGTGGATAAACTCTCTTTTCTGGGTGAAGGAAATTCCTTCATACTCCATGCTCAGCTAATTTAGTCCTCAGTCAGATTTCTGCAAATCCACCAGCTGTCCCAAGTTACAGTACGCTGAGCTAAATATGTATTTGCTGGTTTTGTATATGGCTAATAGAAACAGAGACCAACAGAAATAATTTCCAGAGCTGCAGGACTGGCTCAGCAGAAGAACTGAACTGGCCAATCTTAACATGTTCCTTCTTCTGGGCAAAAATAAAATTTTGGACATAAATCAAGGACTTTGATTCACAGCACTGTGCAGCCTTAAACTATTAAATTAAACAAACTGAACCCTAATTTGACTCGAAAAAGACTTTCATAGCATAGTGGTGTCAAACATTATTTCTTCAATCTCAAGTTGCTGCAGCCATTTACACATTAGCCATCAGACAGACTAAATTTCTACTTCCCCGGGGACAGTCATTTGTTGAAATCTGTCCCATAACTGTGCATTAATATAGTTTGATGGACAGCCATCCCAGTAGCCTTACCACAAATTAATGCTCCACCACAGAATATTTCAAAACAATGTGGTAGCAATATTTCTGCCTCACAAAACAGCAAAACTCAATCCCCATACAGTTACAGTAAACTTTGTGTCCAAATTCCTCTTTGCCCCACAGACACACACATTTCTAGAACATGTGTTGCTTCACAATAAAGTTTACTAAGGCCCATTTACAAATAATACAGGATAGTTTTGTACTAGCCCCCATCCCTACTGGGTCATAATGTCCCATGCTTAATAGCATATGACCTTATGGCTAACCCGGTACAGCGTAGTATGCTACCACTACTGGTGCAATACTGCGTATACTGCTGTACGCAGTATTGCACCAGTAGTGCTTTCCCAGGCAGAAGATAAGACCTCTGCTGGAAGCAGGTTCTGTCTAGCAGCTGCCATGGCTCACAGGACTGAGCCAAAGCAGTAGGAACCCAGGTGCTGCATCTGGGACTGGGTTTGATTCCCGGTCCCAGAAACTTTTATTTTTTTACGACTTGTGCACTCCCCGAGTTGGACCCCCTTGGAGTTTAGAATCTTTAGTGGGGAGGGTTAGGCAGTGCGATTTTGCCATGCTGCATAATGTCTTGCGACGTTATGACCCTGTGCCCTAACCATCACTGTGCATTCCTGCTGTGTCTTCCTGCCACCCCAACCTTCATTAGCCATAGCAACTCCCTGCATTCTTTACATACCACAAAGTAGGAAGTAGTATAATGATGACTTCAATGATGACGTTGACTTACAGGGGTGACACCAGTAGTTGGTATGAGTCTCAGCACCAGTAGTGGGTTTACTGTGGTCATGAAATAATTGGCACATATGTTTACTTTCTTACACAATGTGTGAAAAGGATTAAATTGACTGAGTTAAATCAGCCACACAATTAGCCAATGTCTAGTACACACATACTATACTGATCCAGTTGAAATTTTCAAAAATAGGCATATCATTTTGCCTGCACCAGCTAAAGTGGATTTGCAGTTTATGGGATTCCTTCTGACATTCTTTTTTTTAGAAAGATGCTTCAGTACAGCTGGGGAAATTGCCTCATCAGATTGTTCAATGCTAGTTGAAGAGAAGCTTGAATTCTTAGCCTTTCTACAACTCAGCTTACTGGATCACTTCTAACTATGGATTTGATCATTGCCATGTCCAACAAGTGAAATCAACTCTTCCCACTTCTGCAACTACTGGTGACAAGTTTCACTAGACTGCCACATGCTATGGTTCTGTTGGGGCGGTCCCGCACCACACCACTCCCAGCAACAGCACATGCTCTCCTCAGACACACACCACCACAACAGAAGTCCTTATACTGATACTATGTTATCACCAACTAGCTCATCATGAATGATGTGTGCCACACAGAGTCATCATTATTAAGACCCTATCATGAATAGGATTGGTGACCACACACATTATAGCTCCTCATCTTCCCTAGTCAGTTTGCTATTTTACCTCTCCATCTTCCTTCTCCTGATCCTACTCCTCTATAACTGCCATCTCATCTTAGAGGTTGTGTTCAGTATAAAAAAATACATATAAGTGAAATATGAAACATTAAAAATAGTTTAAAAAATTTTCATCAATAGATTGTAAATTATTGCTCAGAGCAATATAATTACCCAATGTTAGTTTACTTTCATTTGTTTTGTATGCTTCTTTATGAGTTATTAGTTTGTTGTGAGGTATTGTTATATCATTTAAAAATCGGTGGGACCAAGGAAAATTTAGTACTTGGCATGGAGGCAAAGCAGAGGCTACAGAAGAGTGTACGCCTTGATGACACGAGTGAACCCGTATTACTGTAATTCAGTGGACTATGCCACAGTGGCCATAGAGGTTGCAGACTCTGCCACACCATCACAAACATATCGATCCTCAGCAATTGCATTCCAACAACACCTGCCTTATGGACGCTACAGTAAAATATGTTTATTAATGATCTCAGGGCTTTTATTAACTCTTCATTTGCACTCTAATTTACCCCATGCCAATCACTGCATAGGGACCTAACTTGACTAGGCTGAATAACAAAATTCATGGGGTACAAATCAAAGTAGAGTCATGTTTGCCAATGGCCAATTTCTCTCACTCTTAACACAAAGTTGAAATACTCATCACTGTCATCAGAATTATTGTCTGTGCTTCTACTACCCTCTCATTTTTACAAATTAAGGAGAGCAATTTGGAGGTTTATATTTTGAAAGGTACGACTCTTAACAACTTTAGCTAAACAATGTTTAGGAGGGATACAAGAAATGGCGAAGGGGGGGTTGATGCTGATGTGCATGCCTGAGTCATGGCTTTATTTTTCATACATTTGTTTCACTGTTATATGACTTGTTTTTACATGGGAGTTACTTTGTAAAGTTTGGTTCACTGCCTACTTTGACAACATGTTCTTAGCTGATAGTGCTTTTAAAATGCCAAACTCATCTATGTATGAGTTTACTGGTGATTTGGTGCCATGTTGTAATGTAGATTCCCTGGAGCATTGGGCAGCAGTGGACAAAAAAAAAGCTTTTTATTATCAAAGCTGCAATAAATGCTTATTTTATGACAATCAGGACCATATTCACCATGACTAGGCATATAGATGGCAACAGGCACTTTTTCAAATGGGAATAACAATTTCAGCCAAAATCTGACAGTACCTATTTGATTATTTTTTTATTGAAAATGTGAAGCCAGGGGGTCATCAGAAGATACTCGTGGTGTGTTGTAAAGGAGGACCACCTCAAGTTTCTAGTTTATATTGTGTTTACGTTTATATTTTATTTATAAAGAATTCATTGGAAGAGGCATTGAATACAGCGCAGTAAAATTGTAGTGTAATAGTGGTAATAAACAGTACCGTACACACATGAATATTTGTATTACTTTTCACTTATACAGTATTCATATGCTACAAAATGTGGATGATGATGGCACCTGTTATTTGGTTTTGACATCCTCCAAGAGTCTTAGTCTTCCAAAACAAGATTGGTTGATGATCAAGGCACAGCATCTCAACAATCCATTTGTCATTTACAGTATATGGAACTTAGACTGATATGCAGCATGTTTCTATGGACATGGAATGCCTGTAGCAATGTAGTTTGTTTTGTTACAAATGAAGTACTACTGCTGGGGCATCTGAGCCTGGATCTGAATGGTGGCGGTGGGCATTTTCCTTCTAAAGCAGCACTGGTAGCTGGGGATACATCAGTTATATGCTGCTATGGTGACTGGGTTACTTGAATAACCCATCTTATCCAACTTTCTATACTGTACCTGACTCTTCCTTCTAGCCCTCAGCTGAACTCAAACCTGAATGGCACAGGGGCCTAGTCATTCTTAATGATCAACCAGAACTCTTCTTTTCAAAGTCTGAGTAACTTGACCCCTGATGATCTTGTTATACAACAGGTGTGGAGAGACATGCCATATAATAAAACTAATATATACCCACTTTACAATATATCCTGCTATCTTGCCTTTTGAGTTGATATAAAGCAAAGTTATGTACATCACAATGAACTACAAAATGACTCAGAGAGGAGTTTTCACAATGCTGTTGATATTCCATAACCACGTGAAGCACTAATCCCAGAGGTTGAAATCAAATTGAAACAGTTACAGCTTCAAACACGAAGAAAATTTAAAATCTATAACAAATAAACTGAGGTATTACTTAACTCTGTTGAAAAAGGCAAAAGAGGGCTCATGATCCATCAAGACTGCCTCTCTCCACCATCTGGGGTGAATTAACCAAGAAGAAATTTGTCAAGTTCTGATTGGAATCTTTTGGGGTTAGAAATATCCACAAGCTACTGTGGGAGAAAGAGTTCCATAGTTTGCCTTCATGAATATTAAAGAAATGTTTTCCTTTAATAGTAGATGCCCATGTGATATATATATAGCTGTTTATTATGAGATTGTAAATAATTTGGTTTAGAGGCAAAGGAAATATTTCAATCTTTAGCCAGTTATTTATCTTTCAATATATTGTGGAGCATCAGTAAATCACCCCATCTCTGTGTGTCTGAAGGTTGTCTAGATTTAAGGCTGTAAGCATATCTGAATATGATAAACCTTTCAACCCGGGGATTAGTCTTGTAATTTTCCTTTGTATACCCTCGATTAACTTTTGGTCCTTTATTAATTGTGGGGCCCACAAAGATGCTGCATAGTCAAGGTGAGTCCTAACATATGATTTATGTAGTGGCATTATACAGGTTTCACAGCTGGTTACAAAAACTTTTTGTACTGATCTAATAATTCTATTGGCAGTTAGGGTGATATTCCTACAATGATCTCCTTGTGATAATTTATCATTTATCACTATCCCTAAATTTCTTACTGTGGTAACAGGTTTAATGTTAATCCCATTTAGAGAACATTTTTTTACCAGGTTGTTACTACCCAAGTAGATCACTGTACATTTACGTGCATTAAACTGCATTTTGCTACACCTTGCCCACCTCTCGATGCTTAGTAGGTCCTGTTCAAGTGTGTGAAAATTTGACTCACTGTCCACCTCATAGCTCAGTTTTGTATCATCTGCAAACTTGATTATATTGCTTCTGATGTTATGGTATAAATCGCTGATGAACATTCCAGAAAGGACAGGGCCCAGAACCAGTCTCTGAGGGATGCCATTAGGGAATCCATACTATATCCCGACTCTCATAATACCAGTAGTTGTTTGCCCGACTCTGATTACCCAATGCATTCATAATACTCACGCTTTAAATCCTGACAACTGAAAGCCTGATTATGAAAATACCGACCGCAAGCGATAGGCTCAGAACTTACCGGTGCTTGATGCTTTGTTTTTACCGGACTAGTCGGTTGCATGTTAGTTTCTTATGAAGGCAGCCAGCTCATGATGTGCAGCAATACTTACTGTAATAATAACGTTCACGTACAGTGAACAGAAGGCTCATTAATTAAAGCTATTTTTAACTTTTGCCCAGTTTGTTCTTATTGAGGCAAACATTTACATAAACATAAGTCACCTTCATTACTATAACATTATACCATTAGACAGGATGTCATACAGCTCACTGATTGCAGCTGCTCAGTAACATCAGATTATTTGCGAGTACAGAACATCACTTCAAAACGTCATTGCAATTCTGTATATGCTAATTTTGACAACACCAGCTTTAATCATTTAAGGAAATGTTTTATATGGGAGCAGTGTCATTTAGCACTACTTCAATCAGGTGACCAGGTTACACATTGCTGACACTGCTAAGACTCTGAATTGCAGTGGCCACTGCAATGATCGAGACATGCAAAATGGTTCTGTCTCAGAAAGGCAACAAGAAATTATGTCTTGGGGGATACTTATATGGGAAGGTGAGGAACAGGGGAAACCTGTTTTATTGGTGCCACCAACAATGGAAAGCTGACTGTCATGTGTGGGCTAGTATGGTTAAAATTGGTGGCAAGCATCACCTGATAAGCAATACTGAGCACACTCATTCTCCTGATGCCACTGATGCACTGATAGCCACCGCAATGGCTTCTCTGAAGAAATATGTCCGATCAACAAATAATTCACCAGCCCAACTTATTCAGAGTGAGTCTGGCAATGTGCCTTCTGAAGTCTGGCACAATATGCTGAGCTGCCATGCCCTGCACCAAGTGATCAAGAGAGCCGGTTGGGAAAATATGCCACCAGAATCCTGTACACTAGATGATCTTACTATACCTGATGACCTAAAGTATATCAATGGGGAGTTATTTTTAGCTAAAGAGTCACTGTCAGGTGAAGAAATATTCTCATTTTCACAACCAAACAGAACATGGAGGAGTTATCAGTTGCTGAATATTGGATAATGGGTGCCATATTTAAGACTGTACCAACTCTGTATAGGCAGCTGTATTTGGTTCATGCACCCATGGGCAGCACTGGCACATGCAGAATAGTTCCCCTTGTATATGCCCTGATGTCAGCAAAGTCCCAAGAGTGCTATTTATAGCTATTGCAAGATCTACATGATATTGCTGATAAGCATGGTTTCAGTCTTGACCCTGGGTATAGAACCACCAATTTTGAGCAGGCAGCTATAAATGATTGCACATCGGAGTTCACAATGTCTGAAAAACAAAGGCTGTCTGTTTCATTTTGGACAAATCACTTGGAGGAAATTCCAGAGTGTGGGGCTTGTAACTCAACATGGCTCTGACCTAGAATTTAGCCTCCAGGTGCAACACTTGCTAGTGCTGGCATTTCTGCAAGCAGCTGAGATACCAGTTGTATACCAAGAACTAAAGCAAGAAATGCCAGATTTTAGTTTACTGGTACTGGAGTGGTTGGAGGAAAACTATTTTATTTGGCAGACTCAGAAGAAGGCAGAGGAACAACAACGCAGTTAGAAGCCCTCCACTCATTCCCCCAGAGTTCTGGTCGGTGCGTGACCAGATGGCTTGCAGGAATCTGAGTACTCAAAATTATGTAGAAGCATGGCACCGTTGCCAAAGCACCTTGATTAGTGTTGCCCATGTGGGAATTCATAGGTTTGTTGGTGAATTACAAAAGGAGCAGAAAGTAGCAGAAAGCACAATGGAAAAAAAATCTTGAGGTCTCTCAAGGTCACATTTGAAGAGAAAATATGCTCAAAGGGAAGAAAAGATCTACAACACTGTGCATGACAAGGAGCACAGGGCTCCAAAGGACTTTGTCAGGGGTGTCACCCATAATATGGCCCTGTAATATGCCTTGCAATATGTCCTGTAATATGCTCCCTGATATACATTTTAGAATCATGAAATACAAAATGATTTTAAAGTGCCCCTTAACATGAACCTGAATACATTTTAAACAGCGTGAAATAAAGATGACTTTTAAATTCGAAAATGTGTCTGTACCTGGCATTCAGATTTAGAACGCTGTTAGAAATTTGCTTGTTAAAGGATGCAGCACTCGGGTAGTAGCTTAGGTCCGAAACTGTTGTTAATTATCATATCACTGGATGTGCCTGAACTGCTGAACCCAACGTACCACTGGACTGCTATCTGGTACCAGCATTTGCCATTACTTCTGGGTTCCTTCTGGTTCGCCAGTAAAAGCAAAGTATGGGAATACTATCTAACAGTTGCAAACACCATGCCAGTAAGTTCTGATCACAGTTTTACTCTATTACTGCATAAGAAACTGGGGAAAAGTTAAAAACAGCTTTAATTATTGAGCCTTCCATTAACTGTATGTGAACGTGATTATTATGTATTGCTGCACATCAAGAGCTGGCTGCTTCCATAAGAAACTAACATACAACCACCTTGCTATCAAAATCAAGCTTTCAATAGTCAAGTAAAAACAAAGCACCAAGTACCAGTAAGTTCTGATCCTAGTGGTAACAGTCGGTAGTTTCATAATTGGGCTTTCAGTTGTTGAGATTTAAAGCATAAGTATTATGAACACGTCGGGCAAACAAATCTCGAGATTATGAGAGTCGAGATTTAGTACCAGACCTGTCACTAGTGACTGCAGCTCCTTCTGCTAGAATATTAGAGACTTTAACTTGTTGGGTCCTTCCCTTGATCCATTCGTTTATCCATCTGGTAGTAAATAAGTTAAAGTTGAGTTTTATGAGTTTATTAATGAACTCAAAGTGAAGGACAGTATCAAATGCCTTCTAGATGTCAAGAAAAATCACATCCACAGGTATTCCTGTATCCAAACTATTGCTTACTTTTTCATAGAATGATATCAAATTAGTTGAACTGGATCTACCAGTTCTGAAACCATACTGGGTATGATCTACTAAACCCCTTTCCCACAGTTCTGTATCTGTTCTTTTTTTCGAAAACTTCTCCATCAGTTTGCAGACAACTGATGTCAAGTTGATGGGTCTGTAATTACCTGTTAGTACTTTATTGCCCTTCTTATGTATCGGAATTACTGTAGCTTTTTTCCATTCATTGGAAATAACACCTGTATGATACAATTTATTGAGTAATACCATAAGTGGTAATGACAAATGCTCCGAAGTTTCTTGCAGAAATTTACAGTTAATTTCATCTGGCCCTGCGAATGAGTTGTGTGTTAAGCTTCCTATGGCCTCCCTGACCTCATCAAGGAAGTAGTACTCACATCTAGCAGATACATTGGAGAGTGATACCTCTGCATTATTCTTTTGAGAAAAAACTGAGCAAAAGAATCTATTCATGGCTTCGACTATCTGCTTAGGTTCATGTAGTTCTACCCCATTTTCTGTTATTAGCCTCAATTGTTACTCCGGTTACTGTTAATATAGAGAAAAAAAACACTTTTTGATTGTCTTTGCTAGCTGCCAGTTTAAATACTAATTTCCTCCTCTCTGTTCTATTGAGTTTTTTTAGTCTTTTTTTAATTTGACTTTATATGCAGATTTTGTTTTCTCATTTGTGTTCTTTTTATATGTCCTAAAGGCTTGTTCCATTTGTTTAATTTGACGCCTGATTTTTGGGGTTAACCAAAGTGGCACCGTCCCCTTGTTTTAATATATTTTTCTAGTGGGGACATGTTTCATTTCAAGATCCTTAATAACAGATTTCAAAATATCCCAGCTCTCATTCACACTTAAGTAGGCCATCATAGTTTCCCAATCATAGCTTAGTAAACATGAGTTGATGCTAGCCTAATCACCACGGGAGTAGTTTAACCAGTAGCTCGGAGAACTAAAGTGGGCCTTATGAATGGCTCTTGTGAAAATTAGAGTATAACGATCACTATTTCCAATAGAGTCCTGGACTGACAAATCAGTAATATCCTGGGTATTTGTTGGAAAAAAATCATACATGCAAAGCTCTGACTTATGACATGCAGTTTATCATCACTTGTGAGGGGCCAGGATTTTCACAACTCACTCATGGCTCTACTACTCATGAGTTATGGTTCTGATCCCTCATGCATGAATAAACATTGAAAATGGTGAGTCAGGGTGTTGCATGTCACCTTTTACCTCATTAATTGCAAAATCCTGTCAGTGGATTTGTGGTGCCATCTGTAAAATACTCACACATTGCAAAGGATTGCTTTGATTTTTTATTGCCAATGGCTTCAGTAAATACCTATAGATATTTATGGAGCAATATAGCAGAAATAGAGAAAGTGCTTGGCTGGACAGTGGGAGTGCTTGGTTTTACATTTAGGAATGAAGCATTTTTATCTCAGTCTAGTGTGGCAAAAGTAATATTGGAACTTGCAGCACTTGAAGGAGGAGGAGGAGGAAGAGAAAGAAACCAGTGTGCTCCTTGTGAAGGAAGAGGAGAAGGAAGAAACCAATGTGCTCCAGGATTGCTCAGGGTTGTGTCATCATATGCACTCTTACACCTGGGAATGCTACATTGAGCAGTGGTGCGCTCTACTGTGGAGTGCCTCAGGGGGTATTCTGGCTCCCATATTATTTACCGTGTACATGTTGCTGTTGGGGGAGATCAATAGACACTACAGCCTGGCATTTCACTGCTATGCTGATGACACCCAGCTGTATATGTCTTGTGCCTCTGGTGATAGTGCAGCTGTCCTGGAACTGAGGTATGCTTCCCACCCTGATGTCTGCAGCACTGTCCACGTTAGAAAGCACCAGGTCCAGTATTGCCTCACCAGAGTGGGTTCACTGACTAGCTGCCTGAGGAATTCCCCCTACAGGGGGTAATGGCCCTCAAAATGACAGACACATCATCAAATATGAAGATAAAATCTCATGAGCACTGTGGAAACCAGTGCATTTATTTGTTCAGTATTTAATGTTGCTTTATCATCATAGCGCAGGATTTTTAAAGTTGAAGCAAGGCAGAGGGCAATGTCCCTAGTAGGAGCAAAGTTGCCCGACGTGAGCAAAGTGGTATAATGGAAGTTTGCACATGTATAGTCTGTTCCATTATCCTGCCTAGGGAGTGCAGGGCAATAAGGAGCAACATGTATCTAAAGCCCCCAGCTGACCTAGAAAGGATGGAGAGCTGCTGGAAAGGCATAGGAAGGCATCATAGTAACAGGAGGAATCAAGCATTTGCACAAGGCATAGCTGTTAGTTCCAAAGACGCACACAGCCTCACACTGAAACCATTAAAGTGCAAATGATTTTCCCCATGGGTTGGGCAAAGATGACATTTGCATGTCATAATAACCTCATTATAATATGAGGAGCAAACATTTGCTCCTCCAAACCAGTGCAGGCTGAGTGCTCCACACTGCAGCCAGTTGTGAACAGTGGCACTGGTCCAACAAAGGACAAAGCATCCTACAGTACCTCTCAGCATTCCATCATTATGAGGGACCGTTCATATTGTCTCAATTGAAAGTGCTCCATCTCAATCTGCTCCACACAGAAAAGGTGCTGCCCATGTAGTGTACTGTACTGTTCATATGTTCCCCCTCTAGCTTAGTTACAGTGCTTGAAATAATGGGCTATGATCAATTATCAGACTATCTGAGTACCATATACTGTACTGTATTATATTGTACTGTACTGTACTTTCAATCTCCTAGCTAGGTTTCCATCCTAACCATAGCACATCCTCTACCTTATAGGTTTCACAGATTCAGTTTACTAAGTTTTGAAGTCTGGATATTCTGTTGAGTTGTGTTCATTGATCTTACCAAAGCTTCTGATTTAGTACATTATAATTTGCTTTTAACTAATTTGTGGAAAAATAATATGTCAAAGGATGTGCTTGGTTGTTTTTCAGATACCTGCTGGACAGAGTCCATTGGGTTAAACTGGATAATGTAATCTCCATCTTCAAGTACATATGGCACGGAGTTCCTTAGAAATTGACTTGTAGGCCCAAGATGTACAGCCTCTTTATGACTGACCTGCTTAGCATTTCAAAATGTACAAACATAATTCTTTATGCAGATGATGTAGTCCCATTTTCAGGCGGTGAGATTTTTCTAATATGTCAAATAATCTCCAATCAGCTTTTGATTATTTGTAATTTGGGGTAATGTTAAATAAGCTATCTATAAAAACAATAATAATAAAAAAAACAAGAAGTCTATGTTTTTGCTTGTAACAGGAGGTCGAACAACATGAACACTAAAAGCCGTTGATCTTTTCTGTGGGATGGTGAGATGCAGTGGTGACATTATGGTGGAGCATTGAATTGAGCAAAATTGATCATATGCCAGTTGTTTTGGTCAAATACAAAAGGCCCAGAATTCATGATGGACAAAAGATAGAAAAACAGCTCCTTTTTAGCTGTATGATCAGTAGAGGGTTGTGGAATTTGTTAATTTCACTTGATGGATTAATTTACGAATTTGCAGCAGTTCAAGAAATGAATCAACCCTGCAAGGTTCCATTGCACAATATATTGCTAACTTCGTGAATAGTGGATTTGATAACTGTACCAGTGAAACTGGGAAAAACTGAGCCCACAGGCAAAGTTTGTAATTTACCTTGGGATTGGAGGTCACATGATACTGAAATGAGCTGTATGCCTTGCATTCAGGGCAGCCTTATGAAGACAGTTGGAGAGAAGACTGCTCTGCTTGTCTAAGCAAACAAAAAAAAAACTTTAATAGTACTCTTAAAGTGGAGTATTTTGAACTTAATAGATTACAGCTCGTCCTTTGAGTTAGTTGTGCGGGACACACTTTGGAAAATGATGTATAACTGGGGAATCGAACCAGCCTTAATTTGTATAGTCAGAGATGTGTTATCAGAAACAAGAGATAGTGTATATTCTGAGGCCAGAGAACAGTTCTCAGGGACATCCCTTCTAATAGTGGATTGAAACAGGGATACGTTCTGGCCCTACATTATTCTGTAGTCATATCAATTAATGTTTTGCAAACTTAGTTAATCTTATCTTGGACCTTCCAAAAATGGACACAAATGTGTCCAATTTTAGCCTATGCAAATCATAGAATCATAAAAACTGATGGCAGAAAAAGACCCCATGGTCCATCCAGTCTGCCCTTACCACCCAGATTACCGCCTCCCTCCCTGGGAACCCACCCTTCCCCCATAGCCCATTATACCTGTCCCATGCCCTCTTGAATCCCAGCACTGACTCCACCCCCACAACCTCCTCTGGAAGCCTATTCCAGGCATCCACCACCCTCTCCATAAAGAATCACCCCCTCACATTCCCCCTGTAGTGTCCCCCTTGTAGTCTTAGGCTATTCACTCTGGTAGCAGTATCCCTCTTCATTTTGAATAAGCCCCTGAGCCACCGACATATTTGAAGGTCTGTATCATGTCTGCTCTCTCCCTTCTAGTCTCCAGGGGGTATAGCCCCAACTCACAGCATCTCTGATTATGTGGTTTGCCCTTCATCCCTAGCACCATCTTTGTCACTCTTCTCTGAACCCTTTCAATGAAGTCAATGTCCTTTCACAAGAGAGGCCTCCAGAACTGAACTCTGTACTCCAGGTGTGGTCTCACCATAGCCTGGTACAGGGGCACTAGGACTTTTCTCCTCCTGCTGGTGATTCCCCTGCCAGTACTAGCCAGCATTCAATATGCCTTCCCCACAGCCTTAGTACACTGTTTCCCCACCTTAAGGTAGCTAGAGACTACTATATCCAGATCCTTCTCCTGCTCTGTTGCCCTGAGTCCCTCCTCTCCCATTTTGTACTCTGTCATTGGGTTACCATGTCCCAGGTGCATAACAGTACACTTCCTGATGTTAAATTTTAGTTGCCAGGTCTCTGCCCACCTTTCTAGTACCCTTAGGTCCTGCTGCATCCTCCACCCCACCCTACCCTCAGTGTCCATCCTATTGCAGATGTTTATGTCATCTGCAAAGAGCACCACCCATCCTTTCAGTCCATCCTTAATGTTGCATATATAGACAATGAAGAGAAGTGGCCCCATCACTGACCACTGGGGTACCCTGCTCATCTCTTTTCCCTTGTTAGATTGCTCCCCCTTCAATACCACCATCTGAGTCCTGTCAGCTCGCCAGCTTTGCATCTATCTATTTTGTCTCCCACCCTCATACTTTCCAGTTTATTGACCAGTCTTCTGTGGGGGATGGTGTCTAAGGCCATACTGAAGTTCAGGCAACATCCACTGCCCCTTCAGTCTATCTCCTGCATCTCCCAGTCAAAGAATTCAATAAGGTTGGACTGGCAGGATCTCCCCCTTAGTGAACCCATGCTGGTTGCTGTTCAGCAATCCATCCCCCTCTAGGTACTGTGCTACCCTCTCCCTGATGAGTGCCTCCATGACCCTCCCCACCACTGCAGTAAGGCTGACTGGATGATAATTCACCTTTGCCTGTCTACCCCTCCTTGTGTATAGGCACAGCTGTGGCCCTTCTCCAGTCCTCTGGCAGTTTCCCAGAGTCCAAGACCAGGTTGAATAGGCTTGCCAGTGGGGCAGCTAACTTGTCCCTTAGCTCCCAGATCACCCCTGAATGCAGTCCATCCAGTACCATTTGTCCACTTTATCCCTACCTAGTTCTTCCCTGACTCTCTCTACACTAAATGGACCCATCTCCACTCCTCCCCCTCTTCCTGATCCTTGCCCCCTTCCTTCATAAAATCTGAGTAGAAGTACCTGTTCAACTCCTCTGCGTTCCTGTAGTCATCCTCCAGTGGCTCCCCTCCTCCCCCCAGAGCCTTGCAATCCCTTGACTAGTCTTCCTCCTTTCCCTCACATACCTAAAAAATGTGTTCCCCCCCTTTGCCTGTCTTACAATCTACTCCTCTGTGTTAGCTTTTCCTTTCTAATCTCTTTCCTTGCTATCCTCCTTGATTCTCTGTAGGTTTCCCTGGCCTCCTCCTTCTGCATTTTCTTGTATCTCCTAAATGCCCTCTGCCTGCTCCCTACCACCCTCACTACACTCCTGTTGAAACACAGGAGGCCTCCTGCATTTTGCTCCCTTCCTTATCCTCCTTATACACATGTGAGTGGCCTCCCTGACCCTGTCCATAATAGCCCCCCATAGATCCTCCACTTCCCTTATGTCCCCATACCACCCATTGCTTCCCCCACTATCCTTCTCAGCTCTTCAAAGTCTGCTCCCCTGAAGTCCAGTACTGTTATGCTGGCCCAGATCACCTCCTTGCCCACCCTAAACTTAAACCTGATGGTACTATGGTCGCTATTACCTAGCTCCTCCCCCACCATGACCTCCTCTACATTCTCCCCATTTGTTATAAAATGTTATAAATGATGATCATCATTATTCTAAATGATCTGGTGTTATTTTCTCCATCACGTCAGGGTGTGCAGAAGACACCAGATATATTAACTAAAATATCAATTGAGCTGATGACTGCAGTTAATCCTAATAAAAGTCATTAATGGCATTTGGCACTGATAAAATTGTTATAAATAGATAGCTGAATAGGAGACCCTGGGTATGGTTAGGGAATACATGTACTTGGGTGTATTGTTTTCAGCCACTTTTTCATGAGCTAAACACTTAAAAATGAGGAGCTGAAACTGAAAAGGGAAATTAATGGTCTTAAGAGATTTAAATACATATATGGAAGATTCTACATAGCACCTGCCTTAATGGCTGTGTCAGCAAAGTACAATGCCCAGGCTTTATATGGGGCAGAAATTTGGGCAGATTAACTTAATAATATTTTAAACAACCATTGATTCCATTTTTTGCTTTCATTATTGGGTGTTCATAAGTTGGTTCCTGTTGTTGCCAGCATATTATGTAAAAGCTGGAATCAGCTGCTCTAGTATCTGGAGACCAGTGCAGATTAGAAAATCAGTTTTTGTACAGCTTTATCAAAGTAACTACAATTAATACACTGAGGATTCCAAAGCAATGTTTTAAAGATCAGATAAAATAGGAGTATACTGAGTGTTCACAACCTGTTCAGTAAAGAGTGATTCAGGAAATTAAAGAATTCAGCAAAGTCTCCTTTTATAAACTGAACATGAGCAAAACCACCTTATTACCCCTCAGCCACAAGGTCAGATATTAGTACCTCAGTCAGTTGCAGCTGCCTTGGTCAAGTTCTAGGCTATAAAATCTGGACATCCATGTCTCAGTGACTACTACACAATTGATATAAGATATAGTAATTTGGTCACCATATTTTGACAGTTAAATAAGACATAGAAAGCTGGACCATGTCACTACTCTCCCTCTGGGGATGTGTTGACATGGTAAAATGAATACACTTCCGAGAATCGTATATCCACTGAGAATGTTAACAATTGCTGTCCCTGTTCCCTAGCTTCAAAAGATTCACTCTATAAGATCTAACTTCTTATGTATAGAAAGTAACCCTGACAAGCCTACCTTAAATGTATAGCCTCCATTGCAGTAGTTGCTGTAAATCTACCAGATTTTATTTTATATTTGCTATCATTCCAATCAAAGTTGCAAATACTGTACAGTACATGAGATGGGGAGGAGAGCCACCTCCCCCCCCCCAAATTCTCCAGACGATTATGCTCCCAATGAGTGGAAATAAAAGAACAACTCATTAAAGACCCTAAGAGTAGCCTGAAATCATTCCTTTACACACACACAGCTAGACTACCAACACCTCTAGCTAAAGCACCAATTGGAATTTAATTCACAATTTGCAGATGACTGTGTAGGCTCCTAAAGTTCACACCTACAACACTGGCCTCACAAAGAGTCTGGCACAATGCTACTTTTAAAACTGCAGGCAACATTCATCATAATAAGGCACAGCTAGATTCAGGAATCAGTAGAACAGAGCACCTCCTACACCTGGACAAGTTTGTCACCTTCCAACTTATCCAAAATAAGTATGATCTGGTTGCAAAAGATGTGTTTATTCAGTTGCAACATACTGTATGTTAGTGAAGACTGCAAGGAACCTCCACAGTCTGCAGTCTCAAACTGCATTACTAAAGTAACTCATTAAGAATTTTTAAGATAGCGTATGAGAGACCAGCCATCTCCAAATTTTACCAAGCTAAGTGGAACATATTGCCCCACTGTTCAGGATCAATGGCTAAAGGAAAGGCAGGAAACATTGTTTAACTAGGAGTAGCACACTAAGCCGAAACTTGTTTCTAGATGCGACCTGGGAGCACAAGGAGATTAAGTGACTTGCTCAGGATCACACAATATGTACCTAGGTCGCTACTGTGTGATTCTGAACAAGTCATTTAATCTCCTTGTGCTCCCAGATCACATCTGGAAACAAGCTTCCGCTTAGTGTTCTACTCCTGGTTAAACAATGTTCCCTTTCCTTTTGCCATTGATCCTGAACAGTGGGGCAATATGTTCCACTTAGCTTGGTAAAATTTGGAGATGGCTGGTCTCTCATACGCTATCTTAAAAATTCTTAATGAGGTACTTTAGTAATGCAGTTTGAGACCGCAAACAGCGGAGGTTCCTTGCAGTCTTCACCAACATACAATATGTTGCAACTGAATAAACACATCTTTTCTTGGGAAGAGGCTTTATTTTGGAATCCCATAGACCAACAGTGGTATATAATTTGGAAAAACACACACTGATACACCAGACTTTACTAATACAAACTCATACAGTGTAATACACTTCAAAATATGTACCACACACCAACCAAACTATTGACATGGAATAAATTACAATCACAAATTTGTGCAAGGTGTGGCATAGACCCAGGAATGCTAAAACACATCCTATGACACAACCCCAAAGCACAGCCCTTCTGGCAGAATGTGCAACATGCTTTATAACTTATATATGTGTCCTGTATTGTATCATCCTTCTATATGAGAACAATCAAAAAATTCAATTTTTTTTTAAATGAGGCTACGGAGGAGATTATATTTGGGGTCAGCAAAAAATATTAGCTACAGAGGCAGCCAGTGACATCCATGGTAATAATGGGACATAGAGACTGCTTTCATTGTACCAGTATCATTTTCTATGCATTTGGTAGCATATCACTAAAAGAACAATATTACCTCGGGGATCAGCACATTTAGGATACCGTCATGGATGGTGATGGCTACCACAATATTATGGTATCTTTGTATTGGTGGTTCCATTGAGCTACAGGTTCTTTCGCAACACCACAGACATTAACATTAACAGTAGTGGCATAACAAAAGCACCTGGACAAGGCAGTTGAAGTAATAAATATTCATTACTTACCTCAAGGCTTTTCTGACCCCTCCCCCATTTGTAGTCAGCTTTACTTCCTTCCACTTACTTCATTTGCACCCAAAGGGGTACATGTGAATTCTTGAAGAACTGAATCCATGGGGCTCAACCTGAAGCTGAATAAAATATGCTAGTGGCCCACTTCTCTCATACGTATACCCATTTCAGATAGAGTATAACAGGTTTTAATCAAATCAATAATTAGGAGCTGCCTGTAAAAGCTGTCTTTCAAGTACCAATCTCCAACACACAGGCACACACTTCCTAGGTTAAATGATAGACAAATACTCAGTTTCCTGATTAAGAATTTAATTGCCTTGCATAAAAATGAATGCTGCAATTTGAAACATCTTATCTCCTAAAACCAAAAACTAATTCTGTTACTGGCCATCTGGAAACCATTAATAAAATACAATAATTATCCTGTGCAGCTCTATTTCCATCATTGAGCTCATTCCTCTAGCAAAATATTTAAAAATGTGTTTGAGGTACAGTCTCATAAAAACAGGAAGATAATTACACTGCAAAGTTCCATTAGACTTCAGTTTCTGTTTTGAATGTAAATGAAAACAAATAATACTATTTAAAGTGTTCCATAGTTCTAAAAGAAACTGCATATTTAATCAAATAAAAATACTTTAAAAAATGGTGACAGCTATCTTTACTTTCTACTACACATTATGTAAATGATGACATGAATCTCTTTCTTGTCACTGTAGCACTATAATATACTATTTTGCAATGACTGGGGGCCAATTTTCAAAAGGCTCCAAGTCAGACTGTGTAAGAAACCCATCCGCAAAATGTTTGAACTGGATTCCCTCCCCAATCCCACATGCACAAGCAACATGAGTTGTTTGTGTATTTTAAAATAAGCTGTGGTTGCATGTGGTCTGATTGAGCTGGACATATTGAAAGTGGATGCAAACCTGCAAGTGATGTATGATTACTGAGTTAGGTGCACATGCATAAAGCAGATTTCTTAACAGCCCCAAAAACTAGACAACCAGGTAAAACAAAAAAAGACAGGCAATCGAGGAGGAGATGCACATATAGTAACATAAGCAAAATGTATGTGATGGAGACAAAGGGATGTAGGTCAGATATATGTGAGGTCATTTAATCGCAGTATTAGAGATTTAATGTCTATGATCAGGTCCCCGCATACCAGGTATGTACCTTGTAATAGCCCTAATCTATGGTCTTTCACATTACAAACATATCCCAAGCCTGTTCGGCCAAGGACTATGAATGTTTAGGATTAATGGTGGCAGCATTAAGTGAGGGTTTGATTTGACTCTCTGTACTCACATGGAATAACAGTCTTAAATATGGATCATTGGATGAGCCTCCCCTGATCTTTCTGTGAGTAATAGTAATGAATATTCTTCAGGTGACCTATGGACACCACTGCTCACACAGTAGACAACCCATCAAAACTCTAGGCCGACAAACACTTACCTTGCATGGCTTGGGACTTGACTCCATAAAAGACCTTTTAGTCTGGCATGCATCCAACTGTTCACTCCTATCAATGGAGGAGTCTCTTCTGCCCATCCCAAGATACCCCTTGAACTCTCAGATGAGTGGGTGTTCTTGGTGGTGGTACCACTTATTTGGAACTCACTGCCTCCACACCTAAGGAGTACTTCCCCTGTGAATGCATTTAAAATGGCTAAAATGTTATCTTTTAAGTCAGTTTATAATACATGATTGCCTCTGTCTAAGCATTTTAACATTATTTAAATGTTATTCATTGGTCTACAGTATGTTATGTAGATTGTTTTCTTTTCTGTTTGAAATTGTGCCTTAACCTGTACAATCCTTTAAGCCTTTTGTAGCTAGGGTGCTATACAAAATAAAACTGCTTGCCTTACTTTGATGCTAAACATCACAGATGACATGCTAATTTGGTGGCATTCTGATTTATTCAAGAAACAATGGGTTAAAATGAAGGAGTTTTGTCTTAAAATTGTACAGTGAAATGTTCATCAGAGTACCCATTAATGTGTTCCTTATGTGCAGCACCTAATTTTCCTTAAGTTTACATTTTCTAACAACTGACTTCATATTTGCTAACACTCTCAATAAGCAGAGGCAAAGAGTTGGTGAAACGGGTAATCTGACACAAACTTCCTGAAATATCCAGAAAGAACTGAGAAAGACTATTTTAAAAGTAACTTAAGAACAAAGAAACAGAGATGTTTATGGCAGAAAAAGGCCTGTCAGCACAGTCAGTCTACCCAGCTCTATCTATGGCTAGGGCAGTCATTTTATCATGGTGTTCACGGGCTTCACGGATACCATGAAATAGTTTACTTGCCTTGAAAACATCACCTGTCAGTATGCGGTACTGAATTATACCATGTTAGCATGCAATGCTATCTTAAAAACTGTTTTTTTACTTTTTAAGTGGTCTTTCTTAGTGAACACAGTGGCATGTAATGGCAATGAGGTTTAATGAGGTTTAATTAGCAGCTGAATTTACAAGAGTAGTACTGAACTGACAACTAGTTTTGTTCACGATCGCGATCAAGTTCAGTGTGTCAGATTTGCATGAGTAACACTTTTGAATCAGTTACTTAATGGCCCTAATTTATTAGCTCAATTACCAAATACTTTAAAAACAGTAACTCACAGCTCATTTATACGACTAAGTTTCTTCTCCAGCTAAGAAAGAAAGCATGTCTGTTAAAACGAACGGGTCACCTGCATCTAAAACAGGTAATGTTTATGCTCTGCAACAGTGCCGACAGTATGAATCAGGAACTTTCCATATATCAGGTGATGTTTTATTCTGCCCAGTGAGAAAAGTTCGATTTAAGCAATTTCTCAGTGGTAGCGGACTACCCACAGCACTGCCTCCTACTCCTGTAATTACCAGATGGAACACTTGGTTCTAAGCAGTGTTTTACCACCAAGAACATCTGGAACAGTACAAAGAGTTTTTTAAAACTGAGAGCGTTGCCTGTGATGAAGTAATTAAATTGGCAACCACAGACTCAATTGTGTGCTGACTTGAGTCATGTTGCTTGTAGTGCCCCCGTCCAAATGCTGGAAAAATATGAGGGAGATGAGATAAAGGCACACCTTGTTTTTGATGATCTGACCAACTTTGCTTGTTTTTTGCAGGTAAAATCTGAAGACACTCAGCACCCAGCCACTAAAAGAGCCCTGTCAGAATGCTCACTTAAAATTAAAGATTACATGACAGGACATGGGAGATTTAACCAGTCGGCATCACAGTTCTTTCAAGCTGCAAGTGTTTTCAACCCAGTGAGGCTGGTTACTTTGGCGATATCGGAGGAGGAGATCTGCAGTGGTATTCCTGCATTTGAGGAGAACATCAGACCATGATCTGAACTGAGAATTTACATTGCCAAAATTCAGGCACAGAAACACAAAATGAATGACCGCACTGTTGAGCAGTGCTGGGGTGACTGTCAAGAACGTTTCCCATTCCTCTCAACAATTGCACTTAGCTGTCTTAGCGTTCCGGTACATAGTGCTAGCATAGAATGATCTTTTTCTAAGTATACAGCACTGCTAAGTAACAATCGACACTGCATCAAGCCTAAGAATTTGAAAGTATACTCAATGTTGCAACACAATCAGTTTAAATAAACTGCACAGCATTGTATTTAGCAGATATGTATTGTGACTGAGATAAATGTTATGTTTTTAAATGAATACTCATGTTTGTCATATATAATTTATGTATTAAAACTTCATTCTGAAGCATAATCTCACTGTTATGTAGTGTTCATGTTCATTTCCATGAAATCACCTGTTTTTAATCATTTCTTTACCTTGAGAAATGGCAAAATTTGCCGTGAAATAATTATTGCCCTACCTATGGCATGATGAGAGTACCCATGTGGTCACTCTCTCCCCATGCCATCCTCCCCTGCGATCTTGAAAAGCTCCATGCATACATCCCATCCTGTCTTGAATCCCTTTAGTGATTAGGCACAGGCCACCTCCTACGCACTTTGTTCTACCTTGTGACTGTGCATGACAGAGGGCCAGCTGCACGGTGCTATGCCGTGCAAACTACCCAGCAGTTATAGCAAAGCTGCTATAGCCTTTCACCCTCAAGGTCAACCCC
The DNA here is from genome assembly GCA_016271365.2 of Neoceratodus forsteri. Classification (NCBI taxonomy): domain Eukaryota; kingdom Metazoa; phylum Chordata; order Ceratodontiformes; family Ceratodontidae; genus Neoceratodus; species Neoceratodus forsteri. The sequence goes on from CM057453.1 coordinate 89,124,424, forward strand.
ACATTTTTGAACTCACTTCAAAGCTGACAGTGTGTTTTGTGCCTTCCTCGGGAACTTCTTGGTGGCCCAGCAGCCTCCTTCCCTAACCCCATCCCAGTTTCAGTCCCTGGAATCCAGTGAACTCCATTGCCAAGCCCCATTGTCCTAATGTATTTTTTTTTTTTTGCTTTTACTTTGAGTCTGTAAATGACCTGTTTCCAATAGGATCGTGCACCCTGCTGCACACCTGTAACACCCAAGTAGAACTGCTTCTAGCAAAGTTGAAGCAACAAAGTGTGAATGGGCCAGTAAGCTTCTGGGCATAGCTCAGTGCATGGGTAGCATGCCATCCCCAGTCCCTTTTCTTGTGTAGTCCCAATGCCCATTGTGACTGTGCAAGGAGCCATTTGCAGCTGCACTGTGTATGGCACAAAGGATCACAAACTAATCTCAACCTTAAAGAAGAAACATAAACACATTCAATAATACTATTTCTATGACATTTTTAAAGCAGAGGGTTCATATATTCAAAACTTTGCCCTTTGGGTAAAGTGGTTGCACACTGTTTGCCAGGAGTTTGCACTCAAGCACAATATTCAAAGGGGGCTGTGGTGCACACTATATGGGTTAATGTGCACACAGAAAAGTAATGTATGTGGTAGAAAAGGGAAGGGGTTGGGACATGAAACCTGGTGCAGTGCAATATGCAGTGTGGTAGCTCTACTCAAAGGGAATAGCACAGACCACCTTGTGCTGTGCAGTTACCACCAAGTAGGAGCCCAACATACTCTGGGCAACTGTAGCAGCTGATGGAGCCACTGCGGCCAACAACCATGTTGGGAGTTGGGGGAGCAAAGCTGCTTCCTGGTAGCTAGTGGTGCTCCATACCCTCCACTCCATGTTCATGGTAAAATAATCCTTTCCCTGCTGCCTAGTGGTCCCCTATCTCCCTTTCCCTGATCTCTATCTATGTAAAAGGCAACATTCCCTGATGCTTAGTGGTCCCCCTGCCCTCTGATCACCAGCCCCAGTAAAAGTAATAATTCCCTCATGTCCAATGGTCCCCCTGCACACCAATCTCTGGTCCCAGTAAAATGAAAGAATGTCCCTAGTATCCACTGGTCCCCCTGCCCTCTGATTACCTGCCACAGTAATAGTACAGACATTCCCTGGTGTCCAGAGGTCCCCCTGCTCATCAATCACCAGCCCCAGTAATAGCAAATAATTTCCCTGTTGTCCTGTGGTTCCCCCTCACCCTCTTATTACCAGCCCTGGTAATAGTAAAGGAGTTGTCTCAAGTCCAGTGGTCCCCCACCATCTGTTCACTGGCCCCATATTAAAGTAATATGTCCCTGATGTCCAGAGGTCCCCCTGCCCATCAATCACCAGCCCCAGTAATAATAAAGAATTTCCCTGTTGTCCAGTGGTCCTCCCTCACCCTCTTCTTTCCTGCCCTGGTAACCGAAAAGGAGTTGTCTGGAGTCCAGTGGTTCCCCCCATCATCTGTTCACTGGCCACATATTAAAGTAATACTGTATAACTCCTTGTGTCCAGCAGTCCCCCACTCAATTGCGGGTCCATAACATTAAAAAACTCTCTGGCATCCAGTGGACCCCCGTCACATGCACCATCTAATCCACCCTAATACCCCTTACTGTAAATACCAGCATCCACAGTAGCCCACATGGCGACTAGCACAGCCCTCACTTCACCACCTTAAGCTGACGCTATATGCAATGACAAGTGCAGCCATTCTCTGTACTGTAAAGAAGCATGCGTCCTGTCTACATAGAGACAATATATGCTCCCTTTACAGTAAAGGGGCGCATCTTGAGTCATCGCATACTGGTGTGCCGAAGTTGCCATATGGGCTCCTACAGTGCCGGGTGCCTGCTAAGGGTAGCAGCGTGTGTTCATCAGTGTCTGTGGTGAGGGTGGGGGGCACCTAGACAACAGAGAAATTCTTTAATATTACCAGATCCAGTGATTTGAGGGGGGACACTAGACACCAGGGAATTATTACATTAATATGCAGCCAGCAATCAGAGGGTGTGGGGGACCATTGGACACTGGTGAACTTCTTTACTATTACTGAGGCCAGCAAATTGGAGGGTGGGGGGCCACTGAACACCAGGGAAGTATTACATTAATATGGAGTGAAACCAGATGGGCCTTCATTTGAGTGCAGTGCTGTTTTCCTATGTGGCACTACAGTTTACTGCACTGGTTTTGACGAGAGTAAATAAATATATTCATGCTAATATTGTGAAGGACAGTGTCATGCCTTTTTGTTGCTGCACTACATGACTTATATCGGAGACAGGAATTGGGGAGGGGTGCCACTAGACAGCAGGGAATATGTCCCCTTTTATGGGACTGGGCAATCCAGATGGGTTAGAGTCAGTTGATGGGGTGCAAACCTGCTGTCACTTGCCATGCAAATGTACCCACAATGGGTATGCAAACTGCACCTTAGCATCTTGCATGCCCAATGAAGTCATTTGCATGATGCCATCTGAATATTGTGCTGGCAGCTACTGGTACTATTTGGTCTGGGGGCACTGTTCCCTGCACTGCTAGGATCCATATTGGGGCAGTGCTACTCGGCTTAGGATTGCACTGACATGCCTCTACATTATGCTGAGTCAGATAGTGTGGTGTGCTATGTGACTGAATATAGCATCCTTGGGGTTGTGGGCAATGGGCAAGTGCAGCATAAACCTTCGCACTCCACTTTGCCCATTTTTGAATATGTGGCCCCAGTTCTCTTATTTTCACATATAACCTGCAATGTGTCAGTTGAAAGATGTACATTAGTTACAAACTATGATCTACCCAAATTATTTTTCCTTGTGTCCTTAACCAGCACAATGGAGTCACAATGGAGACAGGCAAGATCATAGCCATTTGCACAGGTGTAATATATAGGCCAAAAGAACAAAAGGAGGAAATGGACAGGGATCTACTGGAAGCCATCCATGTGATGGCAGCTAAAGGAGAGGTGTTAATCATGGGAGACTTTAACTTGCCAGAAGTTTATTGCAGCACACCAGTGGCTGCCACAGCCAGGGGCAGAGACATCCTGGACCCCTAGCAAGGAGCATGCCTCATGCAGCTGGTACATGGGCCTACCAGGGAACGAGTACTTTTGGACCTGGTTATGACCAACAGGGACAGAATTATGGATGTCAGGGTGGGAGAACACCTGGGGTCCAGTGGCCATCACACAGCAAGGTTTAGTGTGGAAACATCAACAGGGGCATGCCACACTAATGTCAAGGGTTTTGGACTTCAGGAGGGCAGACTTCAATAAGATGGGTATGTGTCTCAGGGAGGCCCTAGCAGGGACCAAAAAAGGGAAAGGGAGTCAAGGCACAATGGGCCCATCTAAAAGGAGTCATAGTGGAGGCAATAAACCTATGTATTCAGCAGATAGACAAGGGCAAAAGGAAAAGAAAACCAATATGGTTCACTCAGTAAGTGGCCAGGAAGGTAATGGCTTAAATGTTGGCCTTCAGGAAATATAAGGAGACACTAATGGAGGGGGAAAGGACAGAGTATCTTGAGAAACAGAGGGAGGCAGAGAGGAAGTCAGGGCCTCTATGTCAAAGGCACAAGAGAATATAGCAAAATGAGTAAAGAAAGGGGATAAGATTTCCTACAGATACATTAGCGAAAGGAGAGGACCAGGACAAAGAATCAATCCTGAACAAATATTTCTGTTCAGTTTTTATGGAGGAAAGGATAGGGGAGGGACCCCAGCTTATAATCAGGACAAAAAAGGAGATGGATAACAGGCCATTCAAGGAGGAGAGAGTCCTAAAAGAACTTACAAAACTAAAGGTGGATAAGGCAATTGGACCAGATGGGATACATCCTAGAATATTAAAGGAGCTAGGGGAGGTACTGTTGGCATCTCTAGCAGCCCTGTTCAATGAGTCAATGGAAACAGGGGTGGGTCCAGAGGACTGGAGAAGGGCTGATGTAGTCTCTCTTTGCAAAAGTGGGGGCAGAGAGGAGGCTGGAAGCTATAGACCCATCAGCCCGATCTCAGTAGTGGACAGAATTATGGAATCTCTGCTAAAGAAAAGGGTATTGGACCACCTTGAATCCAGTGGAGCACAAGATCCAAGGTAACACGGATTCACATCAGGAACATCCTGCCAGACAAATCTGATAGATTTTTTTGACTGGGTCACCAGGGAGGTGGATCAGGGGGAGCTGTGGATGTGGCCTACCTTGACTTCAGCAAGGCATTCAACACCGTTCCACACAGGAGACTTGTGAACAAGCTGGGCAGCCTGGGATTGGGACACAAGGTGGTAAACTGGGTAGGAAATTAGCTAAGGAATAGAACCCAGTGCATGGTGATTAATGTGGCTAAATCTGAAGAAGGGATGGTGATCATCAGAGTTTCACATGGATCAGTTCTAGGGCCTGTGCTGTTTAATATCCACATCAGTGACATTGTGGAGGGGTTGGAGTGGACAGTATGCCTCTTTGTGGATGACACTAAAATCTGCAATATGGTAGACAGTCCAGAATGGGTGGAAACAATGAGGAGAGACCTGGCTAAGCTGGAGGAATGGTCCAGAGTGTGGCAGCTGGGATTCAATGTGAAAAAGTGCAACATCATGCACTTTGGGTGCAGGAACCCAGGGGAGGAGTACAAGTTGGGAAGGGTGATATTAGAGACCACGAAACAAGAAAGAGATATAGGGGCAATCATATCTGGTAACTTAAAGGTGGCCAATCAATATGCCAAGGTGGTGGGGAGAACCAGTGGAGTGCTAGGGTATGTAACTGGGGTAACAAATCACCCTCTTAGGTTCTTCATGGAATGGAACAAAAGGAAGAGACAACAGACAAGTGGTACTCATGTAATAAATGGAATTTATTACAGATCAGTAATACAGGCTTACTACCATTACGGTGTGAAACAGTGGGAGAACACCAGTTTCCTTACCTAGACAATGCAGTCTCTCTTCTCAGAGAAGCTACGTGTTACAGAGGGTCTTATAACCTGATAATAACCATGGCAACAGCTAAGGAAGATACATAAAATTTATATAATTGGACAAAATGAGATGGTCAGAGTAACCATCCTAACTAGCATGAGAAGTTGCATAGCTTGCAGATATAACACAATACAATGGGACCTCTATAATCCAAGGTCATTTGTAGTAATGTAAAATTACTGAAGGTGGTACTGTTGCCTTACGTATAAAAAATACAGTAAGAACAGAGCAAAAAGCATTTCACATGGCTAATATGTCAGTAAAACATAATGGAGCATAATAGAACACAGATCCTGACACTTATGCTTATATAAGTGTCTTCATCCTAACATTAGTACATACACCTATATAAGTTGCTGCCCACGAGGTGGGGGCACCATCAGGGGTGCTGGACCATGGATAACACCCCCCCCATTGCCTTCAAAAGAAAAGGCAACAACCACAGGAAAGTACTAGGATGGAGCTACAGAAGCTGTTGTTTACAAGCCAGAGGCATGAACCTTGTAAAAGAATTTGAGTTGATAGCTATGTTGTGTAAGAGTACATCGCAGACAGCAAAGTGTTAGTATCGTAAAAACAATCAAAAACGTTTGGATAATAACAAATGCTTTAAAAGTTAATTCCAACCAAGTATTGGAAAGATCAGTGTTTAAATCACCATCATGAAAAAGAGTATTAAGAGCATCACCAGCTTTAGAAATGTTATTGCTAGGATAGATAAGATGTGAATCCTTTCTAGATAAAAGGGATTTCAATGAGTGTGTCAAAGGGTCAATGTGTACATTGAATATAGGCAAATATTGAGACAAGGCAAGCAAGTACTATGGATCAGTATCAACAACATTTAGTTCAGGGAGAGGAACAGGAGTAATAACTGTGTGACCAACTACTGTTTTCTGCTGTGGAGTAAAACAGAAGTTAGGAAAATTAATAGCACAAGTTTTGGCACCATAAGTAAAGGAATAATGATTTTTCACTACACAGTACTGCCCATCAGAATTGTAAGTAACTCGTACAGTTGGAAGTCTCCATTGTTGTAGATGCACAGTATAGGACAAGTAAATGACTGGTTGGCAAGCCATGATATGAAGCGATATACCTCCTCCAGGTAGCTTCAGGATGCAGCTGTTTTCGTCAGTGGGCACTGAAGATGTAGCTTGTGAAGATTGTTCATTCATGTTAGATGGCAGATCATCACCCAAGGAATTGGACCAGTTGAGATGTTCCAAAAATATCTACAGACAGGTTTAACAATGTCAAATACATCACAGTGGCATAGGTAATAATAACCCTTCTTGGCACAGCAGTTGGTATGCGGTGCAACCCAAACTTGTAAGACAGTGTGATAAACAAGCAAAGAAGGCAAGTCAGTTTGTTCTCTGTAAATGTTTTCATCCAGATGTCCAATGGAATTAATAGCAGCCAGTTTGTCAAAGGCAGCAGTTTGAAGCTCAAAGCGAGGTAGTGACAAAGTAAAGGTAATGAACATGTTGTCATGGATTGAACAATGTTTAGTAAAGTAGCATGCTGCTTGGTTTGGATAAAGTGAAACATACCCAAGATTCCTAGCAGTAGACATAGAAATACTGGCAGTTTGACATACATAATGTAATGCATGCAGTAGATTTGCAGTGAGGACAATACCATTTAGACATTCTCCTATCATGAATAATATTTGGAATGCATCCGGTTTCCAAGTCCCTGAAGAGATTGTTAACAGTGGCAATTACATAAGAACCATAGGTGGAGCATTAAAGTTCATGGGCAATATATTGCTTGTCTGCCTCCTTGATATTTTGAAAAATCAATTAATTAATTTTATTCCTAGTGTCGTTGAGCCCTTTAGCAATTTCCTGCATGTTATAAACAGTAAAACGCTCTTCCTTACTTAAATCATCTACACCACGTAACAGTGGTGGTAACACATCATTTTTAATAGCTTGTTGAAAGTTTAGTGTTTGTGCTTTAATAGCAGCTATATCTGTTCTATTCCGGATAGACATTCCTGAACCAAAAAGGCCAGAGACGGTGCCTGCTGCACTGGTAACATCTGCAGTATCACGCCTAGGACATGATTTACTTTTAGCATTAGGTGAGGGTCTAAAAACTCCTAAGTGTTCAGTGACATGAGGTCCACTAACTGGATCATTTGTGTGAGTTCGATAAGCATCTACAATATCTAGAAGCATCATACTGAAAAATTTAGTAGTATTGGTCATGTGACAGAGACCAAACTTAGCCATATTCCAATGTGTAAAATTAAAGATAACTGGAACATGCATAAATTGCACATTGTTAAAGCTCCTTGAAGGGAAGTGGTGGTCAGACCACTATGAGGGCCAGGCTCCAGAGAAGGACATTCAGTCAGTTCTTCTTCAGTGGGTGGGACCACAGAAAGGAACATAGCTTCAGTAGCCATATAGTTGTGAATACAGAAAGCTTGTGACTCCTCAGAGGTGAGACAGCCACAAAGGGTAGGATCAATTAAGGCAGTTAGGTTGTAGAGACCAGTGTGTCTAGAAGTGGCTTGTCGAATAAAGAGTGTACCATTTGGTGCAATCCCTGTGCTGGGCCATCCATGAAGAGTTTCTTTAGATAAATGATCTACAGAAAGTGTGTAACCATTGAAATCAGTTTCCCATTGCATTTGCAAGGTGGATTTGTCTGGAGATACAACCATGGCATTAAGATAGGCATCTGAGCCTTCCTTAAGAGTAACCAATTTGTCGGTGTTGTCAATATGTGCTCCCTGGGGCTGGAGATGGGTGCATCTCTAGCTGAATGTTCAAGTTTGCCAAGCAAATGTGCTATACATTGTCTGTGTTCTATTGAAAGGGGTTTGTCTTGAAAGTAAGTCAAAGAAAGTAGTCCCACCAGGATAAGGATGTGCAAGACAGCCATCTTGCCAGTTTATCTGATAGAAACAGAAAATAATTATTAAGTTAAGGGTACTATTCTGCCCTAACAGGGTTTGGAAAAGTAATTGGTTACCTTTATACAACTTGAGCTGATTAGCATGGAACCACTTGTCGGTGGTCTGTTTCTGATGCTCAAGTCTGATCTGATAAACAGCAGGGCTGAGTTTGTTAACGATGGGATATGGGTCTTCTCATGTGTTGCTAAATGAGTGAGATGGTGATCTGTATTGGAGAAGCATGACTTGATCTCCAACTTGCCAGTTGACTTCCTTGGTATGCTTATCAAAATGAGCTTTTGCTTGTTGTTGAGCCTTGCCCATATGATTTGCAGCAAACAAATGTGTTTTCATGATGTCATTATATTTTTCAACATATTTGTCCACAGATACCCTAACTGCGGTAGGGGTGTGGAGGTCAATCAACAGGTGCTCAGGTAATTTCATGTTTCTACCAGTCATAACCTCATAAGGTGTGCACTGAGTAGTTGTTGCAGGATTGCCCCTGATTGCCATCAGCAGTAGTGGCAAGAGGGAATTCCAAACCTTGGGATTGTCATTGATGAATTTGCATAGCATCTGTTTGATTCTTCTATTTGCTCTTTCTGCCAAGTCTGAGGATTCATGATGGTATGGGATATGGAATTTCTGACCTACTCCAAACATTTGGAGTGTCTCCTTCATCAGCTCAGCTGTAAAACTGGTTCCCTGGTCTGACTCTAACTTAAGGGGTAGGCCCCACCTGGAGAACAATTGACCCACCAGGATCTGGGCAGTTGTCTTTGCTGTGTTATTCCAAGTAGGGAATGCCTCAACCCACTTGGAAAACAAATCTGGGACAACAAGTGCATACTTATTGTTCTTACTGGAGTTAGTTTAGGGGCCAATGAAATCGATTTGTATAGCATTCCATGGTCCAGATTGCCTTTGTGGCAATAATTTGGCATTTCTTTTCACCAAAATTGGATTGTTCTGGGCACACACTATGCAATTCTTCACGTAGTGTTCCATGTCCTTGGTCATACCAGGCCACTAGACAATGGTTTTAAGTCTCTGTGTGGTGTTATCTGTCCCCTGGTGTCCACCAGTGGGGGTGTCATGAACCATATGGATGAATTTGGTTTGTAAGGATTGTGGTACAACTCCCAGTTTGTGACCTGTATCGTCCTTCCTATACCAGATCAATTTCTGATCATGAGATGGGTGTATGTTGTCAGAGTGTCTTTTGTATGGATTACCAGTGGATAGTTCCTGTTCAATTCCATTGCCTAGGTGTTTGAACACATCTTTTAGTTCTGTGTCAGATCTCTGTGCAGCAGAAAGGTTCAGTGGAGGTTCTGGTTGTGGTTTCTGCCTGGTGTTGGCAGTGAAAAAGATGTCTGCCAAAGCTACTGGGTGAGTCATTGACCATGTCCCCCCCCCCCGAACGTCTGCTTTGGCAAGCCAGTCCACTCACTCATTGAAGTCATGGTAAGCATAATTTTTGCTGTGAGCCTTTACCTTGCGAATGTACAGTTTATGAGTAAACTGTTGGGTCAGAGTGTGTATATACACAAACAGATCCATGTATTTGAAAGGTGTGCCATCAAAAGATGTGCAATTATTTCTCTCCCAGAATTGTAAAAATTCAGTGAGGAAGGAGCAGACCCAAATGAAGTCTGCAAATATGATAGCATCTCTAGTACCATGAGGCATAACCTGTAAAGCACAGGCCACAGCTGCCAATTCGGCATACTGTGAGGAAATGACAGTACATTTCCTAGCAATATGCCTAATATCATTATCCAGATCTAGTATGAGCACACCAAATCCTGCTACCTGCTGCCCCCCTCCACAAAGGAGGTGGAGCCATCTGTGAAGACTCGATTCATGCTGGTATCCTCTAAAACATCTGGTGTAGCTGGAAAGAATGGTCCAGGCTCAGGTATGTCAGGAGACTGGAGTGCACAGTTGTGGGGATTACCTGTATAGAGTAGGCCATGGGCCAAAATGGATGGCATTTTTGCAGGTAGTACTTTGATGTCCCAGTCCAGCAAAAGCAAAGACCTGAACCTGGCACTGGGGTTGGAGAGAAAGCTTCTCACTAAGGGAGAGCACTTTCTCCAAGTGGCAACTGAGATTGTCAGTTGGGCTCATCTGTCCGATACTTTGCGTAATTAGCTGGACAGAATGAGTGACTTGCAGGGGGTTGGAAGTATATGTAGTCACACCCAGTTCAACATATTCCATAGCTCTGTGAAGTGCGGCATCCGCTACCGCATTAGCGATCACCCTGTACGTGTGTTCCTGATTAATGAAATCTTTTAGCATTTGGTCAGTTTGGTCCTGGGTGGCCTTCTTTTGGTCCTCTGGGATGGTGATCCTACTGATCACATCTTTAATAATGTCATGAATCTCTGACTCATCGCCTCTAATGAGAGGGGTGAGCAGAGGTATGTTACGGAATACAGGCCCTCTGTCTGTGTCATAGGGGCCACCATCTTGGCATTGTATGTGGCGTGGTGGTGATGATGTGTGTCTGCCGACATCAGTGCCATCTTGTGAATGGTGAGTGGAAGTTGTTACATCATGGGGGTTGGACTTGCGAATGACGTGGCATGCATCATCATTCAAGTCAGAGTCAACATCGCTGGATGACGTAATCTCAATGGGCGTATATTGAAACCCGTTAATGGCCTTAACATGGCCAGCAAGAACATCCCATTGATAGTGCAACTTCACCATCTTTTGTCTACATATCTTGTGACAGACTTTTGCAGTGCCCTGCTCAATACCTCTCTCAGTCTCTCTCTGTAACACTTTATATGCAGTGCTCAATTCGAAGTTTTCCCTAAGCTCTTTATCCAACTCACAACTCACACGCTTGTAATCCTCTATCAACTCAGCATTCCTATCTATCAAAGTCTCATTCATATCCCTCAAAATATCATTCAAATGTGCTAACTGTTACTTATCACATTTTAACCTTTCACAATCATCTCTTAACAAACATAGTTCTCACTCAGTGTCTTGAGCAGCACAGTGCAGCAGTCTGGAATTAGCATCAAAGAGTGACTGTGTCTCCTCCACTAGTTTCTATTCCTTTTTCTGTAACTTCAATGCCTACAAGCTCATCTCTTTTTTAGAGATGCGTTTTGCATTTTAAGGAAGGCACACCTTGCTGTGAGACTCTCAACAGCGGTATGTAGAACAGCAACCACAAGATCTTTGAGGTTGTATTTCTTGGTTGCCTGTTTGGACTCTAAGTAATGGTCACATATTAGCAGCAATGGTTTTTCTGCAGATTTTGCATCCAGCGTGAAATCTGTCCATCCTTCATGGGATATGAGGTAGTTTGAGACATCGAGTCTCAGTTCTGTGCACAGATCAGACATAACAAATAATGTGTAGACAAACAATAAAGCAGTTTGAAAACTGGTAAAAATACCCTGGCACCATCACCAACTGCTTTCCGGTCCCAGGTGGGTGAATGGTGATGCCAAGAGGGTACGCTGTCACTCTCAAGGGAGTGTAAAGGGATCCACTGTGGGTCTGCCATGCCTGAGACCAAGACAATTATAGAGTCTGCAACAACTGCTATCACTGTAAGCATGAGTAGGTCCAAGTAGGCAAAAAGTGCACTACACTATTCGACATTCAAAATAAATTGAATGTGAATCTCTCTTTGTACATTCCACCTGCTCGTGGATAGCCAATATGTAATTGGGGTAATAAATCACCCTCTCAGGTTCTTGGTGGAATGGCTAAAAAGGAGGCAACAGACGAGTGGTACTCATGTAATAAATGGAATTTATTACAGATCAGTAATACAGGCTTACTACCATTACAGTGTGAAACAGTGGGAGAACACCAGTTTCCTTACCTAGGCAAATGCAGTCTCTCTTCTTAGAGAAACTATGTGTTACAGAGGGTCTTATACCCTGGTAATAGCTATGGCAACAGCTAAGAAAGATACATAAAATGTATACAATAGGACAAAAAAAGGTGGTCTGAGTAATCATCCTAACTAGTATGAGAAGTTGCATAGCTTGCAGTGATAACACAATACAATGGGACCTCTATAATCCAAGGTGATTTACAGTAATGTACAATTACTAAAGATGGCACTGTTGCCTTACATATAAAAAATACAGTAAGAATTGAGCAAAAAGCATTTATCATGGTTAATATGTCAGTAAAACATAATGGAGCATAATAGAACACAGATCCTGACACATGCTCATATGATAAGTGTCTTCACCCTAAGGTTAGTACATATACATTCATAAGTTGCTGCCTGCAAGGTGGGGGCACCATCAAGGGTGCTGGACCATCGATAACAGGTGTAAAGGAAGAGGTATCACCTGCAGGAAAAAAGAGGTAATAATGTCACTGTATAGGACATTGGTGAGACCTCACTTGGAGTATTGTGTCCAGTTCTGGAGGCTGCATCTCTGAAAGAACATAGACAGAATGGAGGCAGTTCAAAGAAGAGCAACAAAAATGGTGCAGGGCCTGCACCGAAGGTCATATAAGGAGAGATTGGAGGACCTCAATGTTTATACTGAGGAGAAGAGGGAGAGGGCAGACATGATAGAGACCTTCAAGTATCTCAAGAAATAAATAAGGTACAGGAGGGAAGTATATTCCAAAAGAGAAAATGCTCTAGAACAGCAAGAGGGCATGACATGAGACTGGAAAGGGGTGGACTGAGGGGCAATGTAAGAAAGAATTTCTTCACAGGGAGGGTGGTAGAGGCACTGAACACCCTGCCTGCAGAGGTGATGAGGCAGAGATCATGGGAGGATTCAAAACTGCATGGGCTAGACATAGGGGTACCATAGCAGTTCAGAAAAGAAGATGAACCCAGGGATTATGTAGGATCTATGGTGTTCTCACTAGGTAGGGATACAGGGCAGACTAGATGGACCCATTGGTCCTTATCTGCTGTCAAATTCTATGTTTCTATGTTTCTATAATGTATACATTTTAACAGGTTTGGTATCAATGCAAAATGTTCCCTACTGTTTTTTTGTAACAGCCATTGTGTGTACAACAGTTTGAAGATTCACTGTAGATTAGAAACTCTAATGTGTGTACTATCTATTTTCACAAACAAAAGCCTCTCTGGGCCAGAGATTAATTACGTCTTACCATAGAAGTTAATATAACCACTTATAGGGGCTACTGGATGGCTCAGACTTAGCATGTCCAGCATGCTTGTGCATTACATAGTTTGATTCCATTCAACCCACTTGGAACTAGTAGCAGTGAATAATATGTTTTGTACAGTACCTCCTGTCTTAAAAGAAAAGGAAAATCACAGAGTGGCATCTGCCACTTGTTATGCTGTACCTCACTCTAAAGGTACTGGACAAAAGCTACTGTGCAGTGAAACTGCAAATACTTTGTCAGCACTGCATGTGAGCAGGATGCAAGAACCTACTGTATGTAATATATAGTACACAGAAATACTTGGTGCACACAGAGAACTCACATTTGTGATGTGAATGTCTTTCAGCTTTACTGAATAGCAAACCACATAAATGCATTGCACGCTTGCTTTACTTGCTCTTCAAGCGATTTTGAGCTTGAATTTTGTTGCTTCTACTCAAAAAAGGCTGGAAGTCTTTTGTCTTATTAGTATGTGTACCAACTTATTTTATGTGGCTTTCTGTGTTTGACAAACTTTGTAATGCCTGTTACTAGCCCTTTTGGACTATGTTCATAAGCACCTTGAGGTTATCGGCAGCACATGCCTGGCTCTGTTTTTATTAAGACTCTATACCAGACATTTTGGCCACTGGGGAGTATAAAGCAGCTAGATACAATGTAAGTGAAGCAGACCATATTGTAGAATGCTCCTTAAAATGAGCTGAGTAGAAGTCTACTGCATTTAAATGCTACATCCCTGGGCTGGAGGAAGAATAGAGTATCAAATATCTGGAAATACAGTAATGCATGAGGTTACAATTTCAGTTTGAGTGTAATTGTACCCTAATAATCAATGACTAGAACTCCAGAAAACATAAATAAGCTGACCATTTTAACAATGACACTGCAGGAAGTGTCAACATTATGAAAATGTAGATGTCACATCTAGACTGCTAGTTTTATTTCAGAAACTGCTACGAATAAAAACATGCAGTTAATGCCACTTATTTAAATTATACTGAACTTTGCAAAGAAATGAAAGATAGCTAGAATTACAAAAGTAAACGATTAAGCCAGGGAGTACTTGCACTGACAAATATTTGCTGATATTGCTGTGCTGCACAGTCGGAGCAGTTAATACCAGTTTATGAAATGACAATTCTTGCCCCAAAAGTGATGCTGGAGTGAGATTTGCCTCATTTTCATGACCTTCAACATATAGTACAGTATGTGTAAATTTATGACTTTGAACTCTACTGGGAGGCATAAACACACTTACAAGGGTGTACTGTGAAATATCATGTCAAACACGTGTTGATTAACTGGAAAATGAGCTAATATTCTTTAACCTCACTATATGCTAATTAACAAACTTCTCACCATCTTACATGGACTCTTCATTTTGTAATTGGTATTTCAAGGGGCTATCACAGTTGGAGCAATTTTAGGATAGTCCTTTAAACATACTATAGAAAAATGTGAGATTCCTGACATACATACAATATTTTACATATCTGCAGTTGAGAAATAATGTCATGAGGAAGCATTGTCTTCTGCGTGTAAAAGAAATAATCAATATGAGCAGCAAGAAAAAAATAAACAGAGGCCAAGACATTTGTAAGATATTTTAGCTTTAAAATTTGTTAAATTGAAATGTACAAAACAACAGTGGGCTTTCATACTGTGTGATAATTCATGACATTTCCTTGAACAATTATTTGAAGCAAATTCTAGTTTATTGTTTTCCAATAAAATGTAATATAATCTTTCATATTTGAATGAGTTGGATTCTACATTGCATTGTCTGGGTTGACAGATTGGTAGTTTGCTTCCTATTTTCTGCATATTATGTGAGCAAGATAATTTCCTAAAACAAACAGCAGAGAAACCCTTTAAATTTGAGACAAGTGATAGTGTCTGGACTGTGTTTGGACTGTTCAGGCCTTGACCAATGGAGAATGGAGATTTATTTATTTAGTTGTTTCTTCACAAAGTTTGTCTTATTTATTGTAGGTCAGTACTTAAAACTGCAGTTTATGCTAATAACGATTTTATATATTTCATTATTAATTTCTTTGCAACCTCTTATATTAATCCCTGCTGTTCATTTTTGTTCCAAAGTCCATTAATATGCTCCCTGTGTCTCATGGGGTTGGGAATCTGAGACTGTTGCATTTGAGCTATTCTATGCATGCAGGCTGAGGGGTACGTTGGGTCTGGTCAGACAGTAATGGGCTGGTAAGTTCCACACTAGTGGAAAGAATTGTGGAGTATGTACAGAACTTCTGGGAGAGGTAACAGTACATGGATGGACTTTGCACAGGAAACTCTCCTGCAAGCAAAGGACAAGTAGACAACATGCTGCAATAGGGGTGCAAGGGTTTGAGCATATCAGGTTGAGCAGAGAGTAATGACACTAATTCCAATGAAAAAAACATGAGCACCAGCAAGTAGTCATAAAATATCTTTACTATTCAAACTGCAATATTGCAGGTTCAACTGCTTCACAAGAAAGAATAGCTTCAAAGGCCCCAACCAGTTTCATGCATACGTGCTTTCTCAGGGAGGCTGGTCATGAGAACATATAGTCATTTTATAGCCCATTTAATTAATTACAGGCACCTGATTCTAATAATTCATCAATCATTAGGCATATATCATACATTGCAATGTACCAACTCAGCATGATTCAGACTGTTAAAACAAAAAACAGTTAGAACAAAAAGTAAAAACAAAGATATTGAACTTGTTCATTCAATTTCAAAGATGTACATCAACAGTGTGAATGTTTAATCAATTACAGTTCCAGAGACCTTTTAAACTTCCATTCTAAGTTAATATGGATTAGTTCAGTGGTGGGACTCAAACCCACAACCTTTAATCCAATTCTAAATTATTAGAAATGACATCTGTACTAATAGTAGTAATTTGAAATATTAACAGTGCATGCTTCTATATAAACATTTAGCCACGACCTAGTTACTGGGTGCATATGGATGTGGACAAGTGTGTATATTGTAAAATTATACACATAATGTAGAAGAAATAATTACATTTCTAAGAATAGTTAATTCAATAGCATTTTTAACCAAAAATGTTTTTTAAGAGTTCTTTTTTGTAAAAAAAAAAAACTATGTATAAATCAAGATCTTTTAAAGTGTGTAAAGTTTGCCTATCTAATTACCTGGCCAAACTCAAATTATTAGGGAAAAAAGGCAATCTAATATGCTCATACATTATTTCCTACCTAGTTCTATTAGTCATTTAAAGCAAATAAGTATATACCCAGTATGTTTACCTATTCTTTCAGAGAGGTTTTCCCATGTCTTCTTTATTTACATTTCTTTTTCTTAGTATTAGGCTAATATGTTTCTGATTCATAACACAATTATGTTATAAGAAGGTATTGTAATCTCTGGAAATAATGACTGAAACAAATTTAAATACTGAATTATAACAAACATAATTCCACCACCTTCAGTGCATGTGCACTGAGGTTCTTTGTCTTTTAACTTGTTTTTTGTTTTATTTGGGTTCAGCAAAACATAACCCAGATAGATCATCTTAGGGTATCTGGTTCATTCCACTGGGGTGTCAAACAGACAAGGCACACTGATGAGTCCTGGTAGGTAATGGTGGGCAAAGTGGCCGAAATTTGCTCAGCAAAGTGATTCGTGGAGTAACGCGGAGTCTCGAAGTGCTCCGCAACAAGAAGCGGAGTTCTTCGCGTTATAATGGGGAAGGCGAAGTCCATTGCAAATAATGACTTTGCATTATTCTGCCTTCCCCAAGCCACTTCTCCACCAATTTTAAGGTGAAGTACATTGAAATCAATGTACTTCACCTCACTTCACCTTGTCCTTGAGCTCCAAAGGAGAATTTTGCAGTGCTTTATGGGATTGAAGGTCACATGGGCTCTAGATTGTTCTGCACAGCCTCAGTTCTGTGTAGTGTATGTGTAGTGGAAGATGGAGACAGCTTCCTCTCAGAGCTCTGCAATTCAAATCCTCTAAAAGCCATTAAAAAAGTATTTTTGGGCTATTTTATTTGCTCAGAATTTACTACATCGAGTATAGGAAACCCTCCTGTGCTCATATTATCCAGTGTTTATTGTTTGTGTGTGGGTTTTGAATGTTAATTTAGAACAGTCAGTCTGTGTACTGTGAAGTGTGCTTTGGGGAGGGGTGTATCTGTGGTGTAGGTACATTAACTGGGAGAAAAAGGCAGTCTTTCTGTTTTGGTTATATTTTTCTTGTATAACTGTATGCACAGTAATATTTTCAGTAATTCTTGAAATTTTTTCTGATTGTTGTAAAGCAGCAGTGTATAATTTCAGTGTGTTTAAAACATTTGGTTATATTACTAAAGGTTTTCAATTTGCTACGCATTACTTTTAGTGTGTGTAAGTGTGTGTGCGATGTGTGCCAGTAAATAAGACATTTTTATTGTGCCACAGAGTAACTGCAGCAGTGGGATCCTGCTATCCACCACACTTGCATGCATTTTTTACACTGCTTTGAGGTATCTTTACTGGTAGTAGTTGACTGTCTGTTACTGCTGTGCACTACCCCCCCCCCCCAAACCGGCAAAAGGTATTCTTTTCCAGATTTGGATTTGTGACTTATGGGCACTGGTTAGGTGTTGTTGTGCCTTTGCATCTGTGTCTTGAGTGCGCAATGCAATCTTAATCTGTCTGTGCGTTTGTAATACACCTTTCATTCTGGGAGACTTTGCATTTCTTGTTACGCGCTCATTTCACTTCACTTCATCAGCACTGGGGAATTTTCTGGACATAAGACAGTAGCATTTTTGGGATGCTCATTAATTCTGGTGACTGTGTATGACCACTGCATACATGACGGAGAGCACCATTAATTCTGGGAGACTTTGCATTTTCTGTTACCCTCTCATCTCACTAAGTCAGCACTGGGTAACTTTCTGCACACAAGACAGTAGCATTTTGGGGAATGAAATTAATTCTGGTGACTGTGTGTGACCACAGCACACGTGACAGAGTGCACCATTAATTCTGGGAGACTTCACATTTCTTGTTACGCTCTCAGTAGCATTTTGGGGATGCACATTAATTCAGGTGACTGTGTGTGACTACTGCATGCATGATGTCTGAGTGTACTATTAATTTTGGGAGACTTTGCATTTCTTGTGCTCTCATTACTCTTTGTCAGCACTGGGGAGTTTTCTGGACACAAGACATGAGCATTTTGGGGGTGCACATTAATTCTGGTGGCTGTGTGTGACCACTGTGCACATGACTGAGTGTGTCATTAATTCTGGGAGACTTTGCATTTCATGTTGCACTCTCATTTCACTTCGTTAGCACTGGGGAATTTTCTGGACACAAGACAGTAGCATTTTTGGGATGCACATTAATTTTGGTGACTGTGTGTGACTTCTGAATGCATGACGTCTGAGTGCACTATTAATTTTGGGAGACTTTGCATTTCTTTTGCTCTCATTACACTTTGTCAGTACTGGGGAGTAATCTGGACACGAGACATGAGCATTTTGGGGATGTACATTAAGTTTGGTAACTGTGTGTGTGAAGGACTGCCAAATATTGTTGTCACTTTGCCTTACTTTGCGTTAAGGCGGAATGACAATGCAAAGTAATAATAACAAGGCGAAGTGGGCATTTAATGCTGGCCACTCCGCGAAGCAGAGTGACAACGCAAAGTGCTCACTTCACATTCACTTCGCTGGTGAAATTTAAATTCACTGCATCTCTACTGGTAGGACGAAACACGTGTCTGTGTCTTCTGTTGACACCCTTTGCAAACTGTGTGAGAGGTCCTTCGACACCATGTATTTCTGCTTAAAGTTGAACCAGCATAATGTTCTGTGGTGATTTGAATATGCAGCCCATGATGTATTGCATTATGGTGGCATGTTTGATTTTGTATTTCTTTGAAACTTGGCTTCCCGGCCAATGCCCTTTGGGGTAACCATTGCTTCAGCGCTTGCACGCTAAGGTTCTTTGTCTTTTAACTTATTTTTTGTTTTAATTGGTTTCACCACAACATAACCCAGATAGACCATCTTAGGGTAGCTGGTGCATTCCTCTGTGGTGTCAAACAGATGAGGCACACTGATGAGTCCTGGTAGGAAGAAACACGTGTCTGTGTCTTCTGTTGGCACCCATTGCAAACTGTGTGAGAGGCCTTTCAGCACCATGTATTTCTCCTTAAAGTTGAACCAGCATAATATTCTGCGGTGATTTGCATATGCAACCCATTATGCCTTGCATTATGGGGCATGTGTGATTTTGTATATCTTCTGAATTGTACCCTTGGATCTGTAGCAAGTACAACCATCATTTTTTTTTTCAGAAACACTGTCTGATTAATACCATAATGTAAACCTGGTGCCTTGAGGCTCTGCAGTTGAAACATCCAAAATGTTTACCTCTTCAGAAGCTGATCATCCAAACCGCCACCTCTTTCTCCTAACCTCACCTTTTCCAAACCACAAAACTGAAAAGCATGTGCAGTTTTATTTCCACTGGTATATATGTGTTTCGCAAGGGCATTTTTTTTCTTTTTTTCTGTTTTATGCTCCTCCCTGTGGAACGGGCCCTACGACCTCTGGCCAACAGCACTCACACCCCAGGACCAGGTCTGGCATGCGGATACTCTGCCCCATGCTCACAGAGGTCAGCCACACCCCCAGCAAGGCACCTCCCTGAGGCGTATGGCATGGCCATTAGCCACCAAGATTGCCCCACCATTTTCCACCAATTTTTCTCCCCAGGGAGCTGGATGTGCAATGGTTTCAAGCACATCCATGCTGATGCCCACCACACTCCCCCCCAAGCTTGTGGCTGTAGTGCTGCTGGCCTCCGCCAGTTGCCACTGATGTGCAGTGTATGCCCCAAGCCCACCCCAGAGGAAGGAGAGCAGCTGTGGGACACTCAATCCTTCCTCTCCTCAGCAGCCCCTGGCAGCTCTAGTCGGTTCCCAAACCCAAGTCACCAGCATGGCATGAGGTGTGGTGTCTAATGCCTCAACCCTCAGCACCACTGGGCCAGCCTATGCAAGGGCATTTTTAAGGTCCATGTTCCTTATGGCACTTTTGTGCTTGCCTATGCGTGTTTTAAAGGCCCTACTCATTTTACCAATGTAAAAGGCCTTACACTTGCATGTGGCCATGTAAACCACCCCCACCATGGAGCAGTTAATAAACTGCTTAATCTGAAAGTGTTTTCCACTATTTACAGAAGTAGAGGAGAATGAGTGCTTGGCTGGTTCTCTTGTTGGCAGCTGCTGGGTTCTATGCTACTTACCTGGACCAGGTTGCTGAAAGAGGAAGAAGAGGAGGAGGAGTGTTTGGCTGACTGGTTGGCTGCAGGAAAAGGGAGCCACAAGTAGAGAAAAAGAGACCTTTAGGGAAATGTGTGCGGTCACAAGAGAAAACCTGTAGTTGGACAGGCAGCTGTTACCAAGTCTCGCAATGCTGCTGTCAGGGAAGTTAGTATTAATCAAGAAGTATTTCTCAGCTAAAAATTGTCACTTATCACAGAGGCAGATAAAACAAATGCCTTCAAGAGATGCTGGTGAAGCCCCTATTGGTCCAGCTCTTCAGAAGCCACAGGTACTCATCCAAACTTTAAGACATACACTCAGTTTTGTCTGAAGAAATGCAGCCTCCTGAGTGGGCAGAGGCAGAGTTACAGGACCCTGTGTCAAGGGAAGACCCCTATGCCTGTGAAAGTACAGGACCCTCTGGGCCCTACACATTCATGTGGCAATGGATGTCAAAAATTTATGGAGCTAAATGGCAGCCTGTGGATGCACAGATCCCTCTGGGCCTGCACTTCCATGGGGCTTGATGTACAGACATGCAAGGAAATAAGTCCATTTGTCAACCAAAGCTTAGGGCCTTCTGACAAACACACATGCAAAGGTGCAGGGCCTTAAGCCAAGATAATATTTTTCTTCACTATAAAGTACTTAGGTCTGAGCAAGCAAACCTGCACCTTCCCTTCCCAGGCTGGGGGGTGGTGCTGCATGACAACACCATCCCCCCATCCTTGGCCCATTCAGATGGCTCAATGAGCTCACCTCCAAACTCAACTCACTGGCAAAGGATCATGAAGCACTACCTGCATGGGTAAAGGCTAGCACTACACACAACATTTCTTAATTTTTTTTTTTATTTTGGCCCCAGCTTTTCAAGATAATAGTTTAATGACTCCCCCTTATAAACATGACTTGGCATTTTAAGAATAGTGGCCAAAATGTAATTTTGCACCACAAGTGTAAAAACATGTCTCATGCAGGAACTGAAAAATGTCAACTGTCATGTTCATGAGGTGGTGTGAAAACATGGTTATGTTGAATGTTTGGAATAAAAATACTGATAATTACCAAAGTTATGACTGCACATGGAAACATTTAAATCTACCTCCATAACATTTTTAAAATATTTTGACCCCAAATTTAAAACATGGTCTTCTTATGATCCTATGCCATGAACCTGGTAGGTGAAAGTTTTCAAATTCTGCCCAAAACATGATTTTGTGGAGTGACTGTGAAATCAACTTTCAGCACAAATCTGAAACATTGTTTCTGCATTTGGATTTGCAGAACATCTGTTTAATTCTTCTATTTGCTCTTTCTGCCAAGTCTGAGGATTGAGGATGTTATGGGATATGGAATTTCTGATCTACTCCAAACATTTGGAGTGTCTCCTTTATCAGCTTAGCTGTAAAACTGGTTCCCTGGTCTGAGTCTAACTTAAGGGGTAGGCCCCACCTGGGGAACAACTGATCCACAAGGATCTTGGCAGTTGTCTTTGCTGTGTTATTCCAAGTAGGGAATGCCTCAACCCACTTGGAAAACAAATCAGGGACAAGTGCATACTTATTGTTCTTACTGGAGTTAGTTAAGAGGCCATTGAAATCAATTTGTATAGCATTCCATGGTCCAGATTACCTTTGTAGCAATAATTTGGCATTTCTTTTCACCAAAACTGGATTGTTCTGGGCACTCACTATGCAATTCTTCATGTAGTGTTCCATGTCCTTGGTCATACCAGGCCACTAGACAATGGTTTTAAGTCTCTGTGTGGTGTTATCTGCCCCCCTGGTGTCCACCAGTGGTGGTGTCATGAACCAAATGGATGAATTCAGTTTGTAATGATTGTGGTACAACCCACAGTTTGTGACCTGTATCTTCCTTCCTATACCAGATCAATTTCTGATCATGAGATGGGTGTATGTTGTCAGAGTGTCTTTTTGTATGGACTACCAGTGGATAGTTCCTGTTCAATTCCATTGTCTAGGTATTTGAACACATCTTTTAGTTCTGGGTCAGATCTCTGTGCAGCAGAAAGGTTCAGTGGAGATTCTCCAACTGGGGTTGGAGAGAAAGTTTCTCATCAAGGGAGAGCACTTTCTCCAAGTTGCAACTGAGATTGTCAGTTGGGTCCATATGTCCAATACTTTGTATAATTTGCTGGACAAAATGAGTAACTTGCAGGGGCTTGGAAGTATATGTAGTCACACCCAGTTCAACATGTTCCATAGCTCTGTGAAGTGCAGCTTCCACTGCCGCATTAGCGATCGCCCTGTACGTCTGATCCTGATTAATGGAATCTTTTAGCATTTGGTCAGTTTGGTCCTCGGTGGCCTTCTTTTGGTCCTCTGAGATGGTGATCCTACTGATCGCATCTGTAATCATGTCACAAATCTCTGACTCATCACCTCTAATGAGGGGTCAAGCAGAGGTACATTACGGAATACAGGCCCTCTGTCTGTGTCATGGGGGCCACCATCTTGGCGTTGTATGTGGCGTGGTGACAATGTGTGTGTGCTGACTTTGGTGCCATCTTGTGAATGGTGAGTGGATGTTGTTACATCATGGGGGTTGGACTTGCGTGTGACGTGGCATGCATCATCATTCAAGTCAGAGTCGTCATAGCTGGATGACGTAATCTCAATGGGCGTATACTGAAACCCATTAAAGGCCTTAACATGGCCAGCAAGAACCTCCCATTGATGGTGCAACTTCACCATCTTTTGTCTACATATCTTGTGACAGACTTTTGCAGTGCCCTGCTCAATACATCTCTCAGCCTCTCTCTGTAACACTTTATATGTGGTGCCCAATTTGATGTTTTCCCTATGCTCTTTATCCAACTCACAACTCACACGCTTGTAATCTTCTTTCAACTCAGCATTCTTATCTCTCAAAGTCTCATTCATATCACTCAAAATATCATTCAAATGTGCTAACTGTTTCTTATCACATTTTAACCTTTCACAATCATCTCTTAACAAACATAGTTCCCGCTTCAGTGTCTTGAGCAGTACAGTGCAGCACTCCGAATTAACACCACAGAGTGACTGTGTCTCCTCCACTAGTTTCTGTTCCTTTTTCTGTAACTCCAATGCCTACAAGCCCATCTCTTTTTTAGAGATGCATTTTGCATTTCAAGGGAGGCACACCTTGTTGTGAGACTCTCAACAGCGGTATATAGAGCAGCAACCACAAGACCTTTGAGGTTGTATTTTTTGGTTGCCTGTTTGGACTCTAAGTAATGGTCAGATATTAGCAGCAATGGTTTTTTCTGCAGATTTTGCATCCAGTGCAAAATCTGTCCATCCACCATAGGATGTGAGGTAGTTTGAGACATCGAGTCTCAGTTCTGTGCACAGATCAGACAAAACAAATAAGGGGTAGACAAACAATAAAGCAGTTTGAAATCTGGTAAAAATACCCTGCCACCGTCACCAACTGCTTTCCGGTCCCAGGTGGGTGAATGGTGATGCCAAGAGGGTACTCTGTCACTCTCAAGGTAGTGTAAAGGGATCCACTGTGGGTCTGCCATGCCTGAGACCAAGACAATTATAGAGTCTGCAATAACTACTATCACTGTAAGCATGAGTAGGTCCAAGTAGGCAAAAAGTGCACTACACTATTCGACATTCAAAATAAATTGAATGTGAATCTCCCTTTGTACATTCCACCTGCTCATGGTCGCCAATATGTAATAAATGGGGTAATAAATCACCCTCTCAGGTTCTTGGTGGAATGGCAAAAAGGAGGAGACAACAGACAAGTGGTACACATGTAATAAATGGAATTTATTACAGATCAGTAATACAGGCTTACTTCCATTACTGTGTGAAACAGTGGGAGAACACCAGTTTCCTGACCTAGGCAGTGCAGTCTCTCTTCTCAGAGAAGCTACGTGTTACAGAGGGTCTTATACCCTGATAATAACTATGGCAACAGCTAAGGAAGATACATAAAATGTATATAATTGGACAAAAAAGGTGGTCTGACTAATCATCCTAACTAGTATGAGAAGTTGCATAGCTTGCAGAGATAACACAATACGATGTGACCTCTATAATCCAAGGTGATTTATAGTAATGTACAATTACTAAAGATGGCACTGTTGCCTTACATATAAAAAATACAGTAAGAATAGAGCAAAAAGCATTTTTCATGGCTAATATGTCAGTAAAACATAATGGAGCATAATAGAATACAGATCCTGACACATGCTTATATGATAAGTGTCTTCACCCTAAGGTTAGTAGATATACCTACATAAGTTGCTGCCTGCAAGGTGGGGGCACCATCAGGGGTGCTGGACCATGGATAACAGGTGTATAGGAAGAGGTATCACCTGCAGGAAAAAAAGAGGTAATAATGTCACTGTATAGGACATTGGTAAGACCTCACTTGAAGTATTGTGTCCTGTTCTGGAGACTGCATCTCCGAAAGAACATAGACAGGATGGAGGTAGTTCAAAGAAGGGCAACAAAAATGGTTCAGGGCCTGCACCAAAGGTCATATGAGAAGAGATTGGAGGACCTCAATGTGTATAGTGAGGAGAGGAGGGAGAGGGCAGACATGACAGAGACCTTCAAGTATCTCAAGGAATAAATAAGGTACAGGAGGGAAGTATATTCCAAAAGAGAAAATGCTCAAGAATGACAAGAGGGCATGACATGAGACTGGAAAGGGGTGGACTGAGGGGCAATGTAAGAAAGAATTTCTTCACAGAGAGGGTGGTAGAGGCAATGAACAGCCTGCCAGCAGAGGTGATGAGGCAGAGATTGTGGGAGGATTCAAAACTGCATGGACTAGACATAGGGGTACCATAGCAGTTCAGAAAAGAAGATGAAGCCAGAGATTAAGTAGGATCTGTGGTGTTCTCACTAGGTACGGGTACAGGGCAGACTAGATGGGCCCGTTGGTTCTGATCTGCTGTCAAATTCTATGTTTCTAGGTTTCTATGAAGTATCAATTTTAACAGGTTTGGTATCAATGCAAAATGTTCCCTACTGTTTTTTTGTAACAGCCATTGTGTGTACAACAGTTTGAAGATTCACTGTAGATTAGAAACTTTAATGTGTGTACTATCTATTTTCACAAACAAAAGCCTCTCTGGGCCAGAGATTAATTACATCTTACCATAGAAGTTAATATAACCACTTATAGGGGCTACTGGATGGCTCAGACTTAGCATGTCCAGCATGCTTGTGCATTATGTAGTTTGATTCCGTTCAACCCACATGGAACTAATAGCAGTGAATAAAATGTTTTGTACAGTACCTCCTGTCTTAAAAAAAAAAAAAAGGAAAATCACAGAGTGACATCTGCCACTCATTATGCTGTACCTCACTCTAAAGGTACTGGACAAAAGCTACTGTGCAGTGAAACTGCAAATACTTTGTCAGCACTGCATGTGAGCAGGATGCAAGAACCTACTGTATGTAATATATAGTACACAGAAATACTTGGTGCACACAGAGAACTCACATTTGTGATGTGAATGTCTCAGCTTTACTGAATAGTAAACCACATAAATGCATTGCACGCTTGCTTTACTTGCTCTTCAAGCAATTTTGAGCTTGAATTTTGTTGCTTCTACTCAAAAAAAGCTCGAAGTCTTTTGTCTTATTAGTAGGTGTACTAACTTTCTTTATCTGGCTTTCTGTTTGACAAACTTTGTAATGCCTGTTACTAGCCCTTTTGGACTATGTTAATAAGCACCTTGAGGTTATTGGCAGCACATGCCTGGCTCTGTTTTTATTAAGACTCTATACCAGACATTTTGGCCACCGGGGAGTTTAAGGCAGCTAGATACAATGTAAGTGAAGCAGACCATATTGTAGAATGCTCCTTAAAATGAGCTGAGTAGAAGTCTACTGCATTTAAACGCTACATCCCTGGGCTGGAGGAAGAATAGAGTATCAAATATCTGAAAATATAGTAATGCATGAGGTTACAATTTCTGTTTGAGTGCAATTGTACCCTAATAATCAATGACTAGAACACCAGAAAACACAAATAAGCTGACCATTTTAACAATGATACTGCAGGAAGTGTCAACATTATTAAAATGTAGATGTCACATCTAGACTGCTACTTTTATTTCAGAAACTGCTACAAATAAAAAAATGCAGTTAATACCACTTAATTAAATTATACTGCACTTTGCAAAGAAATGAAAGAGAGCTAGAATTATAAAAGTGAACTATTAAGCCAGGGAGTACTTGCACTAACACATGTTTGCTGATACTGCTGTGCTGCACAGTTGGAGCAGTTCGTACCTGTTTAGGAAATGACAATTCTTGCCCCAAAAGTGATGCTGGAGTGAGATTTGCCTCATTTTCATGACCTTCAACATATAGTACAGAATGTGTAGATTTATGACTTTGAACTCTACTGGGAGGCATAAACACACTTACAAGGGTGTACTGTGAAATATCATGTCAAACACGTGTTGATTAACTGGAAAATGAGCTATCATTCTTTAACCTCACTATATGCTAATTAACAAACTTCTCACCATCTTACATGGACTCTTCATTTTGTGATTGGTATTTCCAGGGGCTATCACAGTTGGAGCAATTCTAGGATAGTCCTTTAAACATACTATAGAAAAATGTGAGATTCCTGACATACATACAATATTTTACATATCTGCAGTTGAGAAATAATGTCATGAGGAAGCATTGTCTTCTGCATGTAAAAGAAATAATCAATGTGAGCAGCAAGAAAAAAATAAACAGAGGCCAAGACATTTGTAAGATATTTTAGCTTTAAAATTTGTTAAATTGAAATGTACAAAACAACAGTGGGCTTTCATATGATAACTCATGACATTTCCTTGAACAATTAATTGAAGCAAATTCAAGATTACTGTTTTCCAATAAAATGTAATATAATCTTTCATACTTGAATGATTTGGATCCTACACTGCATTGTCTGGGTTGACAGATTGGTAGTTTGCTTCCTATTTTCTGCATATTATGTGAGCAAGATAATTTTCTAAAACAAACAGCAGAGAAACCCTTTAAATTTGAGACAAGTGATTGTGGAACTTTGGACTGTTCAGACCTTGACCCATGGAGAATGGAGATTGA
Organism: Neoceratodus forsteri; assembly: GCA_016271365.2. Classification (NCBI taxonomy): domain Eukaryota; kingdom Metazoa; phylum Chordata; order Ceratodontiformes; family Ceratodontidae; genus Neoceratodus; species Neoceratodus forsteri. Next base: position 89,151,872 of record CM057453.1, read on the forward strand.
TTTATTTAGTTGTTTCTTCACAAAGATAGTCTTATTCATTGTAGGTCAGTACTTAAAACTACAGTTTATGTTAATAACAATTTTATATATTTCATTATTAATTTCTTTGCAACCCCTTATATTAATCCCTGCTGTTCATTTTTGTTCCCAAGTCCATTAATATACTCCCTGTGTCTCATGGGGTTGGGAATCTGAGACTGTTGCATTTGAGCTATTCTATGCATGCAGGCTGAGGGGTACGTTGGGTCTGGTCAGACAGTAATGGGCTGGTAAGTTCCACATTAGTGGAAAGAATTGTAGAGTATGTACAGAACTTCTGGGAGAGGTAACAGTACATGGACAGACTTTGCACAGGAAACTCTCCTGCAAGCCCAAGACAAGTAGACAACATGCAGCAGTAGGGAAGCAAAGGTTTGAGCATATCAGGTTGAGCAGAGAGTAATGGCACTAATTCCAAGTGAAAAAACATGAGTACCAGCAAGTAGTCATTAAATATCTTTACTATTCAAACTGCAATATTGCAGGTTCGACTGCTTCACTAGAGAGAACAGCTTCAAAGGCTCCAACCAGTTTCACGCATGCGCGCTTCCTCAGGAAGGCCAGTCATGAGTACATACAGTCATTTTATAGCCCATTTAAATAATTACGGGCACCTGATTCTAATACTTCATCAATCATTAGACATATATCATACATTGCAATGTACCAACTCAGCATGATTCAAACTGTTAAAACAAAAAACAGTTAAAACAAAAAGTAAAAACAAAGATATTGAACTAACAGCCTTGTTCATTCAATTTCAAAGATATACATCAACAGGGTGAATGTTTAATCAATTACAGTTCCAGAGACCTTTTAAACTTCCATTCTAAGTTAATATGGATTAGTTCAGTGGTGGGACTCAAACCCAGAACCTTTAATCCAATACTAAATTATTAGAAATTACATCTGTACTAATATTTGTAATTTCAAATATTAACAGTTCATGCCTCTATATATACATTTAGCCACAACCTAGTTACTGGGTGCATACTGATGTGCACAAGTGTGTATATTGTAAAATTATACACACAATGTGGAAGAAATAATTACATTTCTAAGAATAGTTAATTCAATAGTATTTTTAATCAAAAATGTTTTTTAACAGTTCTTTTTTGTAAAAAAAAACTATGTATAATTCAAAAACTTTTAAAGTGTTTAAAGTTAGCCTATCCAATTACCTGGGCAAACTCAAATAATAAAGGAAAAAATGCAACCTAATATGCTCATACTTTATATCCTACTTAGTTCTATTAGTCATTTAAAGCGAATAAATATATACCCAGTATATTTACCTATTCTTTCAGAGAGGGTTTTCCTCTTTCTTCTTTATTTACATTTCTTTTTCTTAGTATTAGGCTAATATGTTTCTGATTCATAACAAAATTATGTTATAAGAAGGTATTGTAATCTCTGGAAAAAATGACTGAAAAAAATTTAAATACTGAATTATAACAAACATAATTCCACTATTTTCAGTGCATGTGCACTGATGTTCTTTGTCTTTTAACTTGTTTTTTATTTTAATTTTGTTCACCAAAACATAACCCAGATAGACCATCTTAGGGTAGCTGGTTCAGTCCACTGGGGTGTCAAACAGACAAGGCACACTGATGAGTCCTGGTAGGTAGTGGTGGGCGAAGTGGCCGAAATTTACTCAGCAAAGTGACTTGTGGAGTAATGCGGAGTCTGCGAAGTGCTCCGCAATGTGAAGCAAAGTACTTTGCGTAATAATGGGGAAGGTGAAGTCCATTGGAAATAATGACTCTGTATTATTCCACCTTCTGTATCCGTATCTGTGGTGTAGGTAGATTAAGTGGGAGAAAAAGGCAATCTTTCTGTTTTGGTTATATTTTTCTTGTATAACTGTGTTAATGTATGCACAGTAATATTTTCAGTAATTCTTGAAATTTTTTTCTGATTGTTGTGATGCAGCAGTGTATAATTTCAGTGTGTTTAAAACATTTGGTTATATTACTAAAGGTTTTCAATTTGCTATGCATTACTTGTAGTGTGTGTGAGTGCGTGCGCGATGCATGCCATTAAATAAGACATCTTTTATTGTGCCACAGAGTAACTGCACCAGTGTGAACCTGCGATCCACCTCACCTGCATGAATTTTTTACACTGCTTTGTGGTATCCTTACTGGTAGTAGTGGACTGTCTGTTACTGCTGTGCATTACCACCCCCCCGAAACCGGCAAAAGGTATTCTTTTCCAGATTTGGATTTGTGACTTATGAGCACTGGTTAGGTGTTGTGCCTTTGCATCTGCGTCTTGAGTGCGCAATGCAATCTTCATCTGTCTGTGCATTTGTAATACACCATTCATTCTGGGAGATCTTGCATTTCTTGTTATGCTCTCATTTCACTTCATCAGCATGGGGGGATTTTCTGGACATAAGACAGTAGCATTTTTGGGATGCTCATTAATTCTGGTGACTGTGTGTGACCACTGCACACATGATGGAGTGCACCATTAATTCTGGGAGACTTTGCATTTTTTGTTACCCTCTCATTTCACTTAGTCAGCACTGGGTAACTTTCTGGACACAAGACAGTAGCATTTGGGGGAATTACATTAATTCTGGTGACTGTGTGTGACCACAGCACACATGACAGAGTGCACCATTAATTCTGGGAGACTTCGCATTTCTTGTTACCCTCTCAGTAGCATTTTGGGGATGCACATTAATTCGGGTGACTGTGTTTGACTACTGCATGCACGACATCTGAGTGCACTATTATTTATGGGAGACTTTTCATTTCTTGTGCTCTCATTACTCTTCGTCAGCACTGGGGATATTTCTGGACACAAAACATGAGCATTTTGGGGATGCACATTAATTCTGGTGGCTGTGTGTGACCACTGTGCTCATGACTGAGTGTGCCTTTAATTCTGGCAGACTTTTGCATTTCATGTTGCACTGTAATTTTACTTCATCAGCACTGGGGGATTTTCTGGACACAATACAGTAGCATTTTGGGGATGCACATTAATTTTGGTGACTGTGTGTGACTACTGAATACATGACATCTGAGTGTGCTATTAATTTTGGTAGACTTTGCATTTCTTGTGCTCTCATTACACTTCTTCAGTACTGGGGAGTATTCTGGACACAAGACATGAGCATTTTGGGGATGTACATTAATTTTGGTAACTGTGTGTGTGAAGGGCTGCCAAATATTGTTGTCACTTCGCCTTACTTCACGTTAAGGTGGAATGACAACGCAAAGTAATAATAACAAGGTGCAGTGGGCATTTCATGCTGGCCACTCTGCTAAGCAGAGTGACAACGCAAAGTGCCCACTTCGCATTCACTTCATTGGCAAAATTTAAATTCGATGCATCTCTACTGGTATGACGAAACACGTGTCTGTGTCTTCTGTTGGTACCCTTTGAAAACTGTGTGAGAGGCCTTTCAGCACCATGCATTTCTCCTTAAAGTTGAACCAGCATAATATTCTGTGGTGATTTGCATATGCAGCCCATGATGCTTTGCATTATGGGGCATGTGTGATTTTGTATATCTTCCGTATTGTACCCATGGATCTGTAGCAAGTACAACCATCATTTTTTTTTCAGAAACGCCATCAGATTAATACCATAATGTAAACCTGGGACCTGCAGTTGAAACAAAATGTTTCCCTCTGCAGAAGCTGATCATCCAAATTGCCATCTCTTTCTCCTAACCTCACCTTTTCCAAACCACAAAACATGTGTATTTTTAGTTCCACTGGTATGTATGTGTTTCCCAAGGGAATTCTTTTTTTTCTTTCTGTTTTATGCTCCTCCCTGTGGAGTGGGCCCTACGACCTCCAGCTGCCAGCACCTACACCCCGGGACCAGGTCTTGCATGTGGATACTCTGCTCCATGCTCACAGAGGTTGGCCACATCCCCCGCAAGGTGCCTCTCCAGGGGCATATGGCATCCCATTAGCCACCGAGATTGCCCCACCATTTTCCACCAGTTTTTGTCCCCAGGGATCTGGATGTCCAGTGGTATCAAGCACATCCATGCTGATGCCCACCACACTCCCCCACCATGCCTGCAGCTGTAGTGCTGCTGACCTCCGCCAGTTGCCGCTGAAGTGCAGTGCATGCCCAAAGCCCACCCCAGAGGAAGGAGAGCAATTGTGGGACACTCAATCCTTCCTCTCCTCAGCAGCCCCTGGTGGCCTGAGTTGGTTCCCAAACCCAGGTCACCGGCGTGGCACGAGGTGTGGTGTCCAGTGCCTCAACCCTCAGCACCACCCGTCCAGCCTATGCAAGGGCATTCTTAAGGTCCATGTTCCTTATGGCACTTTTGTGCTCACCTATGAATGTTTTAAAGGCCCTACTAATTTTACCAATGGAAAAGGCCTTACACTTGCATGTGGCCATGTAAATCACCCCCACCATGGAGCAGTTAATAAACTGCTTAATCTGAAAGTGTTTTCCACTATTTACAGAAGTAAATGTATCTGTTCTGTCCACCAATTCACAGTGGATACAGTGTCCACACCTGTATGTACCCATGGGTGGTTGTGGTAGCCATGTATCCTGCTTTGGGGTTGGTTGGAGACTATGCACCAATTGATCCCTCAAGATACAGCCCTGCCTATATGCCATTTTTGGCTGTTTCTGTGTAACTTGTTCAAGCAGTGGATCAGTTTTCAATATTTTTTCCAATTTTTATTTATGATGTCCCTCACCAGATGAGATTTCTTCGTGTATGTGGAGATAAATTTGATAGTGTCATCCTGTCTGCTACTATCCCTATCCCTGTACCTCAACAATTCTGATCGATTTACACTTTCTGCCCTCATTCTAGCTTTCTTTACCCATTTCTGCCTATATCCCTGTATAGAAAATCTGGCCTCCATTTCATCTGCTCTCATCCTAAATGTATCTTCCTGAGAACAATTCCTCTTAATTCTCAAAAATTGTGCTATGGGGATGTTTTCAATCATATGCTGGGGATGACAGCTTGATGACAGCAAAATTGTGTTTCGGTCAATTGATTTTCTGTACAGATCAGTTTTTAGCCTACCATCAGTACCTTTTGTAATTTGTACTTCCACAAAGTGTACTGTGCACTGACTACACTCCACCTTGAATTTTAAATTTGAATTGGTACTCTCCAAAAATGATACAAAATGTCTAAGTTCCTCCTCACCACCTTTCTAAATGAGAAAGATATAATCAATAAAGTGTTTCTACAGACCAACCCAATGAAAATAAGGGATGGCCTGTGGAGACAGCACCACATATCTTTCCCAAGTGCTCAGGTATAAATTAGCATAATTGTGGGCAAAACTTGCCTCCATCACTGTTCCCTTAACTTGCTGGTAAAAAGAATTCTAAAAAAGAAAACACATTGTATTCCAATACTTTTTTTGCACATTCCAAAATAAATTCCTGTTTTGTGGAATTAAATTCTGTGAATATTAAAAACTGATCCACTGCTTGAACAAGTTATACAGAAACAGCCAAGAATGGTATATAGGCGGGGCTGTAACTTGAGGGATAGATTGGTGCATAGTCTCCGGCAGGATACATGGGTACCACAACCACCCATGGGGTATCCACTATGAACTGGTGGACAGAACAGATACATTTACTTCTGTAAATAGTGGAAACCATTTTCAGATTAAACAGTTTATTAACTGCTCCATGGTGGGGGTGGTTTACATGGCCACATGCAAGAGTAAGGCCATTTACATTGGTAAAACAAGCAAGGCCTTTAAAACGCATATAGGTGAGCACAAAGTGCCATAAGGAGCATGGACCTTAAGAATGCCCATGAGAAACACATACATACCAGTGGAACTAAAAATGCACATGCTTTTCAGTTTTGTGGTTTGGAAAAGGTGAGGTTAGGAGAAAGAGGTGGCAATTTGGATAATTAGCTTCTTCAGAGGGAAACATTTTGGTTGTTTCAACTGCAGAGCCTGAAGGTCCCAGGTTTACATTACGGTATTAATCTGATGGCTTTTCTGAAAAAAAAAATGATGGTTGTACTTGCTACAGATCCATGGGTACAATTCAGAAGATGGTGGAATTATGTTTGTTATAATTCAGTATCTAAACATAGAAACATAGAAACATAGAATTTGACAGCAGATAAGGACCGCTTGGCCCACCCAGTCTGCCCATTTCCCTACCTACTGGATAAGCTGCAGGTCCTAGTTAACCAGCAGCCTACTTCTTCCTACCCCCACCCCCTAAAATTGCCTTATGACTGTCCCATGCATGCTTGAATTCCACCACTGTTTTTGACTCCACAACCTCCTCCAGAAGGCCGTTCCATGCATCCACAACCCTCTCTGTGAAAAAAAACTTCCTTAAATTACCTCTGAGCTGCCCCCCCATCTTCAAATTTTGCCCCCTTGTTCTTGCACACCTCTTTTTTTGAAAGATGCTACCCTCTTGGACTTTGTTGATTCCCTTGAGGTACTTGAAAGTTTCTATCATGTCCCCCCTCTCCCTCCTTTCCTCTAGGCTCTACATATTAAGCTCCTTAAGTCTCTCTTCATATGTCTTCTGGTGCAGACCCTGCACCATTTTAGTTGCCCTCCTCTGGACAGCTTCCATCCTGCCTATGTCTTTGCGGAGATTGGGTCTCCAGAACTGCATGCAGTACTCCAAATGGGGTCTCACCAGCTGTCTGTACAGAGGGATAATAACTTCCTGTTTTCTACTGGTGATGCCTCTCCCTATGCATCCAAGTATCCCCTCCAGCCCTCCTTGCTGCCCTCTCACATTGCTTGCCCACCTTTAGGTCATCTGATATGACTACCCCCAGGTCCCTTTCCATTTTTGTTGTTGTTAGTATCTCACCCCACATTGTGTACTCTTCCCTGGGTTTTTGTTTCCCAGGTGCATTACCTTGCACTTCTTAGCATTGAATCTAAGCTGCCATACATTTGACCATTCCTCTAATCTTGCCAAGTCCCTTCTCATCCTTTCCACCCCACCTTGTGCATCAACTCTGTTGCAGATCTTTGTGTCATCTGCAAAGTGACATACTTTTCCTTCCAGTCCCTCTGCAATGTCACTTATAAAGACATTGAAGAGGACCGGTCCTAATACTGAACCCTGCGGTACCCCACTAGTAACCTCCCTTTCTTCAGAGTAGACTCCATTTACTATTACTCTCTGTGTCCTATTCTCCAGCCAATTCTTTACCCCGGCTGTCATCTTGGGACCCACTCCCAGGCTGGCTAACTTGTATATTAATCTTTTGTGTGGGACTGTGTCAAATATATACCCAGTATGTTTACCTATTCTTTCAGAGTGGTTTTCCCATTTCTTCTTAAATGTTTTCAGTATTTTTTTCCAGAGATTACAATACCTTCTTATAACACAGTATTGTTATGAATCAGAAACATATTAGCCTAATACTAAGACAAAGAAATGTAAATAAAGAAGACATGGGAAAACCTCTCTGAAAGAATTGGTAAACATACTGGGTATATATTTATTGGCTTTAAATGACTACTACAACTAGGTAGGAAATCATGTATGAACATATTAGGTTGCCTTTTTTCCCTAATAATTTGAGTTTGCCCAGGTAATTAGCTAGGCTAACTTTACACATTTTAAAAGTTCTTGATTTATAGATATTTTTTTTTATAAAAAGAACTGTTAAAAACCTTTTTGGTTAAAAATCCTATTGGATTAACTATTCTTAGAAATGTAATTATTTCTTCTACATTGCGTGTATAATTATACAATATACACACTTGTCCACATCAGTATGCACCCAGCAACTAGGTTGTGGCTAAATGTATATACAGAGGCACGCACTGTTAATATTTAAAATTACTAATATTAGTACAGAGGTAATTTCTAATCATTTGGTATTGTATTAAAGATTGTGGGTTTGAGTCCCACCACTGAACTAATCCACATTAACTTAGAATGGAAGTTTAAAAGGTCTCTGGCACTCTAATTGATTAAACATTCACCCTGTTTGATGTATATGTTTGAAACTGAATGAACAAGGCTGTTAGTTCAATATCTTTGTTTTTACTTTTTGTTTTAACTATTTTTTGTTTTAACAGTTTGAATTGTGCTGGGTTGGTACATTGCAATGTATGATATATGCACTATGATTGATGAATTATTAGAATCAGGTGCCTGTAATTAATTAAATGGGCTATAAAATAACTGCATGTACTGATGACCGGCCTCCCTGAGAAAGCGTGCATCCATGAAACCGGTCAGAGCCTTTGAAGCTGTTCTCTCTTGTGAAGCAATCGAACCTGCAATATTGCAGTTTGAATAGTAAAGATATTTTATGACTACTTGCTGGTGCTCGTATTTTTTGGGACTGCATTAGAATGTGAGCACAGCATTACATTGGAGCTACATTTATTGGCAATATAAGTAATTCCAGTGAAACACAACAATCTGCAGTCTAAAGTGAGGGTCCTTTTGTTAAGACTGGGAAACTGAATGATGTGAATTATATGCTGAAACTGCCAAGCTGAACTAGAGGTGCTTGGTTAATTCATTATCTGGCCCAGGGGATGTCCACAGGATAGTTGGATTTCTTTTCTGTCACTATCCAGTTCTGATCCAACTTCAGGTCAGATAATTTGGTTGGATCAGGATCAGATAGTCATTATCCAACCAAATTATCCTATGTAGACTGAAGCAGGAAAAGTTCTATAGAACCCTTTATGCAAAGAGAAAACATTATACATTATGATAAATGACATATTAACTGTGTGTAAAAGTTATTGTAGCCATAGCAACCTGGCATTCCCCTGTCAAGGTCATTATATGATGCTGAGTAGTGCAGCCAGGGGTCATCTTCAAACAATGTATAAGTACAAAATAGCAGTGAAGAACACCAATGGATGTAGACCCCAGCGACAGCTAATTGTACTTCCAGTGTGCAGTATTCTAATAGCAGTTGCTGTTGACATGCTGTATGCTGGTATTAGAGATCAGATTGCTGGTGTAGGAGAAAAAGGAAGCGTACTTGGCTGTCTGTCTGTTGCCATGTTGTATACTGGTTTTAGAGAATGGGTTGTTGGAGGGCAAGCACTTGATTGGTTGCCTTTTTGGCAGCTGCTGGGTTCTATGTTGGTACAAGAGACTGGGTTGTTGGAGGAAAGTATTAGGCTGGCTGTCTTGTTGACAACTGCCAGGTTCTATGCTTGTTCCAGAGACCAGTTTGCTATAGGAGGATGAAGAAAATGAAGGGTGCTTGGCTGGTTGGATGGCTGGCTGGCTGTCAGTTGCTGGATTCTACTCTGGTACCAGAGACTGAATTGCTGGAGAATGAGTACTTGGCTGGCTCTCTTGTTGGCAGCTGCTGGGTTCTATGCTACTTACCTGGACCAGGTTGCTAGAGGAGGAGGAAGAGGAGGAGGAGGAGGAGTGTTTGGCTGACTGGTTGGCTGCAGAAAAAGGGAGCCACAAGTAGAGAAAAAGAGACCTTTAGGGAAATGTGTGCGGTCACAAGAGAAAACCTGTAGTTGGACAAGCAGCTGTTACCAAGTCTCACAATGCTGCTGTCAGGGAAGTTAGTATTAATCAAGAAGTATTTCTCAGCTAAAAGTTGTCACTTATCACAGAGGCAGATAAAACAAATGCCTTCAAGAGATGCTGGTGAAGCCCCTATTGGTCCAGCTTTTCAGAAGCCACAGGTACTCATCCAAACTTTAAGACATACACTCAGTTTTGTCTGAAGAAATTCAGGCTCCTGAGTGGGCAGAGGCAGAGTTACAGGGCCCTGTGGGCCCTGTGTCAAGGGAAGACCCCTATGTCTGTGAAAGTACTGGACCCTCTGGGCCCTACACATTCATGTGGCAATGGATGTCAAAAATTTATGGAGCTAAATGGTACCCTCTGGGCCTGCACTTCCATGGGGCTTGATGTACAGGCATGCAAGGAAATAAGTCCATTTGTCAGCCAAAGCTTAGGGCCTTCTGGCAACCACACATGCAAAGGTGTGGGGCCTTAGGCCAAGATAATATTTTTCTTCACTATAAAGTACTTAGGTCCGAGCAAGCAAACCTGCACCTTCCCTTCCCACGCTGGGGGGTGGTGCCGCATGACAACACCATCCCCCCATCCTTGGCCCATCCAAATGGCTCAATGAGCTCACCTCCAAACTCAACTCACTGGCAAAGAATCATGAAGCATTTCCTGCATGAGTAAAGGCTAGCACTACACACAACATTTCTTAATATTTTTTTTTTTATTTTGACCCCAGCTTTTCAAGATAATAGTTTAATGACTCCCCCTTATAAACATGATTTGGCATTTATAGAATAGTGGCCAAAATGCAATTTTGCACCACAAGTGTAAAAACATGTCTCATCCAGGAACTGAAAAATGTCGACTGTCATGTTCATGAGGTGGTGTGAAAACATGGCTATGTTGAATGTTTTGAATAAAATTATTGATAATTACCAAAGTTATGACCACACATGGAAAAATTTCAATCTACCTCCATAACTTTTTTTTAAATATTTTGGCCCCAAATTTAAAACATGGTCTTATTATGATCCTATGCCATGAACCTGGTAGGTGATAGTTTTCACATTCTGCCCAAAACATGATTTTGTGGAGTGTCTGTGAAATCACCTTTCAGCACAAATCTGAAACATTGTTTCTGCGTTATTCATGAGGTGGGGTCCAGAAAAGGCATTTTAAATGTTTGGTAGAAACATTTTATTCATTTTTATTGTATTTGTTAACTGGTAGGCTGACTGAGACTAGAAATTCCTTTTAGGGGAGTGACCTGGAGTTAATTACGTACAAGAATTTATTTTATTGCACTTTTGTTAACCAAGAAAGGAGGGCTAGCTAATTCTGCCTATATTCAGCGCTTCATCCGGTGGGTGGGGGATGCAGATAGAAACCAAGTGAAATTTAACCAAATTAAGCTTTTGGTGGTAGTTTTTTAGTGAATGGAGGAAATTTGGCCAGAACATCAGGGAAATTCCCCTACTCTTGCAGTGGGGGCACTGCTGCTATGGAGGAAGGTGTTTCAACTGTTCATTCTGCCTGTATCTGTGGGTGTGCAGGTCTCCCCACCCACAGGTCCAGTTCAGGGAACCACCGATGTTGTTGAAGCTGTTATGGACATGGAGAAGGATTTACCAATTATTACAACTGATTCTATGAGTCCACCTACAGGTCTTTTTGCCTCTGATGAAGCTTGGCTGTCAAATATTTTGAAACAAAATAAAGCGCTAAGGTATGAAGAGCTTGGACGAAATGCAGACTCACACGCTGTTGAGATGAAATTGAATGAAGTGTGGTCTGAACCCTAAATTCTGATGTTTTGCAAGTTGCTGCACTGTTCCTGAGAGATTTGCCTGACCACAATGCAGTGAGTGCAGCTCCAGCTGAGCGTACTGCAAATCTGCTTGCTGACATATGTTCATGAAACGCATTCTTCCCACATGAGTCAGAGTGGGTGGAAGAGTCTGTGACAGCTAAAGTGCGGCCTACGCTACCGACAGAAATGCTCCCAGACTTCGGAGAGGTCATTGGAACTGTGATTACTCCTTCCTTTCTGAAACAAATGAATGTCTGTGGTGCTTTGTCTGAGCTTGGTTTGCGGAAAGGGAGAGAAACTGACAATGTTCCTCCTGTCAAACGCGAGAGCTCCCCGACCACCTTGGAATGCTCTCTCTTGAATGCAGCATGGAAAAGGGGTGAGTCAGGTATTTGGATTCCTGACCCCTTGCATAGTCTGATACCAGGACAACCTCCTTCACAGGAGGAAATTTTAACTGATACAGCACATGCAAAGTTCATTGAAGTAGACGCTACCCATATGAATCACACAGACTGTTTGGATGCTTTACATGATAACATTGAGACAGTTTTGCTTCCTTTTTCAGTGTCTGAATCTTCTGAGTCAGAAGGCTGTGAGACACAACCTGCAGGGTGGGGTGACAGGCCAACTTCAGACCATGATTCACCAAGACACAAACAGAACTTTTCTAAACAGTCTAAAAATGTGTAGGAACAATTCCAACAAAAGGACCATTTTTTTGGAGCCCCCCTTACACAGACACACTGCTGTGTGCATGGAGTATTTAGGGGCTTTGGAAATAGCCCCGGATCATTTGTTTGTAGGCAGAACCTTGTTGAAAACATCATTAGGTTTTTTTCTAATGAAATACATACCTTAATTCATGTTTCTGGTACAAATGTGTATGATGTTAGTTTTAATACTCCACAAGGTTTTGGATCATTTTTGGTCTAAATATGATTCACTGAAGCACACTGAAGTCTGGATACCATTTTGTGTCCTCCCTTTAATTAAACCTTTACTTAAAAATGTCACAGTTCTTTTTAGAAATGAATCAGTGTCCGTGCATGATATCACATATTGGATGGAAAAAAATGTTAAGTAATTGATTCCCCACAACCAAGTTTTGATGAAGAACATTTGTGGAATGGGGGCTGGAAGTATAAGGTTTATTTAAGGACAATAGCTTGGGGCCTGTACATCTACCAAACAGTTTGTTTTTGGGGAGTGAAAGGGGCCACTGCTTTTATCCTGGGCAACCAAGGACTTGTTGTAAGTGTGGGGCTTCTAATCATTTAGGTTCAGCTTGCGATAGGTTGAAATGTAATCTCTGCTTGTCCTTTGGCCATTATAGTTCTGACTGTAAAGAGGACATGAGGTGCAATTTGTGTGTGGACATTGGACATACGTATAGAACCTGTCCATGGGCTACACACAACTGCACAGATCGTGTAAGTCAGGATTTTATAATAAAGGAAGCACAAAAGAAGAATATGGCTTAACAAGGAGCCTCTGCACATAAACCTCAACCAGCCCCCAACAAGGCCCACTACCCCTCCCCCTCCATCTCCCTCACCCCTTGAGGAAATTGTGGTAGATGTGGTGGCAGAACACACTATGCCTGAAGAGCCAGCTGTTCCTCCGGCTGATGATGTCATGCCGACAGTAATTGAGGCTGAACTTGCAGAAGCCATGGCAACTGGTGAAATGCCTCCTCCTCCTACTGTTAAAAATGTAGCAAAGAAGCAGGGTATTTGGCAGTCTAGGCCTCGGTCCAAGGTTGCTAAAGCCTATGTACCTGAGGATGAAGGATTACTTTTGAAAAATAGTTTTGAAGTGCTGTCCAAAGGTATGCAGGAATCAGAACAGGGGGGAAATTCTGAAGCTTCTTCATTGGCCCCTCATACTTCAGAATCTGAAGGTGACCAGCAGGTACAGGGAATTGCTACAGATAGGAGGAAAAAAATAGGTTAAAGAAACCACCTTGAACTATTCTTCTGTCCTCTTCCCCGGTGCCTCATTCACTGCTTAGCATTGATTCAGTGAATGTTAATAGTATTAAGAATGCAAAGCAAAGGTTAGTCACCATGACAGTTTTGAAAAACTTAAATTGTGATATCTGCCTATTATAAGACACTAGGTTGAATACAGACTTTTTGGTCAGGGCAGCCCAGAAACTTTGGTGTTGGGGTCCTTCCTTTTTTTCTTTTGACACTGACGTTTGTGATGGTGTAGGAGTTTTGTTTAGAGGGGATGGGTTTAAAGTTTCTAGGATGGTGGATATTTTTCTAGGGAGGGCTTTACTGTTGGACTTTTTATAAAAGGGGGAAGGTTGAAGACTGATTACTATTTATGCTTCCCTTAAAAAAAAGGATAGGATATATCTCTTTGATAAAATTAAACCTTTTTTGCTTACAACTAAACACATTATCTGGGCAGGAGATTTTAACTGCATGGTAGATAGACATGATAGAGGTCCGGTTACAAATAAATTATTTTGTGATTCTAATTGCTTAAATGGCATGCTTGAGCAGTGTAATCTGCAAGACTCCTTCTGATTTCTGCATCCACAGGGTGGGCATACTTACCATAGAGGAACATTGTCCACCAGGATAGATTTTTTGTTTACACAGAAGAATCTTCACATTCATAAGGTGGATACAATCCCATTAGAAACTACAGATCATGTTATTCTTTATGTGGTTTTGGGAGGAATAATAGGTCCCCAGTATGGTCGTCATTATTGGAAATTAAACACAACCTTATTGAAGGATGGTAAGGTGGTTATGTCAGTCACTGACTTTTAAAAAGCAAGGATGTCAGTGGCTGTGTTACACAATAACATTAGTTTTTGTTGGGAAGACACTAAGCAGAGAATACAGTCCTTGTTTCAGACTTACTCTGCACAGTGTCACAATACTCAGTACCAGACATATCTCAAACTCCGTCAACAATTACTTAAAGTGTACACTATTATTAATACACAACATATTGCATTAAGTATAGCCTAGAGGTTAGAGGAACGAGGTGTGAACGAGCTTGGTTCATCCGCAGACTAGACCTGAGTTGATTCTCACAACCTCCACGTGCATACTGTGTGACACTGAGTAAGTCACTTAACCACCCAGTGCTCTCAGGTCGCCCCTGAAAACAGGCACTTGTGCCTAGTGGGCCTTACCCGGTTACCAAAGAATAAAATAAATAAAAAAAATAAACTCAAGTTTTGAACTTAAAAAATGAGATGGTGAAATTACAATCTTCCAGGGCAAAAGCTATGTTAATGAATACAGAATTTGTTCATCAGGTAAAACTGGATTTGAAGATGCCTTTAAAAGCTGTTTACAATGTGCATCTAATAGATTTATGACAGCTGTTAGGAATACTGAGAGTATATTGGTCACCAAAGGCCCAGGTATTTTAAAAGCAGTCACAAACTACTTGACTGACATGTATACTGCCCCACACATTGAAGACTGGGAAATGGTGGACTTACTTTCCACCATTGAAGTTCCCAAACTAACGACGAGTATGTCAGAGAACTCTTTAAGCTTCTGGCTACAAAAGAAATTGAGGTAGTAATTAGAAATGTAAAAGGTCATACTGCTCAGGTATTGATGGCCTACTTTCTGAATTATATAAAGCGTTTGAAGATTTATTAAAATATATTTTAGTGGTTGTTTATAATTGGGTTTTGGGTAACTTACACGTAGACTTTCATTTTTGTATTGCTGTCCAAATTCTGGTCTTCAAACATGGGGAGAGAACTGATTTGAATAACTGGCGGTCACTCAGTTTATTGAATACTGATTATACGATATTGTTGAAAATTTTACACAATAGGTTAGTGAATACGGCCTCGGTACTTATTTCCATGGCTCAAACTTGTACAGTGCCAAATCGTCTAATACAACATAATTTATTATTGATTAGAGAATTAGTTGAACAGGGTAAAGAAGGTACACTGCGTGGCTATCTTATGTCATTGGATCAGGAGAAAGCCTTTGACAGAGTACCTCATTGGTTTATTTCCAGTGCTTTGCTCCATTATGGGATCCCCCCAGTCTTTGTGATTTGGATAGATCTGTTATATAAAAATGCATGGGTGATCCTCTTAGTTAATGGGATGATGGGTACATATGTTTGTATTACACGTGGGGTTAGCCAAGAATGCCCGATTAGCCCTTTACTTTACATATTCTGTTTGGACCCTTTATTATGGCTTTTTCAACAGGACACATGTATTAGGGGAATTACACCTGTTGGGGAAGGGATGGAGACACATGTGATAGTGTTTGCGGATGATGTCTATGTACTGGTAGCAGATCAAGACTCTGGAGTTAGGGTATTAGAGGTGATAGATAGGTATTCTAGGCTGACAGGAGCAAAAATTAATAAAGAGAAGAGTGTTATTTATGCTCTCAGTGGTACTGTAACCCAGATGGAGATATGGCAAGGGATTAAAGTGTCTATGGGCCCTTTCAAATTTTTGGGGGTCTGGTTTGGGAGAGGAGACAATGGCTGCTTAAATTGGAAAGCAAAACTTGATGTAGCTCAGTCAAAAGTTGCAATTTGGAAGACTTGGCAACAAACTAAAAAGAAGAAGGTGGCAGTTGTTAAAACGTTCCTTCTCCTGATATTTTTGTTCATTAGTGCTATCTATCCTCTGCTACAAACTTATGAAGTATCACTTCTTAGTTTGGATTTTCAGTTAATTTGGGGAAACCATTTAAATCCCATAAAGAGAGAGATATTATATTTACCTGTGGGGAAGGGAGGGTTGAACTTGATTAATCCAGTGGTTTTCTTTTATAGTATCTTTTTCCATACCAGTCTATTAGACCTTACTAGACCTAGCCTGGCCCTTTGGACTATATATGCAAATCACTGGATTAGGCCAATTTATCAGACATGGGAAGCACAAGGGGTGATATCAGCCCAGGCTAAGATAAAATGTGTTTTTTTTTAGACCTGCCCTTGCTAAATTAAAGAAATGGGGGTTAGCGATGCAAATGTTGCAGCTAACTACAAGTAAATCACTCTATGACATAATAAACACTCAGATTTGTATCTCATCAGCTGAATTTAAAGATATTGACCCCATATATCAGATTCACATGTTGGAGTCTTTAATGGATCAACATATCCCTCCTAGGATTTGGGATGTTATGTGGTTGTGTTCCCATGGGAGGTTGTTTGTTAAGGAAAATGCCAAGCATAAATGTATGGAAGAACTTATGTGCCCCAGACTGAGTTGTGTGGCACAAGAAGAAACCATGTCTCATTTTCTTATTCAGTGTCCCTATGTAAGTGAAGTGTGGGCAACATTGGCATGATTATGGAAGAATCAGTATTGGCAGTCTGTGACTTATGCAGAAGTAGTTGGTGGTTTTAGTCTGCAGAACCTGGGGATGGACAGGAGTCTGATGCATTTGATATTTTCCTTTATAAAATTTACTTTATGACAGTCACAATGCAAATACGTGTTACAACAGGTGTACCAAGACCCAACGACTGTTATTAGTGTGATTGAACAGGAATTGTATAACCAATGTATGTTTGAACAACACAATATGTCTCCAAGTGCATGGGTTCTTCGTTGGATTAATGTCCCTTTTATGAAAGACAAAATTGGGTAATTTCCTTGACAGTGTTTTTGGTTTTTGTTTGTTTTTATCATTATGTATCATGATTGTATTGATGTTCAGTTATGTATCATTTGTATATACTTGTTCAGTTTCTCTAAATAAAATGTTCCCCTACTCTTTGGTAGGGAGCCCCACAAGTCCAAGATGGTGGACATCCATGTTGAGACAGTGGATGCTGGTGTACCTGCAGGGATGCTGATCTCCTGCCCTGTAGGTCCAGCTATGGAAATCGATGAACTAACTTCGCATTGTGAGACACCTATGGAAGTAGTGAATGAAGACATTGCACGACAAGGTACAACCTTACCTGATAGTCTATTGCAAGGTAAAACCAAGAAAGACTGGCTGAAGTCACTTCTTCTGCGAAATAGACAAATGGTACTATCAGTCATAGTCCTGGAGACTGTGGTGATGGAAAATTGTACTGGTGGCAATGAAATGCAAGTTGTGATACAGAGCACTAGTGCCGGTGATAAGGAAGTAATCCTGGAAATAACTTCTGCTGACTCTACTCCCGTTGATGTAGGAGCATCAAAGGAAACTGCCTGACAGCCCAAGGCCCAAACTGACAGAGTCTGACACAGAACAGCCGGATGAGCCCACAGCCTCTCAAACTGCACAGCCTGAGGCAGGCGAACTGTTTCAGGACTTAGTACATGACAACCTTCCTTCAACATCTAGTGGCACAACTGATCATGGTGTGGCAGCTGTTTCAAAACAACAAACCTATACGTGTTACTTTTTTTACTGCTCCTCTTATAACTGCACCTAGACCATTTCTCTGAAAAAGGCATGCTTCACTTACAGGGAAACCACAAGGTTTGGGGGAAAGAAAAACTGCTTGTCCATGGAAAACTCTTTGAAAAACACTGGGTGGAAACAAGAAGTAAAGGGACAATGGATACCTGACCCCTATGTCCTCCCCATTCCAAGTTCACCCCCCCTCCTGTTATGAACAATATGGATCCAGTTGATAGCCCTTCCACAGTTGCCTATGCTGACTCTATTGAACAAGACTTTGTTATTGATTTCAATATGGAGCTACACTCTGAGGATGTGGTCGTTTCTCCTCCCAGAGTCAATGTACTGCACCAACAAGTTCCTGCACATAATGAGGTTGGGACTGCACAGGCCCAAACTTAGGGGGAATCAGTGGAGACTCAGCAGCCTGTCCAAGAGTCATTGCAAACTGCGGCTGAAAAAGCTAAAATTACCTGGGCCAACTTCAGAAGGAGAGATCATTTTGCTACATATTCTCTCCCTACTCAAAGCAAAGGTGCAATGCAGTACTGTTGAAATACTTCGGGGTTTGGACACTCCACCAGATTGACTGTATGTGGGACGCACTTTAATTAAAAATTCCTTGGGCTTCTTCTCCAGCAAGATTTATACCCTGATACATACATCAGGGGACAACTTATTTGACATCAGTTTCAAGACACCTCAGGGACTGGATAGATTCGGGACCAAGTATGATAAGATATGATACTCTGAATTATGATTACCCTTTACAGCCATCCCACTCATTCAGCCTGCCTTTAAAACTATCACCATCCTTTTTAGAAATGAAGGTGTTTCTGTCCAAGATATCACACATTGCTTATCACAAAGATGTGATGTACAGAGAACAGCATAGCCCATTTTTGATGTAGAACATATCTGGACCAGGGGATGGCGCTACAAAGTCAGATTAAAATTGAAAAATACTGGCCCAACAATATCTCCTCAGTAGTTTGTTCCTTGGTTCTGATAGAGGGCATTGTTTCTACCCTGGGCAGCCCAAAATGTACTTCAAGTGTGGCTCATTTCAACTCCTAAGTTCTGCTTGTGATCACTTCAGATATGATTTGTGTCTTGGATTTGGCCATGTGGGTGTAGACTGTACAGAGGAAATGAAATGCAACCGTTGTGAGGACACAGGACATTACTATAGAGCTTGCCCTTGGACCACTCATAACCGGATGGACAGACCAGACCAAGATTCCCTGATAACTAATGTTCAAAAAACAGATACTGATTGCTCCCAGCAACAAAAACATGCAGAAACCCTCCACCTGCTTCTGAGACTTTTGATCCAACCCGTGATACACCACTGAGTTCTGTGCTTCAGAACGAAGAATAACCTTCTACTTCTGCTGAAATTTTACAGTCTCCTGCCCTCCACCCTGTGGTGGGTGTACTATGTCATAGCAAAACACCTACAGTATGGAATAGGCAAAGACTTCTGACTTGACTGACAAGGTTGGAGCACAGTGGTGATGGTACATAATGTGGAGTCAGGTACCATGCCCCCAGACACCAATGTGTATGAAGAAAAGGCCACTTGAAGTGGCTCATGCTAAAACAAACCCCCCTAAAACTTCCAAAAAAACTGCCTTTGTCCAATAGATACACTGTGTTACAGACTGAGGCCCATGAGTCAGAGCTGGATGATGACTCAGAAACTTCCTCTATGCTGTCATCTCAGCACCAAGTAACATCAGATTCAGAGGATGATGTTACTGATTCTAATGTGCTCCATCCTGGGAAAGAAAAAAGGCTGGTTGTACAACCCAGCTGGAGGATGAGAAAGAAGCATCCACTCGGAAGCTATTTAAATGGTGTCTTCCATGACTTTGCGGGTGGCCACCCTGAATACCAACAGTCTTAAAGCTATCAGACAGTGACTGGTTACCCTATCACTTTTAAAGGACTCCAATTTTGACATCATTTTTTTCACAGGATGCCAGGTTAAATTTTACATTTGTGGTCAGGGCAGCTAAAAAATTATAGTGCTGGGGACCCTCTTTTTTCTCTTTTGGTGCCAAAGTGTGTGATGGGATTGGCATTCTGTTCAGGGGCACAGGGTTTCTTGTTATCACACTGATTGACATTTCTTTAGATAGGGCAATGCTACTTGATTTTACATATGATAATTCTAATTGGCACCTGTGGCATTTATGTTCCCCAAAGGAAGAAAGATAGGGTAGATCTTTTCAAATTAATATAGCCCTATCTTTTAACCACACACCATGTATTGTGGGGGGTTTTAATTGCCCTCTGACTAAAGGTGACAGAGGTAAGCATATTACAAAAGATTATTGTGATACTAATTGGTTAAAACAAATTGTGGCAACCACTGGCATTCAGGTTACATATAGATCTCTGCATCCCCAAAATCGGTTTAAATTCCATAAGGGCCTCTGCGAACCTGCATTGATTATTTTTTCTCTTCTTAACACATAAAAGTTTCAGGAAACAAAAGTAAGTCCAATAGAGACTTCAGATCATGTTGTTTTGTCCTTCATGGTAGGTTTTCAGGAGAAACAGCCCTTTGGAAAAGGATACTGGAAGCTTAACAGCTCCCTGATGGACAACTCGGATATCACTACTGCCATACTTGAAAGTCTACAGTCCAGGAAAACTCTGGCCTGTATGGAGGTACCAGTAAGTACCTGGTGGGCTGACACTAAAGAAGAGTTGAAACATGTCTTTCTGCAACAAGCATCACAGGCATACATGGTCCAATACAAAAGATACCTTGCACTGAGGTCACAGCTGGCTACGGTCATGTCCTTTTAGTAATGAAGGGAAAGGGGACTATACTAACCAGATTATAAATCTTAAAAAGGAAATGGAGTCTATTCAGTACTCCAGAGCTTCATTTCTATTACAGGAGCACAGGGTGTGTACTCCGGGGAAATGTACCTATGGGGATATCTTTGAAAGCTGTAAAGAATGGGTTTCTTCTCATGTGATGGATTCATTAAGAACTGACACAGTGATAACAGTCACCTCACCGAACCATAGGTTGGATGATATAGGTAAACATCTAATAAACTAGTACTCAGATGTTGCATAACAATCACACCATAGGGTAGAGTTCTTGAATTCTATAGGCATACCACCAGTTAGCCCAGCCCTCAGTTCACCCCTGTTATCACCAATCCAAAGGACTGAAATTGAGCTACAACTAAAACTTTAAAAAAATAATTCGGTTACAGGCCCGGATGGACTTACTTCAGAATTCTACAAAAAATGTCCTGTAAAACTCTTTGAGATACTGGAAGTAGTTTTTAATTGGATGTTATTGAACAAAAACATGGACCCTAGACTTGGTACAGTTATACAGATTTTTATTTACAAAAAACATGACCGGACCGAGATAAATAATTGGATGCCCTTGAGTCTGCTCAATATAGACTTCAAAATCCTAATGAAAATCTTGACTGCATGACTTGCAACATTAGCTCCAACACTTATCTCTCCTTCCCAGACATGCTCAGTAAAGAATAGATCCATCATAGATACCTTACTGCTCTTAAGGGAAATGACAGAATTAGGCAGCCAGGATGCTCTTCATGGATACATACTTTCTCTGTACCAGGCCAAGGCCTTCGATAAAGTGTCACATCATTTTTTGCTGCAAACCTTACTTGCATATGGAGTACCACTGGAATTTGTAAATTGAGTGACTTGCATTTATGCAGCTGCTACAGCTGTTCCCTTGGTTAATGTTTTTTTTTGGCTGCACAGTTCATATCCACAGGGGAGTAAGGCGAGGGTGTCCCTTGAGCACTCTTTTGTATATTTTCTGTTTGGACCCCTTTTTATGTACACTAGAACAGGATCCAGATACTAGAAATACACATCCTCAACATGTGGCCCTAGAAGTTAAAACAACAGCCTGTGCTGGCAACCTGTGTTTGTTAGTTGCAGATACTGATTCTGGTAGGAATGCATTATATGAGATAGACCGCTATTCTAAGTTATCAATAAGGAGAAAAGCAGGGGCTACATCCTGAGTGATACTACTCCAGCTGTAGCAGAGCTACAAGGGATAGAGATTTTCACAGACTCTATTACTGTTTTAGGGGTCACTTTTGGCCAAGGGGACATGGGTCTTAAAAGGTGGGAAACTAAATTGGAAATAGGAAAATGAAAAGTTGCTCAGTGGTAAGTATGGCAACAAATGAAAAAGAAAAAGGATTTTTTTGTTAAAACCTTCCTACTGCCTTTATTTTCTTTTATACTTATGGTATTTCCTGTCCTATTAAATCAGAAGCCAAGATTTTGAGCCTCTTCTTTCAGGTAATCTGGGGGAGTA
The DNA here is from genome assembly GCA_016271365.2 of Neoceratodus forsteri. Lineage (NCBI taxonomy): Eukaryota > Metazoa > Chordata > Ceratodontiformes > Ceratodontidae > Neoceratodus > Neoceratodus forsteri. Next base: position 89,173,911 of record CM057453.1, read on the forward strand.
GTCTGAACCCTATTAAAAAGGAATGTATCTACCTATTAAAGAAGGAGGTCTACACAGCCCGGTGGCACTGAGGGTTGAGGTTCTGGATACCACACCTCAGGCCACGCTGGTGACCTGGGTTCAGATGCAAGCCCGGGGCACCAGAGGTTGGCAGGGGAGAGATGTGATTGAGCATCCGGAGGACTGCTCTCCCATTCTGGGGAGAGAGCTGGGGATCCACCACTCTGTAGCAGCCCCTGGTGATGACTGTGGGCACTACTAAAGTGGTGCAGTAAGGGGTGGAGTGCAGCAGATGTTGCCGTGCTGCGATGTCATTGGACGCTTGCACTCCAGGGATAAAAAAAATAGGAGGAAAATATGGCAGCGCAAGCCTGAGGCAGCTTGATGGCTGCAGCTTCACCAACCAGTGAATGTCTGGATAGAGCCGTGTGCCGGTAATGGATCCTGGCCGAGTGCGGGGACATCAGAGGTGGCCCCTCTCAACAGTACAGATGCGTATGCCAGCCGGGCATGCAGGACTCCAGGGTCAGTGGTGAGGAAGAGGGGTGGCTGGAGGTCAGGCAGGGCTGTGGTTGTAGAAGGATAAAAATAGAGGATGAAAAAAAAAGGAGGCCAGAATCTAATCAACCCACCTGTATATAACTATAGTTTATTTCTTGCACACAATGGGCCTGATTCTAAAATGAATGCTGCAACTTGTTGATGTATGTGAGTTGCAACATTTGCAAATACACCAGGGACCCTGCACCATATTCCAGAACAGGCAGGGTTCTGCACTTATGCCCTGTGACTTGTGGCAGCTGCAGGGCTGCACCACAGGAAGGGCACACCCAACATGGGCGCCACAAGCCACAGACTGCAGGGCACAAGCAGTGCAAGGCATGGTCCCCGCAGAGCCCCAGACCCCAACACCATGGCACTGCCCCGTAGGGCTGGGGGGCCACAGGACCACCCTAGGGCAGCTGGCATGTGGGGGACGGGAACCACCCAGTGGGGGCACTGCACGGAATGGGGGGCAAGGGGGTTTCAGTGGCCCACAGAGGGCTGCCCTGCTGGGGGGGTGTGGTGGGCACCCATGGGGGTCCATGGGGGTGGCTGGAGGGGCAGCAGGCTCAGTGATGCATCCCCGGTGTTCGTAGGTATGGTTAGACCAGCTAGTAGATGGTCTAACTGTACTTATGCCATGGTCTGCCAGGTCCCACTTGGAATCACGATTTGCAATACTGCCAGCCGCCCTCTTGGAATACCAGCGTAATTGATGCCAGAAACCCCATCAAGCCATGTCACAGGGGTTGCTGGCGTAGCCAGTGGCATAACCCCTATTTGACACAGGTGGCTTGCGCCATGTTGCAGGCTGCCTCTTGGAATAGCAAGCAGTGTAACGCGTGTTGCAAAGTGTGATTTGCACCTTAGGGTTTGGTGCAAGTTGCCTTGCAACATGCATAAGCTGTCTTTGAATCGGGCCTAATATCTCTATTATAAGTACTCCAACTGTGACCATCTGGCTGCTATTTACAGACTGCTGGATTCACCCACTGATGACCTGTTGGACTGTAACCCAAGTACCACCACCTACATACAGGCAGGTCCCTTTCTTTCTCAAACCTATGGTTTCCAAACTGTGTAAATGGAAATTAACTTCTGAGCAGTTGTTAAACTAAAAAGAGATCAGAAATTTACCAAAACTTCCAAAACCAAGCATTTTCTATTATTCCTACTTTTCTTGGGATATCAGCTACACCTATTCCCAAGGTTAAAGCTTTACTGACTGATGTTTCTACTCCACCTCGAATGTGGGCTGTACAATGGCTGTGCTGCCATCGGAGGCTCAGGGGTAAATCAAATGCCAAACATAAGAGCCAGGCTCAAAGATTTTGTCCCAGACTTGCCTGTCTAGTTCAAGAAGAGACTATGGAGCATTTTTTGGTTTCCTGTCCATATGTACAATCCTTTTGGGACTTATTGGCTAGTTAATGGCAACATCCATATTGGAGACAGGTTACATATGAGGAGACTGTAGCAGGTTTTTCTCAGGCACTTACTTTGATCAAAATTACGCGGTCCATCTAAGTTTTTCTTGTATTAAGTTTACTTTGTGGCAAACCTGGTTTAAATATTTGTTACAACAGCTTGATGTTACACCTCTAGCCATGATTCTCACTATTGAAAATTAGCTTACTACACTGTATGAATATGACAAAAAACATTTCTCAGCATGTGTCTGGAAAACTAGGTGGAAAAATGTACTAGGTATAATTAGATAATGTTCTTTTATTTCGAGAGTCATACAAAAGATTTTGCTGATGTGTATTCCCTTGTATTTCTTTGTATTTGATTTCTATACTGTGTATTTTGTATCTGTCTTCAGATATTTTGTTTTGGTTGATTTATGTTTCTATTACAAATAAAAAAATTCCCCTTTTTTGTAGGGGGCGCTACGGTCCATCATGGCAGACAGTTCATAGGAGATGGAGGTTGCTGGTGCACATGCAAGAGAGCAGATCTCCCTCCCTTCCTGCAGGTCCAGCTTCGGAGATCAGCAGTAATGGCACAAAAAACATAGAAAATGGAAAAATACATGAAGAGATGCTACTGAATCCAGAACAGCTCACGGTGAAACAACACTGATGGCTGAAGAAATGGAAAGACAAGGAAACATGGTAATGAAGGACAAGGAGATTATAACCCCCCAAAATATCAAAGTAGAAATGGAAACACTACCATACTCCAGAGCCACATCCTCATTACAAAAGCATAGGGTGTGTATGCCTGGAAAGGGAATTTTTGGAGATATATTTGCAAGTTGTAGATATCAAACAGCATCCAGAACCATGGACTCATTAAAAAATGAAGGTGGAAACCTTGTAAGCTCCAGAGAAGAAATGTTAAACGTGGTAAATAAACATATAACAAACCTACATTCAGTAAAAATACAGTACCCAGCCAAAGCACAGGAATTTCTAGACTCCATAACAGTCCCCCCCACCCACAAGAAATTATAGACCCTCTACTTGCACCAGTAACACAGTCTGAAATAGAAAAAGCAATAAAGTCATAAAAAAAATTATACTGCTCCAGGTTTAGATGGATTACCAGCAGAATTTTATAAAAAATATATGGAAGAGCTCCTGGAGGTACTAGAAGTACTGTTTAACTGAGTGTTGTTAAACCAGTCCATTGATAATTGACTAGGAACAGCCATCCAAATCTTTATATATAAAAAATGGAAAGAACTGATATTAATAATTGGAGGCCACTTAGTTTGTTAAACACAGACATAAACATATTGATGAAGATACTAACAGCTAGACTGAAAACAACTGATCCATATTTGATTGACCCCTCTCAGACATGTTCAGTAAAAGGACAAGCCATAGCAGATAACTTATTGTTGATTAGGGAACTGACAGAAATGGGAAATATGAATCACATACAGGGATGTTATTTCTCTTAATCAAGAGAAGGCCTTTGATAAAGTTTCTCATAGCTTTATGTATCAGATTTTAACAGCATATTGCATACTGAAACAGTTCTGATTGGATTTGTTCTATATATAATATTTCTACATCACTCCCTCTGATTAATGGACACTTTGGATCTCAGATACCTATAAATTGAGGGGTAAGACAGGGATGCCCATGCGTCCACTATTATATATTTTCTGTTTAGACCCTCCTATTAGAGTCATTCAGCAAGATGAATCCATATATGGTCTGAGCCCTCCACAAAGATCAATAGAGGTGAAATCCACAGCATATGCAGATGATGTATGTATTCTGGTAAAAGACCCTGTTCTGGAAGGAAGGCTAGTAGGAAAATATTCTGCTTTAGCAGGAGCAAGAGTTAATAAAGGCAAAAGTAGGGGCTACATACTTAGTGATTCAACAGCCCCACTGAATGAATTAGAGGAGAGTCTCATGTCCACAAACCCTATAAAAATATTAGGGAGAATTTCTGGAAAGGAGACCTGGGATTTAAAAACTCAGAAGAGAAACTAAACAAAGGGAAACAGAAAACATCTGTATGGAAAACATGGCAATAGACAAAAAAGAAAAAAAATTGCTTTGATCAAAACATTTTTACTTCCACTATTTACCTATTCCTATCCCTTTACAACTAGAGGCAATCCTTTTAAGTCTAGTGTTTCAAGTTTGTTGGGGGAGTAGACGGAACCCAATAAAATGTGAGGTGTTATATCTGAAGGTGACAGAAGGAGATTTAAATTAAATAAACCTCATACATTTTTTTATAGCATGTTTCTATCAGCAGATGTAGCAACCTTAGAAACACCAACAAATACTGTTTGGAAATGTTTTTGTACTGAACTGACTTCATCCCTTTATGAGGATATGGAAACAGGATAATGTTACACCACAAACATATAGGATAGTATCAACACTCTTCAAACCACTGGTAATAAAAATCCAAAAACTGGCATTGAATACATCCCGTTATTAAAGTACACAGATGCCAGATTTATAATACCATACAGCATAAAGCCTTCACTGTAACTCCAGAATTTAAGGGTATTAATGTGCAAGATTCTGCAGAAGTAAAAGAAACATTGTTGGATAAGAGAACCCCTTTAAGGATATGGGACGTGCTACGGTTAAGCTATCATGGTAGACTAAGAGTAAAAGGAAACGCCAAATACAAATCCCATACAGAAAGAATGTGCCCAAGGCTAACATGTATTCAAAAAGAGGACACCATGGAACACTTATTTTTATCATGTCCTTTTGCTACAGCTTTATGGGCCTTAATTGCAGATAGATGGGGAAAGGCACAATGGGGAAAAACAACGTAAAGAATTGGTAGGAGGTTTTCTGAGGGCTTGCACGAATATAAATAAGAGTACGGTCAGGTTGATTTTTACATGTACAAAATTTCTATTCTGGCAAACAAGATGTAAATATATATTTCAGCAGACAGACTTAACCCCAATAGCTATATTGCTGATATTATAACAGAAATTGAAAGCTTTAAGCACTTATAATAAAACTCAGCTTGGAGAAAATGTGTGGGAATAGAGATGGAAGAATGTCAGTTGCATTGATCTCCCCCAATTACTAGGTATGTATATAACTAAGAAACCCTTGTATTAGCCTGAGAAGAACAATGGAATGAAAATAAGGATTAGTTATTTTGTTTATAACCAAGTAAGAAGGTTGTATATATAGGCCAGGATATTCAAAAGGGCTGCGCATGGCGCAACACAGATGCACCATGTGCAACCCACTGATGTGCCCCAGCATGATATTCAAAAGGGGAAGGTGCACGGCACAAATCCCGATGTGACAGGGTGCATCAGTAATGTATGCGGCACAAGTAGGGAGGGCATGCCCATGCATATTCTGCACATCCCAATATTCAGCCTGGCATGTGCTGAGCAGATGCAGGCATGACCCCTATTTGTGCTGCACACAGCTGAGCCTAAAAAAAAGAAGCAGCTGCTGGCCATCCACAGGTGAGCTGCCATATTGCAGGGTGCAACATGGCAGCTGCCAGCTATGCATGGCCACCTGAGCTCCGACTGCACTGTCTGTCACGGTAGCGCCCCCCCAATGCCCGATCATGGGCATAGGTATATAATTGAAAAGTCCAATATCCCTTGTGGTCCAGTGGACCACTTCCAGCCCAATCATGGGCATTAGTACATTTAAAACATCTTGATTTATCTCTGGTGGTCCAGGGTATCCCCACCCACCACCCACTGAGCCCGCCATCCCGTATCCCCCGGTCAGTGGCGGGCAGCTCCCTCACCTACAAGCCACCTGGCCGCCCGCTGACTGACTGTGTACGATGCGGCCGTATGCCCATTGGTCCACAGCATGAGCCAATGGCATGCACTACCAAATGCCATACTACACAGTCCAGATACATGAATGGATTCATTCACATATCTGGACTGTGTAGTACAGTATGTCTGCACACCCAATGGGCCACGCTGTGGATCAACAGGCATACAGCCATACTGTACACAGTCAGTCAGCTGGCGGCTGCGTGGCTTGCTGGTGAAAGCTGCCGCCTGCCACTGACTGGGGGGTGGGGTAACAGTGCTCAGTGGGTGGAAGTGAGGAAGAAAGTACCGCTGGACCACCTATAAGTCTGCATGTTTTCCGTGATTGTGATTGGGCGGTCCACTGAACCACCAGGGATATTGGACGTGCTTTTTTATATACATATGCCCGCGATCAGGTTGGAAGCGGTCCGCTGAACCACCAGGGATATTGGATGGTTTTTAATTATACTCATGCCAGTGATCGAGCATTGGGGCACTTTGCCGTGATGTGCAGGGGGCATCGGTCCCCGATGGCTGCAGACTGGCAGGGTACCATGCACAAGTCGCACGGGATTGGTGCACCTGCATGCAAATGGGGCCATAATGACATGCTAATGGCCCAAGTTGTGCCTTGCATGCATTATGGCTCTATTTGCATATCCATCACTGAATATCATGGTTTCTGTGCCTAGCACAACTGCACTTGCGCTGGTGCATCCCCCTGCTCCACTCTGTCCACTTGTGCTGGCGCAGTGCCACTGCACCATGCGCATTGCGGGAGGCCAAGTTGCAATATTCAATGGTGCTGAGCCATGGCACAGCTCCGTTGAATATCACCCATTCCACGCCCTGGCACATCCCAGTTGCGCTGCGCCCTGCTTGCACCCCTGCCAGGTGCATTTCTGAATATCCCAACCATAATGTGTATATTTGGTGTGTAAAGAACCTAAGTTTTGTAATGTGTATATGTCTTTGCTTTATTCAATAAAAATTCCCTTACTCTTGAGGTAGGAGGAGCTGCAGCTCATTTCCTAGGCCATCAGGCAAGATGGATGACTTGGAGACAGAGGAGGGAGGAAGGGGGTACCCATACATTCTTGCTGATTATGAGTTTGATTCCAGACACTGCTTTACAGTGTACTGCACTGCAGTGCCAGAGTCAAATGAAAGCTGCACCACATGAATGGAAATTCACAAGGATGGGATTTTGGACATGGCACAGAAAACAAGTGATTTGGATATGAGAACAGAGGGAACTCCTCTGGTTAACATAACTACTGACCGTCAAGAAACTACTGGCAGAGATGTGGATATAGAGAACAACAATCCATCCAAACTTGCACTAAAACAGGCTTTCAAAAAGAACAAATGCCAGCTATTAAAACAGACAGCCGAGGAGGAAGAAACATTTCTTCTTGCCAAAGAAAGACTGAAATAAACTACAAAAGCTACAAACCCAGCATTAGCTCATAAAGCACCTAATTTAACAATGCAAACAGCAGAGCAACCAGGAACACTTAAACGGCAGACACTAGGAGTGAAAAAAACTGGAAACACTGCCTCTACTACTCATGAACAGCCTCACGTTGGAGCAGTAAAAGAGAGCACCGTGGCTACCTTGACTGGCTCATGGACATTTAAGTCAGCATTAAAAGGTGTAGGATGGATTCAAAATGAAAACAGATCTTGTTTTCCTGATCCCACAGACTCCAAGGTACGAAGATTTCAAGACAACTTGCACTCCCCATTGCATACCACAACGGAACCAGAGAATTCAAGAAAAAGGTGAAATCACTTTTAACCCCTGAGATTGAGAGACCAAATCGAAATGCAGAAAAAATTGTTAAGTACCACATTTGAAAATACTACAGAGGTAAAAAAAAAACTTACAAGAGAGAACCTGTTATCAACTGAAAGACTATGCCTGCAGTTCACTGGGTGAGCAACCAGCCACGCCTACTTCCTGAATAATATAAGCAGTTCCTCCCAGCCTCCATCTGAAGCACTTTCTCTTTGCCAGCAGGAGGCTCTGTTGGTTTGTCTGCTCACTTTGGGCCTGCTTTGGCCTTGCCCCCCCATCTTGTGTTTTTGTTTGTGCTCTGGACTCTGCTCGGTTTCGGCTGGATGTGTTTCTGTGTGTCTCCTCCTTTGGTTAGTATTTGTTTTGCTTCCAGCTGCTGTGTGCTTCCCTGTGTGCTGCTTTCTGTTCTACTGTATTTGTGCTTGGTTTTGTGTTTTCATTTGGGGCTTTCTAGTTCTCCTTTACTTGTGCTGTGTTGCTCCTTAGCCATGCTCTGACTCCCTTTCCTTCCCAGCTACCCAGCATCCTCTGTCTTCCTACATTTGTTGTATGTTTCAACTCACATTCCAACCCTCTGCTGCTGCTTTCATTTTATGACCTGCACCTGGTCTCAGCTCTTGCTCTCAGCTAGCAGCTGCAGGGAGCGGGAGCAGGTACTGCTGCATTCCTGTTGCAGCTCCACATCCCTCGTGCTGCTTTTGCTTCATCCTCAATTCTTTGGGGTTTTAGTTTCCTAGTGTTCTGTATCTGCATTGTAAGTTTGTGCTTCAGGTTTCTAATTGTTGTTTTCTTCCCTTATGCAGACCTGTGCAGAGATGCAGAGATATTTAATTTTGCCAGCAAAATTCTGGTGAAATCGCAAATTTCGCCTCGCATAACATTTCATGCAATTAAGCCATTGAAGTGAAATTTCACCAGTAAATTTTGCTTTCTCTGATAAATTTCGCCTTAGCATTTAACTAAGGCGAAATTAGGGAAAAAAGGCTTGTCACATGACTTACTCCGTGCTGCAGACTGTAGGTTACATGTGTGACTGTACTCAGGCAGGAAGCCACTGAATCTACTTCCTTTTCCTGCAGTTTGTAGGCAGTGTGGAGACAGAGAGCAGCAGACTATGATAGAAGAGAAAGATAATTGTTTTTGAGAGTGAGAGACTGAGAGTTTGTGTTGTGTGTGTGTGTGTTCTGTTCTTCCCCATTTCCTTAATTTAAAAAGTTAATCTTTGTCTTGTGTTATATTTTTATCTCTTATCTTTATAGTTAGTGTGTGTTTGTGTGTGTGTTTGTTTCACACCCCCTTTTTTCATTTCTTAATCTTTACTTCTTTCTTTATAAAAGTTTTTTTTTTCAAATTAATGATGGATGGGACTAGGGCTGGAGAGAAGAAGGCAGGAGTTCACATTAACAGGCATTTATTTGAAAGAGAGGCCCCTCAGCAGCAGGAGTATGTGCCCCTGGCCCCTGACCCCCAGCAGCAGGTGCTTGTTGGCCCCCCAGCAGCAGGTTCCCCACGGCCCTCAGCACTGTCAGCAGGAGGAGCAGCTTCCCCCTCCCAGCAGCAACATGTGGCACCCGCCACCCAGTATGAGGACTCAGAGCCCATTGTCCCCCCACCACAAGAGCATGTGCCCCTCCCAGCAAGGGGAGGATGATGCAGAGGCCCACGCTGGAACATCAGCTGGCACTGCCTCCCCACCACAGATCAGCAGTTTGGTCTTTTTTCACCACAAAATCTGATGATAAGACAAATGTTATTTGCAGTCTTTGTGGTAAAAGTGTAAAATGGGGAAAACCAGGGCCCCACTTTGGGACCACTGGTCAAAGGAGTCACCTGAAGCACCACCACCCTACAGAATAGCTCAGAAAATAAACCAAGACAGCAGCAGGAGGCAGCAGCATTGATGAAGAGGGCCACCATGAACAGGAGAAAGGCAGTGGGACTCGGTGCCAGACTAGGGGGTGCCCCCGCCATATCACCAGGTCAAGCAGGAGGACACACCAGCAGGAGGCAGAAGGGCCATCCCCCAGCAGCGATGCACCCCACACCAGGCAGCGCCTCTGTGAGCGTCCTGCAGCCCCCCAGGTCAGGTCATCACTTCCAACCTGGAGATCATGCGCAATGAGGTGGTGGCAGTGCAGTCTGAGGTGCAGGGTGTCTGTCAGGACTTCGACCAGTTCTGCTAGGAGATCAGGGGTCCCCCTATCCAAAAAATAATGGAGAACCATAAGAAGGTCTTGGACCTCCTGGTGGAGCTGCGTTGTGGTGGTGACACTGGTGGCAGTGCATAATGACCCATGGTGGACCGGTGTTCTTTTCTTTTTCTCCTCCTTTCCTTGTTACTGTCACTCTTCATCTTGTGCACTCCCTAAAAAAGAGAAAACAAAGAAAATAAAAAAAGTAAAAAAAAAAAAAAACATCTTTTCTGTCCTCTTCTTCTTCTATAGCCTTTTGTTTGTGTTTCTTGTCCGGTGTTTTATATCTATTTTGCTATGTAATGTTTATGCTCCCTCCATTTTCCTCCCATCCCTTCTCATACGAATACCCTTGCACTGACTATGCATGTCCTCCCTGTTGTAATACTATTATGCCCATAAACTCTGTACCTTTCTTCTTGTTTTATCTTACTCTATCTTTATATGTTTCCTCCTCCTCCTCCTCCTCTCCTCTCCTCTCCACAAATGTCAAGTATTGTAATTTGCTTCTATGAACAAATATTTTTCCCCAAAGCTATGTGATTTTGTCTGTTGTGTGGGCTTGTGGCATTTGTTTCGGCTGTCTGCAGCATCAGTCCAAATACGAAAGCAGCAGTCATAGAAACAGTTACATAAGCACTTTTATTGTGAAGTTAAACATAAATATGTTTTGTTGTGCTTAACAATACATGTCTCCCTGGCCTCACCACCCACAAATGTTAACTTTGTGTCCCTCACCTTCAGTCATGATAATGTTTTATAGTAACCAACTACCACCAACAGTGCCACCACCCTGTCTAAAATGTGCACTTTGCCCACAGTTTAACATAGCCCCTTGCCGACATACTGTGCAGAGCAGGCATGCTAAGATGAGAAATACTACAGGAAAAAAGTTGGATGAAACTGAGACCAAAATCCAGTCTCAGTCATGATGTTGTATGGTGCCCTTCCCCCCACCTCCCTGTCCCAGACCTAAAAATGCAGCATCTGCCAGTGTTTATAAAGAACTGTAGGCCTCATCTTGTTGCTGCCCATGCCAAACAGGCCGTAGAGAGCCACAAATATTTGATGAAAAATATTATATTAAATTGAGACAGAAATCTTATCTCAGTCATGATGTTTTATGGTGTCCCACCATGCACCCCAATATCAAAGGCCTGTTTTCTGCACTGATTCAAAAGCATTTCAGGCCGCATCTTGTTCCTGAGAGTGCAGAACAGTCCGTACATGTCCAGAAATGTTGCAGGAAAAATGGTACATAAAATTCAGGCAGAAATCTGATCTGAGTCATGATGTTATATGGTGCCGGCCCCCCAGCACCCAGACATTAAAATGCAGTTTTGGACCCTGATTGCAAAACATTTCAGGCCTAATCTTGTTTCTGCGAGTTCAGAACAGGCCTTACATGTCCAGAAATGTATTTATTTATTTGTATTTATTGAATTTTGGTAACCGGGTTGGCCCACTGAGACAAGACAGTTCCTTTTTCAGTGGCGACCTGGTAAGTGCAGTACATTGATAGTGTAATAGTTGACACAGGAAACCATACAGGTATGACAATTGCACTAACGAGACCAACTAATATAGTTACAGGAACATGCTATTAATACAGCACAATTACGTCATACAAACATTCACAACTAGAATAAAAAAATGTACAGAGAACATACTGTACATACTACAGTATACTATGGCAGACAGTAACATAATCAAGTGTTACAGGAAAAATGGTACATAACAGTCATAAAGAAATCTGGTCTCAGTCATGATGTTTTATGGTGTCACCCACATCATGGACCTGAAAATCAGGCTTCTGCCACTGTTTACCAAAGATGTCAGGCTGAATCTAGGTGCTGCCAGTGGCCCAGAGGCCCTTCAAGTCCAGAAATGTTTCCTAAAAAAATGTTAAAGTAAATTCGGAGAAAAATATGGTCTCCTCCATGATGTTTTATGGTGTCCCCCACCTCATGGACCTGAAAATCAAGCTTCTGCCACTGTTTACCAAGGATGTCAGGCTGAATCTAGGTGCTGCCAGTGTCCCAGAGGCCATTCAAGTCCATAAATGTTTCCTAAAAAATGTGAAAGCAAATTCAGAGAAAAATCTGTCTCAGCCATGATGTTTTATGGCGCCCAAACCTCCAACCAGACCAAACAATGGTCTTTGGTTCACTGTTTACAAATGATTTCAGTCTGAATTATGTTTACGTATGAACATACGAAGAAGCCAACAGAAGAAGGCCATTTGGACTATCAAGTCTGCTCATATTGCAGGGTCCACAGCTTGAGCTAATGTCCCTGCCCTCATGGACCTGATTTTCAGGTCCATGAGGTGGGGGACACTATAAAACATCATGACTGAGACCAGATTTCATTATGAATGTTATGTACCATTTTTCCTGTAACATTTGATTATGTTACTGTCTGCCATAGTATACTGTAGTATGTACAGTATGTTCTCCATCCTCCCTAACCATGATTCTTACCTTCCCCCATTCCTATCCCAGCTCCTCTTAAAGCTGCCCACTGTCTTCAATGAGATGACCTCTTCCGGCAGTGCATTCCAAGTGTCCACCACCCTTTTTGTGAAGAACTGCTTCCTGACCTCCCTCCTAATCCTCCCACCCTCCAGCTTAAGACTGTGCCCCCTTGTGATATGGTTGCCACTCAGCTTAAAGAGACTCTCCTTATCAACCTTAGTTATCCCTTTCAAGTACTTGAATGTCCCAATTATGTCTCCTCTCTTTCTCTCTCCTGTCTTCCAGGGAGTACATGCTCAGTGCCCTCAACCTCTCCTCGTATGCCTTGCCCTGCTGACCGGCTATCATCTTTGTAGCCTTCCTCTGTACCTTCTCCAGCAGGTTAATGTCCATTTTGAGGTGTGGGCACCAGTACTGAACTCCATACTCTAGATGAAGCCTTAACAGTGACCTGTACAAGGGCAGTATAACCTCCTCTCTCCTACTACTGATCCCCCTAGCTATGCATCCCAACATCTTGTTTGGCTTTGCTGCTGCTTTCTTGGACTGCATGGAGTGCTTCAGGTCACTAGTGATCATCACTCCCAGGTCCTTCTCCTCCTCTGATGCAGATAATCAGACTCCACCCAGGTAATACTCTGTCCTGGGATTCTTGGCTCCAATATGCATAACCTTTCATTTCTTGGCATTGAAGCCAAGCTGCCAGATCCTGGACCATCTCCCCAGATTTTCCAGATCTTCCTGAAGGTCCCATATCCCTTCAGCTGTGTTCACGCTCCCACAGAGCTTGGTGTCATCTGTGAATAGGCACATTTTCCCTTTAATGCCATCCCCAATGTCATTGATGAAGACATTGAACAACACCAGCCCCAGCACAGAGCCCTGTGGGACCCCACTGGTTACCTCTCTGGTGCCAGATAACTCTTCCCCCTACCACCACCCTCTGGGTTCTGTCCCTCAGTCAGTTTTCCACCCAACTGACCTTCTTTTCCCCAACTCCACGATCCCCCAACTTCATGATCAACCCTTTGTGGGGCACAGAGTTAAAGGCCTTGCTGAAATCAAGATAGAGGATGTCTACCACTTGGTCTCTGTCTACTGACTTAGTGACACAGTCAAAGAAGTCAATCCGATTTGTTTGACATAATCTCCCCCCTATGAACCCACGCTGCCTCTCATCCTGGAGACCAACCTTTCCTTTAGTATGGTCTCCATGAGCTTGCCCACAATGGAGATCAGACTGACTGGTCTATAATTCCCTGGATCATCCTTGGGACAGTTTTTGTGAAGGGGCACTACATGTACTGTTCTCCAGTCCTGTGGTACCACGCCTGACTCTAGTGAACTATTAAATAGGTCTGCTAGTGGGAGTGCAGAACAGGCAGTACAGTTCCAGAAATGTTGTAGGAAAAATGGTACATAAAATTGAGACAGAAATCTGGTCTGCATCATAATATTATATAATGCCCAACTCCCCCAACACTCAGACATTTAAATGCAGTTTTGGACCGTGATTGCAAAGCATTTCAGGTCTGATCTTGTTTCTGCAAGTGTGGAACAGACCTTACATTGTCCAGAAATGTTACAGTGAAAATGTTACATTAAACTGAGACAGAAATCTGGTCTCAGTCATGATGTTTCATGGTGTCCCACCAGCCACCATGGCCTAAAAGGCCTGTTTCCTGCACCAATTCAAAAGCATTTCAGGCCTAATCTTGCTGCCAGTGCAAAAACAAATCTACATGTCCGTCAGTGTTTCATGAAAAATGTTACATTAAATTGAAACAGAAATCTGGTCTCACTCATGATGTTTTATAGTGTCTCACCATCGAGTCCTGACTGTCCCACACAATAAAATGCTGTTTCTGTTAACTTTGACAATTATCATGTGAGTGTTATGAAATAGCCAAAATGGGGTGACATGCTGAGAAAATTAATTCCTCCAGCAAAATGATGTTGCTTTGTACTTGCTACCTCCTGCTGCTGGTTTCTCAATTGATTGAGAAATATAGAATTATAATTTCCCTCCCAAAGATATACCGCTGTCCTGTTTGTGTTGACTCTGTGGTTTTAAGTCTGTGTGGAGAGAATGAGATTTTGGGGTGCTTTAGAGTGCTGCCTGCTGCTCTGAATAGTTGCCAACTTTCCTTGATGGATCATCTTCACAGAGTCAATACTGCTGCTGCTGCTGCCATGTAAGTATTTGTCTGTATTTGTTTTTCCTGTGCAAGAGAAGGGTGGGGGTGGATTGGTATTGTAACATGTTGAGTTCTAATGTTTATACTGCGTTTCTATTATTTTCCAGTTGACTGAGAAATGGGATTACTTGCAGCATCGTGCCAGGTCAGGATTCTAATCTTGGATGTTGGAATGCACCACGCAGATGGTAAGTATTTAATTTTTCATTACTGGGGGGGGCTTACTGCAGTCCAGATGTATGAGTTTGATACTAATTGTGTTCTTTTTGCTTTTGCCAACATTCAGGAATTCCGGTGATGCATGTTGCCTCCTGCTGCTAGTTTTCATGTGGGGGATTCATTGACTTGTTTGTGCAATGGTTCCAGTCCCCATGAAGTCCCTGAGGTAAGTATTTCTTCATTTTTATGTTCCTAGGTGGGGGGGGATGGGAGCCAGGAGGGGGTAACTTTTAACAATCCTCAAAATTTGTTCTTTTTCTCTTATTTCCAGGTACGCAGTACTGTTAGGGGAAGGGAAATGTGGATGGCTGCTGCTGTGCCTCTTGTGCCCCACATGTTCATTCTTGGGGCAATTTCCCTGGTTTAATTACATAATGGGGTATTGTAAGTCTAGATATTTTGTTTTCTCTGCTTCAAATTAGCTTGCTAACACCAGGTATGCAGGTGTATGAGTATTAGAGTCGTCATGTTTGTTTTCTGTCATTGTTCCTGCTTAGGTCATTTTCCTCTGGTGAGTTTTCATCCCATGACTGTGTGATGACATGATCCATGCCCTGTAGGAGCTCATGTGTGTGGAAGACAGAGTAGATTGTTTGAAGTTCGATGTTGGCCACTGGTTTCATGAATGAGTAAACAGCACATCCATGTAGAAAGTATATGTGCAAATGGGTAGTGGAGAGTGGAGATGGTGTTTACTAATTAGGTAGAAAGGGCTAATTCCTTGTCTAATCATTGAGGTGGCAGAGATGCAGTAATTAGGAACATTTAGAAGCCAAACTGTGAGCAGCAAACATCTCCCCCCCATAGGAACCATCACACACTTTCTGTACAACTACTATCACAGTACATATAATTTACATTTTTGGTTGGGGGAATTGGATGTTGTTAAGCCTTTTTTATGATGATTACATTGTAATTGATGATTTACATCTTTAAAGATGGCAGCCATTCACCATTTTGAAAAATCTGTTCAATTGGTGTTAATGCTTGAATGATCGTGTTACATTCATACATACTGTACTTGTACTAGGAGAGTTCTTCAACATTTCACAGATAGTAAGCGGAAAAAATATTTATTTTTTTTATGGAGTGCATGGGCGTGTCAGGAGGTGGCAGGAGGGGAAGGCCGGGTATGGCTTGTGCCAGCATGGGCACTTTTAAAGATGCACAAACAACATAGCTTGCTTTAAGATGGGGTTAATTAAATGAAAAGTAAAATGTATATCTTGTCATGTTTAGCAACAAAACATTATAACTGTAATCATGCAAAATGTTTATGGGTTAAGGCAATTTGTTGCTGCCTGCTGCTTTAGATAGGGTGGAGACCAAACAACAGTTTAGGGCAAAAGGTAATCAAATGACACTGATAAACACTGCAGCACTGCAGCAGATAACAGTACCATACCAAACAAATCCAATGACACATAGATAAAAATAATTTATATAACACAATA
This sequence comes from Neoceratodus forsteri, assembly GCA_016271365.2. Classification (NCBI taxonomy): domain Eukaryota; kingdom Metazoa; phylum Chordata; order Ceratodontiformes; family Ceratodontidae; genus Neoceratodus; species Neoceratodus forsteri. Next base: position 89,190,034 of record CM057453.1, read on the forward strand.
CTGAGCTGAAATTATGCGGGGGGGCTTCGAGTAACTTCAGTCTTGTTCCACATCCACATCCTCCAAGAAGCACCCTCACAGTCTTCAAGACTGGAGTTGTCGCCAAGTAGAAATTCTGTCAGCATTGTTGCTTCATCCACCTTGTTGCTGGTGGATGCCTTAGTAAAGGGATTGTCGTCATCCTCATCACCGAGACACAGTTCATGTGGCAACACCATTGACATCACTGTGTTATGCGGAATGTGCCTGTCATTCATTTTGATGAATGTTTGTATGGGCACACTCTAGAGTGACAAATTGGTCCTATGGTTACTCACAATGGCCCCAGCCACACTAAACACTCATTCCACACTAACACTGGATGGTGGGCAGCTCAGGTATTTCACAACAACCAATGTTAGTGCTGGCTAGTTAGTCACGTTGCTGTGCCAGTACAGCAAAGGCTCATCAGTAATGGCAAGGTGCTTTGTGTCCCCCTTGTAAGCCTCCACCATTCACTCTGCTACCCTGAGTTCAGCTGCCTCATCTGTCTCCTCTGCCTTTTCTTCCACATCTTCCACTTCCACCTGAAAGACAACATCCCAAATGAGATTGCTTGCCATTTTCTCCTGTTCCTTGCCCATTTTCTCTGATTGGGTTACCTGTGAGCTGCTGGTGGTGATAGCAACAACCATTTTCACCACAGTGTGTGCATTTTTAATGCGTGCAGCAGACACCCTTCTAAAGAGATTCTCTGTCAACCTTTGCACTCACTGATGACCTCCTTCAATTATAGAAGGTAGGCCATGTTTGTAGCATGGATCAAGCATGATAGCGATTGCAAAGTCATCCGACTGTACAATGCCTGAAATGTGGGTATGTAGTATGTATACATCTTTGTATTATATTTTACATCCCTTTTCCCCCAATAAAATTCCCCTACTCTTCCAGTCAGGGAATCTCAGGCCATCTGGTGTTTAGCCATGATAGCTGCTCTGGAGGATGGTGAAAGAATAGAGGTCTTAGAAGCAGGGGAGATTGCCTCCTTCCCTGCTTCTTTTTCATTAGAGGCTATGAGTGACACTGATAATGAATTACTGATCATAGCTATGCAAAAAGAGGAAGAGATGCATAGATCTGTTTTTACCTCTTCCCCATCAGAATAGGATATGACAGAAGCAACCTTACTTTTTGAAGAGGCACATTTAAAAATAGCCTTGGCCAAATGCAAACAGAAGACACTGTCACTCATAGCAGAGGAGGAGCAGACTTTTGAAAAGAAGAAGAAGAAGAGGAAGCAGAAGAAAAAGCTTGCAACTGTGGTTTTCCACACCTCCAGACCTATCAGAATTTCAGAAGGGAACACTGACACTGGCACTGTCAAACCAGCTCAGCTGCTGGATTCCAACGATGACGGAGGATCATCAAAAGTAAGCTACTGCCTGTGTTCTTCACAGGTGAGCCAGAACACAAATACTGTAACTCTGACGGCCTTCATTTTAGTAATATGGGACATAAGCCTGCTGAACTCTATACTACCATATATTATACAATGGCAAGAAAAAATGCTGACCTTTGATTGATTAGTCTGGGACTGGACTCGTGATGTTATCCCAGCACAACATCACGGATCTAGTCCCAGCACACACACCACAGCAACTGTACAAGAATCACTCCATACACCCTCATGTGGCATGGCAGAACGCTTCGCTAACTCCGACTCAGCACCTGCCATCAGTGACGCCCACTCACTTGCTGCCAGATGCCAGAAGCACACACAGTAGCAAGAAGCTCCTAGCCCTTCCCTCACAATGTGTCTCAAAGAGAAAATATTTTGAATTAAAAAAAAAGCCGTCATCCTTGACAACATTTCGATTCACGCGTGGCAGTAGCATGGGCGCATTCAAACAGCCACGCTTGTCACTGCCTGGAGAAGCTGTTAACTTCTCGCTTCACTTTCTGGTGAAAAAAAATATTTCATAGTAAAAAAAAAAACAAAAGGAAACCAAGGGAGCCATTCCATCACGAGTCCCGTACTCTGCCCCACACGTTTGCTCTTTGCAATCTGCTGTGCTCCTTACATACCTGCTGTAAGTGAATGTACTTGACCACAACACTTGCAGATCAGTACCAACAGTTTTAGCTTGTCACAGATCACAATCTTTCCTGATCGCGGTGAGGGGGAGCACGGGTAACAATTTTAAACAACCAGTACTGCATAACAGGGAAGGGGGGAGGTTCACAAAGCTAAATGGAACCATTCAAATTTGGATTAAAAAAACAGCTGACATAGCCTGCTCAGTTAAACTTGATGTAAAAAAAAAAAGATACGAGTGTGTGTATGTGTGCGTGTGTGTGTGTGTGTGTGTGTGTGTGTGTTGGGGGGAACAGAAGAAGCAAATGCAGCACCACCACCTACTGGGCAAACAATAGAACAGCACTATTTTTTCAATATGTATTCCTACTCAATGAAAAAAATCAGTAAAATAACACATTTTAAACATAATTTCAATCTATTTTTTATTTCATTTTACAAATGAGTCATTGTATAATAGCAATAATGCACTCCAAGGTGTGTGTTTTGATGGAATAATGTCACTTCTGGGGTGATTAGCCACACTCAGCTTGCGGCCTCGTGCCTAATCACCCCAGGTGTGACGTTATCCCAGCACAACACACACCCTGTCATGCATTATTGCTTAATTCTCATACTAACTTTGTTGCAGTCTAAGCAGCACAGGGTGCAAACCCTGTCTCAGAAGTGTTATTTCAATGACAGCCACAAATAAAAAATATGGCTCCTTCTACTGTGGACTCTGTGTAAGGGAATGCTGAGCAAAGTACAGAGTCAGGGATGCCATGTTGGGAATGTATCCATCCAGACATAGCCTTGCCCTAAGACAACCACTGTGAAACACCAAGATGGTTTGGAATTTTGGTATGAAATTCTCAGGGTAGAAAGGGCTTGGCCGACAGAAATGCCTTTCACTGGTTTGGTTAAAAACTATTAATCCACTCCAAAATTATTACATTTTAAAAACTGGGGTTCTGAGCATGCTCAGGCAGCACTTCAGAATAGCCACATAATGTTTCCTATGGTATTTGGTATGTTATTTCATATAATATTTCATATGGGAATCATTTTTCTTAAGTTTTTTTGTTTTCGTAAAAAAAAAAAAATTTAAATATACAAAAATAGCATCATGGGGGAGACCAACATATGTATGTTGGTCACCAGGACCACGTTAGGTGAATTCTGCAGTTAACTGTTGGAAAAAAGACACCCAAAGGTGTTTCTTCTTTGTTTTTAATTCCTTTTTCATGACTTGCTTGTTGTTGTTCATATTCCATTGATACAAACACTGGGCCCGATGCACTAAAGAGTGAATAATACACATCTGAGGAGTGTGCCCTGCCTGTGTACCTACATGGCCCCAGACACATGCAGCGTAAGCACTATGCACTACTGCTAGCACCTACAGGGTGCCTGTCTAGGGCCATGCCCCCATGGCATGCATGGTCATGCGGACAGTCGGGGTGGAGCTGCAGACCCAGGTGGGTATCCAATTGAATGCCCATACCAAGTTCCTGAGTGGATCCCTTCTGCCCTTTCAGGAGGCACAGGGAGTAGGGGAGAAGCTGCATATAGCAGCACTTTGGGCACACCTTTGGGCAGTCACCTGAGCCACTGCCCCTGCCCTCTCATGCAGCATAGTGGGCTGGGGCAACACAGTGGTCAGGTTCCCGGTACTGCCACACCCGGCATTTGTCATTCATGGCAGTCATACCCAGCACCCCTCCGCCTGGCACTCACAGCGTCTTAGTGAATGTTGCATAGTGCCCGGCATGCCCTGTTTATGCCCCAGCACTGGCATCCCTGAGAAGGCTTTGGGCGGCTCATAAGCACCTTGCATTCATGTGCCCTTGGTGATTGCCACCGGGTGTCCACAGGACCCCAGCTGTGTGGCATTCACCTGTGCAGTTGCCTATGCACCTTGGAAATGTGGCATGTAGACAACATTTGTGTTAGTGAATCTGGCCCAATATTAGCTGAACAGTGTTTTGTTGCTATTTTGTTGTCATTGACTTGTGGCTAGATGGACTGGCATTTAAGTCTGCAATTTTCAGGGTAGAAAGGACTTGCCCCACAGATGTGCCTTTGACTGGTTTGGAGAAAAAATATGCATCTATTCAGAAGTTACAACATTATAAAGATTTGGCTTCTGAGCATGCTTAAGTAAGCACTTTTGTATCAACTGTTATTTGCCACTTACATATTTCCCTGGTGTTCATTGGAACTCTCCCCACCTTCCAATCCCCATTGCCATAACTATAGATGTCCCTGGTGTCTATTTCCACCCTCCACTCTTCAATTGCTGTCCCTGTAACAGTTATATACTGTAGCTCCCTGGTGGCTAGCAGCACCCCCTAATCACCATCCCCATGATATAGTATTTATAAACTTGCATGGTGTCTAGTAGCACCCCCCAGCCTCCCATCCAGGTCCCTGTCATTTCATACATTTCCCTTGTGTAGTGGCATCCCCCACCCTACAATCACAGGAAAATAAGGATATGATTACACTATCTCAAAAATTATGAATAGATGGGAGCACAGGGCCCAGAGGGTCCTGTACTTTCACAGACAAATAAGGATATGATTATAGTATCTCAAAAAGTAAGGGAATTCATTGCAAAAAACTTTGTTAATGCACTAGTTAGGGTTAAAGTGACTAAGCAAGGAAATGTGGCATTAGGCTTTCCAACCCTAACACCCCACCCCAACCCTGCATGTGACAACAGGCATGTGGTGTGTCTTGGGGTTGACAAACCTAAAACTCAACACATTCTCATATACTGTACCCATTTCACCCTTTTTACTTATGTAATGGGGAGAGTATTAGGTTGATGACCCAAAGGCACACCCCATGCCTGTGTAGGATTGGGAGGGGTGTTAGGGTTGGAAACTCTAACTCTACATTTCCCTACTTTTGTCACTTTAACCCTAACTAGTGCATTAACATATATTTTTGAAATTGATATATAATGTACAGCATGTGTGTGTGTGTAACTATATTTATTTATTTATTTTATTTATTTATTGAAGTCTTGGATAACACCACTTGAGCTCAAAGCTCTTTACATAGGTTCCACATCATGATAACAATACAGAACAGAGTGGTACAAATTACAAAGGTAGTGGATACAGCAGATGCAACAGGGTAGTACATGTTACAGAAGAAGTTAGGATATTGGAAAAGCGGGGGCTAACAAAAGAACACTTACGGGTATAAGATGCCTGAAAGGAAAACCAATCAATTGTCTGCAGGGACATAGGGTTAGCAGTAGAATAAGTGCTAGAAGAGGTGAGGAGGAGCCCCAAGTGCCAAGCTATCAGGCGTTATTGTGAGGAAGTAATGTGGCAGAGGGGTTGGGGGTATGAAGATATCAGGTAAAGGGGAGGAGAAGAGGTAAGGAAGGGAGGAGCATACTCAGGAGAGGAGTCAGAGATGGGGTAAGGGGTGAGAGGGCATCAGTGGAGAGAGGCTCAAGGGAGGAATTAGGGGAGAGTAGGGGTGGGAAAGGGATGGGGTGACAAGGCAAGTGGAGGGAGGGGGGAAGGGCGGGGGAAGAGCAGAGAATACCAGAGAGGAGAAAGGGAGGTGAAGCCATGGATGACAGTCGCAACGGGCTGCATTTAGCAGGAGTTGCTTGAGGCGGACTTTGAAAGCACCCAATGTAGGCATATGAACAAGATCTACCTGAAGGGAGTTGAACCAGAGTGGTACGCAAAAGATCTTTGGCCTAGGGAAGTGTGACATTTTGATGTTATGAAGGTCTGTAGTTCAGAGTTACGTGTGCACAGTGGGTTAATGCTAGGTACCAGGAGCTGACTAACCCCAGTCAGAAGTGTTCCAAGGCTAACCTTTTTTGCCAGCAGGCAGGTTTGGAATTTAAGCCGAACATTGAGTTGGAGCCATTGTGCATTGGTACACAGGTCACAGGTATGAGTCAGCCTACCTGCTCCTATGGTTAGCCGGCATGCTTTGCTTAAGGCAGTTTTTAAGTGCCTGAGGGCAGTGTCAGTGGCTGAGCCATAGATAGGCAGGCCATAGTCAACAAGTGAGCCCACAGAGCTGTGGAGAGCTATTTTGAGGGCTTCAGGTGTCAGACTGTGCCTATGCTGATAGAGCATCCCAATACATTTATTAATTGCTTTGGCTGTATTGTCAATGTGTAGAGTGTAGGACAACAAGTTGTCAATAGTGATCCCAAGATATTTAAAATGTTGGACCAGGTCCAGGGAGGTCCCAGCAACATTACATATTGATAATGGGTAGCCATGATGCTTGTTTTGGGAGCTGGAGAACAGCATGGTTTTAGTTTTTTTATAGTTCAAGATTAATTTATGATCTGTGAACCACTTCTCAAGATTGGTAAAGTCACTTTGGAGTTGTTGCTCAAGTTCAATAGGATTTGAGCCATGTGTGAATACAACTGCATCATCAGCATAAAGTAGAATGCGGCACTGGCTGGCTTGAGGGTGACTATTCAGGAATAAGCTAAATAGGAAGGGACCCAGTATAGATCCCTAAGGGACACCCGAGCAGACCGGCTTGCTATCCAAGAGGGATGAGCCAATTCTGACTTGCTGTGATCTGCAATCCAGGTAGCTGCAGAACCATGAAACCACCTCAGGGACCAGGCCCGTTGTGGCAAGTTGCTTATTTAGGAGGGCATAATTAACAGTATCAAATGCTTTGGTCAGATCAATAAAGATTGCCCCAGAAAGTTGTCCATGATCAAGAGAATTGTGTATGTGACCCGTGAACTCTGAAAGAGCTGTGGTGGTGCTGTGCCCAGTTCTAAAGCAATGCTGCTCAGGGCAGAGGAGTTTGTATTTGTCAAGATATTCAACCAGTTGGTCCACAACTATTCATTCAAGGGCCTCCGACAGTGGTGATAGCAAGGAGATGGGTCTATAGTTCTCTGTAAGGGCACGTTCCCCACTCTTGTGAATGGGAGTGATTATAGCAGCGTTCAATTTTTGAGGGAATACCACCAGTCAAAGTGACAAGTTGAGGATGTGAGTAAGAGGGGACAGGACTTCTTCTGAGGAGAGAGAGAGAGATTAATTTAAGATCAAGGGTGTCCCCAGTGACTCTCCCCTTACCGAGCTCCTTTGAGAGGTATTTCCTTGCATTGTCAATAGAGACAGCCTTGAACCGAAAGAGGGGATTCACAGAGGGCTGTGGGCCTATGATAGGGTTGCCCAGATGGAAGAAATCAGGGGGGAGGATATGACTGAGGTCCGTGAAGGCTAGGTCAAAAGTGTCGGCTTTAGTTTTTGGTTCAAGGATGGAGGAACCATCGACACACATCATGTCCAGATCAGTTTTGGGCTCCTTGAAAGTAACCTCTTTGAGGTTTGCCCAGAATTTACTGCCATCATTCCAGTGTTTGGACATGGCAGCCTTGTAGTAGAGGTTCTTGGCTATTTGGACGGCCCTGGTGCAGCTATTTCTGGATTGTTTGCACTTTAGGATGTCCGACTGCTTCCCTGTGGCTCTGGCTATATGATAGAGATGATCTCAGTTTTTCATAAGACCCAAGATGTCAGGGCTCATCCAGGGGTTGTAAAGGCCCTTGGCTATCCACTTTTTTATGGGGGCATAGGTATTGCAGATAGTATTGAAGAGGAGGATGAAGTGGTCTAACGCACTATTCATGTCAGGGACCCCATACAAAGTTGACCAGTTGGCATGTCGGAGATCAGCTCTTAGACAGTCGGCTTGACCTGGCCTGAGGACTTTGTTAGTGACTGTTCTGGGATGGGGTTTGGTGAAATTATTGGTCCAGTTGAACATGACAGGGGAGTGGTCACTGATATTGTCTGGGAGGACAGAGGCATTAGTGATGTGCTCTGGGTGGTTGGTGAGTACCCAATCAAGCAGAATGCTATTGCCGATCAGATAGTTAGTCCAGGGTGGGGCTTCTATTATCTGTGTGAAGTAGATTGCCTGGCTAGCATCCTGGAACTGGTTTGCCTCTGGGGCGAGCCAGTTAATATTAAAGTCACTGAGTAATATGACCTGGGAACTTAGGGTTAGGTTACTTAGGCAGTCAATGATGGCTTGGAGACTCTGGAGTGAGTCCTTTGGAGGAATATAGATGGACAGCAGTGTAAGAGACTTGCTATGTGCCCCGTGGAAAACCTTAATGGCAAGAGCCTGTGCAGAGGTCCCAAGACTGGGAAGATTATGTGATAAGACCTGAAGGCCCTCCTTGAGATAGAATACACAGCCTCCACCTCTTTTAGTTAGGCAGTTTTGCCTAAAGAGCCTGTAGCCAGGAAGGCTAACGTCCACATCAGGAATCTTTGGAGAGAGACACGTTTCAACAATTGACAGTACATCAGGGTTATGGAGGGCTACCCAGGCCTGGAGGCAAGTAAAGTTAGCAACTAGACTGTGGATATTTAGAGAGGCAACTGTGAGCATGCCTGACTTATGGGCACATGTCCCCTGGTTGTGAGGATGGCCTGGGTTTGGGTGTATGTTACCTGAGAGGAAATGCAGCAGGAAGGCTAGTCTTTACAGGTAACTTTTGAGGTATTTAGCGCTGACTTTGAGATGCTTCCTGGGGCATGTACTAGTGGGGTTTACATCAGCGATCAGGACAAGTTTGATTGGTAGTAAAGGTGAAGGCAGCCATGGCTGGGCCCTCAGTGTCCAGCTCCTGGCATGCCAAATAGTATAGTGTGGCTTGCAGGGGGGAGGCAGGTCAAAGACAAGCACCGAAGTGATGGTGCAGTAGGCATAGCTGGAGGTGTGCCCGATGGTGTGGGGGGCTGGCAACTTAGTGTCTGAGCAGGGATGGCCAGTAAGCCCGAAGATTATGGGCAAGAGCAAGGAAAGTGGCATTAAACTTGTAGACAGATACATACTTGGGGTGGGGAGTTAGTCCAGTTTATGCCTGGGAAGGGATTCTGGTGAAAGGAGTAAACAAAGGGGCAGATGGAGAGGGAGCAGGAATAGTTGGAGGGGGAGGGTAACTGCAAGAGAGAAGTTTTTTGGGGGGTGTTAGGAGGAAGACAAGGACAGCTGGCAGTGAGTTCACAAACAGAAATTAGGCCAATGGCTGGGTGCTTTTAATTTAGAAGCGAACGGAGGACAGCAGGAAGTATTGGCAGTGATTGCCAAGTTTGATAGGCAGGGAGGGTGGAGCTGTTGTGGGAACTCGAAAGGGGATGTCCAGAGAGGGGGAGAACAAGTAAGACTGCAGTAGGGGAGTGGTTTAACAGCAGAGTGGGAGAGGAGATGTATTTAATAGCAGTTGGGGTTGGGGTGGGTGGGTGGAAAGAAAATACAGTGAGATAGACAAAATTAAGAAAATTAAAGCATGGAGGAAAGTAGGCTGAAATCCAGATATTAGGGCATCAGAGTTGCAGGGCAAGAGCCCGCTGCCAGAGCTAACTTGAAATTGAGCCAATCCTGAATGTCCTGGGACAGGAAAGTCCAATCAGCACTTAGCTGGTGAGCGGATTAGTCAATCAGAGGTATAGCCATAGCAGAAAGGAGTCCTGAAGATGTGTATATATATATATATATATATATATATATATATATATATATATATATATATATATATATATTTATACAGTATATTATACTGGCAAAGTAGTCCTGGTATATTAGGGTTGCACTGGGATTTCATTAAAAATGTACACTCTCAAAGGCTTATATGTTGACCATTTTAGACTCTAGGACTGTGAAATGTGGCATGTTCCTCTTCAGTCCAAGGGTCTATTATCCCTTAAAATTTCATGAGGATGCCTGTTGTACTTTCAGAGTTATAAAGAGATGTAATTATATATTTTTGCCTGATTTGCTACCTACATTTTTGCTGTCATCTAGCTAAAAAATAACTAAGAGTTGGAATATGAAACATACAGGTTTTGTTGATGTCATATAGGAATAGGTCAACTGGGTTTTGTTTTAAAAGATAATTGCCTTTTAATTTAAATGTGATTAGTTAGTCACACATGCACGTTGAAAGCACCATAAAAAATAACTAAAACTACATTGATGCTTTTCCCATATTAAAGTTTGACACAAACATAATATTTTAATCTTAAATAACTTTTTAATTTTGTAGTACTTTTACATGATATTTTAGTGTTTGCAAGGGATGGTTAGTACTAGTAGTATGATATAGTTTTATAATTTATTATTTGCAATTAGTTATTGTGTAATTAAAAATCAGAATGATCATATAAGATGATTTACAAATTTTTGGGGGTAAATATTTACATGTAGCACAAATATGATTAAAGATGTGTTATAATATTTGTGTTTCATAATGTATTTCTAATTTAGGGATGATTTTATAGATGTTCGTATGACTATAAATTATATTTATTAATATGCAAGTTATTTGTAATTTTCCTCCTTTGCAAACATTTTTGAAATTTGTGACTGTTCATACAGTATTACCGTGTGTCTTTTGAGAGTACTTTTGATATTACATAGAACACAGAAAGTTTATATATAGTACAGTGATTGTTTTAAATTATATGTATTTTTCAGATTATATTGTACGGTTTAATAGGTCTAGGAATACATGTTATATATGTTCGTGTTTTGTGTTCATTTCAAAGTGTATGAACGTTACATATCAAATTTGAATATGACCATGTTTTGGTTTGGAGTGATAGATCTGAGGATGTTTTCATGTTTTGCACTCGGAGTTGGATTTTTATTTGCCTCTGTTTGTCATTCACGATTGCTGAGTTTCTTTGTTTTGGTGAGTGCTGTTCTGGCTGCCCCACCGAGCACCACCTCCCCTTTCTCAGTTTGTGCACCACCAGCTTGTCCTTTGAACTTAGTAGTCTGTCTGCCAGCATTGCTCATGCTTTGTGAGTCACTTGTGATCTGACTAATATGTCTGCACAAGAATTGTTACAGAAGATTATTAACAAACATGAAGAATTCAAGGCCAATTTGAGCAACATACTTGCTAACATGTGTGGCACCATGTAATATTGGTGCAGATGGCATGATGATTTAATGTGCATGCTTAGAGAGTATGGTGCTCCAACCTGGTTCATAACACTCAGTTGTGATGAGTACAGCTGGTAAGAATTGAGAATTCTTCTGCTTTGGGCAAATGGGGATTTGAATAACGTGAAATCAAAAACTCAACATGAACTTTGTTCGCTTGATCAGGTGATGGTGGGTCATCACTTCCATCATCAGTTTTTGTCTTTGCTTGAGTTTATCAAAAACAAGGCTGGTATCCCTTAAGATTAGTGGATCAGTATTTTTGGAGCATTGAATATCAGAGTTGCGGAGCACCTCACATTCACATGTTGTGAGTCGAAAGCTCAGTCATTCTTTAATTCATCCAATCACATGCAATCTTCCAGATGTTGTTGACAGTCTGATGCTAAGGACGCTTGTGAACAAATTTCAAACTTACAAGTGTAGCCCAACAAGGGATATTGTTTTGGCTTTCCTAGATGTGTGCACCAACTGCAGTTTTCATGATGTCTTTTCTGTTATTAGACATCATTTGAAGGCTAAGTCACAGAATTGGGTGTATGAGTTGCCATGGTCTGAAAAAGAAGTGAACATCAATGATTACACTTTTGTTTTTCTTTTGTTGTGGCAAGATGACATAGATGTCCAATATGTGGCTGACAATTTGATCATACTTGCAAGTTATGTGACCTTATACATTAACAAACATGAACAAATGGCACACAGGAGATGTGGGAAGAGATATCTGCTTACAAATCCTTGCTTTCCTTTTTGTGGTTGCTGGGTTTGAAAACACTGTCTCACAGAGAATGTGAAGTTTATGAAGCCAGTTATAGACTAATAGGTGCATTTTTGTTTGGCACATCAGTGGGAATTTGTTATAGTACTGCAAATCTTAAACAAAATTGATGTGTTTTTAAAGACATGAAAGAAATTCAGGCACTGCCTTAGTGTGACCATAATCAATTGATATACTGTACTTCACAGTAATCTGGTTGATACCTACTGTCCCCTTCATTCTATTGAGTTGTCAGATTTCTGTTTGTGTGATGTTGGTTTGATTTCAAACAAACTAAAAATCATGAGAGAGGCATTTTTGCTCTCTTAAATCATAAGAGATTCTTAGTGAGATGACAGTAACCATGGATGATTGATCATATGAAATTGTCACCACAGCTGAAAAGGCAGAGCTCTGCTGCTTTTCACTGCTTTTCCTTTTTAAACCATGGAGAGAGGAAGAACAACTCAAACAGGGGTATGAGAATTACCAGCAGGTATTTAAAGCATTTGATTATATCACTTATTGTACCTTGAGCACCATTAGTGTGCTGAAAGCCTACAACTGGAACAAGAACAAAAGGAGAGAGTGCAGGCAGAATTTTAGAAAAATATGCCTAAACCAGCCTGAGAATGTGCTACTGGAGACACGACTCATGCTTTATGTGATCCTCTTCCGTTACATTGAGCCACATAACTCATGGCAGGTCACTGATTGTATGGAGCAAGCTTTCCATGAAAATGTGGACATTTCCATGATAGAAAACACACTGAATGTACAGCAGTGAAAAATATGACATGATAATTGCAAATGTTTCTTATAGTTTAAGACATGATACAAAGGTATGTAGTTGTACTACATATGAGCTGTTGTGCAGCAGGTACTGGATGGAGTCATTTTACCATGCCATATGTATGAAGATTAGGGACCTCACACAATCATCTCTCTCATGTGCAATCACAGCTCCAACTGGATTGGCAGCTTATAACATTGGTGGTGTGGCATTGCAGAATGTTTTCACTGCCAGTTGAGCATGGCAAAACTGATCAACATTGGAAACTCTCATGGATCATTGCTAGTACCACACATAGACATTTATTCGAGGTTTTGAAATTGTTAGTGGTGGATAAAGTAATCATGGTTTCCAATCTCATGCTTGCTTAGGTTCATTTGCAGATTGATAAAATTGTGGAAGGTGACACCAATGTAGCTTTTGCAGGAAGGCATATAGTAGTGTTTGAGGACCTACTGCAGCTTAATCCTGTAAATAGCAAAGCTTTGTTGTATATGTTGACTGCAGCTGATGCAAAGAAAAGTACAGGATCCATTGGTGGTTCCAGTTTGTGGCATCTTGTCACATATGAACAGCTGGTTCAAAATATGAGACAGAATATTGATTAAGCATACAAGGATCTGTTATGTGATTTGAGAATTGGAAAGGTATCTTCATCAGCTGTGAAACTCCTGGGGTCTAGATTAATAAAACAACATATTCTTTTCAAGTTGCAGCTGACACAGTTGCAAAGCTAGTTGAAAAACATTTGAAACTCATGTGTCTAATGACAAAATTGGCTTTCTGTATGCATTCATCAATGCAATCATGTTCCAAAGGAAGAATAACAGTCTTGTGCAACCTAAAGAATTGCTGGACTTGATAGAAGAAGAAGAAGAAGAAGAAGAAGAAGAATCAGCATTTATATAGCGCTTTTCATACACAGTATCCCAAAGCACTTTACAAGCAATGCTAGACTGGTAGTGAAGTGACTGAATGTGTGGTGGCAGCCATATCCCACATCATCACCCACACACAGCCTGGATAATTGCATGAACTGGTTTATGGGAGAGGGGGAGTGTTGGCCAGGACACCGGGAATGTTCCCTGCTCTTTGCAAAGAGTGCCCTGGGTTCTTTTACTTCCACCTGGACACCCACCAGGACAGCACCAGGATAGGCAGAAGGGACCTCAGTTTAATGTCTCACCAGAAGGACGGCACACCCCAGCAGTATAGCACCCCCCAATACTGCACTCGGTTGCCAGCAATTTTCAGGTGCAAGTCCAATCCCAGTGTGGTACGAGAACCCACGACCTTCTGGTCCACAGGCGGATGTGCTACCAACTGAGCCACGCTGACACACTGTGTGTAAAAATGCTTGTGTGATGTTTTTTTGAAATCCCTCTATTGATGATGTCTATTAAATGGTGTCATGGGTCATATTGCTGAAGTATTGGTAAAATACATTATTGTCAAATTTGATAATATGGATGCTCCTAAAATTATCCATAGAACTGTGGTTACATTAAACTCATAAGAGACATTTACGTAATGAGAGAACAGTTTCCTTTAACTGCTGTATATGCAGTGTCAAGTCACAAGATCAGACTCTTGATATTGTTCTTATGGATATATGAAAATAAATTTTCAAACCATGGATGAGTTATGTATCTTTCTCTAGAGTATGTACTCTGGATGAGCAACACCTTATCAATCCAGACAAGTCTAAAATTAGAAGAGAGAAAACGACATGCGTCATGGACTACAATAACATGAGATGTCTTTATCAGATTCATCTGTCTATGATTCTGTGCTATCAGGATGGATCAACTTGATTAGCAGGTTTCAGAGATAAGCGTTCCTCAAGACCACAGAAAGTCTCTGTACAAGATATTCAAGTTAGGACTGATGAAACTGTTATGGTACAATTGTCTGAACAAGTATTGAAATCAGAATGTTCTTGCACTATCCTTTGAAAAAATTAATGGTTTCAGTTGTTATGCTAGTAGTATTGTTCAAGTCTTTCTGTATCTTGAGCCTGTGGTGCAAGTTATCGATTAGGTGCAGAATAAAACAGCGGAGGGTGCAATGAAAATTTTGATCTCTCTCTCTCTCTAGTGACTTCACAGAGAAATTAAATTCACAGTTGTACTAATTTGCAAATGTTTGTCTTAGCATATCACCTTCATAGTGTATTTTCTATTAATCAACAAGATAGCTGGAGTTTTTTTCTAGCATTAATTGATACTCTAGACACAGAGGGCGTTCAAATTGTAGTTTGTTTTGGATGACTATATTAGATCACCACTGCTGTGAACAGTGTCATAGAACTGTGGAAAGACATCCTATCTAAAGATAGACAGGTTTACTTGTTCTTGACTTGCCAGCTGTGAAATTCACAAGTCTGTATCACAATGTTGTAATAGGACAGAAATGTGCAATTTGTGGAGCTACAGTATGTTAAATAAAACTGTAGATGTGGACAGTTACTCTAAGTATTTTGTAGTTATGCTCTACCATTTTGATTCTTGAGGGAATAAAATAAATGCAGATATTTCAAAATTCTTGTCAGGTGATGCTTACTTTAGTGGTTTTTGATGTGACACCCATGCAGTGATCTTTCACCTTGGTCCAGGCAGTAGTTCTAACCATTATATCCATACCTCTCAACCTCCTTCCTCATAAATCAGGGACAAGGCTTAAAAAAATTAGGGACAAAGGACCAAAATCAGGGACACTTCTTCAAAATTGGAGATATTCACTCAGGAAGCTGGTAGAATAAAGGGCTTAGTGTAAAATGCATTTTCTAAGGAAGAACAAGTTGATTTGCATATGCAGCCCATGATGCTTTGCATTGTGTGGGCATGTGTGATTTTGTATTTTCTTGAAACTTTGCTTCCCAGCCAAATGCCCTTTGGGGTAAACCTTGCCTCAGTGTTTGCGCACAGAGGTTCTTTGTCTTATAACTTTAATGTTTGACATTATTTTGTGCTTATAATCCCCACTGTTTGGTCACAGATACACAGTTTTTAGGAGGGACAGAGTAAAATTTTGAGGCAAAATCAGGGGCGTCCCTGAAAATCAGGGACAGTTGAGAGGTATGAGATATCGTTTGCACAGGGATGTATTTAGTGTAATGTTTCTACCACTACATTTAAAAGCACCTTCATAGAAGCATAGCATTTGCTGGCAGAAAAAGACTGCTTGACCCACCCGGTCTGCTCAGATGTTCCCTGCCTATTCTATCTCCACAGATACTACTTGTTCTCCAGTGACCTTTCCCCAACTACTTATCAGTATGTCCCATGCCTATCTAATGTTTGCTTGAAGCCCCCCACTGTTTTCACCCCCATTACCTCTGCTGACAGACTGTTACAGGCATCAACCACTCTTTCAGTGAAGTAATATTTGCTCATATTCCTCTTAAAATGCACCCCTTTGAGCTTCATTGTATGACTGTTTATCTTGGTGCACTTCTTCACTCAAGAAAACTCCTCACCTGCCATGGAATTTGAGAAATGCATACTTTCTGATTTTAGAATTGATACTACCACATGCATAATAGCTGACATGTACATTTAAAGTAAGATTTAAGTTATGCATATAGACACAGAGCACTTAAAAAGCAGCACATATTTTGTAAGTAGGGTTAAGAGTTTTTTAGTTTACATTTATTAAGGATATATATAAATTTGATTGTCCAGACTGTTTTTATTTCTATGGTTAGTGTACGGTTATAAAGTAGTCATCTTTGTAAGGATTTGTGGTTTCCCTTATAGTTCAAGCAAGCTTTGCTGAAGGTGCAGGACTTACATTTGAACCACATTAGTGTAACAAATAATAAGGTGCTGCAGATATTAGATTTTAATTTATCAGGAGTTATAGTTTCATATTCAATTCAAGCAAGCTTTACATACATAGGGTGCAGGACTGGCATTTGAACCACATTACTTTGTCAAATATTTGATTAGTGTAAAGATATGAGTTTCCTTGCAGCTAACAGTTTCTTCTAGTGTATATTTTGTTTAGTTTTAGTTACCTATGGTTTTTAAAGTGTTACATTAATAGTTGAGGTTGTATTTAGTTTACAGAATAGAGACATTTATATATAACAAGTTTTCTTTTTACTGTATATGTATATTTATAAAATGTTTTCTTTTTACTGTATGATATGTATATTTATGTAAAAAGTTATGTATATGAATTTACTGATTGTGTACTTTAATAAAGCTTTTTTTCTAAAATATGCATGTTACAAGCTATTTTTAATGTAGGTAGTGATTACATTTGATATATTTTTAGAGAGACGTTATGTTGATTCTTTTTAATCTGCCTTTATATTTTGCATATGTGAAAATATTTCAATGTATATTTATAGCTCTGTACATTTCTAAGTATGTATCATATTGTGTACAGACTTGTCCAATTCATTTTATTATTATATTTTAAATGTTCAAAATACAGTACAAACCTGTTTTGTATATTGGTTTGTTTCATATTAAAGATTAATTAGATGTGTAATTGTAGGATATACAACAAATGACAGATTTGCCTTTTCCTGACTTTTTGATTTTGACCTTCACCATTGTGGGGTTTAGCAGGACTTTTTCAGACCACTATAGTTGTTTGTATTACATTAATAATTTTCTTAGGTTCTGTTTTTCTGGCTGCTCAAGAAAAGGAGCTTTTGTTTCCAATTGGCTATTTATTGTTATTTGTTTAACTATTTAGTTGTGCTGTGTGTTTATTTCTTATAACACTTACTTATTTAGTCAATGAATATCTATCAGTTGTACATAACACTTTGAATTTAAGTATAGGTTGGTAAATGCTTTGCTTTCTTAGAAAGTTAGTATCTTTATAAAAAAACTAAGTTAATGCACATGAGGTTTGCTACACATGTCTCACAAAGTTAATAAATATACTATTTGATTTATGCATAACTCTCATCCCTCTTCTGTCTCTACCACCTCCATAGCTGTGGATCAGTGTATAAGTGTGTAGCTGTCCATCCATGGTGTGATACCACACACTGGGTGGATATATTTTGAACTGTTTAGTAGCAACCATAATCACCACCCTCCCCATCCCCATGTGAACCAGAAGCAGAAGAAGTTAAAGTTATACATGAGAATCCTAATAGTATATTTCCTTACTTTGTGGGGTTTGAGTTTTGAGTGGTAGCAACCCTAATGTTCATTAACACAGTTTGTAGCCACAAAAAATATATATCTCTGTTATAGGGATGTGGTACCACCCCAATAGTTAAGAATCAGGAGGGTGCTCAATGTTAAACCCCACAGAGTTTGTTGGAATAGCCCATAAATTTGAATTTTCCATTGACATGCCATGTTATGAAAATGAGGAGAGTTTCATGACAACACCTTGCATGGTTTCTGAGATCTGGATACCTTTTATTTTGTGAAATGATCTAATTTCTCCCTATACTTAACATTTTTTTTTTGCTCTCATGTACAGGCTACACAGTACTGAGTTTCAGCCCAAAGTTTCAGGGTACATGTGGTCTATGCTGAAGTAGTGTCTTTTGAAGGTTTGGTGAAACAATACTAAATGATCCTGAGTTATAAGAATTTAAAAATAGATGCCCCATACACACCAGAAATTTCTAGCTCATGAGTGTTTTTTGCTTCACAAATCTGATGTATCACAAACCAAAAATGGGTCTCACGAACCATTTTCTTTGGGGGGGGGTTCATGGCAGCTGCCATCTTGTTTCTTTATTTCTGTAGATACTGAAGTTGGAAAACACTTGTAAATGTATAGTTATAGCAAATCTAAAACATCCCTGATGTGCATTGTTTTCCCTAAGCAAGATTTTATAATCTGTTTATGGGGAAATTTGCTAAACTGTTATATTTCACACATTCAGGATCTCTCCTAAGCAATTTCTGGTCCAAACCACTTGGTTTGGTTCAAACTAAATATTTCCTGATTTGTGAATCAGGAAAATGGTTCAAACTATGAATTCTACTTCAAGAACCAAGAAAAGTGGTTCTAACTTACAAACAGTAAAAGTACATACAGATTAGGGGCAGGATTCACAAAGAAAGTCAAATATACCACAGCTGTGGGAAAAAGGCTTGCAGCACTGTGGAAACACAGTTGTGTGATATTCATAAAGAAATTTTGAGCAGGTGCGGAATTTTGTAAAACCCCCACAGCTGTGGAAATTCAGCAGCTTCGGAAATTGAACAAGTGCTGAAAATCTGCAACTGCGGATCAACAGCTGCAGAAATAGCTTAGGAGACACAGCAACAGTGAACCTAATTAGTGGAAGCAGCAGACTTCAACATTGCTGCCATAGCATGAAGCTGACAGCACCCACAAAGAGACCAGCAACCAGTCCCACACCTTGGACCACTGCAGCACCACAGGTACCAGAAATACCATGGCACCACAGTGGCTGACTGCAACTGCTGATCCTCCCTCCCTGAAGTGTTCCTGTTGCCTGCAAGGGTAGCATTCACTGCAGGCTGGTCAGGCTGTACTGCCTGTGGGGCTCCATCATGGGCTGCACTGGGTTTGGTGGTTGTTGCTTGTTGCCATATCATGGCAATGTGTGCTGTTGTTGCTCTGACATCAGCCACTGCTATACTCACTGGAGTATTACCTGTGCCTCACCTCCACCTTAATTTATTCCAATTGTTGGGGCACTACTGCAGTTTAATGAGGGAGAGTTACACCTCATTCCACTGTGTGTAACTGCAGAAAAAAAAACTAGTTGTGAATAACTTTTCAGGGGATGTGCCTTACTTATCTCACACCTTTTTTTCCCTCAGGGACTTCTGCAGCTGCACTTTTTTCAACATTCCATAATGTTTTTTTTCCACAGCTACAGAGGGTTTTTTGAATAGCACTTAGTGCAACTTCACCTTTGTTTCCATAGCTACGGCAGTTTTGGGAACTTAGGGAAGGTTTTTCACCTTCATAAAGCTTTGTGAATCCAGCCTTATGTCTTAAAAAATACCTGAACCTAGTTAAATGGGACCCATTTAGCCAGATTTTGCCTTTTTTTAAGTTGTCAAAAATATATTTTCTGGGCACCCCAAAATCCAGGGTTCCCAGCTTAGCAAGAGAAGTTAAACACCTGTGGTCTCAGTATGAGAACAGTGGGACATTCTTGACTTCTGTACCTGCAGCTGGAACACATGCTGTGGGCAGAAGTGAGAGCAGTTAGCTGCCATTTCCCTGGTGTTTAGTGGCACCCCCCAATCACAATCCTCATATTGCCATTGTCTTTCCCTGGTATTTAGAGGCACCCCCATCTTCTGATTGCCATCCCAATGTTTTCTTTGCCTTTCTCTGGTATCTTGTGGCACCCCTACCCACAGATTGACATCTCCGTATTTTCTCTGTCTTTCCCTGGTGTCTAGTGGCCCCCAACCCTCAGAACACCATCCCATAATATTTGTGTTTTTCTCTGGTGTCTAGTGGCATCCCCGTCCCTCTGATCACTGTTCCCCTATTTTCATTGTCATTCCCAGATGTCTATTGGCACCCCCACCCTCCGTTTACTATCCCCATATTTTCTTTGTCTTTCCCTGGTGTCTAGTGGCACCCAACACCCTATGATCACTGTCTCTGTATTTCTTTTTCTTTTCCTTGTGTGTAGTAGCACACCCCCACTGTCCAATCACTGTCCCCATGTTATTGTTGTCTTTCCCTGGTGTCTAGTGGCACCCCCTACCCTCAGATGACTGTCACAGTCCACAATAAAGAAAATCATTCCTCAATGTGTTTTTTTTATTTTAAACTTGTAAAAAAGAAAATTGTTCCTCATCAATCTGATCATCTCACCCACAACTCCCACTCAGTACACACCACCCCACACCCCCAATACAGCCCCATACTCCATCACTCACCTGAACAAGTCACAGGTCGAAGATCCACTCTCCAACTGAAGATATGTCTTGCTGCTGGAACTGGAAACTGCAATATGAGAGCCTAAGATAAGTGCAGTTCAATATACTTCAATGGGGTTTTGAACTCTGATATATAACTTTCTAATTGTTGCATATTGTGACCCCACATTTTCAACATGACCTTTTGGAACCATACCTCATTACCAGTGGTGGTGGAATTGCACAAATTAAGCTCAAGGCAATTTCATGGTCACTTGGTAAAATCACCTTTCAGGTGTGATCTGAAACTTTTCACCACCCTTCTTCATGAGGTGGGGTCATAAGAAGACTATGTTGAAAATTTGGAATCAAATTATGTAAAAATGCCTTTGCTATGTGCATACATTAAAATTTGACTATGCTAGCTCATAACTTTATTAATTTTAAATATTTTGACCATAAATTTTCAACATTGCTATCTTTTTGCACCACCTCATGAACATGACAGCTGTCATGTTTCAAATCTTGGCCAAAATGTGTTGTCATACCTGTGGCACACAGTGATGTTTTGGTACTGTGGAATGATGTTTTGGTGAGGATTCAAAAATTTTCTTTATTGAGTTCATGGGGTGGGATAATAAGACTACACAGAAAATTTAGTAGCCATTTTGGCACATATATAAGTGCAGGGCCCTCTGTGCCCTGCACTTCCAGAGCAACAAACATGTATACATCTATGGAGGGATGGGAGTGCAGGGCCTAGAGGGCCCTGGTCTCTCACAGGCAAATGAGGATATGATTACACTATTTCAAAAAGTAAGGAAACTCTTTGCAAGGCACTGCATTAATGCAACAGTTAGGGTTCTGATTAAACTGACAAAAGTAGGGAAATCTAACGTTAAGATTTCAAATCCTAACACCCCTGCCACTCCCTTGAAGCAAATGATGGGTGTAGTCTTCCTTGGGGTTGTCAACCCTAATGCTCACCCCCTTCTATACACTCATAAAACCTACACACCTGCCTCCATCACATCTTTCTTTTTTTATTACTGCAATGGGGTGAGCATTAGTAGGTTGACAACCCCAAGGAAGACTCTACCCTTCATTTGCTTCAGGAGTGGGGCAGGAGTGTTAGGGTTTGAAACTCTAACATCAGATTTCCTTACTTTTGTTGATTTAATCTTAACCTTAACTGTTGCAGTAACACAGTTTATATATATATATATATATATATATATATATATATATATATATATATATATAATATAAATGGGTTGACTGTGTGATAATTCATTTATATGCTACAGTTGCTAGTGACCTCAAGTAAGCTCATGAGTGGCAAAGCCATGTGTGATTGTTACAAGAAGTCACTGGAAGCTGTACCACATAAATGAGTTATCACACAGTCAAGTCCAGCATATTCCATTTTTGCAACAGGCTTTTTTTTTGGGGGGGGTTATATTCATTTTCATAAAAACTGAGATATTTGCCATTAGTACCGGATAGAGCACACATTGTGTGACTTAGCACTGAATTTGCATGAATTAGCATGGAATTTGCTCGACTTGCACAATGTACTACATAGGTATTTGTGCGACTTTGAATGAAGTAACTGTGTGGATAAATACATTTATACACACAATGACTCAGATAAATGGATTTATCACACAGTTTTAATTTAAACACCTGTTTCATATATATATATATATATATATATATATATATACACACACACACACATACACACACACATATATATATATATATATATATATATATATATAAGAGCAACAAACTCATTTAATGCATCAGTTAAGGTTGTTTCACAGCAAAAAAGCTAGGATAGGGTTAGGTTGAATGCTCCCCTTGGACCCGCTAGCCCACCCTCAACTGGCATTGGTGTTGTTGGGGTCATCGGCCCTAACTTTCACCCCATCACATGTGTTAAGAAGCTGAGGTATAGGAGAATGGGGTGAGAGTTTGGACCGATGACCCCAACACATACCCCAATGCTGGTTGCGGGGTCCAAGGGAGGGTTTTCAACCCTAAACCTGAATTTCCTAGCTTTTATTTGCTGTGGAACAACCCTAAATGATGCATTAAATGGAGTTTTTTGCCTCTAATTTCCCTTCTTTTTGAGAATGAGGATGCTAAATAATGAAAGGAATGCAGTGGTGGCAGCCCGGGGCCATGTGATGTCTTTTTACACAGTAACAGGAACTACAAAGCAAACGCAAACAGCAACGGTAATGCACATGGCAAAGCAAACGTAAATGGCAATGCAAACATTAATAGAAACACAAGCGTAAAGTGACGCCGAAGCAAACAGTTACATAAATTGAGACATCTAACTGAAGTGCATACAGAACGCAACTTGTAACACACACATTCACGGTACCACAATTGTAAGCGCAAATGGTAACAGTAACACCAACAATAACACCAAAGTAAACAGAAATGCAGGCACACACGAAAATGCAAACCATAATGCACACACTCATGGAACCACAATAGTAAATGCAAATGGTTATGGTAACAGCAATAATAAAGCCAATAAAAACAGAAATGCAAACGCATACAAAAACGCAAACTGTTACACATCAGGTCATGGTACCGCAATAGTAAATGTAAGGGTTAACAGTAACAGCAACAATAAAGACAACAGAAACAGAAATGCAAGTGCATACGAAAACACAAACCATTACACACATGGTGGCATAGACGGGAACGGTGATTCGAATGGAAACAGAAGAGCAACTGGAAACGTTAACTGTCACAGTAACAAAAGGGCACACCCTTCTTTTCCCCAAAAACTGCATTGAAAAAACTAATTGAAAACAAAGAATGTATGCATTATAATTGACTTCGGAGCAGAAAAGTATGACTTGGAATACTAAATTGCTTATATCTCATGAACTGTATGACGCAGGAAAAAACATTTGTATGAATTATTACTTTCCTGGCTAGTTTTGTGTTCTTGGGAGGGCTAAGCATTTTTTGACAAAAAGTCCATATCTTGCACTGTTTCTGAGATACGGGCCCTGAAAGACGCAACTGACACCATAATGTTATCCTATGGGAAAAATTGTCAACTTTGGAGTGCTGTCACTTTGCCACCCTGTAATATTTTTTCTCCAAATCACCAAAAGGCACATTTTCAGGATGTTGGATTGCTTCCCTCCAAATTTAAGCCCAAAAGACCAAACTGTTATTTTTCAGCAGAGCGGCAAAGAATTCCTGTAATATGGCAGACGCCGTAATGTTATCCTATGGGAAAAAGTGCCAGATTTGTAGTGCCGTAACATTGCCACCCTGTAATATTTTTTGACCAATCCACTAATAGGCACATCTGTGGGATGTTGCCTTTCTTCCTTCCAAATTTCAAGTAAAATGACCAAACCATTTCTGAGATATTTAATATCAAAGATTGGCAAAATTTCCCTATCTATTCCATTAAAAAAAATCTGGCCATCTTGCCCCTATTTTGCAATCAAAGATCATGATCAAAGAATCTCACGATCAAAGAATTTGCAGCCTCACGATCAAAGATTTTGCAGGCTCATTAACAAAGAATAAAAAATTTAATAAATCAAAAAATAGAAGCAATTGCAGTAAACCACCACCATGGTTCAACAGAATGAAGCCCAGTGAGTAAAATCCACCCTCATTTGACTTCCTAGGACACCCCGGGTTAAGAAACTTGAATTTTAAATTGGGCCATCTTGTCCCTCGCTCGCGATGCAAGATAGTGATCAAAGAATCTCACAATCAAAGAATTTGCAGCCTCACGATCAAAGATTTTGCATGCTCATGAACAAAGAATAAAAAATTTAATAAATCAGAAAATAGAAGCAATTGCAGTAAACCAACCCCATTGTTCAACAGAACGAAGCCCCTTGAGAAAAATCCACCCTCATTTGATTTCCTAGGGTACCCATGGGCTGAGAAAAATGTTTTTTAAATTCCTCCATATCGTCCCTGGCTCACGATGCAAGATCGTGATTAAAGTATCTCATGATCAAAGAATTTGCAGCCTCATGATCAAAGAATTTGCAGGCTCACGATCAAAGAATAAAAAATGGGTGAAACGTGATTTACTCACCGATTTGAACCAAACCAATGGCATGGTTCGACAGAACATACTCTCTTGAGCAAAACAAGCCCTCATTTGTGTCCCTAGCCCACCCCTAAGCTGAGATATTAGTGTTTTAGATCACGATGCAAGATCGCGATCAAAGAATTTTACGATCAAAGAATTTGCAGGCTCGCGATCAAAGATTGTTAGCGAGCCATGAATTAAGATTTTAAAAGCTTATAACTCTATTTTTTGACCAATTTGGATGGAACCAAAGCCATGGCTTGATAGATCAGGGTCCCCTGAGTAAAACCCATCAAATTTTAACTGCAGAAGTGACCCCTGAGCCAAGATATTTGTGTTTGTGTGATTGGAAAACTGAAAGCAAGATGGCGGACCTCGCAGTCAAAGAATTTAGAAGATTTCTCGGGAACAAAGATTCTTGAACTGTGAGGCTGCAAATTCTTTTATCACCAGGTGAGACCAGATGGCCAGTGCCCCCATTCTTTGATCGCAAGATATACGTATAAATTTTCCCATTGACTTATAACGGGAACTTAAAAGTGCCATAACTTTTGAATGCCTTAATATTTTTTCACCAAACAAAAAGCGGCATGTTTGGCCACCAAAGTTCTTTCAAATGAGCATCTTGGAGAGTGGCACACCACATGAAGGCTGTGCAGGACCACATTAAGAGTGCAAAATGGTGCCTCCAAAAATGGATAATTTTGCATTTTTCAGTGCTTTTGTACATGAAGACCAGCATTCCAACACAAACACAATTTGGCAGATCAAGAGATCTAGTGCACCCCAATGTGTGTACCAAATTTCAGGCAAATCCATTGAATGGGTCCAAAGTTATTAATGCCCAAATTTTTGACTTTAGTATGTAACTGGCAGCTCAACCCTAACTATAGTGGCACGGTAATACATGCACACACGCAATAAAAGATGTGCAAATATGAGTTACAAGACAATAATTCATTGGTGGGATTTATCAAATATAATAACCCATAAGACTGAAGGCTGAGTGAATTGTGATGTTCCATAAACCCCAGGACTGAATTGTCATCTTGAGACTTATACATGCACATAATTTTATTTTTTATATTTTAGGGCTATTCCAACTACAGTATACAACAATAAACTGGAATCATGATGCCATTTTTTTCTGTGGCTCAATCTGATGAAGCCATTAGAGTCAGGAGATCAGTGGGAGAAACAAAACACACAAGGCAAATGGTCAGTGTGACACCTCAAAATCCTACTAGCTGAGATCAGCTTGACAGCTTGTGATAATTCATGGAACTTGATTGACAAGTGATGATAATTCATGGTTAGTGATGGATTATCTCAGTGTTCCAGTCACACTGTGATAATCCACAGTTAGCTATGGATTATCACAATCTGTCAATCAAATTCAGTGAATTATCAGGTTTGAAAAGTGATTCTTCAATGTGAATTATTTTTATTTATGTATTTATTAGCTTTTGTGTACAGGGTAAGCACACTAGACAAGAATGCTTTTTTTTCAGGTATGACCTGGGAGATTACAAGAGCATGGTTTACTGAACAGTGTGAGTGAATTACATACAATATATTCATGGCAAAAAAACTTTATTGTATATGAGAACATTTTCTTTTGGTTTTTTCCATTTTGGTTGTCTTAGCTATCCAGCACAGATTTTGAACAGAAAAGGAAATAAAAAGAAGAAAAATAGATTAAATTATTAATACAGAAAGCAGGAATGCTATAAACATTTTTGAAAAATAGAGATTACATGGTTATAAATACGGAATTTTTTGTTTAAGAATTAACCATTTTCTTGAATTTGATTTACAGAGAATATATATTTAATATATGTGGCCATTCAAATGTTATCATATTAAAGTGTGCATATAGGTGAGTATATATCACAATATATTTTTTGTTAATTATCATAAATAAATTATTGTAATAGCTAATTGATTACAATTATTAATACAGATGCAGTTTGAACACTGAAGAAGGATTTTTTCTGAAATGTTTGTTTAATAGACTGTATCTGAACACAGTTTGCACAAGGAATAAAAATAATATATTTGTTATACATGGGTGAGTGCGCCTTCATTACCAATTTAGTAAATAAAAGTTATTAAGCTGCAAAATTTCACACTTTAACCTTAAATGGGGTACTCAACCTTCACTATAGTGACACTATCATGCCACTATAATATATATATGAGATATGCAGGGGGTGACAGTGTGCTATATGATTTATTTAGTGCAGTTCCCATTGACATCAAATAACCTCATGAGTGGTGAAGCCATGAGTGATGGGTACAAGAGGTCAATGGGAACTGTACTAAATAAATCATATATCACACCATCACCCCACACATGTACAATTTATGCAGTAGGGGTGGACATAAATTAGAGGGTGGTACTGTGTTTTACAGTGGCAGAAGTTTTAATTTAATTTCTTTCTGCTGAACTATTTTTTGTTTCAGTGGTTTTCCATGGTGTTGTGTGTGTGGTTAGGTTTTTTTGTTAATGGACTTTAGTAGTATTTTAGGATTGTTTGTTTGTTTTGATGGACGTGTGTTTAGTTAGTGTTGATTGGTTGCAGGGCACAGTTTTGTGTTGTTTTAGTGGGTTCTGAATGTTTGGTGGGCATGGTTTTCATTGGTGGCATTGTTTTAATTTATTGAGGAGCGACTCATTGATGGAGGTGGATGTACTGCATGTGGCTCTTGGCAATGTAGCAGTAGTGGCGGGTTAGCATACCAAGGAAGAGAAGCTAGAGGCTGCATGAGACTGTTCACAGAAGTCGGTGTTGGAGGCCCACTGGATGGTAGTGTTTGGGTTGCAGCAATTCTGGAGTTAGTAGTGCTGGGAGTTTGCAATGGACAAGCGGTGTGTTCAACAAGTAGAAGAGGACATTGTGTGGATTACAACTATTTTGGATGCTTTTTTGGGGAGGATCGTGGATTTCTTGTGGATTTGCAGGACTTTTTCATTATGGAATTATGGCACCGAAGAGTAGCATCATGTGGATTACATGTTTGGGAAGCGCGTGCTTTTTTCTGTTTTTTTTTTAATTTTTTTTTACGAATGTGGATGTAATTTCTATTGTTGGTGAAGTTTGGCATGTGGATTTTGAGCTGGAGGATTGCATTCTGTTCTGGATTTAGGCTTTGGAGAGCCAGAAGATATGGGTACCTTGTGATGGTGAGGAACGTTGAGGAAATGTTTTGTTTTGTGGGGGTTGTATTTTGGATGTCGTGGAAGCAAGATATACAAGGTATGTGGACTTTTTTATCTTTATTGAAATTGTTTGTACTGAAATGGATTTATTTTTTTGAGACAGAGATCCATATTTTTATTTGATTTTCAAAGTTGTAGTAAACAGTATAGAGTAAATAGAAGTTACATAGAATTATGATAAATGCAATTGGGCAAGTGATAACTTCATTTTTAAGCAGTATGATTGCAACAGGTAAAGTGTAGGAAACGTTTTATTAGTGAGAGTTATAATACATGCAACTGGGCAAGTGGCAACTTTATTGGTAAACAGTATAATTGCAGATGTTAAAGTGCAGTAAAACATCTTTTTATTACTTAGAGTCACAATAAATGCAGTACGCTAAGTGGTCATTTTTTTAAGCAGTATAATTCCAACAGTTAAAGTGCAGGAATGAACTTTTTATTGGAGAGTACAGTAGTTAAAGGGAAACAAGATTGCAAAGCTAGTAAAAGTGCTGCTTGAGAGAAACTTATGTACAGTAACTATGGTAACAGTTTTATTGTTGCCTAGGTGCTTTGAATATGTAACTATGACAGCAATGCATGTTTTCACTTGGGTCATTCAAAGTAGTCTGGTCCATGGTACAGTTGTTATGGTGAGGCTTCCTGGTTGTCAGTTTTGTTCTTGTGGTGGCAAATGATGGCATGCTTCTGTCTTGATGCTTTTTTTGAATCTTCCTGTTTTTTGTAGCTTTTCAATGCTGTCATTTGTTGACAGTGTAAATGAGAAAGAAAAGGATTAATGTATTTTGCGAATGAGTATTTTTGTGAATGTTTAGGGGTGGGGGTGGTTGGGAGATGCATCTGATTTAGAGATATGATTGCAGTGGTAAAGGTGGAAAGGAGATATGTTTTACTGATTGTAGTGGGCATGACAAAAAAAATAAGTGAGAAAGAGAGGAGGAAGAACAATTATAATTATTTTGTAGATTTCTTTGGGCTGAACAGAGAAATCTATAAGGTGTAACAGAAGGAATTAATGTTCATATTGTGTGTTGTGTGGAATGTGTAAAGATAATGTGTTGTAAGGGAAATTAATCAATCTTTACCAGTTAGGGTATTTAGGGATATAAAAAAAAAACAGAAAAGATGTCACTTAAGGTGAAATAATCTATCTTGCTGGAGGACGTAGGAAAGGTAAATTAATCAATCGTTGCCTGCCAGGGTGTAACAGGAAAGAAAGCAAAAAAGAAATGAATTAAGGTGAAAGAATCAATCTTGCCATAGTGGGTTGTTGTAGGCTTGCAGTATATGTTTTAGGCAGACAAAGTATTACTGTTTATGATGTTTTTGTGTTTTAGGCCTTGAAGTAAGCAAGTTAGTTTGTAAGAAGCAATACATTATGGGCTGGTTTTTTTTTGTTTGTTTTTTTTGGTAGGGCAGAAAAAAGAGTTATGTAATGATGTGATGTTATATGCTAATAGTCATGTACTTGTATAAGAGGTCAAAACTAGGAGTAGCTTATTAGGTACAAGTTGGAAGTTTTTTGCTTTGGGCTACTTAATTTTTATTTGTAGTAGCCTAGTTGGCAGTAGTAGAGAAGCTGAAAATTTAATAAGTAGTTTGGGTGGGGTAAATGAAATGTATCTCAGTGTGGCAGATTAATGTGTTAGGTTTGTTGGGTATTGGCTGCATATTTTAATTTCGACCTCTGTAGTTTTGTGTAACAGCTGCATGTACTACTATTACTTACCTAATCTGTGTCACTGTCAGATGAGATCACTTGTGGTCTTTTTCTTTTATAGTTATCATATATGTTTCCTGTAGAGAAGAGAAAAGAATAATTGGTATTTTTTTTTTACATTTGTAAGTGTGTTAGTTGTTAGTTTTTGAAGAAGGGTTGTGGTTTGCTAGTGTTGTATTAGTGTGTTTGTGGCTGTGTGTGTGTGTGTATGTTAGGGTGGATGTGAGTGTGTCACTTAAGGAAATAATATTTCCATGTGTTGGGTAGAGTGCTATGTTAAGAAAAGATGTTAAAGTGAACCAAAATATACATTTCTGTACTGGTTAGGAAGGGGGTCTTACCTTGTATTATGTTGAATATGATGGTTTTTGCAGTGATGGTAGGCCTGTTGAAGCAGCAGCCTAGTATTTCAGAGTACTTGCTTGAGATAGTGGATAGTTGTTGTGTTGCTTATTGTGATGTAGAAGGTGTTGGTTCTGAACTGAGTAAGGCTGCCATTTTTCTGTTGACTTTCATTTATTCTGGCATAGTCATTGACACTCTGTAATTGTTTATGTCCTGATATTTGGATAATACCTATTGGAGGTACTCCAGAGTCTTTTAATTTTTCTATTAAATGTTTTCTGACAGAGTGATTGGTGAGACATTTGTCGCTTGTAATGGATGATTTTCAATCATTGTTTTCACTATTTTTCCTAGCTTATTTACTCCTTCTGGTTAATTTTTAAACCAGTAGCTTTCTGTATTTCCTGTTGCATGGTAGTTGGGTGCTAGGAAAAATAATGCATCTGCTGTGATAGATTGAGGTGGTCTTGCCTTGGAGTATATTAAGTAGTTTTGCACAGGGCATTTATTTGGGTATTCAAGTAGCTCATAGACTCTTGGTTTAAGTTTTCTGCATTCTTTTGGGTTGGTGCCTGTTCTTGTTTTAGTTTGTCTTTCTTGGGTGAACTCCAGGTATTATTTTCCTTCTTCATCTTTTTTAATGTACTATCTCCCCATTTCATTTGTCTCATTTCCGTGTTTCCTCATACTCCAAAGTATAGACTTATTGCGAACCACATAGTATTTATTAAAGAGTCAGCAGATTGTGGCCCTAGTAGTCCTTTTTCAAATAAGGTGTTAATTATGGTATCTGATAGTTCGTTGGCTGCTTTGGGTTTGCAGCCCTTTCCTTCACCTTTTAAATTTTTTTGTCTGCTTTGAAGTACTTGATGTGCTTTTTCAAACATTGGGTAAGTGGAAAGCGAGTGTATGTAGCATTTATTTTTTTAAATCTTTCCAGGCTTTGAAAGGCAGAGTATAGTGTTAGGGGTTCATACAGAGTGCCATCTTTTTTTTTTGCAGTTCGTGTAATAATGGCAGAGATATTGGTTTAGTTCAGCTGGCTGTATTTGATACAGAGGGATAGTGACACTGACGTTTTCAGCTATGTACCTTGAAAACATGCTGATATCAGTCTGTGTTTTATTTTGCTGTGTTGATATTTTTAGCTTGGTCTATGAAGTTTTGTATTTCTTCCATATCTATGAGATTTTTCAGTACTGTACTTGTTGCTATAGATGCGCTCTCTGTTGTAGTCAGGGTGTAGTGTCCAGTGGGCATTGTGGATGTAGAAGTGGCATTGAGATGTTCCGGTTCTTTGAGAGGCTATGTGTCATGTTCCAGTTGAGTCATTATTTGACTCATTTTGATTTCAAAAACTGGATTTTCATTTAAGAATGCCATGTTTTTTTAAATACTATATTTTAATGTTGGGACTGTACTATGAAAATGAAGAACTTGCGGTATTTCTTTTTGTAAGACTCCTCGACCATGAGAATGTTCATCGCGAGCATTGGCGTGTGGCTAGGGCATGAGAAGTTGTGGGAAATTGCTCATGGGAAGCTGTGGGCATGAGACAATATCTCAAGTGTGGTGGAGTGATGCTTTTAAGATGCTTTTTTTTTAAGTTCCTAAAAGTAGTGCAGCACTGTATGGATAAATAGGAACTGTGTGGATAAATGACATTTATCCATACAGTTACTTGAATAAACAAATTTATGATACTTAATTTATGTCCACCCCATTGCATATATATATATACATATATATATAATGGTTGCACGGTAGTGCTACCATAGTTAGGCTTCAGTAGCACTTTTAAGGTTAAAGGGTGACATTTTGCACCTTAATAACTTTGCCACCGTTCAACAGATTTTCCAGAAATTTGGCAGACACGGTTGGACATGGTAGCTCTTGGGATCTGCCAACTTCCGTACCAGTCAGATATATGGCTGTGGAGTTATTAAGTGACAACCGAAAGTGCAATTATGCTTTTTTGCAAATTCTTTGCTCTCACCTACAGGTCACACGGTTTGTGCGACTGGTCCAAAAAGTTCAGGGAACGTGTCTCTGATGAGCCTTTTTAGATTTCATGAAACAATATTGAACGGTTCAAAAGTTATTAAAAAAACAAGTTCCCATTATAAGTCAATGGGAAAAGTTAAAAAGTTTAACACTTTCACAAATGCACTTTTTAGTGTCGCAAATGGCCCTAGTAGTGTTGCAAATCTGCCTTTTTTTTTTCAGTTACTGATCAGAAAAGTGCTTGCCATTTAAAATGGGACCCTCTAGGAACACAATTCTTTTTGTGTTCACCTCGTTGGACCCTCAGGATGCTAGCCATGTCTTTATTGTGAGGTTAAACACCCCAGAAATATGTTTTTCAAGTTTCTGGAAAAAGCAGTGTTGCAAAGTAGTGTCGCACTTGTGACACTTTTGCAAAATTTTGCGAAAGCTTTTGCAAATTATGACACTACTTTTCCAGACTATGGCCAAAATGACAGGAGTTCTTTGCCACCCTGCTGCAAAAGACTGGTTTGGTCTTTGGAGCTCAAATTTGGAGGGAAGGCAGCCAACATCTCACAGATGTACCTTGTTGTGGTTTTGTGAAAAAATATTGCACAGATGGCAAATTACGGCACTCTGAAATTTACATTTTTCCCATAAACTAACATGGTGGCGTATGCCACACATTTCAGGGCTCGTATCTTGAAAACAGTGCGAGATACGGAATTTTCGTCATGACAATGTGTAGCAATAATGTAGCCAGGAAAATCACGAATCATGTGAAAATTTTTTTTTCTACATTGCACGGTTACTGAGATATAAGCAATTTAGTATTCCAGCACCTCATTTTCGGCTCCGAGGCCCATTATTATGGATACATTCTTTGTACACACTAAGTTTCTCTATGTAGCTGTTGGGGAAAAACAGAGTATGCACTTCTGTTAATGTTACAGTTATTGTTTCCACTTGCGTTTACGTACCTGTTTGCGTTACCGTTCCCGTGTACGCCACCTTGTGCGTTACACTTTGTGTTCTCGTTTGCGCTTGAGTTACTGTTACCATTTGTGTTTCCACTACTGTTTGTGTTTGCGTTTTGGTTTGCATCACTGTGTGCATTGGCATTAGCGTTTATGGCAGCCCTTTCCTTTGCATTTGTCTTTCATTTTGCGTCTTCGTTGTTGTTACTGTTACCATTTACATTTCCTATTGCGTTACTGTGCCCATGTGCATTACAGTTTGCATTTCCATATGTGCTTGTGTTTCCTTTTCTTTTATGTTTCCTTTGGCGTTATTGTTGCTGTTACCGTTACCATTTGCATTTACAATTGTGGTAACCTGACTGTGCTCGTTACGGTTTGCGTTTATGTACGTGTTTTCGTTTGCATTTACATTTCTGTTTCCTTTGGCATTATTGTTCATGTTAACTTTACCATTTGCATTTACAATTGTGGTAGCATGCCGGTGTGCATTATGGTTTGCATTTACGTGCGCGATTCTGTTCGCGTTTTCGTTTCTGTTACTTTTAGCATTCTTATTGCTGTAACACTTAACATTTGCATTTACAGTACAGGTGCTATCACTGTGCGTGCTACCTGTTGTGTTTTAGTATGCGCTTCTGTGTCCATTTACATCACTGTTCGCTTCGGCGTTACTATACGCTTGCGTTTCTGTTAACATTTGCTTTACCATTTACGTTTGCTTTACCAAGGGCATAACCATTGCTGCTTGCATTTGCTTTGCAGTTCCTGTTACTATGTAACAGGACATCATGTGGTGGGCTCCGTGCTCCCACCACCGCATTCCATTCACTATTTATCTTCTTCATTCTCAAAAAGAAGGGTAATTAGAGGCAAAAAACTCCATTTAATGCATCAGTTAGGGTTGTTTCACAGTGACAAAAGTGAGGAAATTTGGTGTTAGGGTTGAAAGCCTTGGATCCCCAGCCCACCCCAACCAGCATCGAGGGTGCACATTGGGGTTGTTGCTCTAACTCTCACCCCATTCTCCTATACCTCTGCTAATTTACACATGTGATGGGGTGAGAGTTAGGGGCCATGACAATCGCACCAATGCCGGTGGGGGTGGGCTGGGGGTCAAGGCTGTCAACGCAACTGAATTTCACTTTGTCATCTGTGGAACAACCCTAACTGATGGCATCAGAGTTTTTTGCTCTAATATATATATATATATATATATATATATATATATATATATATATTATGATAGCACGGTAGTGCTACCATAGTTAGGGTTGAGTACCCCATTTAAGGTTAAATGGTGAAACTTTGCACCTTAATAACTTTGCCACCGTTCAACAGATTTACCTGAAATTTGGCAGGTATGGGGTATAGCCATAGGTCTTGGGATATGCAAATTTTTGTACCAGTCAGATATACGGCTGCAAAGTTATTAAGTGACATTTGTGTGTGTAATTATGTTTTTTTGTGCATTCTTTGCTTGTGGCCGGCATCCCTGATGTGCCTTTTGAAGATTTCATGAAAAAATATTGAATGGTCCAAAAGTTATTCAAAAAACAAGTTCCCACTATAAGTCAATGGGAAAAGTTAACAAAAAGTTTGACACTTTCACAAATGCACTTTTTAGTGTTGCAAATGGCGCTAGTAGTGTCGCAAATCCAACATTTTGTTTTCAGTTACTGATCACAGAAATGCTTGGCATTTAAAATTGGGACCATCTAGGGACATAATTATATTTGTATTTACCTATTCGAGCCCTGAGGATGCTAGCCATGTCTTTATTTTGGGTTAAACATCCCAGAAATGTTTTTCAAATTTCTGGGAAAAGTAGTGTCGCAAAGTAGTGCCGCACTTGTGACACTTTTGCAAATTTTTGCAAAAGGTGTCGCAAATCATGATACTACTTTTCTAGCCTATGGCCAGAATGACAGGAATTCTTTTCCACCCTGCTGCAAAAAAAAAATGGTTTGGTCTTTTGGGTTGAAATTTGGAGGAAGGCAGCCAACATTTTACAGATGTGCCTTTCTGTGGTTTGGTGACAAAATATTGCATGGATGCAAAGTTACGCTACTCGGAAGTTGATGTTTTTTTCCCATAGATTAACATGGTGGCCGTTTGCCGTGCCTTTCGGGGCTTGTATCTCAGAAACAGTACAAGACACAGAGTTTTCATCGCAACAACGTGTAGCCCTATGGGCTATGCAATTAGTGAAAACCTAACCAGGTAACTCATAAATCATGTGAAATTTAAATTTTTTTTACATGTCGTGCGGTTACTGAGATATTACCATTTTAGTATTACAACTGCTCGTTTTCTGCTCCGAGGCCCATTATTATGCATACATTCTTTGTTTTCACTGTGTTTCTCAATGGAACTTTTGGGGAAAAATATAGTGTGCGCTCCAGTTACTGTTACACATAGGCTTTACAGTTGTGTTTCTGTGCCTGTTTGCGTTAGCGTTCCCATGTACTCCACCATGTGCGTTACCCTTTTCCTTTCCATTTGCATTTGCATTACTGTTACCATTTGTGTCTCCACTACTGTTTGTCTTTGTCTTTCGCTTAGCATCACCGTGCACATTGCCATTTCTGTTGGCGGCGGCCCTTCCATTTTTCTTTGTGTTTGTCTTTTGTTTTGCTTCATCGTTGTTCTTGCCATTACCATTTACATTTCCAATTGCATTTTCGTGCCCATGTGCATTACAGTTTACATTTCCATATGCACTTACATTTGCGTTTCTGTTTTCTTTGGCATTATTGTTGCTGTTATCATTACGATTTGCGTTTACAATTGTGGTACCATCACCGTGCATGTTACGGTTTGCGTTTCCATATGCACTTGCATTTTTGTTTCTGTTTCTCTTTCCTTTTGTGTTACTGTTGCTGTTACAGTTATCATTTGTGTTTGCAATATCAGTACCGTGACCATGCACATTACCACTTCCGTTTCCATATGTGCTTGCGTCTCCGTTTGCATCACTGTTCACTTTGGCATCACTTTGCACCTGCATCTCTATTACCACTTGCTTTACAATTTATGTTTGTGTCACCATGTGCGTAACCGTTACTGCTTGCATTTGAGTTGCTGTTACTGTTACTATGTCACAAAAAATCACATGGTGGGAGCATTCCATTCACTATTTATAGTCCTCATTCTCAAAAAGAAGGGAAATTAGAGGCAAAAAACTCAGTTTAATTAATCAGTTAGGGTTGTTCCACAGTGAAAAAAGTGAGGAAATTTGGTGTTAGGGTTGAAAACCTCCCTTGCACCCCCTCAGCCTGCCCCCCCCAACTGGCATCGGAGTGTAATTGGGTCATTGGTCCTAACTCTCACCCCATTCTCCTAGGCCTCAGCTTGTTTATGCATGTGATGGGGTGAGAGTTAGTGCCAATGACCCCAATGCACATCTCGATACAGGTTGGGGTGGGCTGAGGGGATGCAAGTGGGGGCTTCAAAAATAACACTGAATTTCACCACTTTTGTCACTGTGGAACAACCCTAACTGATGCATTGAACTGAGTTTTTTGTCACAAGACATTATGCCGCAGCAATCTACAATGCTGCCAATATAGTGCAATATATTGCATGTGGCATGAGTCTTGTTTTTCCCCCCCAACTAAAATAACTAACTCCGGGTGGGGGGGTTAAAAGTAAATATCACACAAAGTGTGAAAAAATGAAAAATTCCATGTGCCTGGGACCAGGAATCGAACTCAGTCCCAAACACACTGCCTGCCTCCCTCCCTTGCTGCCAGTGGTTCATCCCCTCAAGCCACGACAGCTGTTTGGTGGATCCCATCCAAGCAGAGGTCTTATCCTCTGCCTGTGACAGTGAGAGGGTGCAGTACCACACACAGATCCATTAGTGGTATTGCACCCTCTCACTATTCTATCCTGCATTGTTTCTGTTTTGAGGTTTTGTCATATGCTATTAAGAGTATGACATATTGACCCGGTAGCTTTATTCATGAGGTCCCATTGAAAAGATAGGGTTCTTTCATGGGACATCACAAAAGAACAGTTGTTCTTTCATGAGATCTTGCAATTGAATGGTGTTTTTCTTTATGATCTCATGAAATAATCTAGTTCTTTCAAATGGTCTCATGAATGATGGAAATCAGTTCATGAAGGAAAAATGTTGTAGTTGAAAATAAAAATAAAAACTTTAGTTCATAATTTGGCCAGTTTAAAATATTTTAAACTCAAATTTTCCACAAGGATGCTGTATGACCCTGTTTCTTGAACCATGCTGATGAGATTTTTTAAATCTGGTCAGTAAGGGGATTTTGTATTTTATCTGCAAAATTGCCTTTCGAACGTGGTTTGAAAAATGCATCTTGACAGGCTCATGAGGTATAGTTATTAAAAGGCTATGTTGAGGCCTTCTGGATGAAAATGTTGATAAACAACAAAGTTTTGAAGGAAGGACCCTGTGGGTGTGTATTTGTCAGTGCATAGTAGCTCAGGTCCAGAGGCCCTGAACATTTGCATGCAGATGGACCCCTCACATGGCACAGGGCTCAGAGGTACCTGTGTATCTGAATCTGTAGCTGCCTGGAAGTGTAAGGCCCAAAATTCCCTGCACTTGTGCAGTCAGTTGGACCACTCACATGTCACATGGCCTTGAGGGCCCTGTGCATCTGCATTTGTATCTGTGCAGATGCACAGGGCCTGTACAGCTGTGCACATCTGCAGACAGATGGATTCCCTCACTTGATCCTGGACCCAGGGGCCCTACACATCTGCATTCTTTTACTAGATGGACCCACTCACAGGGCCTTAAGAATGTTTTAGCCATTTTCACTGGGATTCATTCCTGGTTGAATGTAGTTTCTTGACAACCATTTAGTGAACTCCTGCTTAACTTTGTACAAGATATTCTGATGACTATGATGCTTCTGGAACATACAAACACATAAAGAAGCATTCATTTGAGAAACTTGGAAACTTGCCTTTGCTGTGCTGCCAGTAGTACATGGTTTCTCGTAACTCACTCAGCGTGCAGTTACTGACATGTAGTCTAACACTTGTCCAGTCATCCACATGTCAGCTGTGATATGGGCCATTGGAAAGGAGGAACTTCTCAAGCAGTGGTTATCTTCAGTGCAAATGGTACTATGAGACTGCATGACAATACAAGTAAAAAAATGTCTTGATGGCATTATATAAGGTGGATCCACAATTTAAATGAAATGGCCAAATCCAGGGCTTGAAACAAAGCAGAAAATGTAGATGGCTATCTGCAAGAAGCTCAACTAGTGCATTATTTAAGCCCTTGGCTCGACTATGAGTGGGTGTATAGCTTCTGCTATGATACGCAATTTCCATAATTGTCAATCGTCCCCTGATCCCTCCAAGGAATGATGGATGCAACAACAATTTTTAACTTTTTGGTTGTTCATTGGGAAATTTATTTCTGGCACAAAGAATATATTTACATCTACAGATTCATGACTTTCACAATTCAGATCCACACAAAATTTATTTCAAAGCTTCCTGGTTCCGGCCTCTGTCCTTCTTCTGGTTGTTCTTCCATCTTGGTTTTCAGGGCTCAGACACTGTGAATCTGGCCCCTCCTCCACACCAGAACCAGGCCGGTTCCACCTACCCGGGCTTTCACCCTCCAGGCCTGGACACTTTTGAATCTGGTGCCTGGACCTCTCCCCTTCCCCGGTTTACCACTACATCTGGGTTCCATGTCCCCAGCCCACGTATCCTACCCCTCTCCCTTCCTTTCCCCCCACTCCCCCCTTTTCTTTCTTCCCACTCCCATGGGCTTCCTTGCCCTTCCCTCCCAGGGGACTCTAACATAGCTCCCTGGCCTGTGGCTGCCTCCCCACAGTGGAAACACTGGCCTTATGCCCAGGGACCCTAGGGCACTCAACCTGCCCTCCAAACTCTTTCCTTTGTGCCAACCATGCCCCCCAAAGCCTTCCTTAAAAAGGTAGGTAGGTAGGTAGATAAAAATGTTTATTCATAAAAATGAATATGGATGGCTCCACTGAGCCAGAGCTGATTTACAATGAAGTCCAAGATAATAAAAGTGGGAAGATGGGAAAAATTCCCAGCAAAAGAGGCTTTCCTGTCTGAGTCCTGGCCTAATATACCCCTACAGGATCCCTGGTCAGGAGCCCCTTTGGGCTCTGCCCCCAGCCAATCCCTGGGGCTCTGGCATCCCCTTGTCATTTTATGTTTACCTGCCTGGTGATGTCACCAGGCCCCAACCTGTCTATTCCATCTGCTTTCCCTTCCCCCACCCCTCCCCCTCCTGTACTTCTTTCTGGCAGGGATTATTAGACAACTTGGCTTGCCTTTTAGTGGCAAGCCCCATTGACATGGAAGTAGCAATGGAGTTTTCTTTTCTGAACATGTGATGATTTGCTTTTTCAAGTGACCCTTTTAAACTGACTGGATGTTGACAAGATGAATACTTCTCATCAACACTAGGGTCATCTAAGAATCCTGCTTCTCCTCTACATCTAGAACAATTTGACCAGTTATGTGTCAGACTGTGACTCTGTATTATGCAGAAACAAAAAGAAATAAATCCCTTGCCTGCCAGACAGTACACAAAGAAGAAAAATATTTTTTACTGTTTTACAGATATAGGAGAGAGACAGCCAGAGGACAACTCAACATTCAAACAATAAATAATGCATTAGCATCACGTGATGTCATGATCACATTCCAACAACAATGACTGAAAAGACTAAAAGTTCAACTGGAATATGTGATGTCAGTGACACATATAAGACAAAAATAAATATAATTATATAGTCATTGTGGGGATAATAAAAAATAACCCTGGATTGGGTGTAATATAATCCCAAAAGAGATAAATTTGACTATTGTCTCACAATATCAATCATTATCCATAGAACTGTGTTTTATTTATTTATTTTTTCAAAAAGCAATGCAATCTCTCCGTGTGTGTTTTTGTACTACTAAAAGGCAAACAGTTACTTGCCACTGATCCAGTAGTACATCATATAGTTGTTATTTTACTTAAAGTTGTTGCAACTTGCAAGCAATCCAAGCCAGAAGACAGACAAGACAGAATGCAAGAATATAGACTGTTGCTATTGTACAAAAAAATGCTGACTGCCGACTGAGTTCTGATTAGTAGTCTAACAGTACAATTGTCATGAAAGAGCTCACTAATTGCTACTTATTACCATAACAAAGACAGGCTCAGAATAGAGAGAGAGAGAGAGAGAGAGAGAGAGAGCAAGAAGATCCCAAAAAATAATTTCAAGGCAGCAAAACAAATGGGGGAATAACAATGAACAAATGTAGTAAATGGTTTGAGTTAGATTAGTCAGTATCCTTGTGATAAAAAGCTATACCATACCAGTTGAGCACTAAAGTTCATTATAGTAGTAGACAGCAAAGCAGGTCTGTTCATCACAGACCATACCAACATGACAAAAAAGGTTAATTTTTAAAACACTGTTGAGATGTAAGGCAGCAGTAATAACAAACTCTGGCCAGAGCCAATAGGGTTGCAGGTGAGGAATTTGGGA
This sequence comes from Neoceratodus forsteri, assembly GCA_016271365.2. Lineage (NCBI taxonomy): Eukaryota > Metazoa > Chordata > Ceratodontiformes > Ceratodontidae > Neoceratodus > Neoceratodus forsteri. The sequence goes on from CM057453.1 coordinate 89,230,342, forward strand.
TAAAGACATAAAAAATTAGATTTTTAATATTTTTATACCAAATTTTCAACATGGCCTTCTTAACACCTTGCCTCATGAAGAAGGGCAGAGAAAATGTTCAACTCCTGACCTAGCGGTAATTTTACACAGGGACTGCAAAATCAAGTTTCAGGACGTAAAAATGCATTATGTTCCCAAGTTGAAAAATGACAGCTATCACATTCATGAGGTGCTGTAAAGAAATGGCTGTGTTGCAAATTTGGGGTAAACCTATTGAAAATTACCTAAGTTATGAGCCTGTGTTTGCAAAATTCAATGTAGGGTCATAACTTCAGTGTTTTTTAAGTATTTATAAACCAATTTTTCAACATAGCCTTCTGATTACCCCACCTTATGAACAAGGGCAGAGAAAAGTTTCAGCTTCTTCCTGAAAGGTGATTTTGCACATGGACAGTGAAATAGTCTTTCAGGAAGTAAAGAAAAACATTTTGACCTGGATTTGAAAAAAAAGACAGCTGTCACATTCAAGATGTGCTGTAAAGATACAGCTATATTGTAAATTTGAGTTAATAATATTGAAAATTGCCAAAGTTATGAGCCTGCATTCGCAAAATTCAATGTAAGCTCATAACTTCATTGTTTTTTAATATTTTTGCACCAAATTTTCAACATTACCTTCTTATAACCCCACCTCATGAGCAAGGGCAAAGAAACATGTCAGCTCCTGCCCAAAAGGTGATTTCGCACAGGGACTGCGGCATCACCTTTCAGGATGTAAAATAAAAACATTTTGGTAAGGATTTAAAAAATGACAGCTGTCACACTCATGAGGTACCATAAATATATGGCTATGTTGTGAATTTGGGGGAAAATATTGAAAATTACCAAAGTTAAGAGCCTGCATTTGCAAAATTCAATGTAGGCTCATAACTTTATTTTTTTTTATTTCTACACCAAATTTTCAACATAGCCTTCTTATGACCCCATCTCATGAACAAGGGCAGAGGAAATTTTCAATTCCTGCCTAAAAGGTGATTTCACACAAGGACTGTGAAATTACCTTTCAGGACTGATCTGCCTAATGACAGTTCAATTGTTCATGAGGTATGATCACAAAGAAGATATGTTGAAAAAGTGTGCCACAAATCTGCAAAAATACCCAAGCTATGCCACTAAGTTCAAAACATCATTGAAATACATTGAATCGCATATCTGTTTCTTCAGTTCACTGTCTGGCTTTCAAGAGTGAAGACGTGCTTGCAGTCCAGAGATGATTACGGCATTGGACCCCTGATGGGAAAGTAAGGGCTTGGGGGTGTGGGGTGGTGAATACTGAGTTGGAGGGTTGGGTGGGGTGACAGCAATGGTGCAAAATACATTTATGGATGGTTTTCTTTTATAGGCTAACAAAAACAAAGAAAAAAATGACAGAGGATTCCCAGTTGTGACACTGGTTGATTGGGCACCCCCAGTGTCACTATTGTGTTTCTGGGGAGGTGGGTGCTGTCTGCTGAGAGGGAGGGTTGGGTGGTTGGAAGCAAAAAAAAAAACATGAAAAAAGGTCACCCAGAACACAATTACGACACTTGGTATTGAGCACCCCCAATGTCATTAAAATGTTTCTGGCCATGATTGCGACACTGGGGGATTGGGCACCCACAGTATCATTGTAATGTTTCTGGGGGTGTGTGGGGTGGTGGGTGCTGAGAAGGAGGTTTGGGTGGTGGGATGTGAATAATTAGAAAAAAGGAAATCAGCAGTTCTGGTAATGTTTCGGGTTGGGGAGGTGGGTGCTGAAAGGAAGGGTTGTGTTGGGGGGATATGAATAATTTAACAAAATAGAAAGGAAGCTGGTGGCCACAGCAGAATACAGCACAGTCTGTCATGACCAAGATGGATGCACAGTACTGTGCCTATGCCAGTGGTCATGCATGTGCAATACAGGTTGGTGGCCATCTTGGACAGGACGGAGTGTACTGTGTTCTGCCATGACTGCCCACAAACAAAAAAAATAGTGGGGTGCAACTGCCATTGCTGAAAGCATGCCGAGTGATTCACAGTCACAGAGGTGACTGTGTTCAAACTGTAACAAGTTGTTCAGTTGCAAGGAATGTGCTGCCTGCTTTTTCCACAGCAGAGGTCTGCAGGACTCCACCCACTGTCAACCTAAAATATCCACCTACTCAGTACTATGTTCTTTCAATAAGCCATCACAAACAACCAAAATCTAGGAATAAATAATAGTAAAACTAGTTTTTTCCCACCAGGAGTAGTCTTGTTAGATGTACACAGCATGCGATCAGATGAAAACTGTGATGTCCAGGCACCAGAACACTCAGGAAGTAATCCCTACACCACTTCTTCCTCTTCCTGTGCACTTTGAGTGAGTCAAAGGTCAGATAATCAGACAATCACTTTTGAGAATGATTATCTGATCTGAGGTAATTATCCTGTCACTGCAGAAACCAGAACCAGCACTATGTGATTTATCCTAGTAGTCAGAAAATGCAGTATCCAGCATTATCTACCAGGTTTTCAGATTGTCTGAGCATCTCTAGGCTGAAACCACAAGTGATAAACCTATCATGTTAATATGCTTAAACCATTCTATTCTCAAGAGGAGCTGTATGTGGCAACAGTATGTTCTCCAGAAGAGGACAAAGAGGATCCTACTGTATAAACTGATCTATCCAAAAACAGTGAGGGCAAGATTTCAATGGATGCAGCCAAGCTTTCCATGCAGTTCAGCCCAGGTCAGGGGGTAGACATAGCAAAGGTTCTGCAAACCTTTTAGACTCTGTCCACTTACAAGCTGGAGAACACTAACTTGATAGAGTACAAGGTCAAGACTGTCTCAGCTAAAACTGTAAAACAAAGCTCTTACAGGATCCATACTAGTGTAAGAGACTAAACGCATGAGGTAATAGCAGAGATAAGACAACTAGAAATGATGCAGGAATTTAAATGTCCTTGGGCTTCCACAGAAGCCTTGATTCCTATAAAGGATGGGACAACCCAGTTCTGTGTGGATTATCACAAACTTAATTTCATCACAGTAACTGATGCATATCATTTGCCATGACTTGAGGAAATATTGGAATGCCAAGGGCGTGCCAAGTACTTTATTACCATTGATTTGACTGAAGGGTACTGGCAGATGCCATTGACAAGAGGACCTGGATTGGTTTGTTTCTGTCACACCTTTTACATGGATGATATTACAATTTACATTCTGACCTTGGTGGAACATGCAGAGCTTGTCAGGGAGGTGTTGTCCAGGCTGCAAAATACAGGTGTGACAGCAAAAGCTGTAAAGTTCCATACTGCTATGTCAGACGTAACATATTGTATCTGTGAACACATGTTGGGGGTAGGCACATCAACTCTGCACCGGCAAAGGTGGAGACCATTGGCAGCTGGAGAAGAATCACCACTAAAATAAAGTGACAGCTTTCAAGAGGTTAGCAGGCTACTACTGGAAGTTTATGGCAAGCTTCAGTGCTGTCGCTGCACCCTAACTGACCTGACAGCCAAACCAGCACCTGACATGGTGATCTGGACTGAGAACTGTAAAAAGGCATTTTAGCAGCACAAACATGTCTTATGCAGAGCTCCCACTCTTGCTAGCCCAAACTATGAGAAATAATTCATAGTCCATACTGATGCATCAGTTAGAGGCTTAGTAGCTCTACTCAGATAATGGGTAAGTGATGCTGAGGAATATCCCCTTTTCAGCAGGAAGTTGAATGCATGGGAGATGGGGTGCACTACACTTGAAACAGTGCCTTGGCATTCTGTGTGCTCTAAACCAAATGGAACCCTACATCTAGGGATGTCACTTCCAGATCATCACAGATCCCAACCCTCTGAAGTGGGCTAATCAAATGAGTAGTAAGACTGGCAGGCTATTAATTTGGAGCTGGGCAATGCAAGCCTATGACATGACAGCTATCACAGGATAGGTGAATGTGAATGCTGATGCATTGTCATGAAACCTAAATTAAGGACACAATAGACCCGTGATATACACACAGTAGATCAAAATAAGAACTACAAGGTTTATATGACACAAGCCTTTGTTATTTTCCTGGGCAGGGAAGACAGGTGACATATTTTGTCATGTGCACACAAGCTGTGCACACATAATTATTTTAGTCGGCACTGAAGACATATTTGTTATATTTGCTGTTTCTGTAAGTAAAGATGTGAGGGCCTGAGAAAGCAACTATCTGTATGGTCACAGTGATGAGGATTTACAACCAGCACTTAATGGAGAGGCAGCAGAAACCTTAACCAGCAAGGGGAAGAAGACAGAGATATAGGAGAATATAAATTTAAAAGAGATTATTCACATGTTTGCTGGGATAAGGAGAGATAAAAGTTAGTTACATGAGGGGGAGAAGGTCAGGCTGAAAGTGGGAGCCCATATGGGAAACATTGCTCTAAAAAAATTATACTTTGTGCTTTGAGTCAACTGGTAGAGTACATAGGTTCATAGAATGTATACAAATTCAATACATTTGATGCCCTTTAAAGAACTCGCACCTATTTATAGGTGATAACAGTATTTTCTGTTTCCCATATGTTGATCAAGTCTAGTTTTGAAAGTGTCCATAGTCAGACTAGATACTATGAATGCAGGTAGACTGTTCCATATATTGATCACCCTCTGTGTAAAGAATTTGCTTCTTTTACTAGTTTTTATAAATTTTCCATCTGTGAACTTATATGTACTTGAATCATCCTCTGTAGATAGCAAAAAAAGAGATATTATTTTCATATATTTGAGGTGTCTTGACTAAATTCCATACCTAAGACAATGACAATTACTAACCAAAGCTACAATTAACGAAGGTAGTCTTGGGCATCCAGAGGTGAAAAGTTATGGGACTATACAGGCAACCTTAGAGCAGGTGAACCTTACCCTGTATTGTGTGCAAGAGGCGTGGCATATGGTTATCAGGCTACAGTAGGGAGCCTGCAAATTGCCCCTTTGTAAGCATCTTATCCTGATGGGTGCCACATTATGTACTGGTTTGTTCAAATTTACATTTAATACATGTACTTCTTTTGAACTGGTATGGAAATATGATTTTGGTGTCCAGTATGACTAAACACATGATGACAGGATCTGGCTGTGTTCCATTAAGAACAAAAATCAGTTACTGCAGAAATATAGCCATGCTGCTTTATTTGTAATAAACATACTTTACTCCAACTAGATTCTTTCATATGGGAGTGTAGTCATCAGATCACTGCTAACATGGCTGTACTGAATCAGGCTTGGCAATGCCCCTCCAATATAGTTTTTTGGGATGGAAGTCAAAGATCTTATCAGATTTATCCAACAATGTTAACTTTATCTGACAAACCCCTTTAATATTGGTCTCTTCCTTAAAAGGGGCTAAATGAAGTCTCTGCCACAACCAGCATGAAATGTGGTAATGTGAAAGGAACCGAAGCAGGGTCATGGAACTAAAGATAAAGTAATAACACAGAACACACTCAGAAAAATATGTTTGTACAACATATTATCTGACAAGTTGTTTTATTTATAAGTGACATGGTTTTTTTTATGTTATGTTTTTGGAGAATATGTGAATCCATAGAATGATTTTGCTACTGTGCTGAAGATGGTACAGAAGCATGCTTGAGGTACTTGGATCTGTATTTTCTAAAAACAGTACACTTTAACTGCTTATTTGTTTTCAGTTATCCCTGTAGCTTCAAAGGACTGCCTTGGGAACCTGTCACTTTCATAGCCAGCATGTTTTCTTATGCTGTGGTTGTGGATAAACCAAGAGAGCTAAGGAAATACTATAGACATCTATCAGCAATGTTGTTCATAATTCAAACTTTAGTAAAGTTTCAAGTAGATATGCCACTTCCCATTCTATAAACAATAGCTTATTTTTAGGCACTTTATTCATCAAGAGAGCATTGTGCTCAGATGAAACAGTACTCCCATCTTCCCTGTCAATTTGCTGTGCAATGAATCTTTTATAGCACACGGCATGTTGTTTGACAGCACTAAACCACAAATTCTATCATGTTTTACAGATTCAAGCAGTAATATTGAGTTTGGTACACCAGCATCAATAAAACTGTCCCAGTAGTATATATATATATTTAAGAGAGGCTTTGAAAACAACCTTTTTACTGGTGTCAGAAACTTGCTAGTCTCAGGAACTATAGGACATCAATAATCTGCAAGTAATGCAGTGATCTGTACTCAGCAGGTAACATATATATGGTACTTAATGTACAGTATAGTAGGCACTATATATGGTTCATATTGATTTTATAATGTATTTGATATTTATCAGCTACAATCAATCAATCAATCAATCAAACTTTATTTAACCAGGCAAATCATCCTTGAGCAAGCTCATTTGCAAGATGGTCCTGGACAGGATAGTACAGATGCAAATACACTTAATACAGGGCTGATACATACAGAGAAGAAGCAGTAACATCAACAGCTAATACAGAGTGAACAGATATGCAACAAAATTGAGGGTGACACCTAGTCAGAGGAGCCACATGTACACAAAGCAAAAGTAATGAAATAGGCATAATAAAGACTGGCCAAGGGGTGACCCTTCATAGGGGTAGATAGGTAGGATGAGAGAATGTGAATGGGGGGTCGCTAACAGGAGGGGAAGCTTAACATGACCAAATTATGACCAGAGAAGGAAAAAAAAAGAAGAGAGAAGTGCTAGTTGCATGTATAAGTGCTGGGTAAATGAGGAGTCGAGCAGGGAGGTTGGAAGGAGATCACCTGTGGCAGGCACATATAACCTTCGGATTGTGGGCAAGTGACAGCTTAAAGTTTTGAGGACCTGGAAGGAATGAAATCCTAAGTGTCTTTTGCCTTTTACAAAAGCAACTATGGTTGACTAGAACGCCCCACTGTACTCTGCCAGTGCTTGTAATAAGAGATATGGAGGTACTAGTCAGTCACATGGCTTTGGATTGTTAAGAAGAAAGCATTATCCAATCACCAAGAAATAAATGCACAAATTACTATTCTATCTAGTCAAATATAAATAAGTAAACCAGCAACTCCCCAACCTCTTTCTGTCTACTATCTACAAAAAGCCCTGCAAGCCAAAAACAGCTGCCAGTTCTCCATTCTACAACCAAAGAAAAATTAATCTCTTTGAACTTTTCCTCCATGTTCAAACACAGCAATATTAAAAAATCATCCTACTAGTGGGCTACCAGTAAGGCAATACTCAATATTTTTTTTGCTCCCACCATGCCCACTGGTGCCCCTTTCTTTCAGATCCCCACATTGCCGCCTCTTCTTCCACTAGACTCATCCCTAGACTGCATCCCACTGGGACACGCTCCAGTCCAGACCTCTGGAAACTTACAGGGCCAGCTTGTTCTTTCCAGGGGCCTCCTATGGCCATCATTATGGAGTAAACTAAAAACTCCTTACCTCCCTCTCCATTGGCCAGCCTGTCCCTGGCTAGGGCTGCTTCACAGCCTAGTGGAGGAGCATTGATTTTGGCATCCAGAGGGAGCATGTCTGTGGAGTGTATCAATCAGGGTCCAGGCATGGGTATGGGCAAAAATGCTGTCCTATTGCGTACCAGTGCAATATTTTCTCTGATCATTTCCCCACCCACCCTCCCACACATGGAGATGGTCACTAAAATAATGTTTAGCCAATTTTTGGGGACAATCAAGAATGCTTATTAAGTCAGATAATAAACTATCTGCATATCCCTACTTGTCATACATTAACATGATTTCATAATTCAAGCTCAACTATTCTTTTTAGGTTTTACAATCCCATCACATTTATATTTGCTGTATTTTTGTTCACGCAGTCTTCATATTCACTCAAAATGTAATTATTTCATAAAACTGGATAACTGGGAAAATAATCAACAGGGTATGAATGAAATGAACAGTCATGTCCCATGGTGTTAAAAGAAGAAAAGATTGACTGCAATACAGTAAATGAGGGTATCCTGTGATGTGGGCTAGCTGCAAGTGGGCACCTACCAAAACGGCAACTCACTTGCGGCACATACCCAGATGGTGAGGGAGTAGGGAGGGTGACTGGATGGGCAGGGTTCGTGAATGGTGACAGGATGTTGATTTATGTAGTAGCTCTCCGGCCCACTCTGGCTGCTGGAGGCCTGCCTCTGAGCAAGTAAGGAGTCTACTGAGAAATATAGGATATTCTTGTCTCAGAACAGGACAATCAGGAGCTTAAAGGACACAGAGGCAGAAAGTAAGTAGAGTAAGAAGAGAAAGAAAAAAACAGAGGAAACAGTAAGGATTCCAAACAAAGGTTAAGAGGCCAGAAATAAGACATGATGGGAGTGGTGCAGTGCAGTGGCTGTGGAGCAGCAGTCTTCTGGGAGATGTTCTGGAGGATGCGGTGTTGTCCCATCTGCAGGCACCTCTCTGGGCTGAGGGAGGAGGTTGCTTATCTCCAGGCTGAGTTGGCCAGGATTTGTGGGACCTCCTCTTCCATCCAGGTACCACCAGTGCCACTGCCGTTGCCTAAGAGGTTGCCAAGAAAGAGGAGTGGTTGGACCACAGTGGGCTCAGAGAGGGTGAGGGTGGTAGAACAGAGGCGCATCCCTCCAGTTGTACCTCTCCACAAATTCCTATGCCATTCTGGCAAAGTGTGGTTCCTCTATGGAGGCACCTGCAGTGGAGACCAAGGAGGATGCTGGGAACCTCCACAAAGGAGACCCACAGGAGGGTGGCATGGGACCCCACAGGGGATGGAAACAACTCCTGGTGGGGGACTCCATTGTTAGGAAGATAGAACGGGGGAGGAAGGGGAGAGGGAGGTAAGGTGCTTGCCTGGTGCCATGGCTTGGAGGGACAGGGAGCGAATCCTCAGGATTGCCGGAGCAGCTGCACATGGGAGGGAGTTGGACATCATTGTCCACCTAGGAACAAATGACCTGGCTAAAAAAGGGATTAGAGCAGTGCAGGAAGAGTTTGTGGAATTGGGGAGGGGCCTTAGACAAGTAGCACGCATGGTAACCTTCTCGGAGATGCTGCCCATCTATGGCGTAGGACAGGCTAGGGTGTTCCGCATCATGGGATTCAATCAGTGGTTGAAAAACTGGTGCAGAGGTCTGGGATTTGGCTTCATTGGGGACTGGGGGTCCACCTGGAGTGATGCAAGCCTATACTGGCATGATGAGCTGCATCTGTCCAGGAGGGGAACCAGGATCCTAGGTGATAGGTTTAAATGATTCATTGGCAAGCATTTAAACTAGCCAAGGGGGGAAGCACTAGAAAGGAGCAGGGAAATCCTAGCCCCCCCAAAAAAATCATGGTAGTAAGTGCAGTAAACACCAACATAGAGGTGGCGATAGGGAGAAGGGCAGGGGTTAATGGGGAAAGTGACAAAGGCAAGAAGGACAGGGATGGGGCAAAAAGGAGTAAGGCCATCAGGAAATGGAGGGCAATGACTACCAATTCCCATAGTCTGGGCAACAAGCTCCCTGATCTGGAGGCCTTGATGGAAGAGCGATGCCTGGATATCGTAGCAGTCACAGAAACATGGTACACAGAGAACCATGACTGGGATGTTAACATACCAGGGTACATAACCTATAGGAGAGACAGGCAGGAGAGAAGAGGGGGAGGAGTAGATCCCTATGTAAAGGAAGGGATAAAAGCAACTGAACAAAAGAGTAAACAGGGAGGAGAGGAGGCACTGTGGGTCTCCTTGGAGACTGGAAAGGGCACCATAATCCACACATGGGTTGTGTACAGACCCCTATGTCAGGGGGAGGAAATGGACAAGGATATGATAGAAGGCATTCTTAGGATGGCAGAGAAAGGGTAGATACTGTTGATGGAAGACCTGAATATACCAGATGTTAACTGGAGCACATTTGCTGCAGCCACATCCAAGAGCAGGGCCATTCTCGGTGCCCTACAGGTGGCAGGCCTCAGACAGCTAGTTTTGGAACCCACTCATGAGGGAGAAATCTTAGACCTCATAATCTCAAATGGGGGCAGTGAGAGGATCCCAGATCTAGAAGTGGATTTCCATCTGGGAACAAGTGACCATCAAACAGTGTGGTTCATGTTAAACTCAGCTACAGAGTCAAGCCATACAAAAGTGAGGGTACTGGACTTCAGGAGGGCTGACTTTGGCAAGATGGGAGAGTGCCTCAGAAAAGCACTAGAAAACAGGCTAGAAGGAAGGGTAGATCAACAATGGGGAATCATCAAAACTGCCATCACAGAGGCAACAAGCCTTTGTGTGAAGCAAATAAACAAATCAAAATGAAAGAAAAAGCCACTATGGTCCTCAAAAGAGGTGGCTGGGAAAGTCAGGGAGAAAAATATAGCATTCAGGAAATATAAGGAAACACAGAAGGAGCAGGACAGGCAGCTCTACCAGTTAAGGCAGAAGGAAGCAGGGAGGGAAGTCAGAATAGCAAAGGCACAAACTGAGGAAAAGATAGCCAACTCGGTTAAGAAGGGGGATAAAACCTTTTATAGGTACATCAGAGAGTGTAGAAAGACAAAGGGAGGGATAGTGAGACTGAATAGATTGAATGGTGGGTGGGCAGAGGGGGACAGTGAAAAAGCAGGGATAATGAATGAATATTTCTGCTCAGTATTCACAAAAGAGGAGGGGGAAGTGCCTAATCCAATTAACAGAAGCACTCTTGATAGAGGAGTTGATCCCAGCCCTTTCACAGAAGAAAGGGTTCTGCAGGAACTCCTAAAACTGAAGGTGGACAAAGCAATGGGGCCTGATGGAATTCACCCCAGAATTCTAAAAGAATTAAGGGGGGAACTAGTGAAACCACTGACTACTCTTTTTAATAAATCATGGGAGGATGGTGTGGTATCCGAGGACTGGAGGAAGGCAGATGTGATTCCCCTTCACAAAACTGGGACCAAGACAGAGGCAGGAAACAACAGACCTGTCAGTTTGACCTCTGTGGTAGGGAAAGTGATGGAGTCACTTCTGAAGAAAAGAATTGTTGAGTACCTAGAGACCAGTGGGGTACAGGACCCAAGGCAGCATGGGTTCACAGCGGGAAGATATTGTCAGACAAATCTAATAGATTTCTTTGACTGGGCAACCAAAGTAGTAGACCAGGGAGGGGCTGTGGACATGGCATACCTAGACTTCAGCAAGGCATTTGACACAGTCCCACACAAAAGATTAATAGTCAAATTAACCAGCCTGGGAGTGGGTCCCAGGGTGGTAGCCTGGGTAAAACATTGGCTGGACAACAGGACATAGAAGGTAATTGTAAATGGAGTCCACTCTGAAGAAAGAGGGGCTACTAGTGGGGTACCGCAGGGTTCAGTACTGGGTCCAGTCCTTTTTAATGTCCTTATAAGTGACATTGCAGAGGGACTGGAAGGAGAAGTATGACTCTTTGCAGATTACACAAAGATCTGCAACAGGGTTGATACACAAGGGGGCGTGGAAAGGATGAGAAGGGACTTGGCAAGGTTGGAGGAATGGTCAGAAGTATGGCAGCTAGGATTCAATGCAAAGAAGTGCAAAATAATGCACCTGGGAAACAAGAACCTTGGGGAAGATTACACAATGGAGGGGAGGTAGTAACAACAAGAAAAAGAGAAGGTACCTGGGGTAATCATATCAGATGACCTTAAGGTTAGCAAGCAATGTGAGAAGGCAGTAGGGAGGGCTGGGGGTATACTGGGATGCATAGGGAGAGGCATCACCAGCAGAAAACAGGAAGTTGTTATCCCTCTGAACAGACAGTTGGTGAGATCCCATCTGGAGTACTGCGTCCAGTTCTGGAGACCCTATCTCTGCAAGGACATAGACAGGATAGAGACAGTCCAGAGGAGGACAACTAAAATGGTGCAGGGTCTGCAAGAGAAGCCATACGAGGAGAGACTAAAGGAGCTTAATATGTATACCCTTGAGGAAAGATGGGAGAGGTGGGACACAATTGAAACTTTTAAGTACCTCAGTGGAATCAACAAAGTCCAAGAGGGTAGCATCTTTCAGAAAAAGAGACGCGCAAGAACAAGGGGACACAATTTAAAGATGGGGGAGGCAGTTCCAGGGCAATGTGAGGAAGTATTTTTTCACAGAGAGAGTAGTGGATGCATGGAACAGCCTTTCTGAGGAGGTTGTGGGGTCTAAAACTGTGGGAAAATTCAATAATGCATGGGACAGACATAAGGCAATTCTTGTGAGGGGTAGGAAGAAATAGGCTGTTGGTTAACTAGGATCTGCGGCATATCCTGTAGGTAGGGAAATGGGCAGACTAGGTGGGCCAAGTGGCCCTTATCTGCCATCAAAGTCTATGTTTCTATGCATGTACATGAGCGTGGGGGAGAGCGAACATGCTGAGCGAGGGCCGGGAGGGTTTCTGAGGGGTGGTGTCACGGTCAGCCGCCGAGCTAGCTCCATGGCATGGTGGGTGGGTGGGTGGCAGTGAAATCTTCGAAGGTTGCAGGTTCGGGTCTGAGTGTGCCTATATTTTTGTGTGCACAGCCCGAAATGTCATTTTCCCCAGAATTTGCACCCCCCGACATGCACCCCCTGTAGTTAAGAATCCTTTACCTGGGAGGTGCGAGGGGTGCAGACCCATGCATTTTCATTTAAAATCTAAGTCCCTGGTGCCTTTTTCCTGTGTACTGGGGATGTGCATCAGCAAAAATTATTTTAGGTGATGTACCCTCACCATAATGACAATCGCCTTTCGGCGATCGCCCTTATGACATAGAACCATAAATGAGAACAAGCAGTCTGTTTTAAGTACACACTGGGATCATAAAATATATCAAAAGCTACACTAGAAAATTAGCACCTGTTTCTTCTTACCACCAATGTGATTGCAATATTCAGTCTCCTCAGGCAGCTCCAAATCTACGCATTATGAGGACGATGCCCTATGCCTACACATGGTGGTAAGTAGGCATTCCCTAAGATGGACAGCCACATATTGAGGGTCTAATTGGACCCCTGTGACATTCATGGAAAGGCACAGTCCCCTTCAACACTTGATCCACTGTCTATCTATGGTTCTGTGTGTGCAGACAGACTGGGGAGTATCCAGGGGATGTTGGTACACATGCAGTACACAATGGAATGGAGTGCTGGTGAAGAGGGACACAAGTTACATGGGCAAGAATCCTGCCTTAGCTGCTACATGCCCCCTCTGATCAGCAGTGATTGGCCATGTCAGGACCAGCTACAGCATTTGCTATGCTGCCCCAGTTCTCTGGACATGCAGGAAGGTCTGGGGGCAGCAGTCAGGGCACAGCTAGCACAGTAATAATTGGGACCTGCTGTGTCCCACAATCCCCTGCTCTACCAAAAGCAGGGATTGCAATCTGATTGTGTCCTCCATTCCACCCTGGCAGAGCCATGCACAGGCAGATGACACTGGTGAATGGCATGCTGCGCTCACCTTTTTGGGAATGCAGTTGGGTACTGGCTGGGTATGTGCCTGTCACATATACCTGGCCTGCATTATTGCATAGGCCCCTATGATAATAGTTGCAAGCATAATTCACTGTGCTGTCATGTTTGAAACTTACCTTGCACCCATGCAGGGGCTATGCTGTATTCATACTCACTTGCTCTTTGTACAAATTGTATCTCCTTGTAAAGTGTATACTGGATTTCAGTTGAGATTATGTGTATTCCCTATTAATTCCTATGCTCCCCTCACTCCCCCTGGTCACAACTGGAAACCAGCCTTCTTGGTACTGCTCACCTACCTTGTAAAATATGATTTATATAAAGAAATAAATAAACACTACATGTATTGGAAATACTGTATTTGTACCAGAATTGTGTGCAATTCTGTGCAATATGTATTGCAGAAAGTTATAAATCAGCAACTAAAAAAGAAGTTGAGCAGTAGGGTGTAATATCACCAGTAACAGATACATCCAAAGGGGTGCCCTTATTGTCAATGCAAACAAAACAGATGGAGTAGCTCAGCACATTTAGGAATTACAAGATCACATTACACCCTTGGTGGTATGTAGACCAGCACTGTATTCCTAGGCAACAAGGTATGTTTAAAAAGATAGACTTGTCACAAGCTTATCAAAAGGTGTCACTAGATGCTAAATCTAACCCAACCTTGTAGCCAAAAAGAGCAGGAAGGCTACACTCCTGTGGGTTCTGCTGGGGGTCATCCAACTCATATAGCTCAGTCATGTTGGGGTGGGAGTAGGGGGATGAGCTCCTTAGAGAGATGCAAAAAATTTATCCAGTTTTCCTTTACAAAATTGTGAATATCAGGGCTGGGATTTCATCTGCTTTTGGTAATAAAAGTTTTAGTAGTCAGGGACTGGAAATTATGGAATGAGCAAATGTCATGAAGGAGGCAATGACGTTAAGAAATCCTTTGGGTTTTGACTGAGCTGTTTTAGCCACTTGAATCCTGGATCCATTCCCATCATATCTAATGAAGGCTTTTTGCAAGCTGGATTCAGTGTTGTGGAGATCAGTTATACTTCGCTTTGGGAGGGAATCTTTCCTGTAGCCTTGAACCTATCCTCAAGAAGCCAGTATTAAATGATGATTATTTCTGAAAATTAATGAATTTCTTTAAAGGGGCATACATACAGTATTATATCATACTAAAAAAAGATTAAACATAGTCCTCACAATAGTATCATCACACCGACAAAATAACCATTTATATTCCTTATGTTTCTAAACAAATGTTTTTCTGTAATTTAATTTTTCGAATTATTTCAGTCCCAACATGGTAATCCTTCTAGGGGAGATTGAATCTGAAAAACAGAACTAGATACTGTTAGAGCAGAAGGACCAATCCTATTTGATCATTTAAGCCTGTTCATGTCACGTCCATGTGGTATATCTGGTATGCCGTTACAGTGCTCCCAGATCAGGCAAAGCATTTTCCTGTAGTGCACCCTAATTTTCCCTGTATTTTCACTGTAAAACTGGGATGAAATTCCTGTATATTTTCCTGTATGCACAAATCAATGTAAGTACACAATTGGTGTCATTGTGCCAGTCAATAAAATCACTAGGACAAATGTTCAGGCTGTTTTATGTGTTCTTATTTATTTTAAATATCAAAAATCACCTACAACGTATCACATAACTACTCCACAACTATAAGAACTTTATATGTAACAATAAAATACCATCTTGAGGTTCTGGGGAAATGCTGGAATGTATAAAGCTCAGTTCTCAAGATTCACATGTCTTCAGAACCTCCTGAAGGTATTATAACTTTGTAATAATACAGTCCCTTATACAGTATTCTATTTATAGTTTGAAATGCCTTAACTTCAAATTTATCCCTGAATCACAGACTGATACACTTTGTGTTCTGCTCACAATGCATGAAAGGGGCATAGGGATGCACAAAATGGTCATACCCCACCCTCGCCCCTGCAGCCCACGGACAGGTGTGCCCATACCGGCATTCACCAATGCCGATCACCTATCCACGGCTCCTCCCTCAATGCACAGGGCTCTGCAGGGTGGCCAGAGCAGGAGTCATCCCAGGCAGACATCCAATGGGATGCCCCCCGGGACCCATAGTGGATCCCACATGTAGGAGGGCATGGGTCTGGGGCTGTGCATGCTGATAGCACACACCCAGACCAGTGTGGCACCCTCCAGTGCCAGTGCAGCCTCACATAAACTTTCTGGGTGCTTGCCCATCCAGCTGCCCCTGCCACCTCCTGCTGCCCAGCAGTCGGGAGCAGCACAGTGTGCCCTGTCTTGGTTCCCCAGTGACTGAATGCCTGTGTTCATGGGGGCATGCTGTGGGTTATGGCAGGGTCTCCGTAGTGTACCCTGCACCACCCTCTGCACCCATGCAGTCAGCACTACGCGGGTTAGTGAATACACATAGTGCTGGCATGCCCACGGAACATCCCCATTGCGGAGTTGTCTGCAGACATGGGGGATCGGGTGCAGTGGGTCTGCATATGCCCCCTTGTGCATGCCATGCAGGGGGCACAGGGGGTGTGGAGTAGCTACTCACCCCAGATACGCGTGCATAGCCACTCCACACCAGTCGTGCATTGGGCCTACATCTCTGTGTACCTGTAGCACTCCATTAATAAACTTTGTTTCAATGTATTGTTGTGTTTTTCATTAGCACGCTTAAGCATTCCCCTACACACACACACACACACACACACAGTTTTGTGCACCAAACTCTGAGGTAAAAACAAATATTCCCTTTTTTTTCATGTATTTTACTAACCTTAGGCCAGACTAGGGTCCCTTCTGATCTTACACATATAATTCATAACTCCTGCTTATCTTGATGAAGACACCCCCATACCTTTCCTAGGCTCACAATTAAATAGAAACATTGTCTAATTTTTTTTTTAAATAACCTCAACCTCTAGGCTGGTCAGAAGAAGTGCTGCCTTAGTGATCTTTTTAAAAACACAACTCTGCTCTGTGCACCAAACAAGCCAAGTAGCATTTAAGCCCTCTTACTGTCCCCGTCACCCTTTAAAGCCCACCATCATCAAGACTCTTTTGTCTGGCTCGCTTTTTGCACTTCATGTGTTTAAAACAGACAAATTTGCAAAACAGAAGGTTTGTTTGCCTTGGTGGTTCAGGGCACTGCTTCCCTCAAGCAACACTTAAGCACTCTTTCTTGCACCCCCCCCCCAAAGCATAACACCATCAAGTGGTCAGTCTTTTGTCTGAATCATTTTGCACTTAAAATGGGTATAAAATAGACTAACATGATGCTGCCCACAAGAAGGCTTGTTTACCTTCAGTGGCTTAGGCTCTGCTAGTCCAGAATAGTGGCATTTGAGATGCAGCTCAGCTGACTCAACGGTGTTGCTGTTTTGAGTGGGGCCACATGGCAGGTGTTTGGATCATGCAGCAGCTCACTGGTTCCTGATCAGAAGATCTGAATTCATCCTCAAAAAGATGCACTGCCAGCATATTACCTTACTACCCCAGAGAAACACAGGCTGCAAATGGACCAACAGAATTGCTTAGTGTAGCAAAGTCAGCAAACTGAGCACCAATTGAAGGGCTCTGTCTGGATCTTGGCAGCCATGAGATTCACAGTGGGCATTTTCCCGTAGTGTTTGTCCATTTCCCCTGATATTTTAAAAATAAAAGATTTCCTTCCCGTATCCCTTTTTTGTAGTAAAATTCCCTTAAAATACAGGAATCCCTGTAGATCTGGGAGCACTGCCGTTATTTGGGTGAGTCAAATTGAGTGACTCAATTTGATCGACTCAGTTTGACCACCTGTAATTACAGCGACTGTGAAAGGACAGAGGGGAGCAGTTTCAGCGAATGTGACAGTACAGAATGGTGACAGGTAGAATAGAATGACCAGGATAGGGAGCTATAGGAATTGAGGATGTAGGTTGATGTTTGGCTAGGCAGTTCCCAGCTGGCTATTTGGTGTTGAGGTATGTGTGATATCTGTGGTGTGGGTGACCTGGGTTTGGTGCTAGATGGGTTGACATTTTTCTGTGTGAATTATTTTTTTGCATTTTGCATTTTGCATTTTTGTACTTATGTCAATTTTTTTTTTTTTTGGCATTTTGTGTTTTGTGTTCTGTGGCAGCAATGATTTGCTCTCCCTCTCAAATAGTCCCCCTCTGGACTTGTCCCCTGTAACCCAGTATCAGCCCCCCCCAGAGTTGATTATAAAAATATTGGTGGGTGCAGGGGGTGTAGCCCCCCTCATAAAAATGTTTGTACTGATTGCCGCCATAGAGAATGTTGTGGAACTTTGCTCTTTTTGCTCCCACTGTAGTGTGCATCGTTGTTGTCATAGTTGGTGATTTGCACTCGCTGTTATGCAAGTCGTGGTTTAAACTTCGCTATGGAACTGTATATCCAATAGACTTCTCTTCTTACCAAAGCTTTACTATCTCCCCTCCCCTCCCCTTGGATTTGTAGTAACCTTTTCAATACCCACAAACACCAGAGTGTGTGTTTCCCCTACCTCAAGAACATGTGCAGCTATCGCAAACTTTCTGATATTTTGCTCTGTTGCATTTGTGTGCTCCCCAATGCACTCTTTTAGTTTACACTTGGTATGGCCTATGTAAAATGCAGCATATAAGCATGTAGACAAATATATAGCATTGGTTAAGTCACAATTTACGAAATATTTTATATTCATAACAGTGCCATCTTTAGCATTTAACATAATGGAAACATTTTGTAAGTTACCTTTTCTTTAGGTTGAACACTATGGACTAGGACAATCCTAATGTTTTAGCTGACCTATCTATGTACTATTTGAGGTGGTTCAGAAACACACTCCCTAAAATTAGCACTACTCTTAGAATTTCATAATTTTTCCTTATAGTACCCTCCAGTACTTTTGCCTCCCTTGAGTATGTGGTCACAAAATGTAATCAACCACCAAACATAAATTTTTGGTTCCCTGGGTACAAGAAGCTGTTAGCTATATTGTCTACATCTTCCATTGCTTTCTGGATGATATCCCTACCAGAGCCCCTAAAATAGCACATTGGGGATCACATGCATACAACAGAGCAGGGTAGCAAAGTCTGCAATACAATAACATGTTTGCCGGGAAAAGAAATTCACAAGTCAGGGTTTGTGGGGATCAAAAAGGTCACCACAAACTCAAAGGAAATGGGACATAGTAAAGGCTTTGGTGAGAAGGGAAGTCAGTCACACTTTAAGTGTCAGTTTTAATGTTACTTTGGGGTGACTAATCACTGATTACATGCAACATGGGTAATTACACTGTAGTTACAATTTTGTTGCCTGTAACGGTATTGCAATTATAATGCAGTTACAGTGTAGTAAAGGAAGCTTAAAATATTGCTGGGAAGTCTATTGCATATACCACATGGGGGGCCCTGGCATGGCCAGACTTAAAGGACAAAACAGAATTGGCTCCTCTCCACTAACTGTGTCTTGTTCTTCCATTTTTCAGACCTGATCTCTCCTAGAAGGATTACCATATTGGGAGTGAAATAGTAAGGAATACAATTACATTCTAGACAAACATTTGTTCAGTAACATAAGGAATGTAAACTGTTATCTCTGATACTGTCAAGTTATTACTGTGTGCATTATATTTAGTCTTTTTAATATGAAATAGCACTGGATGTTTATTGTATGGCATTGTCATTTTAAAGTCATGGATTATTTGGGCTATATAAGGTAGTCTATAGGGATAGTTGACCACTGTGCTTGAAAAAGCATGAGGCTCTATTTGAATTATGATGTGAATACTACTAAAAAAATATTACTAAAGATCCTCATATCCAGTATGTGTAACCATGAGGTAAAGAGGGTGACTCTTATTCATTGATATCATTCGCATGTAAAATTGGGAAGTGAACATCATAAGTACTGAGTACTTAATACGAACATTTCATTTACATTTATTTAAAAGTTTAACCAGGAAAGACATACTGAGCTGAGAACAGTTTATTTACAGATGCATCCTGGGAGATAGAGTAAAGATATTTTTAAATTAACGTTATGTAAATGCCCGGAAGAAGCCTGCATACGGTGAAACGTTGGGACAAAGTAATAAAATAAAAACAGAAAAGTTGTGAAGTGAGCATGGAAACTGTTTCCTTTTTTGGGACACTTATTTAAAGAAAAAAGCAGTGGGGCCCTACTTCCTCCCTAGTTGTAGACACTGGATACTGGCCCTCAGGTGGGGATGGAGTTCCCTGTAGCCCTCCTGGAGAAATAGCCTTAAAAATATACTGTGGCATGACTTTCTGCAGACTGGAATGTATCCTAAGATGATGACGATGAAAAAGTGACTAATATCCTCCTGTTTGTTTATTTTAAGTAATGCAGCCTCTCTAGTCATTCCTCAATAGCTTCTGTTTCTTTTGTGCAGTTCTCCATCTGCAGTTTGAACAGAAGCATCAGGTCTTTATACTGTAGGTACTGAATTATATTATTTTTCTATTTAGTTATTTAGTTTTAACATGTAAGTAGCATACAGAGATGCACAAAAAAGGCTGTTTACAAATGTGACCTGGGGAAGGGAGGAAACACATAAATAACAATATAAAGCCGCTTTGTAGACGGATAAAATACTGCACTACACAATATTAGGAATACCAGCTAGTATGCAGGATTAGCAACACCAGCAGACACTATCTAGTATTACACAATTAAAGGAATAATGTATGAGTAACTATACATAATGAGCTTTTGTTCAAATCAAGGGGTTGAAATAACAATGTAGGGATCCTATGATCCTAAAGAGTGAAGCTTGAGAGGTCCATGCTGAAACATGGAAATATATAGTTGGATGGCAGATAAGGACTGCTTGGCGCTCCTAGTCTGCCTATTTTTCTCTGCCTATAGTATCACTACAGATCTTACTTGATCCCTGGCCCATTCACCCTCTTCCCTTTCCCTAAGATTCCATTAAGTCTGGCCCATGCATTATTGAACCCTACCACCATTTTTCTCCCACCACCTGCACTGGAAGACTGTTTCAGGAATCCACCACTCTTTCTGTGAAGAAGTACTTCCTCACAAATCTCCTGAATCTACCCCCCTCCAGTTTCTTATCATGCCCTTTGTCCTTGAGCACCTTTTTTTCCCCCTTTTTTGTAACCAAATGTTTATTCATTTTCCAACAACAAAGAAAGGAACAAGAAGGATACATAGAACAATTTAAATTACAACCTGGCTGGGACAAATGATCCCATGGAGATATAACCCTAAGAATGTAAAGAGTAAAGCCTGTAACAGTCAGTGTACTAAAACTGACACCCAGACATGGACTAACATAACTAATGAGTCTTGGTGAGAAGATGAAAATACAGTATTCCATAACAATCAGTGCCAATAGCTAAAGCCTGTTGCTATAACCAAGGAGTTCCAGAAACACCAGCCAACAGGAAAAATTGCTGAGTGGCATGCTACAGTACATTTGAATGTACCCAATCAGCCATATGGTAAGGGAAATGAAGGGGGGGGTGGGTGACTGTGTGGGTATAATGAGCCATTCCAAAGGTAAGAGCACCTTTGTTTTGAAAATTACTTTGATCTTGCACCTTGCTTACCCCTATGAGGTACTTAGAGGTCTCTGTCATGTACCCTCTCTCTCTACTCTCTTCTAGGGTGTACATATTTAGGTCCTTTAATCTCTACTCATAGTGCTTCTGACTGATACCCTGCACCATTTTAGTTGCCCTCCTTTGGACTGTTTCCATTCTGCCTATGTCCTTTCTGAGGTGTTGCCTCCAGAAATGGACACAGTACTTTAGGTGGGGTTTTACTAGTAATCTATACAAAGGCAATGCCACCTTCCTCTTCCTGCTAGTGATACAGCTCCATATGCACCCTAGCAACCCATTTGCTATCCCAACTGCCTTGTCGCACTGCCTGGCGCCATTAGATCATCTGATATGATCACACCAGATCCCTTTCCTGCTTGGTGTTCATCAGTACCACTCAATTTTGTACTCCACCCCTGGGTTTCTATGCTGCAAGTGCATTATTTTGTACATTTTCACTGTTTTTCAATTTATAGTTTATTGAGTTTTTTTTTTTGTAATTTTTTTGGTATTTCAAGCAAGTGCACAGCTTACAAGAAGAGTCAGCATAACAAACACATCTCTCAACCTGGCCAGAGCTAACATAGGTTCTCTTTGGATTATGGGTTAAAGCCAAAAAGGACAGACATTTTTCATATAGTTGCAAAGAGTCCCATTGCATAACTGAATTCCCCTAGTGTAGCTTCTGCATGCCACTGTATGGGTGCAGCAACGAAGGAGTCAGCTGATCAAACAGAAAATAATACCAATACCAAATTAGAAATCACAGCTAGTAACCCATGAAAGGAGGTAACAATAACAATAATCATAATACAAATACAAGCATAAAACATATAATTGCAAATATTAGAAGATCTGAACATTAAAAGATGCTGATGTCTGGTACCTAACAGTACCTAACTAAAGTCAAGAGCAGCTGTCATGTGAGGGCCACAATATGCATTGAGGTGTACTCCTATAGACAACTACTCTACAGGCTAAATGTCATCACTAAAGAATGCTTGGTTCTAGCTACCCCCATACTACTGCCTCCTGCAGGGCTATGCAGAGTCAAAAAGGAAACCCATACAACCTCAAATTGGTGCCTTTAACTGGCTACTATCAAAGCTGCTCATACCCTGCAAGTGTAAACATGTTGTCTTCCCACTCACTAATGGATGAGATCCCATCTGTTCTCCAGCAGCAGAACAATAGTCTCTTGGCTTCTGTTACAATGGCCATGAACCATGCATGCAGTTGCTTGTGCTGCATGAGCAATTGCATAGTGTTCCCAGAACAGTTGTGGAAGCATCTCTCGGGATTGCTTGAGCAAATGTTTGCTCCATTAAAGTCAAAAATTTGGTTCCACAAAGCCTTAAGATTAGGATAATGCCACAGAAGATGGATCAAAGTACCTTCCTGCTTACTGAAGGACTGGCACTCTGGGTTTGAGACCTAGTTCTACTTGTATAAGAGTACAGGAATGCAGTACCACAGATGCAGTGTTTTAAGTTGTGTTAGACTGCCACCTGTGTCCTTGCAGGCCCCATACACATTCACCCAGCAGCACTCTCACTCCCTGCCAGTAAGTTCATAGCCTAACAGTTTTTTACATCTATTATGCAACTAATCCATAGTAGAGGCATACTCATCCAGAAACCTCTGATAGATAGCACCAATCCTTGAGGGGGGGCCTTTAAACCTACTGCTTCTGTGAGCCCTATCACATCTTACCACAGCCCCCTAGCTGGCAACTGAAACTGAGTACCCGCAATTGTAGATAACAGAAAACAAAGTTGCACATATTTATTTTTATTTACTTATTTTGAAAGTTGGATTTACAACCTTTGATTCAGGGACTCATTTACAAAGGCACCTCGTCACAGGGAGGGTAGACATGGTTACAGTGTGAGATACAACAGTGGTAACATACAGGTGCAATACAGATAACAATATAACAGTGATTTACAGGATAAAGCTACATGCAGTAAATAGCAATTGTATAAAAAAAAAGAAGGGGGGAAGCAGTGCAATGGACATTGTCATGGCTATGGGCAAGAAATGGGGAGGGACCCCAACATTAGGTTGATTAAGGACAACTACAGCTTCGGGTGCCAAAGAGGTGGTTATGGAGAGTGACTTTAAAGGGACAAATTTTGGTAGACTTAGTGACAGACAGCGGGAGGGAGTTGAACCATGTGGGGGCACGGTAGTGGAAGGACCTTTGGGCTTGGGAGGTTTTGGTACAGGGCACCAGAAAGGTGGCCTTAACTGAGATATGGGTGGCAACAGATGGGGATGCAAGCCCAGGGACACGGTGACCCCTGTGGGGGAGAGTCCTAGCAGGGATATTTTTGCAAATAAGCAGGTTTGGTTGTGCAGGAGCTTCTCCAAGGTGAGCAGGTTGGCGGTGGAATAGAGCAGGCAAGTATGGGTGCGGAGGGATGCACTGGTCAGGATCCTGCAGGCCTTGTTTATCGAAGTCTGGATTCTGGTGAGCGTGGTATTGTCAGCCGCAGCATAGATAGGTAGACCAACAGAATGGAGGAGTTGATGGCCAGTTGTAGAGCGGTTTGAGAGAGACAATCTCTGTGGTGATAAAGAAGATCAATCTGAGAGTTTATGGCTGAGGATAGGGTATTGATGTGTGTGTGGAATGTAAGCGCTGAGTCGAAGGTGATGCTCAGGTACTTGTAGGTTGACACTTTCTCAAAAGGGTTAGCATTACTGGGGAGAATGCAGAGGGGAGCATTTTTGGCCTCGTTCTGGAGATGTGAAAAAAGCATAAATTTGGTTTTTTGAGGTTAATGACCAGCCGGTGGTCAAGGAACTACTTTTCATCTTGGTTGAATGTGTGCTGCAGGGATTCCTGTAGAGATGCAGGGTCAGGGTGGGAGGCACGGACAACAGCATCATCGGCATATTGTTCCATATTGCCCAAGCAGGAGCTGGGGAGGGTATTGAGAAATAGGCTGAACAGAACGGGGCCCAGGATGAAACCCTGGAGGACCCCCGAGCAAACGGGCAGGGTATTGGACAGGGTGCCATTTACCTTCAAGTGCTGTGATCTGGCAGAGAGGTAACTGGTGAACCAAGCCAGTGGGCCAGGGGAGAAGCCAAGTTGGTGGAGGGAGTCAGGTAGGAGGGGGTGACAGGCAGTGTCAAAGGCCTTGGAGAGATCAATGAACACTGCACCCGCTAGATGATTAGAGTCAAGAGCAGAGTGGAGGTGCTGGGAGAACTCCAGGAGAGCTGTAGTGGTGCTGTGTCCAGGGTGGAATCCATGTTGTTCTAGACACAGCAGGTCGTATTTGGCCAGACACTCGGATAGCTGAATGGCCACCATTTTTCCTAGTGCTTTGGAGAGAGAGGGGGAGAATGGAGATGGGCCTGAAATTGTTAGGGGAGGTTCTGTCTCCACTCTTATGGATAGGGGTGATTTCTGCGACTTTCCTGGCACTGGGAAATTGACCAAGAAATAGTGACCAGTTTAAAAGGTTGGTGAGAGGGACTAGTACAGTATCTAGGACTAATCGGAGAATCCTGGAGTCCTGGGGATCACAGCTGGGGTTGTTGCTCGTTATATTGCCACCGGTGTGAGAAAGGCAGGGAGTCCTTCCACCAAAGATCAGAGAAGGTTTTAAGGTACAGAAAAGTCGAGGAAAAAAGCCCCCAATGTGTTCTAAATCACTATTTTCCCAGTCTGCCCATACAAATGGGGTCCCTCTTATACACAACTTAGGATGGTGCCACAAGGGTCACAGACAAATGGGGACATCCCACGCCTTTCACAATACCTTCCTCAGCTCACTCCGTATATGCACTAGATATAACTGAGTGTAGGTATGATTTGACTTCTTTGCTGAGTCCCATATTTGTTCCAGAGGCTGTCCTCCACCCACTTGTTTTTCCAAGTCCACAACCCACACCACACCCCTGCTTTTCTCTGCATAAAGCCACTGCCAAATAAGGCAGAGCCTGGCTGCTAATTAATACCCCTTAAACCAGGGCAGCCAGAATCCCCCCTCCTTGGTGCAAGGGGCAAGCAGTCATAAGGCAAAATGTCTAGCCTTACTGCCCACAAAAACTCACTCACACTAACAGACAACTGTTTGCAAACATAATCTGGATACCATAAAGGCAGGTACCAAATCTGATACAATACTTTGAGGAGGACCATCATCTGCAGCATCTGTAATCTTCTACAAAAAGAGAGGAGGAGGTGTTTCCACCTAGCAATGTCCTCCTTAAAGCTTTTAACATAGGGATCAAAATTCAATAAGGGACAGTTCTGACGTGCAGGGGAAATCAAGATTTCCAAGTACTTTATGGGTTTCCTAGTGCAGCTTACCCTGTGTCTTCCAGTGTGCCATCAAATCATTTAGAATTTAGGAGCATTCATTCTATTTTTCCCCAGTTATTTTTCAAACTTGAAAGCTCAGAAAAAAAATATTAATAAGGCCACTACAGCTGATAAAGTGGAGGCAGGGTTCCTAACAGTTAACAATATAGCAAAAAGCTTTGGTTTATAAAACTGGCCTGCAACCTCTACTCCTGATTCCTGTCCAGGGAGATTGCTGTAGGGAAGTACTGACCTGCTGTGCTATTTTGGACTGTGGACACGCTCCTACATCCGACCTGTCTGCAGTTGAGAAAAGCCTTTTCCGACTCTCAGTGTGAGGTGTTTGCTTGGTTCTTCTCTGACAAGGTGTCCTCCATCTGGCAGGGAATTCTATCAGTGAGCCAGAATACAGCTCACAGTGGGCATCACAGAGGCACTCCGACTGTCTGGGGCGAGTCTAAACCCATGGAGGTGGCTGAGGTCATTGAGATTGATTCCAGACTGAGGCACACATATTGTGAACTGGTCCCAGTATCAACATGTTTCTTGATGGGATGTGTTGGTTCCATAGGACCGGTGTTTTCCATGATTGTCCAGTGCTCTTTGTTGGAGGGACTCTTCCTGGACTCCTTGAAAGAGGCTTTGGTAAGACCCCTCCTACAAATACCATCATTAGGCCCTGACATCTTGGCGAATTACTGCCCTATCTCCAGTCTCCCTTTTCTGGGCAAGGTTGTAGAGAAGATTTTGGTGCAACAGCTTGAGGAGCATCTTGTGGCCTTCAATATCTATGAGCCACTCCAGTCTGAATTTCGTGTGAGGCATAGCACTGAAACAGCATTAGTTCAGGTGCATAATGATCTCCTTAAGGCAAGAGATAGTGGAGAGGGGTCAGGTCTCATTCTCCTTGATCTCTCCTGAGAATTTGATGTGGTAGACCGTGTTGTGCTTCTGGACCATTTCAGAGAGTTCTGTGAGCTTGCTGGAACTGTCAACTGTTGATTTGAGTCCTACCTCGTGAACAGGAGGCAATGGGTAGTGATGGGGACTTTCTTCCCCTCTTGGAGCCTTCTGTCCTGCAAAGTACCTCAGGGTTTGGTCCTGCCGCCGATGTTCACTGTGTACATGCTGCTCCTTGGAGAGCTCATCAGGAAGTACAACATGTGTTTTCATTGCTATGCAGATGATACCCAGTTGTATCTTTCTTTTGCCCCGGGACATCTGATGCTGTAGAAGTGCTTAATAGCTAGCTGCCTAGCCGGGATTAATGACTGGATGACCTCAAGCTGGTTGTGACTGAACCCCTATAAGATGGAGGTTCTGGTTGTGGAATCGAACCCCAGGCATGATAGGACTGTCTCTGGTGTGGTAAATAGCCTTTTTCTGGGCTCCTCTCAGTATTCTGCCCATGGAGCTGTTTGTGGACCACTCACTGCATTCAAGTTCCCCTATCTACCTCTGGGCATTCTGCCCACAGAGCTGTTTGTGGACCACCTGCCGCATTCAAGCTACCTTATCTAACTCGCGCCATTTTGCCCATGGAGCTGTTGGCTGGCGGGGACCACACCTTCGTTAAGGCCATTGCAGGCTGATTCATGCTATATAAGGGAAGCTATTTGGAGCAGAGAAATTTTGGTTAGGGACCCAGCTGAGGGTGGTCTACCTCGACGTTGGTAGCTGAGCGACTTAACAATAGGTCCCTGTGGTGAATAGCTAAGAAACCCCACTTCTATTGATATTAAATTAGTAAGTAGCCAATTCAGGCATGAAAATGTTTATTGTTATAATTTTTTCTTAAATTTTGGGTTTGAAACTAAATTAGTAAGTAGCCAATCCAGGCTGATTAATGTTCACTGTTACATTTACTCAAATGTTTATATCTTTTTTGGGGGGGGGGTGCACTGATCTTTTCTCATTTTTTCTAGCTGTTTGTGGACTGCCTGCCGCATTCAAGCCCTCCTATCTACCTCTGGGCATTCTGCCCACGGAGTTATTTGTGGACTGCCTGCCACATTCAAAGTATGGAACAAAGACACCAACGGATAACGCCCAGCTTCTGTCCTAAATTCAAACTTGATGCCTTTTCTGAATATTGTTGTGGCTGTTCTCATTGAGCTCTGTACTAGCCAGGTCCTACCAATCATTGCCGTTTACATTTACCTATGTGCACTAGAGAAACTTAATTCCTTTTAGAAATCCTCAGTGCTGATTTTAATTCAGTATCTTAAGTTTACTTTGTTTTATGTGCTGCAGAGTACTGTTGTTGCTTTCTGGTGCAGTTTTTAACTCAGTTCTGTGCACATATTCCTTCAGTGTACTGGAATTGTTCCTTGGGGCAGTTTTAATTAATTTTAGTGCACATTTCTTTGTGCTTGTTCTTTAATTAATTTCAAAGCACACTTTAGTAGCCTATCATGTAACCTAAAGGAATTGTGTACCAGAACTGTTACTTGGGGCAGTTTTTGATTATATTCTGTGCACATTTCTTTGTGCAAGTTATTTAATTCATTTTAAAGTCCACTCTAGCAGCCTACTATGTAATTTAAAGAAACTGTTGTGGGGACCTTTCTCTGCCTGCCTCTGCTTCACTTGCTGCTAGAGTTTTCCCCACAGTGACTACACAGCTGCTTCTTGCCTACCCCCAATACCCTCCCACCTTTATCTGGCTTTGTTTATATAGCCACAGATCATCACGTGTGGGAGTCGGTGCTCAGTACAGTTTTTTCTATCAGCTCTGTTTCCCACCTGCAGGTTATTCAACTGCTCCACTAGATGTCATCATTATAATACTCTGCATAGCACTCATTCTGTCAGTTAACAGCTTCAATCCCCTGCTGTGATTCATTTCAATCCGGTTGTTCCCTGGATCCTGCCATCTTACGTACTCTGGCTGCTCATCCTGTCCTGACTTGAGTGTCATATTACACATTTCCAGGTGTTAAATCCCTGCCCTAATTCCTTCCTCTCATCATTTAGTCAGCTTGGATCTTTTCCCTGCCCTAATTATTCATTAATTTTTTCTACCTCCCATACTAGGATGTCAAGTCTAGCTACAGTATGTGCTACCTTACTTGTGCACTCCTTGCTCTATGTGTCCTTGACTCTTTATCCCTATTTACCAGGACTGTGGAACTCCAGTCTGAGGCTCCCTCCAGTAACTTTAACTACTCCAACATGTTGGCTGAGGATTTCTCCATGCCAATTCCTACTGTGTACCTTACTACAGCTTTATAGGGTTACTCCTAAGACACATTTTACACCAGAAACTTACCTCCTCTGGGAATGTTTCTCATGCCATTGCACTTGCTAAGATTTGGGTTATAATGCTATCTCTTACCCTCACCAGAGACATTGAGCCCAACTGTGACCCTATGGCTATTCCTAAACAATCTTATTCTTGCTCCTCCCATCTCCTGCCACATTCCCAGGGCTTGACCATTGCCCATCTTAACATCTGGAGTCTATTAGTCAGTCTCTGTGAACTGGAGGCCTGGGTACAGGTCAATAATCTTGACATCCTTGCCATATCCAAAACTTGGTTGAAACCCTCTGTCACTGATCTTAACTGCTATGTTCCAGGCTATAACTTCCTCTGGGCTGACCAACCTACCTCCAAAAGAGGTGGCAGGCTGGCGCTATGCTATAAGTCCCACCTTAACATCTCTTTCCTACCTACCAACCCACTGAATAACTGCAAGGTACTTCACTTGCTCCTACTCCTTGGTGGTGCCAAGAAACTGCACATCTTCTGCATATATATGCCACCTAGGAATAGCAAGCTTGGTCTTGAGGAGCTTGCTGAGCTGATTCCTGTGGGATCCAAGAAAAAAATAAGGTGATCCGCATGGGTGATTTTAACCTCAACTGGCTAGGTCCAAACTCCTCTCTCCTTGCCTCTACTATCGGCAAGGCCAACCTTTTTCAGCTTATTGCATCTCCTACTAGGATCTCTCAGAATGGCCCCAGCTGTACTCTTATAGACTGGATCCTCACTAACCAGAAGGATGGTTTCTCCTCTGCTGGGGTCTTACCTGACTCAATTAGTGATCATTACCCAGTCTACTGTGTGAGGGGCACCTCCTCTCCCTCCTATCTGGACAAAGTTCTATCCATTGCTGACTTTTCCAAAATAGACCCAGTTACATTCCTAAATGATCTACAACACGTAGACTGGTCTCCCCTTTTTGCTACCAATGACATCAACCTTGCCACTGACTATTTCATTTCGATTCCACTAGCCATGCAGAACAGGCACATTCCGCTCTCAATGTGAAGGGTCAGAGGAAAGTTGACCAAGTGGGTGAAGCAGTCTTTCCTGCAATTGCTCAATTAACATGACAAACTTTGGTCAAAATGGAAATCCTACTCTCTACAAGCAGATTGTGATGAGTATCGTACTTTGTGCATCACCTGTAAGAAGGAGGATTGCACTGCCAAAAGTAACTACTACTACAAACTCCTTAAAATCTCTTCCTCTGACCCTAAGAGATACTGGACCCAACAACATGCTTATTAATGACATCCATTGCAATAACCCCCACACTATTGCCAACGCCTTTAACTCCCTCTTTACCAAGGTGCCTAATGGTTCCCCTCCTATATCTTGCAGCTTTGAATCTCCTCCTCCTCTAGCTCCTCCTGATGCACCTCCTGCTTTGATACTTTCTCCTGTCACATGTCTAGATGTTCTAAAGCTACTGAAAACCATTCCCACCCATGGCAGTGCTAGACTGGATGATTTAGAACCCAGGATCCTGAGGCTTGCTGCCCTTCTCCTTGCTATCTCGGTAACATGGCTCATTAACCTATCCATTAGCACCTCCATGGTGCCTTTGGCCTGGAAATCTGCTAGGACTATTCCAGTGTTCAAGAAAGGTGACCCCCAAATCCTGTCTAATTATTGACCTTTTGCAGTGCTGTCTATGCTCAGCAAGTTATTGGAGAAACTAATCCACTGCCAGATCTCTGCTCATCTACTCAATTTCAGTCTTCAGTCCCCTGTTCAGCATGGTTTCAGGGCTGGACATTGTACTACTACTGCTCTCACCCTTTTCACCAGAGAGGATAAGTCCAACATGGATAAAGGCCTACTTACTAGTGCAGTGTTCATTGACCTCCCCAAAGCCTTTGATTTGGTTAATCACCCCCTGCTCTTGAACAAACTGCATACCCTTGGTGCCTCTGGATTCACCCAGTCCTGGATTGGCAGCTATCTTGACAACAGGTCCCAATCTGTCTCCTTCTGCAAGGTTCTCTCATATCCTGCCCCTTTCTCCTGTGGCATCCCTCAAGGCACCATTCTTGGACTCTTGCACTTCTCCATATTTGTTAATGATATTCCTACCTCCATACCCCACTGTCGCTCCATTATGTATGCGGATGACTTGGTACTATATGCTGCCTCTAGTTCCATCAATGACATCAATGTCCATCTGTCATCGGCGTTCAAACAACTTCAATCCTGGTTCTCCTCTAACTTCCTAATCTTCAATTTACCAATGACACAGGCCATGCTCTTTGAGTCCTCTAGAAAAGTCTATGCCTAGTCCCCTAAGCGTCAAGTGCTTTATTGTGATGGATCAGCAGTCTCAACCACAGACTCGTTCAAATACCTGGGAGTGACGCTTGACCCCGTAACTGACTACTCCTCTCACATACATGAGGTATGTAGATCAGTTAACGCCAAGATTGGTGCCGCTTATTGTGTGTGTCACTCCTTAACCCCTGATGCCTGAATCTCTGTAGCTAGGGGTGTCTTGCTTCCTAGGCTACTATATGCTCTCCCTATCCTTTCCCAGGCCAATGTTGGAGTTCTTCGGAAGTGGGACACTGCTTATAACAACATCTGTAGATTTGCCCTATCAGTCCCTTGCCTTATGCACCATTCTTTGCTTTACTCCACCTTGCATTGGCTGTCTCCCAGCTCCCATTGTTCCTACTCAATGGGATGTTTCATAGATTCCATGACCAGAACCCCCCGTCCTGACTCTCTAGGGGCTATGTTTATCCCCGTGCTTCACTTCCACCCTCTGAGGTCTTCAAACTCTCAACTGCTTTCAGTCCCCCACTACTCAACAAAAATGGGGGAACATGCATTCTCTCATTTCACTCCCAAATATTGGAATTCCCTGCCTCCCCACTTAAAGTACTCCTTATCTCACTCCTCCTTAAAGTTTGCGCTTTTTTCTCACCTTTATGCTCTTGATACTTGTGACTATAACTAACCTTATGTGGCCTTTCTGCTCTTGCTTTTCTACTTGCCTGGAAATACTGCCTCTCTAGACCTCTAGCGAATCACCAGAGTTGTCCTTGTCTGACTTTTCATCCCTGCATGGATGGTTTCTGCTTGTATGTATAATCTCTAATTATCCCTGTGTGAATATCTGTTGTAAGCTGTCAAAGATTGAATGTATGCTACCAGTGATTGTTTGTGAGACTGTATTTTGTACTCTTCCAAGTTGTGCCTGAAAATAGGCAGGGTTATTGCCTAATGCACTTACCCAGTCATCAAAAACTAATAAATAAATACACCATTAATGGCTTGCTCTAGGGTGTGCAATCTGGGTGTATTCCTTGATGACAGATTGACATTTGAAACTCAGGTGTCATCCATTGTACAAAGTAGTTTCTACCATCTGAGGAATATTGCCAGGATCAAACCCCTACTTCTGCCTGAGGATCTTCCTACCCTAGTGCATGCCTTTGTGACATCCAAGCTTCATTACTGTAATGCGCTCTACTTTGGGGTCTCTGGAGGAACCCCCCACTGGCTGCAGTTGGCGCAGGACTCTCCAAGTTCAAACATGTTACACCGGTGTTTTGAGAACTGCACTGGCTGCCAGTCAGGTGGAGGATTCTCTTCAAGGTGGGCTTGCTCAGTTTTAAGGCCCTGCATGATCTTGGCCCTGGTTATCTGACTGACATCCTTACACCTGCCATGTCTGGCTGTTCCCTCTGTTCCTCCTCTAGGGGCCTCCTGGTGATTAACAGGACAAGGTTAAAAACTGCTGGTGACAGGGCATTCAGTGTCGCCGGCCCCATCCTGTGGAACACGTTACCACCAGCTGTCATGGAGGCCCCTTCAGTCAAGATCTTCAAAAGCCACCTTAAAACTTACTTATTCACCCTAGTATTCCTGGATATAGAACTATGAAGATCTTCTCTGATCTATTTGCAATGCTGTTGTTGCACTATGTCTACTGTTTCATTATAGTTATACATTTCTTAGCTCTATTTATGTACTTATGACTATCCTTTTCTATACTGTTTAACTTATAAAGCACCCAGAGCCCCTGGGATTGGGCAACTAAGAAATAAAAGTTGCCTTGTCTTGTCTTACTCCCTGTAAGTCCCTCAGCTCTCAAAGCATTTGTGCTAATGGCTGTAGAGCAAAGGTGAACAATTCTGGGGACGAAGGGCACCATTGGCGCATACCTCTGACTAACCTAAACAGTGGAGACAGCTTCCCATTCATCAAGGCTGCTGCTTACGGGTCAGCATAGATAGTTTGGACCCACCTAATGAATGTCTCTCCCTGGCCAAACTTCCTCAGGACTTCTAGAAGATAAAACCACTTGACTGAGTCACATGTCTTCTTCATACTGAGTGCTACAGCTGCCTTGGCATCCGGGCAGGATGCTGCAGCCCACATCAGTTTGACCAGCCTCCTCATGTAGTCCACCTCATCCCTGCCTTCCACAAATACTACCTGGTTTGGGTGGACTAAAAGTGGCAATACCTTGCTAAGCTGATTAGCCGAAACATTGGCTAAAAGTTTATATTCCACATATAAAAGAGAAATGGGGCAGTAGCTTGAGTACTGGCAAGGATCTTTAATCTTCTTTGCTAAGACCAAGGTAATAGCATTCATTACTGTTGGCAAGGCACCCTCATCCCAGGCATCCTGCAAGGTGGAAGCCAGCAAGGGACTTACCAAATCTCCCACTACTTTATAAACTTGCACTGGAAAACCATCGGCTCCCGGTGCCTTCTCACTCGGCATGAGACCTATAACATCTTGGACCTCTTGGAGGCTGATATAACCATCTAGCCCTCTCCTGTGGTCCTCAGTTAACCTAGGTAGAGTGACCAAGGATAGGAATTCCCAAATTGCTCTTACGTGTCCTTTCTTGGCCCAAATCTTAGAGGAGTAGAGCTGTGGTAATAATTTTTAATTGCAGTGTTTACACTCACAAGACCCACCAAAATGTCCGCACCATTTCTAATACCAGGGAGTTTAGTCTCTGTTGCCATCTACTTCAAACAGTAGGTGAAAAGATGCTCTGCTCCCCAAGTCCCTAGACTTTAGCAAGGCATTTGACACAGTCCCACACAAAAGATTAATATACAAGTTAGCCAGCCTGGGAGTGGGTCCCAAGATGACAGCCTGGGTAAAGAATTGGCTGGAGAATAGGACACAGAGAGTAATAATAAATGGAGTCCACTCTGAAAAAAGGGGGGCTAGCAGTGGGGTACCACAGGGTTCAGTATTAGACTGGTCCTCTTCAATGTCTTTATGCTACATTGCAGAGGGACTGGAAGGAAAAGTATGTCTTTGCAGATGACACAAAGATCTGCAACAGAGTTGATGCACAAGGTGGGGTGGAAGGGATGAGAAGGGACTTGGCAAGGTTAGAGGAATGGTCAAATGTATGGCAGCTTAGATTCAATGCTAAGAAGTGCAAGGTAATGCACCTGGGAAACAAAAACCCAGGGGAAGAGTACACAATGGGGGGTGAGATACTAACAACAACAAAAATGGAAAGGGACCTGGGGGTAGTCATATCAGATGACCTAAAGGTGGGCAAGCAATGTGAGAGGGCAGCAAGGAGGACTGGGGGGATACTGGGATGCATAGGGAGAGGCATCACCAGCAGAAAACAAGAAGTTATTATCCCTCTGTACAGACAGCTGGTGAGACCACATCTGGAGTACTGCATGCAGTTCTGGAGACCCAATCTCAACAAAGACATAGACAGGATGGAAGCTGTCCAGAGGAGGGCAACTAAAATGGTGCAGGGTCTGCACCGGAAGACATGTGAAGTGAGACTTAAGGAGCTTAATATGTATAGCCTCGAGGAAAGGAGGGAGAGGGGGGACATGATAGAAACTTTCAAGTACCTCAAGGGAATCAACAAAGTCCAAGAGGGTAGCATCTTTCAAAAAAAGAGGTGTGCAAGAACAAGGGGGCACAATTTGAAGATAGAAGGGGGGTGGCTCAGAGGTAATTTAAGGAAGTATTTTTTCACAGAGAGGGTCATGGTTGTATGGAACAGCCTTCCAGAGGAGGTTGTGGAGTCAAAAACAGTGGTGGAATTCAAGCATGCATGGGACAGTCATAAGGCAATTCTAGGGGGTGGGGGTAGGAAGAAGTAGGTTGCTGGTTAACTAGGATCTGCAGCTTATCCATCAGGTAGGGAAATGGGCAGAGTGGGTGGGCCAAGCGGTCCTTATCTGCTGTCAAATTCTATGTTTCTATGTTTCTATGTTTCTATAAGCCTACCTCATATGGTAAAGCCTGAATTCAGCTTGCTGTGTATTCAGTTGATACTGAACCATTTGCATATTCTGCAATGGGGATGGGTAGAGTCCCCCACCTTGTGCTTTTTTCCAGCTGTGCCAGGCAGTGTTCCAAGGTTTCTATTACCTTCCATCTGTCCTTCTTCCTGGCAGAGGTATAAGCAATAATTCTACCTCTGAGGTGTGCTTTCAACTCCTCCTGCTCGCATTTATTGGCAATCTCCCGCAAGCAGTTATTAGCTAAATATTCCTTGATCCCCTGCCTCAGCCAGAGCTTAAAATTAGCATCCTCCAAAAGCCTAACATTGAACCTCCACCTCTTCGCCTCTAAGCCAAGACCCCCTGCTAAAAGGTAAAGATGATAGGGGAATGGTCCAATATGAGAATAGGCTCGATGGTGGTGGTGCTCACAGCACCTTTAAAAAAAGCTGATGATCCTAGTACCATGACCTGTAAAACCCTGCACGGACTTGGCCCCGACTACTTGAAAGAGTTTCTGATTCCTTACTGCCCTGTATGACAGCTCCGTTCAGCTGACGAGGGGTTGCTCAAGGTTCTGAGGATTAAATTGAAGTCTTCTAGGGCCAGGGCTTTTGTGTTTGTGGCCACAACCCTCAGGAATTCTCTGCCTCGCCAGCTTAGGGAATGCACAACTGTGGACTTTTATGCGGGATTTAATACATTTTTGTGGAGTAAGGCATTTATGATTTGATGTTGTGGAGATTACAGATTTTATATGTGTATTTTTGAACTTTATTATTCATGTGTACAGCGCCTTGGTGCTTGAAAGGCGCTTTAATAAATAAAGTGTTATTATTAATATTATTATTATTATGTCTATCCCACTACAGGTTCCATGAGTCTGGGAATAGTAGGTATAGTCCTGACCTAAAGGATGACACAGGCACAAAACGTCCATTAAGCCATGATACACAATCACCATATGCAAAGCTTTGGAGCCAATCTAGTAGCATTGCCACTTCTATCACAGAGGCTATCAAGCACCTTATTCATCCCTCCCTCTAATGTTACTTCCTGCATTCCGATGTCTAAAACAGCTTGGGACAAAGTATGAAAAAAATGTGGCCCAATCATTATTGGGGCCATGAACCAAGCCCAGAAGCATTAAGGTTCCATCTAACTCTCATTGACCAACACCCACTGACCCTGCTTATCCTTTTTTAACCTGATCTGGAGCTCATTTAGTCCCTTTACTGCAGAATATTGCCAGTCCCCTCTTTTTAGCTGAATATGACCCCCCCCCCACCCACCAAAGCCTGCCCAACTTCTCCTATTCATGTTTTAAAAGGTGGGTTTCTTGCAGGAAAAGAATCTGTCCCCTCAATTTTTTTAAGTGTGCCAGGACTTGCTTGTGCTTAATGGAACTACTAAACCCATGGATATTAAGTAGATTATTTCATGCAGCATACTATGGATTAGGTTTCCCACTTACCCACATCAGACAGCCCCTTACGGAACAGGACATCAGAAGAAAAGTCAAGAGGGCTAAAGAACAAAAACTAAAAAGAGACATAACTATATAGTCACCATACCCACATGGGCGAATAGGAAATGACCATCTGGTTAAAAAGAATGTAACCCATATCTTCAGGTAGTGGCATTGCTGGAGGCCAATCAGGCTCATTCCAAGGACGAGCACCACATGTTCCACCCCCACCCCAATGGCTGGTCACAATATCTGGACCTGCAATCATCAATTGATCACAAAAAAACATCCACTAACAGAGTATACAAATCTTCCTCCTGGAGGGCCATCCACTGGGAATGAGGCTTATTCAGATATAGCAGATCAGCACTTCCTGCCATGAGTGGCACACTAAGAGCAAGGGCAGATGATCCCAACAGAAAAACTAAAAATTCCAAAGATCAGGGACATATCTGCCCAGCTGTGAGGCCAGTATAATAAGATGGATGGGGCAGTGGGACAGCAATAGATTTCCCACCCCACCTTCTCTCCCTACCCAGGGGAGATCATTGAAAGTGAAAAGCAATAGCTAAAGTGTAGGGGTAGGGCCCCACTATTGGTGGTCTGCTGGTCCACACTTTGTCAAAATGGAACCCAACAGCTAAATGGAGTGGAGACCTTCCCACTTCAGCAAATAGCAGGATTGAGGCTGTTATTTGGTAAAGTACAAACAAGCAGATTTAATATTGGCACCCCCGCTCCCTGACAGACAGCCTGATGTCCCCAGAGCAAAAAGAAAAACAAACCACACAATTGTTTAAAATACAGATAGTAAAAACCTCATACAGGCAAAGACTGCATCAGCCAGTGCAGATCAGAACACCCCCAAAGGGGCTTCACACATGTTGAGGAAGGGAGGAACCAGGTGCCAGAGGGAATTACAGAATAAACTAAGCAAAATTAAGAAAGAAAATTTCACTGTACTTTAACAACCTTGAAATGGAAGTGGAAGCCAGCATGGTAGCTACCAGCCTGAATAAAAAGGCTCAGCTTAACATCCCACATAAAATCCTTGCTCAGTTGCTGCTGGCCCAAACTCTTTCCATCCTCATTCTGCAGACCAAGCCCACTGAAGAACACCCAATAACAACAGAACCAATATAATGCCCTGAAAGAAATAAGTCAAACAATTAAAAAAACTGTCCATTTAGTCCATGTATCACCTGAAAGACCTACTTGCAGGCAAACTGGCCAAGATGTTGTCAATACCAAGGGCAGAGAGGTTAAAGAGGAGAAAATTTAGTGTTCCATAGGATAGGAAAGAGACTGCCTCAGCCCACTGTCTCACTTACCAGTTCCATTAAATCGTCTGTTAAGTTTGTCACAGAATGATGAGGAGCCAACCCCCCTGATGCCAGGACAACAGATTTTGGCCTCACCAGTCCCAGATTACACTGCAGCATTGGATCTTGGTGCTGCTGTGCATCCAGGGATTTGCTGCAATCAGACTACCCCGTGGTAGCAAACATGAGCTGCTGGACTGCTGCTGGGCAAGTAAAGAGTTCCATTTGCTTTCCTGTAGACAACTGAAAAATGACAGATGGGCCAAGAGAGCACTTAAGACCTTTCTTCCTCACTAAGTTCCAGAACTGCTTGAATGTTTTACGCTTATGGAGAATTTGCTTAGGGAAATCCAGCTGCATGGAGAGTCTGGATTCTTGCCATACAAGGTCTTTAATTGTGCATGCTTTGGAATGGATCCACTCCTGGTCCAGTTAATGCAATAAAGGAAATATAGCAGGGCTTGGGTGTACATTGTTTCTGGCCAGTGGTGGGCCCAAAGGCATGTGATGTGCTTTATTCATTTGAACTGGACTGTACCAATAATAACTGAGGAGCTAGGGGAACTGTCACTGAAATACATTTATCAGATTGGAGCCCTCTGCCTATTCTGGAAGGCCAAATAAACAGATATTTTTTCTGTGGTTGTGGGACTTTTTATTATCCAGCTTATTGTACAGGAGCCACACCTCCTTCTCCATGAGTGCTAGGCACTACTCTGCTGGGTGGGCCTAATCCTTGCGCGCACTGACTCTGGTCTCTGTTTCCATAACACAGTGTTCCTAGGGAGTCCACAGAGGCCTTAACATCATTTAAAATGTTTATTATGCAAGCTAGCTGATCACTGAAACTCCCCATTAAGGTTTTTATTTTAGAAGAGTTCCCTAGTAAGAAGTCCCGACTCTGACACCTGATCATAGTGGGGATCAGCCATCTTGTGAGTGAGTTCAGTCGGGCTGCCTGGAGAAGCAGACAATTTATACTTTTTTGATGAGATGGAATCAGCAGAGTCTTCACTTTCTGATCCCTGGGATTGTTAGGTACTCCACTTGATGGAAATTCAACAAATTTGTAGGAGCTGGAGGCACAGATTGCCATTGATTAAACTTTGGTCAAAGCCTCAGTAGCCAAGCTTCAATCAGCTCAGCTGTATCATGTGACCCCTGGCAAGCCTCACTTTTTCACATTGAAACCCAGAGGTCA
Organism: Neoceratodus forsteri; assembly: GCA_016271365.2. Classification (NCBI taxonomy): domain Eukaryota; kingdom Metazoa; phylum Chordata; order Ceratodontiformes; family Ceratodontidae; genus Neoceratodus; species Neoceratodus forsteri. Next base: position 89,269,143 of record CM057453.1, read on the forward strand.
TTCCCTTCAAAACTCTTCAGCTTTTCCCAGGCCACTGCTCATCTTTACCACCCCCTCCCTGAAGTGTCCACCCTATTGCTGAGTTTAATGTCATCCACAAAGAGACAGACCTTCCCTTCCAGCTCCTCAGCTTGAGGCCATGTCAGTCCCTTAACACCAAATTACAAGGGTGGGGAGCTAATGCTTGAGTACTGTCCAAGCACAGAATGACTCCTGGTGCTGTCCCGGTACATACATTGCAGCTAAGTAGACTCAGTGTCTTGTTTGAAAAATACCATAGTAAGCAGCACATAACCAATATTGTGGTGCATGTCTAATGAATCCCACCATTGCTTCTGGCTATTATCCCAAATTACCTAACCCTGTACTAACCATTCCTTAGAATCATGTGTTAATCAAGTGGTAAATCAGTCCCAAGTCTTTAATCAAAGCTTGTCTTTTATCCACCACTGTTAACACATAGCTCTGGACTTAAAGCAACAGTGCTCATTGGTGATTGATTTTACTGACCTGGTGTGGCCAGAATGTCTTGATGGCAGTTGGACATTCCACTTGCTTGATGTGGTGTCATGAACCCAATTTGACGCTTTTCTGTTTAATTTTTTCACTTTTTGTAATTAATGACTTGACTCTGAAATTTCAATTGGCCAATGACTTTGCACTTGGTGCTCTGACTGTGCATCTTGCTTATTAGGCGATGGGCTCGCTCCTGTGCCTATGATTGACATGCTTTTAGTCCTGCACTCAGAGCAACATTTACATATGTCTACTGTAAGGGCTAATAACATAAAACTCCTCCAGTGGCTTTCATTCTCTCGTAGGTTGTACATTTATGCACTTTAGCCAGTTACCGACATTAGAATCAGAAACTATACAGCTAGATGGTGATATTCCCCAACCCATTCTCAATAGAGTGTAAACAAAAGAAAACCAGCTTATTTAAATTCTTACAAAATCACATAAAAATCATACAAATCACAAAAATACCACAGAATGTCTTTCAGGGGGATTTGGAGCAAGCTCAGTTCTAGCTGCTTGCTTCCACACAATTTACTGTCAGAAGTACCTTAGAATAAGGACTTAGGATAGGAGATGCCTGACAAATTTACCACCTTTTTGCCTTTCAGAGAAAGAAAAATTTTTATTTTCTAGGCATGTCCACCCCCTGAACATCAGCAGGATACCTACAAACTGCAGATGGGCTCTACAGACCTTTGGGCAAAATTGTCCATGGGTCAGAGCTGAAAAATATTAATCAGAGTTACAAAACAGCCACCTGATCCAAGGACAGGCCTTGTTCAAAGGCCCTGATAAATCTCTAGGCCTTTTGCATCTTTTCATAAAATAGGATAAATAGTACCTTTACAAAGGGGATTTACATTACCCTCTTCCCTTCAAACACATAAAAAGTGGCAGAGACAGGCCAAAGCCCACATCATTTATGTCCTCTCTTCAGGTCCATTTCCATCATTACAATCAAATAGTCAGTTATTTCCTTTTTTAAAGCCCATAACTTCTTCTTCTCTAATCCTCTGATGCCTGGGCTCCATTACAGCAGCATTCTCCTCTCTATTAGGCTTCTGTATCAATGACTTTGGTCTGAAAAAGTTAAAAGAAGAAATCACTCTGTAGTGCAAGCATTTTACTCCATAAAAAAAAACTTAAAGAGCTGGTGACACATTCAGGCGAACTTTAACAAAACATAATATTTAGATACAGTCCAGCTTGTATTTCCCATTAGTTCTGAATTTTTCCTCCCCATTATTTATTACTGAGGTCATCTGTATGAAAACAGGATTTCTGCTCCTGAAGAGTTCATCTATTCCCACTGCTTTCTCCCTACCTGAAGTCATAGAGCACTGTTAGTGACCTCACAGTTACTCGCATGGCAACAGTTTGTGATGTCACAACAGAGGATTATGACTTTGAATAGGGAGTAAGCCATGGAGGCAGATGAACTCAAAATAAACTCTAAGGGACAACAATCATATATTCATACACATTTCCTTAATAATAAATTATAGGGAGGAGACATATATAAAATATAAATGGGAGGCAAGCAGAAGTGTACCTAATTATTAGGTTTTTTAAAGTTTTGTTTGAGGCATCAGCAGCTCTTTAAAGTAGAGTCCTCCAGCCCTAGGTAACACTGTTGTACCTTTTATATTGTAAAACATGGTATTTCAGCACATATAGTACAATCTGGATCCTCCTCCATCCTTTCTCATATAATTATCTGGCCAAGTCTTCCAATAGTCCATGATGTGTTTCTTTTCTAGTCTATCCTGTCTCACCAGCATTCGCAGATTCTGAGACTGAGTAAAACCATCAGAACATACCATGCCACATGCCCAAAAATATGTACGCTTTGTTGATCAGTCTTCCAACAGTCTTCCTCCAAGACCATAGGAGGTAACAAGGCCACTAAGGGTAACTATGTTAGGAGACTAAATCTAACCTCCAGATGTCCTTTGTAACAAAAACAAGGTCTGCTAAATTTGATTAGTCCACACTAAGTCCATGCATACAGCCCAACTGCTGCTACAAGGAGCAGTTCCCAGTGTGGGGAAACTTTGGCACAACTTCACCCAGTTCCACTCACCTGGTGTTGCCTAGCACCTGGCATTAAGATATATATACACAAACAGCAGCACAATATTTTGAACAGGTCAGGAGGTTTCAGCAAGCTCAGCCATTACAGTAGAGGTTTTTAGTAATAAAAATATCTGTTGGAAACTGAAAAGTAAAGGTAAATTAGAGAGCTGGAAATGTGGGAGGAGCAGCTTAGCAGACCATTTTATTCCACTGGATTTACTACAGGCACAGTCACTGTGGTATGTGTACTTATAGCCTCCATCGCTTGACACTGCAAGGCTCCACGAGATATGCTATACAATTGTGCTGTGAATGGGAGGCTACTGTATATCAAGTCTTATTGGAGCCTGCCATTTACTGGACAGATCAGAGTTATGACTTCTCATTGGAGAGAGACCCTGAGTACTGGCCAGTTTCTGACAACCACTGGGTGCTGTGGGCTGGATCACAGCTGTACCCACCAGGAGGATCACAGCCTATAGGAGCTATGGGGGGTTGTCAGCCAGAACTCCTAAAGAAGGGGCCCTGAAAACACTGACAGCCAGTGCAAGGGATGGTATACCCTAGTATCTGAGACAAACATCCATGTGTGTGCATAGAACAATAAGATAAAGTAGCAGTACATGTTAGCAGAAAATGTATTTATTTAATTATTTACTTAACTTTTGAAAGCCCTTTATCATACGCAACCCAAGAACATTACTTATACAGTCAAGATGTTAGTTATGTACACTATCAATCCATTATACATTTTACAAAACTATTATAAAAGGTTTTTTGGAATAACAACAAACATGGTGCAATACAAATCACACATAACATTAACAATATATGAACACAAGCAATTAAAATAGCAAGAACATTGCAACTGGTTAAAAAGATAGCTTTTCAGCTTGCATTTAAACAAGTCATGACTTTGTCCTATCTTTAAATTAGGAGGAAGGCCATTTCAATGTTTAGGAGCCTGGATGGAAAAGGTTCGAGCTCCCATTTTGGTTTTTGTTTTATTCATTATTTTTTTTTAAACTTTATTTACCATTTTGCAGAGTACAAATCCATTTAGTTCAACAGAAGGTAGTTTATCATTTCTGTGCATTCAATTGGTCACAGCTTTCTGGTAAAAACTCCTGTGACCTATATTCTATAATGTGCATAGATTCCATACAAAATACATATCTCAAGAAACTTGAACGCACATATAAATAAAAATAGAATCTCCATGAACAATTAGGAATGCACTTAAGGCCATACTGAGGTACCTGTCAGCTCAAGCTTCAGGGTTCCATTAAGATTCCTTAACTTTTAATTTATTCTTATCTCTTCCCTCTCCAGTGTTTAAAACATGGGGAACCAATCCTGGGCCATGGCTTGTTCTAACCGACTCCACATTTTTTGGTACGTATCCATCTGGTTTCTTAATTTGTATTGTGTTCTTTCCAATTTCATACATTCTATTAGGTAGTTTAACCAAAAAGCAATCGTAGGGACCTCATTAGACATCAAGTACAAAAGGACGCATCTAAGTGCTATTACCATTCCTAGTCTACGGAGGTCCTCCCCTAGCCTGATTTGACCTCCATGTCCCATAGAGAGTCCCAAGAGAATCTCCACAGGATCTAACCCCATGGGATACCCAATCACATTTGCCAGAATTTCCACTATCCCCCCCCCCAGAAAATCTGGATTTTTGGGCATTTCCATATCATGTGAAAGAAAGATCCTGAGTGGACACAACATCTGGACAAAGATCCAATGTCTGGGAGTCTATTCTTTTAGCCAATTCCAGGGTGATGTATGCTCTGATAATGATATTGTATTGGATTGTCTGAAGTTTATTGCTAACTGAACACTTCAATATATTCTTTATAATCTGTAACCAGTCCCCACCCCAAGTTTACCCATCTGGTAAGAGGTCTTGTTCCCACTTTGTTTTAATATATCCCATAGGATCTTGACAAGCCCCTATAAGTAGTCTATAACAACTCTGTGTAGGTTAGAAATTCTCATCCTCTTTCCTCCCTATAAATAATTCCTCGATAGGGGACCTCACCAGCCTCTGACCCTCGAGGCATCTGGAACGTATTTTTCCCTGGAGCCTAACCCACAGGAAGTAATGTGAAATACTCAAATTGAAATTTCTGACCGATGTGTTAAAATGGACTGTTTGCTCATCTTGCCATGATTGACCCACCTTATATAAACCCTTTATTTTCCATAACTTAAGAATATTGAAATCCTGCTTGTTCTTGGCAGGGTCATCTTGCAATAGGGCAGAGAGTTCTAAGTTTGGTGAGAGAGATCCAGGGTGTTGAAGCACAGTGTGGGCTTCTTTCCAGGCCCTAAGAGTCGAGTTTGAGCAGGGATTTGGTAATTTGACATATTCACCAGTGTAAAGGTATCTAATCATATTATTTTAATAAAGAGAGCCTCTCCCTCCATCTTCAAACTCCACCCAACCTGGCCACGCTGGCGTTTCTCTTCTCAGGTCTTGAATGCGGGCCAATTGTGTAGCAACATAATAGTGCTTAACACTCGGCAGGTATAACCCACCTTTGCCGGTTGGAAGCCATAGTATTTCTTTTTTAATTCTTGCCGTTTCCCTTGCCAAAGGAGCTGGGTAATGGCTCCTTCTATTGTTCTAATATATTTATTAGGTATACACATTGGAAGTGTCTGAAATATATATATATATATCAGAATTGCAGCAGAACACTCATTTTAACAAGATTTACTGGTCCCAATAGGGTAAGAGGTAGAGCTCTCCAGTTAACGCACTGTTCTTTTATTTTTTGAATTACCAGAAGGAGATTAGATTTAACCATGTGGGACATTTTTGTCATCAACTTTATCCCTAGGTACTTAATTGAGGTAGAAGGAGGAATCCTCACATCCCCTAAATGCAGGGAAGTTCCAACTCCCCCCATAGGCATCCACTCATATTTGGACCAATTTATCTTATGTGCTGATAATGGACCATATGATTGAAAAATGTTATACAATATTGGCATTGCCTTATCTGGATTTTTACGAAAAAGCAGAATATCATCTGCAAATTATGAAATCACATTATTTTTACCTTTCCATATTAGACTCTTAATCTGTTCCTCATTTCTGATTTTCTTAGCCAGTGCTTCAATAGTAAGAACATAAATCAGGGGAGAAAGAGGGCACCCCTGCCTTGTTCCCTGGGTCAGGGCAAATGGAGTCGAGGTTATATTATTTGTTAAAATTTGAGCTTTAGGGCTCCTCTGTAAGGCCTGAATCCAACCCATAATCCCATCTCCAAACCCAAGCTTGTGCAGGACTGCCATCATAAATGGCCATTCTACACGATCAAATGCCTTTTTTCCGTCAAGTGCCAAAAGGCCTTCCCCCCTCCCTCCCTTCCATTTATGCATAATATTTAAAGTTCTTCTTAAATTATGCCTCGTTTGCCTACCCTTCACAAACCCCCAGGTCCATGTGGATCAGTTTGGGCAAGTATTTCTCCAGTCTATAAGCAATAATTTTTGCTATAACTTTGTAATCCAAGTTAAGTAAAGATATTGGTTGGTAGGATCCACATTTATTGGGATCTTTTCCTGGTTTGGGTAGCACTGTGATTGTAGCCAGTGTAAGAGAGGGGAGAAGCCCCCCCGTTTCCAATGCATTCCCTGTCATCCGAAACATCAGAGGGCATATCAAGTCCCACATCCGTTTATAAAATTCTATTGGGATTCCATCAGGACCAGGTGCCCTACCTCCATTTGCCCTCTACACTGCCCTTTTTACCTCTTCAATAGAGACCGGAGAGTCTATGTTTGCCAATTCCTGAGACTCCAGGGATGGCAGCTGAATACCATCTAGAAAAGAGGACACATCACCCCCTGCAGAAAATTCTGAGGTATAGAGGGAGGAATAAAATAATTTAAAGGTATTATTAATTTCTTGTTGGTTATAAGTAATGTTCCCTGCCATATTTTCAATAGAAAGAATTGATCTGTCTGCTCTTTTTCCCTCAATCAGACTAGCAAGCCACTTCCCTCCCTTATCTTCTTCAAAATAGTTCTGTGACTTTGTTATTATAAAATTACATTCTATTTTCAAAGAAACCAGCTGTGATAACTGCCCCTTAAGATGTCTTAATTCTCTTGAGGGGCATTGTGAATGATTTTTCATATTTTCCTTCTCCACATTCCTTATCTCATTTTCTAGTTGCCTTTCTTCTCTGATCGAGCTCTTATTCTTAAAGGTTGCCTATAAGATAGCCTCCTCTCTTATAAAGGCCTTAAAATAGTCCCACACATTGTTAATACCTGTATCTTCTGGGACATTAAACTCCAAAAATTCCTCTATTTTACTCCTAATCTGTTTAATATACAAGGGATCCATCAACAATGCCGGATCCATGCACCACTGAGTTTCTGTTTTTTGGCCTTCTGGTAGTGAAATAGTTATATTCAAGGGGGCATGATCCGAAACAACCAGTGGGCCATATGAGGCCTCTCTAACCCCCACCCAGTAATTCCGGAGGAAGGAACATATAGTCCAATCTGGTGTATAACCCATGGGCATGGGAGTAGAATGAGTATTTCTTCTCCCCTGGGTGCATGTATCTCCAAGCCTCCTGTAATGCTCTACTCTGTGTTAGGGCTCTAAGGGCTGCTGATCTCCTAGGAGGGGGTCCCGATCTTCCCCTTGAGTGATCCCAATCCTGATCTAAGTAGGTGTTAAAATCTCCTGCTAAGATTATCTTATCAGGGTAGTGTCCTAGGGTGACCCCCAGTCTAGCAAAAAATCTGGGGAGTCAAAGTTTGGCCCATAGACTGAACCTAGAGTAAGCCTCATAGACCTCAACTCCACCTCAGCCAGCACATATCTACCCTGGGAGTCAGTGAGTGTAGAAAGCACTTTGTGGGGAATCTCAGTCCAGATCCATATGGCCACCCCTCTCACCTTAGATGTGAAAGGGGATACCAGTAGAGAGCCCCCAAGAGGCTGCCAGTTTTGAGACCTCTAATTTATCCATATGGATTTCCTGTAAAAATAATCCCCCTTCAGCTTTTTAAAGATTGTCCATACTCTTTTCCGCTTAACCACAGTTTTAAGGTCATTAGCATTCCATGACAAAAAATTTAATTAATCCATAAAGTTTCCATGATGTTCTTATACTTATCCTTCTGTTTACCATTTATAATAGTATATTTAACTCTGAATAAAGTAAAACAAAGAAACCGAGCAATCTCCAAGGTATCCCCCAAACTTTAACAACATTTTCAAACATTTGCCTCTCTAACGGGAGAGGACCTAACCCTTGAAAAGATTCACTTCTTGCCCTCTTTCCCTCTCCCTCCTGCCTTGCAATCCTAAACTGTACCTACCTCTAGCCTTCATCGATTGAGCTTTTTAATCCATCAAATACATTATTGTCTCCATTATTTGGTATTTGCAGGGCCCACCTATCTGGAGCCCTCAATACCTCTTTCCCTTCGATCCCATATGCCCTTCCTCTGACTGGCTTCAGAGGAAGCCCCCACCCTTAAAATACTGAGGAAACAAGCACTGGGGATATTAAACACATCATGTATCCACATAAGGTTAAAGGACCACCCTGAGGCAGGGAAATACAGGGCCTCTGCCTCCCTCCCATACCTTCTATCGCCATTTAAATCTCTCTCCAAGCCAGCCTCCTCCCATCTGAGTCACCAAGGGGGGACAACAGACCCATTAATTATGCTTCAAGCAGTTTAAAGCAGACATTGCTCTAACACCCACATTTGTGCTTTTGAGAGAGAAAAGTCCTCATCATCCCTATTACCCTCCTCCCAGGGTGCCCCGAGAGAGGGAAGGGGGGAGACCCTCATACACCCCATCCCCAACTCCCCAGAGATGGTCTCCACCAACTGTGGCATGCTACTGTCTACTACATACACCCCTTGCCGCCCAAGTGTACTAAATATTTATGCACCAGCTCCTTCTCCCCACCAGTCAGAGTGGGTGAGTGGTGAAAAAAATGAATTTGTTGGTTCCTTGATCACTCTTTTTTGTTTTTATTTATATTTTTTAACTTCTTTTTTAAACTGTGTGAACGAAGCAAAATGACCCCTGTAACCAGCCTGTACCCAGTCTAATTAGGGGGTCCATCTCCTTCCTTACAGCCAATCCTGTAATTCTGTATCTATCCCTCTTCACCTCTTCACACACATACCAAGGGCCACTTCAGGAAAAAGACCCCATATTTTGCAATACATAGGGCCCCATTGTCTAGTCCGTACTTAAAATCAAACAACCTATTCTCCAGAAGCCCACCACTCAGCTCCTAATTGTTCTAAATGGAGCTACAAATAAAATAAACTCCAAGGGGATTCACCAGCCCTTTTCCCTTTTCACCCCTGCCCTTATAGACCACCTATCGGTGTTACAGAGTGAAGATGGTGTTCAGTGATATATCAAAGGGAAAAAACAAACCCAGCTAATTCGTATTTTATCCCCCAAAGTCAACAAAGTCTCAGGTCAACAATCTCCAGATATTTAGTCCCTTAAGACCTCCTTCTTATCAAAACCATGTCTGGTCTATGCCAAGGCCCATTAGCACTCCGTTGAAGCTTTACCCACCGTTCGAATATGCCTGATGCAAAAAAAACGTAAACAAAAATTCCCCAAGTTCAAAAGATCACACAAACTGTCCGTTGAGCTGTTTGATTTCCCAAGTGTTTCACCAATCTGGACAAGCTCTGTTATGCAGTACAAATCAACTCTTCACCCCAGCCTTTATAGGCCCCTTCCCCGGAGTTACGGGTTAAACAGAATAGTCAGAGCCTTGAGTAGTTAGTAGCTAGAAAACCTCCAGCTCAACAGAGATCCTTGCTTCAGGTACAGATTTACTCACTTTCTTATCCATCTGCCTGCTGTGAGTCTCTTTAGGCCTCTCTGCCCTACTCTTTTCCTCCAACTCCCCCCACGAACTGCAGGGCTGCCTCCACCAAAGTAAAAGAACGCAGTGATTTTCCTTGAGGTCTTATAATAAGGCGAGCAGGATAAATCAGTGAAAACTGACAATTTATTGCATGTAACCTTCTCTTTGCCTCAGCAAATGACTTCCTCTGTTGTTGCAATTGAAAGGAATAGTTGGGGAAAATACTCACTCAGCTTTGCTGCACCAATAAGGGACCGTGAGCTCTGGCTTTCTCCAGCACTTTCTGTCAGTCCATATATCTGAGGAATTTCACAATTATATGGTGTGGTCTTTGTTCTGGGGAGGATCTAGCCCCAGGCAACTTGTGTGCTCATTGGATCTCCAGTTTTATTTCAGGTGGGAGGTTCAACTCTTGTTTCAGCCATTTTTGGATATAGCTAGCGCAATCTCAACCTTCCACAGATTTGGGTAGGCCCACGATTCTTATATTGCAGTGCCTTTCCTGATTTTCATGATCATCAATGCTTTGTTTTAGTTTTTCAATATCTTTCAGGGCTTTTTGCAAGTCAATGTGCATTGCTCCACTAGCGTCCTGCTGAGAGCTCACTAGTGCCTCCATTTCCTCAATCCGCTGTTTGTGGGCATCCACTGTCTCAGATAAAACATTTACATTCTGCTGAAGATGTTGTAATTGGGACGTTACATTCTCAAATCCCGTTTCCATGCGGGTCCCTAAATCATGTTTTAGGTTTTGTATAAGTCTCTCAATGGATCTGTAGTGCTCTGCCATTATTTGCTCTGATTCTAGTTCCTTCTGTTTTTGCATATTACCAGCAGAGGTCCCAAGCGAATCTTGTGGATCAGTTGGTGCTGAAGAATGAGATAGGCCTCTGTTTGTTAGCTGAGATTTAGACCTGTTAAATGAGAGCCTTGTTTGTTTTTTCAGAAAACTTGACAGTGCTAGGCATTTGTCCTTTCTTTAGCTTGCAATTATTTAATCGAAGAACCAGTATTTACTGCAGGATGGAAGAGATATCTAATGGATTAAGCCAGAGCTCTAGATTTAGCCTCCATGCTGCTCTGTAGCTTGGCCACACCCCCTGTTTTATTCATTATTGAACCATCATTTGATCTTAATTCACAGTTTATTGACCTTGTTTTTAGTAATGGGCAGAGTGGAGAATTTTCATTTTGCCATAAAATATCAGTTAAACAACACAAGGAATAAATACGACTCAAATTCAGTGGAAGCCATCCAGTGATTTGATACAGTTTGCAGTGATGGGTATTGCAGGATTGTTTATAAGCAAATCTGCGGATAATATGGAAAGTTATTGTTAGGTTTGACAATGCTTGTTTTGAAATTGCTATAAACAAAAGGAATTATAATTTAATCGAGACAAGAGTATACTCTGAACTATGGTGATTCTGGCTTGCAAAGTCAAAGAATTCTGTAACTTTAATAGCACCCCTAATTTTTGATTAATTTTCCTAGTTAATGATCCTATATGAAATGAAAATGTCAGTTGAGTGTCCAAAAATACTCCCAAATATTTAAATTGTTCCACCTGTTCCAAACTTGTTCCCTTGCTGTCACACACGATAAGTTTTCCAGACTTTTCTAATCTTTGTTTCAAGCCAAATAACATACATTTTGTTTTTGAATGATTTAATAGTAATTTGGACATAATTAACCAATTTTCTAGTTCCAGAAAATTACTATTTAAGTTACGAGTAACGTTATCCACTGAATGTGAACTTGTGTATAAGATGATATCATCTGTGTAGAGTAGTCCATGAGTTTTGGTAAAAATTTCTGGAATGTTATCAATAAAAATAGAAAAGAAAATGGGCCCTAATATCGACCCCTGTGGGACTCCTTGTTTTAACACCATAGTATCAGATAGGGTACCACCATAGGATACCTGCAGTCCTCTATTGGTTAAATAGCTTTCTACCCAGTCCCAGGGGAGGTTCGATAAGCCCCTCTCTGCAAGGCTCCTGAGCAGCAAACGGTGATTTGCCATATCAAATGCCTTGGACAAGTCCACGAATACAACACCAGTGAGTTCTTCCTTATCCCTTGCCTCACTGATGTGATTCGTGAACTTGGCCAAGGCAGTCCTGGTACTGTGAAACTTTCTAAATGCACGCTGCTCAAGAGCCCTTAACCTGCATTTCTGTAAATGGGAGGACAGTTGTTCATTTACCAACTTCTCAAATTTTGACCTATAGTTTTGTATTCCATTTAAGATTGCCCCTTACCGTCTGTCCTGTACAATACCTTTCTTCCCCATTTTGAGTCTGCTTTAGCACTATTTTTTACATTTGAAATAATAACAAAGTGCTTCATTAGTTCATTTGATATGGCTAGGTCCAGGTTTTTATCAGTATTCTCTGTTGTTTTTAATACCCGTTGTTGAACATCATGGGCCCGATTTTTAAAGATTCATGCAGGGCTTGTGTCTTGCCCTGTGTCAACCCTGATGCTTGATACAACTTTTTCCACACTTTACAGCAGCTTGCATCAAATGTTTGGTGCAAGCCCCACAAAAACTATCCCCTAATGGCACAAAGTTAGACCAGAAGGATCTGGTCTAACTTGGGGCATTTGGCACAACAAACTGCAAATTGCAATCTGCGTCAAAGGCATGCCACAAGCCCCTTGCCCCATATGTTCAGCACACCAGGAAATTGCGGCAGCTACAAGTGCTTGTAAAATCAGGCCCCACATTTCTTGTAACTAAAATGAACTATCATACAGCAGAGAGTGCTCCAGGACATTATGGAACAATAAGTGCACAAAATCAGCTGAGAGTACTGATGAAAACTCTGTATAAACCATATTTAAAGGAATGCTCCATTTATTATTTCAAATGTAAAAAAGTACTACAGCAGACTCCAAATGGGGAAAAATGAGTATAGACATGACAGAAAATGAAGCACAATTTAAAATTAAATAAAGTATTAGTTGGCAGGCCCAGTGGCACTGAGGGCTGAGGAGTTGGATGCCTTACCTCACGCTATGCCGGTGATCTGTGTTTGGGAATGAGCTCGGACCACCGGGGGTTGGCAGGGGAGGAGAAGGACTGAGCATCCAATAGACTGCTCTCCTTCTCTGGGGAGGGGGGTTCCCAGTGGTCAGTGCTTGTTCGTCCCCCGGAGGAGCTGGGGGACAAGATGCTGCACTACAAGATGGGGAGGAGTCGGGGCAGATGTCTGGAAGGAGCGTGTATGGATGCAAGCATTCTCCCCTCTGCTGTCATCATTGCACACCCCCAACTCCTGGGGAGAACAAGAGAAAAACACTGCCAATGCACAATAGCAGAGGTTGCCTCACTGGCTCTGCTCCTGGCTAGCCACGGCACTGGCCCTCTAAATCCAGACCTCAATGGGGGTTGGGGAACCCTGCCAATCCTGTCAGGTGGGCAAGCCCTGGAGTTTAGATCAGCATCAGCTGGTAGATACCAGGTGACGGGGCTGGGAGCGCCCTCCTGAGGACAAGCTGGCAGAAGAGAAAATAATAGCTGTAAAAAAAAAGTAAAGCATTAGTCAAAATGTTCACCATATAATGCACTACTGCTTTCAGTGCTAGAGTAAGAGGCAGAGTGAAGCTTGTTCTGGGCATTATACTATGATACAAAGAAATGTACAATTACATATACCCTATTGCAAGGCATCCTGGGTGGGTACCATATGCAAATCACCATGAAGGAAATGTAACTGTTTCATATTTAGCAGGATTGCATGGTGCCCAAAGGCTTCACAAGCTATCTGCCAAGGCTAAAATCAGCTGATGACAGACTTGTGTACAAGACAAGCATAAGTGAATTCTAAGGGGCGGGGAAGGGAAGCACAGGGGAGAGAAGCAGAAAAAGGGGACTAGGCAGGACAAAGGGACAGACTGGATGGACCAAAATGTCCTTTTCTGCTATTGGATTTCTATGTTTCTATTGTTTTTCATTCTTTTTAGGACTCATCAATGTACTATAGCTGTAGTTCTGCATTAGAACAGAAGGTTGTAACCAGATTTCTGGTATTAATTATTTGAGTATTGGCTTGCTTAAAACAGGAAAACAATTTAGAAGACAAGATTCCCAGGGCAAAAGCAGAGGATCAAGGGTTACCCTAAAAGGATAATGCCAATAAAGCCAACTTTCAGAGAAACACAACAATATCCCAAATACAAAGCATCATGGGTAGCGTATGGATATTACCATGAAGGGAATCTGACTGTCCCAGCTTTTAACAGGATTGTATGGCCCTGAAATGTCTTACAAAAAGACTGCAAAGGCTAAAAATAACAGTGCTGTTATGTGTGATTATCTGTAATCTCCTTACCTATGTTGTCTCATAACTGCATAGCTGTATTGTTTATTTACTGTGTAATACTCTAACTCTTCCAGATTGTGCTTGAAAAATGGCATATTGCCTGGGGCACATACATGGTAAAAAAAAATAATAATAATAATAATAAGCAGCTGTTATTCATGCTTATGCATAGAAGGAGGAGGAGGAACCAGCCTGATAATACAGGTAGCTTAGATCATGGTGATCCCAAAATAGAAAAGAAATGTAAAGGACTAGAAGCCTATAATATGCTACAGTTCTTCATGTTACTGTATATAAAGAGTAGCACAAGCTGATAAGTTAATCAGGAAGAACAAGACAGGCAAACATCTAAGTAGGATAACAAATAGATAGGGGATAGATGTGGGGGGCATTACTGGCAGGTGGGGGGAAGGCAAAGCAGGGGGATAAGGTAGCAGAGGTGGAAATCATGGGAAGCCCTCAGGTCCTTTAAGACAGAGAAAGCACTAGGGCCAGATAAATTACATCCCAGAGTGCTGAAGGAACTGGCGAATGTCCTGGCAAAACCCCTGGTGGAGCTCTTCAGCATCTCTCTGAGGACAGGGTGGGTGCCCCAGGACTGGAAGGTGGCACATATAGTGCCTATCCACAAGGGGGGATCAAGGGAGGTGTCAGGGAACTACAGGCCCATCAGCCTGACATTGGTGGTGGGCAAGGTGATGGAGGGCATTGTCAAGGAGAGACTAGGGGGGACCTGGAAAAGTTGGGGTGCCTGGACGATAGACAGCATGGATTTGTCCAGGGGAAATCATGTCAGACAAACCTTGTGGAGTTCTATGACTGGGTGACAAGTGCCTTGGACTTGGGTAGACCAGTGGATGTCCTCTTTCTTGACTTCAGCAAGGCATTTGACTCTGTTCCTCATGGGGCCTGTTGGATAATCTGGGAGAAATGGGGGTGGAGAACCAGATGATCAGATGGATAGGAAATTGGCTCCAGGACCAGACCCAGAGGGTCGTGGTTGGTGGGATAGTCTCATCCCCAAGGAGGGTCATTAGTGGAGTCCCTCAGGGATCTGTCCTTGGGCCCCTCCTGTTCAATGCCTATGTCTCTGACATAAGGAAGGGTATCAGGAGTGAGATGAGTCTCTTTGTGGATGACTCAAAACTGGGGGTGGTGGTGGGTGGGGTGGAGGGGAGGAGGGATGGGTGGCCCTACAGGGGGACCTGGAGGTTCTAGAAAGGTAGTCTAGAAAGTGGAAGCTGAGGTTCAATGCAGGGAAATGCAAGGTACTGCACCTGGGAGCCAGAAACCTGGGCCAAGTGTACACCCTGGGGGGGAGATGCTACACGTCTCGATGGCTGAGAGGGACCTGGGGGTGGTGGTGGATGTCAAGATGAACAACTCAGAGACTTGTAGGAGGGCAGCAGCAAAGGCCAACAGGATGCTTGGATGCATTGCTAGGGGGCTCACCTCCAGAAGGAGGGAAGTGATACTCCCACTGTATAACTGCTTGGTGAGGCTGCACCTTGAGTACTGCATGCAGTTTTGGAGGCCACATTTAAAGAGGGACATTGAACTCCTGGAGAAGTTCCAGAGGAGGCAACCAAAATGATTTGGGGCTTGGATGATAGGACCTATGGGGAGAGGCTTGAAGAGCTAAATATGTACACATTGGAAGAGAGAGAGAAGGGACCGGGGGACATGATAGAGGTCTTCAGGTACATGAAGGGGTTAAATAGGGGAGGAGCAGTCAGGGTGCTCCGAAGGAAGGAGGGGGGAGCAACTAGAGGGCATGGGTGGAAGCTGGAGGGGGGGAGATTCAGGGGAGAAAGAAGGAAGTGCCACTTCACTGAGAGAGTGGTGGAGCCATGGAATGCACTGCCCAGGGGGCTGGTGGAGGCAGAAACAGTGGAGAGGTTCAAGAGGGGGTGGGACAGGTACAGGGGAAGGGTTCTGGAAGCAAAAAACAGTGCAGCGAGAATATCCGGGACTGGGAAGGGAGAAGCTAGAGAGGGAGAGGGAGAGTGAGGCAGCAAGGTCAGCTCCCAGGGTGGGGGCTGACCAAACGAGCAGACACGAAAGACCGTTAGGCCTATTCTGCTGGCATTTTATTATTTTAGTATGTTAGACAGACAGATAGATGAGACAGACAGACAGACAGACAGATAGATAGATAGATAAAGCAGCATGTAGGCATATACAGTAGTTTTGTTTTTATAGTCACTATGATAGATAGGTTGTAAGTCTGCATGTGCAGATTGTTTGAGATATACTAGACTGTCTTAACACAGAAGTATTTTTAGCAGTAAAAAACATTCAGGGTTGGATATTCAGACTGTGCTGGGCAGTGGCGCAAGCCTGAGAGCAGCGCAACTAGGCTGCACCGTGGCCAGGACCAGGCAATATTCAACGGTGATGAGCCATGTCTCAGCACCATTGAACATGGCAGGTTCAGTACACAGACTACGCATGGCATAGTGGCACTGCACCAGCGCAAGCCACAGAGAGGGTGCACGGGGATGTGCAAGCGCAGTTGCGCATGGCACATCACCTGCGATATTCAGCCGGGGCATACAAATTAGACCATAATCTATGCAAGGTGAAAATGGGGCCATTTGCATATCATTATGGCCCCATTTGCATGCGTTGTGCTGGGCGCTCCGGCAAAATGCACCTGGCACCCTGCTGTGCTGCAGTTGGCGGGGGTTGGCTCACTGGTGGGCTAGTGTAGCACCCCCATCCGGTCCACCCGATTGTGGGCATCCTCATTAATAGACCAAACCCTGGTGGTATAGCTGTCCCCTTGATGCTCGATCATGGGCATCTGTAATTGAAAATCAAACCATGGTGGTCCTGCAGTCATCTCGCTGCCCGATCGCGGGCATCTGTAATATATTTTCAAACCCTGGTGGTCTAGTGGTCCCCCCCCACCCAATCATGGGCTGTCATAGCTGCAGAAAGTCAATGGGTGGTCCAGTGGTACCCCCTCCCCATCCTCCCACAAAGGACCCTTGGCCACCCAGCACCCCATTATCGGTGGGTGCACCACCACACTTCCACCTGGCTGCCCGCCAAATGACAGGCAGTTATGCTCTGTGTGCCTGGTAGTCCACAGTGTGGACCAGTGGGCTGCAGACCATACTGTACTACACAGGACCTGATAATGGAATGATGCATTCATTCACATAGCTCTGTCCTGTGTACTGTGATAGTCTCAACGCCCATTGCTCCACACTGTGGACCAACTGTACAGGGCATATTGTACCTAATCATTCGCTAGCGGCATGGTGGTATGCAGGTGGGGTGCTGCCCACTGATGACGGGGGTGCCGGGTGGCTGGGGTCCCTCTGTAGGAGGGTGGGGAGGGGGCACCACTGCCACCAGGTAACTTGCTTTCAATTACAGATGCCCATGATTGGGCAGCGAGGAGACCGCTAGACCACCAGGGTTTGATTTTCCATTACAGATGCCCACGAACTGGCTTGCGGGGTGGGTGGGGGGTCCACTGGACCAAGAGGGGGGTATGTGTGCTTGTCAATGGTGTTCTGGGTGGGCAGTGGCCACCCATGGCTGGTGGCTGCTGTGTTGCACCTTACAATACAGCAGCCCACCTGTGGGTGGCCGGGACTTGCTCTTACTTTTCCGGGGCTCAACTTTGAGCCCCCCCCATGTGGCACACTGCAGGGTTGCACTGGCACATGCGCCACACATCCTGGGCTGAATATCAGGATGTGCTGCGTATCCATGGGCACGCCCCCTGCATCTGCGCCACATAGGATCACATTGCACCACAGTGCATCAGGAGTTGCGCTGCGCCAGTCAGCCTTTTCAATATCCCTCTGAACCACAAAGTGGGGTTGCACCAGTGCATCTCAGTTATGTCAGGCACAACCCCTTTGAATATCCCAGCCTCAGTATCTAATTTTTAATATTCCTTTGTTTCTGACAGAAAGCATCACTACAATCTATTCATTTTTCTTTTTTTTAATCCTGAACTGAGATAAAAGGTTTTGGAGTTTTATAAAGTTCCTGTTGCTTGCCATGCCCACTATGAATTAATAATAACTCTTGTTGACATTATATGTTTTCTACAGTCAGAAACAAGTGCTAACACCATTTAAGCACATTTACAGTATGAATCTAGTTTGTACAGTAATAAAGGGACCCAAACAGAAAATATTTTTCTAAGAGCTGATTGTGGCAGCCATCTTTATTGACTTAGATCATTAATTACTTGATTTATGATAAAAAGATGTTTTAAAAATAGTTAAGGAATTTTAAATACACTGATGATGAATCTACGGGTGTCATAAATACATTCTTAAAAAAACTGTTTTATAAAATGTACATACTAACGCATTCTGCTGATTTAATATACAATTGAAGGTATGTCTTGAGTCAGATGGGTTTTATGACATAAATTTTATTGTCTACATTATATGGGGTCCTACATTAAATGTATGACTGCAGTGATCAGCTTGAATTCATAGAGTGGTTTAGGCCAAGGAGTCTAAGAAGTGGAGGACATACAGTAGCTGTTTACTACATGGATGGAGTACATGAGGTACAGAGTGGAATAGAAAATGATATTTTTCTGAAGAGACAGTCAATGTGTCATTCATCTGGCAGGAAGGCTAAGCTATTTTAGACTGAATGCATTTGTCATGGTGGTGTATTCTCAAGGGACACTGGAGGATGAAGCAACACAGTGTATCCATAGAGATACTCCTATCCATTTCTCAAGCAAGTATAGGTTGGCAATCATATTGTCTTTGCTTATATAATCAATGTGGTGCAGCTTCACTTTTTCTATTACATGCTGTTCAAATAATTTTATTCCAGTGAAAGTAAATCTTTGAACTAGTAAAGCATACTAATCTTGACATTGACATTTTAGCCAGTATGTCAATATGTCTGTTGAATATAAGATTGCTGTTCAATTACAAGTCAAGATGTTTAAAGTGTCAGATGAACTTCTTGAATTACTCAATGAAAACAAAACTGGTTTCCATGTTTTCCTTTGCTGGACTTCTTCAGTACCAGTAATATCTTAGCTAACAATTACACTGAGAGTGTTTACATGTAGTTGCCATCATCCTATTCTACGTCATGCTACATTACAGAGTTTAAATGTTGTCAATACTGTATGCATCACAGAATTTCTACCAGGCACTTTACCAAAGCTTTAAAAACTTTCTTCATTTCTCAATTGTGTTTGTTCAGACCAATGCATGATTACAAACAGAATCACATCCAATGCGTTTTTAAAGTACACTGTAATGTTCTTTAAAAAAATGATAATCCCAGTTATCACTGAGTGTCAGGAACATGTAATGCAGTGTCAGGTGCTCAGAGTGTTGCACACTCACCTCAGAGGCTGGAAGATAAGAAGGTTATGGGTTCAAACCCCACAACAGGGACTTGTGGTAAAATTCCATTAATGACACTACAGTGCAGCATGACATGTGACACCACACCTCATGCCATGCTGGTGACCTGAGTTTGGGAGCTAGCTCAGGCCACCATGGGTTGGTAGGGGGAAGAGGGCTAGGAGATGATAATAGCAGCCACTGAGTTCCAGACTGGGGAGGTGATTTTCCTCACTAACGGCTGACACCCGATGGAGACTGGGTGTCAGAGTAGAGGTCTGGGAGACTGACGCTATGTTGGGAGGGTAGAGGGAGCATGTTGTTCTGGGAAGTGAGTGCACCTCCATGCGTATGTACCTGCCATTTAAGCCAGTGCTTCAGGTCGGGACAAGAGAAAAATCACAGAAAGCGTATGTCTCTCTGTGACTATGTGTGACAGCCCTCAATGCTCTTGGATCCTGCTCCTTGTGGATCCCCATGGGTAAGACAATGGCGGAGAGACTGACAAGGTTGGAGCACAAGGGGGCCTTACACAATGCATAGATGGTAACAGAGGAGCAAAAAGTTGTATGAAAAAAGTAACAGGAGCTAGGAGTGGACTGAGGTGGCTGCAGGAGTATGGCATATGGAGTACGCAGAGTGTAACACTGGTGCACAGAAGCTCTGACTTGAAGTTGAGTTTCAGTGTATACGTTGCTAAGTGTTTGGTAGTTTTTGGATGACCCTCAAAACTAAAAGACTGGGGGGCCATCCATTTATGGTTATAGCTGCTTCTTTGAGATTTTAAGTATTATACATAAATATATTTATGAAATTATATCTGAGGTAAGTCAGGGTGTCACTGATTTAGCAGGTCCGGGAGTCAGGCTGTTTTTCTAGTAGTCCTCAAAGTACTGTAAGTACAAATTAATACACAAAGTGCAGGCAAAAACATGAATAAAGCTGGGCACACACCAAAGCTGAGAATAATAAAGGGATTTATTCAGTTACAAATGCATAGCAGACTCACTTTGGGGTGTTAGCCCAGTACATCTGCCATGCCTTTGTAACTGAATAAATCCCTTTATTATTTTCAGCTTTGGTGTGTGCCCAGTTTGTTCATTTTTTTTTGCCTGACGTATTTGGGCTGATGCACCTTCAAGGGGCTGATATGTTCTTCACTGCTATTTTTCCAATAAACAAATTGCAGATGGTTCAATTTATGGGTATTTCTGATTTTTAAATTGTGCCAGCATTTTTTGACATATTTTAATCACTGTTATATGGTGGTGGTGTTCCCTTTAACATAAATATTTAAGCCATAAACTACTAGAGGATGTGGATTATGGCGGTATTTACCACAGCTGGCATGGTTTGACCATGAGACCACAGTCCAAATGGTTAAATCCTTGCCAGCCATGGTAAATCTCATCATAACCCACACCCTCGAGTGGATTATTGCAATTATACCATGGTTCCTTTTCTTTTTTGAGATACAAAAAAAATAAAATCAAACATGCCTTTTTTGTGTTTTATTTTATTTTCAGGGTATTTGTTACTCTGCCACAAAAAAATAGTTCTTGGTTGTTAGGGCTATCCTTGGTTGTCAGGGCTGTTGTTAGGGCTGTTGCTATGGATGCAGAGTTGGAAGCAGAATGGAGGGTTTTTTGTGGCCGACAGTGGGGATTGGATAATGGAGAACAGGACTGTGTGAGAGAGAACAGGAATATATAGGACATGCAGCTTGTGTTCTTGAGATGTACATGGGGGACTTGTTTTCTGTTTTTTTTTTTGGGGGGGGTTGTCTGTCCAAAAGCAGGGATCCACATATGTAGGACTGCACGAGAAAGTGGCAGTGGAGCCGAGTAGAACAGAAGCACATTTTAAGAGGTGAGAGGAGTGGAAGTGATTACAGGAAGCAAAATACTTTAGAGAAGAGTTTCAGTGGGTCTGTAATGAACTTTAGTTATGTTGTGAAGCACGGTGACATGTTGGAGATGAACTGTGTTTGAATTTCATGGTCAGTTGTGGGAGATGCCAGTTAAGCAGGCATTCAACATGGTGGCTTCAATTTTGTAGTTTCTGGGTTGGATTGTTTTTTTTTTTTAAGATGCAGTTGGCTGGCAACTTTTGAGTTGGTTATTGGGGGATTTACCACAGCTGAAAGGTGCCAGCTAGCCAATCAAAATACTGGATTTAGTGTTTTGTTTGGAGTCCATTGTATAATTAATCTTTCACTCAGCTCAGAAGAATTTCCTGAATCTTGGAAGCATTCCAAAGTGATTCCTATTCATATGTTTGGGACAAAAACAGATACAGGAAATTACAGGTCAATTTCTCTTCTTTCTCAAGTATCCAACATTTTGGAAAAAACAGTTTCTGCTAAACTAAAAGAATTTCTGGAAATAGAAAATAGAATAAATCCTCATTAGGTCAGGATTTAGACAGAAGCATATCACTGTCACTGCCTTAGTAAAGGTAGTCAGTGATTTCCAGCTCAACCTGGGCAGGAGGACATCAGTGGGGGAAATTTTAGTAGATTTATTTAAGGCCTTTGACACCATGGACCATGATGTCCTCCTGTCCAGGTTGACCTTGATGGGTATTACTGGAACTAGTGTTAAGTAGTTTACATCATATTTGAAGGGTAGAAAACAACTTGTGGCCATCGGTAATTATTCATCCATACTCACATCTATTATCTATGGAGTCCCACAGGGCTCAATTTTGGGCCCCTTATTGTTCAGCATATATGTGAATGATTTAAAATTTACAGATCCAGCAATATCATTTCACCTATATGTGGATGATACAGTTGTATATACTTCAGATATACTAACTGATAATATACAACAAATCTTCATTCAATGAACTACAGATTTATTTTAAAAATTGTAAATTGGTACTAAATTTGAAAAAAGAAAAAAAATGTTATTTGTGTTATTTTGTGTTATTCCGTTTTCTCCCCTGGCTGCTTACTTTACATTCTGGCATTCCCCTTGGTCATCCGGCCGCTGTCCCAAAGATCCCCAGCTCCCATTCAGGCCCGCAACTTAGACCCCCATGACTCGACCCTGAGGTGGGGTGGAGGAGAGTTCCCTGCACTCGTCCACCAGGACCGGATCCAATATTGCACCACGCACCCTTGGAGCCAAGTACTCCATGGAGATGGCCATCAAGACCAGTGCTACTTTTCCCTGTTCTGGTTCCCTTGTGCGAGGGGTGTGCAATGACACCAGTGGACAGAGCATACATGCTTTCAAGTGCGCTTCTCCTGATGCCATGCCCCATCACGCCCCCTCTGATTGCATGTGCCACTGCATCACCCCAGCCTCTGCTAGAGGCTGCCAGTGCACCAGCCACTGCAAACCCCCACCCTGGAGAGAAGGAGAGCAGTCCATTGGATGTTCAATCCCCCTTCTCCTCTGCTGACCTCCGATGACCGGTGCTCATTCCCTAACCTGGGTCACTGGCTTGGCATGAGGTGTGGCATCCAGCACCTCAATCCTCAGCACCACTGGGCCAGCCAAAAATAATGTTATTTAATAAATACACAAAAGTTTAACTCACATGAGGCTAAATATAAAAACAGATGAGTGGACAGTGATTCAACAGGTCCAGTCTTATAGGTACTTGGGTATCTGGTTAGATACCATCCTAAAATGGGACATACATATAGAACAATTGTTGAAAAACATGGGTAGGAGATTGGTTGCCTTCTATAGGGCCAAAATGTGTTTGTCTTCTGAGACTAGAAAGAGGGTAGTGAACACAATGATACTACCACTATTTGTTTATGGGGACATTCTGTATGCCACTGCAACTAAGAAAGGGTTGACAAGACTTGATTTATAATATAACAGACTGTCACATTATATAACTGGAGCCACTAGAATGACTCATAGTTGTCAGTTGTACAGAGAGTGAGGCTGGCAAAGGTTGGAAGATAGGAGATATGGCCATATTTTAGCATTCATGAACAAAGCCATAAGAGAACATTTCCTGATTACATATCATCTAGAATTTTATTAAACAAAAATAACATTGCTAGAGATTAGCTATAGGTGTGGAGTTGGAGATTCCTAATTGCAACCTAGAAATAGGAAGGTCATCTGTTTATTACCTAGGTGCAAAGGCATGGAATAACGTCTCCTTAACATTAAGAGCTCAAACAGGAAAAAATAGGTGGAAGGATATAAAAGTATGGTTAGATAGCAAAAATGGCGAACCTCATCTCTGTTGTCATATGAAATGAAGTACTGATGGATTGTTAAATTAAATTACAAACCACTGGATGTTATTTTAATACATTTTGCTATGCATGTGTTGTATGTATCATTGCAGAAGTATTGTGTGGTTGTATGTATTCCATCCATTCTCTTATTTCGTACCCATATTACCTTACTTAGTCTTGGAATGGGGTGAGCATTAGGGTAAGAAATGCAAAGGTACACCCATCACACCTGTTTCTGCATGCAGGGTGGGGGTGAGGTCTTACAAGTGGAAGCCAAGGCTGTGGGTGGAGTGTTGGGGTTGGGAAGTCTAAGTTCCCCTCATACCTATTCCTGCATGTGCTGGGAGTGGGGCATTAGGCTTGGGAACCCTAACTTTACATTTCCCTACTTTTAACTATTCAGCCATAATGGTGCAATAAACAAAGTTTTTTACAATGAATTTCCTTTTTTTTTCAGATAAACTCTAACACTGATATGAGTTTTTTGTACCAAATTTTCAACATGGCCTTTTTGGGACCCCACCTCATGAACACTGCCACCGTCATTGCATTCATTATTCCCAAAAGGTGATTTCACACAGTGACCATGCCATTCTGTGCCACAGATGTGAAATCACCTTTTGGGCAGGATGTGAAATAATGACAGCTGTACTATTCATGAGGTTGTATGAAACAATGTCAATGTTGAAAATTTGGAGTCAAAATATTGTAAATCATGAAAGTTATGTGCCTGCATAGAAACTGCACAAAGCACGCTTGTAACACAGCCATTTTTTGGAATGTTTTCACCAAATCATTAACATGGGCTTTTTGGGACCCCACCTCTTGAACACTGGCACTGTCATTTTGTTGATCAGTCCCAAAAGGTGATTCTGAGCAGCAACTGCAAAATCACTTTTTGGGGCTGAG
Organism: Neoceratodus forsteri; assembly: GCA_016271365.2. NCBI lineage: Eukaryota > Metazoa > Chordata > Ceratodontiformes > Ceratodontidae > Neoceratodus > Neoceratodus forsteri. The sequence goes on from CM057453.1 coordinate 89,293,438, forward strand.
CAACGAAATGACAGTGCCAGTTGTGCCTGTTTAGAAACTGCGCAAAGCACACTAATAACACAGCTATTTTTCAGAATTTTTTCTCAAAATTTTCAACATGGCTTTTAAGGTACCCCACTAAATGAACACTGGCTCTGTCAATTTGTTGATCTGTCCCGAAAGGTGATTTCTAGCAGCGACACCAAAACCACCTTTTGAGTCAAGGTAAAAAAATGACAGTGCCAGTATTTATGAGGTGGGGTAGGGGTCCCAAAAAGCACATGTTGAAAATCTGGTGCACAAACATCTAAAAATGGCTTAGATATCAACATAAGTTCAAAACACCATTGACTGCCTTTATACAGAGCTTACCTTGATACTCCAGTTCGTGGTTCAGCTTCAAAGAGAGCAGATGAGTCCAGGTCCACAGAAGATGACAGCGCTGACCTTCAGGGGTAAGTATAAGGTGAGGGGAGTGTGGGGAGGTGGGTGCTCAGTGGGAGGGTGGGAATGGTGGATGGAGACTACGGGGATGATGGTGGACTGTTTTCTTTTTTTCAGGCATTAAAAAAACAAACATCGGGGAATGGTTTTGTTCTTTACAGGGCATTATTAAATGAGTTTGGAGACACTGGGTGTGTGCTCTCCAGTGTCCCTACACTGACACTGGTGGGGAGATGTATTGGGACACTGGGGGTGGGGTCCCTAAACTGGCACTGGCACTGGCAGGGGGAATGACTTTCAGGGGGGAGACATATTGGGACACTGGGAGTGGACTCCCCATTGTCCCAACACTGGCTGTAGGGGTGCAGTGCATGTGTTTCAAGTGCTGACAGGGGGGATACAGCACTCCCATCAGCATATATATAAAATATATGTTTGGGAACACTAAGAGTGGGCTCCCTAGTGTTCCACAGCACTTGGGGGGAGCTTGAAATGCTGATACAGGGACTGGGCAGCCCAATATCGGCAAACACAATTTATATTAGAATGGGCTGGGGGGGCCATGTGACACCGGGTGTGAGCATCCCGGTGTTGGAAAAAACACTTAGAAATGTTAATGCTTTCAGTACACTAGGGGTGGGCTCTCCAGTGTGCCACAGTAGTGGAAGGTCAATAATTATACCCCTTGTAAAAAGTATACTTCATTCATTTCTCTCGCTAAGTAGAGAAACAACATGACCGGCAGCATATTATGTTTGACCTAGAATCCCGCATCATAGAAACATAGACTTTGACAGCAGATAAGGACCACTTGGCCCACCCAGTCTGCCCATTTCCATACCTATTGGATAAGATGCAGATCCTAGTTAACCAACAGCCTACTCACAGCTGCTTCTGCAACATGGGATCCTGTGTTGTGCTAAACATCTATTTTTTTCACATAAGAAATAATGAAAAATGCAAACTTGAATAACTTTGAAATGGATTAATATTGTTCACCAAATCTTCAAAGGCACATCTGTGAGACCAAGGCTCCCAGGGGTGTCAAATTAGGATATGAATATAAAGGGCAGTAAGGTGGGGGGGATGGATGATGCTATCGCCATTGAACGGGTGTGGAAAGCCCTAAAGAAAGATAAATCTCCTGGGCTGGATGGCATTCATCCAAGGGTACTATGGGAATTGGTGGATGTACTGGCTGCACCCCTGATGGAGCTCTTCGACAGGTTACTTAAGACAGGGAAGGTACCCGGGGATTGGCTAGAGGTGCATATGGTACCTATCCATAAAGGGGGGGGGTCAAGGGAAGTGCCAAGTAACTATAGATCCATCAGTCTGACATCAGTGATGGGAAAATTAATGGAAAGTATACTGAAGGAAAGATTGGGGTGTTCTTGGAGAAGGTAGGAGGGCAGAATAGCCAACAACATGGTTTTGTGCCAGGCAGATCATGTCAAACTAACGCTGTGGAGTTCTGTGAATGGGTAAAATCTGAACTGGACAAATGAAACCCTGTGGATGTACTATTTTTAGACTTCAGTAAGGCGTTTGACTGAGTCCTCCACAATGGCCTGGTGGAGAAACTGACGGGGTTGGGGATGGGCCCATTGATGGCTAGATGGATCGGAAAGTGGCTAACTGGATGCACTCAGAGAGTAGTGGTCAGTGGGGAGCTCTCGAACCCTTGAAGGGTCAGTAGTGGGGTACCACAAGGCTCAGTCCTGGGTCTGACTCTGTTTAATGCATGTATATCTGGCATCAGGGAGGGAATGGGGTGTGAAATGAGTCTATTCACTGATGACTCCAAGATGGGAGCAGTAGTTGAGGGGGAAGAGGGGAGGTTGGCCCTGCAGGGGGACCTACAGACCCTGGTCAGGTGGGCTCACACCTGGAAATTAAATTTCAATTCCTCCAAGTGCAAGGCATTACATCTAGGGTGGGGGGAACCCCAAACATGAGTACACCTGAGGCCTCAACTGGGGAAAAAGACCTGGGGGTGATGGTGGATGCAAGTATGAGTAACTCTGAGCAGAGCAGGAGAGCAGCTGTCAAAGCAAACAGGATGTTCGGATGCATCGAAAGGGGGATCACCTCAAGGAGCGGGGAAGTGATTCTGCCACTGTACAATGGTCTGGTTAGGCCACACCTTGAGTATTGTGTGCAGTACTGGAGACTGCACTTAAAGAGGGACATACAGCTCCCGGAGAGGGTGCAGAGGAGGGCTACCAAGATGATACGAGGACTAGGGGATCTGGTGTATGAGGAAAGACTTGAGGAGCTTGGCCTGTTTTCATTGGAGGAGAGGAGAGACAGAGGGGACATGATTGAGGTATTCAAGTACCTCAAGGTAATAAATAGGGTAAACACAGATGGGATATTTAGACTAAAGGAGGGAGGTATCGCCCGAGGGCATGTTTTGAAGTTGGAAGATGGAAGGATGAGGGGGGAAAGAGGAGGAGGGTTTTCATTGAGAGGGTGGTGGAACTTTGGAATGCACTGCCTGGTGACCTGGTTCAGGCTTCTACGGTAGAAGGCTTCAAGAGTGGGTGGGACAGAAACAGAAAGGAAAAATTTCAGAGGAAGGCCTGGACCAGGGGGGAGGGGATGGATGACAGGGATTCTGGGGGGGGGGCTCGGTACCCAACTAGGGACCTGAGACTCGAGCAGACTCAATAGACCATAAGGCCTAATCTGATGGCAATTAGTATGTTAGTATGTTAACTCTGAAAATTTCAGCTGAGAAGCTAAAGGCGTTTCTGAGATACAGGTGGACACAACACAAACCCCAGCAAAAACCTCAAAAACCTGTTTTTGTCAGCTCTATGTATCTTAGAAACCACACAAGTGATTTAAAATAAATTTGTTAATTTAAGAGACCTTTGATCTAGATTGATGCATGCCAAATTTCCTGCAAATCCATTGGAGGGTTGCAAAGTTATTAAGGTGCAAAATATGCAAAACTGGATGACAGTGTGCAAAAATCACTCTTTTACATCTATTTTTTCACATAGGAAATAATGGGAAACTCAAGAATTAATAACTTTGGAATGGATTAATATTTTTCAACAAACCTCCAAAAGGCACATCTCTGAGGCCAAGGCCTTCTATCCTAAAAATTTCAGACCAGAAGCTAAAGCCGTTTCCAAGATATGAGTGGACAAAAAAGTGCCAAAACCCCCAAATCTTCTTTATTTTTAACACTCTGTATCTCAGAAATGGATACAGCTATTGAGACAACATTTCCCTCATACAAACACCTACCCAGAGTGATTAGGTCATGAGGGTCCAGAAGCTGCCTTCCCCCACGTCTAAACGCTGAAGCTGGGACGGGCCGCAACTCGGGAGGTCGTGAGAGTCCAGAAGCTGCCCTTCCCCACGTCTAAACGCTGAAGGTACGGACCGATTTTGCGAAACCTCGGAGGAGCTGGTAGCAGTGCACTTCTCGCCAGATAGCTGACACGCAGCTGTATTAGATGAACTTATTTAAAGAGGATTAAGTTGTATAATATACTGTATAATATATACTTATTTAAAGGGGATTAAACTTAGGCCCCCACACTTGTTCTGATAGTTTTTTTACCTTCTTTTTTGATCCTCTGAGCATTTCTACCCTCTTTGAGCTCTAATCTAAGAAAAGCTGCAAGGACTGCTTGTTGAAAATCCCTAAGCCAGTCGCATTGATCCTGGAGATGGCAATTTGGCACCAAAATGCAATTCAAATATGTAACTATATTTTTCCCTTATTATTCTCCCCTTTCTGAAGTTGCTTAATGGTATCTCGGCTAGGACTCTCACTGTAGACTGAAAAACGCTGCCTGTTTAAAAAAAAAAACAACATTGGAGAAAAATGCTGAAAGTTTAAAGCAAAGTTGACCTATTTTTTATAGAGAATTAGTCCGGGAGTAGAGCGCTGCAAGTTTAAATCCATGCTAGGGTTATCTGTTGCCTGTCTTATATGAAATCAGCCCAGGAGTAGAGCGCTGCAAGTTTAAATCAATGCCAAAGTTATTTTATGCCTGTTTTATAGAAAATCAACAAGTTTAAAGCTAGTTAGTTTTATTTAAACTGCCTGGTGTTGAAAATCAGTCCGAAAGCACAGTGCTGCATCTTTGAAGCAAAGCTAATGTTATGGTGCCTCCCGTGTAATCTTAGGTGCTTAAGCTGACCCTCCCCCAAGCCTCTTACCTCTGAAATAAATCTCTGCTCTCTCCATCTCCTTGTCCACTGCTGGGCCGGGCTGCAACTCGGGAAGTTGTGTGGGTCCAGAAGCTGCCCTCCCCCACGTCTAAACGCTGAAGGCACGGACCAATTTTGTGAAACCTCGGAGGAGTTGGTAGCAGTGCGCTTCTTGCCAGATAGCTGACATGCAGCTGTATTTTCCCCACCGGCACTTCGTGCTGGCTGCCCCACCACCCCCACCACCACCCTTGGCAAACATAGTGTTATATAGTGAAGCTCACGTGATCGGTAATAACCAATCAGCCCACTTTCCCACCTGCAGCCTGTACTCTCTTTCCACTAGTGGCCACCACCCCATCCAATTCCAATCCTCTCCCTAGAACAACATGCTTATCTACCAGCTGATGCTTGTTGCTATTATCACACTGCTCCTTTTCTCCAAACTGCCAGACACCAATCGCTCAGTCAATGAGCTGCATACATAGGACCCCAAAGGCTGGCTCCCTGCTTACCTGCTCATTGTACCCCCCAAGATCCGGCTACCACAACCCTCACTTCACTGCCTCCCTGACCCCCAGGGAATCTCACCCCCTCACGCCCTCTGTTCACACCACACTCAGCCCCCATCCCTTACTCCACCCTGCACTACTAGCCCATCTCATAAGCACCCTCCCTATACCTGTAGGACCATCCAAAAACTGGACCTCTCCTCACTACAATCGTCTTGCACCCATGCTGCTATGTAAAGCTTTTCTATGACTCACCCTCCTCCTCCTCATACTGTCAGGCAATGTGCACCCCAACCCAGGGCCACATACTCCTGGGACCAAAACAGAGGGCAAGCCAGGCAGCCTGCAACTAGCCTCCCTCAATATTTGCAGCCTCCTTAGTACATTTACCCCTCTCCAGGGCTGGATCACTCAACACGCCCCTGACACCCTAGCATTATCAGAGACCTGGCTCTCAAAAAACATCTCTGATGCCTCTGTTACCCTCAGTGGCTACACCATCTTTCATACAGACAGACTGTGCAAACATGGTGGTGGGTGTGCCATCTACGTCAAAACCATGCTGTAAGCCCTACCTGTCTCTCTTCCTCTGCCAACCCATGGTGCCCAATCCACTGTCATTAAGATCACACTTGGCAATCATGGGAAAACACTATACATTGTGGCAGTTTACATCTCCCCCAACAACCAAAAGCCAGCATTTGATTAAATACTCTCCAGCCTCACCCATCTCCATCCCAATAGCGAGTTAATTATAACGGGGGACTTCAATGTGAATTGGCTATCCTCCACATCTGCCACATACAAAGATGCTGCTCGAGCTGTTGACCTCACTCAGGAGGTCCTTTCCCCCACCAGACTTGACCCCAGAACTGGATCCTCCACTCTTATAGACCTGATCCTCACCAACCACCCTAATAACCTCTCCCAGGTTAAAGTGCTTCCTGACGCAACTAAGTGACCACTCCTCTGTCACCTACTGGTGGTCAAATAAACTCCCACCTACTCCCCTTAAAGTTATGCTCCTGAGGCGCCTCAAAAAAGGTGCTCTATCCCACCTCAAATCATACCTGCTCTCCTGCAACTGGTCACCCATCCATGACGCTCATTCTGTTACCACTGCCCTCCTCTCCGTTATCACAATCTTTAATGCTGCCTGTAACATCTTTGCCCCATACACAAACTATATTTTAAAACACAGGGACACCCCCTGGATCTCACAGTCCCTGCTTAATCTGATGCGTCATAGAGACAACCTCTAGCATAGAGCCTTGGACTCACAGCTACCCCAGGACAGACAACTCTACAGAGAGGCCAGAAACAAATGTACCTGGTCTATCCGGCTAGCCAAGGCCACCTATTACAAACAGGCCCTCACCACCACAAAATTGGCTCTGGGAAAAAATTCTGGAACAATATAAAAGAGCTGTGCAGGAAAACCACTTCCCCTTAACCCTCGCAGATTGTAGTGGATGGAGCCCTAACCCAGGACCCCACTGCCATATCTAATGCCCTTAATACCACCTTCTCTGACCTCAGTCACATCCTCCCTCATAACTTCTTCGACCCTATCCCCAACCACCCCTTAGGCACCTCTACAACTGCAGCCCCTCCACCTTTCTGGCTTAGAACCATCTCCTGCAGTGAGGCTAAATGCTACCTCAATAAAGCCTTGATGAATGCGTGCTATAGCAGTGACTCTATTGACCTCAAATTGCTCAGGCTAACTTTGGATGTAACCCTGCCACACCTTACCAAAATTCTTAACTGGTCACTACACCTTAGCCAGTTCTCCGCACCATGGAAAAAAAGTATAATTACCCTCATACTTAAAAGTGGTGATACCACCTCCACCAGCAACTACTGACTCATCTCGATCTTCCCACCCCTCTCAAAGGCGCTTGAAAAAATTGTGTCAACACCAGCTCACTGACTACTTAACCAAATATTCACTGCTCTGCCATGAGCAACACAGGTTCTGGAGGGGACACAGCACCACCACTGCCCTCCTGGAATTTACCTCATACATTCATGAGGCCTTAGACCAGGGGTCTATAGCAGGAGCAATCTACATTGACTTGACCAAAGCCTTCGATACCGTCAGTCACGCACTTCTGCTCCACTCCCTTCCCTCCCAGCATTTCTCCCCTGAGGCCACCACCTGGTTTAAGGACTATCTCTCTGGCCAGACACAGCAGGTTAAAATTAACACCACCCTTTCTTCCAAAAAAACAGTTCAATTGGGTGTCCCCCAAGGGTCCATTCTCTGCCCTTTGCTCTTTATCCTATTCTTAAACTCCCTCCCTCAATCATGCACTGGGAAGCTCCTGCTCTATGCAGACAATGCAGTACTGCTTTGGAAACACCCCAATCCTTTCTCCCTACAATCAGCCCTACAAGGCTTTTTTAGTGAAACTGAATCCTGGTTTCATGAGCACTGCCTAGTACTCAACTACAACAAGACAAAGTCGATGATCTTTGCCCACCAGCAAAGCCCACTCAGCAATGCTCCGCTACTCATCTCAAACTCCCAGGGCCTCCTTCTTGAACAAGTCTCCAGCTTCAAATACCTGGGTGTCACTCTGAACACCTCCCTTACCTACCACACACACATATCCAACACCTTTCCGCCACTGTAAACACCAGATTAGGGATCCTATACAGACATAAGCACTGTCTACCCCCACAGGCCCTACATCTAGCTGTAACTTCCTCCGTCATATACTTGGTTGACTATGGCATTATTATTTATGGTTCTGCCAACAAAACGGCCCTACACTGCATCAACATTGCCCTCAATAAAGCCTGAAGACTGGTCACTGGGAGTGATAGAGACACCCACACTTGTGAGCTTTACAAACATGTTAACTGGCTCACCTTTGAAGATTGGCTCAAAAATCACACCACCCTCCAAGCAAAAAAAAATTCTCGTGAATCTAGCTCCTAAAAGCCTCCTCCCTCTCATCCAGACTATCTCCCATAGAAGGTCCCCTAGATGCACCACTGGCACCTCTCTCCTAGTCCCCTACTGTAGGACCACCCTAGGACAAAGGTCTTTCTGATCCAGGGCTCCCCTATGGCTAAACTGCATACCAACCTTTATTGCCTAGTCCCTAGTCTTGGCCAATTCAAATCTGGCCTCAAGGACCTCCTCCTTGCATCAGTCACCTGTGACTACAACCGAGACACCACCACCATCTCCAGAGCACAAAATGAAGCTCATTGCTAGCAGTCTATCTCGTGCCAATGAATGCAGTAAAGCCATAATATCAGGGATATAAATGTCCACCCTACCCCAGACAACATCCTCATGTCCCGCAATCACTATGTATATAAAAAATGATTCAGAGTTCAACTAGAACCCCCCGAATCTGTAATCTACCTTTTGGTCACAACTTAGACCAAAAATCCACATCAGGATCCTTGACTCAATGTATATACTGTACATATGTATAATACTAATATATAAAATCACACATGCCCCCACAATGCAAGGCATCATGGGCTGCATATGCAAATCACCATAGAATATCATGCTGGTTCAACTTTAAGCAGAAAAGCATGGTGCCGTAAGGCCTCTCACACAGTTTGCAAAGAGTGCCAACAGAAAGCATAGACACGTGTTTCATCCTACCAGGACTCATGAGTATGCCTCATCTGTTTGCACCCCAGTGGAATGAACCAGCTACCCTAAGATGTTCTATCTGGGCTATGTTGTGGTGAACCCAATTAAAACAAAAAACAATTTAAAAGACAAAGAACCTCTATGTGCAAGCACTGAGGCAATGGTTACCCCAAAGGGCATTTGGCTGGGAAACCAAGTTTTAAAGAAATACAAAATCACACATGCCCCCACAATGCAAAGCATCATGTGCTGTATATGCAAATCACCACAGAATATCATGCTGGTTCAACTTTAAGCAGAAAAGCATGGTGCCAAAAGGCCTCTCACAGTTTGCAAAGGGGGCCAACAGAAAGCATAGACACGTGTTTCATCCTACCAGAACTCATCAGTATGCCTCATCTGTTTGCACCCCAGTGGAATGAACCAGCTACCCTAAGATGGTCTATCTGGGTTATGTTGTGGTGAACCCAATTAAAACAAAAAACAATTTAAAAGACAAAGAACCTCAATGTGCAAGCACTGAGGCAATGGTTATGTTTGTTCTTTCTGTACTGAGGTGGAGCCTTTGCATAGGAGTCTATGACTCAAAGGACTGTAATTCTGATTCTCTTCAATAAATAAAATAAATAAATACCAGCTTTCATAGAAATCACTTCAACCATTACAAAGTAATTAAGGTCCATAAATTGCCCTTTAATAACATTAAACACTCTCTACCATGCCTGTATAATAAATATATATATATATTTTGCAAAAAAACTTTTGTTATTGCATCAGTTAGGGTTGATAGCACAGTGTCAAAAGTATGGAAATGTAATGTTAGGGTTACCCTCCAACACCCCCACCCCCACACTCTATACACCAACAGAGGTCAGGGTGTGCCATGGGGTCATCAGGCTCAACTCTCACAACTGTCAGCGTATACCTAAGGGGTCCCAAATTTAAACACCAGGCATTTTTCTCTCTTGCTAACTGAAAACAAGATGGCCACCGCATGACAGTAAAAGGACCATTTGCAACAGTAAAATGTAGTTACGGCAGCTTTCGAGAGACAGATGTTTCTTCCTATTGACTATAATGGGAAATTTGTTTTTTGAATAACTTTTGAATGGTTTAATATTTTTCACCAAATCTTCCAAAAGTACATCAGAGACCCAGACTGCATCTTCCCTGAAGATTTCAGACCAAATGGAAAAATTGTGTGGGCTGTAGCCACGAGCAAAGAACCGCACAAAAAAACAATTTTTGCATGTTTTTTGGTGCTCAGCTGCTCCGCAGCCGCTCATCTGACCATAAAGCAACTTGCCAGATCCTGAGATCTGTGGTGCCTTACCATGAATGCAAAATTTCAGGTAAATCAGTCATATGGTGGCAATATTTTTAAAGTGCAAAATTTTGGGTTTAACATAGAAGTGGCTAGGCAATCCTAACTATACTGCCACTATAGTAAGGGTTTAATGGTCATTTCTATGTTAAATCTAAAATGTTGTACTTTAATGGCTTTGCAACTGTTCAACTGATTTACCTGAAATTTTGCATGTGCTGTCTGGTATTACAGATCTCTGGATCTGTCAGGTTTTGTTCCGATCTGATGTAAGGGTGCAGAGCTACAGAATTTCAAAAAATTTGAAAAAATACCACTTTTTTGTCAATTTCTTTGTCACCCTGTTTCTCCGATACAACTTCGCACTTTGCTCCAAACCTTTTAGGGTATATGGGCTCTGGGTCACAGAGGTGTCTTTTAAAGGTTTGCTAAAAAAATATTAATCTGTTCAAAAGTTATTACAATTTTAAGTTTTCCATTATTTCCATAGGAAAAATTAGCTGTCCTGTGCGCTTTCGCGAAAGCACTTTTTCTTTCACAAATGGGTCCACTTATTTTGTGCATCCGCCATTTTGTTTTCAGTTAGCGACATGGAAAAACACATATAATTCAAAGAATACTGCCCCTTGGTAAATGCCAACAGTTGTGTTTACCTAATCGGGGCCCGAGGAACATGATTCTGGCATTAGATTTTTTAAATAAGCCCAGAAATATGTTTTTGGGGTTTGGAGGTTGGTAGTGCCACAAATTTATGGAAGTACCTATGTGAAAATGCTACAAATTGTGGCAATATCTTTTCTGAAATGCAGCAGATTTGAGACACTGTTCCAGGTGTTGCACGACAGTACGGATTCCTCAAAATTTTCCTGTATATTTGATTTCAAACAGACACCAGAATCCAATTCCTCAGCCCCTGTTTAGGTAAACAACTGTGGTGCTTACTTAAAGAAACCCTTTTTCCCCCATTTTGTTGAATTTAAGGGGAAATGGTTCAAGGAATGTTAATTAATATAAAATATATAAATATTGCTGCTTAGGCCGACATCAGGGTGCCCAATCCCCGTGTCACCAATATACAACCCCCCCACCAGTGTGGGACACTGGGGAGCCCACTCCCACTGTCACCAAATTATATATTTGCTGACAGCAGGGTGCCCAATCCTGCTGTTGACACTGTAAGCCCCTTCTCACCACTGTGGGGCACTGGGGAGCAAACTCCCAGTGTGCTGAACAATGTTTGCTCCATATTTGCCAATAGTGGGGTTTCCAATCTCCCTGTTAGCACTGTAAGTCCCCCCCACCAGTGGTGGACACTGGGGATCCCACCCCCAGTGTCTCCAAAGATTCCAGCTGTTATACCTGTGAAAAAGAAAACAGCCCCTGGCTTTTTTTATCCTGAAAAAAAGAAAATGATCCCTTGTCATCTCCCCTATTCCCCCTCCCCATCCCAACATTCCCACTGAGCACCCACCCCCCCTTGCCCTATACTTATCACTGGAGATTGTTAGCTGTCATCTTCTGTGGTTAGGGACATGTCTGCACTCTTCAAAGCTGAACTGCAAACTGAAGAATCAAGGCAAGTGCTGTATAATGGCTGTCAGTGGTGTTTTGAACTTATGGTGATATCTCAGCCATGTTTAGGTATTTTTTTCACCAAATTTTCAACATGTACTTTTTGGAACACCACCTAATGAACACTGTTACTGTCATTTTGTTTATCAGACCCATAAGGTGATTTTGCAGTCACTGTATGAAATCACCTTTCAGGATCAAGTAACAAATTAACAGTGCCAGTGTTTATGAGGTCAGGTCCCAAAATGCCCATGCTGAAAATTTGGTGCAAAAATACCTAAAAATGCTCGAGTTATGCATGGTTGTTGAAATTTTTCTATGCACATGTATAACTGTGGCAATTCTTAATATTTTCACTCCAAAGCTGTAACAGAGTCATTCTTTTACACCACCTCATGAAAAGTACAGCTGTCATTTCTCACATCCTGCATGAAACATGTTTCGGCACCTGTAGCATGGAATGGCATTTTGACATGTATTATGATGTGGGGTGATAAGAAGACTGTTGAAATTTTGGGGTCAAAATATGAAAAAATGGCAAAGTTATGACCATTCCTTGCAATTTCAATATGCCTGCTCATAGCTACAGTATGGAAATTTGTAATATTTTGACCCCAGATTTACAACATAGCCTTCTTATTATTACCCCACCTCATGTGTGTCACAACTGTAATATTTCAAATCCTGCCCAAAATGTGTTTTCACACCTGTGGCATGGAATGGCATCACAGTTGTGCAGAATTATGTTCTGATGGGGATTTGAACATTTTTCTGTACCAGGTACATGTCCTGGGGTAATCAGATGGCTATGGTGATAACTTTTCATGCATCTATGGAAGGATTTGTGCACAGGGTCTGAAGGACCTTGCGTTCCCACATTAAAATAAGGAAAATTATGGAGCATGGGAGTGCAGGTTAAATACAAGGGGCCCAATTCTCAAAAGATTATGTCTGGCACAATATGACTTGCACCGAAAAAAATGGTGTAAGTAGCAAGTTACACCAGCAGTTGCGACATACGGTATTCTGCAAAGCAGCCTGAGACATGCCATAGGCTGCTTGCATTGAAGTGGACTTAAGCCACCAGTTATGCCATAAACCCCCTGTGACATGGCACTAGGGAGTTTATGAAGCAGTTTCTCCCTATTCTGGAAGGGCAGTGGCAAAGTGCCCCAGGGTGCTAATCTCCACAATCCCCGGGGGAAAACTATCAATGTAAGTTACACCAGCATACAGCTGTACTTACATCCCCAGAGGTTTCCTGCATGTGCAGCCAGGCCATCCCCCTGATGATATGTCACCTTCTCCCCCAAAACTGCCCTGACCACAAAACACAAAATCCCCACAGGGCTAATTCTATCCCCCCATTCCCTTACCAGAAACAACATGGTAATGATCCCACCAATAACAATGTGCCCCACAGGGCTGCTGCATGCTCCCAATCCCCAATATGGGAAAAATAGTCCCACAGGGCTGCTGCATGCACCCCTGATCCCCAGTACTTGTAAAATAGCCCTGCACAGCTACTTATGGACCCCCATGCCCCAGTCCCCAAATGTGTTATTGAAAGCCCTACAGGTCTACACATGGGGCCCCCCCAGCCTCAATGCCAGCCACCCCACAAATGGGACTTGCCTGTACAAATAGTAACAATAGACAAACCCTAACCCATGCTTCCTGGTAGACTAGTGGCCCCACCAGTGCCAATTCCCCCTTCCCATCTACCGTAACCTTCAGCACAATCCTCTCACCACTGCAGCCAGTGACTGACTAAGCTCTGTCTGAGCACGCGTGCTGTATATACACTCAATGTATGAATGACAGTTCATTCATTGAGTGTGTAACTAAACTAAATAAATAAATAAACAGTACGTGCTCTGACAGAGTTCAGTCGGTGGCTGGTCGTGGTAGTGAGAAGTGGGCTGTGCAAGTCGCTGGCTGGGTAGAGGGGTGCAGGTTGGTCTGGCAATACTGAGTGGGGGTCACTAGACTACCAGGGATTTGTTGCAGTTTAGACACTGTGGGGGATCAGGTCAGGTGGGGTTCTGGGTGCAGGCAAGCCCTGTGGGGCATAACTTGCAGGAACAAGGGTCGAGGGCACACTCCATCCCTGCACAGTATAATCTGCAGGACTGGGGGGTCAGGGGCTATTGTGTTGGTACTGAGGGTCAGGGCATTGTCAAGCCCTTTGGGGCCTGGGGATCGTGGCATGGAGGAGCACTTGCACCCTACATATCCAGGGCTGTGGCTTGTGACATACCCTGCAAGTATGCCCTTTGTTGGGCATAACTGTGGGAATGTCACAAGTAGAGGACTTAGCCACAGGGACCCTGCCCCTTGTAGAATCAGTTGCAGGGTCCTTGACACAACTGAGTTTGGTGCAAGTTGTTTTTGGCGGCAACTTGCACCATTCTTCTAGAATCAGTGCCAT